>OY998098.1:7711896-8966996 GCA_963921955.1 Aleiodes alternator | reverse complement strand
GAGAATTGAGTGCTTCTTTTTTTTGTCGAAGAAGGGGGGAGGGGGAGGGGAAAAGACGGAAAAATCTTCAAATTTCGAGATTTTTTCTCGATGGCTGGAAAGAAGGGGAAGGGAGGGGTGTAAGGGGAAAGGAGGGGCGGCAAGAGGGGGGGGGGGGAGGGATGGAAAGAGGGGAAAAGGGAGGGGTGAGGAAAAATCTCGAATTCTTCAAATTTCGAGGATTTTTACTTAATCTCAAATTATTTAAGATAATACTGTTTTTTTAAAAAGGAGAGGGAGGGAGGGGTGGTAAGGGAGGTAAGGGGAAGGGTCTCTTCAAGTTAATCCCTTAATCCCCAAGGGTCTTGTAATAGGGTGAAAACGAGTTGTTGCCTCTTGAGAATGAAAATTCCAATGGGGGTAGCTTGAGAAAAAAATCTTGGGGAGCTCTTGACGAATTATTAATGTCACGCATCTTCCTACAAGCGTTACTCTGGGCCCCCCTTCAGCATATTAAAAGAGGCAGGAATGAGAGATGCAGACACATACCTTTTAACTCAGGTGAAAAATACTTTTTCTTCTCTCATATGTTTTTTCTTTTTTATATTTTTGTTTTTTTAAACGTTCATTTCGAAGAGGGCAAGGGGGCGTACTCATTTGTAATCACTAACGTGTTTATCATTTTGATGTCAGGACTGAGTTATTACGTATTAGCATATGTAGTATTGGGTTGGGTATTAACATTCTTGAGGTTTTTCCCTCGAGTTATGAATTCTCACTACGTTTCCGCAGTTCTTTGAGTATTTCTCATGTTTACGGTGGAGTTAAAAGAGTTTTGCAAGATTTTTGAAATTAGTGAAAATTGGTTGAAAATTTTAGAACATATTTGGGAGTATATAGTGTGTTTATTTGGAAATTTTCAGCAATATTGGCCGTTTAGGATTTTGAGAAAAGAATTGAAAATGAAGAGAAGGGGGAAAGGGACACGTGTTAGTTTTTGTATTTTATGCTATGAAATTTCCTCGAAATCGAAGGACATATGGGAGATAGGTTTTTTTTGATGATTCCATTGGGAAGCTGAGGACATTTACCATGGAAATCATATGTCAGAAGTTATTTTCTTAAATATTCCAAAAATTTCATTTTTTGGGGAAGATTTCAAGGTGAAATCCTTTTGTTTTTGAAAAATTTCAGTTTTTCGGGAATATCTCTGATTCTATTGGTCGTAGCGACCTGGGGCTGATCTTGAATGAAAGGTGAGCTCATTTACCATCGATTTATGTGGTTTAAAAAGGAATTATCATTTTTTGCAAGTACTTATAGGGCAAAAACTGATTTTCAGGAAATGACCCATAAGTATTTGAAAAATTGATGAAAAAAAAATTTGAACCACACAAATCGATGAGAAATAAGCTCACCTTCCATTTGAGATCAGCCCCAGGTCGCTACGACCAACAGAACTAGAGATATCAACGAAAAAGTGAATTTTTTCGATTTTTTAAAGTGTCACCCCTTCAAGACTTGCCCAAATACATAAAATTTTCAAAGAATTAAAAAAAAAATTTTGACACATGTTTTCCACGCAAAATTTCCTCAGCTTTCCAATGGAATCATCAGAAAATCTCTATTTCGATCCGCTCATTCGAAATATCCATTTTACCCCATCTTCCCCTACAATTCATCATTCCATGAAAAAGCTTCTTCTTCAAAAACTACATTAAAGTGAACAATAGAACGATTGCCCCATGTATAACCCATAGAAACTTCATCCCCCCCCCCCCCCTCCTTCCCCTTAAAAAAACAACAGAAACTCCTTGAAACACTTGCAACAACTTTTTTTTCAACAAAATATCAATCGCCCCTTTTTTTATCCCCTTATCATGAATCAATTCTCGTGTTTTTCGAGGATTTTTTTCTTTTTTTGCTCATGAGAGGGACAAATTACAGTGATGTAATAGTCAACCATACGCACCTGTCTCAGGCGTGTTACAAAACATACACACAAACACCTTCGAAACTCGTCTTGGAATGTAAAACCTCCATAGATGTTATATACGCAATTCTGTGTAACTATATATACAAGACCAGGTAACACCATGTGTATATATATGTGAAAATCACCTGATTGGGATGAATAGAGGTAACTGATCTCAGGTTAAGATTGAGAGAAAAAGAGAGAGAGAGAGAGAAAGAATAAAAAGGCTATGCGCAACAAGTGCTTCATTCCGCAATCTCAATTCAAATTTTCTCAATTTCGTCACAATCATAATTTTGTTGTTATTTTTTTTTTTTTCTTGTTACAATCTCTCACGTCCTCAGGTTGAGTTTTTTTTTTTTTAACTTCATGTCGAGTTGTAAATTGATCGAAATGAATTGATGTGACCTTTCGCTTTCGAAATAGGTAATTGGTTAAATTTTGTGATGAAGAAAAAAAAAACGATTTTTTTTTTTTTTTGGGATACTTCAAAGTTGTATCGAATACACTTGTACACAATCCAATGGAATTCCATTGGATCACGTGACCTTCACCCGCTTCCCGTGGCTCATTCCTGCTGAGTTAGGTCATTGGAGATGATTTTTTTTTAATTGTTGAGAGTGGAATTTATTTTACGTAATTCATTAGAAATGCGGGAAACTTGGGGCAAAATGGATCTCATGATTAAGATGATTCAGGAATTTTTTTCAGGGGGAAAGAGTGCATAAAAAAATCTGAAAAAATTTGAGAGTATGCTCCAATATATCTATATAATTGGTGAATTTTCTTGAATTTTTTTTTTGAGGTCTTCATTCTCAAAAAAAATTCTCAAATCATTACTCTATCAGGTCCATTTTGCTCCAATTTCGTTATTTTTATTTTTTTTTCTGTCTAAATCTCGTTTGTATGTCAAAATTGAAGAAGGGGGGGGGGGGGGGAGGAGGGGAGGAATTCGAAAATTTCTGTGGAGACCTTTTTCTTAAAGAACGAAAAATTCTTTAAAAAAAGTTTATCATGAAAGATTTCTAATTTTTTGGAAAAAAAAAAATTATATGATCTCGTCATTTTCGAAAATGAAAAAATTAAATTTGAAGAAAAAAAAAAACAGAGTAGGCGGTTTTGGCTGATTCACACTGAATAACGAGCGTCGAGACGATAGTTGTGACACATGAAACAGCGAAAGTGTCTTTACCACCAAAAGAAGAAGAAGAGAGAAGGCACGTAGGTGGTCGCTTGGCTTTATATTTTCTGAGTGAATGGTCACAGGTGGACGAGACTCGAGAATGACCGATTATTCTGTTTCTCATTTCCAACGCACATTACCCCTCCACTTGTCTGATTATTCCGCTACACCTGTCTCTCTCTCTCTGCCCCTCGAGAAAGATCCACGTGGGACGAGAGGAAAATGTAATAATTTGATATTGTGTGTATTTAACATTTCGTAATATTAAAATAGTATGATCGTATTTATTAAGGTACTATCCCATAGTAGACTTGATAAAACAGGAAAAAATGAGGATTTTTAGGTTTGTTTCCTATTAATTGCTGATAATTCGGGAGAAAGTGCTTTAATTTACCCCAAAAAAGTGATCAAACTGTTCGAAAATCATATCTTCAGCTTGTGAATATATTTTTTTTTCTCGAATTTTTTTTACATCAATCTCTTATCACATGCATGAGATAGAGAGAGAGGCAAATAGTTACGACTGCTTTCTAATTAAAATTTTTCAATAAATATACGGTGAATTAAATATTTTTTTCTTCTATTATCCAGTGAAAATGCTGTTCTCTTCGCCAATTGTTTTTAAATAATGGGTCAACCCTGAGGGTATTTTCAGTAATTTTGATGATTCATATCTCATAAGCTGGACGGACAAAAATTATGAAAAAATTCGGAAAAATATCATTTTTTATGAGGCATCAAAAAAATAAAAGGTTTACTCGAAGTGATATAATACTCCTTCCTCATTTTTTTCCCCTTTTTGAATCAATGAAGAAAAATTATTCATCAATTCATCAATTTGTTTTACCCATCCTTCGATATTTTTTCTTTTTTTTTTTACAATCCTCGTTGTATCAGGTGAAGTGAATAAATGATGGATGTAGCAATGAATTTGATTGGTCTCGCGTGATGGGATGAATTCAAGGCGACCATCCTCACGTCCCAGGTTCATCGTCAGGGCAATTTGCCTTCATTGTATAACGTACCAATAATTGCTCCTCGTACACAATGTGCACTGTCGAGACACACACAAAGACTTAACGTACACACATAATTCCTATCTGCGTACTTTTCTCTCGTTGCATACTTCAGAGGCAGTCGTGCTGGCTTCTAATCGAATCGAGTACACTCCTTTTCCTTCAGGAAATTGATGAATCCTTTTTTTTCCCCTTATTTATGTCTTGGAGGAGTTTTTTATTCTTTTTTTTTAGAGCTTCTCGGTGGTTTATTCTCTCGTTTTTAATGCAGCGAGACAAATTAAGGTAGTTCTATCCGAAAGGGATGTATAAAAATTGAGGCATCGGGCCCTTCATGGAAAGTATTACGTATTTATTTTCATTCTGATATATCGTAAATTCATTTGTGACGTTGAAATGGAATTATTATTTCCAACGCACTGTTTTGAATTTTTATTGATTGATTTCTATACTGTTCGGGCCAATTTCATTTATCAAAGATTATCAGAATCTTACCTGTTTAACTATTACTTTAATCAGAAGCAGAGAGTACTTCCCAGAGAGAGAGCAGAATTGTTCGGGCTTTATTGTTTTATTATGTGAAATAGGAAATGTTCGGGATATAATTATTTATGGGATTTACTGTTCGGGCATACTTTGAAGATAAGGTACTATCTGAGACGATTTGAGATGTTTAAATTTAACAATATTTATTCAGTGAAAAATAAGGATACTTTTGACACACCCGGTACCTTTGTACATTGAGTGTACCGCGCGTTGGGATATGCTGCGTCCAGCGATATCCCCACTCACTCGCTCTATCTCTCTCACTACTGCACACAACCCTATTCGGATATTACAGCTGTCTCTACTGGCAAAATAATTATTATTTCCGGTGGAAATTAGTTTCAATACTTTCGGATAATTACCCTCGATTTTTCTGTGCTTACAACTTAATTGTCCGGGCAATAATTATTGCAATATTCGGGTTTTTCGATTATCCACCACGTGGCAATATGCCAGTGGCCAAGATGGCGTCGCCGGAGAAGCCGGGGACGTCGCAATTGCAATAATTATTTAATTATATTCGATGGGCGCACTTGATACTCGTAATTTAATAAACCGACTGTCAATAACCAACTTATCGCAATAACAATACTCTCGGACTTATTTACTCTATTTAATTCCCGTAATCGCTACGGGAAAACACGTGTTTTGCCTATCTTAAATTCGCACACACACCTGTCACTTTATGTAACAATTAAAGTGTACTCACGCACAATATTACGCTCGGATTTGCTCTGGATATACTGCTAGTTTGTGTAGTATTTTTCTGGTTGATATGGGTCCTCTCTTTCAGTTCAATTATCTTAATTTATAATAATAAAAATATATAAATTAAGAAGTGAACCAAAATGTACGAAGACCAAGACCAGAGTGTCGTTGTCCGGGGTCAGGTAGCCAACCACAGCTTCCTCCTTCTGGATTCATAGATTTCGGCCAATCCTGATAGAGAATTCCCCTTCAGTAGTTGCTCATTGGCTCGACGTGTCGTCAATATCGATTCAGGCGCTCGGTGGCGCTTATCAATACCTCAGGCCCAGTTATCCAGTCGATAACTGGGTCAATGTCACGACAGATGGTAATTGTCGTTTAGCCTTGAATCTTCTTATTCCGGGAGCAATGACCGTTCAGTGCTGTCCTCTAATATTTTTGGCGGCCTTTTCTCCGTATTTGAATTTAGCTCTTAGCCCTTGATGACTTTTCCGGGACTTTTGGACATTACTCTGGCCCTGGCACTTTTGAGGCACTGCTGCTCTCCTCCGTTGTCCTCCGGGTGATAACTCCTCTTCAGCACTCCGGGCGTAATATCGTCTCAATCATTCACATGAATTTTCATTCACTCAATTCATACATTATCTTAACTTAGAGTAGGGAGGGCCAGGAAAGTACTCTCATTTTAACTAACCAATTTAATTGACGGGCATTTATTCCCGTCACACATTTATTCGATATTGAAGTATGAAATTTTGCATGTAATTATGAATTTAACGAGAATTATAAGATTTTTTAAGAAACTCTCGATATTCCCCAAATGATACGGTGCTGTATGCACACATGTAAACATTCATTGCACGTATAGGACGATAGAGCACACACACACAACTATGCCGAACGAATCAGTCAATCACGTCCAAGCAGCGACCAGCTGATTGCCTCACTCAATCGTGAATTCTACCAAATTTTCCTGTCTTCAAAATTAAAAAAAAAATACGTGGTGAAAAATTTTAATTAATTTCAAATCACTCCAAAATACTGAAAGAAGCCCTGTACAGCTTTTTATCAAAATCCTACTACTGGATCTGAGAAAAACAATGAAAACCTGCCGGATTTGATTGATTTTTGAGGTTATCCCATTTACTCTGTGTTAAAAGTTGAAACTTTGAGATTTAATATTTCATTAATTACGCGGTAAAAAAATTTCAAATTTTCCACAAAAATCGGAAATAACATGATCACTTACTCTCCAAAATTTGGAGAAAATCATTCGATAACTCAAAATTGACGACAGCCTTTTTTTTATCACAGAACATAATGTTTCTCCCATAATTGCACTCATTGTGTGTTCTCTGCCCATTGAGACAATCCAATAAAAAAAAAATCGGGAAAAAAATAATAATGCTATTATTGTTTTATTTAATGTTAACTAGGAGTGGAGACTTTTGCCTTGGCTTAGATTCCTCCTGTCGTGTGTGTGTACTTGTTCTCCACCTGTGCCAAAGCTATTGGTCTTTCTTTAATGCAATAATAATAATAATAATAATTGCTTCAGCAGCAGTACAACATACTCGTGTGGAATCTCGCTCCGTTCACTGATCGGCAGATTGATTAATAAGACTTTCCAACCTGAATTTAAATAAGGTTTTGTTGTTTAGAAAGAGAAGGAGGGGGCGGAGGGGAAAAAGAGGGAGGGGGGAGGGAATCAAATTATCCCGAGAAATTGAATGGGGCAATTTCACTGCGGGGAAATGCACATGCACTTTGCTTGAAAATAATTTTCACTAAAATTAATTGAAATAATGATTTCTGCGAAATCATGAAAAAAGTTCTTTTCATGAAATCATAAATTTTGCCCGCAAGAGGAGAGAAAAGGGCGAGAGGGGTAAGAAAAAAAAATCGAACATTAGAGACAATTATTCTTCGGCCTAGGAATAAGAGGAAAAGGAAAACAATGTTTTAAGATCCAGATCCTTGGAAATTCGAGTCCTGGAGAATCGGTTTTAACGATCGGCCATTAGTGAGAATCTAAAAGTCGTGTTGTCGGCATTGGGTGGAATCGGTGCCGATGAAAGGAAGGAATTTGGTGAATGGGGAGTGCCTTTTAAATACACACATATCCATATATATATATTATATATATACAAAAGTCTGGAGAGATTGTGTGTGTGTGTATATTTACTTGCAAAGAGTTCTAAATGAAACCTATATAATTTACTGAGAAAATGAAATTACTGAAATTGAGAAAAAAACTAATTTCTCTTTCAATTTTTTTAAATTCGCTTGGAAATAATTGAATTATAGAACATTTGGTTATTCAATACTATATCATTGGTTTAGTATTAATTTAATCGATGAAAATCTACACTGAGGAAAAAAGAAGTGGAAAAAACAATCAAATATTGATGCCATTGGTACTCAATAAATATCTTTTTGAAATAATTAAAAAAAAAAAATTTGAATTTAGTCAATTCAACTAATTAATCTTCTTGAATTAAGTAAATTCATTTTTAAAAAATTTCAATATATCCTACAATTTTTTTTGATATTTCAAAAATTAAATTGTATTTACCGCAATTTTCTTCTATGTGTGATTCATTGATTTTTGAAGGGAAGAGGGGGGGAGGGGGAGGGGAGTGGAAGATGAGTGAATTGAATATGAAGCAATATTCAGTATAAAATAAGGAAACATTGGAATTTACGGGGCTTTTGAGATCGAGGGGGGATTAGACTTCGTGATTCTTATAATACTGCGAATATCTTCTGTTTTATCTCGTTGAAAAATATCGTCATGATGGATGGAGCAGGAATTTTATTACCGTTGACAATTTCTCCATCAATTGTTTTTTTCTTTATGAAATTTGTTTTTTTTTTTTCACTGCAAATTACAATGTTTTCTTTGAATGATGACGTCATTCCGCGATTTGCTCTTTTTTTTCTCGCGCACTTTCTTAGAAATCTGGTGACAAAAAAAAAACTGCAAATATTTTAATGGCCCTTTTTTTTTATCTCCACCTCTTGAAATATTTTTTTAATTGAGAGAAAATAATTAATTCGAGAGATGAACTCAAAAGTGCGAGAGAGGACAGATGAAAGAAAACGATTAAACCGCGAATG
Source organism: Aleiodes alternator (assembly GCA_963921955.1). NCBI lineage: Eukaryota > Metazoa > Arthropoda > Insecta > Hymenoptera > Braconidae > Aleiodes > Aleiodes alternator. Next base: position 8,958,469 of record OY998098.1, on the reverse strand, counting down.
TGTATCTGTGTGTGTGTGTGTCTCTTCTGTGACTCCGAAAATTAATGATGGGGAATAATGTAACAAGTACACTTGAGACTCTCTCGCCTACGAGTTTCCAGTTTGCTCGAGGATATACATATATATATACATGTGTGAAGATTTAAAAGTAGAGTTTAAGTGAAATTGAAAAATCAAGTAGTTCAACTGGGTAGTTTGTAAGTGTCTATTAGTTAATATGAATTGAGTGTGCGTTTTAAGTTGAATTAATTTGCCAGATAAACTAACAGAGTTAATTTGTTTGAATTGACAAATAAATAAGTGCGATGAATGAGAAGAAATTGTGCATCTTCATGGGTGATTAATCAATTTGATTTTTTGTTTAATTAATAAAATGTTGAAATTTGAATTCAGTCATTGAAAATGAAATTGAGGTACTTTTCTGCGATTTTAAGAAATCGAATGATTTCCTTCAAATTTGGTGGAATAAGTAATCATGTCATTTCCGATTTTTGTGGAAAATTTGAAATTTTTTTACCGCTTAATTAATGAAATATTAAATCTCAAAGTTTCAACTTTTAACACAGAGTAAATGGGATAACCTTAAAAATCAATCAAATTCGTCAGGTTTTCTTTGTTTTTCTCAAAATCCAGTCGTAGAATTTCGATAAAAAACTGTACAGAGATTCTTTCAGTATTTTGGAGTAATTTGAAATTAATTCAGATTTTTTCACCACGTATTTTTTTTTTAATTTTGAAGACAGGAAAATTTGGTAGAATTCACGATTGAGTGAGGCAATGAGCTGGCAGCTGCTTGAACGTGATTGGCTGATTCGTTCGGCATAGTTGTGTGTGTGCTCTATCGTCCTATACGTGCAATGAATGTTTACATGTGTGCATACAGCACCGTATCATTTGGGCAATATCGAGAATTTCCTAAAAAATCTTATAATTCTCGTTGAATTCATAATTACATGCAAAATTTCATACTTCAATATCGAATAAATGAATTTACGATATATCAGAATGAAAATAAATACGTAATACATGCACACCGAGAAACCTTTCCATGAAGGGCCCGATGCCTCAATTTTTATACATCCCTTTCTCATGAAACTACCTTAAAGGACTTTTGAATAATCGAACCTGTAGAAACTTCAGGAAAAAACACTATGGCATGATAAATCAGTACTCCCCACCTCCCTTTCTATTTCAGCTTGTGTCTTGGAAGCGCGAGCCCTTTCCTGAGAGAATATATATATATGTATATATACGTGATTACACCGGCAGCGTTGACAGGAGTAATGGGATTGTAAATTAGGTGCCATTTTGAGGGGAAGAAAGATGTACATATCAAATTTAAAAAATGGAGAAGAAGAAAAAGAGAATTATGAAGAGGCGAAAACGAGATTAGGATGAGACCGAGTGGAATAAATGTTTTGGCGATTATGTTCGTATATATATGTGTGTGTGTGTGTGTATGTATGTGTGTGTTCATGTTGTGGCAATAGATGCAAGACGATAGCGCCCGAGAAACGATCCCCAAAGAGGCAGGGACAAGCGGGGAGTGGATGTCCTTGATGCACGGTAGTTAACTACTACCATGATAACCGGAGCTGATCATTACCACTGGACGGGTAACAGCGCCATTACCAACACCGATCGGACCAACCAATCGTACGATTTTCCTACAGATATCTCTAATTCTACTTCGTAAATGTATTTTTCATTTGTAGTTTTAAACTATTTCTTTTTGGTTTTTTTTTCCCAAGCGACAGAAAGTGTCAGGGGTAAATAAAATAATTATCATTAATTTTCGAGGCTTAGTCGCTTGTTTGGAAGAGGAAAGACCGGATACTGTTGATTATTATCGTTAATTACAATTTTTTAAGATCAATTTCTAAAGCGATAAAAATTTCCAGAATATTCGGATTTTTCTATTCCTTTGTAATTTCAAAAATTTTGAAAATTTTTTATATTCTTACATTGTTAAAATTTTAAAATTTTCTGAATTTTCAAATTCTTCAAATTCTTCAAATTTTAAAATTGAGTAAATTCTTAAATTTCCGAATTTTTAAATTTTCAAAAATTTCAAATTTCTGAAATTTTTTAATTTAAAAGATTTTTTAATTCTTCAAATTGTTGAATTTTGTCAATTTTTAAATTCTTTAAATTTCTCAAATCTTTCAATTGATGAAGTTTCTAAATTTTTAAAATGTTTAAATTCTTTTAATTTGTCTTCAGTTTCATTTGATTATCGAGAAATTAAAAGGTAAAGAGAGAAGAAAAAAAAAATGGCATTGAGTCATAAATTATCAAGTTGCAATTACAGGAACAATGGAGCCCTATCTTTCGCGTTTCTTCCTGGTAAACGTAATTCAACTCGTCTTTCATTGAACCACACTGGCATCAGTAACGAATTGCTGTAATGTTTATCCCCATAAAAAAAAAACAAAGATAAATAAAATCTATAAAATGAATAAAATAAATGTAAAAATTCAAGTGTAATTCGATTAAAATAAAAAATAGAAGAAATAATGTTATATACATAATACCCACAATAGCCGTTTTATTTATTTTTCGTGGTAAAACGCGAGAAAGAGAGGGAAAGAGAAAGATAAAGTGAAAAGAAAAGGAAAAATCGTGGAAATCAAAGTCCAAAGGCGGCGTATTCGCGTATATGAAAGGAAAAAGAGGAAGAGAGGGAATTTTATACTGTCTCATGCTTGTCGCAAAACTTTCGTCTCGGTGAAAATAAATCACGTGTTATTGCTGAAATTACAGAATAATAAATAAATAAATAATGTAGTTATTGATGTTTAAGACGAGGTACTTGAACTCTACGGATAAAATAAGAAATAAAATATTTAAATTAAGGGGAATGAAAAAAATAAAGAAAAAAAGAGGAGAGAAATTAGCATATGGCGAGAGTGGACCCTTTAAATTTCTCCACCCTTTCACAAACTCCCTCTCTCTCTCTTTCTCCCTTTCTTGCATCGATAATCGAAAAAGATGCGTTCGTGAATAAATAAAACGAATAGAATTTAAAAAAAAAAAAATAGTCGAAGTGCTCCCGCGTGTTCTCCATAATTCGCTGGGCCCCCGAATTAAATTGTACATCAAAAGGCATTAACATATTTCACTCCCCCCTTTTTTTTCTGCTTTTTTTTCTTTACTCTCATCCCTCTTTTACACGGGAGAGATGCCCACAGATAAACGAGACACAATCATCCTTTTATTTATTCGGTTCGTGCATTTTAATTTAAGTTTTTTAATTCTTTTTCTATTTTTTTTTTTTCATTTTTTCCTTTTTATTCTCTCGCCATTATTTTCGACGCTTCTTTCGGTGGGTTTTAAAATTGATTTGCCCTGGAGGCCCAACGATTGGCTTGTCTGTTCCTTTTAAATAAATTGTTCACGAAGTGAAACACTTGAAAAATACTGTACACAGCTGTTGTATTTTTCGGTCATGAAGGGTTGTTGTTACAGGTACAAAAAGGGTCGGACAATATAAATGGGGAATTTACTTGGCGAATAATGGAAGAGAGAGGGGAGGGAGGGGAGGTAGGGGATTTACCCAGGGATTTTTCGGGGATCCATTGTATAGTGAGATAATTCTTGAATTTTCGTTGGATCCATTGTTCTCCCCTCCCCCCTTTTTTCCCCTTCTGCCCCTGCTCCTTGTTTCACGCTCAGCCGAATATCATATATATTCTGAAAGGGGGGAGGGAGGATTTTTGAATTATTTTTCTACAAATTCCTTAATTGCCCGAAGAGTTCAAATGATATTTCTTGGAGTTTTCTGCACTTTTTTTATTTGCTAGTGACTCATGATCGAGACTTGTGTCTAACGTTAACGTAACTGCTCGGTCACGCAGGAACGGGAATTTGTCTCGGATTCTATTGCTAAGTTTACGATAAAAGCAGAACGTTCATTCTGGTCACTGGGTTACCGTAATTCTCGGGCAATTCAATGAAAGATAAAAAAAGGGGAAGGGGAAGGATAATTGGGGAGGGGAAACGGGGGAAAAGTGGACATGAGGGTCGAAATGATTTGTGATTTTTTTTGAGGGTGGAGGGTGGGAGAAAAAATTAAAAAAAAATTCACAAATAATGTTCATATATTGGAGAATTTTCTCAAATTTTTTCGAATTTTTTTGTGAGGTTCTTCACTTCGAAAGAAAAAATACTGGAGCATGATACACTGGAGGTTCATTTTGCCCCACTTTTCTACTAATAAAGTGCATTAGGTTTATGCTTTATCACTGGGACTTGGGGAATTTTTTTGTCGGAGGACAGAGTGTCTGAATCACTCGAGAGTGAGGCACTCTCGCACTTTGTCGAGAAGCTACGAAAAGCGTGCCTTAGTCATCACGGAATGTATAACGTTCCTAGGAGTTTTTTTTTCTGGAGTTAAATGGGTAAGGTCATAAAACTGACTCGTTAAGTTTCTAAATGTGAATTTTTGTCTCTTAAGGTTGTATCTGAGCAAACTTGAGTACAGTTAATCCCTTATTTTTTTGATGTTGTATCAAAGATGATGTTTCTTTTACATTTTTCTGAATTTTTTTATAATTTTTGTCGGTGCAGTTTATGAGATATGAATTATCAAAGTTACTGAAAATAGCAGTGGTGGAGATGAAACGCCCTAAATCGGACGGAAATAACGAAATTACTAAAAAACCACAGGGTTGATCCATTATTTAAAAAAAATGGCGAAGAAAACAGCATTTTAACTAAATAATAAAAGAAAAAAAAAATTCAATTCACCGTACAGTTATTGAGGAATTTTAATTAAAAGGTAGTCGTAACTATTTGCCTCTCTCTCTATCTCATGCATGTGATAGGAGATTGATGTAAAAAAAATTCGAGATAAAAAAATTATGTTCACGAGCTGAAGATATGACTTTCAAATAGTTTAATCACTTTTTTCGGGTAAATTGAAGCACTTTTTCCCGAATTATCAGTAATTAATGTGAAAACAGACCTAAAAATTCTCATTTTCCCCTGTTTTATCGACAGTACTACCTTAAGCTCCAAAATCATTGGCAACTGAATGAAAATAGAGAAACCCATGAATTTCATTTGATTCAAGCAACTCTAATGACTTTCCAAGTATTCTAAAAATTAACGCAAAAATTTTTCCCCAGAATTCACAAATTGCAGTTGTGTGAACCGTAAAGACCGGTCAATGCACCAGCCCAGTTTTCCAAAATAACTTCAAACGCAGGCTTCTTCTTCGTCTGTGGTGGTCTATTCCTCGATTTCTCCTAACCAGACAAGCGCCACTGCAATTTTCACGATTTTCCCCTTTTTTTTTTAAATCCATTTTCTTGTTACCCAAACGACTTTCCCAGAATTCTTAATATCACCGGACATTCGCAGACTGTCTCTTGACCTCGTGCCAAGTTCTCAGTCCTCTTGCCACGAGCCACGAAAAACACCACAAACAGAATAAAACAGAGAAGAAGCAAAGAGAGATTTGATGTGGCTATAAATTTAACGCCTATGAAATGAATAGTCTCATTCTTAACCAAGCTTCATACATTGTACCGTGAAGGCACCAGTTACCGGACGGTTAAGGCAATGGTACCGGTTCGCGGACAAATTAAAATTAAATTATTAAAATGATGAAAAATTTCAATTAAATCAATCGAACAATTCACTTGATTGTTATTCCAACATTTTGCAAGAATAGAAAAAATTGATTTTTTCTTTTGGATATTAATTATTAGTATATTTGCTGCTGCGTCCGGAAACTGGGGCCCATCCAGTAAACCGGGTCCACCATGGTATTACATTTTGGTGCACTTTAACACTTGAAGTAAAACAGACCAAGTGGAACTATCGAATGATTTGCGATATCTCGAATTTAATGCAATATATTTCGTATTCGATTAATCGATTCTGGAAAATAATCGATGGGAAGTTGCTTTTTTCTTCTTTTCCCGGCAAAATAAAGTAGGTGCAACGAAACTAACGAATGATTCATGAAATCTCGAATTGAATTCGATAGATCGCATCGATTAATCGATTAATCGATGTTTGAAAATGATCGATCAAAAAGTTGTTGTTTTTGGAAGAAAACAATATTGATGCAGGCTTTTTAATTACAAGCCGGTTGAAATGCGATATATCGAATTCAATTTCGAGATATCGAATCGATTGATCGGAGTTTGGAAAATTGATCGATTGGAAAAAGATGTGATTTTGTTTTTTTTTTTTAATAAAATCTCGAAATTATCACGAAATATCGCATCGATTAATCGATATTTGAAAAAAATCGATCGGAATTTGCTGTTTTTTTGGAAAAAAGAAACGATGCAGACGTAACGCGCTTTTAATTACTTGTTTTTATCAATAATTCTAGGGAAATTTATCGCTCACCTCGAGTGATTTGTAGAATCTACCGTTACGCTCTACACGTAAGGCCCCAACGTATTCTAAAATGTCGCACCTCATTATCTCACTTCATTGTTAATTTGAAATAAATGACCTTGAACTGAATTAGAAACCCGGAGGATTAAGGAAATAGGAATTTCTGTGGACGACTGATCGGTACGAGAACACCGTTAGAACTGAAGGTTTTCCCCTCGGGGGTTTTAGGGTCTAGAGAGAGAGACACCTCACGGTGGGACTCTGTACTAGAAATCACCCCTGGATGGGTGACAAGGACCGTGGGACACACTCTGCCTCCCCTAGGAAATCAGGCACATCTGTGCGGGAAAGATGAGATTTTTTTTTTAAAGCTAATGAACACTTGTCTTTTCATTTTCCCTAAAATTCTACGATTTTTTTAGAGCATGAGAAAAAAGGGGAGAAGGAGAATTTTTTTGGGGGGAAGGACTTGATGGAAAAATCTGAAAAAATTTGAGAACCTGCTAGAACATGTCTAGATTATTAGTGAATTTTTTCAAAATTTTTCATATAGAGGCTTTTTATCTAAAAAATATAATTTTTCCATTCTTTTTAAAGCATAAAAAAAAGAGAAGAGATGAGGCAGAATTTTTTTTTGAAGGAAAAATTTCAGGGAGAAATTTGAAAAAATTTGAGAAGATACTTCACCACGCCTAGATCATTCGTGAATTTTTCCAAATTTTTTCGTAAAAAGGCCTTTTCTCTAAAAAAAAAATCCCTTTTTTTTAAACATGAAAAAAAGAGGAGAATTTTTATTTTTTGTGAAAAACTCTTTGAAAAAGACTGGAAAAATTTGAGAAAATGCTCAAACATGTTGTTATTATCAGTGAATTTTTTAAGATTTTTTCGTGAAGTTCTTCCATCTTAAAAGAAATTCCGAATCATTTTGACCAACCGGTCCATTTCGCCCCAGTCCACTCCTCCCCTATTGATCAATGGAGTAATGTAATTTTCCACAGAATGCAGCGATTGCTGCACGTGTAATGATATAATTGTTGTCTCTATCATCCAATATTTTTAAATTGCTACTAAAATAAAATCATCGAGCAGAGTTCAATCGAATCGGCACTGATTACCACCACCACTTTTTCAACTCCTCTCAATAAATATTTCTTTTTAAATAAAAAAAAAAAAAAGAGAAGAAAATTACTTTATTTTATTTCTCGTGTTAAGAACCTCGGAGGCTTTCTGAGAAGGGTCACGCCCATGCGATAGATGTTCGTTAGATTTTACAGCCACTGTGCAGCAGCAGGCCTTGTCGTAAATCGAGGAAAAATCCGTTGGTCAACGTACCCAAGAAATGCTTTTATAAAGACCAAGTTTCACGAAAATTTACCGATTTATTGCTTAGTTTTCCAAAGCATTGGGCACTAATAATATAAGTCATTGCCTTAGAGTCAAAGGGGCGTAAGTCCTGTTTGTAAGCACAGCACTTAAGCCCCTTTGATTCCAAGGCGATAGAAAATAATCTCGCCGAAGACTTTAAGAATATTTTTAGAAAATTATTTCATAATTTTCTCGGATAATTAATTGTTTTTTCTCTAAATTCATTATTTTTCTCCTTTTTTTCTTTAGTTTTTAACCCAATTCGCTCTCGAAACCGGACACCTCATTGGGTGCGAGTGAGATAACCTCAGAAATAGAATCAAATGACACAAGTGGGACATGGAAGAAGCGGAGGAGAGGTGCATCGAAATAAACCGAATGACTGGAGCTCATCCAAGAGGAAGAGTATCTTTTTTTTTTTTTTTAAGGGGGTTAGACCCCGGGGAAAAAGGGGGGAAACGTCATTCACGAGGTTTAAGAGCCTCGTGGGCGAAGAAACGTGAAGTGATGGAGTTCTTATCGTACGGGGTGGCTCCAATCTCCATGAAAAAGTCGGGATAATAAAGTAGAAAAGTGGTAAATTCTTGGGGAAAGAGACAAAAGTTCTAAATCCTTCGAAGAATTTTTTTCTACATTTTCCTGAATTTTTTCAGAATTTTTGACCGTGCAGTTTGTGAGATATGAATTATCAAAGGTACTGAAAATACCGCGGGTGGGGATGAAATGTCCTAAATCGGACGGAAATAACGAAATTACTAAAAAAACCACAGGGTTGACCCATTATTTAAAAACAATTGGCGAAAAGAAGAGCATTTCAACTGAATAATAGAAGAAAAAAATATTCAATTCACCGCATAGTTATTGAGAAATTTTAATTAGAAGGTATTCTTAACTATTTGCCTCTCTCTCTATCTCATGCATGTGATAGGAGATTGATGTAAAAAAAATTCGAGAAAAAAAAATTATATTCACAAGCTGAAGATACGGCGTTTGAATAGTTTAATCACTTTTTTTGGGTAAATTGAAGTACTTCTCTCTGAATTATCAGCAATTAATGCGAAAACAAACCTAAAAATCCTCATTTTTTCCTGTTTTATCGACAGTATGCTGCAATACTACCTTACGATTTATACAATAAATTTTTATTTTTCTCACCGAATCTTGATATTTACGGACATCATAGTATCCCTTGTAATACTTGTACCACATCACACCGCACTTTCTTTTTGAGGCATCATAAACTGCAGGCAATAGGATACACCATGACACACGGATTCTTTCGCTGTCCATTCGAGATAAATTCACAGAAAAACACACACAAATTGAATGTTAAATTGGCGCACACTTTTATTATTATTTTTCGATCAATGTTTACTTATTGGTGATCGAAGGCACTTTTACAGAGTGAGGGAGACCGATACGATGCACTCGGGGACCTTAGAGATACTGCTTAACTCCCACCATGGCCAAGTGGCCAAGTATAGATGGGGCCGAAGGGAGGGGATAGTTTTGGTGCGTTTTAAAGAGTAAATTAATTGTTCCTGCACTTTTCACGTGACATTTAAAAACGAGGGGGACGGATTTTTAAAAGCCCTTGGGACATTCTTGGGGATATAAATATTGGGAATATCGCGGTAAAATGGACCTGAGTTGCGAGATCATTCAGGATTTTTTATGGGGAGTGAGAGGGAGAATTTTTTGGGAGGGAAGAGAAGCTCAAAAAAATTTAGAAAAAAAGTAGACATGTTCCAACATCTTTTCTAATTTTTTCAGATTTTTTGATGAAGTCCTTCACTCTAATAAAAATTCTCGTTCTTCTCTCTTTTCTCATAATTCAAAAAAAAAGGGTTTTTTTTTTTTTTTTAGATAAAAGGCCGTTCTACGAAAAAATTTGAAAAAATTCAGCAACAATGTAGACGTATTGGAGCATCTTCTCGAATTTTTTCAGATTTTTAAAAGAAGTCCTTCATTCCAATAAAATTTCTTTCTCCATCTCTCTTCTCATGTTAAAAAAAATAGGACAATTTTGCTTTTAGATGAAAGGCCTGTCTCCCGAAGAATCTGAAAAAATTCAACAATTAGCTGGACGTATTGGAGCATCTTCTCAAATTTTTTCAGATTTTTCTATAGAGTCCTTTATTCAAAAAAAAAAAATTACTTTTTCTCCCATGCTTTAAAAAAATAGGAGGATTTTTTTTCTATATGAAAGGCCTCTACGAAATTTTTTGAAGAAATTCACTAGTAGTCTAAACATATTGTAGCATCTTCTCTAATTTTTTCAGATTTTTTCATCAACTCCTTCCCCTAAAAAAAAACCCCCAGATCATCTTCCAAGGCCGGTCCATTTCACCTCACTCTTCTTTTTATCTCCAATTCTCGTTGAATGATGAGGGCCCGAATGATTGAGGAGAGGAGTGGGGAGCTACTAAACTACGCGTTTCTTCATTCGAGAATTAATTATGCCTCTCGTCATACGTGGGCGTACAAAATCTCTTCTTTTTATTCTTTTTTAATTCTTGTCAGACATCTTTCGGTATCACCGAGATGAACGAGATGAACGAGAAAGGGCTCTGGAGATGTCCAGAGGGACTCCACACTGGGATTAGGCATCTAACATTTCTTCCCCCCCCCCTCCCCCTTTTCAAGCTCTTCAAAACATTTTTTTTTCACTCTTTTTTTCTCCTCTTCCCCAAGTGTATTTTTGTGATATTTCTTTTCTTTTTATTATTGTTATTATTATTCGTGATATTTCTCATTTCAATTTTTTTTTATTTGTAATTTCAGCTTGTACGTCAGTATGATGGTCATTTCTCCCGAGATAAAGAGAAGAGTCGCTTGATAATAAAAAGAAAAAAAAAGAAAATCCCCCTCCCCCCCACTTCTCCCTTTTTTTATGGCAAATAAACGTGGGGGAACGATTAATCAACGATTTAGGATAACGAAAGCTGCGAAATAACACATTGTTGATGTTCTCCGAAGGTTAGGGGGGAGGGGGAGGGGAAAGAGAGAGAAAAAAAATAGTCAAAATTATTTCCTCTCGGTCCCGAGGAGTCCTCCGGACTTCTATTCAATTCAACTTTTGAAGACCCGACGAAACTGATATTTTTTTTTCGATTATTTTTTTTATATTTTTTTTTTGGGCCTTTTTTTGCTACTGTAGCTGCTTATTTACGTGAAGGACACACGAATGTGTTGAGTTCTTTTGGGATGTGGAGAAGAAAAAAAAATAGGTAAAAATACTTGGGACTTTTATCTACGTGACTTAGGAACTTGACCAATCGAGACGGGGACCTCGGAACAATCGATTTTTAACGACCGCTGATGGGCCTCACAATTGGAAATATATTTTTCGAGGCATTAAGAAATGATTAGAGGAATGTGACACGTTGTATAGTGTTTTTTTTTTCATTATCTTGAGGTGTAAAGTTCTTGGAGTTGGGATTATTGGAGATGACAAATTGTTGAGAAGCTCAAAATTTTACGGGAGAATTTAATGTTGAGAGCAAAATCGCTCTATCTTGATTGATTTCCGAAATCAACAATTTTTAGAAAAAATTTTGTAACAAATAAATTACTGTAAAGAGAAAATATTTGAAAAAATTGCGCTTATAGTTTTTCAAATTTTTTACAGGTGAATATGTATTTTTTTAAATAATTTATTTCTTGAAAAAAAAAAAGAAATTTTCAGATTTCTATTTTCAGGATCATTAAAGACTTCATATTTTTAAATTAAGGTAGTATCGCAGAGTAATGTCGATAAAACAGAAAAATGAGGATTTTTAGGTTTGTTTCCAATTAATCGCTGATAATTTGGGAAAAATGTGCTTTAATTTACCCGAAGAAAGTGATTAAACTATTCGAAAGTCATATCTTCAGCTTGTGAATATAATTTTTTTTTCTATAATTTTTTTTTCATCAATCTCCTATCACATGCATGAGATAGTGAGAGAGGCAAATAGTTACCACTACCTTCTAATTAAAATTTCTCAGTAACTATACGGTGAATTAAATTTTTTTTTCTTCTATTATTTAGTTAGGATGCTATTTTCTTCGCCAATAGTTTTTAAATAATGGGTCAACCCTGTGGTTTTTTAGTAATTTCGTTATTTCCGTCCGATTTAGGGCGTTTCATCTCCAGCACCGCTATTTTCAGTAACTTTGATAGTTCATATCTCATAAACTGTACGTACAAAAATCATGGAAAAATGCAGAAAAATGTAAAAAAACATCATCTTTGCTACGGCATCAAAAAAAATGAGGGATTAACCGTACTCTCGAGTTCATTGGCATACTACCTTAATAACGCTTCTCTTCTCCTTTAATCTCAACTCTACCTCGAAATTCGCGTATTTCTCTGGAGCTACGAATTTGCAGAGTTCCACGAACGACACATGGATGTAATTAGATTCATCAACTTCATGGGAATTTCCTGGAAATCACGAATCTAAAAAAGAAAATAATCACTCCAGAGAGCACAAAACTCACGGGAAAATTATATACGCGATGTTAAGAAAAAGAAAAAAAAAGAAAAATAGAAGAAGAAGAAAAGATAAACCGCTATGAGCTTTTGTCCAAGATTCAGAATTCTATTTCCGGTACGAGACTATGAGTCTAGCCAAGCCACTTACGCATCGCCATGAGAATTCTCTGTTTATTTCCCCCTTTTTTCCTATTCCACATGAGTAACAAAGAGGCGCCACTGTGTATTATCATACGGATCTCATGAAGACGTGACGGAATTCACAGGATATACACATATTATTTTTATTCAAAAAAACCCCCAAAAAACCTTTGTTGTATAATTATCGAAGCAGGACGTAATTAAATCTATGAATTAATTAATTAAAAAAAAAATCGACTTTTTCCCTGGAATCTTCGATTAAAGACATCTCAAAAATCACTCGAAGGCACGTGATTTTTCCCCAAGGCACGTTTCGTAGAGAATTTTTTGAAAATTAAAAAAAAAAAAATCAGAAGAATTGAAAAAACAATCAGAAAAATTCAAATAAAAAGCAGAAAAATTTAAAAAAAAAAAAAAAATTAAAGAAAATAGTCGCATTAGGAGCAAAAGGGCGTAATTGCTATATATAAGTAGAGCACTTACGCCCCTTTGTTCCTAAGTTGACGATATTTTTTTTCTCTTACATGTAAAGTTCAATGGCACTTAAATTCGATAAAAAAATCCAATTTGTTCATTACTCTGAATCAATTCAAATCAATCGATCGTCAGTCCAGCAATTCATTCCTGCGGAAAAATTAGCAATAAAAATTTATTAACGCACATAAACCTTCCACCATTAATCAGCCACTGCTTTTCTCCACTTCTCGATCTTCTTCAATTCGTTATTAACGCTATGCATTAACTCCTGTATATGTGTGTACTACTTCGATAGATATATACACACTATGAAATGAAAAATGAAGATAAGACTCGAGAGTATGAGAGTCATGCGGGAGCATTTTACGATTCCTGATTTATGAATCGAACGTCAGTTGACGGAGTTATTATCACACTTGCATACCATTCAACTTGTTTGAGACTTTAAATCTTGAGTTTCTTCATTGTTTTTTTTAAATTAATTTTATTCAAATCGCAAGTACTTGCTCATTTATTTGGTGCAAATGGTCTAGCGGATGATTGGCTTACCTGTAACAGAAAAAAATGGAAAACTCATTAATTTTATTAATTTTTTTGCTTTTTTTTTGAATTACATGGAACTTATTTTTTAGGCATTGCCCAATTTTAGATCCACAAAGAGTCATATTATTCAATAAATTGGGAAAAAAAATTTAATTTTAGTATAAAATCTTTAAATATTTCGTTATTCAAAATTTTTTATTATTTTCTAAATTTCTTCAATTTTTTCAAGATTCAAAGGAATGCAAAAAATAATGCAAATTTCTCAATTTTCAATTAATTGTTCGTTTCTAGGTTTCATTTCATTCCTCATTGCATTCTTCACAGATTCACTGAATTATATTTGAGAATTTCATCTTCTATAAATTGTTATTAAGGATTTTATACAAAAATTTAACTTTTTTTCCGATTTTATCTCCCAAACATTCTTAAATCACATATTAAAATTTTTGGAAAAGTGTCAAATTAAAGTGTGACATGTATATGTATAGATATAGATATATATATACTTGAAAATGAATATTTTTTTTCATCTTTTTTTTCTACCAAAATAGGCTCCAAATAAAAAAGACCTTAGTGATAAATTAAAAAAAAATTATTCACTGATAAATCTTATTTTCTTGATTGAAATTAATTGATCACCTGGAGTGACATAGTGATACACATTATAAAATGAACTTAATTAATTCCAACATAGCACAGAACTGACACACTCAACGTTCAGGACAGACAACGTCAAACTGAAAAGTTCAGGGGAACGTGAGGTAACTCAGGCAGTTGAATTCTTTTATTCTTGCCTTCAAATGAAGAGAAGAGGTTTTGGGAGTAGGGATAGAAAGACGCGATTGGGCTTCATGTGGGTCTTGTGGGGCCTACTAGGAGTCCCACCAACAAGTGGAGGTTCTCATTTCACCCTTGAACTAAAACGTTTTTTAAACCGAAAAATATGACAACCACTTGAAAATTCGATTTTTCTGGTATTTTTTGACCGCCACCTGCTATCGGAAAAGCGGCTAAATCCGTATGGGTCCCAACCCCTGGGGCGCACATGTTCAGTTTAGTCTGACACGTTAAAACAGGTTCTCAGGCCCGAAAGAAAATAAATTAAAATGGAAAGAAATTGAAGGAATTTTTGTTGTCTGTTCGAAGATGATCAAGGATTTTTTCTCAAAGTGAAGGATTCTATCAAAAAATGTGAAAAAATTTGGAAAGATGCTGCGATATGTCTTCATTATTAGTGAATTTTTTTGAATTTTTTTGTTGACGTCCCTTCAAGGAAAAAAAAGGAATTATTTTGAATAACAGATTCATTTTACTCGTTTTTTGAAGTGAATTTTTTTTGGGAATGAAGGACTTCATAAGAAAATCTGAAAAAATTAGAGAAAATGTTCCAATATGTCTCCATCATTAGTGAATTTTTTCAAATTTTTTTGTAGAAGTCTTCACTCTAAAAAAAATCCCCAATTATTTTCACCGAACAGATAGATTTTTCTTTTTCTTCAGAAAAGGAAAAAAAGGAGTATTTTTTTTTCAAAGTGAAGGACTCAATCAAAAAATTTGAGAAAATGCTCCAACATCTCCAGCTTGTTGTTGAATTTTTTCAAAAATTTTTGTCAACCCCTTCACCCTCAAAAAAAATCCTCAGTCATCTTGCATGTTAGATCCATTCTGCCTTCATCTCCCCAAAAAAAATTTCGAATTTTAAAAAATGGCAGAAACGAAACAATTGGACCAAACTTTCTCTAAATTAATTAACGGATTCTTCATTGATTTACTAGCGAATTCAATTGCAATGCTTCATTCCCTTGATTTATCCCAGAAAACCCATTTTTTTTATTAATGCTTTTTTTATTACCGTGGAATGAATACTGTCCCCTTTTTCTCACCCCCCCCCCTTTCCCTCCCCTGCCCCATATATGCAGCATGAGGCGTACTCAAGACCTACATAAAAGCCCCCTAAATCTCCGCATCAAGAGATGAATCACATGACTGATTCTCTTTTTTCTCCCCATTTTTTCATCACTAAAAACACTTTTTATTTCTTTATTTATTCCTCTCGTGCATTCCCCCCCAGTCATAAAGTGTGAAAACTATTCCCCCGTTGAGTATTTGACGTTATTTATTTTTTAAGACTTTTGTTAGTGAAGATGTTGGCAAAAAATGAGCCGGGTAAACCGAAAAAAAGGGAAATAAAAAGGGGCAGTTTTTAGTTTTATTAGCAATAAAGATAATCGGAAAACCGCAATATCACTACTTCAGATTATTCCGTTGTGTCGAGAATTACTAGTGCGCCACTGTATTTTATGCAAAAAAATTTCAGAAACTTGTGCATCTTAATTAACTCAATTGTTTTAATTCTCTAATTTAATTGATTTATTCAATTCTTCAAATTTCCATCATTACGCGATATTATGAGTTTCAACTAATATAACCTGAATAGAAAGAGAAGGAAATCGTTTATTGAAAATTATCAGTAATTAAATTTGTTATTCATTGAATAAAAATAATTTATTATGAAAGTGAAGAGTAAAATTTTTAGATTAAATACGCGAATGAAGATATTAATTTGTAAAAATTACACAACAATGTAGACATGTTGAAGCATCTTCTCAAATTTTTTCAGATTTTTTCACAAAGTCCTTCATTATGAAAAAAAATCCTTGAATCATTTCACTTTCATTATTGTGACAATTAGAATTTTCAAGATTTCTTCAAGTGCAGAAATGAAAAAGAAGAATAGGTTAAAAGTTAGATTCAAGGAAGTTCGAGACTCTTCTCCATTTAACTTTAGCTAAAATCTCATGAACAAACGCCTCTATGACCGAAAATTGCCGTTCAAGTGATATATCACGAAATAATAAATAATCTATATACGGTCGATGAAAACGAATTCTGCAGTTAAATTCCAATTATTCCAGTTGCAAACGGTTTAAAACGTTCACAGTAATTGATTCATTAATTTTGGTTCAAAAAATGCCTGGAAATTCCAGCTCATTTTTTAAACAAAGAAAAACACTTGTAGAATTGATTAAAAACATTTAAAAAGTCCCACGAGTGGAGAAATATATATAGTCATTTTCAGCGCACACAGTAGAGGCCATTGATGCCACAATGAAGGGCTCTATGCTGCATCGAAGTCATCAAGACTCTCGGGGGTCATTTATAAAACCTTTTTTCATTCCTCAAGTATGTGCTCGAATAAAGTTCCTCCAGAAATAATTTATGTAGACCGATAAAAATTCCAGAGTTCAGCAATTTCATGTTTTTTTTTCAATTTCTCGATTTAAAGGCAATTTTTTTCTTTTATTTTTCACTCGTCTGGTTAGAATCTCTCGTTAAAGTTGATGTTTTCGTTTTAACCCCCACTTTTATGTATAGAGTATTCGCCTCTGCGCAGTTCGATGCGCAGTAGTGTTCCCCTATGCGCAGTTGGATGCGCAGAACGTTAAATTCGGTGAAAAAGCAAATTTTTGCAGTGGCGCTTTTCTAAACTCAATTCTGATTGGCCATTCGAAGAATTACAGAGGAGGTGGTGGGGGGAGTGGTAACGAGAGACTTTAAAGGATGAAACTTACTTTATGGATAAAAAATGTATCAAAGTGGCGTAAGTGCTATGTATAGGCAAAGGGACTTACGCCCCTTTGCTTCCAAGATTGCGAAAATATTATTTTCTATTTACTTCATATATTTTTCGTATATATATGAATATATTTAATATAAAATTTTTATATTTGGCTGTATTTTTGTCTTTTTTTTTCATTCATTGTTAATAATTTTTTTTATTTTTTTTATGAACATTTATTGAAAGTCTCCTGTAATTTCAAGGCAACAATGCATATAAAGGTCATGTAAATAAATTAATGTTTACATTAATATTAATGCGCACGTGCACCTTAAGAATCAAAACCTTAATTCCGGGGTGTGGGCGACTTTCATCCTGTTTCGTAATTCAAATAACTTTCTTTGTCTCTTCGACTTTGTGTAGTCGAGCCCAAAAACAGGCATTTAAGAAAAATTATCAACAAGAGCTCTATTGTTTCAATGAAAACTGTTTTTCGTATTTCCTGTTATTCATAGAGGATTTACAGGTGAAATTCCAACGAGTTATTTCCTTGTATTAAAATTGAATTTTTTCCTCATTCCCGCACTTTTTTTTTTTTTTTTTTTTGAGACACGGGTTAACGACTAGGTTTTAAAATGAGGTATAAAAGACACAACACATTGCGCGTGTTTTTAAGACGTTAGTATGAGCTTCATCGTTTTGTACGTTGAATCGTAAATTCTTCGGGGCTTTTCATTCATAACGGAAATGACGAGAAGTCAAAGTAAAAGATAGAGAGAGAGAAGGGGGGAGGGAGTGTGTTGCCCTCTGGGCTCCCTTGATGTGGCTTTACGACTGCATTATAATCGATAAAATCTGTCGCGGGTTCTGTCTGAAGCCTCGATATTTAAATTTATGGGCGAGGATCAATGACCGAGATGAAAATGAATTTCTTTTTTAGCATTTTAAGGTAGTATCCCATAGTAGGGTTGATAAAACAGGAGAAAATGAGGATTCGTAGGTTAATTTCCAATTAATTGCTGATAATACGGGGAAAATATGCTTCAATTTATCCGGAAAAATGATTAAACTAATCGAAAGTCATATCTTCAGCTTGTGAATATAATTGTTTTTTTTTTTCGAGATTTTTTCACATCAATCTCCTATCACATGCATGAGATAGAGAGAGAAGCAAATAGTTACCACTACCTTCTAATTGCAATTTCTCAATAACTGTACGGTGAATTGAATATTTTTTTCTTCTATTATTTAGTTAAAATGCTGTTCCCTTCGCCAATTGTTTGTAAATAATGGGTCAACTCTTCGGTTTTTTAGTAATTTCGTTATTTCCGTCTGATTTAGGATGCTTCGTAAGTTTGATAATTCATATCTCATAAACTGCACGGACAAAAATTATTAAAAAATTCAGAAAAATGTGAAAAAGTATCATTTTTGATGCATCAAAAAAAATGAGGGATCAAATTCGTTGAAAAACACGTTTTTTCCTAACTCAAGGCTCTTTATTCCGATTAATCCCATTTTTACTCTCGTAATGAAATATTTCCGGTCGCCTCGGTCTCGCACGGTCAACAGAGCGTGCTCTTGTGTCCTCTAATCTCACTCGAAAACCAAAAAAAAACGGAAAAACAGAGTGAACTACATTTGCTCGTAAAAATCAGGGAAATAAGAATAACTGCAGAATAGAAAAAACACAGAGGAAGGGAGGGCGGAAGAAAAATGCAGTGATAAATCGACGATAAAAGAGAGGTACAGGTAGTCACGAATTGCCATACGCAATAGAAGTTTGCGAAATGAAAAAAATAAAAAATACCCGGGTGCAAGGTACTTTGAAGAGTCTCTTGAAAATCTCAGCGGAACGAAAGCCCGTGGGCGAGGTCGAGGAAGAAAGGCATAAAGTTGTAACCGCCTGCATAGTCAACTTGCTCATTGCACCAAGAGTACTTGCACGTTTTCCAACTGCACCTGTGAGGGCCTCTAAACGCTTTTTTTTTTTTTTTTTAATTTTTTCTTTTTTTTCTTATAAATGTACATGTGGAGCAAGAGAACGTTCAACTTTACTGATGAGAAAATTTATTCTACTCTCATTTTGAAATGTCTATTTAAATAATGACAGATCATTTTGGAAATTGATGAATCAATATGGGATTGAATATTTTGAGTCGGCTTTTTTTTTTTTTTTATAACTTCAATGCTTTAGCCGATGGAAATTTCGAGGGAAGTTGTAGAGGATGCCAGTGGGGATGCTGACCGCACATTCCAAGACGGTTAAAGTGAAGAAAGAGAGAGAGAGAAAGAGAGTGAGATGTGAGCGCTTTCTCAGCGCACGCGTCTCTGCGGCTGTCTTTAACTCATCCAACGATCGTCATAATCGAACATAATATTTTTATTCAAACATCGTAAATTTCTGTTTTTTTATTATTATTTTTTTTCAGGTTTTTTTCTTTTTCATCTCGGTTACAACTCTACAAATAAAAGGCTTACTGCGATTGTTTTATGTGGTGAAGAGAAGAAAAATAATCCGAGGAAATGTGTAATGTTGGGGAAATATTGCATTATACGAGATCAATGACCCAAATACATATAAACTTGTCTAACTATCAAGTTTAACAACTTTTAGCTCACGGCAGTGGCATAACTCTGGTAAAAGACAAGAAATACACTTCCTCTTGAGACACGTTACATTAATTGCATGATCATTAATCCACCGGATCTCCGGGTGTGTTTTTTTTTTTAGAGTTAATTTGTTTCAATCGAACTAATAAAATTATGCAAAGAGAGTTTATTTTTGTGAGTTTTTTGAAATTAAGGTAGTTGTATGTGAGAGGGATGTATAAAAATTGAGGTATCGGGTCCTTCATGGAAAGGGTTCTCGGTATGTATGTATTACATGTTTATTTTCATTCTGATATATCGTAAATTCATTCATTCGATATTGAAGTATAAAATTTTGCATGTAATTATGAATTTAATGAGAATTATAAGATTTTTAGGACAATAGAGCACACACCCAACTATGCCGAACGAAGCAGCCAATCACGTCCAAGCAGCGGCAAGCTGATTGCCTCACTCAATCGTGAATTCTACCAAATTTTCCTGTCTTCAAAATTAAAAAAAAAACGCGGTAAAAAAATCTGAATTAATTTCAAATCACTCCAAAATACTGAAAGAATCTCTATACATTTTTTTATCGAAATCCTACTACTGGATTTTGAGAAAAACAAAGAAAACCTGCCGGATTTGATTGATTTTTGAGGTTATTCCATTTACTCTATGTTAAAAGTTGAAACTTTGAGATTGAATATCTCATTAATTACGCGATAAAAAAATTTCAAATTTTCCACAAAAAACGGAAATGACATGATTACTTATTCTCCCTAAATTTGAAGAAAATCATTCGACGACTCAAAATCCGATACAGCTACCTTAATTTCATTTCACCTTCTGCAAGTGATGGTATGTATTAATTTGAAGCTTATAAAGCTATCTTTATGTTTATTCCGAAGAAAAGAAAAGCTGCGGCGGCTCTCATTGTGCGCATGAAGGAGAGCACGTGTATGCACCTTTAAAATAAGCAATGCACTTTAATGAGGGGTCCACCCACATTCTAACCTACATCCAGAGGGTACCGTTCGCAAGACTCCGGTAATAAATAATCTTTTTTTATATATCCTTTTTTTTTTATTCTTCTGGATGTAAAATCTCTTTCTTTAAAGGGGAAAAGTGATAAGAATGAGTCGCCCACGCGTAGGAAACCTAGCGGAACCAACTGGAAAACAATGAGAAATGCGTGTAAGCGATAATCTACGCAACTATTCGAATTCATGTCCTCGGACTTCTGATAACGATTACCTGGAAATAAATGAGGAAATTAATGGAAATTTTCAGAAATTTCGAGGGTGAAAGTTTTGTTTTGATGGTTACATTCGAAAGCTAAGAAAGTTCGAGGTAAAAAACACTAGAAAAAAATTATTTTTCATTTTTTTATAGAAAATTCATTATTTTTGACTTTTTGAAAATTTTGTTTTTATTTACCATAAATTAAAGAAAAATGGTTAAAAATATTTTTCTCATCGAAAATTTTCTGACAAAAAATGACAAAAATGTGCCTCAAAGAAGTCTTTACAAAATCCCACTTTTTCCTCATTAAAAAAAAAAAAAAAAAAACGAAGAAATTCCCTTCGATAAATATATCCCGGGGCAATTCATCCGCGTTTTATATCATTTTGCAGACATTTCACCGGCACTCCCATGATCCCATTTCCTTCCCTCCAAGCCTCCAAGTAAATCCCAAGTAAAAACCAAAAAAAAAAAAACCCATAAAGTATCACTGAAGAATCTAAAATCCATAAATTCCACAAAACCATAATAATTCATTAGAATTTATGCCTGACCCAGATTGAATATATCCAACCTCACCCAATTGATTCATAGTCACCATCTGTTATTTAATTCATCTCATATTTATTTTTAATACATATATATATATTTTCATCATTTTGAAATAGGTAGGTAGCACGCAAAGGTACCAAACTGATTGGCCTATGCCGCTGCTGTATTCTCCTCTGTTGCCGCCACGCCTTATTATGCCGTGAGTCGTCTTAATGCGAATTTAACACGCGGCAGTAGTATAACCCCAGCGGATAATCCGCGTCCTCGTCTTTGGTGTGCCTTTGGCCACAACTATAGAGAGTCTACTCTGGTTAATGCTCATCCGCATTCCGTGTTCGTTAAAAAAAAAAAAAAATTAAAATAAAAAGTCATCTCACTCCTGAGCATCAGTCTTTTCTAACAATGGATGCTGGGGCAAAAAGCCACTAGGTACTTAACAATCAAATAAAACCGTGGCTTCTGTAAGAGATACTTAAGAAAATAGGTTTAACTGTTTTTTTTAACCAACTGCGTTTGTTTCATTTCGATTTAATTAAATAGAACTCTGTTTTGCATTTTTTTTTTCGTTTTTTTTTGCTAGTGATTAATGAAGCGAAGAGCAGTGGAACCAATCTGATTGAAGCCGATGAATTCCAACACACTGACCCATTTTTTTCCATTTTTTCATAAAAAAAGAAACGAATTGCGATGAAAAATTTGACTTTACAGTTAATTAAGTTGCCTTTATTCTAAGAAACCAAAAATAAGGGGTTTTTTTGTTTTTTATTGGAAGAATTACTGGATTGTGTCCTTCACTAGTGAGGCAAAAGTGCATTTGCAAAAACACACATAGAAAAATAAGAAGATGATGGGAGGAAAAAACAATGACAGAGAGAAAAATACACGCTAATGCGAGAGAGAGAGCCCCGGGTGTGAGGATAATTCGCACGAGGCGCCGTCCTCGTTGGAATCCCACTTAATGGGAAGCCAGGGAGAGAAGTCCAGGGAGCGAGTAATAGCACCATGCAAAGAAAAAAACGGGGAAAAATAGTTGTGAAGAATTCGCAAATAAAATGGGGGAGAATTGGAAGTGAGAGAATATTTTACTTGCAGAATTTAACTGGAAGTTGGATGAATAAAGTGCAGAAAATTCGGTGGATGAAGGGGAAGTAGAAGAATTATGGGGGCTTTCAAAATAAGTTCTTGTGGTTTTATCCCTACTCTTTTGTGGAGCATTCCCCTCTGCGCAAGTTCATTGCGCCGTGGAGTATTTCCCTGTGCGTAGTTTGATGCACATAATGTTGAAATGTGGTCTAGTTAAGGTAGTTGTATCCGATTTTGAATTATCGAATGATTTTCTTCAAATTTGGGGGAATGAGTAATCATGTTATTTCTGATTTTTGTGGAAAATTTGGAATTTTTTTACCGCGTCATTAATGAGATATTCAATTTCAAAATTTCAACTTTTAACACAGAGTAAATGGGATAACCTGAAAAATCAATCAAATTCGTCAGGTTTTCTTCGTTTTTCTTAAAATCCAGTCGTATGATTGCGATAAAAAAGTGTATAGTGATTCTTTCAGTATTTTGGAGGAATTCGAAATTAATTCAGATTTTTTCACCACGTATTTTTTTTTTAATTTTGAAGACAGGAAAATTTGGTAGAATTCACGATTGAGTGAGGCAATCAGCTGACTGCTGCTTGGACGTGATTGACTGCTTCGTTCGGCATAGTTGTGTGTGTGCTCTATCGTCCTATACGTGTAATGAATGTTTAGATGTGTGCATATATCACCGCATCATTTAGGGAATATCGAGAGTTTCCTTAAAAATCTTATAATTCTCGTTAAATTCATAATTACATGCAAAATTTCATACTTCAATATCGGATAAATGAATTTATAATAGATCAGAATCGAGAACCCTTTCCACGAAGGTCGCAGCACCTTCATTTTTCATACAATCCTCCCACATACAGCTACCTTAATAAAACTCTCCTCTACTACCTTGAAGGTTAACTAAAATTAAATAAATAGACCATACAAGATATTCCGCACCTTCATCCTCATAAATACAAAATTATTCCCCCTTTTAGAACAGAGATCGATGTAGGAAGTTCCATTGGAACTAGTTTTGAACGCTTGAAAATGAGGGAAGAAACTCGTTGGGGCTAGGGCACAAACTAGCATTGATAGCATTGAGCCAACGATGTGCCAGTAGTTTTCGCTGGCGAAGAGAGGTGTACATATAAAACAGTAACAGGCAGAGAGCCATCGCCAATTCCACTGAGAGCGAAAGAGTTAAAAAAAAAATAAAAAAAATAAAGAAAGAGACAGAGAGATGAGGAGAAGGGGGCTTTTATATTCAGGGAGCTCTGGAGGCAGATAATCGCAGTTGCTAGTCGGGCGTGCCTTGAAAGCCCAGTTTTGTTGTCTATCTTCAAACACCCGGAAATGCCCTGGAATTTATATTGCGTACCCAACTGGCAAAGAGTTTTGCAGTCCTGAGAAGAGGCAGAGAAGAAGAGAGAAGTGAGGGGAGGGGGGGGGCGGGGGGAGGGTAATTGGAGTTGGAGAGTGTATGTACAAGGCAAGTTGAAAGATCCAATAGGTATCTGCTCATGCCTTTGAGGTTTATCTGTTCGTCTGCTTCAAGAAGTGGGGATAAAGGAATAAAAGAGGTAAAGGCTCGTTTTTTTTATTGGTTAAAGAGAGGGGTAAAGGGGGGGGGGGGGTATTTGTCGCAGGGTTTAACATCACCTTCTGCTAGTTTTGTCGTTAAGATCTGACTCGATTAGTACCTGGGGTATATTAGAGATCTATGAGACTGATAAACAGCCACTGGAAAGTCATTGAGGCGACACGAACTCCTTCCGCTGCAAAACGAATGAAAGTTAAGGTAGTTTTATGAGAAAAGGGATGTATAAAAATTGAGGTGCCGGGGCTGGGGTCTTCATGGAAAGGGTTCTCGATGTTCATGTATTACATGTTAATTTTTAGTTTGATATATCAAGAATTCATTTATTCGATATTGAAGTATGAAATTTTGCATGTAATCATGTGTTTAACGAGAATTATAAGATTTTTTAGGAAACTCTCGATATTCTCCAAATGATACGGGGCTGTATGTACACATGTAAACATTCATTGCACGTATAGGACGATAGAGCACACACACACAACTATGCCGAACGAAGCAGCCAATCACGTTCAAGCAGTGACCAGCTGATTGCCTCACTCAATCGTGAATTCCACCAAATTTCCTGTCTTTAAAATTAAAAAAAAAATACGTGGTGAAAAAATATGAATTAATTTCAAATTACTCAAAAATGCTGAAAGAATCTCTATACAGTTTTTTTTTATCAAAATCATACGACTGGATTTTGAGAAAAACAGTGAAAACCTGCCGGATTTGATTGATTTTTGAGGTTATCCCATTTACTCTGCGTTGAAAGTTGAAACTTTGAGATTGAATATCTGATTAATTACGCAGTAAAAAAATCTCAAATTTTTCACAAAAATCGGAAAGAACATGATTAGTTAATCCCCCAAATTTGAAGAAAATGCTTCGATGACTCAAAATCGGATACAACTACGCAGAGAAAAATGTTTTCTCAATTTAAGAATGCGCAATCACTTAATTTAAGAACGTGCAGGTCACTCAGATCAAGAAAGAAAAAGTCACTTGATTTAAGTAAGAAGAGTCACTTGATTCAAGTGACTTTTCTCATTTGAGTCAAGTGACTTTTCTCACCTGAATCAAGTGACTTTTCTCACTTGAATCAAGTGACTTTTCTCACTTGAATCAAGTGACTTTTCTCATTTGAATCAAGTGACTTTTTCTTCCTTAATTTAAGCGACTGCACATTCTCAAATTGAGGAAACATTTTTCTTTGTGTACCTTAAGCAAGTAGCACCTTTTCCCTGTCTTTTTTTTTTTACAAAATTTGAACGGTTCCTCTTCTCTTTTATTCCCCGATAAAAAGGGTCCGGTAACCACCCACGCAGGCATCTCTTATCTATCAAGAGATGCGTACGTATTTCATGAAAATATTGGCTATATATGACGCGAGTTGAAACGAAGAGGCCACTACCGTTAAATTCCCCGTGTCTGATAAACACTCACCGGCTCACTGGATTATTACTGCCCTCTACTGTACATTTATGATTACCACATGAGTGCTTCCAAGAATTTTTCATTTATTGTATCAGACTTAACATTATTTTCTTCTTCCTTTCTCCCCCTCCCTCTTCCCCTCGGCCCTTCCTTCTCTGCCTGCAGTTGCTTCTGATTCTGCTCCTCTTTTATGTATATACATATATTTTTTTTCTACATGATTCTTTTTTGCATTACACGAGGGTCATATGTTTTATTCGTAAGGACGATGCGGTTGGCCAGAAAACGAATCACGATATTCAAAGGTACACTCACGAAATCGATGGATACTGGGATATGGACTGTTGGACCTTGGTCACGGTTTTGCTCGTGAGATTTCATCTTCTCATAATTTTTTTTTGTTTTTTTCCGCCAATTTCTTCACTTTTTATTTGTTTTTTATATTCATATGGAGAGAGAATCACTTCACCTTCAGCACGTTTCGATTTTCATATTCATTTTTTTAAATTTAAAATTGAAGAAACTCACAGACATACACACACATACAGTTTCGTTCAAATATCGTGAAAAGGCAAATGAAAGAGATGAAAAAAATGGCGAGAAAACCTTTCTTGTAGCTCTCATTCTCCTCTACAAAAGAGGTTTCCACAAAAATCACTCTATCTCGCTTAATTTCCAAGATATTTACAAAAAAAACCCAAACCCATGAAATCCTTTCATTTTCAATGGGAAAACAAATATAGTTGTAATAATAATGATAAGAATGAGCAAAAAAAAAATTGATAACATTTTTTTTTATTAATGAACGACCGGAAGTAAATCGATGTTTCCAACGGGGTCTCTCGTAGCTCACGTAACCGTGGCCAAGGATCACGGGAACACGAGTCAGTATCGCTGAGGGAATCGTGTGTGGGAGCATGGACAATTACACGTGGTTGGCTTTTGCACGTAGGTAGAAAGAGATAAAAGGCGAAAATCCTGACGGTCACTAAGATGTAAAACTCCATTGGTGCAAGAGAGTGAGAGAGAAAGAGCAAGACATATATATATATATATGTATGTATATATATATATAGAATATATAGATAGAGATAGGTAAAGGCGAATGGAAAAGGCACATGTTAGAGGCGTCTCGAGGTGAATGAGAATGACCTTGACCCCGGAGTGTCCAGGCAATCAGGCATCCTGAGGACGTAGATGCCCACTCTCAACGGGGATTACTTGGGGCTTTTGCTGACCCAACTTACTCTTGGCACACATTTTGCAATCTGTTGGATGGTTCAATGAGGGGCCTACGACCTTCGACGACCTAGCTGTTGGAGTCACCGATTTATGGAGCAATTGCGCAATTAAATTGTTGATTGTCGAGTGCTGGTGAAATGGGGAAATTATTGGAATTTTTTTTGAATAATTTTTTGATGATTATTTGTGATTAGGAAAGCGGTGGAGTTCACTACTTGGAGGGTATTAAGGGAGTGTCGCAGAGTAGGGTCGATAAAACAGGAAGAAATGAGATTTGTAGGTTATTTTCCAATTAATTGCTGATAATTCGGGAAAAAGTGCCTGAATATAATTTTTTTTTCTCGATTTTTTTTACATCAATCTCCTATTACATGCATGAGATAGAGAGAGAGGCAAATAGTTATGACTACCTTCTAATAAAAATTTCTCAATAACTATACGGTGAATTGAATATTTTCTTCTTCTATTATTTAGTTAAAATGCTGTTCTCTTCGCCAATTGTTCTTAAATAATGGGTCAATCCTGTGGTCCTTGAGTAATTTCGTTATTTCCGTCCGATTTAAGGCGTTTTATCCCCAAAGATATTTTCAGTAACTTTGATAATTCATATCTCATAAACTGCACGGTCAAAAATTATGAAAAAATTCAGGAAAATGTAAAAAAATATCATCTTTGATACTGCATCGAAAAAAAAGGGTTTAACTGCACACAAGTTTGCTGGGATATTTCCTTAAGGGGTAACAAAAGATCTAATAACATTCAAATCTTCAAATTAATTGTTTTTCCCATGAAATAACAGGAGCATCGACTTTCTAATGGTCTTCTCCAATAGTTGACACCTTTTTATCACAAAAAATAGTAATAAATATCGTCAAACAATTGATTTGAAAATGTAAAACGTACGAGGCTTTCCATTACCCCTCAAAATGAAATTTTTCTCGCGTGCCAATTGATTTCACGAAAATTATTGAATTACACAGATTAAAACTTTCTATTGAGAAACATTCTCTTTCACTCACCTCATAAAATTGGATTAGACAATTTTTTTTTCCTGCGTGAAAATTGAAGTTTAAATTGAAGTTGCCTACTGTGTAATAAGAAATAAAGGCGAAAACGAGTTTTTGTGTTTTTGGTAGAATGGAAAACCGCACGTCACCCACGCCTTTCTTAGAAATTCTTCATTGCAATTTTGTTTTCCGCTTCAAATTGAAGTGAAATTGGTGAAAAAAACGAATGGGGAGGATAAAAAAAAACGCATTACGGCAATTGTTGGTATCACTGGCACCAACGGACCGTGAACGATGCAAGTTGCTTCTTCCCCGAGGGCCAAGAATGAAGAATCCGAGATTTTTAAAAAAATCTTCAGAGTGTCAGAAAGGTGCGAGGGAGCAGTGCCACTTTGCGCCCTCGAATTATCCCATTTTGGAAATTTACTCGAGGACAGAAATGCCAGAAGCAACTCACGAAATGCATTCTCTATCTCTTACTATCGTTTTCTCTTGAATTTCTTATTTTTTCCTTTTTGTGTTGGCTGGGGTAAAGGAGAGGATCGCATCTGTCGAAGACACCTGCCCCTGGGCGGAGGAGGAGTCAACGAATTTTACCTGTGGACTTCTGGTCCCAAACACGAAACCAACAAGAATAACTGAATATTCCAGGACTTTATTCATTAAAATATATCCACAAAATACAATTTTACCAATTAAATTAAGGAGATTCAAAAGCTGCATGTGAGTTAAATTAAGTGTACTACTGGAAATTTTACAAATTAAATTGAAATATTAGTAAAAAAAATTGAAATAATTCGAATTTTTTTAGAAAATTCGAAAAATTTCAAATAAATTGAAAATTTTGTTAAATTATGATTGACAAAATGGAACTATCGAATTGAATGCAATATCTCGAATTTAATGCCATAAATCGCATCGATTAATCGATGTTTGAAAACAATCGATTGCAAGTTGATGGATATTGTTTTTTTTTTCAAATTGAGTTAAAAAACATGAATGCTTCATTTCTTGCTAATTTTCAAAAAATTCGAAAACTTTGAATTATTCAAAAATTCGAGTTATTCAAATCAAATAACCTTTTTTATCCAGCATGGACACCGAATGGGCCTCCGCGAACATAACTGCTGATTACCATTAAATAAAATTAAAAAAAAAAAAGATAATGAATTTAATGTAAAAATACATATTTTTAAGATAATGAGATTCACTGAGAGAAAATTTGTCAATTAACAATTCTTCTCTCACGGTGCATAATGTAATGGTTAAGTTTTCACTCTAAACGGTGAGAAGACGCGTATTTTTATTATAATAAATATATATACATGTATATATATAAATATGAAGAAGCCGGTCCTGAGAGAGACTGGTGGGAAAGAGAGGTAGAAAATTAAAAAAAAAAAATAATAAAAATAAGTATCTCCTATATAATTATTAGCCGCGAAGGCCATCCTGTGCGTTAACGCGCAGCCTCGTCTCCACACTGCCTGGCTCTTTCTCTCTTCTCTTCTCTTCTCCGCTTCCAGTACCAATGCGTGCGTGTAAATGCTAAAGCATGACGCAACTACGCCACGAAGAAGCGGTGCACCGGACCTGTTTTCATGCTAACTAAATACCAAGACTTCCACCAGAAATTGCTGAGAAATTAGAAGAAATAGTGAAAGAAGAAAGAAAAAACGAGCAAAGAAAATCGCGACAAATTCATCATTAAAAAAAAATCACTGAACAATACCTGATATTACATTATTTGTTCTCATTAAGACGACAAAACGGTAAAAAATATGTAATTAAGTAAGAGGAAATTATAAAAGATGATTGACACGTGAAAAATTAAATTAATTTAATAATGTACCCCGAATTTACGAAAATTTCCAGCAAATTAATCTGAGAAGCCATCACCTCGTTAGTCTCATCACAAACGAGATTTAAAATGAAAAGAAAAAAAGAATTGTAACAAAAAAAAAAAATCAAATTACACCAACTTCCAACTTGAGTTAACGAGACCGTACAACTAACAGTTATAAAGCCCCTGTTATTCTGTCACCATTCGAAGGAGTTGATAAAAAAAACAATCATAATAAAAACGAATCCCTCGCAATTTCTGGACACAAACGTTAATTGACAGTAACACAGAAAATTTCATGTGCGAATTCGGTTTTGTCGACAATTTCAGAGGCGGAAATTTTGTGGAAAAAAAAGAGGAGAATTTGAAGAAGGAACTGGTTGAGTTAACAATTTACTGCAAAAGAAATATTTCTCGCGGTTGAACACGTACCACAAGCTGTGTCACTGCCCCTCAAATGAAGAGAGGGATGATGCACTTTTGGTTTGAGATAGTATCTGATTTTTGGATCATCGAATGATTTTCTTCAAAATTGGGGGAATAATTAATCATGTTATTTTCGATTTTTGTGGAAAATTAGAAAATTTTCTACCGCGTAATTAATGAGATATTCAATCTCAAAGTTTCAACTTTTAACACAGAATAAATGGGATAACCTCAAAAATCAATCAAATTCGCCAGGTTTTCTTTGTTTTTCTCAAAATCCAGTCGTAGGATTTCGATAAATAACTGTACAGAGATTCCTTCAGTATTTTGGAGTAATTTGAAATTAATTCAGATTTTTTTATCACGTATTTTTTTTTTAATCTTGAAGACAGGAAAATTTGGTAGAATTCATGATTGAATGAGGCAATGAGCTGGCAGATGCTTGTACATGATTGGCTGATTTGTTCGGCATAGTTGTCTGTGTGCTCTATCGTTCTATAGGTGCAATGAATGTTTAAATGTGTGCATATAACACCGTATCATTTGGGCAATATCGAAAGTTTCTAAGAAATCTTATAATTCTCGTTAAATTCATAATAACATGCAAAAATTCATACTTCAATATCGAATAAATGAATCTACGATACATCAGAATGAAAATACATATGTAATACATGCACACCGAGAACCTCTTCCATAAAGTGCCGGATTCCTCAATTTTCTATACATCCCTTCCTCATAAAACTACCTTAACTCATTCAGGATATGTCTGACATATTCTTCCGTGATGTTTCTCCAACAATTTGATGATTCATTGACGCGTTAATTGCGATCATAGAGGAATAAGATGAGATACTTCCGGTTGTCCCAGGATGATATCAAAACGAGTAGTTCTTGCGGTAGAAAAACTACTTCTGTAACCGGTCATTTGAATGTGAGGAAGGAAAAGGGAAATGACAAGAAAATCGCTGAGTAAATAAGGCGATCAATGTTGTTTATCATTCCCCCTTCCCCCTCCTTTTTTTGCCTCCTCATTCATCTCAGTGAGAAATTGAAAATGATCCCGATAGATGATCAGAATCAGCTTCCGATTCCAATTACCTTAAAAAACTCCAATTTTTCAGAAACCAAAACTCTCAACTCCATCAAAACTCGTTTTTCTCAACAAAAAAAAAAAACCCAATAAAAATCCCCTCCATATATAAATTCAATAATAAATCAAAACACCATAAATAACAAGATTTAAACATTGTAGGATAAAATTTTAATACGATACATCATTCAGTATCGTATAAATAAATATTATGATGAGAAGATTATTTAAATTTCAAATTAATTAAACGTTTTTTGATTATCTGTAGTATTTGCTTGGGGTCCAGTCCTGTTAACTTATTATTTTTTCATGTAACCCCCTCTCTATCATCCCCATCCCTCCCCTCATCCCCCCTCCCCACCCCCCCAACACGTAACTGCATTTCTTGGTACTGAATATTGCATCCGAAGTAATTCGTGTACGTGATTCAATTCACGTTGTATATAAAGTTTCAGAATTTTACCCCTCTCCCCCCCTTTCCATTCCTCCTCACCCCCCACTCCACATCGCCCAGTGCACTTCGTCTTTTTATTCCAACGTATGAGATTTATACCGTAAGCATGTGAATTACGTGAATCAGTTGTATATGAATTACGTAGTATCTTTCATAGTATGGACTTTGTAAGAGGGTCAAAGTGATCTTTTAAATTACTGGTATTTTCATTCCACAAAATAATAAATTAAATAATAATAATAGTAATGATAATAAAATTGAAAAAAAAACGAGTAGAATATTTGCAGCAATAGGATTAAGCATGATGAATTAAGCCTGATAAATTAATTTTATTTGCCTCTTTTCCGCGTCTGTTTCCATCTTCTTGTTGTCATTTTTTTTTTTTTTTTTCAATGGAAATAAGGAAATTTAATTTAATTTACTCATTTAAATGAGCATTGATACTAATAATTTATTTCAATCAAGTATAAATATGTTTAGATATTCACTTAACCCCATGGCTAATGCGGATTAGATACATTTTATCCTCATTTTATTAATAAACTTGGTAGAAAAAATAAAATAAAGATAATAACCACTGCAAAGAATAATTCTGCACATGCAAGTCGTTTATACTCGACTCCTACCGTATCAAATTAGTCCCCTCGTAGTATGTTTATGACAAGTCACGGAGAGAGAGAGAAAGAGGAGAAAAAGAGAGATATCGAGAGAATTCCAGGTGTATGCACCTGTGGTAGAAATGGTTTTCTCTCTTGACAGATGAACGTGATGGGAACACGTAGGATAACGGTCCAGAGACGACACAACGATCGCACAAGCACATATAGATATATATATATATATATATATATATATATGCAGACACATATACAAAAATGCACAGCACATTCACCACCCAGAGGTGAAGAGATTCATACTAGAGTCCTCTTGAGTGTGTGTATATGTGTATTACCCATCCAAATGATGAATGACAATTCTGAATTTCGTACAATAATTTGCGTTTTATAGTTGGGCTCAAAACTGCATTAGTGCACTACTGGACACTTCTTTTTTTTTGCGAAGAAATAGATGCATCAGTAAATGGAATATTA
The DNA here is from genome assembly GCA_963921955.1 of Aleiodes alternator. NCBI lineage: Eukaryota > Metazoa > Arthropoda > Insecta > Hymenoptera > Braconidae > Aleiodes > Aleiodes alternator. The sequence continues at coordinate 8,925,907 of OY998098.1, read as the reverse complement.
TGTTTTTATTTTTTTTTGCTTTTTTTTCAATTCATCTAGGTGATACGGTCATTCGTCACGCCCCCTTGACAGATGAGATTGATTTTAATTACGTATTTCTCATCCATGGGAACAAGCGACTTCTTAATTCATTCATTTCATTACCGTTATACAGGGGATTTGAAGATGGAAAGGAATTAACGAAAATATTCAATTTTAAAAATAAGCTTTTTTGCAATAATTGGAGGAACTATTGGAGGCTGGGAGGAGGGGGGGGGGGGGGGGGGGATACAATCGCTCATTGAATAAAAATTATTGGATTAAAAAAACTGGGAAAAATGAATCTGCAGACTCAAAAGTCTTTGGTTTTTGGTTTGAGAATGAAGACTTTTTTCAAAATTTTTAAAGAAATTCTGAAACAATTTTCATATATTGAAGTATTTTCTCAAATTTTTCTCAGATTTTAATATAAATTCCTTCATACTGAAACAAAGTCATGAATCATGTTAACACGGTGGTCTATTTTGCCCCAGGCTCCTTTAATAATGATAATCAATTTTTTTTATACTGTATGAATTTCTGAGAATTGAATTTTTGAAAATATAAAATTTTATACGAAATCTTATGGGAAATCAAGATCTTGGCGCTTTCCCTTAAATTATAAGATCATTTGACGATTAAATGAGTTTGAAAAGAAAAATGTAAATTATGTTTTTAAAATATACAAAATTCCTTTTCTTGCAATAAAATATTCAAGTGTCTGTGGAATTTACTGAATTAATGCCAAAAAAAATTACATAAATTTAAAAATTAATCTGCATGACAATACGAAAGAGTTGAAGCGTCTGGCAAAATTGCATTCAATTAATTCATTTCAATAATACTCTCTATTTGGATAATAAATTCCTTGAAAACTCTTCATTTTTCAAATTATTTTATTTTTTATTAATAGTTCAACTTGATTCGTCATTTTTTGGGTGTTACACTTCATTTGAGCCATGTGCTGCAGCAATTGGACCCCATCAAGATGGTTTAGAAGAAAACTCACTGCAATGAGAAATTTCCCAAAATTTGACGGTTCATTATTTAAATGTTCACTATTTAAATGATGAACTGAGAAAATTTTGGGAAATTTAACATTGCAGGGGCATTTCTTTTAAACAGTTCATGACAATTTTGACTCTACAAAAATGCATCACCAAAAATAACTCAGACAATAAGATCTCAATAAAAACCATCTCATTACAAAAATATCTCAATTAAACAATTTGAATGAGGCAAATGATAATATCACAGAGAGAATCTAGATAATGGAAGAAGAAATTTGAAAAATTAAAGAAATTCAAGAAATTTAAAAAACGGCAATAATGTAACCTAAATGATGGAAAAACACCCAACATAAAATAATAAAAACGAAACCTTGCGATGGAGTGGAACGTTACTAGTATGGCAGATATTACAGCAATTGCCGCTGTCATAAAAAGTGCATCGCCACTCATGGTCTAATGGGAAATTTGGCTGAATCCTCTTTAAAAAATCGTCAAATTTAAAATTTTTCGAGTTTCCGCACTTTGACAATGGCGAAATTTTGATAATAAAAAAAAAGTAAAGATTCTTTAGGGCTTCGGGAGGGTATATACGAGCAGTATGCTCGTAAATATGCCCACATACGCGCATGATTTAAGAGTATCCACAGTCGGGAGTCTCTTATGTGTGCCCACAAGAGCAAAAAAGAAAGAGAGAGAGAGAGAGAGCAACGAGAGCTATCACCGCATCTTTTCTCCCACATATTTCGTTTATTCACGTGCTCGTATTCTCTAAAAATTGATTTTTCACATCCCTTTTATTTTTTAATTTATCATTATTTTATCTGATTTTTTTTCAATTTATCATTTCCAACTCTTTACAACGAGCTATTTGACTTTGGGATTTTTCCATTCATAACGACATCTCGTTATTTATTTTATGAAAGAGTTTATGGTTTTATTAATCCATTATTACGATCCAATTAAATTAATTATATTTTACGTGCATTCGAAGAATCAATTCAGTGAATTTAAAAACACGAATGTGCAATTCTCAAAATCCTCAGAAAGTTCATTCATTTCTTATTTATCAAAAATAAAAGGCCTCCGAATTTTCACAATTGTAGTTTTTTCGACTTCTTCCCCCCCCCCCCCCCCCCCTCCGTTCTTAAACCAGTAATTGTTCGAGTGGTGTAGCGTGCCAAAGAGATAGCGTGTACTACATAATACGAAAACGGTGGAAAGAAGTCGAGCACACGCCCCTTGTGTGTGCATGGAAGCCGGTCAGACAAGGCCTTGTGTGTTGAGAAGGGACTCGAACTTCTCTCGTCAATTCAAGAGAACCGAGTGGGACACAAAAGGTGCAACAGGTGCAAGACTACCGGGCAATATACCCCTTTATTCACAACACGTGTGTGTGTGTTTGTGTGTGTCTTTCTCGCTGCATCCAAGTTCACAAATGGGATTAGAGGAAGTTGAAGTTGAGGAGGAAAAAAAAAAATTAGGAGCGTGAGAGAATGGAAAAATTATTGAAGAAGGGTTAACAATATTTTCTTACAATATCTCACAATCAGGCAAAAACATCTCAACAACAAGTAACTCATGCAAAAATATCTCGACAATAATACTGTGAAGAAAAATATTTCAACATAAAAATATCTAAAAAAAAGAATATCTCATGATTAAAATATCTCAGCTAAAAATATCTCAATGAAATGATTTCAGGCATAATTTTAAATATCTCAGAAAAAAAATATCTCAAGACAAAAATATCTCAGTCATGAATTCCGTTTTGTCAAAATCTTATCAAATACAAAATTGTCCGTTATTCATTGAAGTCGATATAAAAATCAGTCCTAATTCCACTGTCATTCAATCGAAATTGCATCAAGAACTAATTAACTGAGATATAATTAGCTGAGATGAAGGGAAAAATCACCCAAATTGATCTGATTTCGTCATCTTTTCAAAAGATATCTCGAAATTTCAGCGAAATAGAGAAATTTGTATCCATAATTCTTTTTCGTAAATAATTTCATCACCTTCAAAAGAAGGTTATGAGAGAATTGCTCTATCTCGTTTACATTCCGAAATTTGATGAAAAAAACTGTGAAAATAATAAACTCCTTTTTTAATTGTTTTATTTTTTTTGCGAATTTAATCGGTTAAAAATGAGGTTTTTCAAAATAAAAATGATGCGAATAGAGGAAATTTATGAAAAATCATTCTCTTACGAGTGTTTATGGTATAGACACGTGTTGAATGAGGAAATAACACACGATCCACCGCAGACAGAATATAATGTACACACAAGAAATGATGATGATGATGATGATGGTCGAACGTCTTGTTTTCCCCTATGACTCTCATCCCAACTGGAGTTTGTATTACGATACACACAGCATAACGAGCCGCGTTAATGAGTGCCCGGGTTATGTAAAATAAACCACGATTCACAAATACACACACACACAAATGAAAAAGAGTACAGTATAAATGTATTATTGTGGGTGTATCAAGATTTCCGTAACAATCTCGTATTACGAGGCGTGCCAGATACCAGTGATACGTATTACTCCGTATTACACTGTCTGCAGTATATTTTGCAAAAGAGTGAATAACAAAACCACAGGTTGGTAAATTTTTTCATGATGAATCAGATGATCTTATTTGTTCATTTTCCATTAAAATCAACGTGAGGATGAGAGAAAGAGATTGTTTTTTTCCAGTTTTTTTTTTAATCCGAAAATTACGAAATTCTTTGAGAGGTTTTTCTTGATTCAAAAGAAATTCTTTCGTGGATTAACCTTCTGAGATGGGAAAACAGTCGTCTACTCGAGCCAGTCAAGCGACTGCCCATAATCGGACAAGTAAAGGTACGAGGGGCTTAGAGCCTAGTCTGTATCTGGAGCGGAAACTCGAGAAAAACGAAACGTCTCATTTTTATTGAATAATCTCATTTTTTTTTTAAATGTCTCTGAGTGCGAGGATGAACAGTAGAATTCCTCTGTATTTGACGCGTTCGTCTAGAACCGATCCTCTATATTTGACACTTTTTTTTTTTCTCTCTCAATTTTATTAATCCCCACCACATCACACGTCTGCAAACGTCTGAGCAGTTAAATGAATATGAAGATATAGAGGAGACCGGGGCAAAATGGGCCTGCGAATCTAAAGATTCGGGATTTTTATCAAGAGCAAAGGCTTCTTCGAAAAAATTTGAAAAAATTCACTCATAATTTCTACATATTGAAGTACCTTCTCAAATTTTTTCAAATTTTTCTGCAAAGTCCTTCACTCCGAAAATTTTTATAAATCATGTTATCTTGGATGTTCATTATTCCCCGGTTTTCTCGATTTTGAGGATTCAAATATTCCCGTGTAAATGCTGTTATTTGATTGATCGTCCTGATGGTCACAATAAATAGAAGTGAGGAACAAGATGGTCAAAGATAGAGAATCCAGTCAAATATAGAGGGACAGTCGAAGATACGGTAGTCAAACATAGGGGATTTCCAGAGTCACGAAAGGGTCATGTTTACTCTCAAATTGGTGCTACGACCTTCTCCCAGTCAATTCTCGAGTAACGGAACACCTGACGATACCCAGAAAATATTCGAGGCCCTTGTGTGTGTATTGTGTCATTCGGAAACTAAAAGAGAAAAAAATGAAATTTAAAAGAATCATGTATTTATGTTTTCAAAGTCGGGGGTTTTGTTGACCCCGTGCGATAATTTTCCTGATGAAAAATTCATTTTTTTTTCCAGTGAGTCGAGTTTATCCCACGACATTAAACCGATCATCACACAAATAGCCTAATTAATTAGATTCACCGATTAAATGCAACTGCGTACACGCAATTGCAATTTTCACTGAGATTCTCACCTCTGTGAATTATCTGTACGAAAATGAATAATCATGGTGTTTTTCAAATAGCGTTGATGACGAATAGATTTATTAAAAATACAGGAGAAATAGAAGGGTAACCTCGGGTCGTTAACGCCAGAAAATAAGAGAGAAGTGAGTTTGCACAGTTTTTTTTTTTTTTTTTTAATACTGAGCAAAAGAGGTTTTTCCCACAGTTCCGGTGTGTACAATCCGGAGGGCTAACAATACTGAAAACGACGAACCTCACATCCTGTCTGTTACCTTCCGGTGACTACTCTCTTCCCCCACTATTTTTTTTCGAGGTCTCTTGTACGCAACTTATTGCCAATGCTGACTGCAAATGAATTTGCAGGTAGCTCTATCCGATTTTGAGTCATCGAACGATTTTCTTCAAATTTGGAGGAATAAGTAATCATGTTATTCCCGATTTTTGTGGAAAATTTGCAAATTTTTCTACCGCGTAATTAATGAGATGTTCAATCTCAAAGTTTCAACTTTTAACACAGAGTAAATGGGATAACCTCAAAAATCAATCAAATTCGCCAGGTTTTCTTTGTTTTTCTCATAATCCAGTAGTATGATTTCGATAAAAAACTGTATAGAGATTCTTTCAGTATTTTGGAGTAATTTGAAATTAATTCAGATTTTTTCACCACGTATTTTTTTTTTATTTTGAAGACAGGAAAATTTGGTAGAATTCACGATTGAGTGAGGCACTCAGCTGGCTGCTGCTTAGACGTGATTGGCTGCTTCGTTCGGCATAGTTGTGTGTGTGCTCTATCGTCCTATACGTGCAATGAATGTTTACATGTGTGCATACAGCACCGTATCATTTGGGGAATATTGAGAGTTTCCTAAAAAATCTTGTAATTCTCGTTAAATTCATAATTACATGCAAAATTCCATACTTCAATATCGAATGAATGAATTTACGATATATCAGAATGAAAATAAACATGTAATACATGCATACCGACAAATCTTCCCATGAAGGATCCAGTACCTTAAATTTTATGCATCCCTCCTCCATGAAACTACCATTAAAAAATTTGAGACGACTCTAAAAATCTTATACTAAAGAGATCTCCGAAACAGTTGCAGTTAGCAAAATTCACTAAGACACCTTTTTTGTAGAAAATTCAATTTTCCACAAAAAAGGTCTCTTCACTTCTCCCCATAAATCCACTGATATCGAAAATATTCATCAAAAAAGATAGAGCCAATTATTCAAGGTCACTTTTCTGGAATGAGGAAAATGAGGCGAAACTTGTCTCTTCCCTCAACTTCTTCTCCTCAAGATATGTATTCACATAACTTGGCCTAACGGTGAATAATTAGAGGAGAAGCTGCTTCAGTGTCAAGTACAGACAAATTCCAGTAATGCTGTGGCAAAGCGATAAGGAAGTTTTGCCCCCTCTTTTGCCCCCACGATTATAGTATCCTTCTTCAGTATTTCTTCATAGTTACGACTATCCAGTAAACTGAAAGAGGAATATCCACGAATGGTGGATAGTAAATTCAGGAGATTTTTTTTTTTTTTTTCATTGTCTCTTCAATTATTGTGGTTTTGCTGGAGTAAAGAAGGAGCAAAATAGAAGGAAACAAAAATGAATTCTCATCAAAAATTATAGTTGAATCCTCCCTCGTCAGGCTCCATTGACTTTATTGATATTCTTTTTGTTTTTTTTTTTTCTACTACTTTTTTTTTAAATGACTCTACAGACATTATTTCTTCTTTTCTCGTCTTTTATTATTTCGAAATAACCATTTAACGAGGAGTAAAATTCTGGGGCATTAAACTTGGTGGATATTTGTCGGGTGAATGGAATTTTCTAGGCAAAATGAAATTTCGCAATTTACGTAATCGAATTGTGCAATTGTGAGAGAATATCTGCGAATTGAAGAAATACTCGAGGGGGGAAAAACAAATACACACATTTTGAATGGAGTAATTTTTTATTTTTTTTTGAATTAATTGAGAGATTTATTCCGGGGAAATAGAGGAAGTGAAAAGTTTTTTTTTTTTTTTTCTTTAAATACTCAATTTATTTTGTGTGTGTAACGAAAGGAAAGTAGGCCTGCGGACGTGCGTTTATCCGAATCGGTTAAGTGGAACGTCCGGTGGAATAATTGAAAGGGCTGTTTGTATGATCATGCGCGTCAAGTACACGATCGTTTTACTTAAATGCAGTTTATTTACTTTTTTTTTTAGGTGGATTATTATTTGAATGAAATAAGTGGATATCTGGAGATTCGTTGGATTGAGGTTATTTTTTATGGTTTCATTGGAAAGCTGAGGAAATTTGCGGTGGAAGACATGTATCAGAATTTTCATTTTTTTTTAATTTAATTCAATTTTTTTTAGTGAAATTTGGAAGATGAAACTCTCTTTTTTTCTCGTAATTTCAGTTTTTTGGGAATATCTCGGGTTCTATTGGTCGTAGCCATTTGGGGTTGGTCCCAAATGAAAGATGAGATCATTTCCCATCGATTTGAGGGGTTCGCCTTTTTTTAAAACAATTTTTCGAATAATTATGCCATAAATACTGAACAATAAATGGCCTATAATAATGAAAAAGTAATTGAAAAATCGGTTGAAAAAAATTGAACCCCATAAGTCGATGGGAAATGAGCTCACCTTTCATTTGAGACCAACCCCAAGTCGCTACGACCAATAGAACCTGAGATATCCTAGAAAAACCGAAATTTCAAAGAAAAAAAGGAAAAGTTTTGACCAAAACAATGTAATTTCTTTTAAAAATTTAAAGAATAAAGTTTGACACATGTTTTTCACTTTTCAATAATTCCCTCAGCTTCCCAATAGAATAATCGCAAATAGCTTCATTCCAAACAAATCTCGAGATACACAGTTATTCCTGAAAATAAAAATTCACGTTAAAACCAATTTTTGTTTAAATCGAAAAAATCATTTTTTCTCACATTATTTTCATCGCAAATTTCTTCAGTATTTCATTGCCACCATTCAAAAAATTCCACCTCAAAAATTTCACCCCATTTCCCTAGTGTGTATTGCTTCACAGTATTAATGACTACATTAAATCTGAGTGGGTCGAACGGGTTTTCCATTGGTATTTCTCTTTAAAAATGCATAGGAGAGTTCGTGCTATTACGTTCTCTCATCGTTTGACGGTGAAATGAGAATGAGCAAGAGAAGAAAAAAAAACAACAAATTGAAGGAGTATAAATTAAAGGATGACGAGGATAATGACCAGGATGAGCCGATGGATTGAATTAAAATGAAAAGAGAAGAGTTAGAAAAAAAAAAAGGGAAAAGAAGAAGAAAAAAACGAGTAAATTAATGCTCCCGTGGGGGCTTGTGCTGCATGCATAGGTAATTCATTGTTTATCGTGTCCATTTATCTGCAGATTAGAGGAACACGGTGTTGTATACTATATATGTGAGCCTAGGGAACTGGAACGCTACGCTGCATTGTTCCGAATTTTTTAGACTCTCTGATTTTTGCATCATCTCTTTCTGTTTAGCATAATGTCAATTCTCTCTCTGGAAAAATGTGGCAAATAGTTCACTCATAAATGAGAGCACGAAAGCCCTCAATTTCATCATGTGATGATCCAATTAAAAAAAAATAATTAATCAATAAGGTAGTTTTTTGAAAGAGGGATGCATAAAAATTGAGGCATCAGGTCCTTCATGGAAAGGGTTCTCGGTGTGCATGTATTATATATTTATTTTCATTCTGATATATCGTAAATTCATTTATTCGATACTGAAGTATGAAATTTTGCATGTAATTATGAATTTCATGAGAATTATAAGATTTTTTAGGAAATTCTCGATATTCCCCAAATGATACGGTGCTATATGTACACATTCAAACATTCATTGCACGTATAGGACGATAGAGCACACACACAACCATGCCGAACGAATCAGTCAATCACGTCCAAGCAGCAGCCAGTTCAATCGTGAATTCTACCAAATTTTCCTGTTTTCAAAATTACGAAAAAAATACGTGGTAAAAAAATTTGAATTAATTGCAAATTACTCCAAAACACTGAAAGAATCTCTATACAGTTTTTTATCGAAATCCTACGACTGGATTTTGAGAAAAACAAAGAAAACCTGGCGAATTTGATTGATTTTTGAGGTTATCCCATTTATTCTGTGTTAAAAGTTGAAACTTTGCGATTGAATTTCTCATCAATTACGCGGTAAAAAAATTTCAAATTCTCCACAAAAATCGGAAATAACATGATTACTTATTCCCCCAAATTTGAAGAAAATCATTCGATGACTCAAAATCGAATGCAACTACCTCAATTCCCCTAATGACTTCTTTCACTAATTTTCTAATTTTTTGTCTCCACTCGCAGAAGTTACTCGTTTATTTTCTCATGGCTCTCTCGTCCCTTTATTGGAGATACGTGGATAAAAAAAAACAACCAGCAAGAGCTTTCTGTCTCTCGGGGTAAAAAATGAGGAGAAAGATCTGAAGTTTCTCCTGATGCAGTCACCTGCCTCAGGGCGTAATACTCAAAGGAAATGCGCGAGTTTGTACGTTGTAATGTTGGCGGCTTCTTTAGCCAATGTGAAATCGATTTCTCGATTATCAAAAAGCGATTGAAATCAAATAATGATTTTTTCTTTTCTTTACCGCAGCAAATTTACTCTCAATTCAACGAGACAGACCCTTTCTCTTTTATTATTAAATGAATTATTTTTTTTTTTTCAAAAATATTTTCGTTATATTTTTCTTCATGAGAATGAGAAATAAAAAATAAAAAATGAATTCAGTACGTGCACAAGTGTCAGGTTTATCCAAACCCTCACAATGGGCCCCCATTTAGCGTCACACTTTTTTTTTTTAGACAGCTGCCAAGAGAGTATTCCATTTTCCTCCCGTCCCTTGACAATGGAGTGGCAGAGAAATATTAAAAGAAGAAGGAGAAAACGATCTCAGGGTGGATGAGTGATCACAAAGAGCTTCTTCATTGACAAAGGAGATTTTTCCCCTAGCCACAATCACATCCAAAAACGATTTTTTGATCAAACGAATCATCCTGGTCTATCTCAAATATTCAAGAAATTCGAGGCTCCAATGGAAGAAGACACACGCGATGATGGTAGGACTTGGATTAGAGTGAAGAGAATAAATGAGAGAAAAAAAAAGGTGAGAGAGAGGATTTTAACACCGAAATTCCTGAATGATCTCTTCAGAAATTCTTTGAATAAATCATCTCGAGGTAAAGTAAAAATTCCTTTTTTTATTGAGGTATCGCTGGGTGATGAAGAAATGAGGATTTTTCGGTTTGTTTCCAATTAATTTCTGGTAATTTGTGAAAATGTTCCTTAATTTACCCAAAAAATGTGATTAAGCTATTCGAAAGTCATATTTTCAGCTCGAGAATATAATTTTTCTTCTCGAATTTTAAACTGAACGGACAAAAATCATGAAAAAATTCAGAAAAATGTAAAAAAAAAATGATAATAAAATTAGCACACATCTCACAATTTTGTGCATTTTTTTGAACAAACAAGTTATTATAAGAAAAAAAATTATTTCCTGAAAAAAATTAAAATTATAAGATTTATCAGATATTTGCTATTTTGAGCCTCAAAAAAAAATCATCTTTAATATTACCTTAATTATTAAATAATTCTGATAAAAATCCTTTTCATTTAATCAAATAAACACCTTCAAACAATTCTTTAAAAAAAAAACCTTTCTAAGAATTATTTAACGAATGCACCTCACGTGGTTCCTTTCTCTTTACATTTTCATTTCTTTTTTTCCCCCTCATTTTGTGTGTTTCTATAACTCCTCACACCTCTCTCGAGACTTGATTTGGCATTGTCATGCAAATAACCCTCTTTTTTATTTATTTTTTGTTCCTGTAGCCGAAGGAAACACACTTCTCTCTCTCACTCTGTCTCTTTTTCTCCCATATACCCGATATCCCAAGTAGAGTGTTAAATCCCACGGAAAACTTATTATCTCCTCGCCTCGAAAGAGGGAATACATGAAAATGAGAGAGAAAAAATTGCAAAAAAAAAAATCAGAGAATCAATGCAAGTTTGCCCCAACTAATGCGTGAAGTTAAACCGAGACGATAACGAGGGCTTTTTCACCACAATGCACGTTGTTCTGTTCTGTTTGTTAACCATCAATAAATAACTATCTATAAGGTTTTAAAATAAAATATTTTCCACATTCTCACGTAAAAACTTCCACTGAATTTTTGCAGATTTAATGCAATAAAATAGAAATAATTGAATAAAAATCATTGCACACATTGCCTTTGAAGTTTTTTTTTTAAATTTTATTTTGACTCATCTCGTATGGAAAGCCTCTAAATTCACGTGTAATCTCCACGATAATATCCGTGAAATTCAATAAATTTAACCTCTACCATCATGACAAAACACAACTTTGAATTGCAGATGAAAATAAACCCGAGCACGTGCGCAGAAAGAGATAGAGAGAGTAAAAAAAAAAAAGAGATAGAGTCACTTTTAATATTTGAATAACGCGCGCAAATAGTTCGAAGCAAGATAGACCGTAATCAGGCGACATTGTGCCTCATAGATTACAGGGTATATAATACCGGTGCTGCGTTCTACCTTGAGAAATATTCACGGTTGCTTGGCCTTCGGCCTCCTATATCCCTCGATTTGACCGTTTTGTCCCATCTCCCCTCTTTTTCTCTCACAGGGAAAAAGAAAAAGAAGCATTTTTAAATTCTTTTCAACTCTGGTTTTATTTTTTATTTTTCTTTTTTTTTTTTGTTTTTTAACTGAGTTTCTCACTCTCTGTTTAGTATCCAGCTCTCGAATGCATAAGTAAGCGAACGAGTTAAAGGATAAACCCCTTATGGATGCCGAGAGATCTTTCGTCGTGCTGCATACCCATTGGCACATTATAAACGCCTCTGCCTTATCTTCAACGTTTATACGGACATTGGGGCTTTTGGATGTGTTTTAAGGTGGTCCAATTGCATGTGAGTCAAACGGAGTTTGTTAGTCAGAATTTGATGAATTAAATTGGAATATTGATAGGAATAGGGTGATTTGAAAATTGATTTATCATCGGAATAGGCAATGTTGATGAGAAGTACTCGAGTACAGTCAACCCCTTATTTTTTTGATGCCACATCAAAAACGATACTTTTTTACATTTTTCTGAATTTTTTCATAATTTTAGACCGTGCAGTTTATGAGATATGAATTATTAAAGTTACTGATAATACCGGTGTTGGGGATGAAACGCCTTAAATCGGAGGGAAATAACGAAATTACTAAAAAACCACAGGGTTGATCCATTATTTAAAAACAATTGGCGAAGAGAACAGCATTTTAACTAAATAATAGAAGAAAAAAATATTCAATTCACCGTATAGTTATTGAGAAATTTTAATTAGAAGGTAGTCGTAACTATTTGCCTCTCTCTCTATTTCATGCATGTGATAGGAGATTGATGTAAAAAAAAATTCACGAAAAAAAATTACATCCACAAGCTGAAGATACGACTTTCGAATAGTTTAATTACTTTTCGAGTAAATTAAAGCACATTTCCCCCGAATTATCAGCAATTAATTGAAAACCAACCTACAAATCCTCAATTTTTTCTGTTTTATGAACCACACTCTGGGATATTACCTCAATCTCCAATTATTTTCGGTAAATATGGCGGGAACTAATGGAGATACGCCCGTTTAGCCCTTAGACAGTTTTGCAGAGACCATTGAGAGCGTATCTCCATTAGTTTTCGAGACGTGTGAGAAAAATACTGTGAGAACTCGAGATTTTTTTTTTGAAAATTCTCAAGTGCAAGTTGGCATTGGAGAAGTGATTCTTCGGGGTAAATGTGCGCACGAGTGAGCTTGAATGGACCGGTAGGATGGTTTATACAGTGGAAGAAGAGAAAAGAGAGGGTTCCTTGTGGTAACGGTTATGTCCTGACCGTTATTATTATTCGCCGTGTTACGTGGGTACAATGAGCGTTTGTCGTTGGTTCGTCCTGGTGAAATAAGGAATATAAGATGGTATAAAGTGTTGTGAGATTGATGAGGACGCGTGTGGAATATAATAGAAGTATGTTGTAATGCTGAAGCCGCACCTGTGAAATTCCATGAAACTACGAGGAAAATGGGAATCCTGTTTTGATGATAATTAAAGGATAAATTTAGAGTGATAGCATCAAAAGTGCAAGTTTCATGTTAGGAATGCGCGCAAGAGAGAAATTTCGTATGTTCACCTTCACAAAAATGATATTGTTGAGATGATTACGGTGATGATCAGAATTGATTCTAGGATGCAGTACTAAATGTTTAGTAGATGTCAACCAAGTTCTTGTGCTAACATAGCTAATACGTTTTGTTATCACTAAGTCAACGATATATTTCAGATTTATATCAGGAATATATGACATGCATTTTCCTCTCAAAGCATGCATATATGTTGCATATATCCTGAATTATAAATGACGAATTTAATAAAATATATTCATAGCATATGGCATGTGTATTTTATATATATGAGACATATATTTTGAATATATTTTCAAATATCAGATGACATACTATTCACATATACATCATTTATTACATTTTTGACTGTACATATATGTCTTTTGGGTCACATATATTCAAAATATATTTCGACACATAATTTCTCTCCGTGTGGCTCGTTTGTTGTTACTTTCGTGACTCTATGCAGCATAAAAATTTCTATAATTGACAAATGATCATATTGATACTTCCACAATGCGAAAATTGTAATCAGTAAATTGTGATCATCATCATCTCCTGCAGTAGATTCATATGATTTGATTCACTACTTGACACGATGATCTTAACTTTTTATGTCTAAAGTTAGCATTAACATATCCAAATGGTTGAGGATTGTCTTTAACTATAATTCCATTATCACTAAAATTCCATTCTTTTCCTCTGTATCCAGGTTTTTTTTCTATCTCTCACTGTGTAATTCTCGTTTTATCATTTTCAATTTGATAAATAATAAACTAATTCACTTTTAATTCGATGTGGTGGTATATTAAATGTATTGATGGCAGTACGGAATGCCGTAGGTTCCGGTTCTGATTCATTGTCGCTTCATATATTTCTGTACTTGCCCCATGTGTGCCTCTGTACTGAGGCGCGTGGGCTGCAGGCAAAAGGGGACTTCTCTCAAGTACAAGGTACACACAAACGCTCTGCAACTTCTCACAAAACCTCCCCTCCCTCTCTTTCTCTCTCACCTTTCTACATACACATAATACATAGATGAAACATACTCGGGTACTCCTCGGGGAAGAACTCTCCGACGTATTTACGTGGGCATAAATTTTCTGTTGGCTTGAAATGATTTGTTGTATGTGGATTTAATTGATTTTGACACATGTGCCCTTCGTATACATGTTTTGAAAATATATTTTTCACAATTTTCAGATTTATATCGTTTGATTTTCCCACTTTTCTCTCTATCATTTTTATTTTTCTTTTTTTTTTCCAAATCCTGACATTCAATTTTTTCACTCTGGTCAACTGTTTGCGTTATCAGGAGATCTAATTTCTCTCGTATCTTCCTCAGCATTGTGTTGCGCTTTTATCTTATCTATCGTTGACACTATCCCCATGTTTGCATAAATGATCCTGAATTTCATTTAATTAAAACGATATGAAAAATTCCTATTCCAAGGCTAAAATTCCAAAATAAGGGTCTAAAAATCCTGAATTGGGAAATAAAAATTACGTCATAAAATTGACAGTAACACGATATAAATTCCATGGTTCACTGATCTTATGACGTTGCGATTTGGTCACGGGCCACAGAACCTTCTCCCTGATGTCCGGTTTTACAACCGAGATAATCAAACGCAATCAGATATATATTGTACAATTGAAATAATAATAAATTCATAGTTGTTAATAATTAACAGAATTAAAATCATCGATCGTGACTAGATGAATATAGACCACCAAAGATGATACATCCCCTAACAGCCAATCGTCCACGATATCGATCAATGCACCTGGAAGTATACTATGCCCAAGGTACTTGCAAAGAGCATTGAGAGAAGATCCTGAACACACTGAGAGATGTAGATATATGTATACTTGTGGTACTTGTGTATATATGAAAGCAACATAGTATTCCATTCAATATGCTACGACTGAAATCGATAGTATTCATTGCGTAACGAGGCACTCACTGCAAATCAAATGAATAGCCAATAAAGCATCCTTGGTGCTTCTTTAATGTACCTCATTGATCCCGACCTTTTTCATATGATTATATGCGTACATGGATACCACTGGTATTTTTGTGCTATTAAATATTCACAATTTTTTTTATGTTTTTTTTTTACAACTGTACAGTTCTCTTTTTGAGGACATTGCGGAAATAGTGAGACAACCGTTTTTATCTCAGATTATAACATATCGTTGCCTCGAAAACAAAGTGGCGTTAGTCCTGAGATGAAATTGTCATGAAATTGGCGAAGTTGTCTTTAGTACAAGATTGTTCCATCTCTGTTAGATTCCAGTGAAATGATTGAGCGACTTTAAATTATTATGAAAACGTTTTAGTCAATTTATGATTATTTTATAGGCATCTTGACACGAAGTCCAAAAGAATGATCTCTTTTCAATTTCTCTCTCTGAAAACCGATTGTTTCGCTGCCTAACATCACTAATTATTTATTGATCGTTAGCCAGAAGAATCAATAAAGAGTTCGTTATGACATTTTGAGAAAAAAAAACTGGTCTCAATATGAAAGCAATTTATCTAAAAACATCATATTCTTATCTTTTCTTTGCTGAATTCTTCCATTACATAATTTCGATTGAGAAAATCGCTGAATATTCTGGCACATCCTCAATAATCTCACATTACGCATACTATCTCGGTGTTTAGTTGCACCAATATTTTGTTATTTTCTCATAAGTTAATCTTGAAACTGCTGCATTTGAGTTGTTGAAGAAAAAAAAAAACAAGAACACCCGCGGTGTTGTCCATAACTTGCTGTTTGCCATTTCTCGGTATGAAAACAATGGTCCGTCCCCAGTTACGATTAGTCAAACACACTCGAGACGTATCGGATTAACATCGCAGAAAGTTGTACATACGCTGTTTTTTTTTTTCTTTAATGTACTCGGAGAAAATAAAATACGGAAAAAAAGAGGCACGTGAATTGAATTGAATGTGGAGGAAAAAAAGAACAGAGGAATTGGCCCTTTTGAATTGGGGTTACCGCGAGATACTTACTGAAAACGTTTGGGGCCAGTGAAAACGAGCCAACCTCGTTGCTGAGGTCCAAGGTCATCGATTTATATGAGACGTATATACAGAGATACCTTTCCCCGCGGGTGTTCCTTCAAACTAGAAAGAAAGACCAATTGTTTCCGTGACTAATGTTTTGACAGCGAGTAAAAATGAAATTTTCACGAAATTTCAACGTGAAAATTAGTTCTTCACACTTATTTTTTTTTTGTTTCTTTTTTCCTCTCTTTATCTTTCTCCACTGCAGAAATAATTGCAGTTTTCTTTTGTAATAGCTGTAATCGAAGATTTCCCTCGCTTTCTAACCGAATCCCCCCCCCCCCCCCCCCTCTGCCTCTTTTCACTGAATTCCTCAATCTCTCGCAAATATCTAATTACATTTTTCTACGCCATGGGAGCGTAGACACGACTGCAAATTCGTGGGACATTACGAATTTAATTGAAAAACTGACTGATGAAAGTCCAGAGTTTCTAATCGACAGAAATTCGCGCTGAGGGTGTCAAATAATTGGAACACCTGTTGATTCAGAAAACCGGAATGAGCCAAATTTCTTTTCTAACAATTCGAATCAACAAATGAATCCAACTGGGTCAATTTGATTCAGTCGAGCCCGTTTTTATGATGATGATTATTATTATTATTATTATTATAATTTTTCGTGACATCACTTTTTATGGCGTTATCGCTTCTAATAGCGTTCGTTCATGAGTTCGACCGAACTGATGAAGAGACTTCTCTGAGACGTGAATCTCAATTTTCTAGAATCTTATTCTTTCTGACATATTCATTCAGTTTTCAGCGAAACTCATAGCATAATGGGAGATGAGAGGGCTAGCCTTATTTGCAAAATCCACGCAAATAATAACTGACATATTTAACAGTTTTAAAGGCTCTTATTTGAGTTGTTGAACATTATATTGCGTTTTGAAGATAATAAAAATGATATTTCACTGAATTACAATCTTTCCACGATTAATACGGTAAATAGTTCGATCTCTGGACGAGCTCGACTACTGGTCAACTCACCCTGATCAAAATTACCAAAGGGAAAACTGTATTATCGATATTGATTTGATTAATTTACATAACTCAAGAGAAGGCTTTTTCTATCTTCTCTCATCACTTGTGAAAATTCTCAACCTGCTCCAAAATGTCGTGAAAAGAATTAAAGAAATTAATCCAATAAATAATTAGCAGTCACAAAATAATACTGGATCATTATGATTGATTGATTTACCCGAAGAATTAAAGTATATGAACAACATAGTATATCTGAAATATAGCTTAAAATTTAATTTAAATTGCTGCATGATGAGTAGAGGTGGGAATATAGCTGTACAAGTGACATTTCAAGGCAATTGGAATGGAAATTCAGTATAGAACTGGAAAGCTTAATCGGTAGAGCGCCTGATGCGACATCGGAAGATCGTGGATTCGATTCCTGATGCAGGACTATTCAATTTTTCCTCAAATAGTTTTGAAATGTATTGAGCAAAAATGGTCATTACGTCCTTAACTCGATTAATTTTGTTAGTGATTGGACAATTCAGATGAGTATAATTCAGTAAAAAAAAACGCCTAAAGGTGTAAGAGTAGACTATGCCCAGATGACTATAACGTGGAATCCAAGAAAATTGTTCATTATTTAAAGTATATTCATTTTCGCATTAAAATCTGTACAATTTCATTGAAAAAACATCATATCATGAACGAATTCCATTCGGAGAATAAATGAATTCAATTGATCATCAGATTCATTTCCATGTTAATAATAATTAGTTCAAAATATTATAATTGACAGTGCTTTAGTATTGTTTTTTAAAAAAAGGAACCTTCCAATTCCCCATAATATGTTGAACCAATTAAATAAATTCAATTAATTATAATGCACAAGTTTGAAAAATGTGAAGGTGTTCGTGTATCTAATTGGGTCAGTTCGTTTGATGCGGGAAAAAAAATTAGAGACTCGCGGTTATAATTCGTGATACGTCATTGGGGAGAGCTTGTCACACGAGATAGTTGGATGACACATTGGGAAAAAGGCAAAGAGAGATACTAAAAGTGCCCAACGGCAGAGAAAGCCAAGGAGCCCCAAGGTCACCGACCCGCACGGGTGGTTATGGCCAGTTGGAGATGCTGGTATTCAGAGGAACTTGTAAAAGAGAAATAGAGATATGTATCCCCATCCTAATTCTATGTACAGCTGTTAGTAGTCTGCAGCTGCAATAGATTCTCATTTCATTATTTAACATTATGTTATGTTATTTAGAAGCAATTAAAGGGGGATACATCAATTCCTCCTTGAAGATTATTTTGATGAAAGCATTTGTATCTAATCGAATTTGATGAATCGATCATTTCCAAATATCGATTAATCAATTCGAGATATCGCATTTCATTCGATAATTCCATTTATTTCGCGTCATTTTAAGGGAAAAAATCAATATTGCATCAACTTCTAATCGATCATGCTGAAATATTGATTAATCGATACGATATCTCAAATGATATTCGAGATATCACTTATCATTCGAGAGTTCCATTCCACCAATTTCAGCTGAAGAGCAGAAAAAACAATAGCACAGCAGATTTCGATCGATCGATTTCAAATGTTTGATTAATCGATAATTCGTGTCAAATTCGAGACATCGCATAAACACTCGATAGTTTTACCTATTTCAGTTTTCAGGGAGGAGCAGCAACTTCCAACCGATCGATTTCAGAGATTCAATTGATCGATACATCTCGCAGCAAATTCGAGATATCAAGTATCATTCGATATTTCCATTCCACCAGTTTTATTTCAAGGAGCTCCTCTCTTCACTACTAAAGATTTTTTTCTTCAAAGTGAAGTACTTAATGAAAATTTTTGAGAAAATCCTCCAACACTTCTGAATTGTTTCCGATTTTTTTCAAATATTTCATCAAACTCTTTTCATCTAAAAAGAAAAGATCCATCATTCTGCGAACTCTGCCGCTTTTCTTCCCCTCAAGTGAAAAGAAGAAGTTGAAGACTCACGATCTCACGAGAAGGAAGTCCTCGCCCAGTTGGAGATTATACTTGAGAAATAAAACGTCAGTACTAGGAGGGACAACGACTCCTTTCGAGTGCGTATACCGTCCGCTTCCAAAGGCACTTAACGAGTTAGTTGTTGCGGGAGTCATCGTGGCAGTTGTTACGGTCTGAGACACACACATATAAATATACATACACATATATACATGTAACCCATGCATTTGTTGAATCTTCTGCACACGGGGTCGTCACTTCCTCATCCGGTATTTCTCGTGTACACACCGATTTAATATCGAGAAGAAATGATTAAGAAAAAAGGGCCTGTTTTACATGCTTGTGATTAGATCCGATGGGGACAGACAGTAATTAAAGTGAGCATGAAACACAATTGGATGAGCACTTATTGGCATTTCAATAGCAACTGGAGGATTGTAAAGAAAAAAAAAAAAAAGGAGAGGAAAAATTGAAGGGAGAGGGATAGAGAGAAAGAAGGTGGAATCATGAAACGTGAGGTGGATATCAAAGTCCGTTAGCTTGCGTGCGATTTGCCCATGAAGGTGCGAAAGATGTACAAGTAACAACACTCATCCATGATGATCATTAGTTGTTTTACTTGTGGAATCGTTCGGTGGATGGATTTATTGAACGTGTTGCGAGATTCGTGTGATTATTTGGCGCCACTTTAAATGCTAATATTCATTATTTTTTTTTAAATTGAGGTAGTAGTGCAGAGTATGGTTGATAAAACAGAAAAAAATGAGGATTCGTAGGTTAGTTTCCAAATAATTGCTGAAAATTCGGGGGAAATGTGCTTTAATTTATCCGAAAAGTGATTAAACTATTCGACAGTCATATCTTCAGCTTGTGAATAAAATTTTTTTTTTCTCGAATTTTTCTTACAATCTCCTATCACATGCATGAGATAGAGAAAGAGGCAAATAGTTACGACTAGCTTCTAATTAAAATTTCTCAATAACTATACGGTGAATTGAATATTTTTTTCTTCTATTATTCAGTTAAAATGCTAATTTAGTTATTTCCGTTCGATTTAGGGCGTTTCATCCCCACCACCGCTATTTTCAGTAACTTTGATAATTGATATTTCATAAACTGTAGGGACAACAATTATAAAAAAATTCAGAAAAATGTGGAAAAATATAATCTTCAATACGGCATCATGAAAAAATAAGAAGTTAACTGTACTGGAGTTAGCTTGGATACTACCTTAATTTCATTTAATATCATACAAGCAACATTGTATTAGTCTTTGGATTGAGAATAATTATTCGTATTAAGCTAGTTGAGGAAGTAATTATTTCATGATGACACATGTCCCGTTTGGTTGTGTGCTGGTACAAAGATCGAATCTCCAACAATTCTGCATTCCAAATGAACTCTCGAAACAGGCTGAATAACGATTAATGGAGTATTTAGACACCCCTAACAGAAACCAATTAAGCGATTATCTAAAATCTACCAATTGCACAATCTCAATAGCATCGTATAATAATTTATCTCGTTATTTTTCTTCATGATTTCACACACGATAAACATTGGTAAATGAATGGAGAAGAATGAAATTTTAATAATAAGTTGAAAGGATTTGGAATTAATGATTTTTGAATGTGTTTAGAATGAGTATTTTATCTGATTCTTAATAACACTAGATCGTGACGCGCGCATCTCGCGAATTGCGACTTTAAGCAAACCAATATTCATGCATGCTTTCATGTGTCATCATTTTCGAAAATAAAAAAGAAAATCTTTCTTTTTAAATCATAAATGTTTGTTTCTGGTAATGCGAAGAAATGCAACATATTATGTACTTTATTTTGATACAAAAAATTTATTTTTTGCTCATCTGCGTATAGATAATTAAACCTCAAATGTGCCGCAAGAGGATAGCGCTAATTTTGTCGTGGTGACATGTGAATTTCTTTCTCATTACTCATGAAAATCTCATGGATAATCAAACATGATTTTTCTCTATTTTAAAATCGGTATTATTATAATAGAGTATTTCATAGAAATCTCACCTAAAAAATCAAATCACGTGTCATTCAAAACTCATGCGAAATTGTTCTTTCTAACAGACATACATGACCCACACAAAACATTCGGTTCTTCTGAATATCCCGCGCAACTCGTGGATTTCCGATTAACCAATGAAATTTAAGCGTGACAGGATTTCGATATCGATCATCAAAGTTCGACGAAATCTCGCGTTTTTTTTTAGAAAAGAAAAATGTATTATTTCATCGCCTTAGAAACAAAGGGTCGTAAGTGCTATGTTGAAGAATAGCACTTACACCACTTTGTGTCTAAGGCAACGATTTAATTTTTACTTTCAAGACTGATGGCCATAAACGTTTTGCCTCAATACAAAGATCATAAAATTTCAACAGAAAGCCCTTCTTCTGTAGTAGCCAAGGAAAAATTTTCTAAGCGCAACCTTTGACACTGTACGCGATGGTAAAACTGCCAAAATGGCAGTCATTTAGCCCTCCCACAGGGGAGAGGTTTATATGTTTATTTTTATTTTTCGATGGTTTATACTCAACATGTGGACAAAGATGGATCGTAAAAAATTGCAGAATCCTAGACAATGGCGCCCCATGGCGATGGTATTTATATTCCAGTGGAATTTTTCCTTTGGCATTCCTCCAGTTCTCCTTTATTCCCACTTTTATCTCTCGACTTTTTTTTTTTTTTACTGTACTTTTTTGTTTTTTCTTTTCTTTTTTTGTTTCTCCGGAGTTTTTTTCTTTTTGTTTCGTTTTTTTATTGGTCTCATGCCGAAGGTCGTGTAGCGCGAGTTTTCTAAAATTTCGAGAATCGCCTCTTTTTTGAGAGGCTAAATTATACGAGAGAGGTAATCCCACTTTATGAAAAGCTGCAAAGATCGGCAATTATCGGCTGTGCTCGCGTGACTATACGACTGACCTCGATCAATGCCGGGGATCGGTGTAAGGCACTGGGGTTTTCAAACCGCAAGGAATGTATGCAAAATGTTGTATGGTTCTCTCTTTTTTGTTTTTTTTTGAGTCATGATATCCAGAGTGGTGGGGTTATAATAGGGTTAGGTGAAACGGGTTTTGTAACGTATTTAATCGATTTTTTTTGTCGTCAGAATATTCTCGAAATGAATCAATTTAATTTCGTTTTCCGTTTGATGGGAGGGGAGAGTGGGGATTTCAATGAAAGTGTTTGAGATCATTTTTTTTCGAAGATTCCGTTGAAAAACTGACAAACTTTTAGAAACTTTGATTTTTTCCATTCGAAAAATTCGGTTTTTTGAAGATATTTCTGATTCTATTGATAGCGGCGACTTGGGGTCGATCTTGAATTAAAGATGGGATCATTTGCCATCGATTCATGTGGTTTCAAATAACCAATAATTGATTTTTTTAGATATTTAAGCTTCATCATGTGAAAATCAGTTCTTACCCTTCGAGTGCCTTCAAATATCTCAAAAATTAATTATTCATCATGCAAAACTCCACGAATTGGTGGCAAATGATCTCACCTTTCATTTAAGATTAACCCTGTATCGATCCGACCAATGGAACCAGAGATATCCCCAAAAAACTGAAATTTTCCCAAAACGGAATTTTTTTCAGCTCCAAATCTTGACTCAAAAAAATACGTTTTTTAAAAAATTCTAAAAAAATCAATTCTAGCACATGATTTCCACCTAAAGCTTCTTTAGCTTTCCAATGAAATCATCAGAAAACCTCCATCTCCACTATTTCCCCTCATTTAACCTCTTTTTTTTCCTAAATTTTGCATGAATCGTTCGATAATTCTCACGGTTCATCGGAGGAATTCAATTTTCTCACATATCTAAAAATGTAATCGAAGCCTTGCTCTCTCGCGAGCACCCGGAATCCACTGTAGAAGTTAGTTTCCACCCCCCTCCCCCTGTGAACGTCTCTCATGCACCTTATAAGGTATCTTCAAACCAGCGGAAATCGGTTTTTGGTTCGACTCTGAGAGGTATCATGCACTCGAGCGCGTTAATGCCTCAGTTCATGCGAGATTAAAGAGAGCCGAAAGATAGATCTCTCCTTCAATTTTATTATTTTCCTTTTTTTCCCCTCCTCCTCCTCTCCCTCTCATCAACATTCCTCACACACAATATCCAAAAGGGTAGAAATCATTTAGTGCAACTTGCAACTCTCAATGCCTCATTTAATTCACGCATGCAGTAAAAAAATTTGCGAGCGAAAGAAAAAAAAAACGATTCATTTCCAAAAGGTTCAAAAGTTATGAGTTAACATGTAGTTTTTACGTGTTCATAACGGATTTCGAGGTTTCGGCCTTTGGGAAGGACATAAGCTCAATGTGATTTCGTGTCCTTACCTCGGGCTAAAGGGGAATGCCGATAAATTTGGCACGAGCGAGAAATACCGCTATCGTAATACACCATTCAGGCGTTTTTTTATCTTCCTTTTTTCCTTTTTTTTTTTCTTTCTTTCAACCATTGAGTAATTGGAATTTCCAGGTAACAATCAAAACTCCCCCTCGACAACAATGCATTCTCCAGCGTTTGAAACACAAGATTCAAATAATAATTAAAATTCACCGGTTCAACAAATTCCAACAAATTCACGAACTTCGATAATAACACATAAAAACCCCCCCAAAAAAGCAAGACAGGAAAAAGAGGAAAAAAAAGAGAATCGAAAAAAAAAAAAAAAAAAACGTATTTATTCACTCGATCACAATCTTATCTCTCGAAAAATCTACGGGTTCATGCCACCCGTTGTGTGTCTGTGTGTGTATTTCCACTCTATTCCAGTAGTCCTGGTATCCTCCGCCCACAGGACACTTGAATTTAACTCAGAACACACACCTCAAGCAAAATGGATCGTTATCTCTCCGATTTCTTCCACGAGTGCACTGACTCGATTCTCCCCCATCCCCCCTCCCCCTCTTCTCACCCTTCGAATCGCATCCTCACGTCTCGTGGAGCCCTTCCCCCCCCCCCCCCAAAAAAAAGGCGCAAAAAAAATAATGTCGAAAAACCTCAGAAAATAAAGAAGACACGGAACTGGATGCACGTCTCTTTAAATTGCCCCCCGAACTTCGAACCGTGCAGAAAAGAGTAATTTTTATCCCTCTTTTTGCTTTATTTTTATCATTCTTTTTTTTTTTCATCCCAAAAACTCTTTCAGCTCGTACTCTCACCATCGGTCCACGCCTTCGGTTGATGGTGGAGCACTTTCGACACAGGGTGCAACGAAAAAAAGACGAAAAATCAAAAGAATCTTGCCATTCGTCAGGTTGCAACGACGTTTACGTGCGTGTCCATCGTTACGGGTTAAAGAGTCACTCGAATTACGAAAAATTCGCGGTTTTTTTGGAGTCTGTGTGCATCATCTTCTTCTTTTCAAAGGGGAAAAGGGCAATGACCCACCCCCTTCCCCCTCTCGAATTAAATTTTTTTCTAAATGACAAGGTTAGAGATACAGAAGTGCCTTTAATAAATGCATTGAATTCTGTGCATAATGTTAGTGTCTTCAAGTGTCATTTGAGTGTAGGTAAAGTGCAAGTAATTTAACATACATTTAAAGGCCATGTTGAATACACGCAAAAGGCACTTCTGTATCTCTCTAGCCTCATCGTTTTTTGAAATATTAATTTATTAATTTTTTCTTTTTAATGATTTACCTCTTTCATGCCATCTAGTCTGCCCAAGCTCTTTGTACCCCTCAATGGAAATGCAGCATCGCACCAACCAGCTGCATTTGGTGCTGCTGCACACAATCTTGGTTCACCAACATTGAGTCCTCTAGCACGGCTCTTGCTTTTACGTTTGTCAAGCAAATGTTTAGCACGTGATTTTCTAACTGGTGCATTACCATCGTCCTCTGGATCACTCTGTACCTCCCATCTTGATGGTGATTTGAATCGTCTTCTTGGACTTGTTGGTGAGGTCACAGGCGATGTTAGCCTCTGGACCAGGGTTCCGAACATGGTCATCATTCGACCTCAAAACGATAACACACACACACAAACACAGACTCTAAAAGAATCGAGAAAGAGAGAGAGAAAGAAAGACAGAAAAAAATGCACAAGAGGAACCTCAATAAAAAAAAGGCACTAGCACACAAAACCACTCAATTTTCAATGAACCGGTTGAGAATTCTTTTCCAATCAGTATCTTCGATCTGATGGCCCAGTCTTACCATCAAAATTGCACACAGTGTTTCTCATTCTTTCAATAAGCTCCATTTTCAAATGTAATTAGAGTGCATTTATTCACTTATTTTGATGGAAAAATTGTGATTCTGACATCGAACATTTGTGTGTGTCTTCAATTTCGTAAAATTCGATGATTCGATGGACATAATATCTCCGGCATTCCTTCTACCACCTGTTAACTCGCACCTCGCAATCACACAAACACATACACAGACACCCAGAAGAACACCGTAATTTTCGCAGTTTTTTTCTCCTTTTCCTGGACTAGGAGGAGAAAAAAAGAAGCCAACAACGGTTTGACTTTTTTTCGTGGTGGTTAAAATAACTCGATGTTTTTAGGACTTTTAAGAGGCGACTTGTCAGTCTGAGAGGGCTGATCCCAACCAAGTAAAGGTATTTGCCTCGGAGGCATATACACACAGTGCTAACACTTGTTCTTATGTATTATAAACCCCGAAAAAAAAAAAAACCTGCTAATCACTAGTCAAACATGTTCACATGGGTCCAAATGTTTGAAGATTAAACGATTACAAATTGAAGTCTACTCAAGTGTCAGATATTTGTATGAATTAATTGAACATGACTGTATTTTAATTGAAATTCACTGGTACGAAAGATTGTTTAACAAGTGGTTACTATGGAAGAGGAGGCAAGTTACTCCGATGATCGACTCACTGCGTGCGGAATTCAACTGACCGCGCTGTGCCAGTCGCACACGACCGGTTGGCCTCGCTCGTAACCGACAGCCACGAGAATTACCGAGTTCTCACGAGTGCAGGCGATTCACGCCGAAGGCAAACGGGACCGTACGAGCGCTATTAAGGTTGCCATAGTGACGGTGAGGCTCACTCCCTCTGGGGCCTCACGCACACCATTCTGCCCCGATACTCTCGCCGCACATCATTCACGAGAATTATGATACTGGAGATAAAAGACATCTGACAACTTTTTAGGGGATTTTTTTTCAATGAGTGAATTATTGCAAAAAAAAATGTTTGAAAAATTTTGGGTTATTTACTATAAAGAAAAATTGCCGGAGGGAAATTCCGAGAAAAATTTAGAAAAATCCACAAAAATTTGGAAACCTTCACTAAAAATCGAATTTTGATTTTTTTTTTTAGTTTCTTAAGTTTTTTACATTTACATATTTTTCTGTATTAAAAAAAAATATTTTATTTGTTAAAAAAAAAAAAAAAGACTGAAAATTGTCGGATGTCTGCTATTTTCAGTATCATTTAGTGGAGAGTGTTTCTTCCGCTATGTTTGGTAAATTGTGGAAGTTTTAAGTGTTTCTATTTGATATTTCGGTAAATCTATTCGATCAAATTTTAGTCGGATGAATATTCGAAAGGATCATTTGAAATTCTAATTTTTCTTTATCATTGCCGTACCGTAGTGGCCCTGGTTTCTGACGGTGTCCCAGTAACTGACGATTTTTTCAAATTCCTCAGTTATATTTGAATGTACAATATATGGTTGATGTCCAATTTTTGAGCTTGTTTAGCACAACAAATATGTATTAATAAGGCAAAATAGATCATACAATCAAAATTATTTACAATTTTTTTTCGGAGTGACGGAGTTGGTGAAAAAATCTGAAAAAAATTGAGAAGATGGTCCAACATGTCTCCTTTGTAGGTAAATTTTTTCAAATTTGTCTGTAGAAGCTTTCGCTCCGAAAAAAAATCGTGAAATATGTCGAATCGAGAATCCATTCTGCCCCGGTTTTCTTTATAATTATATTACATTCAATAAGCAAATAGCTGTTGCCTTTGATTTATTGTCAGGAACTAGCTTCAACGTGTCAGAAAGTGCCACCATGGCTGAATTATTCAGAATTTTCAACAAGTATTTCTTTTTAATTTGACGATTTGCTCAAAGTTCGTCACGTTCACGTGTTTTCCACGTTTTGTGTATATTTTCAGTAATAGACCAGAATTTAAAAGACAGGATGAGTTCATATATCCTTTTTTCAAGCCCTCTAGGACCCTCTTGTCTGAACACTCATCTAATAATACTTTGCGTGTACTTAAATAAAAAAACGAGTGGATCCTTGAAGGAATTCTCTCAGCACGCGAGATATTCATTAAATACGATGAGAAATGTGTAATAACAGGAAAATGGTACCACTTCATTGTAACCGGAGGACTCTCTCAAACAGTGTGTAAATGTATGTGTGTGTGTGTATTTTATTAAAATTTATTTTCAAATAATTTTTTTCGAAAAAAAAATTTGCATATGATTCTTGGGACTAAAGTTCACAGTAAAAAACCGGATTTTTTAATGAATTTTATTGAGATTTTTTTTTTGATCAGTGCTTTCTCTCAATGCCTCTAAATACTATTGCCTTTTCAATTGCCTTTGGCCATTGTCATTGTTTCCCAGATACCCGTCAATTTAGCCTCGAATATTCATTGTATTTTTTTTCTTTCATTAAACCCAGAAATTAACCAAAAAAATCTCACTCTTCCCAAAAAAAAAGGAAAAGAGAAACACGTTTCCTGTGTCGAATAGCACAAAAAACCGGATTCATTTGATGCCGCATACTCAATCTGTTTATTATTCATACGATATCAAGTGACTCACGTGCGAAACACGTTGAATTCCACTGGTTGGAACTGTGTGTCGCATCTTCACTGGAGGTGGGACACACTCTTTACCACCAGGAGAGTAAAAGGCATCAAGAAATTGCGAAAATGTTGATGTTCGTGATGCAGGTTGCGCGAAAGAGGTTTTGGGAGGGGAAAAGAGAGAGAGAGGGAAAAAAATAAAAAGGAAGAGAGAGAGAGAGAGATAGATAGATAGATATTTGCCTCTTGCCCCACCAAAGATAGTCATTAGAGGACAAGAGATAAATCGTTGGCTCGTCGTCGCACTCTGTGTGTGTGTATAAAATAAGAAATAATGAAATAAATAAGAACAAAAAAAAAAAGACAGTATTATCCTGTGGCACGTAAGCCAGTCGATCAGGAGGAGAAATAACGCTTCTCGAAAGCGAATCTCAATTATCCCACTCTCCTTACTCTTGTTCTACTAGAAATAATCCAATGTATCCACAGTGGCTCTTGTGATATCAAAAACCAATTCATAGTCTAATTACTTGTCCAAGTGATAATTACCAGGTGCTTGAGATATATCAAATATGATTTTTTATGTAATTTCAAGAAAATTCAAATTATTCGAATAATTGCAGCAGTAGCTGGGGATGGATGGATAAGAGTTGATGATGATGGTGATTAATCATTTTGGAGAAGCTTGGGATATTGTTGCTTTGGAGTCAAAAGGGCGAAAGTTCTGTGTATAAGCATAGCATTTACGCCCATTTGTTTCTAAGGGAACTACATAAATTTGTGGATCATTTGAGAGACTTGAGAATCTAATGACATTGTTTATTTGTAGAATTTTATGGGGGAGGGGTTAATAAAGGAGGGGGAGGGGTTGCTTGCGAGTGGAGATGAAACTGAGACTCTGATGCAATTTGACAGGTGGGGCTTCTTTTCGCCCTTTGAATTTTTAGTTCGTGGAAGGCTGGAATGAGCTTGATGAGCGTGAGAGGAATGACTTTGGACATTTGCCAGTTTGTGTTTTGCTGTGTGAGCATCGTTCCTGATTAATGTTAATGAATTCTTTTTGGTTGAGAGACACAATTATGTTTTACAGATAACAAGGATAATATTGTTGAGGTTATTTTTGTGATGATCAGAATTTATTTCAAGGATACAGTACTGAATTTTTAGTAGATGTCAACCAAGTTCTTGTGCTAGTATAGCTAATACGTTTTGTTGTCACTAAGTCCACGATATATTTCATATTTATATCAGGAATATGTGACATGCATTTTCCTCTCAAAGCATGCATATATATTACATTAATTCTGAATTATAAATGACGAAGCTGATAAAATATATTTATAATATATGGCATGTGTATTTTATATATATCAGACATATATTTTGAATATATTTTCAAATATTAGATGACATACTATTCACATATACATCATTCATTACATTTTTGACTGTACATATATGTCTTATGGATCACATATATTCAAAACATATTTCGACACATAATTTTTTTCCGTGTGGCTCGTTTGTTGGTACTTTCGTGACTCTATGCAGTATAAAAATTTCTATAATTGACGAATGATTATATTGACACTTCCACAATGCGAAAATGGTAATCAGTAAATTCTGATCATCATCATCTCCTGTAGTAGATTCATATGATTTGATTCACTACTTGACACGATGATCCTAACTCTTCATGTCTAAAGTTAGCATTAACAAATCCAAATGCTTGATGATCGCCTTCAACTATAATTTCATTATTGCTAAAATCATATTTCTCCTCTCTGCATCAAGAAGGAAAAAGGCATTC
This sequence comes from Aleiodes alternator, assembly GCA_963921955.1. Classification (NCBI taxonomy): domain Eukaryota; kingdom Metazoa; phylum Arthropoda; class Insecta; order Hymenoptera; family Braconidae; genus Aleiodes; species Aleiodes alternator. Next base: position 8,896,145 of record OY998098.1, on the reverse strand, counting down.
TCTTTAATTAATTGTCCATTGTCTGTGTTATTTAATCGACTTTATGAAACAAAAGTTTTGCTCATATCATTTGATTCACTGCTTGACATGGTGATCCTAACTTTTCATGTCTAAAGTTAGCATCAACAAATCCAAATGCTTGATGATCACCTTCAACTATAACTCCATTATCACTAGAATTACATTTTTTTCCCCTGTACAACAAAATTTTTGGAATTTCATCCCAGACTCATTTACCTATTCGAGACTCTCTCGCACGTCGACAAAATAGACGACTAGTCGAGCGGTACGTGAGCCGCGTCTCCTTATTTGCAATCAGAGAAACATGCAGAACACGTAACGGTCCTCCCCAAGCATATGTATATATGTGTGAGTGTGTGTGAGAGAGGAAGAGGAGAGGGCAGATAAGGTACCCAGGGGTAATGACGATACTCGTACTAGCCAATTCCCGTTTTCTAGGCGTCAAACACCTAATTAATGGCACGATGAGTCGGCAATCAGCATCCTTCTCTAATCCACGTGTAATAATAAATGCAATGGGAAATTCAATGCCTCAATGAATATATATAGCTACGATGCTGCTCTCGATGACTGGAGATAGTATTTAGGTGAACAAAAATAAACGAAAAAGGGAGGGATTTTTTGCAAGTGGAAGAAAACAAGGGGAGGCCCGTCAACGCGTGAAAGATTTGAATGATCGGTTTGTGTAATATTTTTAATTCCACCTTCGTCCTAGCGAATCGATTCCAATGATATTCACTGTTCTAAACGACATTCTTAGGAGGCTGACCGTGTCGGCCAACGGTTCATAATTTTAACATGGAGGATTAAAAAAAAAATATTAATAACATGTTCTTGACACACCTTGGTAATCTCTAACACAGCACAAAACGTTATTTCTATTTCTTTTTTCATTGATTTTCATGAATTTCTCAGTTGATTTTTTTTTGCGATTCATTAACTTGCTCGAGGCTTCTTAGAACAAATTATTGGGGCTTTTAAAAATAGACATTCATTAGTTTCTTTCGAAGATGTGCTTTTTCTTTCTCATTTTTTTTTTCTTTTTTTTTGTGTTGTATGTTGATGGTTAACAGTTAACTCTCCGGGAAGAAGGAAGAATTATTTTTCACACACGCTTTTCGAGCTCTCAGATTGATTGATAACGTGCGAAAATTATGATTATTATTATAAATTTTTTTTTTTTTTTTTTTTTGGAATGAACAAGAGGCAAGAGTAGTGTCATCAGTGTGAATTCTGGAGATTGTGAGAATATAACCCCTGGGGAGGCTTGAATTTCAAACGCGTGTGCGACAGGTGGCGCGCGAAATAAATTCAAACTATCAGGTAAAATCGCAGAGGTATCTCTTAATTTTTTTTTTAATTCTTTTTTCTTCTTCACTTTAATTTATTTCATCATTTTTTTAAATCGCAAACTTGCACAATGATTAATTCCACATACGTGTCGACTTATGCAACTCTTTTATCAACCTGAAAAATCTTGAATTTTTCTTTGAATTTATTATTTTTCATGAATAAAATAGGATTTAAGTGATAATTGTTCAAAAAATATTTAAAATTTTTTTTTGAAAATGAAGTAGTTTTGAGAGAAATTTGAAAAAATTCACCATCAATATACATATATTGGGGCATCTTCTCAAATTTTTTCAGATTTTTCCACAAAGTCCTTCACTCCGAAAAAAAATCCCAAATCATGTTACTTCAAAGAACCATTTTTCCCTACTTTCCCCTACAAATTTTATTCTATTTCTCATTGAAACACTTGCTTCCGACTCTGTCATGTTTTTCTTTATTATTATCATTATTATTATTCATCCCAGAAATGGACACGAAAGTGTAACGAAGGAAAAAGAGGACGTAGCTTCCCGTATTTCCCCCCCCTAAAACAGATAGTTTTGTATTCTTGTATTCCTTTTGTCTAGTTCAAACAATGAGGCATACACATACACACACACATGCCAAATGACAAGGAAACCCGATACGAGAAGTACAGAAACATGTGCCTGTCCAAGGAAATAAAGAAACTCTTGAGAAAAACCGGATTTTCCTCTTCCACAAAAAGAAAGAAGAAGGTAACAAAAAAAAATCCATAATTATCGCAAGTAATGTTCAAAATTACACGTTGACTTCCTCTTCAGAAGCCCAACAATCAATATAAAACCTTGTTTTTCAATATAAAATATAATATAATGAGAAAGTAGAGCCAATAGGCAAAGTATGTCACACACAGAATTTCCTGGACCGAGTGAAAATAATAAAAATAATAATAATGATAAATAAATAAGAAAAAAAAAAGATGAATTCATGAAAAAAAAAAGAAATAATTCAATAGAAAAGCAAACCAACAATTCACGATACACGTAGAGTTGAACATTGCGTGCCGATTACAACGTGTCCATATTATTGGTAGGGGGTATATAGAAAATGCCTTGTACTCTCCTTGGTTGCTTGGAATATATACTCATGTGTGAGAAATATTATCCTTTGATCTCTTCGCTGCGGGTTTCACTCGACAGGAAATTAACGACTACGTGCATGGTCGCACCCGCCCAACCCAGATTATCAGTCATAAACTTGAGACGGAAGTAAATGAGGCGAGGAAGTATCCGGAGAAGGGAGGAGTGAGAAATGAAAATGCAAGAAATGAGTGAAAAAAAATAAATAAATAAAAAAAGTTATTAAATAATGAATGAAAAAAAAAGGGGGGAGGGGGGGAATTGAGGGGTGGAAAATTGGTGTTATACCAATTCAAAACCGGGACACACAGTGTGTTCGAGAGAGGAGCAGAGAGAGAGAGGGGTGAAGAGGGGGAGATTGGTGCATTATTGCATCTCTCGCAATTCGTATGACTAATAGGCATACGCTATAATTCACAATGTGCGTCAGGTGTGCATTAAGTTAATAGCAAAGAGCTTAAGAGGTGTTAATAACGGCGAGCCAAACTCCTCTGTCTCTCATTCCCCTCCCCTCCTCCTACCCCTCTTCATCATTCAATGTGGATAATACTGAGATGAGTAAATTTTCCTCCATGCTGATGGCAGAGTAATTCTCCCCTATCCAATCATTTTCTCACAGCAGCACGTGCCTCGAAGAATTCTATCCTATCCTTTCTAAGAGAAAAGAAGAAAAAAAAAACACAGAAATTGCGAGAATTTGGTCGAACTTTGATAATAGATGTTGAAATGGTGTCACGCTTGAATTTTATTGGTTAATGGGGAATTTGCGAGTTGCGCGGGATATTCAAAAGAACGAAATAGTGTGTGTAGGTTAAAATAAACAGCATATAAACATTTTGTGGGAGGGCTAAATAACTACCATTTTGGTGGTTTTACCAAAGCGTTCGGTGTCAAAGGTTGCGCTTAGAAAATTTTTCCTTGGCTACTACAGAAAAAGGACTTTTTGTTGAAATTTTATGATCTTTGTATTGAGGCAAAACGTTTATGGCCATCAGCCTTGGAATTAAAAAATAAATCGTTGCCTTAGAAACAAAGTGGTGTAAGTGCTATTCTTAAACATAGCACTTACGACCTTTCGTTTCTAAGGCGATGAAATAATACATTTTTCTTTTCTAAAAAAACACGCGAGATTTCGTCGAACTTTGATAATTGATATCGAAATACTGTCACGCTTAAATTTCATTGGTTAATCGGAAATCCACGAGTTGCACGGGATATTCAGAAGAACCGAATGTTTTGTGTGGGTCATGTATGTCTGTTAGAAAGAACAATTTCGCATGAGTTTTGAATGACACGTGATTTGATTTTTTAGGTGAGATTGCTATTAAATACTCTATTATAATAATACCGATTTTGAAATAGAGAAAAATCATGTTTGATTATCCACGAGATTTTCATGAGAATTGAGGAAGAAAATCACATGTAACCACGACAAAATCAGAGCCATCCTCTCGCGGTACATTTGAGGTTTAATTACCTGAACGCAGATGAGCAAAAAATTAATGTTTTGTATCAAAATAACGTGCATAATATGTTACATTTCTCCCCATTAACAGGAACAATCATTTATGATTAAAAAAGAACGATTTACTTTTCAATTTTGAAAAATGATGACACATGAAAACATGCATGAATATTGGTTCGGTGCTAGTCGAAATTCGCAAAGTTCGCACGAAACGCGCGTCATGCATCTAGTCTAGTGGAAAAAAAAGGCAAATTGTTCCCCAACGATTTCCATCATTGGGTCAGAAGAATCGAAATATATCACCCAATGAAGCCCATGTTTTTCCCCAGGATTCTTTACAGAAACGCGTGGCAAACGGCAGCAGTTGCATAGCGCTAGGAGCAATATGGTGGAAACCGTTAAAAGCCACAACCTTCGACACCAAGCATACGAGTAGATGCCCCATGGGCCCATTGTTGAAACGCTCTTCTCTCTCCCTCTCTCTCATTCTTTTTCTCTTTCATGTGAGAAGGGATTTCTAGGCATCTTCAACTATATCTCACTATTCCTGAGAAGTTATGTACGATATATTGCGGGTTACACATACAGGTAAAACACAGTGAGGCAGATGAAGAGGAGGGGGAGGGCAGCAGCCCCCCTTCTGGTGCATGCGGAAACGTCTCAACGTTGGATGTGCGTTGGGTCAAGAGGTCCAGGATGCTCCAGCTTCATCGCTCCTTTCGTGGAAAAACCCTGGGCAATTCGTTCAGGATAAACTCAGTTTCTATCGTAAAAGCGTCGATTAGTTTGGCCTTTTCTATAACGATATAGAAAATCCTTCCACGGTTTAAATTCCATATCATTAAGTTTATGTTAACGGTTTTTTTTCTTCGCCATTTTCTTTTATAATTTAGCGAAGAATTTGAAGTTAGAGAAACGGGGTAAAATGGACTCAAAGTAGAAAATGAATGGAAATTTTTTTTTAGAAAAAAGGCCGTTCTATCGAAAAATTTGAAAGAATTACATAACAATGGAGACATATTGGGACATCTTCTCAAATTTTTTCAGATTTTTTTGGGAAGTCTTTCAGCCCGAAAAAAAATCCTGAATCATTTTCCCTGTTAAATTGGTGAAAAACATTATCAGTGCCAAATCAGTAAGGATTTTTTTTAGAGGAAAGGCCTCTTAACCTAAAAATTGGAAAAAATTACACAACAATGTCAAGATATTGGAGCATTTGCTTAAATTTTTTCAGATTTTTTTGCAAAGTCTTTCATTCCGCAAAAAAATCCTAAATCATTTCTCTTATTAAGTTGAAGAAAAGCATTATGAGTGAGATATTTTGGAAATTAATGGAGATACGCCCTTTTTGCCTCAAGACATTTCTGCAGGAAACTCTCGAGAGCTACAAAAAAGCATATCAGAACCAAAAAAACGTATCTCCATCAATTTCCGAGAAATTTTATTTATTTAACCTATTTCACTGCTACTGAATTGTTTGTTGTATTTCTGTTATTATTTCTCCAGAGAGAATGTTAAAAATTGTGTGAGTGAGTTACAAATTATCTCACTATCAAAAGAAACGGTAAATTTAATACTTAAAATGTTTACAAATGGCCCAGAAGGTTGACGTGATCTCTCGACACTTTGGTGGTTTAGTAACTTTCTAGTTTTAAAACAGAGTGACGAGTAAAACTCGCGCGCACATTACCACTTCTTCAATTCAACAGCATGAGAGACGAAAGCGAAAAGAGACAGTTGTTTTTTTAATTCGCATCTAGTCGACAAACTGCCTACACACAACAGGCCAAAAGTGTAATAGCTTGAAAGAAAGCTGACAGTTGTAGAAAAAAAATAAATAAATAAATAAGATGAATCAAAATGGAATGAGAGATGGTTTTGAAAAAAAAAAAAATAGAAAACGGAAATACTTGAGATATTCGTGTCGTACCATTTTCGGCTAATGGATCGTGCAGATGAAAATGGTCGCATTGGAAAGCCGGGGCAATTGAGGAGGAGAAGAAAAAAACGATATTAAATGTTTCATTTTGGCGCAAATACTTGGCGAGATATCGCCGGAGATAAATTATTACTTTGAGCACTTTTTTTACTCCACTAGATTATGAAGCAAGCTTTACGCGCACTTTTACATATTGTGTTCCTTCAACCTAACCAATATTTATGCATGTCGTTATACGTCATCATTTTCCAAAACTAAGAAGGAAATTTTCTTTTTTTTTTAATCACAAATGGTTGTTTCTATTAATTTTAAAGATGTGGCAAAAAAAAAATTTCACCAGAAATTGGAAAGTTTCGAGATTTGGAGACTTTTCAAGACTTTTTGAGAATTTTGATAAACTTTATGCACGATATTTTAATACAAAGTATTTTTTTCCCTTCATCTGCATTTAGGCAATTAAACTCCAAAAATACTGCGAAAAGGTAGAAGCTCTGATTGTCCCTACCAACAGATATATTTTGTATTTTCAAATATCCTGTACAACTCATCAGCCAATGAAATTTAGTCATTACGGGATTTCGCTATTTTCGATATTGATTATCGCAATTCGATAAAATCTCGCAATGTATTTTTTTTAGAAAGTATGATATCTCGATAGAAGATGAGATTTTGCAGGAAATTTCATCGTCTTACGGTGTTTTTAAGTAGAAAATATTTTTCCACATCTCCAACAGAAGTTATTTCTGACCCCAAATGCCTAGACTCCATCTGTTCGATTCATTGAATAAAATCACAAGAAATATGACATATAAAACTCACAAAAAAAAACTATAATAATAATAAAGAAAAGGTATTATTCATGTCAAGGTGGGTGTTAGCCATATACGATTACGCATATAAGGCTGGAAAATGTATTATAGAGATGACGATGCGTTAAATGCTGATTGAGAATAATACAATACGCATAGACAACAAGGTTAATGCCAAAAATGGATATTCCATGCATTTATATTTGTATATGTGTATATGTGTGTGTGTGTATCTAAAAGTTAACGGAATCTTTCTTATTTCTTTCTTTCTCCCTTGCAAGTAGATATATCGACACGTGCAGTGTGCGCCTTTGTGGCTTTAAATGTTTTGAGAAAAGCGATGAACACAGTAGCTGGCAATGAACGAATAATACCCAAACGCCAATGAGCGATCACCATAAACGATGGTATCCATCGCGAAGGCCATATTTGATTAGCCATAATACTCGTGAGGCGTTTTAAAAAATTGGCAGATGAAAAAGGGCAAAGAATTTCTACATTTTTTAAATTTAATAGGAAAAAGATGTCTTTTGAAGAAAGAATCTATGGGTAATTAATAGAAATACGCTCTTCTTGCGCTGAGACACTTTTGATGAAAATTTCGAATGTACAAAAGTAGATTAGGGCGAAAAAGTTCTATCTGATTTTGAGTCATCCAATAATTTTCTTCGAATTTGGGGGAATTAGCAATCATGTTAATTCCGATTTTTGTGAAAAATTTGAAATTTTTTACCGCATATTTTTTTATTCATTTTGAAAACAGGAAAATTTGATAGAATTCACGATTGAGTGAGGCAATCAGCTGGCCGCTGCTTGGACGTGATTGGCTGCTTCGTTCGGCATAGCTGTGAGAGTTTCCCAAAAAATCTTATAATTCTCGTTAAATTCATAATGACATGCGAAATTTCATACTTCAATATCGAATAAATGAATTTATGATATGTCAGAATAAAAATAAACATGTAATACATGCACACCGAGAACCCTTTCCATGAAGGACCCAGAGCCTCAATTTTAATACATCCCTTTCCAATATAACTACCTTAAAGTACTTCGAAAGAGAGAAGTTTATAACCAAAGAAGTTGCTCCCGGGCGTTTTCTCTAGTCTCGACACGAAGGCTCTTTGTTTCGCATCAACGTCCAACAAAACGTCCGTACAGGGGTCTATACACTCTGATCCACTAACGTCAAGTAAAGGGACTCCTTTGTGTTTAACGTAAAAATACATTGACTCTCCCCCCTCTCATAGAAAATCATCGGCAATAAAGGGCACGATGTTCCGCCTGAGCTAATTTATTTTTTCAAATTCTCAAATGATCCCCCGAAGAAGCAATAGGGAAAGTGGAAAATGGTAATGTACAGAAAACAAACAATTTCCCATCAATAACCGAATAGTTTTGAAATTCTTTTCATGCAATTTTTCCAGAAAGAAGAGAAAAAAAAACAAAAGAAAGAAGAAATGTGTTGATACTTTTGAGATAGTTTAGAGCCCCCCCGATGAGTGATGGCAAGAAAATACCAACGAGGCTCTTCTATCCCTCAAGCAATATCGATTTCCCTCTCGATACTTTGATTTTGCGATTTTACGAACAAGCTATTTCGTATTATAATCTCCAGTTGAGCCGGCGTCGATTCGCGTGGCGTTGAATCCAAGTGGTGAGGGTCCCCTGAAGCCCTCCTCCTTCCATCTCCCCCTCCTCCCTTCCCCCTTCGCTCCTCTCTGCTTCTCTTCCTCATCCACCACACGCTACATACCCCGTGTTATATATTCCACTATACGTGCGATGCGTTTGTACGTATTAAGAGAGATGGAATGATAGAAGATGAGCAACAGTGGAGGCAAGGTAGCTTGGGTAACCGCAAAAGAACTCCAGTAGGTACACCTAACATCGGGTTCCTCTTGCCTGACTCACGTACCGGTCCCTCCACTCTTTTCATTCTCCAACCTCCCATTCCCTCCTTCTCCTTCATCTTTTTCTTCTGCCTCAATCGGTCCTTCATCCTTCCCTACTTTTTTGTACACATTATCATTGCCTCTTGCTCTTTTACACAAGTTTCATTCTCTTTCTCTCTCTTTTATTCTTAAACTGGAAGACGTGGGCGAAAAGCTGCTTGATGCTTGTACCTTGATCTTGAATGTGATCATTGATTCTTTTTGTGAGTAAATTTGAAGAAAAAGGAAAAAGGTTAGGAAAAAACGACGATTTTTTTTGGACTTTTTTCTTTGTGGAAGCTGATTTGATCATAAATTAATTTGAAATTCACTTGGAAAATATCGCCTGCACATGGTTGAATCCAAATATTTTTGTATCGAATTCCCTGAGCATCGAACTCTCCTGCAGGATCTAATAATAAGCATTTCTAAAAGATGAAGATTATGAGAATAGCAGAAATTATGACTTCTCTGAGATAGAAAAAAAAGGGGAGAAAAGAACCTCTCATTTCTCTCTGCAAGGCCCACTTTACAAAGCAGCACAGTCCAATGGCGATAAGACGGTATTGGCCGTTGGCTAGCTTTCCTTCTTGTATGCACACTGGTGAAAGCTCTCTCATGTGCAAAAATAAAGAAAAAAACCATTGGCATATGTACTCAAACACTTCCGACAGGTTCTTTTCCCGTTCATGACCTCTGTGCTTGATTTCATTTAAAACGTGATACATAAAATTTACCGATTCTTTTATGAGCAAAACTTTCGTTTCATAAAGCCGATTAAATAACACAGACAATGGACAATTAATTAAAGGGAATGCCTTTTTTCTTCTTGATGCAGAGAGGAGAAATATGATTTTAGTAATAATGAAATTATAGTTGAAGGCGATCATCAAGCATTTGGATTTGTTAATGCTAACTTTAGACATGAAGAGTTAGGATCATCGTGTCAAGTAGTGAATCAAATCATATGAATCTACTACAGGAGATGATGATGATCAGAATTTACTCATTACCATTTTCGCATTGTGGAAGTGTCAATATGATCATTTGTCAATTATAGAAATTTTTATACTGCATAGAGTCACGAAAGTACCAACAAACGAGCCACACGGAAAAAAATTATGTGTCGAAATATATTTTGAATATATGTGATTCAAAAGACATATACGTACAGTCAAAAATGTAATGAATGATGTATATGGGAATAGTATGTCATCTGATATTTGAAAATATATTCAAAATATATGTCTGATATATATAAAATACACATGCCATATACTATAAATATTTTTTATCAACTTCGTCATTTATAATTCAGAATATATGCAATATAGATGCATGCTTTGAGAGGAAAATGCATGTCATATATTTCTGATATAAATAGGAAATATAGCATGGACTTAGTGACAACAAAACGTATTAGCTATGTTAGCACAAGAACTTGGTTGACATCTACTAAACATTTAGTACTGTATCCTAGAATCAATTGTGATAATTACAAAAATAACCTCAACAATATTATTTTTGTTATCTGTAATTCGATGTAAAAGGAAGAATAAAGAATTAACCATTCGAGGCAATCTTCAAAGTGACCTGTATGCAAAGTACTTGTCGATGAGTAGGTGAAATGTAATGCTTATGAGTGTTTAACGAATACATTTACGAGCACCGCAACGATCGTGATTGCGGTGATCTTGATTCGTTAATAGTCCGTGTCTGAGTAGAAGTACTTTTATTTTTATGACTTGTCTTTTATTTTATTCATTCCTCCCCCATTCACAATCTACGATCAATGTGGAGCAAATTATTTCTGCATTAATCCATTCACTGGAGAACAATAAAAATAACAATTGATGAAAAATCTCGTGATTAAATGTGAATTAATATAAGTAGATGGGAAAAACTCATCAAGTCAAATATGCTATGATAATGACCTCATTTAATGATTAGTCTGATATAATTAACGCAATAAAACGCACGTCATTTCTCACGACAAACAATGAATCATCCCGATTCGTTTGATGGAAAAATAAAATTAAATGAAGCATACAACAGTGCTGAAGGGGAAATCGGTCGATTGGCTCTAGAGTTTAATCGTTGGATTATCAGAGCATCATATCGTTTCGTATATTATATGACTTTGCATAATGATAATGGAGGATAGGTTTCTTCATTTTTTTTTAATTCTTGGAATTTTTTATTTTTTTTTCATACTTATCCAGATTATTATCAATCAACGGTTCGCAATATGATATCTATCAATAGAATGAAGTTATTCAACTGGAAATTGTTTGTTTCTTCTTTTTGATTTCAATTAAAATACTCAATATCTGGAAATTGCATGGAAAATTTCAAGATTTTCACTGATATATTGTTGTTAATAAGAATATACGGGATTTTATCGAGTTAAGAAGCCGAAAAAGAAAATAATCGCGGTAACGGAGCCAAGGTAAGTGAAGTACCGCTAGAAGTATAAGACTGATATCAATCTGTGCAAACCCACATGGTGTATTTGAAATGAAAGACAGAATAATACAATAGAGAATTCATTTTTTTAAATTGAATTATCAATTGAAGAAAAAAAAAATTATCATTTTTCGTGACATCACTTTTGTCATGACATAAATTGAAAAAAAATTAATAAAATTCTGAAAGGAAAAGCAGTATATTGGCTTCCATATGATTTCAAATTTTTGGTAAATCATATAGGTAACATATAGTGATAAATACAGGAAGAATCGAAGAAAATTTGACCCGCGGGTTAAAGTGATTTGGGATTTTTTTTTTTGAGAATGAAGACTTCATTGAAAAAATTTCAAAAAATTCACTAACAATGGCCACATATTGGAGCAATTTCCCAAATTTTTCCAGATTTTTTCACCAAGTCCTTCATTCTGAAAGAAAATCATGTTGATCATATTACAGTCTCCTCTGTTTGTTTTTATTATTTTAAATATATATGATATATTTATGTAACTGCTTATATCATGTTTTGGAACATTTCTAGTATTAATTTATATTTGCAATTATTATCTCAATGATAATTGGAAAAATGTGATCTTAATTTGAAGTCTCATGAGAGATATGAATATTATAAACAAAAAATACTAGATGCAACAAATTCGAGGCCTTAAACATTAAATATTAAATATTACACTTGTTTTTAACATTATTGTACTAATTTGAATTGTGTCGTTATATATATATATGTGACCCTGTTATTGGCTTCACAGCTGTTGGGTCTGGATAAAAGAATGAATAAATAAATAAATAATTAAATAAATGATTGTCGATTCGCAAAATTTCGCTTATTATTCAAGCTTTTTCAGGCCCTCGATATTTTTAGAATTCAGTCAGATTAATGCTAAATAGTTTCACTTTATCGCAAAGTTTTCGTTTTGTCTTCACTTTTATTGCATATTGTCATAAATGGAAGAAATATCAAATTGAATGAATCATCATAACATTTGAATTATAAATTGATATATATTGTTGCTTTAGAGTCGAAAGGTAGCAAGTGCAATGCTCATACATAGCACTTACGCATCTTTATTTCCAAGGCGACGATAAATTATCCCATATTCATAATTTTGCAGTTATCGTAGAAATTCGAGAAAAAAATCATTATTGATACTATATCGTTTTTCAATTCGTGTCAGCCCTTCACTGTGCAAATATGAGAATCGAATTGATGTCATTAAAATTACAAAAGATGAAAGAGGGAGCTCGATAATTTGCGGTTATTAATTCCAATTTTTCGAGATTTTCCAAGAGATTTATATTAACCGGAAATACATAATTTTTAAGACAATTTCCTTTCACGTTATTTGGAGTTAACCACACCCTCACGAATGAATTTAGATAGAATTCGTGTTTGTGGGTCACGCAAAGGCGGTTCTCATTGTATTATTCGAGATGAATTCACTCAAATGCATCAGTTGTGTGTTTTGGTGATAAATTTTCATGGGAATTTTGATTTATTGATAATGATATTTTTGAAGTTTTTTAATAATGGAAATTTTTGTAATTTTAATTATTCCACTTCTTTTTGCATCAATCACAAATTAATGAGAAGAGCAGTTCAATGACCCTGTGTCCAGTGCCTTTCACACATGAATTAATTACCAATTTTTTTTTCTCCTTTTTTTTCATTATTAACTTCATCTCATGTATTTATCACTGAAAATTATCTCTTATTCAATAATATTATCAGGAAGTAATTGAGATAAATAATAATAAAACAGCAAAATTCTAGTACTCAAGTGTTAGTGAAAATTACTGTAATGTAGTTTTTCTACACAGAATCTCAATTACTTTCAAGCTGATATTTTTCAATAAATTTCAGTTAATAAAATGTGAAAGTTTTGCTCATATTCTTTGCAAAGAAATAAAAAGCGTCAAAATAATAAAAAACAACACGTGTAAGAAATAATATCTGAACAGGTAGAAAAAAGAATTAATAAAAAAAAAAAACAGGTAAAATAATGCGTCGAGAGAGAAAAAAAAGAATTTAATAAAGAAATTTTCACTTAAAAATTTCACAGAATTGCAACGAGGTCAGGCTACTAAATAAATGGCGTTTCTGGTAGACCATGAAAAAATTAATGTAAAAAAATGGAAAAAAAAAAAAAATCTAGAAAGATATATCTCTCGGTTTAATGAATCTTCACGACTATCTTTTCTCCTTACTTGACCGTAAAATCACTAATGATTCCACCATGACTGATCGTAGTATGTCACTAGGCTACTAAATCTCATTCTTTACTAAGAGTCATTATAAGAAAAATGTAATCTCATTTTTTTTTCGTTTTATCTCCAGCATCATACACACATATTCCTTTCAATAATCTCACAATATATAACTTTCTCACAGGTCGTATAGAAATTTAAAAAAAAGTCTTTTTTACTTCCTCCACTGTTTTTATTATTTATCATTATTATTGCTCCTTCACTTTTTTTCTCATTCTTTAATTCTCCTTTATAAACCAGTGATTTTCTCCTCATCTCGACATACGACGTTACTCCCTTCTCCCTCCCCCTCCCCTCCCCCATCTACCCTCTCTCAATGGATAATTTACTTGATTCGCCTCGCAGTTTGTGTCCTGATCTCGATAGGCTGCGGTTTTATCTTTAATATCCGGTGGAAAATAAAATAATGTATTCAAACAACCATATTCAAGTTGATAATCCAGTAGGTTTTGCCATTTTATAATTTACCCCCTTTTTCCAAATCAACACACAACCGATGTACATTCTTTCTTTCAACTGTATATATATATATATATATATAAGTGTGCACGTATATGTTGCAAGTTGATCGTCACGCCCGTAAAGGTCGGGGCACACGGTCCAACGATCCTTGACTTTGAAATCAACCTGCGAAAGAAACTCGTTGCGCAAGGACTCATGACTTTCATCTCCACCCATTTTATTGTCAACTTTGTATGTGTGTGTGTGTGTGTGTGAGTGAGTGTGTATGTGAGTATTCACTTAAACTTGAACTGGTGAAATGGAACTATCGAATTGTGTATGCTATATCGAGATTTTTCATGCGAGATATCGAATCGATCAATCGATATTTCGTGCGAGATGTGTAATCGATTGATCGATACTTTTTCGAAATATCGAACATATTGATCGATATTTTCGGCGAGATTTCTTATCGATTAATCGATAGTCAAAACTAATCGATCGAAAGCTGATGTGATTTTGCTTTTTTTTTGTTTTAAAGTGAAACCAGTGTGCGGTACTATCGATTAATCGATGCGATATTTTGAATTTAATGCGAATTAAATTCGATATATCACATCGATTAATCAATATGGAAACTATCGATCCATTGTATCATGTTGAAAATGAATGCCTTTTCTAAAATTGGTAGTCCGCTTGAACTAAAATTATCGAAACGGAACTATCGAATGATATGCGATGTATCGAATTGATTAATCGATAGTTAAAAATAAACGATCGAAAGTTGATCTGATATTGTTTTTTTTCCATTCAACGTGAAAGACGTGAAGCAAAACTATCGATTTATCGAGGCGATAGCTCGAATCTAATGCGAGATATCGCATCGATTAATCGATATCTAGAATTTGATGCACGATATCAAATCGATTAATCGATATTCACAGTCCTCTCTTTCATTCGCTTTTAAACTAAAATTGGTGCAACGAAACTATGAACTCATTTCGCAATATCTCGAATTTAATGCGAGATATCGCATTCGATTAGTCGAATATTCAAAGTAAATTAATGTAGAATAGGCGCAGCTCGTTTCTAATTCCTATTCTAACAATTATAAAAGCCCTCAAATGCCTCCGACTTTCTTAAATTTGACAATGACCGATAGATCATTATCATCTCCGTGATAAATTCGAATAAATAGAATTTAAAATGAGTATTTCTATCGTCGTTACGTGCCATAACAACTTATTAAAATCATGTAAATTAATTAAATAATTGGACACGGACTGGAAGAGACTTGCGGCTGAAAATCATCACTTTCCGTCTCAACGCCTTCTGGTCTCTCTGCCCTGAAGGAGCGAATCGCCGAGACACCGGACAGTGCGGCACCAACGTAACGATGTCACCACTACGATAACTCCAATGAGAAGAGAAAGAGAGAGGAAAGACGATGGAGATAGTGCAAAAAAGATAGAGAACTTCCACTTGGGTAATGCCTGGGTTACAAGTGTATTTACCTGAATGGGCAGGTAGCATAGGGTGTATCAAGGCAGAAGGCAGCTTCAACATAAGTGGCTGGTTTTGTGTTATATGTAAAATGCGAAAACGCGTATGGATCTTTTCCCATGGACGATTTACTTCGTGGCAATTGCCAAGTGTATATATACATGTCTCACTCTTACATGCGTATATACCGCAAATACAACTGGCATTGAAGACGAGTTTATATGTCCATAAAATCCGTTTATATCTTCTCTCCAATGCTAGTCCCGTGGAATTACTGTGTGTGCAATTGTTGCGGGAAATATTGTGAATGAAGTTAGTTATTTTATTCTAGAAAATTGGAAAGAGTGTGGATGAGTTTATAAAATGAAATTGAGAGGAATCAGGGGAAAGATGAAGAAATTTCTGATGGAAATCATGTGTCGGAATTTATCATATAGAATTTTTAGAAAATTAATTTTTTTTTTAATGTCTTGGAAATTTTAATTTTTTTTTAATGTTTGGAAAATTCCAATTCATTTGAATTTTTGGAAAATGCTTTTTTTTTTAATTTTTTCAAAATTCTATCTTTATTCTTTTCTTTTGAAAAAAATTACTATTTTGAGAACATTTCTATTGGGCCACAGCAATTTGAGAGTTATTTAAAATGAAAAGTAAGATAATTTGCCTTCAATATTTCTATCAAAAACTGATTTCCTCAAAATGGCGGTTAGAAGTAGAATTTTCCAAAAATTCTAATTCCTTCATGTTTTTAATGGGATCCTCAGAAAAAATCCATCTCAAGCCATTCAATTAAAATCTCCACCCCTCTCCCCACTTCTCCCTAGCACTTCAATTCTCAGAATAAAATTAATTGTTAAATCTCATTAAATCCACGAATTCTTCCTCTTCCACTTCACCTGAAGAGAGATTTAAATTAATTGGCTTTAATCCAGCAAAATCCCCCTTGAGATTAATTTAATTGTGTCGTCAGAAGGTGAGTATACCCTGAGTTGAATGTCTCCCAAGTGTACTCTCTCAGTTAATAATTGAAGTTAATAACATAAGTGACGCAGTTTTTTATCTGACTCTCTTCCTCTACCTCATTCCTCTCAACAAAGATTTTCTCTAAAAAAATTTTCCTTTCTTTTTCCTTCCTCTCATCATGAAAAAAAATACAAGAGCTTTCTCTTTCTTTGCGCCTTCTCCAGCAGACTAACGAGATCAAAGACCCCCGCGTGAGATATCCGAGAATGGACTCTATCGATCGGGATCAAGAGGGCCACATGTGTGTGCCTTACCAACAGGCAAGATTAGAACGCCCTCTCCTTTTAATAATATTTATAGCCTTTTCTTTACAATGTAGTTCAGATGGTGATCAAAGACCCCCGCGTGAGATATCCGAGAATGGACTCTATCGATCGGGATCAAGAGGGCCACATGTGTGTGCCTTACCAACAGGCAAGATTAGAACGCCCTCTCCTTTTAATAATATTTATAGCCTTTTCTTTACAATGTAGTTCAGATGGTGATCATGCAACTGCATTCTAGAAGGCATACATGCCGGAATAAAACGACGTTTCTCCAAAGATAATAGAGATTTCAGATTTTCGAATATTTGAATTGTGATAATATTTATCAGTGAAGATAAATATTGTCATAGAGAAAAAAAAAGAGAGATTTCTACACTTTTTAAATAAATAGAAGAAAAATCATGTCGCTGACCTAAATTTTTTTAGTCATTCATTTTTTTTTTGAAATATTTTGGAAACTAATGGGGATACGGTCTTCTTCCAAGAAAATTCTTCGTAGCGATTGAAATTAAATTGAAGAAAAATTGAGGATAGTATCGATCTATTCCGCTCAATTTCCGAGATATTTATTAGTTTAATGAATAAAAATATTAAATGGAAACTATTGGAAATCAATTGAGATACGCCCTTTCTCTTCAAATATTTACTGTATTTAATTCATTTTTTATTGAATACTTTGGGAATTGATGGAGTTAAGCCCTTTTTCCTGAATATTTCCTGTAGCTTTTAAAAATTTTCAAT
Source organism: Aleiodes alternator (assembly GCA_963921955.1). Taxonomy (NCBI): domain Eukaryota; kingdom Metazoa; phylum Arthropoda; class Insecta; order Hymenoptera; family Braconidae; genus Aleiodes; species Aleiodes alternator. Next base: position 8,878,801 of record OY998098.1, on the reverse strand, counting down.
AAAAAAAATAGAGGATAAAATGGCTCTATCTCGCTTAATTTCCAAGATATTTATCAATTTGATCAATAAAAATATCATCGTCCTAGAATTAATGAAAAAGCACATCCGAGTACAATAAGAATCTCGCGCTGCAAATGCACACTTTTCCCTGAACATTTCCTGCATTTCTTTCATTTTTCTCTCAAATATTCGGGAAACAAATAGAGATACGCCCTTTTTCCCCGAAGACTTTTCCGTAGTTCTTGAAAACTTTTAATAAAAAAATATAGGCTAAATTCGCTCTATCTCGTTTAATTTCGAAGCTATTTATTAATTTAATGAACGAAAATTCTAGAGTCCCGGAATAAAGGAAAAAGCACGTTCGAGCACAATCAGGGTTTAGTTTCCCTCTTATATGCATATCGGACAGTGCTATTACGCACTAACCGTTGGACTAGAAGCCGAGAAGGGCTCTTTCCAGTGCAATTCCTCTCTCCGTTTCATCCAGGAAATTGGATTAAGCCTCTCTGCGCTTCTCACACACTATTATTCACAATTGTCTCTCTCTCTCTCTCTTTTTACCACCTATTTACTCCCACCGTATATTTTGCCGATATCATGCGTATACCATGGTAAAACCATAGCCCCATGGACACGCCTTACGTGAGTCCCTTGCCTTCTGCATCACAAATTCTCTCCCGGTGTTTTCTCTCGCCCGCACACAGGAAGATAAGAGATTGTACCTATCGTACGTTTACCTCGAACAGTTCTAGTTCAAGAAAACTGAAGAGACATGTTTTTTTAGTTCAAAAACTTCAGAATTGAGGAATGATGAAATGCCGATTGAGAAATGATGATTAACCCCTTATTTTTTTGATACTGTATCAAAGATGATATTTTTTACATTCTTCAAAAGTTCAAGTTTTTTTAAGAATTTCTTGAGCATTCTAATTATTTTAGATTCTTTAAAAATTCAATTTTTTTTTTGATTTCTTCAAAAATTCAATTTTTTCTGATTTTGGAAGAATCTAAAATTCTTTAATTTTTAATAAAATTCTCTATTTTTTTAAGGTTTTCTCTGATTTGATTAGTTGTAGGTGACTTAAGACAGAACTTGATTTGCCATCAACTTTTTTAGAAAAAATTAATTTTCACAAAATGGCGAATAAAGGACACATTTTCAAAAAAAGCATATTTGCTTATTCTTACAACGGAATCATTCAAAAAAATTCATCCCGAGTCCTTTAATTAAAATCTCCATTTTGTATCAAAAATAATATCGTCAGCTCAGAAACAAAGGGGCGTAAGTACTATTATTATACACATCAATTACACCCCTTTGATTCTAGGGCGAAAATATTTTTTTACATTTTTCTGAATTTTTTCATAATTTTTATCCGTGCAATTTATGAGATATGAATTATTAAAGTTACTGAAAATAGCAGTGATGGAGATGAAACGCCCTAAATCAGACAGAAATAACGAAATTACTAAAAAAAACCACAGGATTGACCCATTATTCAAAAACAATTGTCGAAAAGAACAGCATTTTAACTAAATGATAGAAGAAAAAAATATTCAATTCACCGTATAGTTATTGAGAAATTTCAATTAGAAGGCAGTCGTAACTATTTGCCTCTCTCTCTATCTCATGCATGTGATAGGGGATTGATGTAAAAAAAATTCGAAAAAAATAAATTATATTCACAAGCTGAAGATATGACTTTCGAATAGTTTAATTACTTTTTTCGGGTAAATTGAAGCACATTTTCCCCGAATTATCAGTAATTAATTGGAAACAAACCTACAAATCCTCATTTTCCATTGTTTTATCAACAGTACCCCAGAATACTACCTCAATTAAAAGACTTATTTTATGAATGAAAAAAAAAAATGGATTCAAGTCACGAGTTAAATTCTCATGCATTTCATGATTGATACATGTAATCCGATCTCTCTTTCCCCAACGAAGAGATCTTTATCGATATGCGATTTAAAATTGGCCAAGTGGCCACGGGTCACACGCTCGTGCCCGAGTTTAATGCCCCTTTCATGCCAAGATTCATCAGAAAAAAATTATTACAGATAATACAAGAACTCTCCATTGTTATAAGCACACAAATAATTATTCAAATTCCCAAAGAATATTCCTTTTTTTTCTCAATATAACACACATGCAATTCAGCCCAAGATTCCCCTTTACTTTGACCACACACTCTGGGGCACCCAACTGGTGAAAGTGTACAACGCACTCAACATAAAATCTCCGCGTATTACGTACAGCCAATGCGTGTACAAAACACGCGCGTGTACTGCATACATTCATGTCAATGAACAAATCCCAACGACTGATCGCCTCAGAGGATTTTCTTTCATTTTTCATTCTCTATCTTCTCGAGTTCATCGACTCACTGCAAATGCACTTTTATTTTTTTGTTTTTTTTTTTCACTTGACATAAAAATATTAAATAAATTTAACAAAATGCAGAAATAATGAAAATGTAAAAAAATTTTAAACATTATAAAAATTATAAAAATCATGGAAGTTATGAAAAATCATAAAAATTATGAAAATAAGAAAAATTATAAAAAAAATAAAAACAATCAAAATCATTCTGGAAAAATTAAAATAATAAAAATGTGAATGATGGATTAAGAATTTTTAGGTTTCTGCACTTTTTTCCCCTGAATTGAATGGAATTGAGGAAAAACGAATTTACCCTCTTTTTTTCATTTATTTATTTATTATTTCTACATTTGATTGAAAAGAATTGGCTTTCGAATGTAAACGTGTAGAGAATTATAATGCCTCACTCTAGCATTCTTTCTCGTATTCTCTAGTTGTTGTGGTCGATCACGTTCACTTGAACATGGTAAAAAATATTTCAACGGAATTAGAAGAAAAAAAAAAGATAAAGTTAACTTGTAGTTGAAAAAAAAAAATATTATTTCATCAATTTGAGGGAAAAAAATGTCAACATGATTTTACGCGAATTATCAATTTTTTTCCATCTCTGGTTTTTTTCTTTTTTTCTTGCAGACTCAGTGAGGCACTTGGACGACACTAGTGGGCAGAGAATTATGTATTATTCATGAGTCCCAGACCTAGGTACATCTCATTGTAACAACGTGTTGTTTCCATTTGTCTTTTGACGATTCACTAATTCGAGATTAATTGAAATGTTGAATTAATTCATTTTTAATCGCTATAATCCGCTGATTTTTTTTAAGAATAAAGGTGTCTGCAAAAAAATTTAAAAAAAATTCAGCAACAATATAGACATATTCCAGCGAATTCTCAAATTTTTTCAAAATTTTTCACGCAATTCTTCACCCAAAAAAAAATCCCTACATTTTTTTCCACTCAGAAAAAATAATTTGTTTTTTTAGAAAAAAAACTGAAAAAAATCGAGAATGTGCCTCTTTTGGGAATGAAGGCCTCACCAAAAAAATTTGAAAAAATTCAGCAACAATATAGACATACTCAAGTATGTTCTCTAATTTTTTCAAAATTTTCCATACAGTCCTTCACTCTACAAAAAAATCCTAAATATTTTATTCTATCAAAAAAAAATCAAATAATTTTTTTTTATTTCAGAAGAAAACGGAGAAAAATCGAAGATAAGCAAATGAACTATCGTCGGCTGTCTTCAATTCTTATTAATCGTTATTCTGCATGTGTTTCACAGTATTGTAAAGTAATGGAAGCTCTCCCTGTTGAACACGCAATGTACACGTGACGTCCGGCCTCGCCTCTCGTATGCGTATTTTACGTTAAATAATAATAATAATAATAATAATAATAAAAATAGTAGTAATAATAATAACAAAAATTGAAATAAATCTAAGAAGAAAAAAGTGCAGACCTGGAGAAAGGGCTTATTAACAAGTAGATTAAAGCAAAAATTTATAAATGTTGAGATGCCATGAGTGAGTTGCCCCTGCGTAAAAGCGGCAGGTGAATCTGCAAACCATCGTTTGGTCCATCTAGACGCTAATCATAATATTTCTCACTGGATAGTGTGTGCGTCTTGTCTCTTGACGTATTCCACTTTATTCGCAGCGGCTCATTTGCAAACTGAGTTTGCTGAAAATTGAAGTCAAAGAAGAAGAAGGGGAGGAGAGGGGGGAGAGCAAAAAAGCATGAAAATTAACCGAGTAAAATTGTTAGTCCTCGTAATAAAGTTTTTTTCTGCGGATTTACTGATGGAAATTAAATCATCATTTCCATCGCATTAAATCCAAGACCTTTCTCACAAAAAAAACGGCAAAAAAAAATTTTTTCCTTTACTTTTAAAAACACGCATGGAATTCTTGCGCGAGAGATAAATATTTGTCGTTATCAATCATCATTTTTTATATTCCTCCGTAAATTGTATATGTGTGTGTGTGTGTGTGTGTGTGTGTGTGTGTGTGTGTGTGTATATTAAAGAGGCGCAAGAGCACGCGTTACAGTCAAAAAACGTGCGTACAACGTGTAAAACAGTACGTGTTAGTGTTGTAACGATCAACAATGTTTATTATGTACAGTGAATAAGATTGAATAAACATAGTGTGTGCACGTGCCCGTAAAAACGACAAAGATTTCACGAGAATGAAAAAAATATATATATATACATATATTTAAACAGAAAAATTTAATTAAGGTGAATGAGAAAGGAATTTAAAAAACAAAAAAAAATTCATAAATATTAATAATATTATATTGATATGGATGAGCAATAAAGAATATTAATGCACGCCCCAGTGCCACCAGATGACACAAAAGTGCGTGTATCTTAGCAGCAATTTCCATCAAATTTTTCCCACGAGAGAAAATGAAAAAAAAAAAAATGGGCGCAAAAGTTGGTGTCGATTATCGACGAAATAATTGACGATAAATTCTTATGATACCAGTCGTGACATTACACGCGACTCCATGCACTTTTATCCAACTACTAACGTTGCATATAAACCGGCCCAACGATGATCGAGATCAGAGGAGATATGGGGGCCCCCGGTTGGTGGTACTATCAATGCTGATTTTATCAATGTCTCCAAGTGATCGGATTTCGAGGGACAAAAAAGAAAAATAATCGTGAGGCTTCTCTTTCACGCTACTCTGAGCTTTCTATATTATTTTCGTGGAATTTTTCGGCTGTACTATTTCCGTTGGATTTATCTTTATTGGAATGACACCTACGTAAGATTTTTGGAAGAAAAAAAAAAGATTGCGGGCTGTGAAAACAATTAGAAGTTTCACATTTTTGGAATTTTGACATCAAATTTGGAAATCGATAAATCGAATATTGATATCGATTAATTGAATTTTGATATCAATTGATCGAAATTCGATTAATCGAATCTAGACACCTCCTAATCGAATTTCGACATTGATTAATCACATTTTGATATCAATTAATTGAATTTTAACATCAACCAAACAGAATTCGATGTTAATTAATCAAATTATGATATCGATTAATGGAAATTCGATTACTCGAATTTCGACATCAATTTCCCGAATTTTCACATCGATTAGTTGAATTTTAACATCGATTAATCGATTTTTTACATCTGTTAATCGAATTTCAACATCAATTAATCGAATTTTCGATATCGACCGATGGAAATTCGATTAATCGAATTGCGACATGAATTGCTGGAATTTTTACATCGATTGGTTGGATTCCAACATGAATCAATCGAATTTTCACATTAATTGCTAAAAATTCGATTAAACGAATTCTGACATCGATTAATCGAATTTTTACATGGATCAATCAAAGTTCGATTAATCGAATTCTCCCATTGATTAATCGGAATTTTCTACTTGATCAATTGCAAGTTCATGTGTTCTTGTTTTTCTTTCATGTCATTAAATTTAGAATTTAATGCAAAATATCACATCGATTAATCGATTCGATTCAAACGCTATTTGCACAACCCTAAAAATGTCTGTCAGCAGGTAGAGTATCTTGTATATTTATCCGGAACTCATTGAATTTGATTCGCGTGGCAGATGAGGATCGTTTCACGAAACAAGACAAGGTAAAGTATCAAAAAATAGCGTATAGAGTAGAGAACTCCATGGAACTCTATCTATAAACAACGTAACGAAAGCCATTAGTCATAGAATCGAGAGAGAGGCACACGCGCGTGTTTTTATAAAAAAATCAAGAGTAAATAAGTACCATCAACTTATCTCCGGATTATGTCGTTTCCTCTTCCCGTATTTTTTCCCTCTTCTTCATCTTCCTCCTCGAGTACATATTATTTAAAGTTAATTTCAATTAATTCTAATTAAATTTTCATTGAGAAAAAAATAAAAATTTCCCCTCTCAATTCACTGTAATTGGAGTACCGAAGAATAATTCCAGCAGTGCATTTACGAGATTCTTAAATTCAAGAGCTAATTGAAAATTATTACGTCTTGATTCCCTTGGGCTCTTTATTTCCCTCTCCCTCCCCCCTCTCATCTCTTTTTTAATGCACCACGGTAAATATATTTATTCTCATTTTATTTAAATTCTTTTGATCGAGATGCCGAAGTCGCATTAAAAACGTTGAATACTTTTTATTTATGTCATTTAATTGGTGAATATTAAATTTTGAAAGTGATAATAAAAATTGGGACACTCTCTCGAATTCAAATAATTTTATTGAAAAAAAAAAAATTAATTAAAGAAAATAAAGAGAACTAAAAAATTTCAATTTTTCAGTTGAAAAAAATGAAAAAATAAAACAATTCTTTAGTTTAAAAAAAATGAAGAAAAAAAATTCTATATAATTTTTCCTGTGATTGGATAATTAATTCCTGTCTGATTAACGACAAACGAGTACTCACACACGTACAAACACGACGTTAACCCCCGGGTGGCTCCTCCATCGCGTGTGTGTCGTCGTAAACAGCCCCTTTTCCTCCTCCTCCTTCTTCTACCCCCTTATCCCCTCCCCAGCCCCCTCTCACTTTCCCTCATGACTCCCAACTGCTCTACTCAAGTCTCGGGGATTTACGAGAGCACGTATCATCGACTCAGCGTCGATTAAAACTAGATGACCGAAGGTAGAAGTAGTCACACAACGGACGAGTAGATACAGACACACAGTGTGCCTCATATATATATGTATATATATACATTGTATATGCCGCCATCAAGACTGGCCTTGGCTTGCAAACATAATGATTCCCTTGGTGGTAAGAGACGCAACTTGGAGGTACACTTGGGCTGGTTTCTCGCCATCGATAAGGGGAAAATACACTCTGTCCGCAGCATCATAAATTCATGCTTTCACGTTTACTAGTGACGCTTCGGGGCACTCCATCACCATTTGATGGGATTTTAAGGTAGTATCCTTACAAACTTCAGTACAGTTGATCCCTTATTTTTTTCCATGCTGTATCAATGATGATATATTTTTTACATTTTTCTGAATTTTTTCATAATTTTTGACTGTGCAGTTTATGAGATATGAATTATCAAAGTTACTGAAAATACCGGTGGTGGGGATGAAACGCCCCAAATCGGACGGAAATAAGGAAATTTCTAAAAAACCACAGGGTTGACCCATTATTTAAAAACAATTGGCGAAAAGAACAGCATTTTAACTGAATAATAGAAGAAAAAAATATTCAATTCACCGGAAAGTTATTGAGGAATTTTAATTAGAAGGTAGTCGTTACTATTTGCTTCTCTCTCTATCTCATGCATGTGATGAGAGATTGATGTAAAAGAAAAAAAAAAAAAATTATATTCACAAGCTAGATATGACTTTCGAATAGTTTAATCACTTGTTTTTTGGGTAAATTAGGAAACTAACCTAAAAATCTTCAATCTCTCAATCTAAAAATTTTCAGTCTAAGATTATCGGGGGGATGAAAGACTAAGAATAATTAGAACTTTCGAATATTTCAAAATTTCCAAATTTTAACATCGATTAATCAAATTTCGACCAAATACCACCTTAAAAAAACCCTAACTACATCAATTTTTCCTTTCTCTCAGAATAAAAAAAAAATCAAGACTTAACTCCATCCTTTCCTAATTTAATCATAAAATAATTTACATTGAAATGACCATCAACGTCTTGACGATTGAATCGAAAGATCGGCACGTGGCCAGTACAGGAAAATTCTCTCAATAAAATATCGGGATCTATTGAATCTTTATATCGATAGGCCCCTGAATCGAGTTACCTTAAGGTAAAGAGGCATCTCTCTGTCTTCTCTTTTTTCGACGTCTCTCTTTTACCAAGAGGAGGCTTTAAACACGTCCAATGGTTTTATAATACAAAATTCAAGCAATGGGGAAGAGAAAAGAGAAGTGTAGAGGGGGGAGGGGAATAGAGAAGCCTGTGATGCCAGTGGCATCACTTCCTCGTTCCACTATTGCATTCACTCTCGAACGCGCTGGGTTTTATCTTGAGAGATCGCCGGTATACGCACACACGTAGTAGGAAGAGGTTTTTTCAAAAAAAAAATAGAAATAGAAGAATTAAGAGGGAGAGGGGAGAGAAGAGAGACGAAAGGGGATGAATCGGATACTGGGAATCTCAAAAGATCGACGACAGCCAAGTGATCGTCTTCTTCTTGCATATCACGTGACTTTGTGCGAGAGAATTGCCGATGGTTTCTAGAATCGTTGGGGGGGGGGGGGAGGGAGGGGGGGGGGAGGTTATCATTACTGTTTCATTTAGTTCATTCACTTTAATGATTACTGGGTGACTCTTCTATTAATCAGGGTAATTCTGGAAATCTTAATTATTTTGAGGGAATTTAATTTGAAATTTAATTAGCCCATTAGGTTTCTTAATTAAGTGGAATTGAAGATTTAAGTGTACTGTAGGAGAGAATGGAGCAACTGACTTTTTTTTTCCTAGATGTCTTGGGTTAGAAAGCTGGGGAAATTTTATTTAAGTCTTAGCAAAAATAGATTTTTCTACTTTTTTAGGGGAATTTTTTAGATGGATTATTTTTTATGCTTGCATTGGAAAACTGAGAAAATTTGGGATGACAAAAAGTTGATTTTTGTGATTTTTGGAAAAATTGAGATTTTTGCTCTAAAATGCAACTTTTTGAGAATTTATTGTTTTTGAGAATGTTTCCGGTTGTATTGGTCATAGCTACTTGGGGTTGGTTTTGAATGAAAAGTGAGGTAATTTCCCATTAATGTGTATAATTTTCAAATTTTCTTCATCAATTTTCCAATTCTTCAGAGCTCACTTTAAAAAAATCTCTTTCTACTCTATATCTACTTGAAAAATTGACTTTATCATTTTCAAACAACCTAAAGCGATGGGAAATGAGCTGATCAATCATTTGAGAACAGTTTCAAATCATCACGACGAAAAAAACTCGACATATTCTAAAAAAGCCGAAATTTTGAGAAAAAAAATCAATCGTGAGCTAAACGAAAAAATTTCAAAAAAAAACTGTGAAAATTGCCTTTTTTAATATGATATTTGCCGAAAATTTCCTCACATTCTCATTGGAACTTAAAAAAAATTCAGTCTCCAAGTGTCCTAACAATGAACCAAAACCTAAAAACAAATTCCACCTAAATCCTCAAATGAAAAAAATTCTATTTCACAAACTCGCAGTTACAAGAAATAATTTTACCTCATTTCCCTCAATTTACCGATTCTCCCGATAATAATACGTCGATGGAAAAGTAAATTTTTCTCTCCCTCTCTCTCCCCCCTTGATCAAGATGTTAATACGATAAATTCTTATTGCTTCATTGTACTTGAAATCAAAAATTACTCAGTTAAAAACGATTGACCTCTCCTGCAGTGCACGTGCATTACCTCTTCACTTGGTGAAAGTCTTATCGTTAAAGTATGGCGCAACATTAAATCCCCCAATGAGGCATCCACGGTATCTTCTTCTCCGTTTAACCTTTAAAGACCCTCTCCTGTACAAAATGACTCTAAACTCCAGGTCAAATCGGTAGTCGATTGTCTTCCCTACGCTTCTATTTTATGTAATCAAATCAAAAAAAAAAAAAAAAAAAATGAGGAAGTTGAGTCAGCGAAAAATTCCAATAACAATAATTATCACTGAGTTGTTTAAAAAAAGAGAGGCAAGCTAGTTGAATAGGTGTTATGAGGACTAAATTCCATTGGAGAATGAATGAAACGTCAAATAATCGATAATCATCTGTTTAACGTATCGACTTACTCCTTAGTCCCATTTATACCCAAGAGGCAGATACTCTGTATCCCAGAGGTTCGCAAGGGGCGATAGAGAGACTCTCAGAGAGGGAGGAAGGGGGGATTGTAAGCGAGAGGCAATGCGATAACTGTTATTAAACGATACGTCGACGACGAGGTCGAATTGATCTTCTTCGTATCGTTTGCTATACCTGGGGTGCTGGATATATACCATCCTGCCCCGCCCTCTTGTCTCAATTTTCATCTTACTACTTTGCAAAGAAAACGACAAACTTAAAACTACGTGAAATTAAATTGACTGTGGAGTTCATTAAATTATTAGTTGTTGATTGTTAAATTGTTGGGATGGAAAAAATTGATGATTTTATGAAAATTTTTTATCAGATTGAAGGATATCCAAGTAGTTTAGATAAAAAGATTTTTTCTATTCAATTTTGGTCACTCGTGATAGAGTAGCATGAGGAAATTTTTTTAAAGATCAATTTTACCCTGTGTCACCGAAAGTTTCCATGCAAAAATGAATTTTTGAAGAAAATAATATTAACACTATAGAGTCTATAGACTCCATAAGCGAGATTCAATTTTAGTTTCAATGCAACAATTCATAGTCACAGACCATTTTTTGCTTTATACAACCGTATATAATCTTGGTCGTCAGAATGTCTATTATTTTTTCAAATCATAAAAAATGCCTGTTACCGAACAAATAGCCGCGATTAATCCAATTAATTACATGAAGAAATCTGTGGCGATCATATTGAATGTTCAAAATCCGAGGATCCTCCAATCCACAGTGCCAGAGGCTGGGACAACGTGAGTCAAATGCAGAGCAGTATTAAATATTTATCATAATATTTCATAACAATTAACCATCGTGGACATCGTTCTAATTGCAAAAAAATGTTGCAAAATCGAGATAATTACAATAATTATGAAAAACTCGAAAGAAAAAAAAAGAAGATAATTTGAACCTACTACTTGGATTATCTTAATTCTTCCCTTCTCTTTTTTTGCACTTAATAATCATTTTTATCATCACTCACCGGTAGTAGAAGCAGAGATGATGGTGAATGCCTGGCTGCTGCTTGTCGTAGACGAAAAAAATCAAGTAGTGGATCCTCATCTGCTCGAAGTTCATCCAGAATTCTTCTTGCCTCGACATAACGCTCCAGGTAATTCCAGTAAGACGACCAGAAGGAGGCGGGGAATAATTCACCTGTCGAACACAAGAGCCGTATCATTCAGTGATGGTGAATAAGATAGGTATGTAGGCACTTGGAAAAAGCACTTTGGAACTTTGAAAAATGTAAAGCAAAAAAAAGCCTCAGGCTTGAGATCGATATGTTGGCAGAGAAGATATCATGTGTTTGATAAACTTGGTACTTTCAATCACACAAGTTTATTCAACTTAACTTATTTATTACACTATGATAATTCAAATATAATTCTGTTTGCAAAGAATGAATCAATGAATTTATTTTGATTTATTCAATTTTTTAAAATAATTGATGCTTACCAGGTTTGAATTTATTTCCATCCCAATTATCCAGTGTTGTCTGAATCTGAAAGAAAGAAAAAAAAAGATATTAATTAATACATTTGTACATTTTCATTAAAATTGCATGCATAATTAATAATTCTGAAGAAAAAAGTCAATTTATTTCTGATTTATGTAATGAATCAATGAAGAAGTTACGGTAATTCATTGATATGTTTCATTTATTTTTAACCCCCCGAACAAACCGCTGCCAAGAGCGGAGAAAGGACTGTAGGAGGAAAGAATTGTATCATGAATCCACACTTGGATATATATATATATAAAAAAAAAGGAAAAAAAAATTCCAGAGTCTCTCATTTCTCGCACAGATCAATTGATCATCCAATATAGCCGAAGTATGCAATCAGATTTCACTTGGCTCTCAACTATCTATGAGTGGAACTCTCGATTTCACGAATATTGCCATGGGAAGTGAAATTTTACTTGTCACGATAAGTATATATATATACGAATGTGTTGGACTTTCACGTACTTCCTATGACTCCTACGACAATTTTTTTATTTTTTTTTTTCCAAGAGTCAATTAAAGAAAATTATGATAAATATTTATTAAAACATTATTGTGAGTTGAAAAATCCTGGGAATTGCCTTCTAACAGTTACATAATTCTCTTTGGTTGAGGCAGTGAATACAAGCAACGGTAAAATTCGTGCCAGAAAATGACAGCTATTTTGAATGAAAAGAAAGAAAAGAGAAGGAAAGAAAAAAAAATTGAATAATTTTAAGAAATAATGAAGTTACGGGTTCATCTTTTCATGTACACACAAATAATACTCGACACTCTTCCCCTTCTTTTTTTTCCTTCATCCTCATTTCTTCGTTCTTTCTCTTCTTCTTTTCTCTCTTTTTTTTTTTCTTCTTTGAAGCTGGATGCTTATAATGTGATGCATAAATGCATGGGGACACATGAGGTGTACGTGTACATGCAGTGAGGTCGTTCCTCTCCCTGCTGATGCACTTAACATAGATATGTGTTGAACGATAAGGTACGCGACAATACCATGCGACCCCACCCATGTCACATTATACCTATCATCTTGATGTACAAGTGCTTGAGATTATTTGATGTTTATGATTTTAAATTGATTATTTATCATTTTTCTAATGCTCTGAAACTTTGAAAATATTAAGGTAGTTCTATTTGAAAGGGATGTATAAAAAATTGAGTTACTGGGGCCTTCATGGGAAGGGTTCTCAGTGTGCATGTATTACATATTTATTTTCATTCTAATATATCGTAAATTCATTTATTCAATATTGAAGTATGAATTTTTGCATGTAATTATGAATTCAATGAAAATTATAAGATTTTTTAGGAAACTCTCGATATTGCCCAAATGATACGGTGCTTGTATGCACACATGTAAACATTCATTGCACATATAGGACGATAGAGCACACACACAACTATGCCGAACGAATCAGCCAATCACGTACAAGCAGCAGCCAGCTGATTGCCTGACTCAATCGTGAATTCTACCAAATTTTCCTGTCTTCAAAATTGAAAAAAAAAAAATACGTGGTGAAAAAATCTGAATTAATTTCAAATTACTCCAAAATACTGAAAGAATCCCTGTACAGTTTTTTATCGAAATCATACGACTGGATTTTGGGAAAAACAAAGAAAACCTGGCGAATTTGATTGATTTTTGAGGTTATCCTATTTACTCTGTGTTATAAGTTGAAACTTTGAGATTGAGTATATCATTAATTACGCGGTAAAAAAAATTTCAAATTTTCCACAAAAATCGGAAATAACATGATTAGCTATTTCACCAAATTTCAAGAAAATCATTCAATAACTCGAAATCAGATAGAACTACCTTAAATCATTCAAAAAATATAGATGAACAGGTTTTCTCTATTTAAAAAAGAACCAGAGATATCAAATTCTTCAATTTAAAATATTCTAGATTAAAATAAATAAAAGAAATTGTAATCTCTAAAGGCGTGTTGCACACAGTGCGGAGCAGCTACTATAATCGACGATAACGGAAATTAGTCGTAAATAAAGCTCCTATCGCATTTCACAGGCACACATCCATGGTCTATCCAACTAGGCTTTATTCATTCCTCCCCCTTGTAAAATCCATGGACACAGTCAGTTGTAAATTATAATCGAGTTCCTATACCTACCACGAACACGAGCCAGAGGACTGATATATTCGATTCACTGCTCTTCCTACTGTTCTTTTTTTTTTTTTTTTATTGATTGTCATTCTGCTTCACTATCCATTAGCAGTGAAGTGAATTAGAGTTCTTAAATTGTTTACTGGTGAGAAAAATCGAATCAAAATTTGAGGTGTGCGAATAATTCGAATTTATGAATCAGAATTCGAATTTATACCTCAGAGTTTTCGAATTATTCGAAAGATTTCAAATGATTTCAAAATCGCCTTAACATAAAATTGGTTGAACGGAATTATCGAATGATATGCGATATCTCGAATTTGATGCGATATATCGCATCGATTGATCGATACTCGAAAATAATCGATCAGAAGTTGATGGATATTGTTTCTTTTCACCCAATTATATTAAAAACGTGAATGTTGCTTTTATTTTCAGTTAACTAATAATTCGAAAACTTCAAATTATTCGAAAATCCGCATTATTCAATTCAAATTCCTATTTTCATATATACATTGATGCTTAAGATGACACTAAATATTTTCATTTTTCAATTCCGAGATTTATGATACACCGTAAAATATTCAATGTTTATACACAGTTGCTTGCTGATGTTTGTCCCCAGCCCCCTTTTTTCTCCCACTATTTTTCAAAGTATCGTTTGTCATCAGAATAAACACAGCCTATCCATTATCATGTGGGTCTAGGCGTGAAAGCCCAGACAGTTGATTTACCAACGAACAGTTATATTCCACATTCAAGACCATAAAAGATAATAAATGTCAGATCGTTTTCATTCAAACATTAATGCTCAATGATGAATCGAATGTGAATACTTTAATTCATTTTCAACATTCATTCATTCATGTATATATATATATATTTTTCATAAAACCATTAATTTTGTCTCGTTAAGTCTTCGAATCGAAAAAAAAAATCTCCATTTCTTTCTAATTTATGCAATAAGAAAAAAACGACATTCAATAAATATGAAAAACTAATTGCACTTGCAGATGTTAATTACAATGGAAAACTGGATGATACCATTTAATCGAGGACAATAAAGAAGCATCGTCACGTACATGGGGCGTTACCAAAAAGTCAATCGACTTGTTTACGTTCCAAATAGGCGTATCCGATTCATTCAACTATCTTCAAAAATAGATAATAAGTAATTTAAAAAAATATTTGAAATTAAAACTTACAATTACTTGAATCTACGTGAATAATGATACAGGTAGAATTTATATTACACAACAAAATTTTCAGATGAAGAAACATGAAATACTTTCTCAATGAATTATAAAAAAAAAACGATTTAAGTGATAGAATTATCATTTTTTCATCAGTTCAAATAACTGCAATTCACAAGTGCATGTGTGCAAGAGATCAAAGAAACGTTTTGTAGAAATTCAAATAAGAGTTATCTGTTGAAAATAGTATAGTTACATTTCTCTCCACTTAAATTTCGATAATCCAATTTCAAAATGCCAATTCCAATGTGCATAATACGTGTATCAGGTTAGCCAATCGATCCTCCCCCCTTCCTCTCCCAGTTCTGCGACAAACTTAAAATCCTTTGAATTCCGACATTCGAGACAACCAAACTAACAACTAGCACATACACACATACACATACATGGAGTGATTCAAATTCCCCTATCTATTTTCTCCAGGATTTTATCGCTCCATACACACAAACATACACATACACATATATACATAGTCATTGCCTCCAAGAAGAACCATTTGTGTTTATATCCACCCAATGACTGAGTAGATCGAATGTTAGAGAAAGCGTAATGATCAGTTCGTGGACTCTTGGTATCCACTGGACTTTAATGTTATACCCAAGTTGAAATTTATGACAATTGCTGGTGTACCAAGCCGGCCAGTTTAATTTAAGATGCCCTTCGTTTATTTTCTACAGGCAATTAAATAACATTGGCTCACGTTAAGTCTTAGGAAAGAGGCAAAAGACGAAAAGAGTCAAGAAAGAATTTAAAAAAAAAAAAAAAAGAGATTTTTTAAAAAATAATTGAGAATGAAACAACATATTTTAGCACAATCACTCGAGTAATACTGAGGTGGAGAAAGTTTTAAAGTAGTGACTAGCTTAAAAAGTCGTCATGTACAATTTACTACTCGACAATTGACCTTGCAAAAAGATCTCAGCTCCATCAACTATTTCTATTGAAAGAAAAAAACACTAATAAAAGAAGATAAAAAAACACAATTGGCAGTGAAAAATTAAATAAAGATTTGAGGAGAAAGCATTGAAATTCACGTAAATGAAAATAAGATGAAATTTTCGATGAGAATTTGAGGAAAAAAAAAAACAAAAGCGCTAACAATTGACGATAAAGCAGCGATGAACCGTGAAGATGAGAAGAATTGGGCGGAATTTGTTTTTTTTTTCCCCTCTTCATCTCTTTCACTAAAGCGAAACTCTCGTGAGAAACTGCAGATGAAAAGAATACCATTAAAAAAAAAAAATAAAAGAGTCACTCTTTTTTTTTTTCATTTTCTTCATTCCATTACTATAGAATTCAGTTAAAAAAGAGTCACACGCATTTTAACCAGTGGAAGATAAAACGTGCGAACGAGGTGAATTTAACACGAAGTGAAGAAGATATCTTTCGTGTATATATGAACAAAAAAAATGATATACGTGTGTGTCATAGTATTATGTGTACGTTTGACTTTCACCAATGGTAAGGATGAAACAAGCCGTTAATATTTATTCATAACTGCTGGTCATCAAATGACCGACCACCCTTGAATATTTTGTTTGATTAATGCAAGAGAGCATTGGTTCTTTTATGTCAGAAAGAGAAGCCGATTTCGTTCAGATGTATATGCCTCTTTATCCAAAACATTAATGTGAGGACATGAACCATGAAATTAATAAAATCATTCATGAATTCACCAACAACTCATTTCTACATGTTACCTTAGGAAGAAAGGGGCGCAAGTACTATGCTTATTCATAGCACTTAGGCCACTTTGTTGATAAGATGAAGATATAATCTCCATTTCCTATTTTTATTCGAAATTTGATTCCTTGACAATTTCTCCGTTGTAAGTCTTGTGATTGTCAAATATTCTGAAAGGTGTAAATTGCCTTAGGAAAGGTGAGTGAATAGTGGAGCTCGCAATAACTCAATTGCTAGAGCATCAGACTGGTAATTTGAAGGCTGAGAGTTCAAACCTGACCGTATCATCAATATTGTATGAATTTTTGCTATTTTCGGTCGTCATAATACGAAAATCAATTCGAAACATTTCAATTGTTCTGAAGTTTCGACTGCTTTTCAGAATATTGATTAGAGAATCTTCATCATTTATGAATCTGAAAGATGATCAGAGATAGAATTGATTACAAATTAGGATTGTTGAAGAGAATATTGTTCAAACTAAGTTAAGCCTACGGAATATGAATATTAATAGGTGTTCTTGTACCTCAATTGATTTAATGATCTGCAAAACGAGTTGATGATTTTGGACATGTATTGGATCATATCTCACTACCATAATGATCATGGTTTCTGACAGTGCTCAAATGACTGAACATATTTGCAAATGTCTCAGTTATATTCAAATGTACAGTATAGTCAGTAATAAGCAACAACGTCTTAACCAACATCTAAAAAAAAATTACTGACAGTGTATCTTCAGTAAACAAGCATATTTAAACCCAAATATGCCATCTACGAAATTTCGAAGAAAATGTTGGTGAGGACGTTATTGCTTATTCCCATCTATAGATGGTTTAGTGCAACAAACATGTATTGATATACTTAAATTACATTCATTAAGCAAATAGTTGTCTACTTCAATTTATGCTGTCAGGATCTAGCTCTAAAGTGTCAGGAACCAGAGTCATCACAATAATGTATGACAGTCAAAATTCATTGCTCTCTTATAATTACCCATATCACACAAAATCTTTTAATTAGATTCAATGCTTCAAATTATCAATATCATCGAAAGTAGATTATTCTACAAAAAAACCTGAATAGATCAGAAACCTCAAGATTAGGTCATCAAGAAACAATGCCAAGATCAAACGAAAGTGCATCCATGCACATGTGTGTACATCTGAATGAATTCCATCAACAATTTACCCATTTCTCAACTCATGAACTTGACAAAACGCCTCAACTGCTGCGACAAGGTAGGTTTCACGTGGCTTTCACATTTCCGTTTGTAGCAGAAGGTTGAATCTCGTGTGTGTGCAACTAAAGAAAAAAGGAAAAAAAGATAGGGTGACACACTCACAAACGATGTGTGTTACCATACGGTTTTGTTAGACTTTCTGGTCTAAGCTGCTGCTGCTGTAGGCTACAACCATGTGGACAGAACAAATACAGTGGAAAGTGTACAGAAAATTGTGCGGCTGTAACTGAGTAGTTCCAAGTGTGTACACTGTTGCAGTACTGGTAACCATGGAGTTCTCCTCAAGTGCAGTCGAGTTTTGCCAGGTGCAAAAACGTAATTTACGAGCGAACGAGAGAAGCCAGCGTCGTTTGCCCTCTCCCCCCTTCTTGCAGCACCATCAGTCTTGCCCAAGATACAGAAAAGTGCAGTACCTTCTCTTGTGTTTTCCCCTCGATTCTCTATCCAAAGCCCCTCTCTCTCTTACTCTGTCTGTACTTGCCCCCTCCGATTCAGCACAAGAGGGAAAACCAGGAGGAATACAAGCCCAGGTGCGTGTGATTGCCCTTAATTGCATGCGCAACTATCCGCCAAAGTGAAATCAGCGTCAAATGAATGTCATGAAGTCTCTCAACGATCCAACGGACTATCTCACTTGCTCTTTACATCTCTCGGTTGGCTGAGAGTGAGATGGTGAAGAAAAAAAAAGGAGTAGAATGAAATTGGATAAATGATTGTTGGGTGTGCTGATTGTTGTGAAATGCTTTTTTTTTCCTTTTTTTCCTAATTAACCCGCTACACTGGGTCTCTTCATACATATTTTCGTTCGTTTATTTAAGAGATTGTCCCTTTGTGAATTCACTGCGGTTGAGTGCCAGTCCTTGAGGTGTCCTCTTACCTTGTGGTATATAAGATATGTACCTTGCCTTTTATCCAACGAAAGGTTCAACATTTTTGTATTCTATATATATATATATAGAATATATATATATGGAGAATTTTTTTTTAAATTCTCATTTTCAGTGCCTTTTTATTTCATTCTTTGCAGTTCTTTGAGATATGTATTTCTTTGCCTCATCGCACATGCACTCACTTCTTGCGTGAAATTGTGGTCTCTTGAAGATATTTCGATCAGAATGAAAATACCGATGGTTGTACTGATACGGAAAACTATTTTTTTGTTTTGTAAGATACTTCAAAAAAAATTGCCAAGCGTTAAAACTCATGTTTTCACGACAATTGATACTCTCCGATGATTCGTCTTATTATTTTCTTTTAAATGCCTCGTGGGGAGAAGATTTTTTTTGATTTTTTTTTTTTCAACTCAACACTGTGTGTGGAGCGTATTATGGAACGTACAGGAGCGCGCAAATCTTTTTAATTTTACGAGGCGATTCCCCTCCTCGTTCGCCTTTGCCTCGACGACTTGTAAAGTAAATATTTATGAGGGTGCTAACCACTACCATCACTCATCCTCAACTCGTTAATCCTCCTTCCCCCTTTGGGGAACACACTCACCACTGTCTTTCTCCTTCGCTATTTACCTTTTTTTTGGACTAAAAGAAAGAAACTACCAGAGAATTGTATTCCTACAAATATACAAATATCCAGAGTAAACCTACGTGATTTTTGGGGTAAGACAGCTTGTCAATGTTTTTCAAGTCCTTGGAAAAGCAAATAATTCAGGAGAAAAAGCTACAAAAAAGTATTTTTACAGACACACACAATGTCTCCAAGTTTTCAAGTACCGCAAATTCAAATGCACTCTCTACTGCTACCAACGCCATCGTTCATGACGCATTAGAACTAGTAATGGTAAACCCTGACTTTGGCGCCACCTTGAAACGACCTTGAGCACTAATTACACTCTGCCGATAACGAGAGCTTCTCTATCATACCGACACTTAGGATCATTCTTCTTTAAATTTCAGTACCAAAAGGGTAAACAAGATTCACCTATTTTCTTCTCATTTAGTTTTTTTTTGAAAATACCTTAGGAAATGAGTGAGATAGAGCAGGTTTGCCCTAGAAATCTTTTGTAACTCTTGAAATTCTTTACAAAAAAAGATGAATAATATCACCCTGTCTCGTCTTGTTTCCGAGATATTTCCTTCGAAATGATCACAAGGATAAGTCGATTTATCCTGTCTTACCTCTCCATCATTACTGATTTAATTTTTCAGAAAAAGGATGACACAAGTTTCTTAGTCTTTCTGCATGTGTTTCTCAGGTTAATTAAGAAGTCAAGAAGCAAGGAACATAGGAATTTTGTAACCAATTGAGGAAATGAACTTTTTCATTGATTATTCAACTGATAATGAAAGAGAATAGCCTAAGTTTTTAGAAATTAAATATCATACTCAGATGTAGGGATCATGGGATGTTGGAATAGTTGAATCCAACAATGCTAAGTAATTGTCAATTGAACGATGTTCCGCCAGTTACAGGCTGCCTCAGGTGCTTGACACCATTTAATTAGTATGTTGTCACCATAAAGCTAATAATACCCATTCGGAAACTAATCATATGCAAAAAAAATTTAATCAAAATCGCAGTGTTTTAACAACTTTTTCCAATTTCTATATCTATTTTCTTCAACTGAAGAAATTTTCTCACAACAAATTTTTGTTTTTCTCAGTGTGTAGCTTGAATGCTATTCTACTTGTGTCTCTCGTGTTAAACATCATCTTTGAAAAACCTCAATTAATCCCATTTTATCAATTAAATAATCAAAAAAGATTCATTCCCTCTAATTGTTAGAAAAATCTTCAATTTCCCTACTTCCAGTCTCTGTTATTAACTTAAGAAGCATGCAGAATTATCCCGACATAGAGTCATTGCTTCGCTACTAAACATATGTCATCCTTTTCTGGAAAATGAAAAGTAAAGAAAAACGCTTTCAATTCACCGCAAAAAACCATGAATACACACACAAACAATTGCCTATTATTTTTTTTTTTTTCGATAAAATTGAAACTCACTCTATTGCAGAGTTCGCCGCTAACAATAGCAAGGTCTGCGAGTGGTTGAAAAATAGAATCATGATAATCAGGATGATTTCTGCTTAATGGCCTTCCATAAAGTTCTTTAGCACTGCATAGTATTTCTCTGTACTCATCCTCAGCATGGAGTAATTTTTCAGCAGCACGATATCGTCTGTCTGTATCTGTAATTACAATGTTTTAAAAATAAAAAATAAGTATATAATAATAATACGTAAATGTTCGATGTAATTGAACTGATTGCAAAGGATTAAATGGTTTACTGACCTCCAATTGGATTGTATTGCTTTGCAACATCCTCGATGAGAAGTACTTCACCATGTAAAAGTCCTACGTCAGCAGCTGGATCGACCTCGGCCCTTGAGCCAGCTAGTAGAAGACGTGGCCTGCAGACACGGTATTTCAAGAGTACAGGGGCTACCAAAGCTGACACTGGTCCAGGCGACACAGCTGGAAGCTGTAATAAAATGGACAAAAAACTAAATGAATTATTTGCCTTTATTTCAAATAATTTATTGAATTCCTTTTGCAATTCTGCCTTTCAAGACAAAACTGATAATTTACACTTTCACGAGAATTTCTGCTTTTTAAACGTATTAAATCACAAAAAAATAATGAAAATATTCTGTGGTGTTGAATAAATTAAGTCTCCGTGAATCTCAAAAACTCGTTATAAACACGTGATTTAATAATGTTAGGTGAAAAATGAAAGAAAAAAAAAAAAATTAAGGAGTTTTTTTTTCCTTCTTCTTCTTTTGATACAAGTTGGATGAACGTGATCTGTAATTAAGGGACATAATTCATGGATGAATCGTTCACGAATTTTACGGTAGGTATTATATGAACGGAAAAAGATATATATTCGATTTGAGAGTGAACGTCGTCCTCCTTGGCCCACGACCTTGCGAGGAACTTGAGATTTTTAAAGAATGATAAAAGAATAAGAGAAAAATAAAGGGAAAAAAAAAGGTGCGCGAAGAGAGAAACAAGATAAGAGAATGGATAAGGTGGTTGAATGATGAAAAGACGTGTATGTCTTTTTATGATGCAAAATTTTAATAATTAAAATTGAAATGCATAAATTTTTGAATTGGTGAAGTGATTTTTTCTGTTTTTAAAACACTTCTGCATGAATTACTTTTGTATTATAACAACCGGAAGGATCAATATAAATTAACGGAAGTTTAAGGATGACTGGAACTTCGTGAATACATATACCTGTATCACTTTTAAATCCCAATCGTATTTCTCTTACGTTGGGAATACACACATTTGTACATGCGAAGAGAATTTTATCCGCCCACTCTCACTTTTAATAACACCAAACCAGAATCGTAAAGTTGAATCTAAATTGCATAATTATACTGGATTTGATCTCACTGTGAGGATGATCCTTGATTTACACCGATGGCAATGGTTGTGCGGTCTGAGTGGTTACGGGGCAAAATGGACCAGTGGTACAAAATAAATTGAGATTTTTTTTTGTCAAAAAATGAAATTAACAGGAAAATTGATTTTATTTATCCACCAATTTTTTTTTTAATATTTCAACGAATAGTGGACATACGCCCTTTTTGTCTTTCCATCGTTTCTGCAGAGAATTTCAAGAGGCACAAAAAAAGATTCATGTGAAATCGCTCTATCTCGCTCAATTTCCGAGATATTCTTCAAAAAAATGATGATGAAATAAAATCCATTTTTTTCTAAACATTTCACTATTTAATTTTTTCAGTGCAATGATAAACACATAAATTTCCTCGATTTTCCTTTCTTTTAGCTATAAAAATTCCAGTGATGAAATCATTCCTTTTTTTTCCCCGAAAATAAGTAATTAAAATTTTGTAGAAAATGAAGAAATTTGGAAAGTTATTTTTAATAAATTCAATGAATTATTAAAATTCTTCATCACATCTTGATGCATATGATCTGAAACTGATACACCTGGACCCTCGTTCTTATGTACGACGCAAAATTAACAAGATCGCATATAACTTTGGATTTAAAGTCTACCTGACACTGATACCCAACTCAGATGATCGTAGAAACAGAGTCAAGTTGAATAATTTCATTTTTTTCTTTATTTTTATAAGCATTAAAAGTGAAACTCATAGCGTGTCACTTATGTTCATTATTTCCGGTGTATATGACTTTTTAATGAATGATCGAAGTGGAATTTATGGTGTAATTACGAGCACACGGATGACAAGGTTATCTAGTGTTTTTGCAATTAGTCTATAGGGTATATCTACTCTTTATAACAATAATTTAAAGTGCGGAAAATGCATGAGCGAATGAAAGTAACAATTAAGTAAAATATTTCCTTCCCAAAGACAATTACAAACTAGAGAAATTTCGTATGTTCTTCTGACAAGAATAATATTGTTGAGATCATTTTCGTGATCATCACAATTGATTCTAGAATACAGTACTAAATGTTCAGTAGATGTCAACCAAGTTCTTGTGCTAACATAGCTAATACGTTTTGTTGTCACTAAGTCCACGATATATTTCATATTCATGTCAGAAATATATGACATGCATTTTCCTCTCAAAGCATGAATATATATTACATATATCCTGAATTATAAATGACGAATTTAATAAAATATATTCATAGTATATGGCATGTGTATTTTATATATATCAGACATATATTTTGAATATATTTGCAAATATCAGATGACATACTATTCACATATACATCATTCATTACATTTTGACTGTACATATATGTCTTATGGATCACATATATTCAAAATATATTTCGACACATAATTTTTTTCCGTGTGGCTCGCTTATTGTTACTTTCGTGACACTATGCAGTTTAAAAATTTCTATAATTGACAAATGATCATATTGATACTTCCACAATGCGAAAATTGTAATCAGTAAATTCTGATCATCATCATCTCCTGCAGTAAATTCACATGATTTGATTCACTGCTTGACATGGTGATCCTTACTTTTCATGTCTAAAATTACCATTAACAAATGCAAATGGTTGAAGATCATCTTCAACTATAATTCCATTATCCCTAAAATTACATTCTTTTTCTCTAAACAAACAATTATAATGCGCGATAAATTTAGACCTCTCTCTCTCTCGCTCTCAAGTCAAATAAAATGAACGTAAATTGAAATAGCAAATTGTTAAAATTTGCGGAAGTAAAAGAGAACTAGTGTCCCAACTGTGACCGAGTGCAAGAGTCTCACGCATTGGCACATGTAGTAGCATCCTGCCCCTCCCAGACTCATTAAGGGACAATGAGACATCGTTACATCTATAACAAGCCCCAGGGCTCTTTGGTATTTCAAACGATAGAAGCTGTAATTTCTAGACTACAATTTCGCCCATTTGCATTAAACAACTTTATTTTTTCAATGAGACAGAGATACAAGAATTGTTACATCTAAAAAAAAGACAATGACCGTTTGTTCTGGTCATTCTTTCAATCGTGAGTCTGTCGAGTTTTATTGTTTACGACAAAATCGATGAAGCGGAGAGAAAAAAAGAAAGGCAGAAAAACAGACGCAAATGAGACCTGCAGTCATCTGAATCACTCTCTCATTTTTTTTTTTTTCAAAGAGTATAAATATTCTTTCCTTGAGGATTTTTATACAGTGGAGACAATTTAAAAATAATTTATCACCTTGAATTTATGAGAAAGAGGAAGAGTCAAATTTCACATCTGGCTGGGTCAAATTATGATTTTTGATGATTTTTTCGGGGGAAAAATACGTATTTAATAAAAATTAAATCATGAAGGACACAGATTATCGTGATTTTATTGCAGAACAATGCGTATTTTATTGCCACAAATTTATACACACAAAATAAGACAATAGGAATTTTCTAACGAGATTCCACTTTTCATTTCGTCTGTCTATCGGAAACGATAAATTGAGTGCAAGTGTTTGAGAGCTCTTTTTCTCTCTGTTTATATCATTGGACAATTGACGACAGTTTACGTTTTGCTGTTTCAAGCAAGGCAATATAACAGGCATACCACCAGGGGGCAAGTACACACACGCCTCTCCAGATAATGGACATTTACTGATAAAAAAAAAAGGCAAATGGAAATACACAGCATGATACAACCCCTCACAAACTGCATAACTTGTTCATTACGAAACAATGAAGAATCCTACTTGAATCGATTACATCTTATTGAGTAATTTAGTCGAGATTAAGTGGACATACATCAGCCATTATTTTCAATGTATCACGATTACTTTTCAGGTTGACAATAAAAGTGAAAATTCATCATTTTTACTATTTCGAGATGGATATATAACTTCAACAGTAATTTTTGATCATAGAAGCGTTCGTTCATGAGGTTTCAACTGAAATCGAATGGAGAGGAGTCTCAAATTTGCTTGAGTCTAACTTCTAATCTATTCTCCTTCTTTATTTCTGCACTTAGAGAAACTTCGCAAATTAACATTGTCATAACAATAAAAGTAAAATGATTCAGAATTTTTTTCATAGTGGAGGACTTTGTGAAAAAATCTGAAAAAATTTAAGAAGATGCTTCAACATGTCTACATTGTTGTGTAATTTTTACAAATTAATATCTTTATTCGCGTAATTAATCTAAAAATTTTACTCTTCAATTTCATAATAAATTTAATTACTGATAATCTTCAATGAACGATTTCCTTCTCTTTCTATTCAGGTTACATTAGTTGAAACTCATAATATCGCGTAATGATGGAAATTTGAAGAATTGAATAAATCAATGAAATTAAAGAATTAAATCAATTGAATTAATTAAAATGTAAAAGTTTGTTGATTTTTTTTTTAAATACTTGGGAAAATTCATCATTATTAATATTAATATTTACTTTCACTGTTTAGTTTCTAAAATATTGGATGATTTTGATGGGGATTTATGTTAATTGTTGCTGCTAAAAAAAATTTATTTATCTTTTAGTTTAAAGCAACTTTCGAATAATCGACTTTCGAAGGAACAAGTGATAATTGGACTTCGAATGGAATGATCTTCATTTCCGGAGACATTCGAGTGAAAGAAAGTTCTTTTTTTCTTCACTTTGACACTTTGGAAAAAATATGGCTGAAATAATTTTTACTTTCTTTTGAGGTATTTCTTTCTTTAAAAAAAAAAAAAACAATTTCATAACAAACGACGATTATTTTAGTGACACCTGTTTAATTTTTCACGGCTGGTAAAATTCGGTGAAAAAAATCACCGAATACTTGAGGAAAAAAAAAAGAAGACAATTTTAAATGAAAATTGTTAGAAGAATCCTTGTGCTCGGCCAATTGACTCTGCAAGTAAAACAACATTTACCTGTCCCAATTTCATAACAGTTTGACACAAGGTGTGCATGAAGAAATCGTTTTTACGTGAAAATATTTTTTTTCTTGTACTAAAAGAAATAAAAATAAGATTTTAACTTTCAATTACAATTTGTTTTAATTGAAGGCCATTGTGTTTGGCTATTAGTTATGGACACAGTGTGAAATATCCACGAATTAATTCCGCCTAAAAGAATTCGAAGAATTCGAATGAAGAATTTGGACTTACAAATAGCTTTTGAAAATTTGAATATTCAATATTTGCAGATGAATTTTTGATTGTTTTTACTTTACCAATACACAATAACTATTCCGAATATCGTGAAAACCATTGGGAAGGTCATTTTATATCGTTCAGTGTTTAAAATTCGAGATAAAAAAGACGAGTTTAAATATTGACACAACTTTTTTTTTAGTAACAATAAATAAAGTAATGGGTTTTTTTTTTCAAAAATATGAGAGATAATCCCATTTTTTTATAGCAAAAAGATACGAAAATCTTCTTCAATAAATTTTTATCATAATCTATCTATTTATTTTTTAGTATTAATTCGCAACAAAAAAATTCTTTTCATTTCATCATGACGTATTCCAACTGACATTGAACTACCAACTTGGGCTCCACAAATCAT
Organism: Aleiodes alternator; assembly: GCA_963921955.1. Classification (NCBI taxonomy): domain Eukaryota; kingdom Metazoa; phylum Arthropoda; class Insecta; order Hymenoptera; family Braconidae; genus Aleiodes; species Aleiodes alternator. The sequence goes on along the minus strand of OY998098.1, from coordinate 8,851,870 downwards.
GCATGAATTATTAAATATTCAAGCCTACTGATTCACTTGTGTGTGACAAAATTCTGAATCATCCGCATGATTTACATCGTTGATAATATAAATAAATTTAATTTGACAAAGAAAAAAATGAGTCAAACAGAAAAGGATTAAAGGAATAATAATTGATTGAGGCTGTGTCCCAGAGTAGAGTCAATAAAATAGGAAAAAATGAGGATTTGTAGGTTAGTTAACAATTAATTGTTAATAATTCGGGCAAATGTGCTTCAATTTACCCGAAAAACGTGATTAAACTATTCGGAAGTCATATCTTCAGCTTGTGAATATAATTTTTTTTTCTCGAATTTTTTTTACATCAATCTCCTATCACATGCATGGGATAGAGAGAGGCAAATAGTGACGACTCCTTTCTAATTGAAATTTCTCAATAACTATACGGTGAATTGAATATTTTTCTCCTCTATTATTCAGTTAAAATGCTGTTCTCTTCGCTTTTTTTTGTGAATGATGGTTCAACCCTCTGGTTTTTTAGTAATTTCGTTATTGCCGTCCGATTTAGGGCGTTTCATCCTCACCACCGCTATTTCCAGTAACTTTGATAATTCATATCTCATAAACTGCACGTACAAAAATTATGAAAACATTCAGAAAAATGTAGAAAAAACATCAAAAAAATAAGGGGTTAACTGTACTATGATCTGTAGGCTGTGGAAAATAATGTGTAGGATGGCCTCAATTTTTTCTTCTTTTTTGCACTTTTGGCTTCACTTTTATTAGTAGCGAAAGGTGTTTCACAGCTTCGCCAATAGTAGCTAAAGACTGTTTCCTCACGTAGGTGTAATACGATTAAAAAATAATAATAAAACAAAAAAAATAAATAACGATGCCTCTGCGTATTATGACCTAGCTGATGATTCAGAAATCCAAGAGGATCGAATAACGTCATCGGTGAAAATGAGCAAAAACCGTTAAAGAGCACACCCTAAAAGTCCAGCACACAAAATCCAATGAATAAAATGAGGAAAAAAAAAAGATTGCATTCAGACACAGAAATGTCACATTGCTCTGTCCTATTCGGTCCAGTGCGTCACTTCCTGTAGCACAATGCTATTCAAAATAATAATAATAATAATGATGTTTGCAACAAATAATGACAATAATCGGGGTCATAAGTAGCTTGTTGCTTTATTTAACCGCTAGTGCCCCGGTGACACACAATTCTTTTTTATTTCTGCACTTGAAGAAACACTGAAAATTCTAATTGTCATGATAATCAAATTAAAATGATTCAGGAATTTTTTTCAAATTAAAGAACTTAGTGAAAAAATCTGAAAAAATTTGAGAAGATTCTTCGAAATGCCTACACTGTTGTGTAATTTTTTCAAATTGATATCTTAATTCGCCTTTTTAATCTTAAAAAAATTTCACTCTCCAATTTCGTAATAATAAATTATATTTGTATTCAATGAATAATAAATTTAATTACTGATAATCTCCAGTAAACGATTTTTCTTTTCTTCTCTTCGCAAATGTCATTGAACGACTCTAACACAACGATTCATCTGAAAACTTTCGCTCATACAGAAGAGTGTGTTCGATTAGTTGCGGAAGTCACGGCGCTTCTATTATCGAAGTAGTCTCTCGCATTAAGTTCTCACATCAAAAACACAATATTAGCCAATAATCGTGACTCTGAAAATTCATTTTAAGCCACACGTTGTCGCTTAGGTATTACTCAGCGGCAATAATTCATGTATTTTTTTTTAATGTTCAATAAGAATTAAAAAAAAAACAAAGGAAAAGAAAAGGAAAAAGATAAGATGAGAGAAATGAGTAATGTACGCGTGTAATTAATTCATTCCGTATTATTGTTCGCAAGAGCATAACGAATTATGTACAAGAGAGACGAGTGGAAGCTGTGTGTACAATACCGATAGATTATGAGGCGAAGTTGGTCTAGTTTATTACAGCGTTTCGCACTGCGCACCTTACTGACAGTTAAACATATTTATGTATATCGCTCCAACGAATTCCAAACGGAAAAGAAAAACATCAAAAAATCTCTTACAGTAAGAAAAAAAAAAGAAAAAATTTTGTCGAAGAAAAAAAAATCTTGAAACTAAGAAAAAGCGAGAATTATTATTTTGAGAGATTATTTATTGAAAGAAATGATGCATTACATAAAAAGAAAGTATTGTTAAAAACCACTAAATATTGATGCCATTGGTCCTTAGCAAATATTTTTTGTGAAACAATTGAAAAAATTGTTAAATTCGCTGAATTTAATAGGTTTTTTTAAATTTTTTTTCAAAAAAATATTTTCTAAGTACCAATAGCATCAATATTTGATAGTTTCTACCACTATTTTGTTCTCAATTTGCTTGGATTGAATGCATCCAGACTGGAATAAACTCATTTTCATTGATTCTTTCGAGCAAATTGAAGATTTTTCAAGCTGATTATCTCATTCCTCGTTTCGACAATAAATATACTCAATAACTGATAAATCTGTTGATTATTCAAATTTGAGATAAGAGTTTTTATGTTAATCAATGAGTTACTCGATCGGAAAAACTTTGAGTCTGTATTGAACTATTAGTACATCAATGTCGCATGATCCCACAGAAGTTTGTGTCAAAATATGGACAACTGCTTCCAAAGAAAGAATTTCTTGAAATCTAAAATCTCTTTATAATACGAAGAATTCACATTATAAATAATGAGAAACTTGGAATGAGTAATTCTTTTTTCATGACAAGACAGAGTCTTATGCTCTATAAGAACTTTACTTGAATGCAGTCAAAATATTGTCACAATGATTGCCATACTGTATCCAATTTATTTTCCATTCATTTCAATAAAGTCCATCATTGATTCACCAATTGCGCAATTAGAACTTTCGATCATATTTGTATTCAATTCAAATACAAATTCTTTGATAATAGAATATTTGTCATTCCTAAATGCGTAGCACATTTCATGATACTGAAGATAGCAGAAATCTTTAATTTTTTCATTTTACTTTTTTTCAACAGATAAATTACAAAGAAAAAGCAGAATATGCACATGTAAAAAATTAAAAAATCTATAAGTGTAAATTTTTCAAATATTTCTTTTCTCTAATCACTGATTTTTTTGCTTTGAAAAATGAACAAAATTGTCAGATTTCTGCTAATTTCATTACCATTACCTTTCCAAATTAAAGAGAAAATGATTGAATGATAATTGCCTCCCTCTCCCGTTCAAATTTTATTATCCCATGGAATTTAGAGCAAATTTTGAAACCAACGAGTGCGTGAATGTCAAAGGTACTGATCTAAAACTGTCAGAAACAGAAACTTGTTTTCAGCCATTTTTCTGATATAATAATCAAGTAAAATATACTAAGTGATAAGCATTGATAATAATGGAAACTTGAGTTTTTACATATATATATACAGGGGCATTGAGATAGTTTAATACCTCTCATTTTTTTTTTTGTTTTTTCACAATTTCAAAGAACATACGGGAGACATTAATACCGTTACGATAATGGTGAAAGTAAATCGGCATAAAACTAGGTGGTAAGCAAAGTTCAACACCCATCAGCTCATTGAATGATTTTATTATTCACTTTAATTTATTGCAGGACACGATTGATTATTGAGTGAATGAGAATGATATCAAAAGTTTACAGCATTATTATTATTATTTAATGTGCGTTTATTTCTTAATTCTGGTTCGCCTACGCGGGATAATTCCTGCACTTGTGTGTCCGAGCAATTCCGTTAGGCAGAAAGAAGAAAATCGTGCAAATGGACACTTTGAAAAAAAAGGTGGGGGGGGGGGGGGGGGAGGAGGAGGCTATTTGACAAGTGGCAAGAGTAGCTCCGTTACAGATAGCCCATTATTTCCGCTAGGAAGCTTCTGCAACTAGGAAATGCATTCTAATCCTTCATCCGCAGAAATATCCAAAAAAAAAGAAGCTAACGTAATTTATCGAAAGGAAAAAATCAATAGTCATTAATTATTAGTTTCCCCTGTTTTGCATAATGAAAATATAAATTACTGAAATTTTTTTTTTAATCAATAGCTTTTAATTGATATTTATATATTTCAATTTACTTTCAATATTTTATCTTTATCGTTTAACATTAAATTATTTTTAAAAAAGGGGGTGGGGAATTATTCTTGCAATCTGGAAATTAATCTCATTGCAGTTGAAACAGAAAACGTGGAAAATGAATAAGTCGAGTGGGGTAAAAATAAAAAGAACATCAATAATAATGATTGATCCATCTAATTTGTGGAAATTACTCGGGACTAATGAATAGCCAAGTATAAATACGACGCATATCCTGGAATTGAAATGCCCGCGGGGTGAATCATACTGGTACAAATGCGCGAGAACTCGTAGCTCAATCAAACTCGTCGTTTATCACAATTATCTTTTTTATTTAGCTCTTAGTGGTAGTTTTCATTTCTTTTTTTTTTTTTTTAATTTGCTTCTTTCTCTCGTTTTTTTTTCAACTGGGGAGTTAACGGTTTTTCTTGAGAGATGTATATACACTGTGTATGCGCACTTGAATGGGCGAAAGCTCAACGCCCAAGTGCGATCAAGGAATTTAAATAAAAAGAAAGAGAAATGTTGGGGAGATTAAGATGAAATGGACCTGCGAGGAAAAATGAGCCGGGATTTTTTTTTTTTTGAGAGAATGCCTCAACAAAAAAAATCTGAAAATATTATGTGATGATGGAGAGATGCTGGACCATCTTCTCAATCTTTCTCAACTTTCTTCATAAAATTCTTCGCATAAAAAAAATCCTGAAGTATTTGGATAAAAATGGCTCTTTTCGAATTAAAAAAAAATCGAAAAAATTAATTTCTTTTTGAGCGAACACCTTTTCGAAAAAATTTGAAATTTTTTTACAATAATACAGACATATTGCACCATATTCTCAATTTTTTTCAATTATTTTCATAAAATCCTTCACTCGGAAAACAAATCCTGAATGATTCGTAAAAAAGTACCTTTTACAATTTCTTCTGAATCATAAAATTAATACGAGAAATGATCTAACAGTTTTCAGCCATAACTCACAAGTGAAATCCAAAAAAAAAATTAAAAAAATAAACATCAGTTCAAGCATAGAATCTTCTGTGTATCAAGTACCAGAAGAGGATTGGCATGCGGACGTTTTCATAAACTTGCAGCGGGATACTTATGACCATTGACTCGTACTACAATAAATCCCGTTGATATTACCCAATGATGACGCATTTTCATTAATTCTAAATTTTATTATTTCCTCCTACATTCCTCCACTAATTCCTTTAATTCCATTTTCTTCTTCTTCTTCTTCTTCTTCCCCCAAATCCTTCCTTCCATCAATTCCACGATCTTTATCATCACTTTGCACGTTTTTTTAATAGACTTATTACGCTGAACAAAAGATTGTTTATTGACTGAGATTATGTAATTAACCTCTTCACAATAAAGCATTCTGGGTCAATTGGAAGAGAGTTGATGATCGTTACACCTTTGGAGTACAATATTCGTTCATAATTACCAAGTGATTCATCAGCTCTTCATCTCAGTGGATATATTGAGAGAATGAATGGAGGAATGGATCATCATTGAAGATAACAAACTATCCCGTAAATAAAAAAATTCGAAGAAAATAATAAATAAAAAAAAATAACCTAGAGATATTTTTCTCGTGTGTATGTTCTCGAGTCAAATGGTGCTTTGACTGATTGACTTATTCACATTGTGTACAATTTCACAACTATTTTACAGGATTGAGAATGAGCTCAAGGAAAGAGTGATTTTAAAATCACAGATTCATCTTCATACTTTAATGCCTGAGGATGTGAGCACGATTTTTGCTTTAAACAAATATTTAAATTTTGTGAATGTGCGAATTGTTTTTTCTTTTGGTGCATGTATAATTTTTTTTTGAATAATTATAAACATAGCAACTTTTCTTTCGATTGCTCCTTCTCACGAGAGAAACAGAATGGATTTTTTTAAAAACGAAATAAATATGGAATGATGAGCAGAGTCACTAGGTCTCTGTTCATAATTTTCGGCTAATTACCAACGTGAAAATTAACGTTCGACTGATGACACGTGTAATTGTTTCATGATGCACATGTACACAGTGGGTTTTTCTCATGGAGGAATTTTCACTTGAAGAAGGTAAATTAGTAATTAACAATTACGAAAGGATATGACAGAGAAAGAGATTAGACTGTTCCAATTTTGGTCCATCAAAAAGCTGTTGGAAGATTTGATGAACATTTCAGAGTAGATCCATGAATAAAAATATAGAGTTGGCTTAGAGTCAAAGGGACGTAAGTGCTATGCTTATATATGTATAGCACTTATACATCTATAGCACTTTGCGCCACTTTGTTTCTAAGACGATGATTTATTAACAGTATAAAAGGAATATATAGTAGAATATAAATTTTTTGTGTCTGCACATCAGAAACAAAGGGGAGTAAGTGCTGTATATAAGCATAGCACTTACGCCCCTTTATTTCTAAGGCGACGATATAAAATAGGAGTGATCGGGGCAAAATCGATCTGAGGTGGAAAATGAACGGAGATTTTTATTTAGAGAAACGGCTTTCCTACAGAAAAATTTGAAAAAATTATACAACAATGTTTACATGTTGGGGCATCTTCTCAATTTTTTTCCGATTTCCCTACCAATTCCTTCACTCTGAAAAAAATTCATAAACCATGTTACACTGAAGGTCCATTTTGCCCCATTGGCTTATATATGTTTTGAATAAAAAATTTATATTTTACTATATCTATATGTTTTTCTCCATCTAGTTATATATATATATATATATATATATATATATATATATATATATATATATTTTTCCCATGGGGTATGCATTTTTGAATAATTTGATTGCCTCTGATCACATCTCAAATAATCATTGAATCATAAAATCCAAGTTAATTTAATAATTGAAACTTTGAATTATCGGAGTAAATAGAAACATAAAAGAATGCGTGAGTAATTTGTCCCACATTTGAATTTAATTTTCTAAATGCTTGAAGAAAATTGCTGGCAATTTGTCTGAATTTTTCAAAGGCACTGAGTTATGCAAAAAGGAAAACTGAGATTATCTTTAGAGATTTTTGACGAAATTATTCACCATTATAAAAAGAAAAAAAAAGAAGCAGTAAAAAAATGGGAAAAGAATTGCATTATATCTCTTCACGTCAGCGTTATTTTATCGCCCAGAATCGAGCAAGAGGACCGCACCTGGGAACTCAGTAATGTGGAACGATTCAAACATACAAATGCAATAAATCGCCAATGGGTTAGAAATGTGCGATTGGCCGAGTTTGAATTTTTTTAGAATTTAGCAATGAGACATTGGCACTAGAAATTGGCACGAAAATTTTCACTGAATAAATTGTTGAAAGTGTCAAATTTCTTTGGCACGAGATTTATGCTCGAAATTCATTGACCTCATGTGTTATTGAGGTAGTTCTATCGGTTTTTAAGTCATCGGTAGGTTTTCATTAAATTTTGTGAGATAATTATTTATATTATTTCCGAATTCTGTGGAAAATTTGAGAATTTTCGACCGTTCAGTTGATGAGATATTAGATCTCAAAGTTTTAACCTTTAACACATGGTCAATGGAATAACCTCAAAAATGAATCAAATTCGGCAGGTTTTCGTTTTCATTCTCAAAATCTAGTCATATGATTTCGATAAAAAAAACTGTATAGGGATTCTTTCAGTATTTCGGAATTATTTGAAATTAATTCAGATTTTTTCACCACGTATTTTTTTTTAATTTTAAAAACAGGAAAATTTGATAGAATTCACGATTGAGTGAATCAATTAGCTGGCCTCTGCTTGGACGTGATTGGCTGCTTCGTTCCGCATAGTTGTGTGTATGCTCTATGATCCTATATGTGCAATGAATGTTTAAATGTGTGCATATAACACCATGTCATTTACGGATGATCGAGAGTTTCCTAAAAAATCTCATAATTTTCGTTAAATTCATAATTGGATGTAAAATTTCATACTTGAACATCAAATAAATGAATTTCGGATACATGAAAATGAAAATCAATATGTAATATATGCACACCAAGAATCCTTCCCATCAAGGACCTTGTGCCTCAATTTCAAGGGAAACTGGGGCAAAACAGACCTGCACGTAAAAATAATTCATGATTTTTGTAGAAAGTGACTGCGTCCTCTAAAAATCTTATCATCTCCCCATTTCTTTCCAAAGTTTTCAATCAACTCCTTCCCCCTAAAAAAAAATCCCCGCATCATTTCCCTAGAAAGATCCATTTTGCCCCATTCACCCCTACCTAAACAAGCCCACACCTCTCGATAAGCGGAAAACAGACTACCGGTTAGCAACCAAATTGAATCAGACTAAAGCTCAAACCATCCTCAATTCTGTAGACTCATTCAAAACGAATCAGTGATGATGAAAATCGCTTATAAAATCAAGACATTAAGAACCCGGAAGGTATCAATATGACATTAAATATGTGACAGTTCAATTACCAAGTTGAGCCTCATCTCGCTACTTCTCGGAAGAGAAAAGTGAAGAATGCCTCTTGTGTTGCTACAAGAGTCGTGGGAATATTCCAGAGCATAGCATCACCATAGAAACAAAAAGGCGTGAGTCCTATTCATAAATATAAGCACTTGCGCCTCTTTGCTTCAAAAATGTTAATATCGTTCACTGCGCATTGATGATATGCGAATACTGCATTTAATTTTTCTTTTTCTCTCTGAATGCATAGAGAGGAGCTAAACACTTAGACTTTATGGGCCTTGAGACAAGAGCATATGGGAGAGCTCAGTGACGTCAATGGTTATGACAAGTAGTTGGTGCCAAGTTTATTTCAAATGATGGTTTTATTATTCTCGTGGCTCATTTGCCGATCACGCAATAATAGGTGTGTCCTAATGCGCACTTAACATAGAAGATAATGAAAACAAATATTAGTCTATTTTTTTTCAATGAAAAGTAAAGGAAAAACAAGTGGATAATAGCATTGCTTTCCAATTGATATAGCTTTTCCTGCTGATACTTTAGCAATAAGCTTCCGAATGGAAGTGATACAACTTTTTCAAACCATCATCGAAATATCAAATTCTGGAGAACTAATTATGCAGATAAGCTCAAAATTCACACCCATCTAACTGATACAACTCCCGTGATAATATATGAGTATAAATAACATCAGTTGAATAGTTTCCAGAAATTTCATTAAAATCTGATTTTCGAAAAATGGACATATCTCAAAAAGTACCGATCAGATTCTCTTCAAATAAAGCCTAAAAAATAGAGTTCGTCAAGAGGAAGTTTTCCACAAAAATATGAAATTTTTCTATAAAACCGTTTTGCTGTAATTGAGACTTTCATGCACACATAGACATTTACACACACCGACATGCGTTGAAAATATCATTTTCTCTCTATTTAGATCATTTTAAGTATCTTCTAATAAAAAAAAAAAAATCCTGATGATTCTTAGAGGAATTGCGAAAATGGGGAAAAAGTGATTTTATGGGATAAATTCAATTGAATAATTTTTCGTATTTTTATCTTGAATCAAGTAATTTTTTTAAGTTAATAGAAATAAATGATTAAATTTGAAAATGATATATTACAACTGCAATTGTCTTTATGAAGTAATATATCATGGAATTAATGAGCAGGTTGTGAAATTTCATGTACCTCTATTATCTAGACGATTTTTCTCTTTGTTTTTTTTTTCTTTTTAATAATGGAATTAATAAAAGAAAATCGAATAAAAATGAAATTACAGGGAATTGCGTATTGTCTTGGAGGATAATTTGTCTAAGAATTTTATTAAAAAATCAAATTGTGGCTAAGTGTGAATGTGTCCTTGGGGGGAGCATTTCTCTAGGTCTCGTACAGTCTGTACAGCTTCTCAACATGGGGAGAGATTGACGAGACAACTTCGTAAAATTGTGTCAACTACGTTTTCAAGAAATTCTTTTTATTTATTTTTTATTTTATTCTGGTTTAATTGTTCTGGTGAAACTATTCATCTCATTTGTACCTCTGAATTACAAGAGAAGTGATAATTTATTGAAGAAAATTCATGAAAACTTGTGGTAAAAATTGGAATAAATAATTATCGAGAAGGTGTGAATTTTTTAATCTCCCTGAGAAATAATAAAATGATTTTCTTCTTTTTTTTTTTCATGTTGAAACAAATATTGAATTCCAGTTATTCCTTTCTCCCTAACTTGTTAAGAATATATATCGAGTCTCAGAAAAGGTCGAACACTGTTGGAATTCCAAATTGAATTGCATCGAAAAGCTGAATCCTCTCAACGAAAAAAAAAAATCATCAAAACTAAATACGAAAGATTGAAATACCAAAATGTCAGTTGGCTATTGTTTAAACGAATAGCCTTGACAGTCGATTAGACATCTCCTCCTTCTCCTCCTCTTTTTCTTCTCATCTTTCCATCCTATCTCTTATTTTTCAAGGCCCAACGTATCATCAAAACTCACGACAGCCAGTCTCAACATTATTATTTTTATTAAAAAAAAAAAAAAAAAATCCTGCAGAAACTATTCAGAATTAATTCAATTTATTTCCACAAGCGTGATTACGAGCGATCCCTCTGGGCTTGAACAAAATCATTCAGGCGTTAGCAGAATTGATTTATGATTATTTCCTGCATCGAAGAGCACTTCGCCACCTACTGTTTCACGCAGTCGTAATGAATCAAGGTTTTAACAGGATGGATCATTTATGGGGATGTGCAAAAAATTCCATATTCGAATTGAATAACTCGAATTTTTGAATAATGCAAAATTTTCAAATTATTTGCAAAGTAGTGACGATAGAAGCATTCTCGTTTTTAACATAATTTGCTGAAAGAATAATAATATCGATCAACTTTCGATAGATTATTTTCAAATATCGATCAATTGATGCAATATTTCGCATTAAATTCGAGATTTGATGACATAAAAAAAACAATATCACATCCACTTGCAATCTATCAATTTCAAAATTTCGATTAATCGATTAAAAGTGCACTACTCGTGTCTGTATCGATATTTGTTTCCTCTAAAGACAGCAACTTTCGATCGATCATTTTCAAATATCGATTAATCGACACGATATCTCGCATTGAATTCGAGATATCGTAGTCCATCCGATAGTTCACCGTTTCACCTATTTCAGTTTGACGGGACAACACATCAACTTCCAATCGATCAATGTCAAAACTTCGATTAATCGAATTTCGAAATGATCGATAATTCAATTCCAATCAGCCTGCTTCAGTTTAAGTGTGAAAGAAAACAATATCACACCAACTTTTAATCGATCGATTTCTAAATTTCGATTAATCGCTGCGATATATCGTGATAAAATCCGAGATATCGCATGCCATTCGATAGTTCCATTTCACCAGTTTTCCCCGTCTCAATTACCCTAAACCCTCCCCCCCCACTAGACTCAATTCAAATTCAAGTTAATAACTCAATTTCTCAGCCTGCAAAAACTCCGGAAAACTCGGTAAATCATTGCGCATTGTTTACGGTACTCCAACCTCAATAATTCCGGGAACAGTATATCTATATATATGTATATGTGTGTGCAAGATTGACTCTTTTACGAGCGATGATTATCGCCGTGAAGGGTTCGTTCTCGGCCCCTCCCTGAGATCGATTTCACCAGAAGAAGCGAAGTGCTCCAAAGCGAATAAAAATAATAATAATAAAAAAGACAGAGGCCAGCAATTAAAGTGCCACGCATAATACATACGAGAATAAATATTTAAAATAAGTCCTTGAGGATCAATCGATGGTGTTGACGTCCACGTATGTCATACAATTATTGCGAAAGAGAGAGACGCACCATTGGGCGACTCTGCACTTGTCGCAACGAGACATGTGACGCTCTGAAGTTTTATCTCCCAAGTGGAATCTTAGAAGCGGGATCCTTGAAGAACATGTGTGTGTGTGTGTGTGTGTGTGTGGCACGAGCGAATCTTGTCGTCTCTCCGACACAATGTAATGCTTTTTTTTCGATGAGAAAGATGCATTTTCACTGGTTTATTTTCAAATTTCATTTTTTTTCTCAATATTTTCCCGCTTTTTTCTTTGTCATCGCTCCCCGTTCAAAATGCTTTCAACGCACTTGCCCCTACTGGCGACATGGAGACACCTCAAGGCTCAGGCTTGCTATATTGCACAAGTCCACGGAGATTCGTTTAACGACTCGCACAAGTTGTTCCCCTTCGGAGAACAGTCACTTTACTTTTTTTTCCCTTTTTATTTGGAAAATTGCCAGTTTTTTATACCGGTAGTAATGGATAATTAGTTTGACTCAATGAGTCTTGGAAAAAAAATTCTTCAGAATAATTTCACTGAAAAAAAAATTCAACCAAAAAAATTGAAAAAAAAGAAATTTTTGAAAAAAGTGAACAAAAAATGTTTTTAACAAAATTGAGAGAAAGAATAAAAAAAAATCGAAAAATAATAAATAAAAAACGATCCCTTAACAAAAAAATTCAAAATATTTTTGATAATTTTGGAAAGTCTCAACTGTTTTTTTTTCTATCCTTAGCTTTACTACATATGATTAGATGATTTTTTTTAAATACGTCATTCAATTTTATTCTAGTCCATTAATTTTTGCCATGCCGTTAGACCAAATAAATGAGAGCACACACGTGTGTTATCGCAAACTGGGCGTATCTCATTCCGTAACACGAGCCCAATGGTGAAGAGATTTCTGTTGTTATATATATATATATATATCCACATGAAGCGTGAGTATATGCATCCCCCTTTTAAACCCATTAAATTGTAACCATGTAAACCAATGATTCATCACGAGGCCAATACGATGAGATTAGAGGATCTGTTGAAGTGGTTTTTGTGGTTTTATAAGCCTTTTCTTCTTTTTTTTTTTTCTTATTTAATCTCGGACAATTATTTCTAAGCCGAACTTGAGGTCAATGCAGAAGGTGCGACTGCAGTCATATAATGTTCAAGTCCATTCACGTCATGAAAAAAATATTGAGATAGAAGAAAATTATGAATTAAAGATTTTTCACAGGAATTTAATGTGAGAAAAAAAAAGCAAATGCAGGAAAAAAAAAATTATGAAAGAATCCATCCGAAAGTATTGAATTCTCAGAGATTCGAGATTATGCCGATTTCCCAGTGTCTTTTTTTTTTTTTTTGCAGTAGAAAAAGATAGGCAGAGAGGGTGGGATGCGTGAGTTGCATCCTCACGCGTAGATTCAACTTGGAGTACGTGATTGCACGACACGAGAATCGAATTAGCATCGAAACTAATGGCATTAGAGTAGCCACACTCGTCACACACATACATAACATCCAGAGGAAAGAGGAAAAAAAAAAAGAGTTAAAAAAAAAATTTATCCAAGGAGCACACACAACACACACAGCAGTGTCACAGGTGTTTTACGTAACTATTGCCGGTGAATAATCAATGGGATTTAGCTAAATCTCTACATTTTATCGTTTTCTATGTTTCTGCTGTCAATTAATTTATTGACCTCAGGTGTATTTTTTTTTTTTTTGAATATATTTTTTGCAGATTAATTGAGTAATAAAGAGATGAAAAAAATCGAGTTTTCTAATTTATTTTTTTTAAATAAAATTTTGTAGAAACCTGAGCTTCAAGAAAGGAGATAATTGAAATCATCTTCTTTTCGTGAATTAAGGGAGTCTTCCAGTGAACTCGAGTACAGTTAAGCCCTTATTTTTTTGATGCCCTATCAAAGATGATATTTTTTTACATTTTTCTCCGTGCAGTAACGTGCAAATAATGGAATTTCTAAAAAACCACAGGGTTGACCCATTATTAAAAAAAAATTAGCGAAGAGAGCAGCATTTCAACTAAATAGTAGAAGAAAAAAATATTCAATTTACTGTATAGTTATTGAGAAATTTTAATTAGAAGGTAGTCGTAACTATTTGCCTCTCTCTCTATCTCACGCATGTGATAGGAGATTGATGTGAAAAAAATTCGAGCAAAAAAAATTATATTCGCAAGCTCAAGATATGACTTTCGAATAGTTTAATCACTTTTTCCGGATGAATTAAAGCTCATTTTCCCGAATTATCAGCTATTAATTGGAAATTAACCTACAAATCCTCACTTTTTTTGTTTTATCGATCGTACCTGGTATACCACCTTAATGGAGCAATAAAGAGATTGAAATATCTCAAAATTGAAGGTAATTTTCAGAAAAAATTGTATTTATCCTAATTTTCGAGATATTCCATTCAAAAACTGATCAAAAGCGCCTCTTCGTGAATTTAATTAATCATTTATTTTTTCTATGAAACTATTTTCTGTTATTTCTTTAACTGAATACATAAACGCTCCTTTGATTAATAACTCTGTTATTCTCCCGCAATCGTTTGTTTACGATATCCAATTCTTTTTTTTTTTTATTACCAGAATTGTATTCATCACTAAATGAAGCAATAAAATCTCCCAATGATGAAAATGTTAAAAGTCTCTCTCCATCACTCAAACGTTCTTATCGTTCTATACTCTTTGGAGTTTTACAGTACACGGTGTATATAATACCACATAACATCTACGTAATCCCAACCTGCCATGAGACAAAGGTCACACACAAAGAGGCAATACAAGAGAAACTATTGTCCATGTTAAAAAAAAAAATACATTTTTTTTTACATTTATCACTGATAGTCCATTTTTTTTTCTCACCATTTTAAAATTTTGTACAACAATTTACTTAGTATGCAGCCATGAAGGCCATTGCACAATTACTAGTTGAAAAAATAAACGTTTTTTTTTTCTTCTTCTCTTTCCTTGTTTTATCACGAGAGAATCAGAATTACGTGCGAATGAGTGGATAACAGAGAAGGATCAAAGAGAAACAATTGATTTTTAAAATTTGCAATTCTGAAAAGTAAAATTTTGAATGAAATCTCTAAAAATAAATTTATATTTTCAGTAGTAAGAAGATTAAAATGATTTTATAAGACTATTCATAATTAATGAATTAAATTATAATAAATCTTAATAATAATAAAAATAATGATAATAATACTAATAATAATAATTATTATTATGATTATTTTATTACATTATTGATCATCAATTATTAATTTCCATTTTTTCGAAGATCTGAATAGTGAAATGAGATAATAGACAAACATTGTTTTTTGACAATATTTTCGAAATTAAACGAGATAAGGCAAACGAGAAGTTTTTAAATGATTGGGAATCATCAGCAAAAAGGTGAAACATAATTTTATTTTATTTTGTCAATTGTTTTTTGAAAATATTGATAATTGTCTTATCTCGCTTAGTTTCCGAGACACTTCCATGCAAAAAATGACAAGAAAAAAGAACTTATCCTGTTCAAATTTAACCTTGAAAATAATAAAAAAAAATGAATTTCACACGATAATAAAAATTTAATTGCATTTTCATAAATTCCAGAGGAAAAAAAAGAAATCCTGAAAAACCGCTAATTGTTGAAAAAAAATTCCAATAAATTCAGAAGCCAAGTGAAAGTGATGAACGTTACCATATAATTTAGCTACCTGGTTACACATTTTGCTGTTGAATAGTATTCTGTGTTCCCTTATGTGAGATGAAATGAAAAAAAAAAAAAAAAAAAATTAAAGTACCAATTCAAAATCGATGTTACACATGATTGGCACTTACTAGTTTGCAATAACCATTGGTTCTTATTAAGTATCCACCCACCAATTACATCTCACAAGATACCATTTGCATATTTTTAGTACAAGCCCAATAGAGTAAATTCCATCAGTTGCATACCAATAGCAATGTAACACAAGGAGGTATCATAAAGTCAACTTAAGAAAGTGTTTTTTATTATTATTATTTTTTTTCTTCTTTTTTTTTTTTTCCTTGAGCCTCGTGTAATGTCCAATAGCCCATTGCCTCTATATGAATCAATAACTACGTTGAAATGGCGAAACAAAGAATCATAAATTGTCACGTTTGTAATACCACAAAACTCGCTGGATCGTTAATTACTCCTTTGCATTTATAGCAATCATGTTAAACCTTTCAATGGGCTTAACGCATTCCCAGATATTTGAATAAATTTTTCATGTGAATTCTTTCTCTTCCCCCCTCCCCCTCCACCCTTTTTCGGAATTTAAGATAATTCTATCTATGATGATGAAATTAACACACATCTAACAATTTTTTGAATTTTTTTTAAACAAATAAATCATGGAAAAAAACTTAAAAGAATTGCATTTGTAGTTTCTTGCATTTTCTAGATGTGCATATTTTTAAATTTTTTAATAATTCATTTTGATAACAAAAAAATGAAAGAATTGTGAGATGTTTGCTACTTTTAGTATCATACCTCCATGGAATAGGTTCTCGGTGCATATATTGCATATTGATTTTCATTTTCACACTGATGAGAAAAAAATAGTGGTAAAAACAATCGAATATTGATGCCATTGGTCCTTGACAAATGTTTTTTTTGAATAATTAAGAAAGCTGTTGAATTTGCTGAATTTAGTCAATTCAACAACTTTTTTTAATATTCCCAAAAAATATTTGCTAAGGCCCAAACGGCATCAATATTTGATGACTTTCACCACTATTCTTTTTCTGTGTATGCACATCCGCAATTCATTTGTTTGATATTCAAGTATGAAATTTTGCATCTAAGTATGATTTAAACGTAAATTTAAAGATTTTTCGGGGATCTCTCGATATTCTCCAAATGATACGGTGCTGTATGCACACATCTGAACGCTCATTGCATATATAGGACAATAGAGCACACAAACAACTACGCAGAACGAAGCAGCCAATCACGTTCAAGCACCGGCCACCTAATTGCATCATTCAATCGTGGATTTTCCCAAATTTTCTTGTCTTCAAAATTAAAAAGAAAATACGTGGTGAAAAAATCTGAATCAATTTCAAATTACTCCAAAATACTGAAAGAATCTGTATACAGTTCTTTATCGGAATCATACGACTGGATTTTGAGGAAAACAAAGAAAACCTGCTGGTTTTTATTGATTTTTGAGATTATCTCATTAACTCTGTTTAAAAAATTGGAACTTCGAGATTGAATATCTCATTAACTAAACGGTCCAAAATTTTCGAATTTTCCACAAAAATCGTAAATAACATAAATAATTATTCCCCAAAATTTGGATAAAATCTCTCGATGACTCAAAAATCAATAGAACTACCTTAATTAAAGATAGTAGAGTCAGAAACAGAAACCTGAGCAACAGGCTTTTCTCTCGATTTCCTTTAGCAAATATATATATTTCCAGTCAAATAGGTCGTGTCCGCTACAGATCAAGAAAAGTTGACCTCATTGGACCCAAAGAAGATGTGTTATTTTTAAAAGACAATTTCAAAATTAAAGCCATACAAAAATTTTTGTAGACACCTCTTTCATAGAGCTCTTTCCTCCCTGAAAAAAAAAGGTATCGACAAAAATTCCCCTATCTCCACTGGATTCCAAGATATTTAAATGAATAAATCACTACCGATTGATTCATCTGATTGAAAAAAAATTCAATTAACCTAAAATTCTTTTTCCCCCTCAATCGCTGCAATCGAATTTATGCATTGTGTATACACAATCCATTTTGAGATTCGTTCTGCAACAACGCTCACGAATGTCACCTGGTTTTTCCGCCAATACGACACTGTTACTGGTTAACCCAGCGATTAGAATGATATTTATGCTTGGAGATCAAATAACGAGTGTACGCGCTCACGGGCCTTTTATGAACGTAACGCAACATTTTCTTCCAGTCTGCATAATGGAAATAGAAGTAAAGTTGGTGGGGGGGGGGGGGGGGGGGGGGTGGAATTTTTGTTGTGGCAGTCCAACCGGACTGGAAATTTTTTTTTTTAACCCAATGT
Source organism: Aleiodes alternator (assembly GCA_963921955.1). Lineage (NCBI taxonomy): Eukaryota > Metazoa > Arthropoda > Insecta > Hymenoptera > Braconidae > Aleiodes > Aleiodes alternator. The sequence goes on along the minus strand of OY998098.1, from coordinate 8,833,934 downwards.
TTCAACTGATTGGAGATGAAAAAAATTAAACGGAAAGTAAGACAGACATTGGATACTAATCTGAAGCATGTTAAGGTCGATGTTTGCGTGTTGAACAAGAATTAGACTGACAATTATCAAAAAAAAAAAAAAACGAACGATCACTGATCGATGATAAAAATTGGAGGATCCAACGGAGAGAGAAGAGAGTGAATATTTTTTTTTTTTAAGGTAGTACAAGTAGTAGGTTCAAATTATCTACTTTCTTTTTTTCTAAGTTTTCATAATTATTGTAATTATCTTGATTTTGTAACATTTTTTTGAAATTAGAACGATGTGCATGATAGTTGATTGTTATGAAATATTATGATAAATATTTAATATTGCTCTGCATTTGACTCACGTTTTCCCAGCTTCTGGGACTGTGGATTGGAGAATCCTCGGATTTTAAACATTCAATATGATCGCCATAGATATCTTGATGTAATTAATTGGATTAATCGTGGCTATTTGTCCGGTAACAGGCATTTTTCATGATTCGAAAAAATAACAGACATTCTGACGAACAAAAATATATACGGTTGTATAAAGAAAATAATGGTCTGTGACTATGAATTGTTGCATTGAAACTAAAATTGCATCTTGCTTATGGAGTTTAGTGTTAATTTCATTTTTTTCAAAAATCATTTTTGCCTGAAAAAATTCGGTAACACGGGGTAAAATTGATCTTAAAAAAAACTCCTCATGCTCCTCTATCACAAGTGACCAAAATTAAAAAGAAAAAAATCACTATCCGAACTACATGGATATCCTTAATGAATAACTTAAAATACCAGAAATAAATGTATTTCAATTCTTCACTTTCATGATTGATCACACAATTATATAATCAAGAGAAATGAATCCGAAGAAATTTCATCCTTCAGAGAAATAAAAAACGGCAAACGATTACCCAAAACACTATCCTACTTTCCAACTCATAAATCTATTCGTATTTTAATGACGAATTTCTTGGAATTATAAACTGATTGATAGAATACAAAATTATTAAGCATTGAAACTAATTGGAAATAAAATCAATCACATGGATTAACTACAGTAAATTTATAGTACTCATATAAATTAATAAAAATTGTGAAATTTTATTTAACTACAAAATTACGTAACGACTGATTTCGAAAAAAAAAAGATAAAAATTCATGAAATCTTCTACTTTTATTGCAACCTTACTTTTCTCCGCGAGTTTTGAAGAAAAGTACCATGTACCTTGTCAAAGTACATCAATTAAAGCAGTTAATCAGTAAGTCAAGAAAATGTCGATTGATATTCCCGTTAAGTCAAAACATTTCACCCGCACGAGAGGCGTTGAATAGAAAGCGTCACACGTTTGCACGCCGTTTTTTTTTCTCAACTCTTTTTTTTTTCAAACATATGCGTATTGATACTTTTATAAATACATTGGGCAGCATACTTTCTTCTGGTCCGTTACGTCAATTCTTTCGGTTCGAGAAACGAAATAGATCTCAGTGTTTACACCTGCGTCGACTTGGCGCAGTTTTCGCGTATTTTACATTGATTGAAAGGAGAAAAAAAAAGAGGCAGAAAAAAAAGGCACATTCACAAGTGCGTATGAATACCGGAGGTATAAACACAAGCATTGAACAGATAATAGTACTGGCCTTACGCCTATTCCTTATAACTGAAAGCCGGCGTACATTAATTTTACTTCAGCTCTGTGTTATGCTGACAATGTTAAGAAAATTTTAACGTTCAATTTGTGAATGTCTAACCTCAAGCGACAGGACATACAACAACTTTAGTAATGAGCCTTTTATCTACAAATAAACGTCAGTTTTCACCTGTGAAGAACTTCATTTTTCTTATCGTTTTAACCCCTCATTTTTCTTATAATTTTTGACCGTGTAATTTATGAGATATGGATTATCAAAGTTACTGGAAATACCGGTGGTGGGGATGAAACGCCCTAAATCGGATGAAAATAACGGAATTACTGAAAAACCACAGGGTTGACCCATTATTTAAAAGAGAACAGCATTTTAACTAAATAATAGAAGAAAAAAATATTCAATTCACCGTATAGTTATCGAGAAATTTTAATTAGAAGGTAGTCGTAACTATTTGTCGCTCTCTCTATCATGCATGTGATAGGAGATTGATGTAAAAAAAATTCGAGAAAAAAAAATTATATTCAGAAACTGAAGATATGATTTTCGAAAAGTTTTATCACTTTTTTGGGTAAATTAAAGCACTTTTCCCAAATTATCAGCAATTACTTGAAAACAAACCTAAAAATCCTCATTTTTTCCTGTTTTATCGAGTCTACTATGGGATACTAGCTTAAATTTTTCCAGTAAAAAAATAGTAATTAAATCAGCGCACATCTGATATTTTGTTGGATTTTTTTAAACCAATAAATTATCGTTAAAAAAATATTTAAACAGTTTGCACTTACAGTTTTCCGAATTTCCTACATGTACATAGTTTTTTTATAATGATAATTTAAAAAAAATTGAAAGGGAGGCAATGTGGCCAACTCCTCTATAGCAATGATCAAAAGACTGTGATCGGATTAACGTGTACGAATAAGAAAAAAGCTATAGGGTTCCACGAGGGTGGAAAACCTCGTTGTATTACACTACCAAACGTTTAATATTCAATATTTTGTATTTAATGTTTAATATTCAATAGTTAGAATGAAACTCGCAACAAATTGTTAAAACGCGTTAAATTGAGAAGTCGAAAGGAGGATGTAAAACATGGAAAATTCAACATGAAGGAAATAAATTCTATTCTAAAAAAAAAATTGAAAAAAAAATAAAAAAAAATTATCAGATATCTACTATTGCCAGAAATAGGATAAACATGAATCAAAAAATTATTTAAAAAACTCACCGTTAATTGAGATTTATCAGGTGCAATAGCAGTGATCTCAATGTTTCTCGGATCAGGCTGATGATGCCTCTGCAGCATAGCTGGCACCCTTGCCACCATCGAGAGTCTTCTTGTCAACCTTCTCCCCAATTCCGCACGTTTACGCACTTTAACCCTGGGCCCAGTGCCCTTATAATTTAATTCCATCCTCAACGACATTATCCTCGTTTATTAGAAGAAAAAAAATCAACTTATAAAAATCCACATCTTCTTGCGCCTCAGCACCCCACAATAACAGTAAAAAAAATTCAAATTTCCAGTGAAATCATCCCACGCACGCCCCAAATTTCAATTGAATCACTTGATTATTTCCACAAGTCCAATACGCACGAACAACAAGAACACTGTGTAACTAAAGTTGTCGTTTTAAAATCGATCGTGACCTCCTTCTTCAGTTTTCTCACTTCAAAAGTTTCTTATTTCAGCTAATACCGGCTTCAGCAGCTATTTTTCCACTAAACACTGATGCCTTTTGATGAATCAAGTGAAACTAATGTGCAAAAAGTTGCTCACTCTTTTTTCTATTGCGCAAGGTTCATTAACTCTGAATTTTATCAATGAATAAAAAATTTATCGATTTTTCCAACATATATATTTTTTTATTATTCATCATTTTTTTTTAATTTATTAATTTTTTTTTCCCAAGCGCTTTTTTTCTCCTCATTTATCATTTTTTAACACTCAGAAAAAAAAATTTCTTACCACTTTTTTTTTTTTCCTTTTAAATGCAAATTCGGTGGTAATTTTTTTCGTGAAGATACGCAGGTGCAATCTTTCACATTGCGGAAATCCCGGAATGTTACTCTCACTCTGGCAGTCACGACTTCGTTGGCATGGTTGGATTATTACGTACACACACGACGTAAACACACTCTTCTCACTGCCCCTGGGCCTCTCTCACAATATGATACACGCGCAGACACCACAGTCAACTAGTCTCCACCTCCCCACCCCCTCCTGCTCTTTACCCCACTTCCCCTCTTAAATACGTCAAATTTCGATGACAGTCTTCGGTTTCGTTGTCGACGAATTCGAAGTTTGCAATCAATTATTTTCGCGCCTTTAACGTTGGTTGAGTTGAGAACCCCTTAATCATCTTCCTTGTCACCCCCTGCTCTTCATCCCTCTCTCCGCCCCTCTGGAATGCACCAAATTCTGTGTTTACTCCTTTTTTCTTCGTTACTTCTTTTTCGGTGGGAAATTTTCCACTTGAATTCAATTATTTTCGCGCCTTAAACGTTCGTGCAGGTTGAGAACCCCTTTTTTAGCACCCCCTCCTCTTTTTAAATGCACAAAATTTCGTGTTCACTTTTTTCTTGTTACAGTTTTATTTTTAATAAAAAAAATTCAACTTGAAATGACTTATTTTCGCGCCTTAAATGTACACGAAGTTGAGAACCCTTTTTTAGCACTCCCTCCAATTCTCCCACCCCCTCAAATGCACAAAATTGTCCGTTTACTCTCTTTTTTTGCTGTTTGTTTATTTTTAATGAAAATTCTCCAGTTGAAATGAATTATTTTCGCGCCTTGAACGTCTCTTGAGTTGAGAACCCCTTTATCATCCCCCTTGTCACCCCCAACCCTTCCCCCACCCACTCTTCAATGCACCAAATTCAATGTTTACTCTTTTTTTTTCTTTTATCGCTGTAAATTCTTCCGGTCACTGCAATTAATTATTTTTGCATTAATACACAAAGTTGAGAGTCGCTGCAAATTTTCCCCCCAAAAATTCAACGTGTGTATTATAACATTAACGTTTCTCCTTTGATCTTCCTCACGATGCTCAACTCTTCTATTTTTTTTTCTTTTTAAATCGTTCTCATTTCTCCCTTTCTTTCTCAAGAATTATATTTGTGGAGAATTGGCGGCACGTGTGTGTTCATTGCACGTCTTATCCCAGTGTGTTACAGTATATATATATTTACGTCATAAGGAAGTGATTTTTAATGTTCTCGTCAACGATAAATTCACTTGTCTCTTTTCTGTTTAAGTATGTGAAACAAAACTGCACTGACACATTTAATATGGCCAAATTCAAGCGCACATGTGTGTTCACTCCAATCCACAATTCAATTAAATTGAAGAACTGAGTTCCCTTTTTTTCGGCAGATTGTCTCATTAATTTATTTGACTACAAAGAAAATTCACTGGATTCTCATTTTTTCGAAAATTTTTCTTTTAGTCAACAGTCTCGTAAATTATTGCATTCAATAAATTGCCCATTCTTTCTCTGTGTTTTTATTTTTATTTTCCATACCTCAATAGAATGAGAGAAGGTGATCAAACCGAGTCACACAAGCGTGTGATACTGTTTTTTGAATGAATAATAACATTGGGAAGGTATGTACGGGTGCTCGGTCTGAGTGGCGCGCGTAGACTGAAATTGAATCGGCCAACCTCCTGCGGCGACTCTGTGGGGCCTTGCGGGAAACACTGCTCTCCCAGACAACACGCGCCTCAATTGGCTCCAGCCAATATACAACGTTATTGTAAATACAAATTCTGGGAATGATAAAAAAGAAAAAAATAATAATCGCATATTTGTTATTGTTAGTGACAAAAGCTTTGGAATATTTAGTTGTTAGGCTCTCTTGTCTTATTTCGTAGAATTTGAAGATTTGGAATGAATTGAATATATATCTTCAAATTCGAAACAAAAGGGCGTAAATGCTGCACATAAGCATAGCATTTACTTCCTTTTGTTTGTAAGCTGCGTAAAAAAGGTGGTAAGTGCTGTGGTTATGCACAGCACCTTTTGTTTCTAAATTGACAATATTTAATGGAGCAAAGAGACTTTGGGACATAGGGATGGGTGAGGTAAAATGAGTCTTGAGGGGGGGGGGGGGGGGTGATGATGGGATATGATTGATAATTTTAGTCGGAAAGTAGGGAATTTGGGGCGGAAAATGTGGGTTAAAATGTTTTTTTCTTCAATTTTTGGGAAATTTGAGATTTTTTTAGATTTTTGGACTTTCATGGTTTTTTGGGGATATCTCTGGTTTTATTGGTCGTAGCGAGCTAGGATCAATCTTAAATGAAAGGTGAGATCATTTTCTATGAATCTGAAGAGCTTGTACTTTTTTTTAACTTGATTTTTCAGTGACTTATAGCTGATTTTTAGAAAATCTGTTTTTGTGGTAAAATGACTGGAAAAATGGATGTTTGAAAAATGACAACCTTTTGAATGAAGGGGAAATGAGCTCATCTTTCGTTTGAGACTAACACCGAGTTTCTACGATGAATAGAACCGGAAATATTTCTAAATACCGGAAATTTCAAGAATAAAAAAATGCAAATTTTGACCAAAAAAAAAAAAGAATTGAATACAAAATGAAAGAAATAAAAATTTTGAGCTTGCTTTCCAACGCATATTCCCTCAGCTTTTCAATGGTATCATGAAAAAAAATTGTATCTCTAACAATTTCATCGGAAATTCCTATTTTCCCAAATTTTCACTGTATTTCGTGTCTTTTACTTCGTTCTTCCGAATTCAATAATAATAAATTAATCAATCAACGAATTTCATGAATTCAATAAATGAATAAATGGATAAATAATAGGCAAGGAAATTGTTATCCTATATTTTAACAACCATAATAGTTATAAAAATTCATACTCTCTCAAAATAAATTATTATAAAAAAAATATTTGAAAAAATCACATTTGTAGTTTTTTGAATTTACTACACATGCATATTTTTCATTTTTTTGAAATAATTAATTCGTTTAAAGAGAAAAAACATCTGAAAAATTGTTAAAAGTCTGCTATTTTCATCTATTATCGTCATCTAATTTCATTATCACATTATAAACTCTCCTCTGCGCAAATCTTCTTCAAGCATTCAAATTTCGAATTGTCAAATACCGAACTGGCAGCACCAGTCCCACATTTCGCAATGTTTCCCAACAATTATAACCTCAAAACCGTAAAAACGCACTTGTCAGCCGTCTTTCCCCTTTCAATCAATAAAAAAAATCAGCAAAAATCATAAAATTATCAATAATGGACAAAATGTGGCGGAGAGCCGTGTCATCAAGTCGTTTATTCTCCTGGAGATCTTCCATTGGCTGTCAATGTCTCAAGTAAGTAAAATACGTCTTAATAACATCTCTGATAATCATCAAAACTTTTTATTCTTTTTTCTCTTTCAGTGTCACGAGCAATAATTGCAGACAATTGCACTGCAATTACAATAATCCAGGTGTACGACGCTGTCTCAATGGCTCTAAGGAGAAATTTTCTTTTATTCAGAGAAGAAATATGTTCATACAAACACAGGACACACCAAATCCTAATAGCCTGAAGTTTTTACCCGGTGTTAATGTCATGGGTCCTGGACAAACGAAGGACTTTCCTAATGCAACGGACAGTTACTGTTCTCCATTGGCTAAAATGCTGTTTAGGGTTGAGGGAGTCAAGTCTATTTTTTTTGGTCCTGATTTTATTACTGTAACGAAAGTGGATGAGGATGTGGACTGGAGTCTACTGAAGCCAGAGATCTTTGCTACTATTATGGACTTTTTTTCCACTGGATTGCCGATTGTTAACGAGGATCAACCCTCTTCCGACACACGTAACGATGATTTTCTAACTAATTAGATTTAGAATTTTTTATTCAATTTTTTTATTACGGCCTGGAAACTTTATTTGGGTTGATTCACGTGTGAGAAAAATGTATAGGAAGTTTTTACAAGACATTTCTATAGAAAAATTGTATATGTCTTGCGTATATGGAATTTGAATATTTCTTATACAACAAGAATTTCTTGTGTTTCTATACGCAAATTAGAGTTATACAAATTAATTCCATACGAATGAACACTAAATTCGTATATCGAAACGCAAGAAATTCTATTCGTATAGAAATAATCCTTATAGACTCTAATATGCGTATAGAAACACAAGAAGTTCTTGTATAGGAAATGTTCGAATTCCATATAAGCCAGACGTATACGATTCGCTATACGAAATTTCTATAGGAATGTCCTATAGAAACTTCCTATATTTTTTTTCATGCAAGTATATATTCAGACTAGATTTAGAATTAACATTAGAATTTATCAATAGATAACGTTTAATGGGAATTATGGATAACAATTAATTTGTAGACCTTTTTTATTATTTTCGTTGATTAAATGTTATAAAAATTAATTGCCGTTCATAGTTCCCATTAGACGTCATTAATTAATAAAGTCTAATGTTAGTCCTGATTCTAATCAATCCTAATACCCATTAGACGTAATTCATTGATAAATGATGGACTTAAACGAGAACCGATATTAGAATTTATTGCAATGAGAATATTATTATTGAAGCTAATCAACTAAATCTGAGTAATATTGAAATTCATATGACATAACAGTCTTTTGATTTAAAAATCAAATTGTAGTCATAAAAATAGTCTCTTGATTCGATAAATTCAGATCACAGGACAGTCTCTTGGTTTAACAATTAAATTTAGAACATAGAAATTGTTTCTCAATTCAATAAATAAGTAGAATAAGCAGAGTTGATTGTGTTCTTTTGTAGATATGTTGGAAACTAGTGGAGAATTTCTGTTTTTTTTTTTTGTGGAAAATTCCAACAGCTATAAAAAAGGTTTCTTGATGAATTCTCGTAAACCTAATAGTTTCTGAGATTTTTTCGAAAATAAGAAACGTATGAGTGGAACTTTGATCATTTTGTGGTTCTAGAAATTAATGAGGATGACGACGAGACTGTGCAAATGATCAAAGAGCTGCTGGACACTCGAATTAGGCCTACAGTTCAAGAGGACGGTGGTGACATTGTTTTTATGGTAAGGAATAATTAAATTTCATGGAAAAAGTCAATAAATAGTTTTTTTTTTAATTTTGAAATGATAATGAAGTTAGCAGACATCTACCAATTTTTTGGACTTTTTTTTTTAAATCGATTATTATCAAGAAATTTTTTCTTTCCTCCAAATCATTCATCCGTTAGAATAAAAAATCTAAGAATCGTCAGATGTCTGCTAGTTTTCCTTATCATAGAAAAACTGATAGTAAATCGAAATCCATGTCTTTCTTCTAGGGTTTCGAAAATGGAATCGTCAAATTGAAGATGCAGGGCTCCTGCACGAGTTGTCCAAGTTCAGTAGTTACCCTAAAGAACGGTGTCCAAAATATGATGCAATTCTACATTCCCGAGGTCCTGGGAGTAGAGCAAGTTGAGGACGAAACCGACAAAATAACGAAAACCGAGTTTGAGAAATTCGAGCAGAAGTTAATGCCAAAAGAGTCTCGTCCCGAGAACTAAACGCAAACCTTTTTGCTCCAGTTATTTATGAAAAAAAAAATTATTATAAATATGTAATATAATCAGTAGAATAAATAATTTTTAAACGTAAAAAAAACATCGGGCAGAATGAACCTGCAGTGCATAATGATTAAGGATTTTTTTTCATAGTGAAGGCTTCTTTCAGAAAAATTCACAAACAATGCAATTATATTGAAGCACATTCTCAAATTTTTCTACAAAGTCCTTCCAAAAAAAAAAATTCTAAATCCTATTTCACCGGAACTCAATTTTCTCCCAAAAATTAAATTAAAATAATTTCCTTTTTTTTCAATTTTTTTTAAAGAGTAAAAGCCTCTTCAGAAAAATTTGAAAAAATCACAAATAAACTCTTCATATTGAAGCACATTTTCGATTTTTTCAGATTTTTTCACGAAGTCCTTCACTCCAAAAAAAATTTATGAATCACATTACACCAGCGGTCCATTTCGCCCTACAAATAGAATGAAAAAGTTTTCTCATTTTTTTTCGATTTTTTATTTTGTTTTATTCATTTACAAAATGAAGTATCCTTTTAGCGGCTAGTCACAGAGACTTGCCAGACTCTGATCGTATTATCTGAGTATCCAGCAAAGAGAGTCTGTCCATCAGTAGACCATGCAAGTGATAGACACTGTGGTGGCTCAGCTTTTGTTGCAGTTGACGAGAGTACCTCTGGTTTGAGCTCCTCAACCATTTCCTTGCTCTCAAGATCCCAGATCTTGATCCATGGACCAAAAGCAGCACATAGCCAGTAGCGATTTGGAGAGAAGCACAATGCGGTAATGATGTCATTGTGGTCAAGGGTGTGAAGGTGTTTGCCATCGTTCAAGTCCCAAAGCATGGCCTTGCAGTCCTGCACAGAATAATAATCAAGTAATTAATAAATTGTTATGAACTAAGGGAATTTTATAACTCAATAGAGTTTCTTCATCAGTCCCATATCCGCATACACTCATGGACATCGTTAATAATAAATTTTGCATCATGTAGAATTTTAATTAGATTTTTCCATTTAAAAAAAAAAACTTTAATTTTAAATTTTGCATTGTTTTGATGAAATTAATTAGTTTTTAATTACTTTGCCACCGGATGCGCATAAAGAGCCATCTGGAGAGACTGTAACGGTGTTGAGGTATCCACTGTGTCCATTGTGGTTGATCTTCAGACGACAGTTGGTCAGATTCCATACCTAAGGTAAAATAAATTTTTTTCATTAATAAACTTGGCGTAAAAATAGTAAAATTGAGGATTTTTTTATTTAAGACGTCAGTCCCATATCCGCAAACACTCATGGACATCGTTAAATATAAAGATTTCATCATGTGTAATTATTCTTAAGGTCTAGAGATGATTTTTTTTTTGAGATTTTGAATTTTGTTACCTTAACAACTTTGTCCCAACCAGCAGAGACAATTATTGGATTCGTGTGATTTGGTGAGAAACGAACGCAACTGACCCAGTCACTGTGTCCCTCATCTTGAATCGTGTATTTGCATTCGGCCAATGTATTCCAGAGCTTAATTGTCTTGTCCCTTGATCCAGAGACAATTTGACGATTGTCAACTGAGAATGCAACACTCAAAACGTCCTAAAACCCGATAAAATTTACTATGGAGGAAGTTTTCTCTATAATGCTACTAAAAATATGAGAAATCTGATGATTTCGAGTTTTTTCATTTTTTCAAATAGATAAATTATTTTGAAGGAAATGAAAAATATGCAAATGTAGACGATTTAAAGAAATTATCGAGGAAGGTGGGGTAAAACGAAAACGTGTTCGTTTTGTTGTTTTATGCTATAAAAATTACTCGAAATCGATGGAAATATTGAAGATAGATTTTAAAAAATGATTTCATTGGAAAACTGAGAAAATTTACCATGGAAATGATATGTCAAAAGTTGTTATTTCGAATTTTTCAAAAAAAAAACATTTTTTGCTCAAGAATTGAAGGTGAAATCCTTATGTTTTTGAACAATTTCAGTTTCTCATTTCCATTGATTAATCTAATATTGATGAAAAAATAATTCCAAGATCATAATTGAGTTGAGGAAATAAACCGCCCAATACTTACGACATTGGCATCATCATCTTCAATTATAATATTTCAAAAAAAAATATAAAAAAAAAAGCTTCAGTTTACATGACGATTATTCACACCTTGGTATGGTCTTCGAACCTCCTTGTTGTACGTCCAGCAGCAAGATCCCAGAGACGTAGGGTCTTGTCCCAGGATCCTGATAGAGCATAGTTACCATCTGAAGATAGTACTACGTCACTGATGAAGTGCGAGTGACCGTAAAGTCGTTTCTGAGGGATACCGTAGTTTGTCTCGTCACGTGTGAGCTTCCAGACAATGAGAGTTTTGTCTAAAACATTATAAAAATCATTAAATATTCATGAATTTCAAAAAAAATAACCAATGAATCGTAATCAACAATAAATAACGTCTTAATGAACATTTCTTTTTCGAAATTCGTAACTTGCATATTTGGGTTCAAAAATGCTTTTTCTTTACTAATAATACACTGTCAACCATTTTTTTGAATTTTTTCATAAATTTTAGAAAATTAAAAAAAAATGGTTGAAAATTTCGAATTTTTTATTGAAAATTTTAAAAAACTTTGAAACCTTGTTTTTAATTTTTTTCATATGTTTGTTGAGATGTTATTGCTTATTACTGTTCGAATTAATTTATGAAGCAGATGGAATGGCGTTATGTTACATGTTTTGCTTACCACGTGAGGAGGACAAGATCATGTCCGGATATTTGGGATTTGTGGCAATTTGGGTGACCCATCCATTGTGCCCACGAAGGGTGCCCTTAAGCTGAAGAGTTTCACTCATTTTAAATTAACAAATTGTCTTGTTAATCGCTGGATGAAATTGGATTCTATCCAACGATCCACTTCCAACGAAACGTTGCAGAGAAAAGAAATGGTCGGAAACGATGCCGCTAGAGGAAGGGGAGTGGGGATGGGTTTATGAATGAGGCGACATCTGGCGGGAAAACAGGCAGTTGATGTGGAAACGAGGGCAGCACTATAGAGAAATTTGAAAATTTTTGAAAAAAAAAAACAAAACATTCAGAAAACTTTCAAAAATCTCGAAATCCCGAAATTTCGAGAATTTCGGGGAAATCTAAATTGTTTTGAAACGAAATTGAATTTTTTTTCCTGCAAAATTCAATTATTATCAATAATGGATGATATGGAAAGTAGCAAAAATATATTTCGATTTGAGAGTGATAGGGGCGTAAAAAGACGGGAAACATGTACTGTTTATGCTCTCTTCGTTTTAAAACGTTGATATGATGCTGAAAATAGTAGAAACGTGCTAGACTATAATTTTTCTTTCCCCAACAAATGAATTATTTTTGAAAAAATGAAAAATATAGACGTATAGAAAATTCAAAAACCTATAAGTGCAAATCCTTTCACTATTTTTTTGTACTAATTTATTTGTTTTAAAAAAAATCTAGGGAATGGTAAAATAAGTGTTAATTTCATTTTCTTAAGAATCTAACAATTTTCAAACTTTTGTTTAAAATAATTTTTGTTATTCACAGAACCAAGTGGTTTAAGTGCTATGTATAAGTATAGCACTTTCGCCTTTTCGTTTCTAAACCAACGATTTATTTAAAAAATGAGAAATATTTAAATCTCTAAAATTCAAAAACTATAAGTGCAAATTAAAAAAAAAATCATAATAATTTTTTTTAATCCAAAAAAAATTGTAGCATGTCAGGGTGGGTAGTCCAGTGGTCGAACAGAAGAGACTCGTCAAATACCAGTGATCGAACATAAGAAATTCGATAATTATTGATATATCCAAGAATTTCATAGGCTTTTATTTGAGTTGATGAACCTTATATCGTGTTCCGAAGATTAGAAAACTCATATTCCACTGAATTACCAATTCTCTCCAGGATAAATACGTTGAATAGTTCGATCACTAGACGAGTTCGAACACTGATCAACTCACCCTAATTTCATTATCATAATAATGTACTCAATAAATAAAAGTAAATTGAATTTATTGCAGGTCAATCAGCACTCATACATCCCAGAAAAAAACCAATCACTTCAAATTTAGCACTTTGGCAAGTCCACGTGTCATGTAATAGGGTTTTTCCGCCGAGCCATCGTGTCTTTCGCAGTCCTCCAAGAAGCACAAGAATATAGTGTCCACTGCAGCATCATAAACCCCGAAGAAGAGCGAAGCAACTAAATAAGTGCCGCAACCAACGAGAATCGTTGGAACCCACCAGAACTCATTGTCTACTTCGTTTTCCTTGAAGTGCCACCAAGATGCGGCTATCATCGTGCAAGTGACGAGGATCTTCCCACCAAACAGCAGCCAGTCCACCAGTTTATTCAGGACGACTACACGAACGATATTTCTCATCAGAAGACTGAGTGCATCAGCTGCTGATAAACAGAGGCCTCGGCCGTAAACTGCACACACAATGTATGCATTGCGATTCATGAATTTCAGAAATCTCTCCAAGTAAGCCATGAAGCACTGGGTACATCGGAGAATGGCACGTCCACAGGAACCGAGGAGCTGTTCTTGCTGCATTGATTGGGCGTGGACGTACTCGAGAACAATACGAAAGAAACGACAGATCGTTATCAGGAAAGAACCGAATGCAACTGTTCCCAGGTGGTATCTGCAATTATTCATAAAATTAATGAGGAGAGTGAGAATTAAAAAAATTGAATCAAACTGGAAATAACGTTATCATGAACATATGCGAACATCTGATAATTTTTCATCCTTTCTTTCTAACAAGCAAATTTTTTAAATATATTTTTTCATAATGATTCCTGTTATTTTTTAGAGAAATCTTCAAAAAATTCAAATTTTTGCTAATCTTATTATGATTGAAAAAAGCAAAAATCTGATGATTTTTGCATTTTTCATTCCTTTCAAAAAATCAATTATTTTTGAAAGAAAATAAAAAAAATGTGCACATTGAAAAAATTCAAAAAACTACAAGTGCAAATTCAAGAATTTTCTTTTTTTCAAACTAATTGATTTAATTTGTATAAAGAAATTAAAAAAAGACAGATAAGCGCATTATCTTCATTACTTCAAAGTTCTCCAGAAGCTGACGGTGATCGTCAGAAATGGTACATCCCTCTTGTCAAATGTCCAGTACCAAGTGGCGAATGTAGCAGCGAGTGTCATTTCCCCCAGAGCTGAGACGAAGAAATAGACCCAAAGGGCTCCAATAAGATGTATTACATAAAGGACATTCATGTAGGAAGGACTCTCAACGCCTTCCGAATGACATCCCATTGAGATGCAGACTTCGCCGTTTTCCTTGCAGTTATCGCTGAATGTCTTTGGATCACAAGAAGCACCGACAGTGTAATTCAATGCAGAAGAACAAATGCATTGATTGCTCGATCCTTTTTCTTCGATCTTGAAGGTCTGTTCTCCGATTGAGACTAGGCAAAATGCGGCGTAGAAGGAATAAATGAGAATTGCGAGATGAAGAAGCCATGGGAGGATTGGGAAGAAGAGACTGGACAAAACTGCCATAACGGCTCTAAAGTAAATGAAGAATACATTTATTTAAATGTTATTTTTTCGTTAATTTTAGTTTGAGGATATCCAAGTAGTTCAGATAATAATTTTTTTCTTTTTAATTTTGGTCATTCGTGATGGCGTAGCATGAGATTTTTTCAAGATCAGTTTTACCCCGTGTTACCGAATGTTTTCATGCAAAAATGATTTTTGAAAAAAATTAAATTAACACGAAACTCCATAAACGAGATTCAATTTTAGTTTCAATGCAACAATTCATAGTCACAGACCATTTTTTTCTTTATACAACCGTATATATTCTTGTTCGTCAGAATGTCTATTATTTTTTCGAATCATAAAAAATGCCTGTTACCGGACAAATAGCCACGATTAATCCAATTGATTACATGAAGAAATCTATGGTGATCATATTGAATGTTTAAAATCCGAGGATCCTCCAATCCACAGTCCCAGAAACTGGGACAATGTGAGTCAAATGCAGAGCAATATTAAATATTAATCCTAATATTTCATAACAATTAACTATCATGGACATAGTTCTAATTTCAAAAAAATGTTACGAAATCGAGATAATTACAATAATCATGAAAACTTGGGGAAAAAAGTAGATAATCTGGAACTACTACTTGGATTACCTTAAACTGAGAGAAAAGGAAATTGAAAGAACTTGATGAACACCTGCTGGCTTCTTTGATGAGTTGACATGCCAGATAGATTCTGCTCCAGAGACACGCAGAAATAAGCGCAACTATGCCACCGATACATCCAAAGACAATTGTTAACGTCAACCAGGTAGTTGACTTATTCTCCTCATAGGATTCATAGCATCGATACGTTAGATAAAAGAATAATCCACATACACCAACAATTGCAATAAATACGGCAGGTAGTGCAATCCATTTCAGCAGGAGCATGAAGATAATTGACATGAGAGCTCCTCCCGCAATTATCAGAATGACTGTTTTGCTTTGAGGAAATCAATGAAATTAAGGATGAAACGCTGTTATTAATCATTTATAACATTTTTAGTTTCGGAAATTTTTCACGAACAATTAATGAATTGCTGCACAAAAATCTAACGTTTTTGTTTTCATCAACTTCCAAGCCCTAAAGTGGGCTTATTTAGTATAAAAAAAATAAATATCATCACCTTAGAATAAAAGAGGCGCAAGTACTATGCATAAGCATAGCAATTACACCCCCTTGTTTCTAAGACGATATAAGGTTGATGCGTAAAATTATAATATTTTTCGGTAACATTATTATTGATCAATTCACAAAGTTTCATTACCATATGCCTAATTATCTGTTCATTTTTTTTGCAAAAATCCCGTGCATTTTCATGAAAATGTGCAAAAAACGCAGAAAAATAGGCGCAGGGTAATAAAACTTGCCGAGTCAACAAATAAAGGATAAACTAAAAAACGTTATATTTTTATGAATTGATTCAAATTCATAATTTGCCAAATAATCCTCAAAAAAACGTTGAAAAATGACTGATACCGACAGTATAGCTTCAAGAATTTTGCCCTAAATTTTAAAGTTACAGACTTACTATGTCTTTGATATTTTCTCCATTACACCTTGTGCATAAGCCAAATAATCAAAGGTTTCCTGTATTTCCTTGAGTTTCTCCTCAGCAAAATTAAATGGAACTTCAATTGGAAAGCATCTTTTAACGATTGGCCTGCTCTTCGCATACCAAGAAGTGCAGGCTTCTGTTTCTATGTATTTGTGGATTTCTGAAAGACTCTTATCAGCGATGTTGACACCTGGAACGCATATTATGTTCTTCTTAATGTTCCCCACATCAGTTAGATGTTCTGCAAATGTCCAAGTCACGTTTGGACACTTTTCCACGCACATTTCTGTTGTTAGACATCGTTTTTTTACGATATCGCACTTTGTCAAGTCGAAAAATAAGAGATAGGGTTTTTCAGCCACTTCGGAATCAATGCCACATTTTCTTCCTTGGGTGTCCGTTGGTGCCAAAAGTGTTGCGACATCTCCAGAAGCTAGTGCTGTTAATAATCACGATAAAAAAAAAATTTAAAAATCAGTTTTATTCCAAACAATTTGAGATTCAACGAAAAATGTGGAAATTTCGAGGCGAATGATCATTTTAGGATGGGAGGTACAATCGAAAAAAAAACGTCAATTTTTTTGCATGAAATCGTTAATAACAATGTATACAAGAGGCAATTATCAAATCTGATTCAGTCAATCTGTGAAGAATGTAATGAGGAATGAAATAAGCTCTAGAAACAAAGCATTGATTGAAAATTGAAGAATTTTCATTATTTTTTACATTTCTTCAAATCTTGAGAAATCTTAAAAAATGTAAGAAATAATGGAAAATTTTCAATTTCCAATCAATTTTCTGTTTCCAAGGCTCATTCTATTCCTCATTACATTGTCAACAGATTCACCGAATCAGATTTGAGAATTTCATCTCGTATAAATTGTTATTAAAGAGTTTATACAAAAATTTAATTTTTTCCGATGTACCTCCCAAGTATCCTTAAAAAATGAATAGGATAAAAAACGAAATTAGTGAAAAAATAAATTTTCGTCAATTCCTTCGATTTAGGTACAAACCATAGGATCCAAGGATTACCCAGACCGTCACAAAAGCTACGAAGATGAGAAGACAGGGAATATCAGTGCATGATCGATCTTTCAACGGTCCTTTCCATTCCGGATCATGCGGAATCGGTTTTTCTGCAGGAAAATCAATTTTTTCATCAACTATTCACTTGTTTCTGTCATTTTCAATTAATTCTATTAATTCAATTGAATGAAAAGGGAATATTTACCGTCATATTTAACCATGATTTAATTATTTGATCGATGAACTAATTGATTGATAAATTATCTATTTTTTATAAATGTGCATTCCCGGCTGTCATAACGAACTCTAGGCGCTTTTTTGTTGATGATTAATTTCAAAGCCAACGATAAAGTTACGGATCACTTATCTTATCTCTTCCATTTTATATTCGCTGTTCTGTGCAATTGACCTAACTTCAATTCTCACTAATCTTTACTTTAATCAAGGTGATTCAAAAGGAAGTACATGAGTTTTTTCTTGTCTTTATGCGATTAACAGTTTTATCATAGAAAAATTTGTACATTATAGTTTATTAGTTAAAGCTACTTCTTTTTCGATAGAAATCTATTCAATACGCCGTAATTCTTGTCCTTTGATTTCTCTTTCTTCGATGATTCCTCCGCCTGTATTTGTCGCATTGTCTCAGCCGCTTCCTGAGGAGGAGAAAATTATGGAATACTTAGTAGAGGAAGGTGGGGTGAAATGGGAATAGGGAGTAAAATGGACACGTGTTAGTTGCTGGTACTTTGTGCTATGAAAATTACTCGAAATCGATCGAAATATTGGAGATAGGTTCTTCCTGATGATTGCATCAGAAAGCTGAGGGAATTCGCCATGGAAACCATATGGCAGAAATAATTTTTTTTAATTGTTAAAAAATTCAATTTTTTCGCAAAGAATTGAAAGTGAAATCCTTCTGTTTTTGAAAAGTTGAAGCTCTTCGGGAATATCTCTGGTTCTATTGATCGTAGCGATCTGGAATTGATCTTAAATGGAAGGTAAGCTCATTTCCCATCGATTTATGTGGTTTAAAAAAGAAATTATCGATTTTTTAAGTACTTATAAGGCAGAAACTGATTTTCAGAAAATGGCCTATAAGCATTTGAAAAATTCGTAGAAAATAAGTTGAACCACATAAATTGATGAGAATTGAGGTCAACTTTCATTTGAGATAAATCCCAGGTCGCTACGACCAACAAAACCAGAGATATCATCGAAAATATTCATTTTTTTTATTTTCGAATGTGTCATCCCTTCAAAACTTCACCAAAGAAGTAAAATTTACGAAAAATTGAAAAAAAATAATTTTGACACATGTTTTCCACCTGAAATTTTCTCAGCTCTTCAGTGAAATCATTAGAAAATTTCTACCTCAAGCGGTTCAATTGGAATGTCCATTTTACCCCACTTTCCCCTTAATCAGGAGAAAAAAACGAATTAACGTGATATTCTCCAACTTACTTTTCGCCTCAATTCTTTCAATATTTTCTTCGTTTTTATGACTTTAGCAGTGCCTCCCTTGCCCTTCGCCTTAGTCTTCCTCGGTTTAAAGTCAATTGCCTGAGGCTTAATGAACTGCAACAAAATTTTCATCATCAATAAATCAAATTTATAAAATGAAAAAGTATTTATATTCTAATTTTTTTTTACCAAAAGTTTCTTCTTCGCTTCCACTTTGTCCTTCAACGTTGGCACATCAACTTCAGCAATAGTTCCTGGATCCAGTGTTATCAATTCCGGTTGAATTTTGTCGAGCAATGCTTTAATCTCTGCCTCTCGTCTCTGACTCTTCGTCTGGAATGGATTGACCTCGAGACCATCGAAATTGGCTTCTCCACTTCCAGGAACGAGGATAGAAGAGTAGCCTTTAGTATGAGCAACTCCTAGAACGTCTTCGTATGGGCAAAATTGAAGGGACGATATGTTCCACGTTTCCTTATAACGTATGTAAGGTTTCATCGTAGCGCCTTCATCCCTGTTTGCAAAATAAAAGTAAATGAGTGGTGATATGAACGATTTTTTTAAGGATATGCAAGTAGTTCAGATAATAATTTTTTTTCTAAATTTTGCTCACTCATGATAGAGTAGCATGAGGAGATTTTGTTAAGATCCATTGCACCCCGTGTTACCGAATGTTTTCAGGCAAAAATGATTTTTGAAAAAAATTAAATTAACACTAAACTCCATAAGCGAGATTCAATTTTAGTTCCAATGCAACAATTCATAGTCACAGACCATTTTTTTCTTTATACAACCGTATATATTCTTGTTCGTCAAATGTCTGATTTTTTCGAATCATAAAAAATGTCTGTTACCGGACAAATAGCCACGATTAATCCAATTAATTACATGAAGAAATCTATAGCGATCATATTGAATGTTTAAAATCCGAGGATCCTCCAATCCACAGTCCCAGAGGCTGGGACAACGTGAGACAAATGCAGAGCAATATTAAATATTAATCCTGATATTTCATAACAATTAACTATCGTGGACATAGTTTTAATTTCAAAGAAATCTTACATAATCGAGATAATTAAGACAATTATAAAAACGTAGATACCTCAATATTTCCACGCAGTTGCCCATGGAGAACCCTAAAAGACCCCTCTGGCTCCACGTGAGATTCTGCGCAGGTGATCTCAGCACGAATTCGTGCACAGGCCCCGACAATTCCCTGATATCCCAAACTTTAACAGTTCTATCAGGACAACTAGTCGCCATATAAGTCCCATAAGGATGAACCGCAACAGAGCTAATAGCCTGTCTATGGCACAGCATTTTCGCCAAAGGTTCCTTTGCTTTCGGCGCCCACATAGACACCACCCCTTTCGCATTTCCAATACAGAGAACCGCATTGCTCGGATTATGCGTCATCACCGAGATCCTTTCGAGCCTCGAGTCATAACGTGCGATAATCTGCCCTATCGAGATGTCCAGCCACGTCAAGCATCCCTCGTATGATCCACTGGCAAGAAGAAAGTGATAAGGCAGATACTCCAGCCTCGTAACACCATTCATTCGCTTCAAGCAATGAAGCTCAATTCCCTGATTGTCGTAGATGTGAACCCAGTTTTTTTGTGCAACTGCAAACATCGTCTCTACGTGGAGCCAAGAGATGTCATGGACCGATTCCATGACGTTCATCTCGCAGGAGAGCTTCTTCGTGACCCAGTCGAATGCTGCAACATGACCCATTTTGCCCCCGAGCAGTAGATGCCGTCCATTTCGGGTGAATTTGTGTTGGTAGGGGCCAAAATCTAGGTTTAGTTGAAAGTGCTTTGTTGCAGATGTTATGTCGACGTTGCTCGCTATTTCCCGTTGACGAAACTGAGTCGTTTTCTCGCCTGCTTCTGCCTCGAGAAAACCTGGGTCTTCTGTTAGAAGGAGTTCGGCTCTTGCTGCTTGCTCGGCTGCCTTTTCGATCGCCTGCTCTTTTCGTTTTAGCTTTTTTAGGAGAACTTTTGATTTTATGGAGTTTCCGGATTTTGAGAATTTTAAACCGTCACCTCGACGGTACTTTTCCAGTCGTGCTTTGTCTAGGGGCACTTTTCGCTTGGGCTTCCTGGGGTTCGGCTTCTTATCTGGGGATTAAAAGAAAGTGTTATTGAGGATGATTGGAAAGCACAATGAAAAATTATATTTCCCAATTCTAGAGAATCTAATGATGAATGAAATGAGCCACAGAAACGACAAATTAATTGAAAATTGCAAAATTTTCATTATTTTTTACATTTATCCAAATTTTTTAAGATTTAAAGAAATGCAAAAAATAACGAAGATCTTCAAATTTTCAATTAATTTTTTGTTTTTAGAGCTTATTTCATTGTTCTTTACATTCTTTACAGATTCACTGGATCAAATGTGAGAATTTTATCTTATACAAATTGTTATTAACGATTTTATGCAAAAATTTTGATAAAATCGGGAAAAATAAGGATTTTTAGGTCGGTTTCCAATTAATTGTAAATAATTTGAGAAAATGCAAATTTCTTATGATTTTTTGAATTTTTTACATGCGCATTTTTTTCATTTTTCTCCTTGATCATTTAATTATTAAAAAAAAAAGACTCAAAATCGTCAGATGTCTGCTATTTTCAGTCTCATGTTTTTCAAGGAGATTTCGGAGTATAACCGAGATAGAGCCATTTTCATACTACCTATCCCTTCTTTGTACAATTTCCAGAGCTCCAAATAAAGTATCATAAAAATTACTCTATCTCCCTTAAATTCCGCGAAATCCATAGAACACTGGTTGTTATTCAATAAAGATTAATTTCAAAATCTTCAAATTCACTTTCTAACCTCAACATGTAAATAAACTCCAAAAAAACCTCATTATCTCCTCAATCAAGCAATAAAATCAGTTAATCATCTTCAAAAAATCAAAACGATAATTTTCAAGAATTAAAAAATATAACTTACCCTCTTCCTCCATTTTAAAATTCAATAAAATCAATAAAATAATTCAAAAAATAGCCAAAAAATTACACTCTTCAAAAATCAAATAGTAAACACGTGTGCCATTCGCACTGCATCCCCTCTCCAACTCCCCGCATGCACATTTCCTATATTATCGACACTCCCATGCGTCACCACCCTGAACTTGGCAGCGAACCGCACCCGAGCGTTCATAGCACCATCTCCCTCTCTCTCTCTCTTTCTCTCTCTCCCTCTCCCTCACAAGAAGCGCAAATATTCTTCTCGTCTGTTGAGAATCGATAGTGTTAAAAAAATCGATTCAAAGCAGTTCATGCTGTCAAATGGATAATGGCAGCGACTGCAATTGAAACGATGTCGCAGACCAATGGATTTCAGTTGAAAAAGAGAGAAGAAGTTGATAATAAAGACAATTTGTGGTGAGTTTATCTGCTCAATTTATTGACGATTAAATAAATTTAACAATTTGTATTTTTTCTTGTTGTTAAAAAAATTGGGGGAACAATGTGTCGAGTGAAGTGACGACCTTACGAAAACACCTACGTATTTTTTTTTTTGCTCGTTTCGCATGCGTCCACACACAATTCACTCGGCATGAGGTAACTCCAGCAAAAAAATGTTTAATTAATGGGTAAAAATATTGTTTTATTAATTTTACAGGTCTTCGATACTGGCAGAAGTTTCCAATAGTGGCAGCAACAAATTACCATCGAATAAAAATGTTTTAGTTCTAGGTAAAAAAAAATATAAAATTAACAGTTATGATGGGTTTTAATCATTGTGTGTAGAATGTGTACTGCATCTTAAGTATGGGAAGAAGAGTATGTGTCATTGTTGAGGGGTTTTTTAATAACTGCAGTTTATTCACATGGGATAATTATTATTACGATAGGGCTGGAGGTACAGAAGTGCTTTTTTCGTTGATTCAATATGCCCTTTGAGTATATGTTACATTACTTACAATTTACGTACACTTAAATGACACTTAAAGACACTAACATTATATACAGAACTCAATGCATTTATTAAAGGCACTTTTGTATCTCTAGCCTTGTCGTTATTATTAATAGAGTTAATTTCAGGGATTTAATGAGAAAAATTTTGGGGATTGTAGTAGAGATTATGTTTTTTGGGAATATTGAGAAGAAATATTGAGTTTATGGGAATTTTGGAAGACACCTTCTTTGAAGAGGGGATAATTCCTCATAAACAAGGTCTTTTGTATATTTTCGATAATTCAACGCGTTTCGGAGATATTCGTGGGATGGAGATGATATTGGAAATAGTGGGAATCTGACAATTTTTAGTTTTTTTTTTCTTCTTTTAAGGGGTAACGGAAGACCCAATGAATTTCAAGTCTTCAAATCCATTGTTTAGCAATAATTATGATTTTTTTTCATGAAATACCAGAAGCATCGACTTTCTGATTTCCTTCGTCAGGCGTTGCCACTTTTTCATAACGAATATATCAATAAATATTTTCAAATGATTAGTTCAAAAATTCAATTTATACAAGGGGTTACGTTACCCCTCAGTAGAGAGATTATGGGAAATATATATATATACGTGTATACATGGAGAAACTTTGAGGATCTGTGAACACTAATTTTTTTGAAGATTTTCCTTTTAATATTTTGTTTTGTTTTTCTTTAATTGCCCAAGATTGTTAGATGTCTGCTAATTTCAATATGATAATTAAGGTAATAAAATAGTTGATAATTCTTATTTTATTGTTAACAGGTGATAATGAAAGTGGAAAGACAACTCTTATTGCCAAACTCCAGGGAGTTGAGGATCCCAAAAAAGGATCTGGATTAGAGTTTGCTTATATTGATGTTCGTGATGATTACAGAGATGGTAAAGAAAAGAAAATTTGATTAATTGGTATTAATTCCATGAATTAACATAGAAAATGCAAAGAAAAAATAAGGATATAAAGTTTTTAGACAAATTGATTGCTCTTCGTCATTTTTTTTTATATTTTGGAAACTAAGTGAAACAATTTTTATCATTTTTTCAAATACTTATAGACCTTTTTCTGAAACTCATTTTTTGCTCTTATAAGTACTTAAAAAATTGATAATTTCTTTCTTAAACCACATAAATCAATGAGAAATGAGTTAACCTTTCGTTTGAAACCATCCCCAGGTTACTACGATCAATAAAACCGAAGATATTCCCGAAAAACTGAAATTTTTCAAAAACAGAAGTATTTCACCTTCAAATCTTTCCCAAAAAATGGAATTTTTCCAAAATTCAAAATAATAACTTCTGACCTATGATTTCCATGGGGATTTTCCTCAGTTTTTCAATGAAATCATAAAAAAAACCTATCTCCAATAATTCCATCGATTTCGAGTAATTTTCGTAGTATAGAATCCCAAAACTAACACGTGTCCATTCTACCCCTCATGCCCATTTTACCCTAGCTCCCCAT
Source organism: Aleiodes alternator (assembly GCA_963921955.1). Taxonomy (NCBI): domain Eukaryota; kingdom Metazoa; phylum Arthropoda; class Insecta; order Hymenoptera; family Braconidae; genus Aleiodes; species Aleiodes alternator. The sequence continues at coordinate 8,809,664 of OY998098.1, read as the reverse complement.
ACATACGTAAAAACATAATCCTAAAATAATGAATAAAATTTCAGATCAAACGAGATTATCAGTCTGGGTATTGGACGGTGATCCTGGTCACGCGAATCTTCTGCGATTCGCATTGAGCCCCGAAAGATTTCCACACACTCTAGTTATTTTAGTAGCTGCTATGACAACACCATGGGCAATTCTTGATCAACTGCAGGCATGGGCAGCACTTCTTGGTGATCATATTGATAAATTACCACTTGACAATGACACAAGGCAAAAGTGCAGACAGGCAATTGTCAAAAAATGGCAGGATTACATGGAGCCTGGAGATGAATTGGATCCTGGCAGTCCATTGAGACGTACAAGTCGTAATTTAGACGATGAAAGCGACAATTTACCACTTCCAGATGGTGTATTAACGACCAATTTGGGTCTTGATGTTGTCGTTGTTGTAACGAAAACCGATTACATGTCAACACTTGAGAAGGAACATGATTACAAGGATGAACACTTTGATTTCATGCAACAATGGATTAGGAGATTTTGTTTGCAGTATGGAGCTGGTTTATTTTATACGTCAGCTAAGGAGGATAAGAACTGTGATCTGCTGTACAAGTATCTTACTCATAGAATTTATAGTTTACCGTTTAGGACACCGGCATTGGTTGTTGAGAAGGATGCTGTACTTATGTAAGTTTTTTTATTTCTAAAGGGATGATAATTAAATTAGTAACGATACTGAAAATAGCAAAAATCTGATAATTACTGATTTTTTTTCTTTATAAAATAAGTTTTTTTGATGATAATGAAAAATATGCACATGTTAAGAATTCTGAAAACTATAAGTGGGAATTTTTTGAATATTCTTTTTATTGTAATTCATTTGTTTAAAAAAAATCAAGAAAATTGGGAAATGTGTGTTAATTTCATTTTTATAATTAGTACACTTTTGAAAATTTTTGGGATTCTTTTAAACAACTGAATTGTTATGAAAAGAGTATTTCCAAAATTGCAGTTAGTTTTTTGAGTTGTTTACATGTGTATATTTATTCTTTTAAAAATAATTTATTAGTTGAGAAAATTGTCGGTTGCCTGGTATTTTTCGTAATAATTAAAGAATGATGGAATTAGTACACATTTGACAATTTTCTGGATTTTTTTAAATAACTAAATCATGTTGGAAGAAAAATGGGATTAACACTAGGTTTCTCAAATTTTTTACGGGTCTACATTTTTTAATTTTTTAAAAATAATTCATTTGTTGAAAAAGAAATGAAAATTGTCAGTTGTCTACTATTTTAAATGTTATTGTTTTTGAAAAAATTGTTGCTTAAATTGATCTTCAATTAATTGCACAGACCTGCTGGTTGGGATAACATGAAGAAGATTGGTATACTCCATGAAAATCTTCAGTCAATGAAGCCAGACGACTACTATCGTGATGTTATCGCTCAACCTCCCACAAATAGAAAAGTAAAGATTAAAAAAAAATTCAATATCAATTCTTTCTTTCCCAAAATTTTCTGAAAACTTTAAAAAATTTCCATTAGTGACATGAAACTGATTTTCAAGAAAGTATTTAGGCGAAAAAAGGTTGTCAAAGTTCAATTTGAGGAAATTTCAAAAAAAAAATCAAAAAGTCTGAAAAATCTCAAATATTCGAATAAAACTAATTCATTAAATCCAAAATTTTCAGTGTGTCGCGAGGGAAGTTGAAGTTCAAGCTGAGGATGAACAAGCATTCTTAGCAAGGCAACAAGCAACATTATCAGGAATGAGAGATCCAACAAGATCACCAACGACGCGCAACCAGGCAAGCGCAGGACCGGTCATACAGGTTGTACCAATGTTAGTTGGAGCATGCTCATGATGTTAACGCGATTGTAACCCAGAAGTTGAAGAGAAAATTCATTTATTTTGTCACTAATTTGGAAAAATTTCATTCATGGTTAATAATTTTAATTATCATTTCAACTTTCATTCCATAAAAAGAAGTACATTTTCATGAAATTATAATAAACCTAGTGAGCATCGGATAATTTTTGGCATTTTTTTAAACAAATCAATTATTATAAAAAAATATTTTGAAAATTTGCACTCAGTTTTTTAATTTTCAACAACATACATGTTTTTAATTTTTTTTTTTTAATTTATTTGTTAAAAAAAACTGTCAAACTTCTGCTATTTTCAGAAAAATAAATTTTGTCGTCTTAGAAACGAAGGGGCGTAAGTGCTATGTTCACACACAACACTTACGTCACTTTGTTTTTATTTTGACAATTTTTATCAACTCCACTGTTTAATTAATTCTTCCCCCATTAACGCAAACCGCTAATTAATTTTTGTGTTCAGCGATGGTGTTTTCATAGTTCGGTACAACTGAGTTTCGCCCAACGGCTACTGTGACGAGTTGTCAATAATATAAATTATGTGTTTTTATGTTTTTAATTTTGAGAAAAAATGAGTAAGACATTAGCATGTTCTAATCTAAATGTGGTATGATCTGTAAAAAGGCAATAATTTATTAATTACTCTTTATTAAGGGGGAGAAGTAAATTTAGGAGTAGATTTGTTCAATGATTTTCACGATTTTTTTTTTTACTAGCACGAACTGTATTTTATTTGTTGAATCTTTGAGGATAATTTAAACATAAATTCAATGGAATATTGTGAATTTTTCATAACATTTCCTCGAAAAATAGACGAATTCATTTGAAATCAATGGAATTTCGAGATAACTGTAGAAACATGTTTCTCTTTCATATAAACCTATCTTTATTCCCGCCCCCCCCCCCCCAAAAAAAATTAAAAATTGTATTTTTTAGAGATATTTAAAGAAAAAGTGTACAATTTTTGCCACTTCTCCATAACTTCTATTGCAAAAAAAAAATACAGTGAAAAATCCTATAATCCCAAATTTAAGTTCATATAGAAAAGAAACATGTTTCCGAAGTAATCTCGAAATGCCATTGATTTCAGATGAAATCAATAGCTTCCAGAATACACGTATATAACGACATCTGATAGTGACCTCCGGTGAAGTGTATCTCGTCTATTTTTCACTGAACCTTTATGAAAAATTTACAATATTTTACTTAATATATTATCGTCCTAGAGTAAAAAGGGCGTAAATGGTACACGTTTCCTATCTTGTTACGCCCTTTTCACTCTAGATCGATGCATATAATATATGTATCAATACTTATATATTATACTCATATATTTTATGAGATCTTATATATCATATATAAAATATCCTGGAAGATTTAGCAAATAAAATACATTCCTTCCTTTTAACAAGAAAAATCATGAAAATCCTTAGAAAAAAAGAAAAACCTACTTCTAAATTTACTTTCACCTTTAATGGCTATTTTTACTGATATTGAATTTGCTTTAGGTACCGTCACCGAATAAAAAATTGGATCCAAAGGGCACTGGAGCAACGCCAGCTGGTGAGGGTGTATTAGCTAATTTCTTTAATTCACTTTTGTACAAAAAAATTGGTGCATCGCCTGGTGGTCCTGGTACACCTGGTACACCAGGTAGTGTTGGCACGAGTCCAATAAAAATAGGTGAGTTCGTCAATTTTTGGTTTTTTCTAAATTTTTCTAATTTTTTATGATAAAAAAATCACCTTTGAAATTAGAAAAAAAAATTAAAAAAATTACCTTTGAAATTGAAAAAAAAAACAAAAAATCACCTTTGAAATTTAAATGAATTTAATTTCAATATTTAAAAGAGGTCGGACCTGCGGATAAAGCAGCGATGCGAAATGATGCAGCTGCTGAATTGGATCGCATCACGCGGAGTAAAAAAATTCCACCTCCCGATCTTAATTCATCTTCGGAGTGTTGAAATTAATGGAAAAAAAAAGGAAAAAAAAAATGATATGTATGTATGAAAATATATATATATTGGTGATTTTTCATTTGTGGCCCATCTGCGTTGGTGGATGATGTATTCATATTAGTGCTGAGTCTGTGAGGCCTTTGGACATGGATTAAAATGGAATAATTAGTTTTTTTTTATTAAGAAATAATCAAAAAGTTATGATAACGAAATTATCAGAAATCTGACAATTTTGTGAATTTTTTTGAAGGAAGTAATTATTTTATTATGAAAAAAATATTCAAAAAATTTGCGCTTATAGATTTTTTAGTTCCTACATTTGCATATTTTTTCTTTGGCTTTAGATAAGTTTTTTTGTAGAAAAAAAAAATCTAGTGAATTTTCAGATTTCTGCTATTTTCAGTTCCATAGAAAATGAGATCTATAAAAATGTCGTTATGAAAAGGAAATATTGGATTTTCTCGCTCTAAAAAATTCGCTGATGATATTTATACACTTCTTTTTTGTCATACTGCAAAGTTTAAAATATTCGACGGATTTGTCAGCTGATTTTTCTCAATATATCGTATTGATAAATCGTGTCATAAAATATTTTAGTACTTATAGATTTTCTTTTTCTCATTTTCCTTTTTTTTTCTTGAAGAATGCATAATTTATTTTTGTTCCATAAAGACATTCTTGTGTTCATTGGTGTTATCAATCGCTGAGCAGCTGATAAAACTGTGAATATGTAATTTTTTTCATTATTTTTTTTTCATCATTTTTTTTTTCTGATAATCTTAAGTTGATTGATTAGTTTAAGTTCGTTGTAATACTCGAAAATAGCTCAATAAAATTCGACAGTTGAGCAGTGAAATGAGACTAATGGGTTTTTTTCTTTATTTCACTGCTCTGCTAATGAACGAATAAACAGTTGTGTGATTAAGCATTCAGAGTTGGTGATAGTGTGACTATTACAAATGAAGCTTAATAATGAAAATAATCGAATGAGAATTATTTGAAAAAACGAAGAAAAATGTGCAATCTTAAAAACTCAAATTTTTCAGCGATTATTCGCATTAAAATTCATATAGCAGTACTAATTTTGGATGGGCCGCAGATTATTAAGCGAAAAAAAAAAATGAATTAAAGACAAAAAAATTAATTGCAACACGCCACAGCTAAAAAAAAGCCTTATTTGTTGTGTTTGACTACGAAAAAAAAAAAATTCGTGAGCATGAAAATAGCAGACATTCGACAATTTTATTATATTTTTTTTCTTAGCAAATAAATTATTTCAAGAAAATTAAAGAATAGGCACTTTTGGAAAATTTTGAAAGCTATAAGTCCAAGTTTTTTGAATATTTTTTTTTTACAATAATCTATTTGAAAAAAAAAAAAGAAAATTGTCAGATGATTGCTGATTTCATTATCATACAAATTCACATAAGCGATATCATTAATAGAATATTAAATTAAATGTAATTATTTAATATAAATAATAATTGAAGAAAAAATAATTGAATTATGCTTACGCACATGTCCCTGCGTCATACCATAGTAAATTATTTAGATCGTTTTTTTTTCTGGAAAAAGTGCGTTTTATGCTACAGGAAAATATGAAATTTTCTCAAAATTTTCCCATTTTTTTCTTTTCTTTGTAGATAAAATGAATGATGAAATCATATTTTTCAGTGAAATTAATAATTAGAAAAAAAAATTTCGATTGAATTTATTAATATGAAATATCGGTCTAATTTAAGGGCGTACACTGAATTTTTTGTAAAGCAAGGATTGAGTAATGAGTGTGTGAGATTGAAAATTTTATACGAGAAATGTAAAACATTTTACAATTTTTTTTTCTTTTCTCTTTCGAAAATTAAATAGCTTTATTATGCTGCTTTATTGGAAAATGAAAAAAAAAAATCATTATGGAAGTTTAAAAGTGGAGTGATTGAATGTGTGATTATTATATTTTTTTTTTCTTAATAAATAATTCAGTGAAGTAAAGATGAATTATAAAATTCTGTGGAAATTGGTTTGTAAATAATTTTTTTTTTTAATATTTCGGAAATTATGGAATTTTGGAGAATTTATGGAAAAACACTATTTGCAGAGAATTTGATTTTCTATGAAAAAAGTCTCTTCTCCTATAAATTCCCCTAAATCTCATTATTCCTGAATTATTAAAAGAAGCAACAATTTTTTTTCAACCCGAGAACAAATTGAAAAAAAAAATTCATTTAAATTGATTTTGAAAGGAAAATTGTAGATTATGAATTTTTTTTGTGGCTGAAAAAAAACTAATATTGTAACACTGAAAATCATTCGAATTCATGATCAAATAAATAATTTTTCATACAAAAATTAATTATAATTCGTTTTTTTTAATTATTATTAATAATTGATTGAATTTTTTTTATGCGATTTCATTCTTTCACTTTCATTCTATATATAACATACACTATTTAACAGATGCAAATTGGAAAAAAAAGAATTGATAATAATAATAATCATTCTTATAAGATTTAACAATCTAAAAATTGCCACTATATATAACTCGATGGTATTCTATTAATATACCATTTCGTAATTAACAAATTTTCGTAAAAATTTTAATTCTACAAAAAAAAAGTTTATTCAATTAAATCTAATTAATATTTATCAATTAGCGAGAAAAAAAATTTCTTCGTATAGTAGATATAAATTCATAATTATACCTGCGTGGAATGCAGTTATCAATAATAATAATAAAGTAACAAAAAAGAAAAATTTACGATAAACAATTACAAAAATTGGAAGATTTTTTTTTTCATTCAAAATTTCAGACTTTTGTGAATTCGAACAAAATTCGGAATTTTCTAATTTTGAACACAGTTCAATATTCAATGTTTTTTTCATGAGAAAAAAAACAATAATTTTGAAAAAAATTAACGCTAATAATAGGAACAATTTTATTGATAACAATTGAGTAGTGAAGAAGTGAAAAATAGAAAAAAATTGGTAGAGAATATTTTTTTTCCCTTTTTTTTCAATATCCTCGAAAAGAATAGAAAAAATGGCTTTTTCCGTTTTTGAGATATTATCGAAAAAAGAAGAAAAAAAATAAAAAACGTAGGTTTTTTTATTTTTGACCTCTCCATTACTCAATTAAATGTCATCTCAGTTTGACGATTCACAATTATGACAAATCGAAATTATCAATTTTGTAGAAAAAAAAGAAGTTGAAGGACATCAGTGCTGATGAATGCGCGAGTCAGCGATTACTTTTATCACTTACGTGTGAGTCTTAACGAATTATTCGAATATATATCTTTTTTCTTAATTAATAAAGAAGAATTCTTTTGTCAACTGCTTTACGACAAATTGGACACTCGGACATGCGATCACCGCACATTTGGCATGTTCCGTGTCCACATAAGAAGATCATGTTTTTCAAACGATCCAAACATACTGGACACATTGTCTGAAAGTAAAAAAAGAAGATTTATTAAGCAAATTTTTTTTTGACTCCAAGAGAAACTGGGGTAAAATGGGGATTTTGATGAAATGGTGCGAGATGAAATTTTCTGAATGATTTCATTGAAAAGCTGAGGAAATTCCATGTGAAAAACATGTATCAGAATTAATTTTTTGGAATTTTTTGAACATTCTATTTTTTTTCGACGACATTAAAAAAAAGAAATTAAGAAAATTCACTTTTTTCGGAATATTTCCACTTCTATTGGTCGTTACGACTCGGATTCGGTCTGAAGTAAATGTTCTGATTATTTCTCATTCATTTATTTGGTTTTATGAAAAAAAAGATCGATTTTTGAGATTTTTATGCAAATTCATTCGTGAAAAACAATTTTCGCACTATGAATACCTTGAAAATCGATATTTTTTCATTCAAGTCCATATAAATGGATGGAAAATTATGTCACCTTCCATTTGAGATCGCCCCCGAGTCGCTACGACTGATAAAACCGGAGATATCCTCGAAAAAGTCAAATTTTTCGATTTTCTAAAAAACTCAAATTATCGAAAAATTCTAAAAGATTAATTTTAACATAAATTTTCTAATGTGAATTTCCTCAGTTTTTCATTGAAATCATCAGGAAAAGTTAATCCCAAGTATTTTCACAGATATCAAGCAACTTTCTATTAAAATGAGTCCATTTTACCCCAATTCTCCCTTAATTAAAACAAATCAATTATCCGAATTAATTCAATTATTCATCTGCCCATAATAGCCGCTTAAAAATAGTAAATCCTCGAAAATTCATAATTTATCGTATTTCAATAAAGAATTTAAAGTTAATCCGATTCAATAAATGAATTAGTATCAAACAATAGAGTAAAATAAAAATATATATTCCATTTCACATTAATAAATCTTTCATTAACGCTCAATAAAAGGTTTATTGGATTTTAATTTACGACTGATATCAATAACCGAAAATTAATCTATTCGTGTGAATTAAATCGCTTATTGATAACTAAAATGCATCATTAATCAAAGTTCAATAGGAAATTCAATAAATGCATATTTTCGGTGAAATTAATTAATCATTCCGCAATTTCAAAAGGCAATGATTGAAATATAGGGAAAGGTGGGGTAAAATGGACATTTTGATTAAACGGTTCGAGCTAGAAATTTTCTAATGATTCCATTGGAGAGATGAGAAAATTTCAGGTAGAAAACATGTGTCAAAATTATTTTTTTTCATTCTTATGAAAATTTTACGTATTTGGTCAAGTTTTGAAGGGGTGACACTTTCGAAAATCGAAAAAATTCACTTTTTCGGCGATATCTCTGGTTCTGTTAGTCGTAGCGACCTGGGGTTCATCTCAAATGAAAGGTGAGCTCATTTCTCATCGATTTAGATGGTTCAAATTTTTTTAAATCAATTTTTCGAATATTTACAGGACATTTTCTGAAAATCAGTTTTTGCCCCATAAGTACTTGAAAAATTGATAATTTCTTTTTTAAACCACATAAATCGGTGGGAAATGAGCTCACCTTTCATTCAAAATCAACCTCAGATCGCTACAACAAATAGAACCAGAGAAATTCCCGAAAAACTGAAATTTTTTAAAAACAAAAGGATTCAACCTTTAAATCATGACGAAAAAATGGAATTTTTGAAAAATTCAAGAAAATAACTTCTGACATGTGATTTTCATGGTAAATTTCCTCAGCTTTCCAATGGAATCTTCAGAAAAAATCTATCTCCAATATTTCCATCGATTTCGAGTAATTTTCATAGTATAAGAAATCAAAACTAACAGGTGCCCGTTTCACCCCTCTTGACTTTTCTATTCCACCTTTCCCTATATCATTTTCCACATTACAAGAAAACCATTAAAATTGATAACAAACCTGTTCTTTAATATCCTGCAGCTGTTGCTGCAATTTTTGTATATCACTGTTAGACGTATCTCTGCTTCCGTTATTCATTAATACAGCTTCACCGGCGCTCGTATTCAACGCCGGTACTTCCTCCTCAACATCAGCCTTAACTTCCGATATAGTACCTGGTAATAAATACGAGTTTATCAATTATTTCAACGGTTTGAGTAATTCGAGACGAAACTAATTGAACAAGACGAGATAGAGATTCTATTTCGAAGAACTTTTCTTGTAGAGAAAAAGAAGAGCTACAAATGATGATAGGCGATTGGAAAAAAAAAATCGATTCTCAAAGAATCGATCTTTAGAAAATATGATTTTTTTGAAGATCGATTTTTTCGAGAACAAAAAAATCAAAATAAGAAAGTCGATGAATAAATATAAATAAATAAAATTTAAAAAAACAATATCACCCCAGCTTTTGATCGATATATTTCAAATAGTCGAATAATCGATTAATTTGAAGAAAAATTTAATTTTTCATTCGAATAAAGAAAAATTGATGACTTTTCCGAAAAAGGATAAAAAGATCGATTAATCGAATTCTATAGAATTAGAATCGTTTGGAAAAATCGATTTTTAAGAAAATAAAAATCGATCTTACAAATATCGACTCAAATTCGCCCATCACTAGTTACAAAAAAGGTTTTTCGTAGAAAACTACTCTATCTCCTCTATTTCAGTTCAATAATAAAACCAAAATTACCTCCTCCACCACAGCAGACGGACAATGGTACAATATGTTGTATTTGCGAACGGCATTGTACACATTTCTTCATTAATGTTGCGCAACTCTCGCATGCACACATATGACCACAAGGACGGAATAATACTCCAGCTTTACGATCCGAACAAACCACGCACTCCTCAATCTGTCAATCAAATTGATTTACGAGACATATTTTGACTATTTTGTATGAATATTCCAGATTAAGGTAGTATCCTAGTAAACTTGAGTACAGTTAAGCCCTCATTCTTTTGATGTCGCATAAAGATAATATTTTTTTACATTCTTCTGAATTTTTTCATAATTTTTGTCCGTGCAGTTTATGAGATATGAATTATCAAAGTTACTGGAAATACCGGTAGTAGGGATGAAACGCCCTAAATTGGACGGAAATAACGAAATTACTAAAAAACCACAGGGTTGACCCATTATTTAAAAACAATTGGCGAAGAGAACAGCATTTTAACTAAATAATAGAAAAAAAAATTTATCAATTCACCGTTTAGTTATCGAAAAATTTTAATTAGAAGGCAGTCGTAACTATTTGCCTCTCTCTCTATCTCATGCATTTGATAGGAGATTGATGTAAAAAAAATTCGAGAAAGAAAGATTAGATTCACAAGCTGAAGATATGACTTTCGAATAGTTTAATCACTTTTTTCGAGTAAATTGAAGCACATTTCTCCCGAATTATCAGCAATTAATTAGAAACTAATCTACAAATCCTCATTTTTCTCTGTTTTATCGACCGTACTCTGGAATACTACCTTAAGCTCAAATAGGAAAGGAGAAAAAATGGGAGGGCCAGATTATAGTTATCGATTTATGGGGAGCTTCAGATTTTTATCAATCAAGATTCAATCACCTTTATCCTCGAGGCAACGTTTTCCCGACAAATCAGGCACTTCTTGACCCTCGGGGCACAAGCATTGCAGCAGGCAACATGACCACAAGGACTAAACAGCATGTCCCTTTTTCCATCAGAACAAACAAGGCACTCGTCAATGGCTGATGATGGTGTTGGTGGTTCAATATCATGGGATTCCTTATTTTTATGACAATTAGTCAGTGTTTTACATAGATTTGGATCTGGACACAGGTCAAGTGGTGTTTGGCCTTTTTTATTTTTTAATTCTAAATCAGCCCCGTGTGCTGCCAAAAAGCATGCGATGAAGGAACTACTCTTTTTATCCTGGCCCTGGGTACCAAGGCCCATTAGAAGTCGACCCACGTCTTGCACATCCTGTAACTGTCTTAACTGTGACAGTGTATGATGACGCAGCGCCTCGTGCAATGGTGTGTCACCGTCCTTATCAGCGACATTAACGTTTGCACCCTCACGTACGAGTAACTATCAATTAATTTTATTTAATTAGTAATTTTTCCTTTTTTTTTTCTGGGTTAATGGAAAGTAAAGATCAAGGATATCCAAGTAGTTGAGATAATAATTTTTTTCTTTTTAATTTTGGACATTCGTGATAGAGTAGCATGAGGAGATTTTTTTAAGATCAATTTTACCTCGTGTTACCGAATGTTTTCAGGCAAAAATGATTTTTGAAAAAAATAAAATTATCACCAAACTCCATAAGCGAGATTTAATTCTAGTTTCAATTAAACAATTCATAGTCACAGACCATTATTTTCTTTATACAACCGTATATATTCTTATTCGTCAGAATGTCTCTTATTTTTTCGAATCATAAAAAATGCCTGTTTCCGGACAAATAGCCACGATTAATCCAATTAATTACATGAAGAAATCTATGGCGATCATATTGAATGTTTAAAATCCGAGGATCCTCCAATCCACAGTCCCAGAGGCTGGGACAACGTGAGTCAAATGCAGAGCAATATTAAATATTTATCATAATATTTCATAACAATTAACTATCGTAGACATCGTTCTAATTTAAAAAAATAAATGTTACAAATTCGAGATAATTACAATAACCATGAAATTTAAAAAGAAATCATGTAGATAACTTGAACTTACTAACTTGGATTACCTCAAAGAGAAAAAGAATTCTAAAAATTCAAAGGAAAATAATTCACTTACTCGAACAATCTGTGTGTGCTGACGTTCAACAGCAAGATGAAGTGCCGTCTGCAAATTGACATTCTGCAGATCCAGGTCGGCTTTACCAACTCTTGCTAGTAACTCAGCAACTTCAACATGATTGTTAAGTGCAGCAAGATGAAGGGCTGTATAACCATCATCTTTTTTTTCATCAACTATCCATGGACGTGGAAGTTTCGAGAGTAATATTCTCATAGCACTGAAACAATAATTTTCAAAGTAATTAAATTAATTGCATTTTCATGTTGATATCTTTAAATTTGATGAATTGAGCCTTCTGATTATTTTGTTCAATTTTTACGCACCAAGTTTCCATGAAATTGTTGAATTTCACCTAAAATTATGCCTTAAAACCCTTTAATTTTAAAAAGAAATTTTCCAAAAATCAATAACTCCTATTTGCCTCTCAAAATGAACCAAAAAATATTATCTCCTCCCTTCATCTCTCTAATCATCTTTTTTTTACCCAATAATAGTCTCGAATTGAATTTGAGATATCGCAAATCATTCGATATTTCTGTTTCGCCAGTTTCAGTTCAAGAGACTAAAATAGAAAATTAACTTCCGATCGATTATTTGCCAATATTCGATTAATCGATACGCGATATTTCGCATTAAATTCGAGAGATCGCAAATCGTTCGATAGTTGCATTCCACCACTTTGAGTTTAAAGGGTTTTAAATTCTCTCCAATCGATCGATTTCAAGAATTCGATTGATCGATTTTTAAGAATCGATTAATCGAATATTGGATCGATGTCAAAATTCAATTCATCAAATCTTGGATCAATCGATAATCCGATTTCGTTTCATCTGTTATAGTTTGAGCGGACGACTTTCAATTAATCGATGTCACAATTCGATTAATCGAATTTTGGACTTTCTCCGATTTCAACATCCTATGATACCTACATCTGAGTCAATTCTAATGTCATTTCATGAAAAAAATCATAATGATCGCTAAACAATGAATTAAGTTGTGTAATGTATACACATAAGTGATTGTAAATTTCTTTCTTGGGAAGTTCTTGTAATTATGTCTGCAATGTTTTGTAATTTGATAATTTCAGTGGCTTCGGCTGTTGGGTCTTGATAAACTAAATGAATAAATAAAATGAATAAAAATTCGAAAGTTTGGAATTGAATGGATTTTCCGCTTATTTTACCCCTTACACAGAGGTAAATTTCGTATGTAGACCTAACAAAATTCTATTGTTGAGGTGATTTTCGTAATCATCAGAATTGATTCTAGTACACAGCACTAAGTCATTAGTAAATGTCACCAAGTCCTTGTGCGAAAATTTTGATACGTAAGAACAGCAATTGTTCACGTCTAAAGTAAGCATTACCAAATGGTTGAGGTCTTCACCAACTATAATTTTATTGTTACTAAAATTACATTTTTGTAGAAGGAAAATCTTTTGAGCAAAGTATTTTGATATATCAATGCCCCATGGTAAGTCGACCTTCTCCAACGAGATGAACTTCATTGCACTTGGTACGAAAAGGAAGTGAGTGGGAGAGAGGAAATGAGAATGTTGCAGCTGTTGGTGTGGAGGCCTCCCGGCGACTTCATGAGGATCTCTCAAAAACCGTTCACGGAGTTGTCCCAGGCATCGGCATGGCATTGCACATGTTGACACATTACAGCGGCACATGTTTATGGTCCCTAAGAACAACGCTCCAGGCGGTTTCTCTCTTTCCCCTCTCTGAGTTTATTTATTTTTTCCTCTCCTTCGAGGAACAAGAAGAAAAGAAAGAAAAAGAGAAAAAAAAAGATCTTGGATTAAAAGTTTGTGTCTTGAAAAATCAGTTGTTTACGATTCTCCTGATGAAGTTTTTCAAGCCAATGGATTTTCTATTCTACAAGAATTTCTAACAAATTGAGGCTTCCTGTGAAGTACAACCGCAAATACTTGGACGAGTCCGAACAATTCATTTTGGTTGGATAAAACTTTTCGAGACAAAAAAATCACTTCTATTGTGGAGAATCAAGAGAAGAAGAAATTTCAATTTTTTTTGTGGAAGAATCTGCAAAAAAGGTTTCACAAAGAATTTCCTATCTCCATTATTTTAGTTAGATAAAGGGATGTATTAAAATTAAAGTACTAGGCTCCTTCATGAAAAGGGTCCTCGGTATGCATGTGTTGGATACCCACTCCAATAATCTGGGTTTTTCCCTAGTCTTTTCCCCTGGTTTTTCTCAACTGACCCATGTGCACACCAAATATGCAGTCCCAATACTTTCTTTCCCCTTTTTATAACTTTTACCGCTATAATCTCCAATAAAGCAAACTCTTGTAATTACTTTGTTGCACTCCTGGTCCCAAATTCTCGAGTACAAGCAATAATTGTCCGAGCATCTGCCAGCTGATTGCCTCACTCAATCGTGAATTCTACCAAATTTTCCTGTCTTCAAAATTAAAAAAAAAAATACGTGGTGAAAAAATCTGGATTAATTTCAAATTACTCCAGAATACTGAAAGAATCCCTATACAGTTTTTTATCGAAATCATACGACTGGATTCTGAGAAAAACAAAGAAAACCTGGCGAATTTGATTGATTCTTGAGGTTATCCCATTGACTCTGTGTTAAAAGTTGAATCTTTGAGATTGAATATCTCATTAATTACGCGGTAAAAAAAATTCAAATTTCCCACAAAAATCAGAAATAACATGATTACTTATTCCCCCAAATTCGAAGAAAATCCGTCGATAACTCGAAATTTAACTTAACTCCTGACCTCTTAATTTTTACATCAACAAATAGCGAATCACAAGTGAATAGTTGCACATTAGCCTCTATTATTTCAGCAAATGCAGGCCCACATGGCCAATTAAATTGTAATGCTCTATAGTTTAGTTTGGAAAATGAGCCTAGGCGAGTGAATAAAGAGGATGAAAGAAAAAAAGAACAACGAATTTTAATTGAGAATAATACCAGGGGAAACGTAATGACGTGTAATAACGACTGTAGGTAAATGAGAAAGAGGCGGAGGGTGGCTGCTGAAGTGAACTAGAAGGGGGGGAGAGAAATGACAGAGGAGGGAGCGATAGATACCAGAGGCGTGAATTTTGTCATAATTGGTGGTCTAATCAATTTATAGTTATTAATGCAATAACGCCAACATTCGAGTGCATTTGCATATTCATGTTGCAAAAGGCGTTCTTCCTCCCCCTCCCCCTGCCCCCCTACTACCGCCCAGTGATGAACTAAACTTGCCAGGGACTATCTCTGCCAAGGCAAAACTAACTAGACCCAGTGCATTACATACTTTCCATTCATTTTCTTTATTTTTCTAATTTTTTTTTTACCTTTTTGAAACTCTTCTCTGCATTGTTTCCAAGCAAGTGCATTTTTTTTTAATTTCTTTTTTTTTTTATTATAAACTCTGCTTCTGTTTTCAACTGTTGTTTGTAAATTTTTCTACTAAATTACACGAACACAGACATACAGGGACATGAATTAGATAGAAATAAAGGCATGTTCTCGTTCTTCTGTTTCCTGGGGAATAAAAAACAAGCCAGTGGACACTGCAAATGCCATTTCATTGAAATTTTCTAGTTTTCTTTGTTTTTTTCATATCTCTGGATTTTTATCATACAGTTTTCTTCATTCATCCGTGAAAAATGCATTTGAATGGAATAATTTGAGTTTTTTTTAATAACGCAAAGTTTTCGAATTATTTGTAAAAAGTAAGGATTAAAGAAGCATTCACGTTTTTCAACATAATTTGGTGAAAAAAAAGTAATATCAATCAACTTCTGATCGATTAATTTCAAGTATCGATTAATCGATGCAATATTTCGCATTAAATTCGAGATTTGATGACATGAAAAAAAACAATATCACATCAGCTTGCAATCGATCAATTTCAAAATTTCGATTAATCGATGCGATATATCGCATTGAATTCGAGATATCGCATCCCCATTCGATAGTTCCGTTTCACCAGTTTCAATTTAGCGGCATTTTCAAACAATTCGAAATGTTTCGCTCAAAATCTAAAAAAATGACGATTTTCAATTGAGCCATACTGCCCCACCTTTCGAGATATCACTACCAAAATTTTTTTGCAGCTTCCCAATGTTATCGAGAGTATCCGCCTAAATTTTGCAGCAAAAATCTCCAGCAGGAAGGAAGCTATGAATTTTTTAAGATCGGAATTTGAGCACTTTTGTAGGTACACTTCTTTTTCATCCGAATTTTTGATGTCCCTTTGTATGTTTTAAAGAGATATATCACATTGAAAAATAGCAGAAGAACTGTCTGCATTGGAGCATAACATGAATATACATAGGTATATACATATATATGTATAATACGAAGTGGGCACATTACGTTAGTGTTGTCCTGTGTGTTGTGTATGCCTTTTGGGTGACTCAGTGACAGCCCGGCCATCCGTCCACTGTCTACCGGGTTAAACGTCTCGCTCGTGCTTTTAAAAGCTGTAATCCAGCGTGTGTGTATACCGTTCTTTTTTTTTTTTCATTTCCCCCCTTGTTTTTTTTCCTCCCCCTCGTGTGTCATGCATGTACTTTTATATGTACAAGTGAGTGCGCATTTTCTGTTATACCAGCTGATCGCGTAACCCTGTTTATCAAATAAACCAGATGCATCTCTCAATCCATCGAGCAAATAGAAAAAAATCCACTGTTTATCTTCTATTTCCTTGAGTTATTTTCAATCGATCATCATTTTAAATTCAATTGAGAGTGATACAGAGTTTGTTTGAATATTCGAAAAAATGTTTGCACTTAGTTTTACTCTTTATTTCAAAACTTTTTTCATTGGAAAACACAAATTTTCATGTAAATACTGAAAAACGTCTGTTTGCACATGAATTTACTGGGAAAAATTTCATTTTTAAAAAGGATCTCGGAAACTAAGCAAGATAGCGCAATTTTTAAAGAAACCTTTTTTTTAGCCCTTGTGCTAATCTGCAAAAAAGGTTACTTCAAAAATTTCTCTATCTCCTTTACTTTCCGAAATATCCTACATTCTAATTGAACTTAGCTCCGAAACTTTTGGACACTTAGGATTATTTAGGACTATTATTTAACGCAACGTTTAGATAACTTCTCGTAGAATTTACAGCAGTCAGAGGGAAATGAATATAAACATTTCAATTTTAATCAAAACTTCACCACATACATCCTCAGCAGAAAAAATCGCTCATCCGCCACTTTTTTCCTGCTTTTTTTTTTCAATTTTCTTCTTTTTTTTTTAAAAAAAGAGTTAGGTTACAGCTATTACGCTGTACGATTGATAAAGTGGATATTACTGGATTACGTAACGCAATGCATATATTCTCATATTTTCAAGTCCTTCGGTACAGAGAACCTCCCATCTTCTCTCTACCAAGTTCTCTCTATCTCTATCTCTTTCTCTCTTTCTTCTTCTACTTTGGAACACTGCCCATTTTCCATCTACACGATTGTTCGAGGCTTGTGTATCTTCCATCCGAAACGCGGTTCTCCATTTTCCCAGCAATATGTCTTGCTTTACTCCCAGGCAAATAGTAATGGTTGAAGGAGAAGATGAAAGAAAATAAAGTAAAATAAAAAAGCAGGAAAAAACGAATAGCGAATGAACAAAAAAGAGGGGATAAAGAGAAAGAGAGAGAGAGAGAGAAAGGAATGAAGTATTTGCGCGTTTCGGGCGTTTTAAACAAAATAAATTTCATTCAATTTAATTTGTTGGAGAGATAGATATTGTGTCTGTCTCAGTGTGTAATGCATTGGGGCATTAATTTTTTTAGAAACAGCTTTTATTTCAAACGGACCATGAGAGCGCGCGCTTTTTATTTCGAAAGGGACTTGGCGCGAGACACTACCGAGACTCTTCATGAGTTATTTGCGCTTAAGTAAAGATACCTTAAAGGCAAGTGGATTTATCGAAAAATGTGAAGAGACCTTTTTTGTGGGGAATTTTGAAAGCTACAAAAAAGATCTTCTGACTTTTTCCTGTAAATACGATATTTTCGGAGATATTCATTGATCAATGGGGAAAAATGAGTTTTCATTGAAACTTTGACTGATTTCAATTGACTTTTCACAAATTTCTATTCTTTTCATTTTATAAAGTGGAGAATTTTTCTTATCTTCAAGTGACAATAATGGGAAATGGGGAAGGAGGAAAAACTCGAGTGTCAATTCATTTTTCTTCTTTAGAGAAGGAAAAAGTCGACGGTTTTATTGCATCAATTTTTGCCAATTCTGTGAGAAATTTTTCAAGACAAATTTTTTAATATTAAAATTGATAAATTTATTGAACAATTAATCATTGATGCATGAACATATGCTTCACGTTCCGCATTAAATTCCAACATTGACAGTGACTTTAGCCTGAGTAAAATCGGCATTGATGGGAGAAATATATATATATATATATATTTTCAATCGACAAAATACATTGTAACAATTTTTGGAATGAGAGAAGCTATGACGCAATTTCCGGTTAAACGCGCGATTTCTCACTCATCGGCACTCCCACTAGTCGTTGAGGGCTGGGTAACTGCGTATCGTTCGCCCTGGGCTTTAATACTCTCGCATCGATTCCTCTTTTATTATTTCGATTAAAGTATAAAAAATTGGAAAATGATAAAAAAAAAAAAAAATAAGGATCACACGACCAATAGATGAACACTGACCAGAAGATGAACGGTTTCTATTATCGAGGATTTTCATAGATAAAGGAATGATTCTTATACTTTTCACGTCAATTCCTGATTACATTCATATCGTCGCCTTAGAGTTAAAGGGGCGTAAGTGCCAAAAACACGAAATTCTGGTGTGAAAGGGGCGTATGTCCACTTATCACTCCAAAATGTTTTTCCATAGCCTCTGGGACATTATTTGTTTTTACGAAATGGAAAGTTGTAAAAAAAATGCATTTTTCTGCACTTTTTTCTGGGTTTATGAAAGGGAAAATAAAATTCAAAGTATTTGGAAAAGAATTCATAAAATTTTTATTGTGATGATGACAGAAGTAAAATATTTTCAAGATAAAATACTATTTTATTCCTATTTTTTACTTTTTTTTTTTTTTATTTCAACAACGAAAGTTTATCCTCAATTTCAGAATTTATATAAAAAATTCTTTATTTATTTTCTGACGCAGAGAAGTTTATAGAGATGAAATATTTTATTTATTGAAGTAAATCCTTTATAAATCTTTTGGTATAAAATTTTTACGTGACAAAAAAAGTTTTAAATTTTTACGGTTGAAAAGTGTCATGCATATTGAATATTTCGAATATCTTCGGAACCATTGGGTTTTGAGGGAAAAATATTGAGGGATTTTTTTTTTTTTAGAGAGGATTTTATAGTTTAAAAAAAGGGAAAATGAATTTATAATAAAATTTGATTATTTGAGTTCAAAATTTAATTTGCAAAATTCAATTATCAACCGAAATATTCTATTTTTTTGGCTTTTTCGACAGAAAATGAATTGTCTTGATTAAAAAAAAAAGATCATTTTGAATTCGAGAGTGATGAAGTCTATTTGAATATGTGGAAAATGTTTGAATGCAGTTTTACTCATATTTTGGACTTTTTTGGAAATTTTAATGTTAAAAAAAAACCATTGCGTTTAAAAAAAGTATTTTGTGTTATAAAAAAAAAGTTTTCGAATTAGTAATGAAATTTGATTATTTCCTTCTCGAATTCAATTTGCATAATTAAAATTATCAATTTAAATATTTAATTTTTTGAATTAAAATAAAAAAAAAAAATTTCTAATTGTAGAAAAAAAAAGAAAGAAATCGTTAATAGACATTTAAATACTCAATGACGTTGACTACATTACTGCACTAATTTTTTTTTTTCACTCCCCAGAGTCTATTGAACATGCTGAAATACATATACTAATACACACTGATAACACTATACACACGAAACTTGGTAACAATTCACGGTGCAATGGGTTTTGTGGTCAACGTCAATTCCCGAGGATGCGGCACCCTTTACCGAGGGATTGGCCCACAATCGATACTTCTGTGTTACGTCTCTCACGGTATTTTGATAGAGAGAAAGGCAGAGTGGCAAGCAGAAGAGAGAGAAGAGCCGGGGGGGGGGGGGGGGGGATTATTCCGAGTGAAATGTTTGTTAATTGGGGGAAATTTTGATTTTCGAGTTGACGCAGTTGGAGCTTCAAAATTCTGGTGGTCTATCCCGAGATAATTACGAAGCAATTTAATCCGGTTTTTCGGGGGAATCAATCCAATTTGTTTTTTAGGCGAATATCTCGGAATTGTGAGCGAGATTGTGCGATTTTGCTCGTTTCCAAAGGTCTTGAAATTCTCTGCTCGTGAAAAGGATAAGGGAAAGATGACGCTATATCACTTAGTTTCCGAAAGATTTGAAAAAGAAAATTAATTTGAAAAATCGACTTAAAATATTGATGAAAAAATTATATTATTTGCAAAAAATGATTTACTAAAAATTGTCAGAAATCT
The DNA here is from genome assembly GCA_963921955.1 of Aleiodes alternator. Classification (NCBI taxonomy): domain Eukaryota; kingdom Metazoa; phylum Arthropoda; class Insecta; order Hymenoptera; family Braconidae; genus Aleiodes; species Aleiodes alternator. Next base: position 8,789,197 of record OY998098.1, on the reverse strand, counting down.
GTTATTTTCAGTTTCATGGAAAAATGAGGATTTATAGATGAGTTCTCAATTAATTGCTGATAAAACGTGCTTTAATTTAAACGAAAAAAGTGATTCAACTATCCGAAAGTCATATCTTCAACTTGTAAATATCATTTTTTTCTCGAATTTTTTTTACATCAATCTTCTAATTAAAATTCCTCAATAACTATATGGTGAATTGAATATTTTTTTCCTCTATTATTTAGTTAACATGCTGTTCTCTTCGCCATTTGTTTTTAAATGATGGGTCAACCCTGTGGTTTTTTAATAATTTCGTTATTTCCGTCCGATTAAGGGCGTTTCATCCCCACCACCGGTATTTCCAGGAACTTTGCTAATTCATATCTCATAAACTGCACGGACGAAAATTTTTGAAAAAATTCAGAAAAATGTTAAAAAAACATCATCTTTGATATGGCATCAAAAGAGATGAGGGGATTAACCGTACTCGAGTTCACTGGCATACTACCTCAAATAAAACAGATAAAACTGCACGTTTACTCGACACGTAACGTCGCTCAAGAAAGGAAAAAAAAAAGGGCAGAAAAAAATCATCCACAAGATAACTAAAAAGACCAAGTTCTTCAACGAAATAGGAAATTTCGTGCATGATTGGAGCAAATGGCGAATAAATTCCAGGGCATACCGATTTCTTCGCCTTCTGCATCGATCACGAGAAGCACTATCTCTTTCTCTCTCTCTCTCTCTTTTTCTCTCTCTTTCACGTGCGGGGGTGCGGTTCAGTTGTGTGTGGCGTGAAAATTGAAATTCCTCTTAGACGAGGAAAACTAAATTACAACTACAAACTAATTCGATGGAATGAGAGAGATGGTAACACAGAAGAAAAGTCCTCGGGACGAGAATGAAAAAAAAAAATGAAAATAAAGATGAAAAAAAAGCAAAAAAAAAAAACAAGGAAAAAGGAAAATAACTCTGATAGTACCCACTTTTCCTCTCGCCGCATAATTTATGCGTTCAATACCAACCGCGTGCTTTTCTTACTTCTTTCTGCTTTATATCCCTCGTTTTTACTCTTCTCTGTCTCTCCTCGTTTCCACTGAAAAGACCACCACAGTGGCAAAAAGAGAGAGAAAGAGGAGAGTGAGAGGAGGAGGGGGGGAGGGGGTGGTGGGAAAGAATTGGAATAGGAGAAAATATTAATTCTGGTCTTCTTTCCAGGACTTATTACAAAAAGATGGGACGAAGAAAACTTTTTTTTTTTTACCCGCAACGATGGAAATGTCTTTAATAAAATATGGCCAATGGCTTCAGATGCCACTGGGATAATATATATTTCTTTTCTTTTATCGGTGAAATTTATTCAGAATGTTTTTAACGAAAAATTTTATGTCAGCCAGTTTTTCACGATTTTTTTTTCTCTTCTGCCACCACTGATGAAATGTGTCGTGAATGGAAAGGAATTATTTCAGCTTGTTTTTTTTCTGGAGAGGGCAAAATTAAAGGGAAATTATTCATTTGGTAACTGGAAAAACACATTTATCATGAAAAATATGAATTATTTCAGTTTCAACTGATTTTAGAGAGGATTTCGTTTGTTTTTTGGAAATATCTGGGAGAATGAGGGAAATGGCGAGAGGATTTTGTCATAAACCTTTCTGTAGCTCTTTTTCTCTCCTACAAAAAAGAAATCTCCACGAAAATTTCCCAGTTGTCAAAAAAAATGGATTTTGTTTCGTCACCCACTTGAAAAAAATGCAGTAAGTAATGGAGATACACCCATTTCTTCCCCAAGACGGTTTTGTAGAGAATTTTCAGGGTTACAAGAAAGGATTAGGGTGAAATCGCTCTATCTTCCTCAGTTTCTGAGAGATTGCACAAAAAAAACGTGGAAAAAAGCGATTTTCCTCTTTCTAAATTTTCGAAGGTAGTATCTCAGCCATTTCAAGTGCAGTTAATCCCTTACTTTTTTGATACCGTATCAAAGATGATGTTTTTTACATTTTTCTAATTTTTTTCATAATTTTCGTTCGTGCAGTTTATGAGATATGAATTATCAAAATTACTGGAAATAACCCTAAATCGGACGGAAATAACGAAATTAACCCGTTATTTAAAAACAATTGGTGAAGAGAACAGCATTTTAACTAGATAATAGAAGAAAGAAATGTTCAATTCAGCCTATAGTTATTGAGAAATTTTAATTGGAAGTTAGTCATAAGTATTTGCTTCTCTCTCTATCTCATGCATGTGATAGGAGATTAATGTAAAAAAAATCGAGAAAAAAAATTATATTCACAAGCTGAAGATATGACTTTCGAATAGTTTGATCACTTTTTTCGGGTAAATTGAAGCACATTTTCCCCGAATTATCAGCAATTAGTGTGAAAACAAACCTAGAAATCCTCATTTTACCCTGTTTCATCAAGCATACTCTGCAATACCACCTCGAATTACAGTAATCTCCATTAATAATGAAATTAAAAAAAAAAAACCATCACAAGAGTCTGTACTTATAACACATACGTGTATTTGCACTGGACCCACGTGATTTGCATGACTTGGTTTGTACAGACACTCTCTCCCTCTCTTCAGCGGTTTCGTACGTTTGACACAAAGTTATTTCTACCCAAATGAACTACCAGTGTAACTTGATACAACACACAGTTTTGAAACGACTGAAACAGCAAGAGGGGGGGGGGGTTGATGAAACAGTCAGTGTACTTAATGAGCGAGGGAATATTGTCAAAAGTTTTACTGTCAAAATATTACCCACTCCAACATCTGAGAAAATTTAATTTTCCTCTTTCTTCTAATTTTTTCCCTTTTTTTTTGTTATTCTTCTTTTTTTTTCAATTTATAATTCATTCTTAGATTCCATCGAGCGTAATTCGTCTTTGGATTTCCTCTCGACGAGCTTCTTGGGATAGAGACAAATAATATTAGTTCGTTTTCTCTGTTGAAGGGAAAGGAAAAAAAGAATTCTAGTAGATTTGTCATGGGACAGGAAGGAATGATAAAAGGAGTGACTTGTAGGAAAAACAAGTCGAGGGAAAAGTAGAAGAAAAAGAAGGAGAAAAAAAAAGGAAAAATAACGAAAACTTGCTTCGTCTCAATCTCAGGGTTTTTCCTCTGAAGTTTTCCAAAAGTATGTCCTTTCACTCATTGCCTTTTTTTTTTTTTACTATTTTTTCTTCTATGTGTCTGCTGTGTGTCGTCAAGCGAGCTTTCATCTCCCTTCGACCAATCGTATTTTTCTTGATTTTTTGCCCTTTCTCTTATGTAATATCATCAAGCTCCTTTTGTTGACGGATTCTCGTTGTCTCTTGCATGATCCAGTATTTTTTATCACGTGTTTGTGTACAGAATAAATAGACCAAAAAAAAAATGGGAAAAATAAATTTTGATGGACGTTTTTAGCGTCAAATTTTTGCAGCTTTTCACTGGAATCATGGAAAAAAAAATCACGTCAGCCGCTGCCCTTTTATTCTACTGTAAACCAAAAAAAACGTGATTTTTTTAGGAAATTAAGGTAGTATCCCAGAGTACGGTCGATAAAACTGGGAAAAATGAGGATTTGTAGGTTAGTTTTCAATTAATTGCTTATAATTTGGGGCAATGTGCTTTAATTCACCCGAAAACAGTGATTAAACTATTCGAAAGTCATATCTTCAGCTTGTGAATATAATTTTTCTTGCATCAGTCTCCTATCAGATGCATGAGATAAAGAGAGAGGCAAATAGTGACGACTACTTTCTAATTAAAATTTCTCAATAACTATACGGTGAATTGAATATTTTTTTCTTCTATTATTTAGTTAAAATACTGTTCTCTTCGACAATTGTTTTTAAATAATGTGTCAACCTTTTGGTTTAGTAATTTCGTTATTTCCGTTCGATTTAGGGCTTTTCATCCCCACAACTGCTATTTTCAGTAACTTTGATAATTCATATCTCATAAACTACACGGACAAAAATCATGAAAAAATTCAGAAAAATGTAAAAAAACATCATCTTTGATACGGCATCAAAAAAAAAAAGGGTGAAGCACGGGAATACTACCTTAATTCATCGATGCAGTTTAAAATGCGCCGAGATTGTCTGAGAATTTTGTATCACTGGCGCAGTGTACTTACTGGTTTCTTTAAATATTACATGAAAAAGAATGTTGGAAAAATGTGCAATAGTGTTGGTGATTGTGTCCCTCGGTACCTCTTTCGGTACTACTCCAGTCTCTCCATCTTTCTTCCTCAATTTTTCCCTCTTTCTCTCTCTCTCTTTCTCTTGCTCTTTTCCTCCTTACTCTACACTCAGCATCACGTCGTTGAGGTTACTCAGAGTCTTTGCCACTGGATATATACGTAGAGGGCTATTTTCAACGGGACTGAACTCCGTAACCCGATACGCCAAGGGATAGAAAGAAGCTTCAAGTTTTAACGCGCTGTAACGTGCATCGCATCTTCTCTATACTTTTCGTTATATCTTCCGTAACTATCCCCCCTCCCCTCCTCTTTTTTTTGCACTTTTTTCAGAGCTTTTACCATTTTTACGTGCCCGTTGACATAATTCCGGCTCTACTTACGTCAATATATTTCTAAAAAATTTCTAAATGTTAAGTGCACTCGGAAACTAAGCGAGATAGAGAATTTTTTGTAGACATCTTTTTTGTAGAGAATTTCAAGAGCTAAAAAAAAGGTCTCCACAAAAATTTCCCTATCTCTCTTGCTTTCCGAGTGCCTTTCAGTAAACTAAAAAAAAGCCCGGATTGACTCGTTTCCCTTGACGACTCAATTTTTCCCAATATTCCGAATAATTCACAGAGTCTTTGCGATTGTTTAAACTAATCGCTAATAAAATAGAAATGCGCACACATTTCACAAGCGATTCTATCTCGCGGTGGGGTGCCTCTCTCCCCTCAGAGCTCAAGAAGCAAAAAAAAAAAAGAAAAATGTACATTAGAAACTGGCATGCCTCTCACTGGTTTAAAAATAAAACGCAGCCTGTCAGTTGACGAATGAAATGGCCGAGTCGTAACGTATTCACACACAGGGATGCATCGCGTGGTCCGAGAGACGTTGGCTACACGAGTTTATTTCCGTACATATTTTCCAGTGTTTAAAAAGAAAAAAGGGAAGAGTTCGTAAGACTTCTGTTCAATGCTCGTAGAAGAGGTCCCCCCATAAATTCTCGAAATTTGTGAGTAAAAACGTATCCATTAAACTCAATAAATAAAAGAAAATTCATTAAGGTAGTTGTATCTGATTTTGAGAAATCGGATGGTTTCCTTCAAATTTGGTGGAATAAGTAATCATGTTATTTCCGATTTTTTTGCAAAATTTGAAATTTTCTCACCGTGTAATTAATGAGATATTCAATCTCAAAGTTTCAACTTTTAACACAGAGTAAATGGGATAACCTCAAAAATCAATCAAATTCGCCAAGTTTTCTTTGTTTTTCTCAAAATCCAGTCGTATGATTTCGATAAAAAAACTGTATAGAGATTCTTTCAGTATTTTGGAGTAATTTGAAATTAATCCAGATTTTTTCACCACGTATTTTTTTTTTTAATTTTGAAGACAGGAAAATTTGGTAGAATTCACGATTGAGTGAGACAATCAGCTGGCCGCTGCTTGTACGCTATTGGCTGATTCGTTCGGCATAGTTGTGTGTGTGTGCTCTATTGTCCTATACGTGCAATGAATGTTCAGATATGTGCATACAGCACCGTATCATTTGGGGAATATCGAGAGTTTCCTAAAAAATCTTATGATTCTCGTTAAATTCATGATTACATGCAAAATTTCGTACTTCAATATCGAATGAATGAATTTACGATATATAACAATGAAAATAAACATGTAATACATGCACACCGAGAACCCTTTCCCTGAAAAACCCGATACCTCGATTTTTGTACATCCCTTCCTCATAAAACTACCTTAATCCCCTAAAAAAACCTAGAAAAATCATTTTAAAAAAAAAAGAGAAATTTTCAAGGCACGAGATTATCGTACAGTATATTTCTCGAGTCTGTCTGAAATACCCAGGAATAGTGCGCCATGTGTTTGAAACCCGTGGGACGCCTATTTTCGGGTAAAGACAAATTTGGCGCGTGAGGGCACACACACACACACATCAAACACAAACACATGCACAGACACACACACAAATCGTGCGCATAGAAAAGAGACGAAAAAAGGAGGAGGGCAAATAAAGTGTAAGCTTACATGCGTTTGGCTAATGCTGGAAATGAAAAAGGCAAATGTGTCGGAGGAGGGGAGGGAGAGAATTTTAAAACATAGAAGTGTACAGAAATGGTAAAAGAGAGGAGAAGGAGGGAGAGGGAGTTCGGGGTTTGAGGGAGAGTGATGGCTGGTGTGACAAGGAGGCCAATGGGATGTGTGGGGCCATTTTTAGAGGACTCCCCCCCGTCTCACTCTCTCTCTCTCTCTCTCTTCAACTTTCTTGTTTTAACGCTCAAGATTTTATATTCGTTACTTGTGCCCCCGCCGTTGGCCCCTGAAGACTCTCATCTTTAACGGCATTCAGTTGGAAGCAGTACGACAGAATAGTAGTGCCCATCGAACACATCCACCAACTTAACCGATAATCATGGAAGAAAATTGGTGGGTAACGGTGGCACTTGAGAGAAGCAAAAAACCTATTGGAGACACAACTTGGGAGTAGACAAAAGCGTTTGAAGAAAATTTTCTTTATTATATTTTCTTCGAGTCGTGCTCCAAGTGCGCGGCACATGAAGAAGAAGAGAAAGGAGAAGGACTCGAGGAAAGAGCAACAGAAATTGAGATTCACAATTGAAAATCAAGGATTTGGAAGACAACTTCTGTTATTTGTGACACCTCTTTTTTTTAATAATTTGTGGAATTGAGAGGCATCTTGTGTTATAAACGTGTTAATCTCATGGCCGGACGACTGTTCCGTGCTTCCTTACTTCCCATAGTAATATTAAACATATGGAATGTAAAGAAGTATGGAGCTGGGTCCCAGGCGAATCATCAAGAGTCATCAGGAAATTTTTGGTTTTATTTTTATTTCAATTGAATTTTAATTGAAAACCGCACATGAAGGTGATTTTTTTCTGCAAGACGTGACGAAATACCTGCGATTAAAAATAGCATGTGTCTCGTGTTGGGCGAGAAGATAAATTCATAGCGCGAGTAAAAATTGGCGCAAAAATAGCATGTTCTAATGCGCGTTTTTTTTGTTATTTGTGCAAATTATAGGGAAAAGGTTCATTTTATCTTGATTTTGCAATAGGGAAAAAATTGAATTGAGAGGGGAAAAAGCGCGGGAGGGGAGGATGATTTTTTGGCGCGGACATAGCAGACAGTCGAAAATAGTAACTGCTATATTTCCAGAAATAAAGTTCTCCGGTTACGGCGAGTTATTTCCGTCGAACATTTGGCTGGTCGACAATTCCGACTGGTGGCGCTACTCTTCTCTTTTTTTTTCACGAATTTTTATTTCACTGAGTTACCACCAGGCGGCTACTCGCATCTATCGCGTTCTCGCATTCGTTTTTTTTATATATATATATATAGGTTATATGTAAATGGTTATATATGTGTATGAATATGTATTCGCACAGAGAGAAATGGGGGAAGGGGTGGGGGGAGGGATAAAACTGCACGAGACAAGCGATTTACGAGGGAAGAGCGAGTTACATCGTGAGTTTCGTTGAATAATGGACCGAGGATGAGGATAGGGAATGCGGTGGGCGCATTTTTTTTTGCACACACTACTACTACTATAACAAGTAGCGGTGGAAAAACTATCGTGACTTTGCCCACTGCGTTTTTCCTATTCATTTGGAGCATGTGGGAGGTTTGCTTCGCGGATTTTCATTGTTGTTTTCACGATTTCGAAATGAACGTTTGCTTTTTTTTTTCACTTGATCCATTGTAGCGAGTCATTTTTGCTCTGGATGCCAACTCTTTTTTTCTTCGGTTCTCGGGTTTCATTAAAAGATAAGCGGAGAGGAAAAAAAAGGGAATTTTTTCCGGAGATCAACATCATGTTTTTATCAATAAATAATGTTATTTGTTGTTTTTTTTTCTTTTGAAAAAAAATTGCAGACAGCTTGCAGAAATTCTTCTCGAAAAATTCCGGTTCTTTCACTTGAAAAATAATGAAATTTCGAGAATTAATCACGAGAAAAATCGGAAAAAATTCGAGGATTTAGAGAATATGAGGTCAAAGGTCATGGCTCAGTTTGGACGAAATCAATCGTGTTTTTTTGGAGAAATTCATTTTAAAAAAATTCTTTAAAATTTACTATATCTTAAAAACTTTTGAAATTATATCAATTGAAAAGGTTTCAAAATAAAGGATTTATCACGAGAAATAAACATTGAAAACATGAAATTGTTAAGTAAAAAAAAATATATTATCATTATTATATCATTATCACCCCCACATAACACATGCATACGCACATACACACAGTAATTTTTTCTAAATACAATTTTCAAACTTTTCAGATAATTCCATACTTTTTGGAGCAGAACAATGCAGTTCAAAAATATAAACAGTTGCAAAGTTTCCATTTGCAAGAAAGGAAGAAAAAAAGGGAAAAGAAGTAAAATAACATTTTTGAAGCATTTGGGAATTTCGTTGAATTACAGAAATGGAGGACTGGACCCTGAGGAAAATGTCACTGAACAAATTACCCATTTTCCCATAGAGCTGGAGTTCTCCGCACGTACGACAATGACCCCGTTGACAAGCGCAGAGCCACGGGGTGAGGGAAGGGGAGGAGGGGGGGGGGAAGGAGTAGGAGGTAGAGAGCAAGTGTATGCAGAGTTCGTGTTGGGGATGCATTGCAAGGATAGAAGAGAAGAGAGGAGGGGGGGAGATGTGTCGTACCTGGAAGCCCTGTAGTGTATTAAATTTGTCCCTGGCAAAATGGGTTTGCTCTCCCCTTGCCACCACCCCCTTCATCCCTGCTCTTCTCTTCTCTTGTTAATGTGCTTAATTAAGCCAAATAAATTATGCTGATATTGTTCCACCTAAAATAATAACGTTAGCGCCAAATTATTGGCTAATGCTGGTCATTTGCATTAAGCGCTGATGCGAAACCCCCCCTCCTAGGCATTTTTTTTGCCCCTCTTTTATTCCGCTATAGTACTCATCCCCCCCTCTTTATCCCTTTACACAGCGTTTCACTGTCAATATTTATCAAAATTACCGGGTCTATGGACTTTGGTGAATTGCGGGCTTCTATCTCTCTCTCTCTCTCTTTCTATCTCTTTCTCTCTCTCTCGGTCGCTCTTGTACCAACGCTCTGGCTGATTCAAATTGAGGACGGGAGGGATACCATTAAGTTTTAATTGAATATCCAGGCTTGACTTCTTCAATGAATTATGGAAGACTGCAATATAAATTTAAAGAGAAGTGCAGTGAGAAAAAAAATTTATGGAGTTAATTCATTTCTTTGGCGATGCAAAAAAAAATGGTCAATCTTCTTTTGGGACTGGATCATGACTAGATGAGCTTCCGTCACGTGGCGCGTCAGAAAACGGTCATATGACGGTCATGTCATGTCCCGTCACGGAGTAGTTGTGATCATGACAGAAGTCAGTCACAAAATTTCACTGAATGACGGTCATAAAAGGAAAATAAATGATGACCGTCATTTACTAACTATTGATGAATTTTTTTTCTTCCCGAACTTATTCGATCTCTGAGTGCTGTTGTATCAAAGATTCAGATAAGATTCGTTTGAATTAAAACAAAAAATTCCATTGACATCAAATGTATCAAATTCCTAAAGATTTATAAAATTAACTGAATAAATGACTGTCACAAATTGTAAAAATTTAATGACGGTCATTTCACATCTATATAGATGTATTTTACTATCTCACTCATTTTCCATTTTTGGACAAGCATAATTCTGATTGTGATTGTCATTTTTCATTTAAAATTTTGTGATGTACTACGAGAGGGTTGCTCTGATTTTGTCGTGGTTACATGTGAATTTTTTTCTCATTTCTCATGAAAATCTCATGGATAATCAAACATGATTTTGCTCTATTTCAAAATCGGTGTTATTATAATGGAGTATTTAATAAAAATCTCACCTAAAAAATCAAATAACGTGTCATTCAAAACTCATGCGAAATTGTTCTTTCTAACAGACATACATGACCCACACAAAATATTCGTTTTTTTTAAATATCCCGCGCAAATCGTAGATTTCCGATTAGCCAATGAAATTTAAGCGTGACAGGAAATAACAAATTCGCACAATTTGTTATTTCAGAAAGTAAAAATAAGGGAATAGTTCAGAAATTAATGGAGATACGCCCTTTTGTTGCCGAAAAGCATGTTTTTAGCGAATTTTAAAGGCTTCAACAAAGGGTATAGGTAGAAAGGGCGTACCTCAATTAGTTTCCAAAATATTTGCTGGAAAAGATTCCGAAAAAAAAGGAGATTTATCCTTCGAATTATCCTCTTTATTATTCTTATGAGATTCGAAAGAGTCCAATCCCTTCAGAAGATCGTAGAAATCTTTTATTTTCGTTATTTCTATTCAGGAGATTCCACAGTTGATATGGCGCCTTGAAAATGGACATTTTCGTTACGATTGTACATATTTACACAGTGAAATAAAAAAAAAACGAGCATGACTGTGGAAATGTTGGAGAAACGTAACCATCATGACTTCTACAATTTCAGTGCTCTGGATTTTTTTCATTTCTTTTTTACGCGATGAGAATGGAAATGGCTGGGTACACATTTCACACTGCAATTCCACACTGTACTGCATTATATATGCGAGTGTGTGAAACTCTTCGAACAAGAGATGAGGAGGGTGAAAAATAGTGGAGAAAAATTTGGCCCATTTAAGCTAGTATTGCAGAATATGGTTGATATAACAGAGAAAAATGAGGATTTGTAGATTAGTTTCCAATTAATTGCTAATTGATAATTCGGGGAAAACGTGCTTTAATTTATCCGAAAAAAGCGATTGTACTATTCGAAAATCATATCTTCAGCTTGTGAATATAATTTTTTGTTCCCGAATTTTTTTTTACATCAATCTAGTATCACATGTATGAGATAGAGAGAGAGGCGAATAGTTACGATTATCTTCTAATTAAAATTTCTCAATGACTCTACAGTGAATTGAATATTTCTTCCTTCCATTATTTAGTAAAAATGTTCTCTTCGCGAATTGTTTTTAAATAATGGGTCAATCCTGTGTTTTTTTAGTAATTTCGTTATTTCCGTCCGATTTAGGGCGCTTTATTCCCACCACCGGTAGTTCCAGTAATTTTGATAATTCATATCTCATAAACTGTAGACAAAAATTATAAAAAAATCCAGAAAAATGTAAAAATATGTTATCTTTGATACGGCATCAAAAAAATAACGGGTTAACTGTACTTTAGTTTGCTGAATACAACCTGAATGCGCATGTATATGAGAGTTAATGATCACTAATTTTTCGGATGATAGTAACGAGAAGTATCCAATTTTAAAAAAATATCTATATATTTTATTTCTCTTTGTAGTGAAATCAACGACTGATTACCTATTCCGCTCCCACTAAAAAAAAGTAACTGCATTCTCTAATTTCATAAATAATTCCAGAGGCTTGCTATCAATTGACAATCAATATTTTCAATTCAACTGCAATTGAAAACAGAATTCATTAGCAAAAAGATGAACCAGAATAAATTTATCCATTCTATCATTCATTTTCAGAAAATATCTCATGAAACCACTGGTGATATGTCCATTTCACCCTAACCCATCTCCATATTCCCTGAAACTCTCTCCAAAACCTTCTCCTCTTACTAAAAAAGGGCGTATCTCCATTAGTTCCCCAAATAATCAACCAAAAACCATCCGAAAAAATTCCCTCAATTTTCATCTTCAAAATAAAATATCCTAAAATTCTATCACCTTTACAAAAAGTTCCCACAACTCCTTTTTTCAAGTCCATAAAATTCTCCACAAAAAATATCTCCCAAAGGATCCTCTCAACCCCCCCCCCCCCCCCCCCCACTCCTAATTTAATAGATGTTCACAAAAAAATCACCAGCAAAAAATTTCGATACAATTTTTTTCTCCTTCTTTTCATTAATTGCACAAATTTGTCCTTATTATTATTATTCTTATTATTATTATTATTATTAGTTGATTGGAAATGGGTGAGCTACCTCTGAACTCTCGTTCTTTGGTAGTCTGGTTGCGTTAGGAGCGTGTATAACGGGTTTTGGACCCGTTGGGCTATTCCAATCGTCATAAATTGTCGTAGTGAACGTGACGATTGTACAGAATAGCCAATAGTCCCAGTGGCGTGTCATTCGAGCTTCTGCCTATGCAGCCCAACCCTCTGGGGTGGTTCCCTTCGATTCACATACACACACACACACAGAGGTATGCTATGCACATTGCAATATATATCTAGAGGGAGGGGGAGAGGGATGAAGAGGAGTACAGATACAGTTGGAAAAGGCTTCATACTACTGGGTTAGCATCTATGCACGATTCGTATAACGTTCTGTGTAGCCCCCTGTCCATCCGGTGTAGTGATCGAGTTAAACGGGTTAAATCATTCCCGAATTGTGTCAGCTATTTTGCATTCAGACTGGCTATTGTACACGTGCATCTCCTCTGTTTCATGTTAATTTCCCGTATATACGTATGTGGTAATTATATATATATGTAGATATTTCTGTCGTGATAAATTCATGAAATTTTGGGTTGAATTTAAATAATAAAGCCAATTTAGAAAATATTCGTCAATCAATTTTCACTTTGATAAAGGTATTCAAGGTTGGTTCATTCAATTTTTAGTAGTTGGAGAATTTTTCGGAAATTTTTGTGGAAGAATGCGTATGGAAAAAATATAAAGAAAATTCCGCGGGAATATTTATATATATTTTTCTTTTCTGTATAGGAGTTTTTTATATAAGATTTTTATAGAATAATCATATAGAAGATCTACAGAAAAGATTCCTATAGAAAATTCCAAGGGACGATTCCTATAGAATATTTCTATAGAAGATCTCCATAAAGGTTTCTATAGAAGATTTCAAGAGAAGATTTCTATAAAATATTCCTATAGAAGATTCCCATGAACAATTCCTATGGCAGATTTCTATAAAAGATTTCCACATAATATTTTTACAGAAAATTTCTATAGATGATTTCTATAAAATAATCCTATAGAAGATATCCATGAAAAATTTCTATAAAGTACTTCTATAGAAGATATCCGTAAGCAATTTCCACAGCAAATTTCTATAGAAGATCTTCATACATCCTATGGATGGCATAAAAGGTTACCATAGACGATTTCTATAAAGAATCCTATAAGTTTATCGTATATGATACCGAGACACTTTCTATAAGTATTGTTCCTATAAGAACTATTTTTATGCAAGTAGCGTTTCATGTAATTCTATACTGAATCCAAGAAAAGAAGGTGGAGATAGAATTCGTTTGGTGTGCGTATGAGAAATCTCTATAGAGAATTTCTGTAGAAATTCCTATGAAATATCGAGTTTCCTGAAGAAATTTTTATATAATTTTCGTTAAATTCATGATTAGATGCAATATTCCATACTTGAATATCGAATAAATGAATTTACTATATATATACCTAGAATCCTCTTCATGAAGGGCTCGGTGCCTCATTTTTTATACATCCCTGTCAGTCAGAAGTACCTTAAGCGTTAAAAAAAAATCAGCAATGCATAAAATTTCTTGTTATGACATTTTTTTATTCGAAAATTCACTATCTACCACTCAAGATATCCCCCTAAAAACTAATTTCAAACTTGACTCATCTCGTTTTACACCAGTGAATTCCCCGCAGTCCAATAAATTCATCAGATCCCTAAACTTTCTCTAAATTCAATTTAATTGAAATTTCAAGGATTCAAAATGCCTTCTTTTTTATCCTCTTTTCTTCAACGAATAATAAAGTACCATTCAGAAGTGACTGAATTATGTTCATAACTCTGTGTAAAACTTCTGGTTTGAAATTTACCCGATAAATCATGAATTTCACGAATTTCACTGGAAAAAAATTTAATTCTTTTTTTTTTTCATCTAATTCTTCTTTTTTTTTTCAACATGACAAAGCTCTTTACTTCCGAAAAGGTTGATAAAAAAGAGCAAAAAAAAGGGCAGAAAAAAATGCCACAGAATAAACGAAGAAGTGAGCAGCAAGAATGAAAAAAAACAAAATAAAATAAAGTTTGGAGAAGGTTAAATATTCAGACTCTTGATGAGTTTTGTCATTTGGACCCTGGGATTCCTCGTGGGAGGGTACACCAACGGGGGTATCTAATTCCCAGCAGTCTAGAGAGTCTACGTGCCATTTACGAATACCTCCAAGCAACTTGACAGAGAAAGAGAGAGACAGAGTAAGGGTGAAAGGGAGAATGAAGAGAGAAGGGGAGGGGGGTAAAAAGCACAGTCGTAAATGTGGCCTCCTCTCTGCACGTCCAACACCACCGAGATTGTACTAATTAAGTCCCACCTGTTCTGTCTCTCTCATTCCACCTCTCTGTTATTCAGAGAGAGTTACCATTAATTGCAAACCGCCTCCCAACTGTCCTTGTCAATGGAATAACCACTAGCACACATAGACATCACAACTGTTTCCACAATGAACTTGAAATCGTTACAAAACAAAAAAGTCATCGGCATTTTCTCGCGGTTCAACAAAAAAATGTGAAAAAATTGGACAAAAATGTGGATATCGTGGAACATCTTCTCAAATTTTTTCAGATTTATTGGAAGACTCTTTCACACTGAAAAAAAATCCTCAATGAGTGAACAATGGAAGTCTTCAATTATAATTTTCAATGGAGTGAATAAATGATAAATGAGAATAAATGAAAGAAAATTGGCATTTTCTTGCGGCTTCACACAACCATTCGAAAAAACTACACAATAGTGTAGATATATCGTTGCATTTTCTCAAATTTTTTTTGGAATTTTTGAAGAACTTCTTCGACCCGAAAAAAATTCCTTAATGCGTGACCAATAAAAGCTCTGAATTATGAATTTTCATGGAATAAATGAATGATAATCGATAATAAATGAAATAAAATCGGCATTTTCTCGCAACTCAACATGAAAATCTGAAAAAATTACACAACACTATAGACATACTCCAGCATCATCTCAAATTTTTTCCAGATTCTCCGACAAACTGCTTCTGCTCGAAAAAAAAATTCGTCAATGAGTGACCAATAAAAAGCACTGAATTATGAATTTTCATGGAGTGAATAAATGATAAATGAGAATAAATAAAAGATCTGAGGAAAAGCCGTATCAGCCAACCGAACGTTTTATCAAAGTCAAGAGAGAGCTCTCCCAGAGACTCGTTTTCTCCAGATGGAGTCACGAACCGGCAGCAAAGAAAAAAGGCAAGAGCCAAAAAAAAAAAAAAAGAAGATGAGGTAGAAAAAAAGCGAAAAAACGAAGAAAATGAAGCAGAAGAAACAGAAATGGACTGAAAGTAGATGAAAAAAAAGGAGTGAGATAGACTGGACTTTCGCGAGTAAAAAGAAGATAAAAACTCGAGAGATGCACACACCTTTAGGTGAGCACGTGCTTTTGCGCGTCTGAGGTATCGTCCGTTTAACCAATTTTCTTTCGGTTTTCAATGGGTCCTCGATGCTCACTTGATAAATCCATCTAGACTAGAATATATCCACACTTGCCAGTTTTCGCACGTAAGCGAAACGTCAGCTCTTCGGAGTTTGCCAATAGGCGGGATAGGGTTGACTCACATATAGACACTGGAAGAGGAGAAAAAAAGGGGGGGGGGAGGATTTCTAGGGTGTATATAGGCTTTTGGTCGTTACTTCTCGCCCTGTCTCAGCCTCTTTGATAATCCCCCCTCCCTCCTCTCTCCCTCTCTCTTTTTGCCTGTTTGGGGATTCGAATCGTCTTTCTCTTTCTCGGTGCGTTTTTCCGGCACCGATTCCCACAGAGGGTAAGCAGCTCACGGACTGTCGTTTCAACGGCGATTGAAACTCATCTCCCTTTTTTTTTTTGACGAGGGTGAATTTTTTTCAATGACTGTCGTCCACTGGGAGTTTGGGAGCCACAGGAACTTCCAGTTTTTTCCTCTTTTTTGAGGGTTGTGGGGGGGTGGGAGGTTTTTCTCCAATGACATTGGTTGCTCCTCGAGTTTCAAAATAAAGGGGGGGGGGCACCATTCCGCAAGTTGGTCACGCGCTCGAGGACCTTCAAACTTTTTTTTTTGGGAAAAAGGCAATCAGAAAAATTCACCGGCACCTTCCGAGAAAACGAGTTGATTGAATTGTCTATCAGATGGGAATCTGAGATTTTGTAATAATGGTGAGATTGAGTTGGTGAATTTTTAAAATACGGGATTTTATAGGTTTTCTTTGGGGGAGGGAGGAGGTGGAATCGTGAGTTGGGGGAGGAATTGGATTTTTTGGGGAAAACGTTGAGAAATTTAATGAAAAATTGTAAATTAGAAGAAATTTGGGAAAAAATTCCAAATTGAGGGGAAAATCTGGTTTTATAGAAATTATGTGAGCAAAGAAAGTTTGCATGACTTCAATTTGAGAAAAAGTTTGGAAAATTTTGGTAAAATCTAAAAGTGGAAAAAATTTAGAAAAATTTCAAATTGGGCAAAATTTTGGAGACTTCTGAAACAGTTCGAATTGGAGAAAATACTGGAAAATTCGGGAAATTCTCACATTGAGTGGAAAAATATAATTCAGAAATCATGTGGGGAAAAGCAAGTTGCTGAAGTTCAATGTGGAGAAATTCAGTGGAAATTCTAGCGAATTATGAGGAATTTCTAGAAAATTCTAGAAAATCCTGAAAAAAATCTAAATTACAGAAAAAACACTCTTTCCAGAAATTAGCAGCGCAAAAAAAAATTCCGGATTTGGATTTAGGGAAGTACTAAAACATTTCATGAAAATTCTGGAAGAATCAGAAAAATTCCCCATTGGACGGAAAAAACAGTTTTTCCAGAAATTATGTGTGCAAAAAAAAAGTTGAAGCAGTTCACTTTGAAAAAATCCTAAAAAATCCCAAATTGGTAGAAAAAATCATATTTTTTCCAGCCAAATGCAATCAGAAAAATCCCCGGGAACCTCAGAGACACTTCAATAAATTTCCTATCAGATACAAGTCTCACATTTTCTAATAATGTTGAGTGCTCCATTGAATTGAAAAACAAATAGAATATTCCACTTTTTTTTTAATCAGAACGTATTTTCAAAAAAAGGTGTTATCATTTTTTGCAAGAACTATTGAATAAACATTTTCATTTCACCGATTGGACGTGAATTCAGAAAAGTATCGTCATTTTTTCCGCGCAATTTCATCGAAAAAAAATAATAATAATAAAACCGTATAATTAAAATTAATTTGCATACAATATGCGAGCAGATTGAACATGATAACAAAACACAAATGTAAGTTAATTAAAATCCCCTGAATTTCGCGTATTTCCTAGAGTTCCCGAATTTTTACACAGTTATTGCAGTGGACAAAAAAAAGTCGAATAAAAAATGAGGGGTGAAACAAAAAAAAAAATTGATCGAGTTCACGATTATATTTCCAAAGTTCTATTCCACTTGTTATTCAGTTCGAAGAGCACACAGGCATGTCATAGGTACTGCGTATGTGCTCATCGAGTTAGTGGTTGATCGAATAAATTTGGAAAACGAATGAAAACTCGATATTGGCTATACCCCTTCTCTTGGCAAAAAATGGGGAGGGGAGGTCAATATATATAATCCTGAAGGCAAAATTTTCTACTTTCCCCATCAGTGACGCACGTGCAGTTTGTGGGGAAAATTTATTGCACGCAGCTTCACGTGCTATTACGTTGTTATTTCTCGTTTTTTTTTCATCTGCAATCTACTTGGATTATTTTTTTAATTATACGAAACGAATAGATTATTTATGAACGGTGAAAGGCCGAAATAACTCGATTAATTTCACTGGTTAAATTTTTTTTTAATTTTAAATGAATGATTGTAAAAATCGAGTTTTTTGTAGAGATCTTTTTTTTAAAGGAATTTATTTGGATGGAAGTCGGTCATTGGAGTTCGAAAATTTTCATTTTCACATTTTTTTTCGTAAAAGATAAAGTGCACAAGATCTTTTAATTATTATCATTGAATGGTTTTTAATTATCATTTAAAGATAATATAAAGAGTAGGAAAAAACTACATGATTTTTCTCTACCGTACTGAATCACAGTTAAGTCTATTGTTTTGATCGTGTAGTTAATGAAATATGAATCATCAAAGTTACTGAAAATACCGGTGATGGGGATGAAACGCCCTAAATCAGACGGAAATAACGAAATTACTAAAAAACCACAGGATTGACCCATTATTTAAAAACAATTGGCGAAAAGAACAGCATTTTAACTAAATAGAAGAAGAAAAAAAAATTCAATTCACCGTATAGTTATTGAGAAATTTTAATTAGAAGGTAGTCGCAACTATTTGCCTCTCTCTCTATGTCATGCATGTGATAGGAGATTGATGTAAAAAAAAAATCGACAAAACAAAATTATATTCACAAGCTGAAGACATGACTTTCGAATATTTTAATCATTTTTTCGGGTACATTAAAGCACATTTTCCCCGAATTATCAGCAATTAAGTGAAAACAAACCTACAAATTTTCATTTTTTTCTCTAATCTAAAAAATCCACTGCTAAAAATTGCTGATAAATAACAGAAATACCCCGAGCAACTGCTTACCAGACAAATCCCGGGTGTGTATGAATATACTACTGGGAAATACGTATAACACAGTGCAATATTTCTCAAGAACTTCTGAAAACTGATGAAACAGTCAAGTGGAGATGAACGAGTGAGAAAATCGAGACAGTGGATGGAGAAGGTTGAATGATGAATAACAGATAAATGGGGTGTGAGAATGAAGAACGACGGGGGTCAACGAAGAGAGTCCGTTGAAAATAGCAGGGGGGAGGGGAGGGGGTAAGGAGGAGTGGAATACACTAGTGGAGAAACTATTTTCCTGGCTTGAAGCCATCTAATACCCCTTGGCACTCTTTTCGAGTGAACTACAGCTCAGTCCCATTCATTTTACTGATTTGACACCACTTGACTTGATTCAATTCCTCCCCCTTTCGTTTGGACCATTGCGCCACGTTTGCAATTCTATTTTTTTTTCTCCTAATTTTTGTTGAATTATGCTGAGATCATCGAGTATAGTCGATAAATTACCGACAGAGCGCGACATTACCGACTCGGTCAAATTAAAATATTACTGGGTTTTTTGGCTTTTTGTTTGGGCACAAAAGACGAAGAATTCATCTCTCCCCCCTCTTAGATAAAGATGAAGCTGGAGGAAAAGAGTTTTTGGCTCTGGTTTATACCGAGAGAGGGAAAAAGCTCGATATGTGTGTCACGTGCAGGTAGAGGCGCCATGCTGCCTAGAACTAACATCAAGCCTTCTTCTTTTACTCTCTTCTTCTTCTTTATTCTTCTTCTTGTGCTTCTTTTTCGTATAAAGAAGAAACTCGAGGGAACTGGGATTCAGGCCACGCTGGGGGATCACGTGTACAACTGAAGAAAGAGGAAGAAGTGAAAAGGTGGTTTGAGGTGAGGGCTGGGGAAAGATTGCGTGAGTGGAATACTCGAGGCTATCCACACTGATAAACACTGTCGATTCTAGGCTGTGTATTGCTAGTGGCGGAAAAAAAAGGGAAGAAAATGACGCAAAGAGAATTTTCAAGAATATTGAGGCACTGCTGTTGGTAATGTAGGGGGCTACTATTTAGGTTATTTGAGAAAATACTAAATTTGGAGGAAAATCCTGTTTTCTTTTAGGGAGAAAGGACTGAGGGGGGTCGCTGGAGTTCAATATGGGAAAGTTCTGGATAATTGTCGAGAATTCTGGGAAAATTGTGAATAAAATAGAATTTATTGTGAACAATAGAGAAAGGGCATTTTCATTTTTTAAAGGAATATCTCAGAAACTAGTAGAGATTCGTCTTTTTCGTTCCAATCCTCTTCTGGAGCTCTTGAAAATCTCATCAAAAAAGGCTTGGCACAACAAAAGCGTATCTCCATTAGCTTTTGCGAAATTCAACGAATAATCTCGACTCCACCTCTTCACTCCTGAATATATTGAAAAATTCATGAAAATATGGAAAATACAAGGAGTCTTATAATAACGTCGATATTACGTACTCGTTTTTTTTATTCCTCAAGACTTTTGTCCCTTCTTATATTCAAGTTGGGTCAAAGGATGAAGAGTTATCGAGAATAGGATCATGCGTGACCAGTGAGAATAGCCTGTCGAAAATAGACCGATGGTCTTCGACTCGTTTTCCACCAATTTTTTTTCTTTTTTTTCCCTCCCCCCTCCCCATCTTTTCCACTTGATCTTTCAGTAGTCGATTATTCCACGATCGTTTTACGTCTAAGAGGAAGAATTTTTATGTCCCCGAAGGACCATTACAGGATTGCAAGGAGGAAAGGGGTTGGAGGGGGAAGGAAGGAGGGGGGGTTGCGAAAAAAAATTCACGATTTGAAATCGGAGACGATTACACTACGTGTGGGGACACAGAGGAATATGAATTGGGGATTGGCATTAGTTTTCTTTATCGTAATTCCAAGCAATATACACACTTATACCCTTATAAATACATGTATGAGACTATATCATGTTATCTGATAGGATAAATTTATATCATTCATAATATCCATAAATATTGAAATATTTCCCTTTTTTTTTCTCATTGGATTTTTTTTTATTATGAATTATGGGGAAAAAATTGTAAATTTCAATTTTTTTATTCTTTTTCATTACTTTTTTCTTTTTATCGTTTTCAAGACAATTTTCCATCAAATAATTCAATCAGACCTTCGGGTAATGAAAAAATGTCGGTTATTTCAATGTAAAGTTAACTGCATTCGAGGTTCAACGGCGTTTTTTTTTTTTCTTCTTTTTCTTCTTTTACCCTCGGGTCATGAGATTTCTTGGGAAAAATTTTCCTGCACTTGACGTTCGAGTTTTCACGTCAATTGTCAATTTCAAGAGTTCAAACGTTTTTTTATTGGAAAAAAAAAATTAAACTTTATCAATTTTTATTTAATGATGGAAGATAAATAAGTTGAGTTGGGCGGAGGAGGAGAGAGGGGGGTGGGAGGAGGAGGTAGGGGAAGGGGATAATTCATCAGTTGGATTCATTGGAAGTTACGAGGGCAAGTGGAATTAATAAAATTGAATTGAATAAAAATTTATGTATTAGAAGGAGTAATAAAAGGGAATAGATTTGGATTGGAAATGGGACGAAATCCATCAGGGATCTCTGTGCACAGGGAACGAAAAAGAAAAAAAAAAAAGAAGAGAATTGAGAAAGAGAGAAGAACTTGAAGACGATAAAAATGAGGAAAAAGAGTCTCTTTTTCCGTAGGTTATATATACTTAGCCTCCAAGAAAATAGAGGAGAGAGAAAGAGTATTTTCAAGATCTCTGCACTTGTGTATATCCCGGGCGTTCCCTATAGCCTATTGAGAAAACGGGATTGTCGAATTGTACCTTCTCCCTTTATTCACAAACGCAAATTTATTCTTCGGGAAAAAGGGAATTCAAAATGCCTCTCGCATTTTCTTTTTTTTCTAATTTTTTTTTCTCAGCAAATGCACAATGCTTATCGAAAATCGATTGAAATTTCCGCTCAGTGAGATTTAGGAATTTTTATTTTTTATCAAGAATTTAGTGATATTCTTTGAGGAATTTATTCAAGGTGGTACTTTATAGTACGGTCGATAAAACAGGGAGGGAAGAGGTTTTGTAGGCTAGTTTCCAATTAATTGCTGATAATTCGGGAAAATGTGCTTCAATTTACCCGAAAAACGTGATTAAACTATTCGAGAGTCATATCTTCAGCTTGTGAATATAATTTTTTTTCTCGAAATTTCTTTACATCAATCTCCTATCACATGCATGAGATAGAGAGAGAGAGAGACAAATAGTTACGACTACCTTTTAATTTAAATTTCTCAATAATTATACGGTGAGTTGAATATTTGTTTCTTCTATTATTTAATTAAAATGCTGTTCTCTTCGCCAATTGCTTCTAAATGATGGGTCAACCCTGAGGTTTTTTAGTAATTTCTTTCTTTCCGTCCGATTTAAGGCATTTCATCCCAATCACCGGTATTTTCAGTAACTTAGGTAATTCATATCTCATTAACTGCACGGACAAAAATTATGAAAAAATTCAGAAAAATGTGAAAAAATATCATCTTTGATAGAGCATAAAAAAATGAAGAGTCAATACTCCCTAAATTTTAATCAATAATTTTGTTTCATTTTATGTCATCTGTTGTAAGAAAATATGTTGAAAGTTAATGGGTATATGCCCTTCCTACCTTGATCCAATTTTTTAATGAAAAAGGGTCAGAGTAAGGGTGTATGTACATTAGTTTTTGAATATACGCGAAAAAAATTTAAAAAATAGCTTCAATCTATTTTTATTTTCTCACTCCCCAATTTCACGATTTTATTCATTTAATTAATTTTATAAATCCGAGGGGAAAAAAAATTTCAAGACTAATCGCAATGACAAACAGTTAAAAATCCATCGGTCAAACTATCGTCGAGGCTCAACATTATGCAGAGTCAATGTTTTCAGAAGCGACTGAGGCTTTTTTTCCTCTCTCTGCCAATGCATTTTAAACAGTGAGAATCTCCAAAGTAAACGACGTATTCCGCTAAAAGACACATACGCTTGGCCTCTCTCTTTCTCTTTATATTTTTATTTCCAATAAAATGAAGTGCACAATCAAATTATTCGGAGATATCTTGTCACTTTCCTCTTATTTTCTTTTCATCCATTTTCTCACTGGATTTTCATGAGTAGAAACATGTGAATTTGGGTAAATGCCTACGCCGATTTCTTCAAAGACAAAGTCTTCTGCATTTTCGAGGTAAAACAAGTGAACAATAGTATTGCTTTCCAACTGATATAGTTTTTTTTGCTGATACTTTAGCAATATGCTTCTGAATGGAAGTGATACAGCTTTTTTCAAACCATCATCGAAATATCAAATTTTGGAAAATTCATTAAAACGCCAATAACTCGAGAACTAATCAGGCAAATAAGCTCAAAATCGACAGGCCTCTAACTGATACAACTCTCGAGATAATATATGAGTATAAATAACATCAGTTGAATAGTTTCCAGAAATTCCATTAAAAACTGATTTTCGAAAAATGGACATATCTCAAAAAGTACCGATCGATTTCTCTTCAAATAAAGCTTAAAAAATAGAGTTTGTCGAGAGGAAGTTTTCCACAAAATATTAAATTTTTCTATAAAACCGTTTTGCTGTAATTGAGACTTTTATGCACACACAGACATACATACACACAGACATGCGCTAAAAATATCATTTTCTCTCTATTCAGATCATTTTGAATATCTTCTATTGAAAAAATTACAATCGAAAATTCTGATGATTACACAGCTTCCATTCTAAAGCAAAAAAAGCGCAAAAGCTGCAGTTTTTTTTCCTGCATAAAAAAATGGGAATTTCTTACGATCCATCAATCCAGTATTTAATAATTCAAATAACGTCGCCCATGCACGAAGTAACTCGCATTTTATAACCTCATTATAACACTGAATGAAGAAAAATTACGGAATTCTAGATAAAATATTTTTCCTAGGGTTTTCAAGATTTTTCCAGGGAGAAAAATACTCTGGGAATATCGTGGAATTAAAGTGGAAAACATTTCAACTTCGTGATTTTCAGAAGTTTTTTCTTCCTTTTTTTTTTTCTTTTTCTTTCCAAGAAATACTCACGTACTGTGTGTTGGATGAACAGAGGGATTTGAGCTCAATGGATTAAGGTTCTCTCACTTTAATACCACACGGGAGTCAATTTCTTGATAATTCACGGTTATACCCTCGTCGAATGTTCAAGCACGAGTTTCACATAATACTTGGTACAATCCAAAGAAAATATTTCTTCTTACCTGAAACAGAAAAAAAATGAGGAAAATCAAATTACGTTATTGTTAAATGAAAAAAAATGGAGCGATAATAGAAGACAAATTGTTTTATAATAGTTTAAGTTTTTATTGATAGGGAAAACTGAGGCAAAATGGGCTTGAGAGTCGAAAAAAATTGGGATTTTTCTTGGAGTGAAGGAGTCTTTAAAAAAAATTTACAAAATTTATCAACAATTAATTCCTTAAATTTTGGGTAAATATGCAGGATAGAAATCTTTCAGAGTAAAATTAATTTAAATTAATTTGAAATTCTGGTGATTATCAAATTTTTATGTAAGCCCCTATTCTGAATATTTATAAAATTTTGGGTACTACACTTCATTTGACATATAAGGAGCGATTGAACCTCCTCAATACCAACAAAATGAGGAAAAAAATGATAAAATGATAAATATTTCAAAATTTATAATACGATAGAGAAGAAAAATCCACAACTTCTCATATATTTATAACGATTTTTTTTGTTCTCCTCTTTTTTTTAACGAAAAAATTTCCCTGCGGCTGTTTCGGGAAGATTGGATCAAAAGTGGAGTCAGGTTAAAGCACATGAGGCTCTGAATACATAATGCTTGATGTAAATGAGAGGTAAGGTAAGCTCGAACACGACAAAAGAGACAAGGGACGACGTACTTTTCTATCCCAATTTTTGTTTTTTCTTTCACCCTTCATTTTTTTCCCCATTTCCCTTTTTTTTCTATCCCTGCCCATTTTTTTTAACCCACGGAAAAATAATCTCATTCCGCGGCGAAAAAAAAAACTGTGGATGGTAACTGCGGTTGTATGCAGGACAAAATATGATTATGGCAATGGCCATCTGCAAATTTTCAGTAGCTGGTATCTATCTCACGTGTGCATTAACATTGAACCGTAAAGTTATATTTGAGTTACAATTTAAAAACTCTTTTTTTTTTGTGTCTCGTGGAAAGAGGAGAGGAGGGAGGCGGGTGGGTGGGTGTGCAAGGTTGCTTCAACCACCGTGAAACGAGAAAATTCAAAAAAGTGAGAATTGTTATGAGTTTAACGGCATAACCGCGTGATACTGAAGGCAGTTAACGTTGAAATCGAATAATACTGCCATCAGCGAGAATTTTTCAAATTTTAAAGTAAAAAAAAATGAATGAGAAAATTTTTTAAATTTAATTTTGTTGAACAATTTCGAAAAATGCGGAAATTAATGGAGATTTGCCTATTTCATTTTGATGCATTTTTATGAAAATTTGGAAAAGCTCGCGAAAATAGAGGAGGGTAAAAAAGGCGTATCTCCACAGTTTCCAAGATATTTTTACGAAAAAAGATGAATTATTTTTTAAAAATTTAATGTAAAATTGATTGATTTCAAGCGGTTAATTAATTGTTACGAAGTGATGGAGAAAAAAATTTATATCACACACAAATATTGTTTCTGCTCTTTTCCAGAAATTCATAATGCAGTTATTTCCAGAATTGTTGGAATTACAATGCACACAACAATGTTGTATGAATTTTGACTAACGGAAGTTACGTAAATTCCCATTCGTTGTCTGTTATTCATGCGTAAACATTAAAATTTGTGGCATTTGAAATCGTGTCGGTAAGCAATGATGCGAAATACCTAGTTGCGTGTGTTTCAAGCCCTTCCTCATCTCCCCTCCTCTTCTGTAATTCATCAATTAGCAATAGTAAACCAATGGGTATCACACAGTGCAGTACAATTCAAATATCCCCGTATTAACCAATACGGTTTTACGGTAAACTCTCTCTGACCTCGGGAGCTCATAAATACTAGATATGATTTTCCCTTGATTATCATCAGAGTTTAAAAAAGAGCGGGAGACCTCGGAAAATCCAAATAATTCAAGGTAGTATCTCACAGTACGGTCAATAAAACAGGAAAAAATGAGGATTTTTAGGTTTGTTTTCACATTAATTACTGATAATTTGGGGAAATGTGCTTTAATTGACCCGAAAAAAGTGATTAAACTATTCGAAAGTCATAACTTTAGCTTGTAAACGTATTTTTTTTAAAGGGGTTTCATCTCCAACACCGGTATTTTCAGTAACTTTGATAATTCATATCTCATAGACTGCACGGACAAAAATTATGGAAAAATTCAGAAAAATGTAAAAAAATATTATTTTTGATGTAGCATCAAAAAAAAAAGTAGTTAACTGTACTCGATCGTCATTCCATTTGTCGCAATTGACACACTTTTCACAATGCCTCAAAAAAAATGAGCAAATCCGTCAATTTTCGAATTATTTAATGTTGAAATGTGATAGATTGAAATAAAATAAAATGAAATTGACAGGGGAAGAATGGGGCAAAATGGACCTCCAAAGCAGCATGATCCAGAAATTTTATTCAGTATGAAGAACATGAAAATAATACCAAAAAATTGAGAATATGCTCCAATACGTGGAAATTTCGCTGAATTTTTCTAACAATTGTCATCAAGCCCTTCATCTTCAAAAAAAATCCCAAATAATTTTGATGAAATTATTCCATTTTGCCCCTATCCTCCCTATTCTTAAAAAAAAAATCCAGTATTGAATTTATGTGATGAAAATCACTTCATATGTCACAATGACGTTGTGCAGTTCAGACATGCCACCAAAAATTCGAAAAACCTCAAAAAATCCAAAATAATTCGATTACTCACGTCCATGAGACCACACGATCCTCATTATTAGATTCAACAATCGTCGAAAATTGTGCGTTAACCATTGGAAATTGTTGGATACCGAATCCGCAAAATGTTTGATTTACGAGTCATTGCCATTATCTTCTCGCTTGACTTAGGCTTGATATTCCACCGTTTCATTTCCCTCCCTCCTCCCTCGCCCCTCTCCTTTTATCTACCAACATTGCAAAATTGTTCGTGCAACTGAGAAGCGTGCATCGATTTGTGCCCTCTAGGCAAATACATTCATGCAGACATTGAGAGCAAGTCAAAACGATAAACGGGTCACCGATTCATCAACTCATTTCATTCCTGAATCCTTTCCTTCCCCCTCTACTAGCCCCCAATGCGCCCTGTAGAAGCGTTTGTACATGTACTCCTCTGGAATCGACAGCTGGGAATATCTGTGATTTACATGGTGAAATTCACGGAGGAAAAATATATATATTATTCGATGAAAAGGAGGAAAAAAATGTGGGAGTGTATTTGAAATTCATGGCTATTAGCATTTTCGAACGGTAAATTCAAATTTTTAGCAGTAGATAATATTTTCTATTGAATTTTTCGATAAAAAAAACAGATGACTATGGAGTTTTCAGAGAAAACTATTTTATTCTAGCATTTTTTTTGAGAATATTTCAGTCAATAAGCGAGATAGAGCGACGTTGTTGTCAATCTTCTTTCGTAGCTCTTAAGGATATCCAAATAGTTCAGATAATTTTTTTCTTTTTTAATTTTG
Source organism: Aleiodes alternator (assembly GCA_963921955.1). Taxonomy (NCBI): domain Eukaryota; kingdom Metazoa; phylum Arthropoda; class Insecta; order Hymenoptera; family Braconidae; genus Aleiodes; species Aleiodes alternator. The sequence continues at coordinate 8,761,766 of OY998098.1, read as the reverse complement.
ATCATTCGTGATAGAGTAGCATGAGGAGATTCTTTCAAGATCCATTTTACCGCGTGTTACCGAATGTTTTTAGGCAGAAATGATTTTTGAAAAAAATAAAATTATCACTAAACTCCATAAGCGAAATTTAATTTTAGTTTCAATGCAACAATTCATAGTCACAGACCATTTTTTTCTTTATACAACCGATTATATTCTTGCTCGTCAGAATGTCTATTATTTTTTCGAATCATAAAAAATGCCTGTTACCGGACAAATGGCCACGATTAATCCAATTGATTACATGAAGAAATCTATGGCGATCATATTGAATGTTTAAAATCTGAGGATCCTCCAATCAAAAGTCCCAGAGGCTGGGACAACATGAGTCAAATGCAGAGCAATATCAAATATTCATCATAATATTTCATAACAATTAACTATCGTGGACATGGTTCTAATTTGAAATTTTTTTTACAAAATCGAGATAATTACAATAATTATGGAAATTTAGAAGAAAAAAAAATTGATAATTTGGACATAACCTCAGGTAAAAAACGACGTATCTCCATTAATTCCCGGAATATTTAATTAAAATCACTAACGGAAATCCGTCGATTTTTCTACAATTTTTTCCTACAATCGCACAAATTATCAATTCACTTCGCAAGAATTTCTTCGAAAGTTTTTTAAAAAAATGCAGAAAAAAAACACCATTATTTAGTGCACAACACCGTGAACACACAGCAACACTGCGAATTGTGTTTATATATATGTGTGTGCCAGGAGGGGAAGTTGAAAATGGTTTCTAGCATGTAGATCACAGTACAAACCGGAAATAGAGGAAAGCAGTAACTTTCCAAAGTTAGAATGCTATTTGGCCCAACGATCGTGGATTTCGAAATACACGAATTTTTCATCACGTCACATTTATTTTATAACATAGCGTGAGAGAGAGCGAGAAAGAGAAGGAGAAAGAAAGAGTTTAACGTTGAATAAAAAAAAAAAAAAACAGAAGAGAAATGCGAGGAAAGAACTATCCCGAAACTTTGGCATTTATACGTGAAACAATATATTTTACCTACGTGAACGCTCGAACAAATACGTTTGGTATGAGATAATATGTGGGGAGAAGAGAGGCATATCTATTCGTTGAATATAAAAATATATCGCATACTTTGCATCGCTTCAGTGTAGATCGTTCAACACACAAATTTTGCGAATGATTAAAACTGGTTATCATACCCGCCTTCTACCACTCTCTCCTCTCCCCCTCCTTCTACCACTTTCATTCTTCCTTCCGTTACTTGAAATACCGTTTGGGATATGAGAATAGTTTGTGATCAAGTTTTTCCCCGCAGAAAATTCTCGTACTAACAGCCTGAGAAAAACAATCGTATTATCCTTCGGATGAATTCCCATTTTTTTTCGCTTTTTTCTCCAATAAAAATGAAAAAAAAAAAATCAAAAAAAGAAACGACAAAAGAGGGGGGCAAAAAAGTTCGGGGTTTATCTCGTTTGAGCTTTGCCAACTTTTTGAAAGTAAGAATTAAACTTCTTCAGAATTTTTGTACTTCACTTATAAAAAAAAGAGATAATATCTTTTTAACTTGAAAATTTTGTTTAAAATCATCAATTCAGTCAATTTCTTTATTTTAATTGTTTTTTCGAGTATTTTAGAAATTATTGGAGATACGCCCTCTTGCTCTCATCTTTTTGGAAAGTTTAGAAATTTCCTACAAAAGTGCAGGAAAAGGGAATATCTCCATCAAATTTTGAGATATTTGAAGAAAAACATGGTTTTTCTTTTCATTTCAATTTCCATTCATTCGTCCAAAAAAAAAATTTATTCAGCGAAAAATAAGAGAAATAGGAAAATAACCATTGAATTAAATTGTGTCAAGTGTTTTTTTTTTTCAACTCAGTTGAATAGTTCTTCTTTCCTTTCTATCTTCCTTTATCTCCATTACATAAGGTTGAAGATTACCCTCTCAACCCACGTGAATTGGTTCACAACTTAGGGAAAATTGTTTTTATGAAGACAGCTCGTTGAACTGCGTTACATGGATAGTAAGTGCTTTGACGTTGGCAATAACCGAGATAGCTGGGGCAAATGGACGGAGTTCTTTATTTTTGCCTTCTTTTATCCAGTGTATTTATATGAACGCATTGAGAAAATTTTTATTTTTTTTTACCCCATGATAATAAGGTTGATGGAGTTTTCGAGTTTTTTTGGGGGGTTTTGCGGGTGAAAAATTGTGCAATTGGAGAGTAAAACAAGTGGAGGATATTGCTTCTGAACTGATACAGCTTTATCTGTTGAAATTTCCACAATTCGCTTCTGTATGGAAATTTATTCCATTTAAGAATGTAAAATGACGGTAAATTTGGAAATGAGTCAGGTCAGCTGTCAATTGACCGTTTTGTGACTATTTCTGAGTTGAGAGTAAAGTTTGTTGGAAATTGACTGTCAGAAATTCAAATATCTTCCACCATACAGATGACCATCAAAAATTTTGATGTTAGTCAGCTGCAAAAAACAAGGATCTTAACTTAAAACATCAGTTATCGAAAAATATCTTCAAATCAATAATATCCGAAAACTGACATTCCTTAGTAATAATATCTCCAACGTATCTTGAAAATGTTCAAAAAAGTATCGTAATTCCAAACATTTGTTCTCTCCGTGTATAGCTTTTATTCAGTTCGAGTATCAAAAATACTCGAACTAATAAAACTAGATCAATCCAAAAGTTTCATGCACATCTTCAGCATCTTCCCAATGTTTCTTCTTTTCCTCCCATGGGATGAGTATTTAAGAGGCAATATAACCGCACAAGGAATCATGCAGTCCCTCCACGAAATCCTCACTCCTTTGTTCTTTCTCTCCCCAAAAGAAGAAGAAAAAAAAAATAAGACTCTTTCGACTGAGTTGTAGAGTTTACGGCTGCCAGTGTAATCGAACTGGTGGACTGCGACTCCTTTCATTGCTCCGCGTAAAACGTTTCGATTTGCAATTTCCTCGGTTAACTGCCGTTGCTGTCTCTCCGAGTAGTTTAGATAGATAGAGAGAAAGAGAGAGAGAGGCAAATCTATATATATGTGTGTGTGTTAGTGTGAAGTTGGCTTAGCCTCCAAGAATTTTGTATGGTTCTAAACTCTGGATGTACTTTGGTGCAATCGAATACTGCAATTCACTGATCTGAAAATACTCAATTTCCGTAGAAACCCAGGAGATGTGACGGAATTTCTTCTTTAATTGCGTTGAAGAAAAAATTCTCAACATTTGGAGGGGTAGAAAAAAAAAGTGAAATCTCTTCAACTGATGAATTTGCGCTTTTTTCCCTTGTTCATTGGAATTTTCTCTGGGCTCCAGTAAATGCAGACTCTTGAATAAATTTGGACCATTATTCCAGATCATTATATTAATAATACTCAGCTAGAAGGGCAAACGTTTTGTTCTACTTTATCTCTTTGTTTTTTTTTCAGCCCTTTTTTGTCTTTTTTTTTTTGCTTCCCTCGTTCTCATTCAATTCTTCTTTTCCACTTTGTTGGATGAAAATGGTAGATTGGTGTACGGTATAATTTGAGGGGATAGGGCCTGACTGTAAATGTCAGTGGGAGGAAAAAAAAAGGAGTGGACTGTGGCAATGGTCGGACATATTGGGGGTTAGTTACTGAAACGACGTGTCTGACGCAGCACCTTTTGCGGATGTCAAGTTAACAAGGCATATTTCAACGATAACTTCTAATGATGTTCACTGGTTATGTATATATAGATATATATATGTGTATATAATGAACTTTGTGGGGGATGTATCTGTCGTTCTCATTGTTGTCTTCTGTAAGTGCACAAATTACTAGTTCTCGCGAATTCTGAGAAAATGGATTTAAGTAATCATTTTTTTGGAAATTCTGGGAATTAAAAGCGCACCTGCATCAATTTTTTTTCTCTACCAAAGAAACGGCAATTTGCCATCAATCATTTCAAAATATCGATTAATATCGACCAATCGTTTTCGTTATCTTGCAGCTAATATCAAGATATCGGATATTATTCGATGATTCCATTTCACTTGTTTTGGATGGAAGAAAAACGAGAGAAGAGACTTCCGAGCGATTAGTTTCTAATATCGATTAATTGATGCGATATCTCGCAATAAACTCGAAATTTGAGGGAATTGAAAACAAAAATATCCCATCAATTTCCGAGCGATCATTTGAAGATATCAATTAATCGATTCGATATTGAATATCGATTCTATTGTAGTTTGAAGAGGTTGATTCATCATTGATCGATTGAAAAATTTCGATCAATCGATGTCATGATTCGATTAGTCAAAATTCTAATCGTTCGATAATTTAATTCTATTTCACCAGTTCTACTAGTTTGAGGGGATTTGATGAATCGATAGATTTCAAATATCGATTAATCGACTCGATATCTCGCATAGAATTCGAGATATCGCTTATCATTCGATACTCCCGTTTCATCCATTGTAGTTTTGAAAGAGTCGACTCCTATAATCGATTGGTTTGCAAAAAAATTTCAATTAATCGATGTCAAAATTCGATTAATTGATGCGATATATTGCATTGAATTCGAGATTATTCCAGATTATTCGATAGTTCCGTTTCATCAGTCTTAGTTCAAGTGGTTTTCAGAAAGTAATAGAGATACGCCTTTTTTTCTAAACTATAATCTCCTTTTTTGTGGAGAATTCAATAAACTACAGAAAAATTTCCCATGAAAATTGCGGAATAATGAGAAGAAAAAAATGGAAATCATGTGATTTTATTTTTTTTTAATTTTTCTCGAGAAACTAAATTGAAGTTGAAAAAATAAACCAGACGACAATGATTATTGCTCAATGTCAAGAACAGAAGCAGGACAACTCTGGCAAGTACCCAAAGCCCCTGATGATGAATTATGGAGGTACTGTAACACTCCCCTCCATTACAGAGGGGAAGACAATTACAATATTATCGAGTTCAGGGGGAAAAGAGAGGGGGGGGGGTGGGCATTAAAAAGAGCTCCAGTATACATTTTGATAAAACCAATCAGAAAATAAGAAGTCCTAATGGGATTTTAGTAGTTTGAATAAAAGAATAAAAGAATAATGAAAGGTTATTTCAGTGCCTTTAATTTTTTTCATAGTTATTGCAAGAGGGGAAAAAAAAACAAAATCACAATTGCTAGTGTCTCTCCGGTTATTTCTATGAAATGGAGCATTCACCGATTGCATTGGTTTTTAATAGCCATAAAAATGAATAGTTACGTTCTATGCACTGTCATATTTGGGAAATTGCAGTTGAACGTTATTTCATTTTTTTTTAGATTATTCTAGAGATTTTTATTCTCAATAAAAGTGTTTAAATGACAAAAAAAAAAAAATTTTAACATTTTTTTCAGAAAAACATTTGAAATATTCAAGAAAAACATTTTGAACATGTTCTCAATAGAAACATTTTAATCTTTTCTTTTTTAATGTATAAATATTCGAATAAAAAAGCATTTTGATATTTTTTAGAAAAACCTTTCAAGGATTAAAAAAAAATTCAGAACTTTTTTTTATTAAAAAATTTCTTTGCAACTAATTCCCCCAATACTGTTTCAATACTGACACAAGCAAATGTCAATTCAATACTAAAAATAATAATAATAATAATAATTGAGGAGAACTTGAGCATCGATGCGATTACTCCTGATACTGTCATAACGGCCTAATATTATTTGTCAAACGTACATGTGTGCTACTGTCCAGCACACATATAATACATACGATCAATGTTAGTCTGGGCACATCTAGACCATAAAATGTATCAAGCATTTAACGGCAACGTACCAAACTTCCGCAACGATTGGCGCTTGTAATACACGAGAGCTACGTCATCGTCGATTAAATATATTTTATCTATTGTTGTTTATGAATAAATTTTTTTATCACAATAAAAAAATGATTTATGCTCTGATATTTTCAAAATTGATGAGAAATTCACGGCAATATGAATTTTAATGTTAATTCAGCTCAATTGTTTGATGGAAATTTTTTTGAAAACATTGTTTGTTATTTTTTCAATTTCTGAAGAATTTTGATGATAAAAAATTGAATGGTTTTCCTTGTTTTCAGTTGAATTTTTGATAAAAAAGAAAGTAATAAATTAATGTGCAAGAAAATAACTGGTTTTTTTGCTATTCAAAAATGCGATAAGAGCGTCCATATATTCTGTGAAAATTTTTATTTCAGTTCAGTTTAATTTCCAAAGTAACAGTGAACTTTCTTACAATGAAAATATTATTAGAATTTATTCTTCTTTTGTCAATCTTTTTCTTGATGATAAGTAGTATTGAATCGGGTAAGAATTGGATGATTATTTGAGACAGTGAGAGAATTATAGTTTAAAATAATAATAATAATTAAAAAACAAATTCCAAACATTGACTCATCCTCTTCACCTCTTTGCTCCAAGATTTGCTCATTAGTTTGTTGTAATATCTCAAAAAATTATGGAATTTTGCCCTTTTTGTTCGCAAAATTCTCTGAAAAAATGTATTAGGGCAAAGAGGACGTATCTCCATCATTCATCGAGATATTTCGATGAATTGATAGAAAAATTCAGCAGTGAAGAGTTGAAAAAATGAGTTCATTTCTAAAAATTATTTTTTTGAGAAAATCTCGTGAATTAAGCAAGATAGAGCGATGAAGAGATGAATACAGATTGAAATAAGAATAATTGAAGAATAACATAATTGTAATCCTTTATTTCTCTATTATCTAAATTAATTTGATTTCCCCAGCATGTCAACAGGATGACGAGTGTATGAACAAGGTGTCATGTGGCTACGGCGAAATGTATGGTTGCATAAAGGGAGAATGTGATTGTTACTTCAATATGTAAAATTTAAATGTCGAATAGGTATATTCCATCATAATAATTTATTCTCATTAAATCTAATTTCAATTTTAAAAAATGATTCATTTTCTTGTATAACAGATGAAATATTGTCACCACATCTGATGCCTTTGATGACTCAGTAAATAAATTGAATTGAAAAGTATAATTGTTTCTGTCATCATAAATTAATATTCCTTAATTTTTCCCTCACTGTAAGAACTTCTTACGCAATTAATTATAAATTGATAATGAAAAATAAAAATAAATTAATGAATGATAAGATAGTATTTACCGAATAGAATTCATCTTCTCCTTGTTTATTGGGCTGCGCATGCGCAGCTGGCCTTTAATCTCTCGATTATATAGCCAATCTTTATTGGGCTAAATCGAATTTAGAATGAGAGATAATATAATTAATATGATCCTTTTATAAAAGGAACATGGTATTGGTTCACTTCAGAGCTATGACACTTTTATTCTCATTTCTATTGGTCAATTCATATCTCATCAGCCAATAGGAAGCGTTGTGCTTGGCGCGCTTAATGACTAACCCCCTTCAAGTGGTTTCACGTGAATGGAAATGGCAGCGCATGTCAGTCATTAACTACGCGGTGGTTCCTCACATTCTATCTTCATAATTGAAATAACGATAGAGCGAAAAACATAGAATTTGACGATCAGAATCACCAGCCTTGGAACTAATATTGGACTTATACACGCATTATTGACTGCTCATTTAGATTATATTCCGAAAAATTGATTGATTTGTCTCGATGAGACCCTGAACATGAATCATTAACTACCCAGGAGTCCCCAACATCTGATTTTCATCATTGAAATAACGGGAGAGCGAAAAATTAGCATTTGCCAATTAGATCCACCATCCCGGATGCTCATGTTGGACTTATACAGCTAATAAAAATCATCATGATAATGGAAAATTTACTCTGATGAAGGAAAGAGTAATAAATGAAAACGATAGAAATAGCTATTTTTCTACTATTCAAGGATGCGATAAAAAATGGTAAAATGCGGTAAAATATATTCTGAGAAAATTTGTATTTCAGTTCAGGTTAATTTATAAAGTAACTGTGAATTTCGTTATGATGAAAACTTAATTAGAATTCATTCTTCTTTTGTCTATCTTTTTCTTGGTGATCAATGATATTGAATCAGGTGAGAATTAAATCAGTTTGCGAGACAATAACTGCTTGAAAAATGATATCGCCTTAGAAACTGTGTACTTTTCTCTAGAAAATTGTATTATCTTTCATTGAAGACTGATTAGATGTAAATCGGTTGAAAATTGAAGGAATGGCGTTTCCTGCCGATTCAAAAACGATGGATTCGAGATAAACTATACTGTTTTCAATGATGCCCATAGTTTCTTCTGGTAATATCGAGTTTTGGAGAACTTCTCGGTGCTGATACCCAAAAAAAAACTATTGGGTATTATTCTTCGGACCCTAACAGACCTATTTGAGCAAAAAAAAAAGGAGTAAGAAAAATTGAAAAGATGATGAAACCTTTCAATGATAACTCTTTGAAAATATTATTTTCCACAATTTCTAAGGAATTTTAAAGATAATGAATTGAACGACTCACTTTGTTTTCAGTTGAAGTTCGGAGAAAGAGGAAGGGATAAATAATACTGATAAAAAAAGTTGTCATTCTGCTATCTATCTGAGGATACGATAAGAACACCAGTATATGTTCAGTGAAAATTTGTATTTCACTTCAGGTGAATTTGAAAAGTAACAGTGAATTTTCTTACAATGACTTACAAGACATTCTTTGAATTTATTCTTCTTTTGTCAATCTTTTTCAGTGGTATTGAATCAGGAATGATCAGTGGTATTGAATCAGGTAAGAATTGAATAATTGTTTGAAACAATGAGACATGTTCGTTGTTTACAAAAATAATAATGGTAAAGAAACAAATGACAAATATTGATTTATCCTTTTCACCTCTTTGCTCTTGAATGTGCTCATCGGTTTTTTTTCAAATATTTCGAAAAATAATGCAATTACACTTTTTTTGTTCGCAAAATTCTCTACAAAAATTCCTTAAAACAAAGAAGAGGACGTATCTCCCTTATTCATGGAGATATTCTGATGAATAAATGTAGAAATTCAGTAACGAAGCGTAAAAAAATGACTCGATTTTTTTAATGAGTTTTCTTGAGAATATCTCGGAAATTAAGCGAGATGGAGCGATAGAGATTTGAATTCAGATGAGAATAATAATAATTGAAAATTAATGTAACTGCAAGAATAATTAATCTCATTTCTTCATTATCTAAATTAATTTCATTCTATCAGCATGCAAAGGAAAGGGCGACTGTCCGTACGACGAATGTGATTTCGGCGAAGTAAATGCTTGCATAGAGAGAGAATGTATCTGTGTAGAGGTGATGTGAAAGTCAAATTTGAAATAGGTATATTCCATCATAATGATTTATTCTCATTAAATTTAATTTCAATAAAAATAAATTATTCATTTTTCTATGTAACAGATAGAGTTGTCACCACATCTAATGCCTTTGATGACTCAGTGATAAAATTGAATTAAAAATAGAACTGTTTCTTTCATTATCAATTAATATTCCTTAATTTTTCCCAAACTGTAACAATCTATCAGTCAATTAATAATGAATTGATAATCAAAAATAAGAAGAGATTAATGAATGATGAAATTGGACTGCTTTAGAATCAAGGGAAAAATAATAACTTGAATCACACGAATTTCAGGTAGAACCGAGATATAAGAACTATAGGAATTGTAGGAGGTTTGCCAGGAGAAGCAGTTTCACATTAATTGGTGAGCACAAATTAATGTCCGTAAGAGATTCAAATAAGAAATATTAGAGAAAATAGAACTAATACGGTAATACAACGTGAAGAATAATTGATAAAATACTGGATAAACTATTCAGCTCAGTGATAATCCTCATTTTGCAAAAAAAAAAATTCAGACGATCTTCTATTCTAAACTCTTAAAAAAAAGCTACTTTAGGAAATTTTTTATGAGATTATTAATAGAGAATATCGATTTAGGGTGTAGAAGGCTTTTGTGGATGAGCCAAAATTTGTGATTCTTTCTGGGAACAGAATTCTGGCAGCGGAAGCCCCGAATACACAGAAGATCACAAACGATAATGTAAGATAAATGATTATTGATGAAATCGATTGATAAAAAGATGAATCAAATCGGTAAAAAGTTCGTTACGATACTTGCTCAATTATTCATTCTTTCTTGTTCTCTGAAAAATTTTGAAGATGAAGAATTCAACTGTTCCCTTTGTTTTGAGCTGAATTTTCCCATTTAAAAAAAAGAGTAATTAATGAAAGCGAAGATATGGCGTTGTCTGCCGATTTAAAAACGTTGGATTCGAGAAAAACTATACTGTTTTCAACTACACTCATACCTTGCTCCGGTAATCTGGAATTCCGGAGAAATTCTCGGTCACGATACCTCAAAAAAAAATATTGGGCATTATTCTTCGGACCCTACCAGATCTATTCAAGCGAGAAAGGAAAGTGGTAAAGGAAAAATTGAGAAGGTGATGGAACTTTTTAATGTAAGTTCTTTGAAAATATTATTTTCCACAATTTTTTAAAAATTCTGAAGATAATGAATTGAACGACTTACTTCATTTTCAGTTCAAGATCGGAGAAAGAGGAAGGGATAAATGGAAGTAATGAAAAAAGTTGTTTTTTTGCTGTCAAAAAATGCGATAAAAGCATCTATATATTCAGTAGAAATTTGTATTTCATTTCAGGTTAGTTTGAAAAGTAACAGTGAATTTTGTTACGATGACTTACAAGACATTCCTTAACTTTATTCTTCTTTCGTCGATCTTTTTCTTGATGATCAGTGGTATTGAATCAGGTAAGAATTGAATAATTGTTCGAGACAATTAGGGATAATTATAGTTTAAAATAATAATAATTATGAAAAAAACAAATTACAAATATTGACTTATCCTTTTCACCTCTTTGCTCTTAAATGTGTTTAGTAGTTTTTTTTTTCAAATAGCTTGAAAAATAATGCCATTAAGCTTTTCTTGCTCTTAGAATTCTCTACATAAATGTTTTAGAGCAAAGAAAGGACGTATCTCCATTATTCACCGAGATAGAGCGATAGAGATATGAATATAGATAAAAATGACAATAATTAAAAAATAAAATAACTGCAAGAATAATAAACTTCATTCCTTTATTATCTAAATTGATTCAATTCCATCAGCATGCAAAGCACATAGCGATTGTGCGGACAAAGAATGTGGCTCCGATGAAAAAAAAAATTGCGTATACGGAGGATGTACCTGTGTGCGGGCGATGTTTACATGAAAAAAGTCAAATATCGAATAGGTATGTTACATCATAATGATTTATTCTCATTAAAATTTAATTTCAACAAAAATAAATTATCTAATTTTTTATGTAGCAGATAAGACATTGTCACCACATCTGATCGCCTTCGATGACTTGATAAATAAATTGAATTAAAAAATAAAAGTGTACGTTTTATTATTAATTAATACTTTCTCAGCTTAGGAAGAAAGTGAAGTAAGTCCTATACTTATCCATATGGACTCACACCATAAATAAGCATAGGACTATAACTGAAATTGTTCCTAAAATGGCGACGACTTCACTTTTTTTTACTACATTTGCTCAATTATTTAATGAGAATTCCTGAAGAGTTTCGATGAGAAATTCAATAAACAGTATTGCAACGAGAGCAATTTGGAATATCACTGAGTACAGCAGAGAATAATATTAGGCCATGAGAAGTGATATATACGTATAACGCGTCATCCAACTGATAAATTATTCATGGGAAATTCGATGTTACCTGAAATATGCGAGTGTCTGTGTGTGTCGTACTCAATTCACTTTTGTACTACTAATAAAACAGACTGGGACGAGACAAAGTCAACTGACAAATCCATTGACTCATAACTCCTTCAAAATTCCATAAAAAATTGAATTATCTAATTTAAAATCAATTTTTTCATAATTCAAAAAAAAAGGGGGAAACTTGGGTAGAAGATATCTTGGGAACTATTGGCTGCACGTGAGATTATTGAGAGACCTCTTTCGTGGAGAATTTTGAGAGCTTCAAAAACGGTCTCTTCACTTTTTCCTCTAAACCGAATAGTTTTCGAGATCCTTTGAATTTAATGTTCTGAAGATGCCAGGGATTTTCGTAATTTTAAATGAAGACATTAATTTTAATGAAAAATAATTTGTGGAAGATGTTGTAACCATTAATGAATCTCTTTTGTACTCAATTGAACGACTAGTGTGACTGTGTCTCTGGGATAAGCGTTGTGCAGACGAGTAGAAGCATTCAATCAATGATCGGACGCGGCTATACGGGATTACGGCCGACATTGGTCAGGCGTGATCAGTGGTTACGTCCATTCTCACTGAGCCATGACTAATTAGAAGGGTCCGTGTCTCTAGTTCATTATACACAGCGATCAATGCCATTTAAATTTCACCATTTGCAACTAGGCCCCTTCGCAATTATTCTTTAACTGTGAAATCATTCGTGAAGTAATTTTCCAGTAATTTTTGGATTTTTGAAGAAGTTCAATTGATGCTTATGTCAAATGAAAGATATTAAATAATAATGATGATACTAAAAATAGCAGACATTTGACAATTTTTTCTTTTTTTTTTTCTTTTGGCAAATAAATTATTTCAATGAAATTAGAAAATATGCATTGATAGTAAATAAGAAAAAATTCGAGTGCGAATTGTTTAAATATTTTTTTTTATAAAAATTTATTTATTTAGAAAATCCAAAAAATTATCAGATATCTGCTAATCTCATGGTCATTAATAATTCATATCAATAATAATAATAGTTTGAGTCGTTACTGTCTCGTAATTTCAATTCACTTTATCGCAAAAATTTTCTAGAATTAAATTTTTAAAATTGCGAAATTTGATTAGTTTCTTAAAATAACAGTTGAGTAAGATTTTATAGATTTTTCTTTTCTGTTTTTGGAAGTGAAGAAGTCTTCGGAAAAAATCGGAAATAATGCTCACATGTTGGAGCATCTTCTTAAATTTTTTCAATTTTTGTCATGAAGTCCTTCACTCTGAAGAAAATTTCTGAATAATCTATTGTCAAGCAGGTCCATGTTCCTCCATAATGTCCTCTATTTTGATTTAATTCATTGAATTTTGGGAAAATACACTATATTTGACCCATGTGCAGCTCTTCACCTCCTCGAAAAAATCTTCTTATTTTAATTAATCAATTTTCATTCCACCTACACTATCTTTCAGCAATACTCTCTTCATATTCATATTTACTATTGATGAAATTCTCTTAATTGATCGAAAATGTTTACCAAAACGTTTAGAACGCTTATACGATTGAGAGCTTGCTTCTTCGTTTATTTCAAATATTTGCCAATTTTTTTTCCAGTAGTTCTGCTTCATTGCCTCCTCATTAAAGTGCCACAAACGGACTGCATAAAACACTTGACTCTCGTATGATTCCACTATATAGGGGACTATATGTGTGGAGCAAAATGGACCTCTACGTCAACATGATCAAGGATTTTTTTTCGGGGTGAAGGACTCAATGAAAAAATTTGAAAAAAATTGAGAAATTGCTCCAAAATGTGGAGATTGTTGGTGAATTTTTTCAATTTTTTTTGGAGACCCCTTCCCTCTCAAATTAAAATCTCAAATCATTTTAATGATTAGGTCCATTTTGCCCCGTTTTCCCCCTATATGAATCAAGTAAATTCACTTGGCATGTAACATTGATATATGTAGCAGCCACTCCTATCTGCCTGCCTATTATCAGTTCATGTGGAAATTATGTACCTCTGGATTGAGGTGGAAAGGTCAATTGCCTCTCCATCAGTGGCAATTCGTGAAGTATTTATTACTGAAAAAATGAATGAATCTCAAAAAAAGCTCAACTTCTGCGTAATAAAAATGGCAGAGAATTGATGCGTTTAGGGAGAGAAAATAAAAAAGGCGAGTCAAAATAAATGAGATAAGTGTGCTGACGTTTTGAGGCCAGGGACGTGGATAGAGGGAGAGGGGGTGGGGAGTGGGTGGAGTGAAAATTGTGCAAAAGTTACCGAGGTCGAAACTGTAAATCAGCCAAAAACGTTCGTGAATTGAGTTGTGGTGCTCCTGGGGGCCCAGCCTCCTCTTTCTTTATTCTCACTCTCTTTCTCAAATACGAGGAAATTCTGGGCGATAAAAAATTACCATCATTCCACTCTCTTAATGACGGATTTTACCGTGAAAAATGTTCTGCAAGAAGTTTCTTTGGGATTTTCGATTTTTTAAAGAAAGATTCAAGTAGTAGTTCCAGATTATCTACTTTTTTCCCCAAGTTTTCATAATTTTTGTAATTATCTCGATTTTGTAACATTTTTCTTGCAATTAGAACAATGTACATGGTAGTTAATTGTTATGAAATATTATGATAAATATTTAATATTGCTCTGCATTCTTCATGTAATTAATTGAATTAATCGTGGCTATTTGTCCGGAAACAGGCATTTTTTATGATTCGAAAAAATAATAGACAATCTGACGAACAAGATTATATACGGTTGTATAAAGAAAAAAATGGTCTGTGACTATGAATTGTTGCATTGAAACTAAAATTGAATCTCGCTTATGGAGTTTAGTGTTAATCTTATTTTTTCCGAAATCATTTTTGCCTGAAAACATTCGGTAAAACGGGGTAAAATTGATCTTAAAAAAATCTCCTCATGCTACTCTATCACGAATGACCAAAATTAAAAAGAAAAATATTAATATTTGAATTACTTGGGCATCCTTAAAGGGGTCAGAAATGAGCTTAAAGGGGAATTGTTTTGGCATAGTGGGCGGTAGCGTGCCAGGACAACGCCGGTAATACTCCCACTCCTCTGCCTTTTTTTTTAGTGAAAAAGCATTCGAGGGCACCTATAGTCCTCACCAATATTCCCACCCCTTTCTACGCTCAATACTCAGCCCCGAGGAACAGCACCGGCTGGTACCATGGACTACGTAAATTTCACATACACATTATGAAGTTTCAGAGATAAAAGGGCTATTCATAGGATCAATGGATTTCATTTTTTTTTCTCAAGCCCAAGCGCATTGACCTCGAGGACTTTTCGGAAATAATGAAAAATCTCTGGAGATAATTCACGAGATTTTTGTGAAATATCTCGGAATCTATTGGAGATAACGAAGTTTTCGTGGGAACCTTCTTCGTAGAGGGGAAAAAGAGCTACAAAAAAGGTTTCATGAAAGTTTCTCTATCTCACTTAATTTCAGAGTTATCAAAGTGTTTGAAAACGATGAAAATCGCCTGATTCGAATGATGAAAATCTTGAATTTAAGGTAGTACTTAGAGTACGGTCGATAAAACAGGAAAAATGAGGATTCGTAGGTTAGTTCCCAATAAATTACTGATAATTCGGGAAATCGTACTCCAATTTACCCGAAAAAGTGATTAAGCTATTCGAAAGTCATATCTTCAGCTTGTAAGTATAATTTTTTTCTCTCAAATTTTTTACATCAATCTCCTATCACATGCATGAGATAGAGAAAGAGGCAAATAGTTACGACCACCTTCTAATTAAAATTTCTCAATAACTATACGGTGAATTGAATACTCTTTTCTTCTATTATTTAGTTAAAATGCTGTTCTCTTCGCCAATTGTTTTTAAATAATAAATCAGCCCTGTGGTTCTTTAGTAATCTCGTTATTTTCGTCCGATTTAGGGCGTTTCATCCTCACCACCGGTATTTTCAGTAACTTCGATAATTCATATCTCAAACTGCACGGTCAAAAATTATGTGAAAATTCAGAAAAATTGAAAAAAATATCATCATTGATACATCATAAAAAAAATAAGAAGTTCACTGAACTTGAATTCGCTGAAATACAACCTTAATACTCGCATTTTTTGAATTAAAAAAAATCCTCAGAAAATACCGGACATACGGGGAATAAACGGTTGGACAGTGTGTGGCTCTGTGGAATCTCGTAATTTCTACAACAAAGCGAGTCGTCTATCTCCTATGGGGCAGGATAGAAGCCATGATTCTGGCTTTCAGCTTTGTGGAAATGCAGAGGGAGAGTATGAGAACTTGTGAGGATAGAGGGGATCAGGGATGAAAGAGGAGAGAAGTCGGTGGGGAGGAGGGTGGGTGGGGGGAGGGAGGGTGGGGTAGAGGGTTATTAGATCGTCGTGATGAACGAGCTCAACTGGTGGAGGAGAATGGAAGAGGGGTGGAAAGGGGTGGGGGGAAAAGGTACGTGAACGATGTACGACGTACGATGGCGCGATGTTGCCATACGGGAGCATCTGCTTGGGTAATGCATCACTGACACACTGTCCTGTTGTATACTATCCAAGCATTCCGTTGTTACCAATTTTGTTTGTATGACCTAACTTTTCTATTGACTTTTTTTCAAATTTTTTTATTGGAGGAGTGGGAGGGGGATAGGGAATTGATGCAGTTGGATTCTATTGGTATGTGCAACAGATATTAACTGATAGTGGGAGTGAAATGAATTTTTGAAGGGGTGAAGAGTGGAGGAGGGAGGGTAAGATTTTCGCAGAATAGTCGAAAAATTGGGAATTTTATTAAATCGATTTTTGGATATTTCGAAAATTAATTATAGTGGAAAAAAAGGGGAAAATGAAGATTCTGATGAAGAAGGGGGTGAAATGGATTTTTTTTGATGGCTTCATTGAAAAGCTGCTGGTTTTTTAGGTGGATATCATGCGTTACAGTTATGATTATTTAATTTTTTTTTCAATTGAAATCTTTAGGAATTTTTTGGGGAAAATTCACTTTTTTGAGGATATCTACGGTTTTATTGCTCGCAATGAGTTGGGGTTGATCTTGAATGGAAGCCGAGATCATCAACTATCAATTCATGTGGGTTTTAAAGAAAAATTACCTCAAGAAATATCCCCTAAAAAGTCCATTTTTCCAAAAACGAAAAGAGCTATTTTTTTTTACCTTCAAATCTCAACCAGAAAAATCAAATTTTCCAAAATTCCACAAATTGAATTCTAGCACATGATTCCCATCGAAAATTCCCTCAATTTTTCAATGGGATCATCATAAAAAAATCTCCATCATTGTAACATATTTCTCGCAATTTTTAAAATATAAAATAATACAATAAAACCATCCTCACAACTTTTTTCATCCCCTTAAATAAAACAAATAAATACCATTGCATTTATCCGCAATTCCATTTGATTCAAGTTAATGAATTGAATGAACGAGTGGAGCTCTAATTACATAAAATTCTCAATGAAAAATAAATAAAAAAAATCCTCTATTTACAGTTGATATGAAAAATTGTATCAATCGCGAATAAATGCAAAACACAAAATTCGTATTTTGTGCAATTCAAATTCAATAAGTGCTGCAATAATGAAAAGGAAATAAAAAGAGTGAAGTGAAAAAAGTTGATAGCGTGACGCTGAATACAAACAGCGGCTGGGCGTGGATTCGAATCCCATTAATGCCATTTCCTTTTTTTTTTCTTTATTCCTACTCTGGTAACACGGATTTCAACCACCAAGCCAGAACTTCTGTATGGTTAACAATACTCATAAAGTGTTACCTCAGCGTATATCAGAAGGGCGGAGAGAGAGGGAGGGGGAGAGAGTGGGAAGGTTTACCAGCGCCTGAGGCTGAGTAAAAGGGGCATAAATGCCAGCTGAGATTTTACAATGGCTACGCAGTGTACGGGATTAAATGGAAATTCACCTCTAGTGATTTCGGATCAATTATTCTAGTAATACATTCTCAAGAGAAATCATCTCAATTTTTTTTTTGCCGGAGTTCAATTTACGAAAGTTCTGGAAAATGAAAAATTGAGAGATATAACGGATTTTCTGGAAACCATTGGGGTAGGGAAAGGTTTCTGCAGTTCAATCTGGGAAAATCCCGCAAAATTGCCTGGAAAATTGTGAAACATTCTAGATAATTCAAAATTTCTGGCATTTATGTAGAAATAATGGTGGAAAATTTTATGAAAAACTCGGGAGAGTGCTGGAAAATTCTAAATTATGGAATATAAGTGATTTTTTGAAAATCATTGGGGATAAGAAAACGTTGGCGGAAGTCAATCTGGGAAAATCCTGTAAAATTGTCTGGAAAATTCGGGAAAATCCTAGAAAATTCAAAGTTGGAAAATATAACTGACTTTTTAACAGCAATAGAGGTAAAAGTAGGTTGCCAGAAGTCAAGTTGGGGAAATCCTGGAAATTTTCCCGGAAAACTTCCTGGAAAACTCGTAAAAATCCTGAAAAATTCTGAAGTATGGAATATACTCATATTTTCCCTTCAACTATGCAGTTAAAAGAAAGTTGTCGAAGTTTAATTCCGGAAAATCCTGGAAAATTTCTTGGAAAAGCGTGGAAAATTCCGAATTAGGAAATATAAATGACTTTCCAAGAACAATGTGGACCAAAGTACTTTCCCAGGGATTAATTTGTGAAAATCCCCGGAAAAATATCCTGAAAATCCTGTAAAATTGCAGTGATAAAACAATTGCAATACAATCCACCAATAAATATAAAAAAAATCCATGAAGATTAATCATTTTTTATTCTTGCCAAAAAAAAATGTTTTTTTTTTATTTTCGCGACAAAAATGTTTTTTTCATTTTCGAAAAAAAAAATGTTTTTTTTTTTTTTATTTTCGCAAAAAAAATCGTGTTTTTATTTCTCATTCACAAATTCCCGAGGCCAACGTATCAGGAAAAAGTAAGCTATTTATCCTCTTTTCGTTGGAAAACAATCGACGATTTTCCACTGATGCATGTGCTAGAGCCTAATAATTTATGATATGAAAAATGGAAATAAAAAAATAAATAAATAAATAAAAACGTTATATATCCGTGGATTTATCCATTCTACAGATCTCTCACGGTTATTGATGTATCAAGTTTCAGATACAGAAACGCATATATTTCATCCTCAGTATCCATAAATTTCAGTCAATAAATTTATAAATGATTAATGCACACCCACTTGAATTCGTTAAACTCAGGAATACGCGAAAGGGTGTGGGGGAGGGAGAAGAGGGGAAATAGGGAAGGGTAATGCACATTGTTGATAATAAGATTTGTGTGCTGTAATTAGTGAAATTATTTACGTTTATGGCTTTTCGAAAATTAGATAAAACTCGGGAATGTAGAGGTGTAGATACAAACTAAGAACCACTTGTGAAACAACCACAATCCTCTTGGAATTAGGAACGTGGGATTTTACGTCACTAAACACTGTGTAAAATAATTCTAAATGTTAATTATTAACAATTGCGTTTATTGCGAGTGGTTTTGCAATTAAAATAAATGTTTAATTGTTTTGATTTAAATTAAATTAAATTAAATTGCTTTGTGGAAATTATTTTCATTTTTCAACCGAATTTCTGGGAATAAATTTCTTGGCTATTATTTTTATGATATCAAGAGGAAAAAAAATCAAGAGACTTTTTCTGTGGGAAATTTTAAAAGCTTTGGAAATTTTCTTTTTTTACATTTTTTGATGAATTCACTCGCTTCAAAGATGATCTTAATAGAATTGTGAGACTTTTGAATTTACCAAAAAATTGATGTTTTTTTTTCTTTGAGTTAAGAAAATGAAATAGTGGGGAAAAATGAATTTTTCCGAGTCATTTCCGTGAAAATTCGCGCCTCAAATAGTTTCAGGAAATCTTCTCACAATTCACCCCTTTAGCATGAATTATTATCATCATTCAAGCGAATTTTCAGAATAAATTTACCATGAAACGTAAAAACCCCTGTGAATTATTCATTCAATGATTTCTTATGTGTGACACTGAAAGTGATACACGTTTGAAAAAAGAAAAAAGTAGAAAATGAAAAGAAAAAAAAAGAAAAATACATGATAAAAAAGAAATGAAGGACTTCCATTAGGCTTTTGAGGCAAATATTCTGGCGTTATGTTCAATCAAAAAGATATGACAAAGGAAGCTGTCATGAGATAAAGATTTACGGCCAATATATAAATCTCCGGCTCACTGGGCGGCCCTCCTCCTCGATTCTTTCACCACCCGCGTGAATCCTTCACCCATCGAAATGGTATGAGAATAAGGAGAAAAAAAATGAGAAAAAAAATAGGAGGGAATGAAAAAAGAAAATGATAAAAAGACAAGGATCGTGGAAAATGTCAATGACGCACTGTACAGATTGAATTCCTCTTGCGCATGACTCTGATTCAAGATCGATACACAAACGTTGATGTATGTAAATGGAATATTGAAATTTTTACGTCTGCCATTTTGAGTTTTTCCGAATTTTCTCGGCATTTTGTCTTGCCTCGATAATTCTGTAATTAATTCATAATTTAGAGATCGACAATTGCTTTAAATGGGAAAAAAATCATAATGTAGGAGCTTCATTGCGGTTCTGATTAGAGATTCGTTTCCTTTTAATTGGGAAAATCATGGAAAATTTTCCGAAAATTTTCTAGAAAATTCAGGGAAATCCTAAATTGAAGATATTACTGATGTTTTAGAAAAAGAAGGAGACAATGAAAAATGGATGGAGCTCAAATTAGGAAAATTTTATCATTTTATCACTTTTCTGATGAATTTTCCGGAAAATTTTGGTGAGCAATCATGAATTGGACGATGAAACTGATTTTTTAGAAACCATGTGGACGAAGAAAGGCTGCTAGAGTTCAAATTAGGATATTCTGGAAATTTTTCTGAAGAATTTTCCCGGAAAATTATCTGAAAAATTCTTCCGAAAATCTTCTGGAAAATTATGAAAATTTCCAAATTGGAAAATATAACTGGTTTTTTTGAAATTATGCGGACAGAGGAAGTTTGCGGAAGTTCAATTCAAGAAAACTCTGGAAAATTCCACAGAAAATCCTAAATTGGGAAATATAACTGTTTTTTTCAAACTATATGAGCTAAAGAACATTGCCAAAGTTTAATTTTGAAAAATCGTGGAAAATTTTCGGAAAAATCCTGAAAAATCCCAAGTTAGGAAGAACAACTGATACTTTCCTCAATTCCATTGGAAAAATCAATCACGCATTGAATTGGTGAAATTTCCGAATTTCGCAATTTCGTTGAAATAATTGCAAATCGTCGAAATTGTCTCGTTGTGTAACGGAAACAAAGAAAAACCTCATTTAAAATTCATGACCTCGTCTCGACTATTAACAGAGCTTTTTTGTTTTTAAACGACGCGAAAAAAGTTTTTGCTGGATGAAATGTCACAGCTTTCATGTGTGCTAGTGTATATCTGTGTAATCTCTGTTTTGTATGACAAACTGTTGTGCTTCTGGTGATTTCAACAGAATCAATTGATTTCATCGTGGATCATGGATTTTTTCTACGCGCTTGAATTTAACCGGATTTCAGAGTCATTTTTTCGTCGTCACTTTGTGTGAACTCGACCCGTGTAATTCTATTGTTGCCAAAAATTCGTTAAATTGATTGGAAAATAATATAATGATATTTTCCTTTAATTCTCCACCTCTGAAATTTTGTAATTCAAGAAATATTGAAATTCCATGTTCTCCAAGAAAAATTTAAAAAATTCTACCTCTACTAAATTCATTGTATTCCAGAGGCTTTATATATTTGAGAGTAAAAGCGAAGCTGTATTTCTTCTCAGCTGCCACCTCTTTCCTCTACTGACATAGACTAAACATTGAGTTCAACCCACAACACTTGCTACTTAGCGCTCGTCTTCAGTACGACTATAAATTATTCATCGTTCCAATGCGAAATGTACCTGTGCTTACTGAGCTAGAAGCTCTTTCAGCAACACTCCCTCTCTACCTCATTCCCTCCTTTAGTGCTGCTTATTCGTAGCTCAACTCAACTCGAATTTTATGATTGAGTTCCCAGGATTATTTATTCTTTCACATCATGAGAGAAAGAAAGAGGGGAATAGGAAGATTGAGAGGAAGGAATGAACGGTGGGGGAAATGAACGAGATTTTTTGGGAGGAAAGGTATTCATGAAAAAATTTGAAAAAATTCGACAACAATGCAGACGCACTAGAGTATTTTACCAAATTTTTTAATTTTTTTTGTGCACTCGTGTTCATTATTATTATGATTATTTGTTTTTTAATAAAAATTCAATCTATTCGCAATGGAATCTCTCTGTAAATAATGGAGATACGCCTTTTTTCATCCAAGTCCGTGTTTCTAAAGAACTTTGAGAGCTACAAGAACAGGATCAAATAAAAATCGTTTTATCTCGCTCAGTTTCCGAGATATTATTAAAAAAAAAAATACAGCCATATGAACTGGATTTTTTTTTATGAAAAAGCCGTTATGAATAATTTCGAAAAAATTCCTCAACAATATAGATATACTGCAGTATCTTCACAATTTTTTGCACATTTTTTCATAGCGTTCTTCACTCAAAAAAAAAAAAATGCCCCAAAATTCCAAGAAAATTTGCCAAAATAATTCTTCTTTCCCCAATGAAGAGAGCAAAAAAAGAGAGAATTTCTTCTTCGTTAACAATGCACAGGAGAAGTGAAGAGGCGGTAGAAAATATGCGGTAATATCTTAATAACAAAACACTTCATTTCACAGTTATTGCACACGGGGATACCTCAACGTTATTACACGTACAATATACAACAGTATGGTATTCTATTCGTGAGCTTACGACACTGTTATCTCATGTTTTTATGCGGTAATAAAAAGCCCAATCTACCGCGATAAGTTGTGGACTAAGGATAGCAGAATAGAGAAAGAGGGGGAGGAGGGGGGGAGAGGTTAGGGAAAAAGATGGGTAAGAAGGTACAGCCTGGTTGAAAAGCAGAACCAGAGAGTCTCGCCCATTCCTCCCCCTCTGTTCCTCCCACTCCCTTTGCCTTTCATTGAAACAGGGGGATGAGGGAAAAAAGGAAGAGAAACAAGGGGGATGGATACAGTATTAAGGAGAGTAGAGAAATGGAAAAGGATGAGGAGGGCGGGCTTGGGATACAAATGGATGCAATAACGAGGCGGCATTGTCGTGGCATTGTGTGTTGAATTTTTTTTTTTTTTTTTTTATACCAAGAATTATCTCCTATCTTTTCTATTTTGTCTTTATATTCTTTCTTTGTTTTCTATCTACTCCACTGACACTTTATTTCTTATTATATTTTTTTTTTCTTCATTTTTCTTTATTCTGCGTTGTTTTAACATTCTCTTGGTTGATTCTCTTTTTTTTCCTTGTTTTTTAAGTCTGGATTAAGCCGGGATTATTTATCGGATACATCCTATTTCATTTTTGCTCTCGAGACTCTTTTCAGAAATTAAATTTGTTAATTCATCATTTTTAATTGCGGTGAAGAGTTTTTAGGAATTAGCACTTTTTTTCTTTTTTTTTGATGATTTCAAGAATCAGAAAGAACTTTTCATTTTTTCTTTCATACTGTTCTTTCTATTACGTGATGGGAATATTTGATATAAAATGAAATTTAAAATGGAGAATACAGGGGAAAATTCAAGTGAACTTTACGCTGACGTTGAGGCCAATTGAAAATTCAAGTCAGAACGGTGAACGTGAGGTAAAAATTTTTCGGTAAATTTTGGAATTTAACGCTCAACTGTAGATAGTTTTTTGTGTACTTGTGTCAATTTGTTTCTTAAAATTCACTATTTTGAGGGGGAAAATTCGAGGAAGATAGGGTCTCTCTGGAAATAATGGAGATACACCCTCATTAATTAGATCTTTTTTTGTAGAGAATTTAATGAACTACACAAAAGGATTCGAACAAAATCAACCTATCTCGTTTAGTTTCCACGATATTCCCGGAAAAATGAAAAATATCATTTTTTGTCGAATTTAAAATTAAATTACCTCAAAAAAAAAGTGTTTTGAAATTTTTCAATAAATCCACGCATTTCGGAGATATTCGCATTATAATAACACAAAAAACTTCTTTTCCGCACTAAAATTCAATGAGATAACTGCGCACTGCCTAAAAAATTTAAGGATATCCAAGTAGTTCAGAAAATAATGTTTTTCTTTTAAATTGTGGACATTCGTGATAGAGTAGCATGAGGAGATTTTTTCAAGATCCATCTTACCCCGTGTTATCGAACGTTTTCAGTCAAAAATGATTTTTGAAAAGAATAAAATTAACACTAAACTTCATAATCGAGATTTAATTTTAGTTTCAATGCAACAATTCATAGTCGC
Organism: Aleiodes alternator; assembly: GCA_963921955.1. Lineage (NCBI taxonomy): Eukaryota > Metazoa > Arthropoda > Insecta > Hymenoptera > Braconidae > Aleiodes > Aleiodes alternator. The sequence goes on along the minus strand of OY998098.1, from coordinate 8,737,679 downwards.
AGACAATTTTTTTCTTTATACAACCGCATATATTCTTGTTCGTCAGAATGTCTATTATTTTTTCGAATCATGAAAAATACCTGTTACCGGACAAACAGCCACGATTAATCCAATTAATTATATTAAGAAATCTATGACGATCATATTGAATGTTTCAAATCTGAGGATCCTCCAATCCACAGTCTCAGAAGCTGGGAACGTGAGTCAAATGCAGAGCAATATCAAATATTCATCATAATACTTTATAACAATCAACTATCATGGACATCGTTCTAATTTCAAGAAAAATGTTACAAAATCGAGATATTTACAATAATTATGAAAACTTGGGAGAAAAAAGTAGATAATTTGGACCTACTATTCGGATCACCTTGAGACCTTATGAAATCGAGCCCACACACATATCCCACAAAAAACGCAGAATGTGTAAGAATACTCAAGTGACTGAGTAGCCGAGATGAAAGAGGAGATTCGAGTGAAGTAGAATTCTCGATGAATCGACCCACAGGCATTGAAGGTGAGTTGAGCGCACCGTCTTTCTACGTTCGGCATTGAGCTTGCACATAATTCCCTCCCCTCCCACCTATCCTTAAGGCCGAGCCCACTCCTCCAAGTCTTTTCTTCTTCGTTTTTCTTTCTTTTTTTTTCTCTCCCAACTAGTAGACCCTAACTAGAGCACGGCCTTGGCTTTTCTCGTGATCTCGCAGTGCGATCGTACACGTTTTTGAATCACGCGAAATCCTCGCTAAGGTTGTGTTCATTCCAACCCCTCCCTCTCCCCCTCCCACTTCTTTATCTCGGCACAATCTTAAGACTCGTTAAACCATACCAACCAATCGCAGCAGAAAATTTCAAAGTACAATCTTCAGCAGCAATCAAATTATAGTCTGCATGAAAATTTCATTAATTTCAATGTTTTTTTCTTGTATTTGTTAGTAAAAAAAATTTGATGCACTTCTTGCAATGGAATTTTTATTTCATGCCTGTGCTGTTGAATGATTCTTTTACTTCACTACTTTATACGTTTATTAATAATTCATCGAGTGTCTTGGGAATTGGCTATTTTTCGGTATGAATAAACATAAAATAATTTGCACTAGTTTCTATGATAATTACAGTGCATGAAGAATTTATTATCCTTATTTTTATCCTGAACACACATTCGTCATTGCCAAAATTATTCAATTTCAGGTACACTTAGAAAAGAATAGTGGTAAAAATGATCAAATATTGATGTCAGTGGTTCTTAGTAAATATTTTTTTGGAATTATTGAAGAAGCTGTTAAATTAACTGAATTCAGTCATTTTAACTAATTAATCTCATTAAATTCGGTAAATTCAACAAATTTTTCAATTATTTCAAAAAAATATTTGCTGAGGACCAATGTTCGATATTCAATAGTTTTTACCAGTATTTTTTTCTAAGTGTAGTGATGGAACGGAAAAATATGACGGTCATGTGACCAGTTAACGGACTGTTATCTACCGAATTTTGATGACTGGCCATTTTGGTCAAAAAATAATGATCAAAACGTGAATCAGAAAATTGACCGGACATGGTCTTGACGGTCGAATTCCATCTAAATAGACTGATGATTTTCTTTTGTGACTAAATTGTTCGAATTTCCATGACACAATTATATTCAATTTTTCAAAACTATTCTGTCACTGGAGATAACATTTAATTTAAAAATGACAAAAATAATGACCAAAAAAGAAATTGACGGATATTTTCCATCTGAATAGCTAGATTTCAATATCGATATTATATATTTATTCTTGAATTGGCTAGTTTAATTACAGTATTTCAGAAAACACGAGAAATACTGCATGGCTTCTGGAAATGAGTCATTTCTTAAAGTTTTCGTTCTAAAAAAAAAATTAACTCGAAATGACCAAAAAAAAGTGACTGAGGATAAAATTGACGGTCGATTTTCATCTATTTAGATAGATTTTGATATTTATTACTCCTGACTGACCATTTGAATTTCTGGCGTTCAATTTCCCACAATTTTTGCGTTCAACCCAGAAATTGTCACAAAACCATCAATTGACGACTGACTTGACCCATTTCAAAATTGACCGTTATTTTACATCCTCAAAGAAACAAGTTGAACCAAGAACGAGCGTTAAACCACTTCATTCCCAAATGAAGGACCTCTCAATGGTATTGGATTAACGAAGAAGTGTATATTGGATACAAGCATTGTGTGGGTCAAGGCATGTCCCCGTGGGATTTCTAGGTGTAAGGCATCAGTGAGGCCACAAGGAGGTGGTTTGGATCAACCCTGTACATCACCAAAGAGCCTTGCACCCTTGCCTCAATACTCTGACCTTCTCCATCTCTCTCTGCCTATTCATCGACCCTCATGACCCATTCTCCATTTACCATCCAAGCCCAGACCTCAACTGCGTATGATACACACGTACAACGTGCTGTTAGATCCACAGTTCTCAGTGCGTGTAACTTGATACATTCGCGACAATGGGTTTCAAGTCAGACACGTTTTGTGTAGTTGGTCAATGTTGTGGATAGGCATAATCGCTTTAATTCATGCCGTGTGGTTTGGTACACTGTTTACATTTGTTATGAATGGACGAAGGTGAATAAGGGTGGATGTTTACCTACTTTCAGTCGTTGGAATTAGGAGAAGGTGGATGGATAAGGACGGAAAGGAGAGAAATTGATGCATTTGGTTGAAAATCGTTAGAAAGCAGAGGAAATATTGGAGATGGGATTTTCCTGATGATTTCAGTGAAAAGTTGAGGAAATTTGAGATGAAAAACGTATTTCAGAATTCATTTCTTTGCATTTTTTGAAAATTGGACTTTTGAAAGTCAAAGAATTCCACTTTTTTTTTGAATATCTCAGGTTCTATTGGCTGTAGCGACTAGGGGTTGGTCTTAAATGAGAGGTGAGATCATTTTCAATTGATTCATGGGTTTTTAAAAGTAAACAATTGATTGATTTATGAGGTATTAGCACAGAAAAAATTGATTTTCACAAAAGTACTCATAAATACATAAATATGCATTTTTTTTTGCGAACTTCATAAATATATGGCAAATGATCTCACCTGTCATTCAAGACCAAAAACAAGTCTCTGAATCAATAAAACGGGAGATATTCCTGAAAAAATAAAATTTCTCGAGAACGATAAAGGTTCTACGTTTAAAATTTGATGAGAAAAATAGAATTTCTCAAAATATTCAGAGAAATTGATTTCAAGACATGTTTTCGACCGGGAATTTCCTCAGTTTTTATTATGAAATCAATAAGAAAAAAACAATTTCAAGCCATTTCCATAAAAATCTTCAATTTCTCCAAATACACCACTAAAAATTCGAATTTGTCTGTTTTCGACGAAAATTCAGAAATTCATTAAATTCATACAATGTGGATATCTAGTTCATTAGTAATAATTATAAACTGTAACTCGCACCGAATGTACTTCAGAAGTTCGTATTCCCTGCAATTGAAGTTTGCAATTGGATTAAATATACTGTAGTACATCGTCAGGATATTTTGAAAAGTGAGTTTTGGAATTTAGGAAGTTCTTAATTCAACTACGTCTTGTGCATTCAAATGCCTTCAATTGTCTTAATGACTGCAATAAAGAAACTTTGACAATTCAAAAAAATATTTCTTTTTTTTTTTTCTCAATCAGTTACCAACGACAAGAGCCTTTTAATCAAGAGGATTTTATGTAAACGAATGAGAAAACTTTCTGCATGTGCTCTCTCAATCAAACTACATTATTTACACATCTGTACTTATTTACATCATCAAACACCTGACACCAACTGGATTATCTTCACTTCTCTGTTTAATGCTACGACAAACTACGTGAAACAGACTTCAGTAAATAATCCATCTATTTCATTCCATCAAACTCTGCAGCTTCTCCAAAAGCTTGAAAAAAAAACACAAGAACCTAGAATACACGTGTAGAATTTATTGCTTTCACAGTAGTTCTATCGGATTTTGAATCATCGGGAGATTTTCTTCAAATTTCGTGAAATAATTGTGTATGTTATTTCCGATTTTTGTGGAAAATTTGATAATTTTTCACCGTTCAGTTGATGAGATATTCAATCTCAAAGTTTCAACTTTTAACACAGAGTAAATGGAATAACCTCAAAAATCAATCACATTCGCCAGGTTTTCTTTGTTTTTCTCAAAATCCAGTCGTATGATTTCGATAAAAAACTGTATAGGGATTCTTTCAGTATTTTGGAGTAATTGGAAATTAATTCAGATTTTTTCACCGTATATTTTTTTTTTAATTTCGAAGACAGGAAAATTTGGTAGAATTCAACGATTATTCTGCAAATATCTCCAAAAAGAGTGGATTAATCAAAAAATATTAAGAAGTCTTTCATGTAGAGAATTAAATCCCCCACAAAAGAAGATCTCCTGTTAAATTCTTCGAATTCCAAGTTTCGAAGACATCCTCAAAATAATGTAAAAATTCCATTTTTCATAATACTGAAAATAACAATCATTTGACAATTTCGATTACTTTTATTCTTTTCAGCAAATGAATGATTTTCAAAAAAATTAAAAAATGCAAAAAACCATAACTGCAATTTTCTAAAATATTTCTTGACAATCATTAATTTCTCTGAAAAAGGACAGAAAATTATCAGATGTATGATAATTTCATTGCCTTTACTTCCCTCATTTATAGTTAAGAAAAAAAGAAATGTCTTGCAATTCTCGAAGAACGAAGGAAAATCTCATTCTCCAAGATCTCCAACTTTTATTACATTAAGCAGTAGAGTACATTGATAAAGTCGTAAAATAAAGAATCCACGAAGCAGTATAAATGTAACTTTATGAGGAACGATATTGTCCATCCAGTTACACGATAGAACCTAAATTCATTCAACTATGTAACTCCATGTTCCACATACTTTATCCCCAGCAAAACTTTACGAGACTTAGCATCGATTTGTGTATTCAATTCACATGGCATCGAATATTTTATCCCAATCCACTAAATTAACAAGTGTGAATTTAACAGTGACATTTATTTATTTGTTTACATTCTGAAAATTTAATTTTGCTTTTATGTAAATTGATAATTCACCCGTATTTCATGTACGATGAGAGGGAACATCTCTCAGGCATGAGTTTTGGGTCTTAATCGAGACGCAATTAGAGGACAACTGCACGAAACTGTTAGATAGTATGACGCAATCAAGCACTTGATGCAGAAATAAAGGGAGATGGGTGTAGAATTGCAGTAAACTAACCTTACCCCATCATCCGTGTCTATCTACCTCACAGCCTCGAAATTATCAACGTTCAGCAGAATAGACTACCACATCATTAAGGTAGTTCTATCTAATTTTGAGACATCGAATGATTTTGTTCAAATTCTGTTGAATAACTAATCATGTTATCTCCGATTTTTGTGAAAAATTCGACATTCTTTTACCACGTGATCAATGAGATATTCAATCTCAAAGTTTCAACTTTTGACACAGAGTAAAAGAGATAACCTCAAAAATCAATCAAATTCGACGGATTTCCTTGGTTTTTCCCGAGATCCAGTTGTATGATTTCGATAGAAAAGTGTATAGAGATTCTTACAGTATTCTGCAATAATTTGAAATTAATTCAGATTTTTCCACCACGTATTTTTTTTAATTTTGAAGACAGCAAAATTTGGTAAAATGCATGATTGAGTAAAGCAATCAATGGCCGTTGCTTGGACATGATTGGCTGCTTCGTTCAGCATAGTTGTGAGTGTGCTCTATCGTCCTATACGAGCAATGAATGTTTAGATGTGTGCATACAGCACCGTATCATTTGGGGAATATCGAGAATTTCCTAAAAAATCTCATAATTCTCGTCAAATTCATAATTTGATGTAAAATTTCATACTTCAATATCGGATTAATGAATTTGTGATATATCTGAATCGAAATAAATACGTAATACATACCGAGAACCCTTTCTATGGAGGGCTCGATGCCTCAATTTTTAAACATCCTTTTCGCATAGGACTACCTCAAATAACGAAAAAACTATAGAATAAAATGAAAATTCCTGTAATTCAAAAGATTCATTACAATCCTCACTATCATCAACACTCTCATCATAAAATTATCACTTTATGCAGAAACTTATCTATTTTATACGGATAAACCCTCATTCCCCTTGAGTGTAGATGAAGCGTTCCGAAGAGGCTAACACTGCTCTATCCAGCCATTACGATGAACTCGTTATCGTAGGCTTACTAACCTATTTCACGCAAACGTGAAGCCAACTATCTCTCTCCCTCTCGCTTTCCATGGGTTCAATGATTCGACACCAATCATTGGTTCATTTCACGCAACATGATTTACATAATGGATATTTGAATGAAACGATGTAATAGGTACAGTGTGCATTTCTTATCAGCATCTAGAGTGGATTGAAGATAGGAAAAGTTGGTATTTTTGGTTCAAAAATAGCGTCTATTTTATTCAAAAGGTATCTTTGAAGCTAGTGGTTCTAAGCAAAAATGTGAAGAAACCTTTTCTTGACGAAATTTCAGAGGCTACAAAAAAGGTTTCTTGACTTTTTTTCCTATAACTGATAGTTTCTGAGATATCTTTGTGATTATTCAGATTAAAAAAATACTGTTATGAATGGACAATTCGGTCAATACTGTCTTCAATCCTTTCCACTCAGATTTTGGTCAGTACTAAGGCTCCTAGAAAACATTAACGTCAGCTGATTCCGGAGAAGCTATTAGATCGGTATTCTGTAATGCTCCATCCCAGATGGAAACTCTGAAATTCACCAGTATTACCAGTGCCTTATACCAGAGAACACCAAAGTTCTATTAAGAGATTCCAAGGAGTTTCAACTACTCGATCTATGTCGTTGGACCTCTTCTTCTACTTGGGTTGAATTTTCCTCGTGAGCCTCAGTTCCCGATGGTCATTAGTGACGGAAAAGAGCTGGCATACAGTACGAGAGGAGAGAGATAACGAGAGTACTTGCTGCTAAAGCTCAAGACAGCAATGGATGGTGCAATTTTAACAAATAGCATTGAAGAAGTAGAATTTTTATCTTCTGAATGTCAACTTCTCTGATTGGATTGACCCAATAACAAGTAGAGTTCAGGAGATTTTATCTTCTTGAAGTTACTTGTTTTTCTTAAAGTTCTTCCTATTTGTTGAGAATATTCATGGGAAAGAGGTCAAAGCCTGAAGCGATAAGGATTTTCATGTTCAGAAAAAATACTTGTGGAGTTTGTTTTGGAATATTTAAAGAGAGAAAGAAGAGCTATTGAAATTGATTGATAATCCATCAGAATAATTCATGATTTCAAATTTAAACGATTAATCATGACATGATAGTGACTAGTATTGGAGAAGTGGAATTTTTATCTTGTGAATATCAACTTTCCTGATTGGATTGACCCAATAAAAAGTGAAGTCCAAGAGATTTTATCTTCTTCAAGTTACTTGTTTTTCTTGAATTTTTCGCAATTTATTGGGAATATTCATGAGAGATAGCTCATAGCCCGGAGCAATAGGGATTTTTGTTCGGGAAAAATACATGTGAAGTTTGTTTCGAGATATTTAAAAAGAAGACAGGAGAAAAATCTGGAGCTATTGAAATTGATTCATGATTCAATAACAAGTAGTTTTGTATTGAATGCATTATTCACCTTTCCTTCTTTTCAATTTCTGCTGATGCATTAGCATTGCTCTTCCGAATGATTGCTTCTAAATTTCAACTCAATTATCTTTGTACTGTCTTGAATCAGAATAATAGATTCGCTCTGTATAATAATTGATTTTCCTACGAAGACGATTATGGGTGTATTTTGAAGGGGAAAATGTGCTCTTTTTAATAAGGAAATAATGAGTGTACAGGTTCATTCGAAAAAATCGAGAAAAATCACATTTTTTGAAAATGTTAAAAAAATATAGATTTATTCAGGCAATAAGCGGAGGGACTCATCGGAATATTCCAAAATTTGATGGTTACTTCAGCGTATAAAGACGAAGTTTTTGAGCCCTGTTAGAATGAAATTGAATGAATAATTTGGAAGATATAGTCGATTTCCTAAAATTATACAATTCAGAATATCTCTAGAACCCTTCAGTCGATATGACTCAGATTCAATTTCAACTGTCTTTATTAGAAACTGCATATGCACACGAAATTTGAATCTTCTAAGTCAATTATTCATCGAGTTACGATCCATGAATCAAATTTTTGAGAAAAAGCACAAAAAAATAATATTTCATGAAATAATGGATTCAATTCCTGGTCATTTATCAGAAATTAGATATTATAGATGTAAATCTGAGAAACATTGGTTGCTGGCGTATCAAGAAATCATCAGGAAATGGTTTTCATAAAATTGTTTCATTTGGAAGCAAAAAGCAGAAGAAAAATCTGAATCTCCAGGCAAAGTTATTCGATATCCATCAAAAACCAAATAATCTACTATTCAAAATTGAAACAATTATTCACGACATTAAAGAGGCTTTGTGACAATTATGATATAATTAAGGAGTGCATAGTAGATTTTGATAATATTTAATTGGAATCATAAAGTATAACAGTATTATCACATTAACGTTAATGTTTAATGGATCGTAATTGAGGCGACTAACTCAGTGAAACTGTGCATGAGGGAATATGTTGAAGTTTCTCTATTCCTATCGATGTAACAAGGGTAACCTGAAGAGTACAAGGGAGAGAGAGTGAGAGAAATTTGGAGTTATCTATTTTGGCTTAGCAGGTTTAATATCCAAGTTGGTCTTTCCACCGAGATAGTCCACTTAACTGGGTCCCACCTTTCTGTTGCCGCTTCCTCAAGATCCGTCCGAACCGCAACATTCAAGTTACGTATATTTCCATCCGCCATTTTGAATTTCTACGGTATCTCTTGTTATTGACCATTCAGGGGGAAACGTTTTGGTGGCGAAGAAATTAGATTAGATTAATTTTGGAACAAAAATAAAGTTTCTTCAATTGAACTGAGAACTGAATCCAAAGAAAGCATCTTACGGAAGCATGTCTGAATAACACAAACAAGAGCAACACACACAAATACAACACAGGCAATAATTACACGTGCGTCAATCACATAGACACAATTAACACACACACACACATAATTAACCTTTGCTCGAATGCCACAAATCCTAAGCGAAATGAATATCGTCACTTTGGAAACAAAAAGGCGTAAGTGCTATGCATAAGTATAGTACTTATACTTTAAATTTTCAGGATAATTAACAACAGAAGGATAAAAATATGTGAAAAAATGGATAATTTGCAAAAGAAAATTGAAAAACGCAAGTATGTAAAAAAAATTGCTAACAACGTAATTGATGTAATTAAATGAATGATGCTGTACAAAAGCGAAAAATGAAAACAAAAATTGCTTAACATGAAATATGGTAAAGAAAGAATTAAAACGATGAAAAATATTGTAATGAGTGGAGACTGAAAAAAAATGATTGAAAATATAAATAATATGGTCAAATGATCACAAATAATAGAGCCAGAGTTTAATTTGAAAATGGAAATAAATTTTGTTTGCCAAAATTAAATATATAGATATTACGTTGACTTTTCATGTCTTCAATTTCTGTATTAAAATTTACAGTGTTAACATTCACTTGTGTTTTATAGACGTGGTTCGAAATTTTACAGTGTTAACCGTGTTATTCAAACCGACAGCCACATCTTACATCAGAAAATTCAGCTCAATGATTTATTGTATCGATTTTTCTTACTTTCAAACTATTTTCACCAAATACACGGATATTTCTCATTCTATTTTGCACAGCCATCGGAGAAATTACTCTTCTCCTCCCTCTTTTGCCCATCCACGTTAACGCTGCCAAGGATTAAAGGACTAAATTATTACCGCCACGATAGTAGAACCAGTGCATATATATTCCTTGGCTTGATGCAAATGAGAAAATTCACGGGCTGTTGATATCACTTATCTCAGTGGATTCGAGTGAAAAAAAGTGAAGAATAAAAAAACAAAATGAAGAAAAGAAAAAAAAATTGATTACAAAAATAACTCAACTGCACTATTCTTCTTCTCTACGTGTTTTCGTCAGACTTTGAAATTTATTGGATAAATGATCATGAGGTTAATGTGAAAAGTTGGAAGGAAAATATATTCATCGTCCTTCATCTCTTCCATTCTATCACAAATTGATCGTAAGGTTTTTTTCCATTATTATTATGATTCCCTGTGTTTCAGTGTAGAGAAGAAATTTCATTATCGAGATTAATCTTGAATGTGGAAATTTGAATTTTTTTAATCAAAATGAATAAACCATTTGCATAACTCTATTATCATTGTTCATAGTCTCCCATCACAAACTGCTCATTTTGTCGAGCAATATTTGGTTCCGTGAAGAAATTTACTAACTGAATCTTCATTCCCCCATATATATTTTTTTTTTCAGCGAGATGCCGGAGGCAGTGTAGTTAAGAAGCAACAAGAGAATTCTATCTTATCATAAAAATACCGGTAAATGTCTCTCTTAAATGGCAGTTTCCCTCATTCAGGAAAAAAGAACACGTAACACATTCAATATTAATTAACTCACTGAGCACACTCGTTTGCCTCGAGATATTCAAGACACTCCAGAATCATCATCTTCCCTTTTCCTCTTTCTATTTTCTTTTTTGTCAAAGAAAATGGAGTGTTGGATCCACCGGGTGATTCAGTTTATATTCCATCCAGTTTCTCCAGCAAGATACCTTGGAGAAACGTGTCTCTTGGGTAGAGTCTCTCAGGACGATTGATGCTAGACAGAGTAGAAATGATAGGTTGGGAAAGGTTTTAGAGAGTTACGCCAGAAGGGAAACTAAGAACGATCGACGAGGATGGGTCAACTCCAAGTTTCGTGTCCTCTTTCACAAGGAAGAGACAATAGTTTTGCTTTCCCCAGTGGGTATCGCTAATGCTCGTTGGTACCTCTTGTCCAGTTGGAAAGTAAATTGCATTGGCCCTCAGTGAACATGTATGTGTGTATGTGTGTGTGAAAGAGAACACGTGGTTGGTGACTATGGGTTATGTTACTATAGTTATACGGCGGAAGAGGACTATGGGGTATTTTAGGAGGTAGATGAAAAGTGGAAGGGGAAAGCAAAAGGGTACCACTATTCTGGGCTATCAATTATCTCAAATAGGGCGAGTTAAACTAACCCATTCTCTAACCTCTGCGTTCACTCTCATCGTGAAATCCTCTATTCCTCTCTATCCCACTTTCTGTACCCTGTCGTTTATCCTTCCAATCCAAGCCACTACACACCACTGTAGTTGGTTTTGTTCCACCCAGAAGAGCACTCAGGTCATCCTCCCTTTTCCACACTGACTTACTCTATCAGGGGTGTTTTGAGGAGGGAAGAAAGGGAGAGATGAAAATAGGGTTTTTGAAGCTCCTACACGAGTCTCCCTTGACTTCTGATTGCTTTTCTCTCTGAGCCAGCTGTTCCGTGACGTCAATCGATTTCCATGCTTTTTTTTTCGAATAGACATCAAATTTTACAGTTGCTTTCTCAGGATAGAAAGGTACGAACGAGCTCGTCTCTGCTGGAGGATAGCCTATTTGCCTGAGCTAATCATGTTGAATGTGCTTTTTCGTTCGAATCTTCAACCGTACTGATTTTAGGGTTTTTGGACCGTGAGGTCAGGTACCTAGAACATCTCTATTTTTGATAATATCGTGGCGCTTTTTGGAGGGTCCATAGAAAAAGTAAAGATACATAGGGAATTTCGTCGAAGCCAGAATTTGAATTGATCTGAGCGATTCACAGGCAAAATTCGATTGCCTGAGGCAGACAGCAGCGTTAGGATGACGGCGGAAACTTCCGGAGGGGGAAGAAGAGCATGAAGAAAAATTGGAAACACGTGGGGAGTATCGGATTTACACAGGTACACTAGGTACTAGGCTAAGTTTAAATTAATGGTACAGCTATTACCTACATAAATGAATATGCATAAAACTGTGCAAAGTGAATTGGTAGGAAATATACATAGATAGTATTTATCCGAGTGAGTGGAATAGAAAGATATAGCAGTGTATCAGGAGAAAAGTGGTAGGGTGTGGTGTGGTTTTGCAAAAGTATAGGAATGAGAGAGAGAGAGAGAGGAAGAGGGTGGCTAGAGAGGCGTGGTTACATGTGACGTCAAGGTCCGTTGTTCTATTTTGTTGAGCGCGAGGCGAAACAGAGAGAGAGAAAGAGAATGAGACAGATAGAGAGTGAGTTGCACGGATAGCCGGGGCGGTCTAGTCCAGGAGAGTTGTTGTGTTTTGTGTCCCCGCCATGCTTCATAAATCAACGAAACAAACAGTACGTCGACATGCATCGCGCGCGCACCCCTCCAAAAAGGCATTCTATCTCTTTCTATCTCACTTTTCTGTTGTTGTATTTGTGTGTTGCTATGTATTTTCACTATTTCTACTCTCTTTCACTATCTCTCTGTGTTTAACTTTCTCTATCCTCCCTTTTCCATTCGTATTCTCTTACTCTCGTGTGAATGTATAATTTAATTCTAGCGAGCACCAACGAAATTCGTTGAACCTATCCTTCCTGTCCGGATGGCAAAACCTCGACCCCGGCTGCGCTTTGCCCGGGGACGCACCATAAAATTCCATTTCTATGCCACTGACTACTGCAAGCTTTCTCACGATCATTTCTTTCTCACTTTGTTTAGTTTAGACTCCTTATTTACAGCTACGCCATGAGTTTCGATTTTTGATGATAAGTATTTTGAAGGATTTAATCACTCTTTCACGAAACTGTTTGTTTAATGGAAGTTTATGAGTTTTAACAATTGCATGAATACGGATGATAATTCACTGGTATAAACTTTTGATTCAAAATGAATTGAACTTCCTGAGGGTGAGTATCTGAATATCGACAACGAAGTTATCTTGATTGTTATGTACACGCGAGGAATTTGCGGTCAGTACATGCGCGACGCTTGTGGCTCCCGATGAACCACTGCAGGCGTTTGTAACATTTGAAAATTTGAAATATCCAAGTGTTGGGTTTTATGTGTATGTGTGTGTGTCTGTGTTATTTGATGAGGCTGAAACTTTCAGCAATTGCTCAATTTTCTTAGTTCCAAGAGCCATTGATTTTCGTCCAATCAGAGCAATTTTACGTAAATGCCTTTTCTTACGTCTATTGTAGTCCATTAAGACTGGAATTTTAATTCTACCCTCAATTCTTCGGGGGATTGTGTGTGACATTCTTCTTCTAATGACAAATGTAAAATTAATGAATAGCTGGAATTTCGAGTTTATAGGACAAAACCTGAAGAAGTAACACTGTCTTTTGCCAGCCATTTTCAAGGGAAAAAATGAAATAAAAAAAAATACGAGACTATGCTTTCACCCTCTTACTCTGCCATCAACGTCCCTTGAGCATGCTCGAGTTGTTCTTTTGTCAGTGGGTACTATATTCCTTCAGTAACAGTAAAGTTTTCTTGAACATGAGGAGAACTTAAGAGGACAAGAACATGTGGACATGCGTCACATGTATTCGTGAAAAAAAAGGAGAGGAGAGAGAAAAAAGGAAATCGTAGAAAATGCAAGAGTGCACATTTTCATTTTCAGTCTGAGGGAATGAAATTTTCTCTTTTTTTTTTCAAGTAAAAAAAGTAGATGTCTCTTATGTTGTCTGGGAATCGTATAAAAATTCATCAAAAAAAATAAGTCATGGTATTTTCAACCAAGAAAAACTTTCCTTTGTGAATAAATGAAGTTGAAAGATTCTTAAATTTTCATGAATTTCATTGAAATTCTTGTATTGCCTGAAATTTTCCTACTCTCTCAATAGAATCATCGGGATTCCAAGACTCTCCAAGCTCCTTCACCACTCCCCCTTTCTAAACAAAGACATACACTCCAATGCTCACCCACAATAATAACCCTAAAAATAAAGAAAACATTCTGAAATTGCTTTGACCAACTGACGTACCAGGTCAAAAAGAGTCCAACCAGCATTGCCTATAGACATCCGACTATCTGACCCCTTTCATAGCATCCAAACATGATCAATAAAAGCACAAAATCCGTAACATTCCCAAAAAGCCTTTACATCCCATGGTCCATGGATGAAAAGGAAAAATCTACTGGATCTACCAATAGCAGACTAACAACCTGATTCACTAAACTTACTATGTAATACGTCTATTTTGAAATGAGTTTGGCAGTATTCCAGGATACTCATCAAGTCATCACACAGTGAGGCTTTTTGGCCCTCTATCTAGTTTCTCTATGACCCCAAGCACAAATAACATCCCTGTAATATAGGTATGAATGGATGATAGGCCCTGGTGGCTTATTTGTCACGATCAATAGAGAGAGGCCAGTGTGCTTGTGAATCCATTGGCTGAGTGATACTTTTGCATTTCTGTACAAAGACATAGATAATGCTGTTTCCATGTGAAATCATTTGGATGATTAATTTTCTGAAGCATCGTGTATTCTATTGGAGGGCCACCACGCGCACGTTGACCATTAGCATCCAAAGGGCAAAGGGATACTGCCTGATTCAGGCTAATTGACGAACGTGGATAATTAATGGCAACCTGTTGTTGCCATTGGACTACGCACCTAAACACCGATACAGGGGACATTGTGTTTCAGTCTCTGGTCTTCCTTCTGGTGATGTTACAAGAGGGAATTGAACGGCGGAGGGGAGGGAGAGGAGGAGAGGGGACAGGGACGAATTGGAACACCGTAGGCTGGTATGGGAAGAAGAGGAATGGGAGATGTATTGGATACAAGTTGCACACGGATATTAGCGTAACGCATTGGAACTATTGCATTCTGTTAATTCCTGGAATTGTACACGTAATCTCGGACGCTATAGTTGCCATCGTACGTCACCGATAGACCTATAACACCATTGCAGTCCAATCTCTAACCCCCTCCCCCCTCCTTCTTCCGCTCCTCTTCTTCCCCTTTGGGAAGGAAGGGGTTGCAAAGCATCTGCGGTATGAGGCGGTGCTCGAGGGCGATTACAGTACTAAACCGATTGGAAAAACACAGGATTTGCCTATTTTTTTTTTCATTATATTTCTGCTTGCTTCGGGGAATTGTTTTCTTTGGGATTGCGAAAAGGGGAGAGAGAGAGGCTGGATTCGAAACGGGACGTGATGCTGGCATTCTTCTTTTTGGGTTCATGAGCGCTGGAGTCTTTTTTTTTTTGTTGCGGGGGAGAAATGGGCGGGGACACGTTGCGGGAATCGTAAATGAGCACTCTGGAATTTGCATTCGTTATGCGTTTTAACTGAGGCCTCCGGTTTCATTCATCAGGCATTCCGCATTTGGTCTATTTAGGTAAATGATGAGCGTGTATGATTGATGGAATTTCAGGGGAATTGTAATTATTGGGGAAAATTTTGGAGTTGGTGATTCAGCAGATGTTCTATTTCTTTGGAAATAAATTCCAAAAACTGATGAAGGTGTGCCCTTTTTGCTCTAATATTTTTTTGAAAAATTCTTTAGGGAGGATTAGGTTAGAAAGGGTTATCTCCATTATTTTCAGAGATACTCTATCGGGAATGGAACAAAGATAAATCGATTTGTCTCATTTAATCTTTTGACAAACAAATTTATAAATTTAATATAAAATCAATGACTTTGAAGAGTTCGATGGATGTTCTAGTTCGTTTTTACATCAATCTCTGATTGTTGATATCGAATGCTATGTTCTCTTTTCCATTTCTCTTGTTCTACTATTTTGCTCAAGCTCCAAATGGGATTTGTAACTCTTGAAATTCTCTAGAAAAAAGAGATCAGGATGAAAAAGACGTATCTCCGTGCATAAACAATCACCGGAGACTTTCTATAGAACATTTGTATAGAATATTTCTATAGATTGATTTTATGGAAAATCCTATAGATTTATCGTTTATGATATTGAGATATTTTTTATAGGCATTGTCTCTATAAGAATGATTTTCATACAAGTGGAGTCTCATGTAATTCTATATATAATAAAATTCTGTGTCTATAAGAAGAATATTTATGCACACAAATTAATCAATTTGTCCAATTTTATCTTTTCACTTCCTAAATTTATAAATTCAGCATTACATTAATGACTTCAAAGAGTTCAACGAAAAAGTTTGAATGAAAAGTATCACATGGCCAATAGTTTTCACTTCCTAAATTGTTGCCCAACTGTTCGTGTGTGTTCACATAGTTGAAATGTGAAAAGTTAAATTTTCCCTGAGACTATTTTATCGATTAAATACAGAATTCGTTTATCTCGTTATCTGATGAAATTGGCTGCGGATATATAGAGGTAAAGAGAGAAGAAAATAGAAGAAAATTGTGTGGATAGTTCACGATACGAGACGAACGGGGAAAAGAAAGTGAAGTAAAGAGTAAAGGTAGAAGTTCTTCCTTTTAACTCAAAAAACGAAAGAAAAAACTTTTATCACGAGGCAACTTTATTCTACGTGTTGGCAACTTCATACTCTGGTAAGTACGAAAGAATGCAATCAATGAAAACGCGCTGGTGAATCTTTTGGAGTTGAAACACATCTCAGTGTAAAAATTTTCTGGCTCGATGAAAAGAAGATTTTTTCTGTCTTTTTCAGATATTTTTCTCGTTTTTTTCCTACTTCTTCCTCACGTTACAGGTTTCTTCGCACAAGAAATGAGAAAAATTCAGAGGTACATGCAGAGGCATTAATCATTCGGTTCTGGAAGATAAACTTTTTATTTCTCTCTCGACTTTGGGATTATAGAATTGACGGAAAATAAGAGAAACAAAAAAAGTGGAGAAATTTTTGTGCAATTAAAAGTAAGAGAAAAAACTTAACCACTGGGGAAATAAAAAAAGTGAGAAACTTTTCAGCATCTTGCTTTAGTGCAGTATTTTGTAAACATCAATTAGGGGAAAATTTACGAGAAAAGTACCCTAATCACAGCGTTATTGGCACTTTTTTTTTCATTTGGAAGAAAAACTAGTTGAGAATTTTTCAACTGGAAGTAGGTTAGCTAATTCTTAAAACTCAGCATTACTCGGTGAGAATTGACAAATTATACTTTTCAAACATTTCACAAGTGTCTTTAATTTCCTGCGAAATTCAGAGGCTTCACTTCTCTCTTCAAATGCATTTTCTCCTTCAAAATGAAATAACAAAGTTTTTCACTAAGGTAGTATCCCAGAGTAAGATCGATAGAACAGAGGAAAATGAGGATTTGCTGGTTAATTTCTAATTAATTGCTGATAATTCTAGGTGATTAAACTATTCGGAAGTCATATCTTCAGCTTGTGGATATAATTTTCTTTACTATGTGTCTTTGCGTCCATATTATTGTAGATTTAATTAGAGGTTATGTGGGATCTTTGGACCAAATAAAATAAATTGTAAATGTCAATCTCAACATTTATTCTCTAAATTCGCGACGTTTCGTTCCTGATCAGGAGCTTCTTCAGGCTCTTCAGATCCTGATTAGGACCGAAACGTCATGAATTTAGGAAATAAATGCAAAAATTGACATTTACAATGTATTTTATATGGTCCAAATATCTCACATCACCTCTAATTAAATAATTTTTTTATATTAATCTCTTATCACATACATTGACTAGAGAGAGAGGCAAATAGTTACGACTACCTTCTAATTGAAATTTCTCAATAACTATACGGAGAATCGAATTTTTTTTCTACTCTTATTTAGTTGAAATGCTGTTCTTTTCGCCAATTGTTTTTAAATAATGAGTCAACCCTGGGGATTTTTAGTAATTTTATTATTTCTGTCCGATTTAGGGCTTTTTATCCCTCCTCACCGGTATTTCCAGTAACTTTAATAATTCATATCTCAAAATTACATGGACAGAGATCATGAAAAAACTAAAGATAAAGAAAAAATATGGAAATCTCGGGGATGACATTTTTTTGTGGTGGAAAAATGCACAAAAAAAATTGCTAAAATTCCACAATAATGTAGACATGTGGA
Organism: Aleiodes alternator; assembly: GCA_963921955.1. Taxonomy (NCBI): domain Eukaryota; kingdom Metazoa; phylum Arthropoda; class Insecta; order Hymenoptera; family Braconidae; genus Aleiodes; species Aleiodes alternator. Next base: position 8,719,694 of record OY998098.1, on the reverse strand, counting down.
AGAATATTCCCAAATTTTTTCAAATTTTTTTTGCATTATCCTTCACTCCAAAAAAAAAATCAGAAATCCTCTATTGTTCAATTCCGAGATAATCTTCGATAATCCGAAGACATTCCTTTACCCAATAAAATAATCCTCCATTGTATTGACCTGCGAGAGCTTCAAATTAAGAGTATCCTGAAAACTTTCCTTACTATCGATACGAAACGACAATTCGAAACGTAATAGACGCTCCAAGTTTCCCATTTCCAAAGTCTCCAATAAAGTGAGTAAATTTTCGTAGTTTACTGTATTTCTCGCCTTTACTAAATGACTTTGCCTTATATTTAGAGCTGAATCCTTGAGAAGGCCACTGGCATAATACTGTCCAAAAGTTTGCCTGTATTTCAGGTAGAATTAGGCGTTTGAATGTGCAGCATTAGCCTCATCGTCGTATACCGGCTGCTTCTCCAAGTATTACGTGTCTGTTAATAGCTTGTATATGTATATGGAAAAGTGGTTTGTGCAATTGTTTTTGTGGGTGTATGTGTGTGAAGGAGAAATGGCAGAACGTTGGCGGTATCGTGGCTACCGTCTGGACCGCTAATTATAACAAACTACCAAACGACCTGCCAACCATTTCACAGTATTCTACTAAGTTTGCTTCATTTTGAAGATTCTCATCTGTGTATAGTTTCTCCACTATTATTGTTTCCAGGTAGTTATTAGTATGCTAATTTTATGCATTCATTTGGAATTATTTTTGAGTAGAATTAGTGGGAAATTCCCTATGAAAATAATCAAGTTAATTTATTTCTTTAAAATTTTCAATGAAAATCTAGCGATTTTACTTCAAAAAAATTCGGTAAAATAAAGAAGTAAAACACGAAAAATCTTGGAATTAATGGAGGTACGCCCGTTTTACCCGGGTCTTTTTTGAATGGAATCGAATGCTGTTTATTACAGTACATTGTGTTGCCTAAGTATATATTGAAAAATAGACGAAAAAAAACGAATGAAGATTATCAAAGTTCCAAGTATATACATACACGGAGAAATAGAATAGTAACCATTACTATGTTCAACATAGTAATGGTTACCATGTCCAACATATCAATGATTACTATGTGCAACATGAAAATCATTACTATGTCCATTTTTTTCAATTCACAAGGAGAAACATATAGGCTCATATTTTCATGATTTTTTTTTAATTTTTAAAAACAAAAAAAAAAGTGAGTCGGCCCATGCATCAAATCCTGACAATAGGACATTTTTGCCATTTGTAGACTCATGAGATGCCCCCGGCATGTATTTTGTATGTGCTTCATGGAGCTGTACATCATGATTTTTTCGAGAATTTTCTCTCCGTGTAGAAATTTTTAAATTTCATTGGAAATTCTCTTAAAATTAATACTCATTCCAAAAATTCCGTGATTTTTAAATGTCTAGAATAAAACGATGTATTTTATCTGAGCTCTGAATGCCCCTTGATTCATCTTTCATGATGAAAAGAAAACATTTCAAATTTAAATTGAAATTATACACGTATTTTCATTCATGTAAATTTCTAAAGCTCTGGAAAATTTTAATTCAAGTAATTATCATGAAACTCCTGTAAAACAGCCCCACCCCCCTGCCTCCTCTCTCTCTTTTCGTCAATTCAATTTTCTTCGTCTTAACTTCGATGAAGTTGGCGAGGGCCAAGGAATGATGCTGACTATTCAGTCGTAAAATGGGGACAACAAAATTGAAGGATAAAAGAGGAAAATTAAAAAAAAGAACGAAAAAGAAGAAGAAAAAGATGAAAAAAATGTAAAATAAACGAGAAAAAGAAACGAGAGTAAAATATATAGCCTCTGAGAATTTTCAGGCATATCGAACAAAGCCCCCGTCGTGCTCGTTTCTTGTTGGAACACTGCCATGACCAAATCAATTGTCTCAACAGGAAAGCTCGGTGCTGCTTCAACATTCGAATCACGCAAGACTCACCCACTACTCTCACACTCCTTAGCCTATTCCCAAATGCCGGCAGTCGAAATAAAAAATATTTGTATGGAAAAGTATCCCTCTATGTAGAGGCAATCTTCGTGTTGAAGAAAAAAAAGCGGTTTTTGACCGGATTTCTACCTGTTTCGTTGCTCATTTCTTTCACTTTTATTTGACTTTTTTGTGTAAAATCTAGAGAAACCATTTTTTTTGTTTCTCAATAAAGTGCTCCAGTGCTCTCTATATCAGAATCTCTGATTGTTAAGATAGAATACTGGGTTCTCTTTACAATTCCTCCTGTTCTACATTTTTTCCTGCACCAAATGGGATTTGCAGATCATAATTCATTGATTATCCATTTGGATCAAAATTATTGGAGATTCTTTGACAAATCACGTGCCTATTATCGCGAGTATCTTTGAGGCAAGAGGGTTCAGAGAAAAATGTCAAGATACCTTTTTTATAGAGAATTTCAAGAGCTATAACAATGGTCATTGTAAAAATTGCGCTATCTCGCTTAGTTTCCGAGATCTCGTTCAGAAATGATATAACAATCGGCTCTTTGCAATCAGCAATTTCTTTTTCGAGTCCTGAAAACTGGGAGAAAAAAGCGATTTCCACAGTCACGTCTTGCCTCAGTTCATGCTCCAATAGTCCTGTGTACCTAATGGATCCACTTAACATTGCTTCTGCACCCAAGGTCCATCCTCACCCGTACTTCATCAGCAATCATCACATCACCGCGTTTACTCACAGCTCCATAAAAATTCAACGTCATGTAACTCGGATGAATTACTAATCCCGAATAAATCCCCAAGCCCTTCAGCCCGTGACAACGCACAAATTAATCCTGCCTCGGAAAAAACCAATAGCTCTGACCCAGAAAAACCCTTCTCCAATTGTACATCAATGAGAATTAATATAAATACTCACGAATAACTGTTGGAATAATTCGGGAAATTCCATAATTTGGTTGCACTCACCTGAAACAAATAAAAAATTGAAATGAGAAGCAGGAAAAAATGAAATTTTAATAAAACTAATTTTTTGGAGATAGGATGGGGTAAAATGGACATTTGTGAGATCATTTTCCATCGATTTATGTGGGTTCGAAAGGAAAAATATTGATTTTTGAGGCACTTATAGACACTTTCGTAACAAAATCCTTTTTTTCTCTACAAATACTTCGAAAATCGATCATTTTCGCTCAAAACCTCCATGAATCGATGGCTAATGATCTCGCTATTCATCCAGAACCAGCTTCAAATCGCTGCGCTTAATAAAACAAGTGGTATTTCCAAAAAAGTAAAATTTTCTCAATTTTCAAATTTCAAAAAATTCAAAAAATCAACTATGAAGCATGTTTTTCCTCGGAAATTTCTTCAGCTTCTCAACGAAGTCATCCAAGAACCTTCTTCTCGCACCGTTTTATCAGAATCCCCATTTACCTCCACTCCCAATACAATATTCCAAAAAATTCACTGCAATTCTTTCCTCAATGTTCCTCGAACTGTCCTAATCCCCAAATACTTTAATTGAACAGCCCTGCACGAAAAAGAATTCCCCCCCCCCTTCCCAAAAAAAAACAATCAAGATTAAACTCAAACAAGAAAACGTGAAGCATAGATTAGTGTTTTGAACGTGCATGTTTTCCCGAATTACGTAGCAAATACTTGGGTGTTAATTTCGGTACACGTTTGGAGTTTCTCGTAGAACGAAACGAGAGAGAAAGAGAGAGGAGAGGATATTCGAAATTTCTTGCTTTTACAACATCCCATAGTAATTTCGCAAGCTAGACTATCCGACTATCCCATCTTCGCCAATCCCCTTTCCAACCCCCCCCCCCTCCTTGCTATTTTCCCTCACCCCCATTTAAAATATATGCCACAAAACGTATATATATCCCTTGCATCCTAGTATTTCAGTTCAAATGCACCGTAAATATGTATGGGTTAATGAATGTACGTGAAATTGTATGTAAATTCACAATGGATGTACATCGCGTCATTGAGGGGATGAAAACACAGAGAGCGAGCACATTGCTCGTGTTGCAGAGGTGAAACATTAAACAAAAATATAAAAAAAAAATGAACGTCATAAGTGAAATGAGTTGATGAGGTCGAGAGATGACGAGCGAAGGTTAACGTAGATCAGTATTCGAGTGTGATAGCACTACGTGAATGTGTATGCAAGGGTGCTGTTTAAATTTAACTGTCGGTACAGTTAAGTGCTCTCCACCCTCCCCCCTCCTCCCCTCTTCTCTTACTCTCACGCTTGTGTTGATGGTATTCGCATTGGTTAACTCCAGCACTTGGGAATTAAGTGACTGTGAAAGTGGTCGACGGTTAGTGACCGTTTATATTGCCATTCCCACCGCGCCCTCAACCCCCCCAATCCCCCCCCCCCCTGTCATTCGTTCATTTGACAATGAATAAATGTGGATGGTTGATAGATTCACAGAATTTTCCGCATTCCAATGTTATTCAATTAAATGGTCATTTGTCATGTGGGGATGGAATGGGGGTTTCGGAGTAATTTGAGGGAGTATTCTGGGAGGACTGGGAGGGGGGGAGGGCAGATTGCCGGGTGGATACAAGAGGGATTTGAAAACTGGGGACTGAAAAGGCATTTTTGGGGTAATTCAAAGGGGGCTTATGAGAGGGATTTTCGGAAGAATGTGGAAAGTACACTTGCAAGGGAGGGGAGGGGGTATTGACGAGGGATTTTTGGGAGTATCTGAAGAGGAAACTGGAGGGAGATCTCACAGGGGAGTTTTGAGGAGGATGGTTCGAGGGATTTATAACGGGGACTCGTAGGGAATTTCGGAGGAAATTCAAAGGGGCATTTTGGGAAAATTTTATGAGAATTTGTGAAATAAACTGAAAAAGAAGGATTTTTGGGGATATTTCAGGGGGATTTGTTCAAGAATCTGAAGGGGGAATTGCAGAAACATGTGGGAAAAATCACAGAGAGATGGTTGAAGAGAGGTCTAGAAGGAGCAGAACGACAGGAAGGAGGTACGTTGTGGAATATTTGAGGGCAATGAGATATGAGCTTCATTCGAATTTGAGTTGCATTAAGTTTCTAAGCAGCTAGGATACTCGAATCAATAAATTCGATGATTGAATGAAATTTTGAAAATTTGATGATGAATGATAATTTCAAATAATTAGTTATCGTATGAAAACAAGTATTTTAATTTAAGATATCAGTTGGAGGAAAATATATTAAAACTGTCATTCACCAACAACAGTTTGCCCTAAGTGGTCCAAAAAAGTCTACAAAAATATCTGAATTTCAAACACTTGTTTTCACAGTATAGTAGTTACTCTGAGTACATTCAGAGAAAAGCATTATTGAGAGCAGAATAATAGCTTAAACTTGTCTATTTTCCTTCTTTAATTCAACGAAGAAACATCACTGATAATCTGACTGGTTCTTGAGATTCCTATATGCCTTCAAATTCGTAGACAGCTTCAGCCTGTTAAATTCGCTAAACCAGCATCTTGGCTCAATGTATGAATAGTATTAACAAAAAAAAAGGAAATCTAAATGAAATTGGTGATTTGTGATCTGCACAATGCTTTGATCGTTCTTCTCTGTCTTTTCAATTGGAATTGGATGAATTGCCCGGAGCTTTCTAGAGGCTTTGAATCGTGGCATACTACTCCTGTATCAACTAACTCAGCAATATATGTATCAGTGTTGAATTGAATTCTCATGTGTTTGTGTCTGTGTATGCGTGTATGTGTGAGTAGTTGAGGGTATCTATATAAGAGTTTTCACAGGAGTGGAGATGACTCGAAGAGAAGAAAATTCGATGAAGCCCGCATCGACGTGAGAGGAAAGAAAAAGCAGAGAGGGGCGGGGGGCCGGGTTAGGGGGAGAGGGTCGAGGGCAAGTGAGGAAGGAAGGAAGGAAGGAAACTGAGAAACGGATGAGCTCAGCTCTGAGAATCTATCGGTCTCTTCTCTGTGCTATGCGGTACAATGCACTGCGCCAATAAAGTCCCCGACTGTTTATACAGGAGGAGAAAAGGGTGATGAGAAGATTGAGAGTTAGGGGGGGGGGAGGTTGGACTGAGCAAATAACTAGCAATTATCATATAAAAGGAATGGACTTTGAGTAGAGAAGAATGAAAAGTTGCAAGTAGCTTTTCAATGGAATCAACAATTCAATGATGAAGGAGTATTTTTTTGATTGTTTATGTTTTTTTTTCCAGAAGGAGATACACTTTCAAATGTTGAGTTCAAAGAGGGTTAATGCTTGTATGAGATACAGTTGAGGATTTACCTTTCATTTCCAAGATAATGTCAGTAGCGAAGGGGAAAAGTCCTTTCTTTTTGTAATTTTTTGGAAATATTTCTTTGAAATTCAGGGAGATACACTTTTTTTTGTCACGCTCCTTATTTGGAGCTCTTGAAATGTCTTTTAAACAAAAGGTTAGGAAAGAAAGGGTTCCATTAATTTCCTGGTTCGATCCCTTCACTTAATGCTGATTTTGAAAAAGTTGATAATAGCATTGCTTTCCAACTGATGTAGCTTTTTCTACCAATACTTTGACAATATGCTCCCGAATGGAAGTGATACAACCTTTTCGAAACCATCATCAAAATATCAAATCTTGACAAATTCTCTAAAACAGCAATAACTCGATAAATAATTATGCAAATACGCTCAAAATTGACAGACATCTAACTGATACAACTCTCGAGATAATATGTGAGTATAAATAACATTGTTGAATAGTTTCTAGAAATTCTACTTAAAAACTGATTTTCGAAAAATGGACGTATGTCAAAAAGTACCGATCGGATTCTCTTTAAATGGAGCTTAAAAAATAGAGTTCGTCGAGAGGAAGTTTTCCAGAAAATATGAAATTTTTCTATAAAACCGTTTTGCTGTAATTGAGACTTTCATGCACACACAGACATGCACTAAAAAAAATAATTTTCGTTCTATTTAGATAATTTTAGGCATCTTCTATTAGAAGAATTACAATCGAAAATTCCGATGATTACATAGCTTCCATGCGGAAGCAAAATCAAAAAAATCATCAAATCGTCATACACAAAATCCCGGAACAGTCGCTGAATGAAATGAGCACTTTGACGCCGAGGAAACACCTGAAATTCCCCAGTGGGCAAGTATGGAACAAACCTCCCAAAACAAAAAAAAAACAGCAACTCAACTCGTAAATGGGCTATTTTCAATGCCGATATTTGACTATCATGAGTGGGCCCATGTTTCTACATGTGTTCTTGATCACTGTGATTGATAAACCATGTAACTCTACACAAACTGACATGGGCAATTAGAAACACGTCTATCAATGGTTAATTCCACTGAAAGATAAAAGGAAAAATGACTGTTAAAAAAAAAGAGGGGATAAAAAGCTCTCGGATTTTTTCACAACCAAAAGAGAGAGAGAGGAAAAAAGCCCAGAATAATGGTGACAGTGTTAGGAGGGAGGGGATAATTCACGCGCCCTCATGGGGATTATATCCAACGGTTTACGTATGTGTGTTAGTACAGCGAGTAAACCTCCGCATGGACTTTAATATATTGTGTTGGGAGAGGGGGAGGGGTGGGGGATAGGGGGAAGTAAAAGGCATTCTCAGGCTGTAGCTGTGAGTTGACTGGTTATCTCAAATTGAATCTTCTACCAATGCTACTCGCACACTTACACAAACCGTGTGCTCTATATCTAACTAGGATATAGTGTAAAGCATATGGGCAAATATTGTACATTCTCCACACATAGGAGTGAAATGAATTCTATGATTTCCCCCTTTTTTTGTTTCTCTCATTCTTCACTTTTTTTTTACAAAAAAAAAGGGAATGGAAAAAAGGTATTGCACAACATAGATTTCACCGACGTCCTGTACTTACTGAAGAATTCTAGTGTCTTCCTCTCGAAGCATGCAAGCACCTTGGTTACTCCCTTTGATCTACACGACACAAAGAACAATGCTATTCCCATCGTCCGCTCGCTCCACATTATTCCATGGAACGCTTCTTCTCCTTCTTCTTTGGCTTTTATTTTTCATCTCAGTCTCTCTCTTTTTCTTTATCTCGTCGAGGCTTCAGCGTTTGTGTAAATTTCTATATATATATATATATATATGTGTGTGTACGTATGTGTGTGCAGATGTATTATTATTTGACTTTTTGAATGTGATTTTTTGTTTGTTTTTTTCATCTTTTGATGCTAGACATTCGTTATTTTTATGTCTCGTGAATTCGAGAATTGGAATTTACGAGGTGAATGCTGATGCACATTAATGCGGTTATATTCTGGGGCAATTGAAGGGGCTAGAGCAAATTTATGGATTGTAAATATTGTGAATATGTCAAGTTTTTTTTTTTGTTTGAAAATATTTCCAAGTTTTTGATGAGTTTTTGGGGAATTTTTGAATTATGGGCAGTGCTAAACTCTTCAGAATATCGGTACGGAATTTTGTGCATGGGTTCGGGGGACTATGGAGAGTGTCCTGGTAAATTTTAAAGATAAAAACTCAAGTAGAAAAAAAGTTATGAATTTTTGAATATTGGGGAAAAATTTTAATTATTTGGGTATCATGAAAAATGTATTTTTACATCACAATTACAACTCTTCGAATTATAATGTCGTGATGAAATTTTTAATTAAAATTTATCTCACATTTTAAAATTAGAGTCACTGTAATTAATGGGAATTTACGTGTGGACAAATACCAAGTTGAATTAATTGCATAAAAGCAATTTTAAGGGGGGGGGGGGGGGGAGGGAGGGAAAAAAGGGCAATGGGAATTGGAATTTGCCCGAAATTCTTTTCTTTGAAGAAACATAGCATTTCTGTGGAGACAAAAGGTTTGAGGTAAAATACAGTAGTACTAGTTGTGTGTTGGTCACATAGAAAATCGTCCAACCGCATTTAACATGTAATAAGTGAGAGTGGGGCAAAATGGACCATTGTGGGAGTAGAGTTCAGGATTTATTTTTAGAGTGAAGAAATTGATGAAAAAATCGGAAAAAATTGAGAACATGCTCCAATATGTGGAAATTGTTGGTGAATTTTTTCAAATTTTTCTGAAGACGCATTCATGCCCAAAAAAAATCCCGAACTATTCAGACTCCAATTGAACTCGCAGGTCTATTTTACCCCGGTCTCCCTTGATTATGAATTAAAATGGGGAATTGTGGATGAGGACATACGTCAATAGATACCCATTACAGTGTCCAAAATGAATGTTAAAATGAGTTGTTTAATTTGCAAAATTGTTTCAAAAAAAACCTCAATTTTACATGCAATAAAATCCGCAATGTATAAATTAGCATGAAATTAAAATGAATCGAGTAAAACTAATATGATCACTGCTGGCCCCGAGTTAATCACATTAATAACGTTCGTAAAATCCTGTTAATAATTTATTACTCGAATGTAATCGGTTCACATATTTTACCTGTCCATTTCACTATTTAATTTTCAAAATGAAAAATCAAATGATTAATTAAAATTTTTTGAGTTATAAATTTCATGATTTATTTATTGATGAATTTACGTGAAATTTATAATTGAGAATGAGAAAAAAAATGAAATGTTTATAATCGTGGGAGTAAAATGGTGGAAAAGCCATCTTGGGATTTAGCCAGACATTTCCAATTATGGCCAGTACTGATCAGCTTAACGTTTTGGTAATCCTCAATCGACAGTAGTAGACAGGGTTAATATCCCTACTGTGAAATTCTCGATACTAGCTCAATAATACCACGAATATTAGGATTATTCCCTTCAAACGGTAGTGAAACATTAACCCCTGGAAGAAAATGATACTGATGATGCTTTTTCACGTTAAGAAGGCTCAGTCCTTGTCCATGCTAAATGAAAATACTAGATAATGTGGTGGTCCCAGTTTTGGACACTTTAGAACCAGTTTTTGATAGCATGAATCGAAGGCAACAGATTATCACTTAGTAAATTTTTTAATTCAATTATGTTAATACATTTGATAATCGGATTCATTTCCATCTTAATGATTATTAATTTGAAATATCATGGGAAATTGGAAGTTTTTTTTTCAAGAAAAAATCCTTTAGTATTGTTTTTTTAAAGAAACCTTCGAAAAACCTTAATGGAACCTTTTTAAAGAAATTTGAAATTAATAGGGTAATACATATTTATTGCGCTAAACGGATTCAGCAATTGGATATTAAACAATATATGAAACATTCGAATATAACTGAGGAATTTTCGAAAATTGTCGAGTACTGTCAGAAACCGGGACCACCACGGTAATAATGAAAATACATTATTTAAATGATAGTTTGAAGCTGGGAAGACTGGGGCAAAATGGACCTCTGAGTTGAAATGAGTCAGGAATTTTTTTAGAGAAAGACTTGAAAGATTTTGAAAAACTTAGGGAAGATGCTCGAAAATGTCTCCATTGATGTTGAATTTTTTCCAATTTTTTCACAGAGTTCTTTATCCTTAAAAAAATCTTGAACCATGCTGCTCTGAAGGTCCAGTTTGCCCTATCTACCCCTATTTCATAGTGATTATCATTCTAGGATATCCATAACTCATTTATCTGATATTAAAGTATGGAAATTTACATTTAATTATGAATTTAACGAAAATTATAAGAATTTTTTAGGAAATTCTCGATATTCCCCAAAATTGCTTCATTCAATCGTGAATTTTCCCAAATTCTCCTGTCTTCAAAATTAACAAAAAAAATGAGTGGTGAAAAAATTTGAATCAATTTCAAATTACTCCCAAATACTGGAAGAATCCGTACATATTTTTTTATCGAAATCTCACGACTGGATTTTGAGAAAAAAAAACAAAAATCCGCTGAATTTGATTAATTTTTGAGGCTTTTTGAGGCTTAACTATTTACACTGTGTTAAAAGTTGAAACTTTGAGATTGAATATCTTATTAATTATACAGTCAAAAATCTCCAAATTTCCTACAAAAATCAGAAATAACATGAACAATTATATCACAAAATTCTAAGAAAATCTCTTGATAACTCGAAATCTCATAGGAACTATCTTAATTCATCAACGAACTTTCATAAAATAAAGATGCAATTTTCTTTTTCTTTTCAAGATTTTTCTCAAGAAATACGTCTCGATTATGTATTAAATTCCCTTTTTTTCACAGTGCAATATGACTCTGGCTATCCGCAGTGTTTCAGGGGCTTCACAAACAGGATTATTTTGCAATTCAAAGTGAAAACTCTCGCCGTTGAACGAGACTCCTGGGCATAATCCTTACATTTCCGTGGACCACCAAAGTTCTCTTCACTGTTTCGCGCTACTCTACACAAACTTTTTGGAGTCATCTTGAACAAGTAGAGAAAACGAAAACTTACTTAGGTAGAAAGGTGAAGTAAGGAGGAAGAGGGGAGGGGAAGGAAAAATGAAGAGTGAGGAAGTAACCTGTGAAAATACTTTTCAAACAATTTTTTCTTTGGAAATTCATCAAAAAGTGTGAAAGACCGGAGGGAGACACCATGATATTTTCACGAGAAATTAACTTTTTGAAAGAGAGTTGAATTATTTTACATAAATAAATAAGAATTCAAATTTTCTGGTGGATAATGAAGATTTTCATGAAACACTGATTTTAATAAGTATTTTTTATTGCCAAATTATACTAAAAAGATCTCGGAAACTAGTGGATTTATCGGAAAATCTCAAGAAACCTTTTTTTTAGGAAATTTCAAGCGCTCAAAAAAAGGTTCCTTCACGAATTCTCCTAAACCCAATAGTTGCCGAAATATTCATCGAATAATCGGGGAAAGAAGGAATTACTTTATTAAATAAAATTCCACGATTTTATCCCTTCAATTTAACAGCCAACGAGGATGAAAGAAATACTTCAAAAAATGACAGCTTCCAATTAGACGAGTTTCAACGGTATTACCATCATTTGTCCAGCTTAAACACGCAGCCCCTTTTACTCTGTCAATTGCCCTCGAAAACTGTGACAGGACCCTTAAAAAATATTGTCCCAATCTCCTGTCCTCACTTCAATTATTATCGAGGAAATTTCACCGCAAAACCGAGGCCGAGCGTCAGATCAAAAATTAATAAAATCATAAAAAAAATCTCATAAAAGTTTCAATAAATTTTTTTTTTTTTTCGGAGATACGAAAACAGTAAAATAGTGAAGATAGAACTATAAACATGAAGTTTGTGTAGAATATTTATGTGAAAAATTGTACGTATTGTTGGGCAATAGAGTTGAGAAATCGCATAAAATTTTCGTGGAATCCCCGGAAAACAGGAGAATAAAGTTTTGGACATTTTGGAGGAAAAGAGGGGGAGAAAGGAATGAAGAAGAAAAAAGTGGAGGGAGTCGTGGGAATTTTTCTACTGACACATGAGAAGCATACAACAAGTATCTTATGCCATCCTTGGCGCCAACGATACTGGACATTATTTTTATTTTTCTCTTTATTTCATCTTTTCTTTTCGTCTCGAGAGATATGAGATATTGAAGACGATGAATTGTGAGGAATTCCGATGAGATAAAGGCATTTTACCTGGATGCACATGATCAAAAGAATTAGGACAATTGCATGAGGATTATTTGGGGAATTTCTATAGAAGTATATGGGTAAAGGAAGATTGTCGGAATTTAATTTGAGAAATCATCAGAAAAAATTTCGAAAAAAAATTCCATAAAAATTTTATGAAATTTCATAAGAATATTATGAAACTTTATAAAAACTCATGAAAATTTCGGAGATTCTGAAAAATCTCAAATATTAGAATGAAACTAATTTTGTTTTTTGAAGTTGAAAGACTTTTTTGTAGCTTATGAAATGCTGTAAAAAAACAAGGTTTTTATATAAATTCTCGTAAAGTCGATAGTTCCCGAAATTTTTCGGGGATTTCCGAGAATTTAATAATTTTTTAAAAAATTTCCTCAAATTTGACCCCCGCTACTTTTTTTTAACCACATGATTTTCAAAAAAATATAATTTCTTTGCTCAATTTGGGATTTTCTGGAATTTCCCAGAATTTCCTTGCATTGGATTATGGCCACTTTCATTTGCCAACATCACTTTTATAAAATTAGGATTTTTTTCCAGAATCTTCCCAAATTGGACTTTGGCCATCTTTCCATACCCACGAAGCTCTGAAGAATCATGATTTTTTCCATTCGAAATATTCCAGAAATTTTTCAAAGTTTCCTCGAATTGGACTTCTCATCATTCTATTTTCTTCCCACATGGTTTTTCGAAAAATCAGAATTTTCTCCACTAGTTGGCATTTTTGCCTGCAGTTTTTTTTTCATTTAATCATAATTTTTTTCAAATATTTTCGAAACCAATCAGGAAAATAGAGCGATTTCGTCCGAATCCTTTCTTGTAGAAAAACTCAAGAGCAACAAAGAAAACAGAAAAGGAAAAGGACGTATCTCCATTCCAATCATTCTGTGAATATCTCTGAAGCTATTAGGTTTATCGAAAAATGTCAGGAAATCTTTTTAGTAGCTCATGGCATTCTCTGAAAAAATGTATCTACATAAATTCCCGTAAAGCCGATAGTTCCCGAGATATTCACGTCGAAACTGCACACTTCCCTGTATTTTCCATTTTTCTTATTTTTTTTTCATCTCCAAGATATGAAATATAGGAGACGATAACTTGCGAACCGTTTTCATATCATAAAGGCACGTGGCTCCTCCAGAGACATATATATACATATATATGTATGTAGAACGATGACTTCGGAGACTCATAACGCAAACTGCTTAAAACAGCGGAGAAATCAATTATAGCCTATATAAAACCAAAATTATTTTTTTTTTTGCATTTTTTCTATGTTTTTTTTGGGAAATACTATCTAAAGTATACTATGAGCCTCCTCATAGTAACGATTACTTTGAGGACCTATATATATTTCCATTGGACGACTGCTATGGGGACGTATATATATTCCATTCAGGTAACATCATGTAGTGTTGACTTTGAGGACTCATATATAAATTGATCAATCGTAGATTTTGAGGACTCATATATAAATTGATCAATCGTATATTTTGAGGACATGTGCTATAAATATGTACCATATGAAGACTCTCATGTAGTGTTGATTTTGAGGACTCATATATAAGTTGATCAATTATCAATATATCGTCACCTTAAAGTTAAAGGGGCGTAAGTGCTATGTGTAAGAATAGCACTCACGCCCCTTTATTTCTAAGCCGACGATATATCACAAATATAAATTCCATAGAGACTTTCTTCATTGAGCACCCTATCCTTGGAAGATTTAAAAAAAAATTGAATGACGAGAAGTTCAATCAGTTTCAATACCGTGAAATGGATTTTCTATTCCTCAGAATTCTCGTTTTCAGTGGCTCCAAACAATACTCTGCATCTACAATTGAGACCCTGTAATAAACATCATATAGACATCTGTACAAGAACTCGAAGTTATCATTATACATATGGAACTTCGGGCACTGTCTTCAGAATAACTGAATGTCCTCAAAGAAATCCTTACATTTAAAATTCGGACCTCATAATGAACATAACATAGAAGTTCCTCCTAGAATATATATCAATCAAATAACTCTTAATTGATTTTGCGTACAAATAGCTGTATCTTGAGGAATGAACCATTGTTATTGGTTGCATTTCCTTCTATTCGTTATGCACTTTACAGTGAATATCAAACGATTTTTCTTTTAATTCTTCCACAACAAATTGTCATTATAGTGAATATATAATTTCGGAAAATATATATGAAAAAAGATATTAAATGTTAGAATTCCTCCGTATTGCGCTGAGCTCTCTATAGTTGGAACATCTAGAGAAAAAACTAATTCATCGACAAGAGTTCCAATCAGTCTCAATTGCGCGGGAGGAATCTTCTATAATTTTTTTTTATTATTTTCAATGTCCCCAAAGAATACTTTACATCTACCGGTAAGACCTCATAATAAACATCATATAGACATGTACAGGAACTGGAAGTCATCATTATACATATAAAACTTTGGGGACTGCCTCCAGAATAACTGAATGTCCTCAAAGAAATCTTTACATTCAAAATTGAGACCTCAAAATAAACGTACGATGAAGATTCATCCCAGTATATATATCAATGTCCGACTCAAATAACTCTAAATTAATTTTGGGGACTAATAGTTGTATGTTGATGGATGAGCAATTGTTTTTGGGTGTATTTTCTTCCATTCGTTATGTAATTTACAGTATACGATTTTTTCTTCAATTTTTTCTCCAAATATATATGAAAGTGGGACGTTGGAGTTAGAATTCCTCCGTTTCATTTCAACGAAAGAGTGATAAAGGAATAATAGTAATTATCATAAGAACAATACAATCAAACTAGATGATATAGACAAGAATAATAGAAAAATATGAGGAAATGATCAAAGCGTTGATGAAATTTTTTCATCATGACCTTGACATAGCACCTATACATAACAATGATATCCATTTTTACAGGTCCTCAAAATGACCACTGCGTAGACAATCTGTACCTACAGAAAAATCATCGATTGTATGTTTCGGGGACATAGGCAGAATTTTTTTATGCAATGTGAATTTTGAGGACCTATATTAATGCATATAATGATTATTGTGAGGACACTCATTTCAGGTCACCACATAACGCTGACATAAAGAGATCCTACAGATGCATTATAATATTGTGACAATTATAATATTGTGAAAATTAGTCACTTTAGGGAACTGAAATGATTAGACATCCAACTCTTTTTGTGTTTTCAGAAGTTCTCGTGAAAACACAAAAAGAGTCGGATGTTTGATAATTTCAATTCCGTAAAGTGATTAATTTTCGTAATTGTTACAATATTATAATGCATCTTAACAATTTCTTTATGCCAGCGTTATGTGGTGACCTCGAATGAGTGTCCTCACAATAACCATTATATGCATTAATATAGGTCCTCAAAATGCACATTGCATGAAAAAATTCTGCGTATGTCCCCGAAACATACAATCGATGAATTTTCTGTAGGTACAGATTGTCTACTCAATGATGATTTTGAGGACCTGTAAAAATGGATGTAGAAAATCATGATTATGTATGAGCGCTATGTCGAGGTCATGATATGAGGGGGCAGCTCTCTAACTATTGCACAACTCTTTATTCTTGGAACATTTTGAAGAAAAATTATCGAATGACAATAGTTTCAATTGGTCTTAATTCCGTGAAAGGGATTTTCACATTCTTTATGAGTTTCGTTTTCAATTTCCCCAATTTTCTCTCTAATTTTTCTTTTATAACAAATTTTCATATTTGTCAATATATAATCTTGAAACAGTATATATGAAAAGGACATTGAACGTTAGAATTCCTTCGTCTTTTCCTAAGAAATGAGTATAAATAAATAATAGTAACTATCATAAGACAAAATCAATGAAACTTCGCGATATTTCAGGAACGATAGAAAAATATGAAAGAAATTGATTATGATTCGATGAAACTTTTTCTCAATACACGAAATTATTCTAGGGGAAAAACTCCCAAAAATTCTTATCAGTCTCAATCCCATTGGAGGGATTTTTTATTTCTTATCATTTTCGTTTTCAATGTCCCCAAAAAATACTTTGGATCTACAATTGAGACCTCATAATCAACATCATATAGACATGTTTACAATATATCAAGGTCAACTCAAAGTCCTCAAAATATACAAATGGTCGGATATTATTTTGAGGACAGGGTTCCCGTATGTCATAATATCATTCAGAGTCCCCGAAGCATTCGTTCTGCAGACTGTGTATACTTCAAGGACCGTCCTCAAAATCATCAATACACTCAGAAAACTTTGAGGACAGTCTCCAAAGTAACCAAATGTCCCCAAAAGATACATTTCAGTAGTGAAATTGGTCTCATAATATACTTTCTATATACATATATATATACATATACATATATATTGATGGCGTGACGAGGCTTCTAAATCAAAGGAATGGAGGACGACAACGACACACGAGAAAAAGCGCAAAAGAGAGAAAAAAACGGAAAATTGAGGAATACAAGGAAAGGTAAGGATATAAAGGAGTTTAAGGAATAAGTGAAACGTATAAAACCATTATGGTTATCCTGGGATGGCGCGTGGCAAAGCCGACCATGTCATTAGGATCTACCAAATGGCCTATACACATATATACATTGTATCTTTCATCTATACTCTTTTCCATCGAAAACTCTGCAGCACCGTTTCTATTCTCACATTCAAAGGAAAAGAAATTGTGAAAAAAGAGGAGAGAAAATTGTACTGCCGGTTTTACGAACTCCGGAGACAGTCGACGATATACCTATTACTTTGAAGGAGAATGGGGGATTTTTTTTTAGCTTCATGGGGAATTATCTTTATTTTAAATATTTGCGTGAAAGGATTTTCAGTGTCCAGCGTAATCCGAAGGTCGTGGGTTCAAATCCCGCTCGGGCATTCTTGATTTCTTTTGGAACTTTTTTATTCTGAAAAATCTGGATCTTAATTTGCCTGAGGCGGTGATAAAATTGACGGGATCGAAATTCTGTTGGAAATTATGATGATTGAGGAAAAACAGGTTTCCTTCAAATATGGGATTTTCTAAGATTTCCTAGGATTTTTCCAAAATGAATTGCGGGGAACTGTCTTTGCCCATGTGGATTTTGGAAAATCAAAGTTTCTCCCTAATTTCAGATTTTCTGGGATTTTATAGAATTTTCCACAAAAATCAGGATTTTTTTTTAATAATTTCGTATTTTCCAGGATTTTTCAGCATTTTCTTGAATTAAACTTTGGCAACCTTTCTTTGCCCATACTATTCTTGGAAAATCAGAGATTTTTCTCCCAATTTGAGATTTTCCAAGAATTGCAAGTATTTTTTTCAATTAAATTCCAAAAAACAAAAAAATTCTGCACATTTGTCTTCGCCCCTGAGCTTTTGGAGAACGAGCATTTCCCCACAAATTTGTATTTTCCAGGTTTCTCTTCACTTTTCCGCAATTTTTCTGAAGAAACTGTTAGGATTGACATTTGAATAGAAAGTATAAGAATGAAAAAAAACCGATTTGCATCCGCAATTTCCCGAGATTTCCCTAAATTTTCCAAATTGAACTTCAACATTCTTCACCCACACAGTTTCTGAAAAATCCGAATGTTTTCCTCAATTTAGAATTTTCCATTATTTCCCAAAATTTTCTAGGACTTCCAGAAATGTCGCATACTTTCTGAATTTATTTCTTTTCCCAGTGCCCAATGATTCATTCAGAAAAACTAATAACTTCTTTCTCAATAAAACTACACTTTCAGCCAAAAGAGAAAAGTCCCCCTCCCCTCCTCCTCCCACCCAAAGAAAAAATGAGAATTACAATGAAAGTACCAAAGTGGAAGAATCCAAGGTAAAACGTCGGTCGTTTGGCAGTGTGTGCCAATTAAACCCCTTCACTCTTTTCTCCCCCTCATCTTGTTTCCTCAGCTCTAACGTTTCTCATAATTAAGCCGGCCTCGTTCTCGTTTCGCGACTGACTTTGCCCACAGTGTGCACCCTAGCTAACGACCGCACTGTCTCGCTTCTTCCAACAGTATATATACATTATTCCTTTTTTTTTTTATATTCGTCCCGAGATTTTTATCCTCGGAAAAGAAATTGCCAGTGTACACTGTAAAAAGCATCGAAATGGACCAAGTAGAAACCGGCAGCACCAACTGTCGGCCATTGTATCCACATTAGAGCGTATCTCCTTCGCCTTCCTGTTTTCAACCCCTCTGGACTCATAGCTACGGGCTTCTTTTTCTTCCAAACTACTGCTGTTTAATACAGCCGGTGCTTTTCGTATGTATATGCAATGACTTTCTACTGTGTGCTTTCTAACTGCATTTCTACTCGAGCTCGAATAATTAATTACAGTTTGTGTTGTGTCCTTCTTTTTTTTCAACGCTCTTCCGTTAGTCTTTGCCGACATTAATGGCTAAAGAATTTCAGTCTGGTGATTTATTATCATTATTATTATTATTTAATGATTTTAATTGATTTCATTATTTTTTTACGAAAATACATACACTGTTAAAATTTCCGTGCAAAATCCTGGAAATTTCTAACAAGTTACATTTCTACTGAAATTCCAGATAATTTGAGTATAATTGTTTCTTGAAAATTTGGTAAAAATAGGAAAAATTAAAAAAAAAAATTGAAAATTCAAGTCATTTTGATTCGGAATATTTATGTTCAGTTGAAAATTCAAGTAAGTTGCAGAATTTTCGTCTCAACTCTACTTAAGACTCATAGATTCCATTGAATTTCCTCTGAAACTCACAGATTTCATAACCATCCCATTAAAAAAAAATCGATTTTACGTTCAGGAAAATTCCCATTGAATTGTCTATGAAATTTCAATTTTTTTTCTAACAACGTATTGTTGGTTTAGAAATAAAGTGGCTTGAGTGCATGAAAATGCTCGATTTTGAAGTTAAAGAGGCGTATGTCCAAAAATTACGTCAAAAAGTTTTGGACTTACGCCTTTTATTATTTGGATCTTTTCAAAAATTATTATTATTATTTTTTGAGTTACGCCACTTTGTTTCTGAGGTGATACTTTAATGGAGAAATTCAAACAAAACACTCTAATAAACGTTATCATTTTTTTTTCCTTTTTTTTTCATTCTCTTTTACATGGGATGCAGAAAAAAAAAGAGATTGAATTTTCGGGCGATAACAGAAAGAAATAAAAAAAATTTGCTGTGTAAGCTTTATTCACAGTTTGAATATCAAACACATGTGGACGTGAAAGAGATGGTGAAAAATTTTTATGCAGAAAAATTTCACTGTCAATTTTTTATGATCGAACAGGATGAAAGAAAATTAGGGTTTTTTTTTTTACTCTATTTATATTACAACGATGAAAAATGAACACAAAAAACTTGGTAAATTTTTTTTTTTTTTTTGGTTACGAGATATTTTTAATGCACATTTTCACTTTGATGGTCAGTGAGAACAGAAATTTCCTGTCATATCATTTTTTTTTTTTTTCTGCACAAAATTTATGAAGAATTCGTAATTCTGGCTTTTTTTCTCATAATTTCCAATGATAAATGAGAAAAGTTGAGGGAAAAAAAAATTATTTAATTATGGAACGTGTACAATTGATACGCTTCAATGATTCGTGATTAAATTTCACTCACGAGAATTCATTAAATGAAATTAAAGTACGAGTGGAGCTTTTAACAAAAATGTCCTTTCATTTTAGATTAGAAATCTTAATAGGCAGCAGTTATCTACTTTGCTAGTTTTCTCCTCTTTTTTTTTTGTTCAAAGCTCTCTCCAACCTTTTCCATAAGGCTTGAGATGGGGAAAAAAGAGGAGCTTATCACGATTTCACCCTAAACATTTAATTATTCTTTGAAAGAGTTCCTTCTGTGCAATTCTATGTGTCCTACCTTTTTTACATTCCCACGATTGTACAGAAAAAAAACGGATATTCAATTTTTCTCGTCTTTCTTAAGGCAGTATCGCAGAGGACGGTCGATAGAACAGGAAAAAATGAGAATTTGTAGGTTAATTCCCAATTAATTACTGTTAATTTGGAAAAATGTGTTTTAATTTACCCGAAAAAAGTGATTAAACTGTTCAAAAGTCATGTCTTCAGCTTGTGAATATAATTTTTTTTTCTCGAATTTTTTCAAATCAATCTCCTATCACATGCATGAGATAGAGAGAGACACAAATAGTTACGACTGCCTTCTAATTAAAATTTCTCAATAACTATACGGTGAATTGAATATTTTTTTCTCCTATTATTTAGTTAAAAAGCTGTTCTCTTCACCAATTGTTTTCAAATAATGGGTCAACCATGTGGTTTTCTAGTAATTTCTTTATTTCTGTCCGATTTAGGGCGTTTCATCCCCACCAACGCAGTTTCCAGTAACTTTGATAATTTACATCTCATGAACTACATGGACAAAAATTATGAAAAAATTCAGAAAAATGTGAAATAATATCATCTTTGATACGCCATCAAAAAAATCATGATTCCAATCAATTCCAATAGTCCATCACTTTCCGCAGAATATCTCCAAATCTATTGGAGATAGGGGAATTTTCGTGAAAACCTCATTTGTGAAAATAAAGAGCTACAAAAAAGGCAATATCAAAAATTTCGATATTTCGCTTGCATTTCAAAATCTTTTCCAAAAAAAGTTTTTTCCAAATTGACTCTCTCTCCCAAAGATGAAAAATAAAAATAATTCTAAATAATGCTCTATAAAAGCAATTTCCGGTTAACATAATGGAAAAATCCTCCATCTCCCGAACTCTCCCTATAAAATATAAAACCAAAATATACGTTTATTTACCCAAAGCTACATCCGTATTGATCGTTGACGTCACACACGTAAAATACATAATAAAAAAGATAATATTAAATCAATTTTTCCTTCATCTTCGCACAATCACATTTTATATGTCTGATAAATTACAACAAAAAGTCATTCAAAAATTGTTCAAACTTCTTTGTCACTGTGTCACCACTTGTAACGTTCAATTTACTTTTCAGCATCAATCTTATTCCGTTTTATTTGATACCATACATACTCCCACCCCCTTTTTTTTCCCTACTCCATTCACTATAGCCCGTAGACTTTCACCTCTTTTTTGTTCTTTTTTTTTAATTCTATTTTATAACGCTTGGAGGAAAATTTTCCACATTTTTCGCCAGCGTTGAAAGACATTGGAAACAAAATGCAAGCGTTCATGTCCTATATCGTGTGTGTGTGTGTATGTGTGTGTGTGTATAACCTATCGTTCAACGAGCATAACTGGCAGGCTCACTTCTTTCACCTTTTCTCATCCATCAACAATCTTTACGTAATCACGTCTCTCGTTAACTCTTTTTTTATTCGAGTTGCACTGAATCGTTATCGAAGAGCAATTAATTCTCCCAACATTCCCACCCCCCCTCTCCCCCATCCTTCTTCAATGCTATTTCGTTCTTTTCAATTTTTTCTCACACAATGAAGAGCCTTTCACAGAGGAATTTATCATTATCATTGTTATAATTTTTTCAGGAATTGTGCATTGTTCTTTTTTTGCGCAGTCATTTGGATGATTCCATTGGTTTTTCTTCAGGACAAAGATATCTTGGGGATGAGGAGGTTTAAGAAAAGAGGGGAAGAAAATTTTTTCTTACCAATTTCAGATTTTCCAGGCGTTTCCAGAATTTTAGAGGATTTTTCGGAATCTCTGAATATTTTCCGGAATTTTTCAGGATTTCTACAAACTGTACTCTATTCTCCTTTCTCTGATTGCCTAGTTTCTAAAAAATCAGGACTTTCTTTCCAATTCGGGGAATTCCAGAATTTCAGGAAAATTGCCTCTATTTTGTCAGGAATTTTCCTAGAATTTCTCTGAAACTAAGCGAGATAAGGTCATTTTGCCCGAACCTGTTTTTCTACAGAATTTCATGAAACTACAAAACAATCTTCAGCGGAAAAAGGGCATACCTCCATTAATTTCCGGAAAATTCTCAAAAAATAGATGCAATAAAATTGATTTGCCTGAAAACTTCTCACTTTCATTAATGAAAATTCATTGGAATATTTGTTTGTGCCTCTTCCAATAGACTTTCTTAATTTACAGATGGTAGAAGTTCAAGATTAATTGGTGAATTATTCAATTTTTATTCATGAAAAATTGTCCAAGATAATTGCATGTACTTTGCATTTTTATCTCCTTTGGTTATTAATTGTTCCAGTGAAGAGACAATTTGCAGAGAATTTCAGCCAAGTACTGTGAAAATAGTCTGATTGGATTTTTTCGTTTTTACTTGAAACTTCATTTAATTGATAAATCGGTAGAATCCTTTATTTTCACAGAATTCAGGTAATAAAATAATCTTTTTCCCAGTTCTCAAACCATGACCTACACAAAATAGCCAATTTATATGAGATTGTGTATAGAAGGGGGAGAGTCGTTCATCCAAGTACATTCTTGGATGAGTAACTTCGTGTAAACATTAACCCTAAATTTCTGATCGTGCAGCTGTTGATAAATTGCTCTTTATCTCAAAATCCATCGGTTGTTGATGGAGGTCAACGTCAACAATAACAGGACAACAGATTTTCCGGAAGGAAAATTACTGTCCAGGTCATCAAGTATATAGCCGAAAACCCTGTCCAGATCTGCAAATAAATCGCCAACAACACTGACTTCAAAATTTTGAGACGAAATTAAAAAAAAGGGGCAAAGTCATCCTGATACTGAGGTTCGTTAGTTTTTATTTCAAAAAATAAGCGAGATAGAAATTTCTTTGGATGGAAACCTTTTTTGTAGCTTTCATTGTCCTCCACAGAAAAAGGTTTCCATCTTTTTTGTCTTATCTTCGTCATTTTATTCATTTGTTCTAAAAAAAAAAAATTATTATAAAAGAAAGGTGATAAAAAGTTGAGTAGTTCTGATGTTATGGAGAAACTGTCTTAAATAGCATTTTTTTGATAATTCCATTGAAAAGCTGAGAAAATTTCAGGGGAAAAACATGTCTTAGAATTGATTTCTTTGAATTTTTCGAAAATTAAATTTCTTTAGGCTAGATTTGAACATGAAATATTTTGTTTTTTTGTTTAAGTTAATTTTTTTGAGGATATCCCTGCTTCCATTGGTCATATCGATCTGGGATAAATCTGAAATGAAAAGTGAGATCATTTGCCATCACTTTGAGTGACTTGAACAAACAATATTGATTTTTGAACTATTTATGTGCACTTTCATGAAAATCAGTTTTTGCCAAACAAGTACCTCGAAAATCGATAATTTTTTTTACTGAAACCCCAGAAATCGATGATAAATGATCTGATATTGAATTTAGGACCAACCTCAAGTTTCTACGACTAATAGAATCGAAGATACCTTCCAAAAAGTGAATGTTTTCGAAAACATAAAAAAAATTAATTTTCAAAAAAAAATTTCAAAAAAGTTATGATATGTTTTTCACCGGAAATTTCCTCAACTTTCCAATGTAATCCTCAGAAAACTCTTATTTCAAGTATTTCCACTAAATTCTCGCAATTCTGAACTAAAATCCATCCGTTTTAGCCCTCTTATGTCCCATTTACCGCATCTTCCTCTAGCAAACAATGGCGCAGAAGTAAGAAGCCACGTGCAAACTTGATGCCCCAGCTTCTTCGTTTCATTCCCACGAGACTATATACACACAATCCACCATCTCCAACACGATACCACCCACGAGACGTAAAGATGGATCGTAAATGATCCCGTGGTGTGAGAGATGCAATGTACTAGAATGTGTATACACTCTCGCTCCATTACGTCAATGAGGTAACGGCACGTTGACCACCGCAGATGCTACCCTAACCAGTTACTTAGACCCCGGGTGCCCAAGGATAGAGTTTACTTTTCTGTAACACTGTTAAAACCAGGTGTCAGAGTAATTTATTCGCTACCACGAAATTCAAAGTTTATTATTCTAGAAAAAAAAACTCTTTTATTAATCTTTTTTTTTTCTTCCAAAAATCGCAATTTCTAATCGATCATTTTGAAAATATCGATTGATCGATGCGATATGTGGCATTAAATTCGAGATATCGCATGATATAATATTCGATAGTTCTGTTGCAGCAATTTCATTGCAAGAGGATCAGCTTTCGATCGATCATTTTCTAACATCGATTAATCGATATAACATCTCGCATTGAATTCGAGATATCGCATGACACTCGATAGTTCTGTTGCACTCGTCTCAGTTTTAAGAGGAAAAAAAATCGTATCAACTTCTAATCGATGTTATTCAAATATCGATTAATCGATGCGATATCTCGCATTAAATTCGAGATATCGCATGTTATCCAATAGTTCCATTGCACCTGTTTTGGTTTAAAGAGGAAGGGGCATCAACTGCCGATCGATCATTTCAGAATATCGATTAATCGATATATCTCGCATGAACTTCGAGATATCGATTAATCGATGCGATATATCGCATTAAATTGGAGATACTGCATTCCATTCAATAGTTTCCTTTCACCTGCTTCATATTAAAAAAAGAAAGATAAAATCAGTCGCTTCACTCGGATCATAATTTTCTCCCAATTTCCCCTCTTTTCTACAAAATCAATAATTTATGATATTAAAATCACTCACATTAGTCTCAGCGACCAGTGGTTTCACGGATAGAATCATCCACATCTCCACATTCACCCAAAATCGTTGAATTTTTTTCCCATCCTTTTTTTTTTTTTTTCAAATAGGTTTTGCGATAAAAGGATTTGGAATAAAATTTAACTTTGCTCGTGGGGGTATGGTGTGGCACAGAGTATTTTGATTTAGTACTCGTTCGAGAGTTGGCAAGCTCTTTGGAGAATCGCCAAAAAATTTTATGTTATTTTCCTCTCTACCATCTAGTTTATCCTTTCTCCACCCCTCTCTCTCTCTCTCTCTCGTTCTCTATTACTTCGTCATTTTGATTTTTAACAAATAACGAAAGAGCGTAGGATGAAATCATAAAAAATGTTTAATCGACGTTGGAGATAAAAATATACATGGAATTGAGACCGTAACATTCATTCGATGCTTCAATTTTTCCGTTTAAAATAATGGAACACGAAATAAAAAAAAAAAATAATAATAAAAGAGAATAATTCGACTCGTTCTGGATTTTACCCAACAATTAAAAGCTTTCAACGGTACTCAATTGTTCCAACGTGACTAACGAACGAGTTACCTTCATCCCTCTCCCTCCCACCCCTCCCCGCCGCTTTTTTAACCATCCCCCTCTCCTCCTTCTTCTCCTCGAGTGTTTTCACACTGGGCGCGGTCTCTCTAATTCTGTAATTAAACGACCGGCGATTTTCGTGTGATCTATGGTGCCCATTAAGTGCACACAAAAAGAAATAAGAGAAGCAGTTGAAAAAAAAAAGAAAAAAAAAAAAGAAGAGTTTCCAGTGGGATTGACTCATTTTTTTCCATCCCCCTGACATTGCAACGTGTATCACATAACGTAAAAATGGTGCTCCCATTTTTTTTTATTATTTTCTATTTTTTTTCATTCAAAAAACTCTTCAATTTCATCAAAAAGTATTGGCTACAGATAAAACGTAAAAAGTTTCGTAAAAAAATGGAGAGAAAAAAAAAAGCTCATGTTCACATCGAAGATGGAAAAGTTTTTGACTGTAACTGAATGAATAAAAAAAAAAAAAAACAAGTGCATCTCTATATGTAGCCTTCGTCTTTTTTTCCTCCTATTTTCAATTGTGTCCGTCCTTTTAACTCAAGAAAATCGTGATGGAGTACGATTGTGTAAGAAAAATGAAAGGAAAAAAAATAAAAAAAAATAAAAATAAAAAATTGAAAAGAAATCATAAGTTATATGTGATCCCAAGGTTTTACCAGAAAGATCGTAGATACGTGAGCGAATGACAAAGTAGAGTAGAATAAAGAAAATACGTAAAGAGAGGAAAACACAGGGCAATAGCAATTTCTTAATATCACTCTTTTCGTTTTCCCCCCCTCCTAGAATTGAAAAAAAAAAACCCTCAGAATAAAGAAATGAAGTTTTCATCGCCCCCCCCCCGCGCCCCCTAAAAAGAATAGAGGGAAAAATAAAGAATGGATAAGAAATAGGAACAACAAAGGTTTTGCGGACAGAGTTTGAGAATTGTGTCCAGTCTCTCCTTCTTTCTCGTTTTCCCTCCACTCTTGGTCACTCACTGGAGGAGAAGAGGGGGAGGGGGAAGGGGAAGATATTGAGAGGCTGGAAGTCACTGAGGCGAACGGAGGTGGGAAGACAGGCGAAAGACAAAGACACGTTTTTCCATAGATGGTTTGAGGAGAGGGGAGAGGTTTAAGGGAGGGAGGAGGGATATAGCACGGGTGAGGTCAGTGACAGCGTTATATAGCGCTTGTGTTCCAGATACCGGGAGAATACGGAAAGGGGTGGAAAAGGGGGGAAGGGGTAGGGCAGTGTCTGATTCTATATATGTGTGTGTGTGTGTGTGTGTGACTACTGCCGGATGTGGTGAAGTAGAGCTCAAAGTGTTCAGGGGCACGCCGTTGACGCTTTTGCCGTGTTTCAGGGTAAATTCGTAGAGGGGCAACACACAATTCTAGGTAGTAATGTTTTCCAGAGGAGTATGCGCACGAGAATAGGCGTCGGCCTGTAGACCGAAAGAGAGAGAGAGAAAAGAGAGGAAGAGGAAAAGAGAAGAGAGAGAAAGAAATTGTACTATCAAGGCTAGGAATCCCTGTGGCTCAGTGCGACATCGTCCGTTGCTCTATACGCATAAATTGCGTGTTGAAATTGATTATTTTGGAGGTAAATAGCCTCTGATGATTCTTTGATTCGTCCTTTTTTTTATTCATTGACTGATAAAAAAAAAATTCATATTTATTCATTGTCAGGGGCAAATTCCGAGGGAAAGACGAGAGAAACAGGGTTTCACAACTCGAGCAAGTAGTTAAGCCGAGGCTGCAATCAGACACATGCAATAAATTATATCTGTTTATCGCTGGAAATTCTTAGCCCTCATTAGACACCTGAGTATACATCATACGCCTGTGCTAATTTCCACGAAAATTCCCTCAGCACTACACAGACACACACACATATATTATATAGAGATATATACACATACATACAAATACACCCTTATAGACCTTGACCTCTTAGAACTCTCGCCTGGAAAGCCCAACATTTCAATTAGTGACAGTGTGAATTTAGGGATTTTCACACTTTATATTGTCACAATTTAAATGAGATTGGTGTTTGTTACGTGGGTATTGTAATTGCTTTGCGTTAAGAGAGTGATTAAAATTAATACGTGATGGTTGGGAGAGAGAGGGAGGGGAGGAAAAAGGCGAGTAGAAGGGTGGGGAAATATGGAAATGAACGAATTTTTTGTGACGCTTTTTTTTTTTTTTGAAGTATTTATCGCAGTGCGATGAAGTGCGTTTTGTGTGCAATCGTGAAATTGTTGAAAAAACGATAAATATTAATTGGAAATTGAGAGGGGAATGAGGAGAGGGATGATTTTTTTGGGTTTGTTTTTTTTTGAAGGGGAAAATGGGTAAGTTTCCCAGGTGTATAGCGTCGTGATGTGGGTTTTAATCTCGGGTGAGGGAGAGGAGGGGAGGCTGGGAGGGGGAGGAGGAGGAGGATAGGTTTTGGAATGGAAGCACAGGCACGTAAACAACTTTGGTATATTTATTGCTTCGGCTAATACCGTTTTATTGGGATGTAAAATGAGGGAAAACTCGTGCCCTATGGCTGATTCTTGTTATTCTACCACTTCTCTGGGACTATCTAGTAGTTATGTATTAATAACGGGGACAATTGCGAATTGGTATTAGCAATTCGCATTTGTGAAAGTGGAATTACGCGAGTTGGGGGCTTTAGTGATGGGGGAATTTTGGAGTTTTTTTTTGTGGGGGGGGGGGGGGGGGGGGGGATATCTTGGAAACAAGAAGCGATATGGTTTTTTTGTGGGAATCTTCTTCTAGGAGTTTCCCTGATCTTCAAAAAAGGTTTCTATGAAAATTTTAAGTGTTCACTTTTATTTGGAATTTGGGGAGACTGGGGCAAAATGGATCTACAAGGTAACATGATCCATGATTTTTCTTCGGAATGAAGGACTCTGTGAAAAATCGGGAAAAATTTAAAAAATGCTCCAATATGGGGACATTGTCGGTGAATTTTTTCAAATTTTTCCGAAGAGCCCTTCATTCTCAAAAAAATCCCAACTCATTTTCACCTGAAGTTATAGTTTGCTCCGTTCTCCTCTATTTTAGTCGAATGGGAGGAAAAAAAGGTATAATGTGATATTATCCTAACTATTAAATGACAACGGACCTCCAGAATACTTCCAAAAAAATAAATTGTTTTTAAATCAGTTTTTCATTGATTGCTTGGGAACAAATACTGATAAATTGAATAACTTGCAACAAAATAACTGAAGAAGAAAAATATGATGCCCTTAATTTTCAATTTAATTTTGATGTTCTTTTAATTTGTTTTCTTTTTCATGTAATTTTGAATTGGAATTATACATACTACACTGCAAAAACAAATGCCTGAAGTTGAGATACTTCGGCAAACATTTTTAAGATGTTTTGGAGACAACGTTGTTAGTGAATTTCGATTTCGAGATTTTTTTGATTTCAAGATATATTTCTCTAACTTTAAGATATTTTTCTTCAAGTTGGAATCCTCATTTTTTACGGTCCATTCCTTCCAAATATTCCTGAATATTAAAAAATATTGAATTTCTCTCAGTTTTTCAATTTTAATATTATGACAACTTACATTTATCGAAAGGTAATTGTGAAAAACCAAATTGTTGAATTTATGTATTTTTTTTGATTGATTATTTTGGAGCCTAAAGAAGCTCCCGATCAGGGGCAAAACGTCACGAATTTAGAAGATGAATGTAAAGTTTGACATTTACTATTTGTTTTACTTGGTCCAAAATCCCATTTAACCGCAAAATTCAATACACAATAATATGGACGAGAAAACCCCCAGAAATTCTCAAGTATTAATATTAGTCATTCTTTTTTGTTGGAGATTTCAATTTTATTATGTTGTTGTTAGTTTTTTTTTCATTATCTTGTTAATTTTAATAGTCTTTATTTTTTCAAAGTTGTTATTCTTTTAGTTATTTTCACTGATTATTTGACGTTATTTTTTCGTGCTTGCAAAATTACAGGGAATTAAAATAAAATAGAGTTGAAGATTTTACGCTTTTTAAAAAACTAGAATTGGGACGCTCACTCCGCGCGCGTGTCGAGCTATATTGGGTGTTTAAATATGAATATGTTCATACTATATCTTTACCAAAAAATGTATTTCTTTACAGAAATACCAAAGGGGCTTTATAGAAATACCAAAGTGTGAAGATACGTCCCTTTCTTTTTAAAAGTAGTTATGCCACTTTGTTGTCATTTTAATTTTCAATTACCCAAATAATGTTCCAGAGATCATAAAAAATCTTTTGAAGTAATAAGTGGACATACGCCCCTTTCATGCCAGAATTCCGTATTTTTGGCACTTACTCTCCTTAGAGAGATGAACCAGATACTACATCTAATGGACCTTCCTTTCTGCCTTCCTTTCCTATCTAAGAGAACTGATGTTGAATTCACGGATAATGTTCAAATATCATTGTTATCACCGATTACCGATTAACCATAGTGACATTATTTAGAGTCGAAACCTATTCTTTCTCCGTAATTTTCCGTCTGGGTTTTCAGAAAAAATAAGGGTTAAGGGCCCCAGATAATTGAAATAGCTTTTGGTTCCAAAATTTATTTCAATTACCCTTAAAGGTCGTGTATATCGGGACGTTTTTTTTATAAAGAGAAGTGCTGTAACGATCATATTTTCATTTTTAATTATATCTATACTATTGGAATATTCATATTATTATTATTTGTCGTATGAATGAAGAACTCGAAATGCTGTGGATTTTTGAAGGTGACAAACACAATTCCTTAAACAAGAGTGAACTGGTGTTTATAAGAAAATTTCCCTAAAATTTCCCTATACTATACTATATTAGCTATACTATAGTATAGCTATTATAGCATGGCTAGTATAGTATAGCTAGTATAGTATAGCTAGTATGGCTATACTAGCTATACTATACTGGCTATACTATAATATAGCTAGTATAGCTATACTAGCTATACTAGCTATACTAGCTATACTAGCTATACTAGCTATACTAGCTATACTAGCTATACTAGCTATACCAGCTATACTAATATAGTATGACTATAGTCTAGCTAGGTTTAGGGAAAATAAAACGGTGACAAAAAACGTTTCATGCTTTTTTTTAGAAGGGATAATTAAAAGAGAAAAAATACTTGATAATTATCTCTATCATTTTTCATTATTTAATTTCTATATTTCTCGAGTTATAATTAAATTTTTTCCATCAGATTACATAAGTCACAATTTTCTTTTTATCCTTTGTGAATTTCCGAAGAATCGAGTGTTGTTTCTCGGTTAAATTGAATGTGAAGAAATAACTCAGTGAAACTCAGTAGCAGTATTGACACAGTTATATTTCATTTCTCTTCTATTTTCAAACGGATGTAGAAAGGTAGAAAAATAATAATGGAGAAAAATGAAAGCACACACCCGTGAGGTGTTGAAATAAATGAACGGAGAATGAATTATTTATTAATTGGCCAATGTAGTGGAATACTTTCATAAAGGTTTCAGAATAATGAGAATAATTGATGAAAAATAATGCGCAGAAGACAAAAATTATTTGAAAACTCGATTATTCACTTTTTAAATGACAAAGACAATTCATTCAATTAACTTCATGCAAATTGTATTGAAGAGATTTCTGAAACTAATGGATTTATCGAAAAATGTCAAGAGATCTTTCTTGTAGAGAATTTCAAGAGCTTCGATAAAGGTCACTTGACATTTTTCCCTAGACTCAACGGCGTCTGAGTTATTTGAAAAATAATGAGCAATTGCCAGCAGAAGTATTGTAACAGTCATCGAAAAAGGCAATTATTCTTCATCTGGATGCAGAATTTTTTTTCGGATTCAAAGACTTTGTGAAAAAATATAAAAAAAATTGAGAAGGTGATCCAATATGTGAACACTTTTGGTGATTTTTTTTCGAATTTTTGCGCACAGGCATTCGCTTTAAAGAAAGATCCTAAATTATTTCGATTAACAGGTCTATTTTGTCCGAATTTCCCCTATTTCTATAGAATAGTTCAGGGATGGGATGGAAAAATATGAATGTCAATTGACTGTCATTGATTGAGGGTTACTGATCGACCATTTTGGTAAAAAATTAATGACTGAAACATGAGTTAGAAAATGGACTAGACATGTTCTTGACAGCAAAATTCCATTCCAATAGTATGGCGACTAAATTTTAGTATTTTCATGACACGATTATATTCTATTTTTCAAAACTATTTCATCACTGAAGATAACATTTAATTTAAAAATGACAAAAATAATGAGCAAAGAAGAAATTGACGGACATTTTCCATCTAAATAGCTGAATTTCAAAACCGATTTTCAATATTTATTCTTGAATTGGCTAGTTTGATTAAAATTTTTCAGAAAAAATAAGAAATACTGCATGGCTTCTGGGAATGAGTCATTTCTTCGAGTCTTCGCACTAAAAAAAAAACTAACTCGAAATGACCAAAAAAGGGACGAAGAATAAAATTGACGATCAATTCTCATCTATTCACATGAATTTTGACATTTATTACTCCTGACTGGCCATTTGAATTTCTGACGTTCAATTTCCAACGAACTTTGCGAACAACTCAGAAATGGTCACAAAACAGTTAATTGATGACTGACCTAACCCATTTCAAAATTAACCTTCATTTCACGTTCCTAAATTAATCTTCATTCACCCTCGCCCTCAAAAAAATGGAAAAACCCTTCAAAATCAATACACAACACAATGAAATTGGTATCAGGAACATTGAGCCAATTATCAGTACGTTAATAATCAATTAGCTCGTTTGATAAGTTGACGTTTGGGTATACCTTGAGTAGAGGTAAAATCATTTACCTTAGGCCAATGAGAATTATCGATAGTTCATACGTGTATATATAGAGAGTGAAGGACGTAAGGGAGTAACGATGATGTGGGATAGTATAGACAACCTTAACTGGTTGGGTTGGGCCCTCCAATCACTTAGCTAATCACGCTAGTCAGTCAGCCAGAGCAAAACTCCTCATCACCTCTTGCCCTTCACCCCTTTGGTGTTTCACCTCGTCTCGATAAACTGACGTTTTATTAGGCCACCAAACACACATACACACACACAAACAGTTCGTCGCTTATCTTTTCTTTTTAAATTCGCAGATTGTGTACAACTTTGTTACGTGCAAAAATTACTTTAAATTAGATCCATTTCTGATGGGGGTGGGTGGGGGGAGGGGGAATAAAGTTAGTCGGATGGATGAACTTCAATTAATATGAATCGAATGAATTCACGGGTGAACAGTCAACTTTCGTCAGTTCATTTGTTGTACATCAATTATACAGCTAATTGGTATATTCCATTTATTTCTGCGACTCAGCGTTTGGAGGAATGATAATTAATAGTTTGGCATTTATTTAACGTTTGATTATGTCAGAAATTTTTGATTGAAGCGGAATTAAAATTGGCGAAGTTTTCAAAGGGGTGAATTTTAGAGATTTTAATTGGGGAGGGATATTGAGAGAACTTTTATTTTCATTGTGGAAATTCAATGAATTTGATGTTTGAGACAATTTAATTGGATTAATCAATTTTTTTCAGGAATTTTCTTGAGAAAATAAAGAAAAGTGATTAAACTATTTGAAAATTATATATTCAGCTTGTGAATATAATTTTTTTTTTCGAGGTTTTTTTATATTAATCTCCTATTACATGCATGAGATAGAGAGAGAGGCAAATAGTAACGACTACCTTCTAATTAAAATTTCTCAATAATTATACGGTGAATTGAATATTTTTTTCTGCTATTATTCAGTTAAAATGCTGTTCTCTTCGCCATTAGTTTTTAAGTAATGGGTCAATCCTGTGGTTTTAAAATTATTTCGTTATTTCTGTCCGATTTCGGGCGTTTCATCCCCACCACCGCCATTTATAATGACTTTGATAATTGATATCTCATAAACTAGACGAACAAACATTATGAAAAAATTCAGAGGGATGTAAGAAAAAATATCATCTTTGATACGGCATTAAAAAATGAGGGATTAACTTTACTCGGGTTCTACAATACTACCTTAAGGGGGTGAATGGTAAATACGTATAACAGCGCCCAAAATAATGATTAATTCAAAATTAATTTAAGTTCTTTCCGAAGGTTTGATTCTGATAATTATTTAAATGATGAGCGCTATTCTGCACATTTACCTTGTCATTATTTTTAACGGCCATGGATCGATAAACGTTGAAAAAAGTTGGAAATTTAGGTTTGAAATAACTTTATTACCATAACTGTCTAGTAGAGTGAAATTTTCGGCATAATTTAAAAAAAAAAAAACAAAAAAAAAGCTCGCAAGTTAAAAAAAAAAATAATCCCATGAAAAACTGATTTTTGAAAATTCCCACGAGTATGATTCCATTTTTAATAGAATTCGTTTTTCTAAAAATCGATAAAATCCTTTGACCACCCCTTCTACAAAATTTATCGTAGTCCCAAACTTTTAAAAATATATTAATCAGCCAATGCCACTTTGATAGAACAAAATGCCTCTTCACTGTGTTAAGAGGCGGTGGTAAAAACGCAGTTTAATTTATCGTGTAATCAATCGTAGTAACGCTTAATCAGCTTTACACTCACTTCTAAACCCCTTCTCTTCCCACCCCACCCCCCCTACCCATAGCGAACATAGCGTGTCCAGAAACGCTTATAACGCGTAACAACGTCCACACAATTCAACGTAATTGCATGTGATTTAGAATTTTTTAATCTACAATGAAACACACTTCAGATGACATGTCTCTGAAAATTAAAATAAACAGAATAATAATAAATTTGAAATTGTGAGGGTTGAAGTGTTGATGTTGAGGTGTTACTAATGTTTCTACAAATTAATTAATCATGTGAATTATTAAAAAAAATAATAATAATTGAGTAAAATAAGATGAATATCTCCACAATGTGTCCAAGTAATTCTCGGAGAAGATGAGAAATTGAATAAGACTGAAAAAAGACAGAAATCTGACAATTTCAGATTTTTTTTATTTTTTATGAATAATTAAAAGAAAAATATGCACAGTTAAAACGATTTAAAAAACTCCAATTGCAAATTTCTCTGAATTCTATTTTACTAAATAGTTCAATTACTTTAAAAAAATGCAAAAAATTGTCAGATTTGTGTTAATTTCATTACAATTAAATCGTAAAATTTTGATGAAATTGAAATAAACAGGAAAATAAAAAAAAATAGGTCACATTAAAGGTTCATTAGGACAAGGTAGAGGGTATCTGACCCAAATTCATATTTTCTATAGTGAAACGAGTACATACTGTGAGGGAGGGAGGGGTATAGGACAAGAGGGGAGAGGAGGATGGAGGTGAACGCCGAATGAAGGGCGGAAGAAGAGCAGGAGAAATGCGAAAGGGGTTTTCTCTTTTTTTTTTCATTTTTTTTCACCATCATTACTATTATTATTATTATTATTATTGGAGGGGGATTTGCCAGTGCGGGGCTTCTGGGGCTGTGTGAAGCTAGAAACGGAGAAGAGGAGAGAGAGGGACAAAGTTAGGGCAGAGATAGGACTAAGGGGTTGGTGCGTTTTGCCAGTGAAAGGGTCCCGGGTAGTGGCGCAGGCGTGAGTTGGGGGCTTTTTGCCTCTCTCCCACTTCTATTTCTCCGTTTTCTCCTCATCGGGGGAAAACCCACCCCTTTGCTGGCAATGCATAGCCCTGCGGGCGGGGAAGCGTCACGGCAATCGTGTGGCGGCTGCACAGTGCGGGCCCGGACGCCCATCAAGTAGTACGTTTGCATTTTGGTCGGGCTGACTTCGAGTAAAATTGAGAGATAAACAATTTTTTGTTTAAAGACACACTGAGAGAAAAAATTCTTTGCTGTGAGAGAATTTACTTGGTTGAAGGAAATCTACTTCACTTCAGAAAATTTCAATACATATAGATATAGAAATTGTGAAGGAAAATTTTGGTAAAAGGCAATTTTCTTGCTACAAGAATTATTTTTTCCTCAGTGCAGAAATGATAATCGAAATATTTTGAGAGGATTTGAGAATTGAAAAGAGGGAGCATGATTTTCTGTGGAAGAAATTATGAGGCTTGTGGGATTTTTTGATGGGGCGAAGGAAAAAAAGCAGTGAATTGAAAGTGGTGGAATTTTTTTAATGGATTCCTTTTTTTTTTGGCTTTTTTTGTTTCTGCGTAAAAATTCGAGGCAATGTAAACATGATGGAACGGATATAGAAGTAGATAATCTTAGATTCAAATCACGGGATTGAGAGAGAGAGGAGGTAAAAGAGGAAAAAAAAAACGATTGACCCTCGACCTTCGAGTTTCGACGCGTGGCCGACGTCGATCTTTATCGCTATCGGGGAGTGTCAGAGAGGGCCTGCCAAGTTACACCCCGACGAGGGGAAATGCGATACGTCAGAGAGGGTTGTAGGGTTAATTAAAAAAAAAAAAGAATAAGAGAAATTGAAAAGAAAAAGAAAAAAAAGGAAGGGGCGAGATTGTAGAGGAATTTTTTTTTCCATGTTCTCTCATCTCTGTGTGGGAATTTTTTTTTCGGTTTTTTGAAGCTCAATTTTCCTATTCTGAACTTTAGCCCATTGTCATTTCAACAATAGGACACCAGCGTGTTCAAGAACCATTACCCATTGCTCCTACCACTGACAGTGCATTAACTGTCCTCTTCATTGCTTCAACTTTTAGTTTGAATGTCAAAAAAAAAAAGGAATTGAAGATAAAACGGAAGGAAAAAGGGACTGACGCCAATTTTACGGTACAAACTGTATTGATTTGAATTTACAACGTTAAAAGCACTTTTGAATTGTCAAAGTCGTAAATTTTCATTTTACGAGTGGTTAGGGGAGAATAATTTGGGGTAAAAAAAATCGATAAAAATGGAGAATTTCGAGATTTGGTCAATATTTTGGACGCGAAGGGAAATAAGAAAATTTTCCTTCGGACCTTTCTTGTAGAACTCATTTCGCTCTACAAACAAGGTCCCCTCAAAAAAAGTCGTATCTCCATTAATTTCTGAGATATTTTCGAAGAAAAAAGACCAAAAAGTCGTAAAAAATCGAAAAAAATTAAATTAATTCCGAAAAAAATCGATTGGTTAAAGGCAAATGATAAGACATCGCTTATGACATTGAAATCCTCATTATTTCGAGATAATCAACAGAGAATTTAGATTGGTGTGCCAGTGTATTTGGTTAAGGTCGGGCGTCTATTGCATAATTTAAGAAAAAAAAATCCAATTTTTTCTTCTTCATTCTCTCTTTGAATACGTAAAAATAGACTGAATAAACCGGCCTCAAGCCAAGTAAGAGCGATTGCGCGAAGAGCGTTAAAAATTATTAGAAACTTTGAACACAGTCACCAGAACGTAAAAACGTATAAAACATTAACAGCTTGATGAGAAGGTAGTGAAAATTGTTCTCGTAATAAGAGAGAATTTTTTGTTAAATTCAATGTCAGAGTAGTGTTGTGATTAGATAATATCAAAGTATTGAGCACACTGAAACTATTGAGTTTAGGGAAAATCATGATGAGAGCTTCTTTGTAGAGAATTTAATTCTCTACAAAAAAGATGTCCTGACATTTTTCCCTAAATTCAACAGTTTTCGAGATATTCATCATAAACCATTTGTGACCATAAAAAGTACGAAAACGGTGAATTTAAAGTGTTTTTTTTTTTTCATTTTTTAACTATTATTAATCAGAAAAATTATTGGCATTTGTGGTTGATGTGCTTGAGTGATTAAATATTAATCTCGGAGCCAAGACACCAAAAAAATTTCATCTGCACTTTAAATTCGAGGTATTTATGCTAAAAAAAATAATTCGAGAGAAAATTGAAGATTAAATTTTTTTTTTTTTAGCGATATCCATAATCGTACATTTGCAATTTCATTGGTTAACCCTGCGCTGAGACACTGAAAATGTATTCGTGAAAGAGAATATTTAACCGTCTACCCAAAAGTAAACTCGCAAGAGCGTCTTAAAGTTTATATTTAAAACGTTCCTATTCCGTATCATGTTACTCCACATAACTGCCTTTACTTTGAGCAAAAATAGAATTTCATTCCTCATTTTGAGAGTTACGCGTGGCAGTGTCTGAAGCTGGGGAAGGGTGCGAGTTGAATGACGCGTCGATGATATTTTCGATTCAGTGTTTTGTATTGAAGTAGAGAAAAAAAAAAGGGCGTGAAAAAAAATGGGCAAATAAATTGAATAATTTGCTTTTTTTTATTTTTTTTTTAATTCTTTGGAAAGCACTCGTCGAATATTGGAAATTCAATTGATTCGAGGAATCAACGAGTCTAACCTGTAACAATACCATGTGGTTTTGATGCTTTTCTGTCAATCAAAATTTCATATCGAAAGTT
Source organism: Aleiodes alternator (assembly GCA_963921955.1). NCBI lineage: Eukaryota > Metazoa > Arthropoda > Insecta > Hymenoptera > Braconidae > Aleiodes > Aleiodes alternator. The sequence goes on along the minus strand of OY998098.1, from coordinate 8,681,636 downwards.
CAATCAGTATTGGAGGTGAATCGACTCGATTTTCATTGGCAAAAGAAGAGAATTGTGGAATTGTGTGGAAAATGATACGAATACGGGGATTTTATTTTATTTTTAAGTGCACAGCGAAAGTGATCAGACAAAAACACACATACAGAGAGATTATTTGTGTCAGTATGTGCGCGTGTGTTTGTGTGTGTTTTTTTTTCCAAGTGCTGAAGAAACATCAAGAATTTTCCATCGAATTTCAGTGACTTTTTTTTTTTTTTTCTTTGGAGATTATTTGGAAAAAAATGAAATTGTGGAATTAACTTCAATGTTAAGCTTAGCTGGTTGAACACGGGTCAAATATATAGCACGATTGACGCATTTGGTCCCCTTCAACCAGCTTTAGTTGACATTAGACATCATCAATCAACTTTTTCGTAATCATTGTTACTTAAATTGTTTAAATCCTATTTATTATTCGCAATTATTAATGTTGTATCTTTCCTTATATATGTATGTTTATTGATAATTAGATGATAAGTCTTGTTAAAGTTAAGGTGTTATGCAAGAACTTGTTATTTTCGAAAATTGTGAATTTTTGAAACTATTTTTTTTTATATTTTTCCATTAATTTTTGAAAAATGTCATTTTTAATGTAGTTTTGAAAGATTCGAGTATGAGGATCTCAGAGGCGAGTGGATTTATCGAGAAAAGTCACGAGACTTTTTTTGCAGAGAATTCCAAGATCTACAGAAAAGGTTTCCTGATAAATTCTCCTAAACTCGAAGGTTTTCGAGATATTTTTAAAATAGTGAAAACGCTACTTTTGGAGCTTTTTGCTCTTTCTCCACTAACCTCAAAGTAATTATTCCCTGTATTACCGACCGAGTCTTACATAATATCCCTAATGACCTCATCGATACCCCGGACATGTGTAAACCTTAATTGCCCGTAAATTAAAAGAAAAAAACAATGTAAAAACATTAAACAAAATGGTTAAACTATAAAAGTTGAGTGTAGCAATTGCAAAGTACTTTGTATAGCCACTGAGCTGAAAGAAAACTATCGTCTTTGCATTGCAAATTCAACTGACAAGCCCGGAATTGCGAGTGAGGCATTACGAGGAGGAAAGAGGGAGAGTTTTAGAGGCAACTCTAGAATGAAATAGCCGTAACGGCAATAATGTTGGGATGTTTGGAAGGAAAAAAGGAGAATTATGCAAAAGAGAAATTGTGATGTTATTCATGAATGAGAATTGCTGGAAAAAAGGGGGGAGCATGTTTTATTGATTCTGATGATATTTCTTGATTAATAATTAGTTTAAGGTAGTATCTTGGTCAACTCGAATACAGTTAACCCCTTATTTTTTTGATGCTGTATCAAAAATTATGACTTCTATACATTTTTTTTAATTTTTTCATGATTTTTATCCGTACAGTTTATCAGATATGAATTATCAAAGTTACTGAAAATACCGGTGGCTCTATTTAAAAACAATTGGCGAAAAGAACAGCATTTGAAGTGAATAATAGAAGGAAAAAATATTCAATTCACCGTACAGTTATTGAGAAATTTTAATCAGAAGGTAGTCGCAACTATTTGCCTCTCTCTCTATCTCATGCATGTGATAGGAGATTGATGTAAAAAAAATTCGAAAAAAAAAATTATATTCACAAGCTGGAGATAAGACTTTTGAATAGTTTAATCACTTTTTTCGGGTAAATTAAAGCACATTTTTCCAAATAATCAGCAATTAATCGGAAATTCACCTACAAAGCCTCATTTTTCTCTGTTTCATTGACCGTACTCTGGGATACTACCTTAAAGCTTCACATACACGATTTTTCATTGTTAAAACATGAATTTCTTTCAAAAAAACTTCAATTTTCCTCTCCCCACCTAAAAGAGCACAATCAAGTATAAATATCTTGGAAACAAGTAGATTTATAAAAAAAAATCTCAAGAAAGCTTTTCTTTAAAGAATTCTGTTCTCTCCAAAAAAGCTCTCTAAACCTTTTCCCCTAAGCCCAATGATCTCTGAGATAACTCCAAAATAATGAGCAATTACCAACAGAAATATTGTAACATCCATGAATAAAAGCAAATTATTCTTCATCTTCATTGAAAAAAGTAGCAATATAATTCCCTGCATATTCACAAAAACTTGCGCCCCCCCCCCCCTCCATCAAATCCCTCATTACTTGCAAATAATTATTTTTTCTCCCATCACAAAGGAAAAGAAAAAAAAAGATTGAACGAAAAATTATCCATTTTAATATTTTCATTCATATTTCTCTCTGCATTTCGCAGCATTCATTCAGAAATATTACCATCGAAAAATAGATGCTAATGCGTCCCATTCAATTCGCCCATTCCCAATATTAATCACTCGTTGAAAAAAATAGAAAAAATTAATTTTTTCCCTCTCTCTCTTTCTCATTCATTCATTCAATTCGTTTGTTACCGTGAATTATCAACTGCATTCATTAATTCATTCCTTTTTATCCTTTCAATGTAATAATTTACAGTTTCATAATGAATAACTCCAGTGAAAATTTATTTCACGGGAACTCAATGGTGCAGGGGGGAAAAGGGGAGGGGGTTGAGGCAGAAGGAATGGAAAAACATTTCGTGGGGCTTGAATGAACGATAAGAGATGAAACAAATTAGTTTAAGTGCATTTGAATCCTTGCCACAAAGTAGACTAGCCCCACGGTGTAATCTCATTCAGTGTAGCTCCTCTTTTCATCATTCTCCCTCTCTTTTTGCTTTTTTCACTCTTTTTTTTTTTTTTTGTTTCTTTTCCTTCACGTTTTGTTAAAGTTTTCACTCTTATCATTTTCTTTGAGAAGAGCCCAAGACGACCGGATGATATGAATTGAAGAAGACACACCTTTCTCGACCTATTTCTTTATTTTTAATTCCTTTTTTTTTCTCATTGCCTCTTTTTTTTCTTCTTTTTTTTCATCAACTTTGATTACTTCGTTCCTTCATTTCCTTTCGTTTTCATATATATATATATTTTTTTTTCTCTCTATTTTCCTCGAGATTCATGCACCAGATGGCGAACGAGACAATCGCAATTCTTTTTGACATTTATCCAGATTTTTTTTTTATTATTTATTCTTTTTCTTTATATAATGAGAATATCGAAACACGAAATTGAAAACTTCGTGGAAAATTACGTTTTTTTTTTATTAAAAGTTTTATCACTGAAATTGTTTAGAGGTAGAGTTTCGGGATAAATTGGAGGTTCTACGGATTCAATTGAAAATTTTTGTGGGTAGAGGGGAGGGGAGGGGGGAGGAGAGAGAATTTGATAATAAATTGGGACACGTTTATTATTCTTGGATAATCGATAATTTACTCATTTTAAAGTTTTAAATTGAATAAATTGGAGAATAGAGAATTTGAAAATTAGCACAACTGTAAAGAGCCCATTTCATATATAATTATAGGATAATTATTCATAGTCTATTTATCTTGAATATTTCAATTAATTGATTTTTTTTTAATGTTATGTATTATTGAGTTTAAACTGGGGAAAAAAAAAATTCTCTTTTGAAGATTAATGAATTTTAGAGGATTTATAAATTTAAATGAGCTCATTGGAAATTCAGGGGAATTTGTGCTGGAAAGTTATATGATAAAATTCATTTGCTCTTCATCACTTTTTGAGATAATGAGAGAATTTGAAATTTGCGATTGAACTTTCTTTTTTTAAACAACTTTTACGGATGAAATGGTGAATGTTTCTGTAATGAGTGAGTTTATCGAAAAATATCAGGAGACCTTTTTTGTAGAGAATTTCAAAGGCAACAAAAAGAATCTCTTAACATTTTCCCCTAAATTCAATAGTTTCAGAGATACTCTTAAAATAACAGTATTGTGTATGTTTAAAACTTGAATTTGTGGAAATAAAATTAAAAAGAAACAAATAAATATCTCATCTTTTACATTTTCACTAAATTAATATTTTCAAGCATTCAATTTAATCCAATTTAATCGATAAATGTTTACACAAAATGTTAATCAATCGGGAATAATAAATATTCTCTATTCTCCAATTTCGTAGTGTAATTAAATTTCAAATGGAAATGATTTTCCATTGTGAATTCAATTTGAAAGGGGAATGAATGATGAATGCAATTACAATGTAATTATTGATGTCAAAGACTTGATTCAACATGATTAAACCGATCATTTTTTTATTGCAAAAAAAAACTCTAATTTACGTATTATTGAATAATTTCATTTTTGAGGGATAATTTTTCACTTTATTAATTCTATAAAAGGGGGAATATCTCGAAATTTAATCGGGATTTCGAAAGGTTCAATATCGCCTTTTAATAGCTCTAATTTCCCTCTACTAAAAAGGTTTCCCCGAAAGTTTCCCTATTTTCAATGGATTTCGAGATATTTTTGAAAATTAAAGGAAAAATCATTTTATTTTCAAAATTAATGTAATTTTATCCGAAAGGGATGCATAAAAATTGAGGCACCGAATCCTCCATGAAAAGGGTTCTCGTTGCATATATTACATATTGATTTTAATTCTCATATATCCGAAATTCATTTATTCGATATTCAAGTATGAAGTTTTGCATCCAATTATAAATTTAACGAAAATTTTGAGATTTTTTAGTGAATCCGATATTCCCTCAATGATACGGTGCTTTATCCACACATCTTAACATTCATTGCACGTATAGGACCATAGAGCACACACCCAACTATGCGAAACGGAGCAGCCAATCACGTCCAAGCACCGGCCAGTTTATTGCCTCACTCAATCGTGAATTTTCCCAAATTTTCCTGTCTTCGAAATCCAAAAAAAAAAAAAAAAACGATGAAAAAATCTGAATTAATTAAAAATTACTCCGAAATACTAGAAGAATCCCTGCATATTTTTTTATCAAAATCTCACGACTAGATTTGGTGAGAAACAACGAAAACCCACCGAATTTGATTAATTTTTGAGGCTACACGATTTACTCTATGTTAAAAGTTGAAACTTCGAGATTGAATATCTCACCAACTAAACGGTCGAAAATTTTCAAATTTTCCACGAAAATCAGAAATAACATGAACAATTATTTCACAAAATTCGAAGGAAATCTCTCGATGACTTGAAATTTAATAGAACTACCTTAATCAAAATTAAAGAAGCTTTTCTCTCCTTGCAAATATTATTAAATTCTTCTCTCCTCTAAATACACAATTTCCCACGAAACTTCACAGAAACTAATTAAGAATTAAGCACTCCTTCGTGAACAAAATTTTCATGCAAAATTTCTCAATAATTCAAAAATTTTCACCACAGACTATGGGAATACATAGACTTACATGATAATTTAATGATGTTTCGGGTGAAATACATCACGTAACTTTTCCACAAGTCCTTGAAATTTTTTTTTTTTCATGCATAATTCACTATAACTTGTTACATGAAGTGAATTAAGTGCAAAACTTGTTGAGAGTAGGTGCTCTGGGATGCTTTTTATCATAAAAAATTCATTTTCACGTAATATTGATAGATATATTTTTTTTTTTCATGGGAAAATTGTGAAGTGCAGGAAATGAAGTTGATAAGTTGATGTCTGGATGTATTTAAACATTTAAAATTCCGTATTTTATCGTATAGTGTATGCCATTTGAAAATAGAGAAATGGAGAAACTGAGTGAACCTAAATTCTTAATGAATAAATAACAGAGAAATGAAAGTGTAAAAAAAAAACAAAATTCATCATTGAATTGTGGAGATAATTTATTCATAGTGCATTTGAATTTAATGCAAATCCTTGGAGAGAGCCTACTTCTCATTATGAATAATTGACAATTTTCCTTGAGAGCATGTTAATGTAATCATTGAAGATGAGGAAACTGTTGGTTTTGAATTTGAATGGAATTCGTTTTGTATTGCTTCGTTCGTGCGTTATGACGAGATATTCCAGGCAACTAAAGTCATTGTTTTTCTTTATTCAACTAGTCAAATCCGGAAAATTTGAGGCTCTTCGGATTTTTTTTTTGATTTCATTGAAAAGAGCGAAAAATTTGACCCCAAAAAGTGGTATAATGCAATTAATTTTCGTCCACTAATTTCAGAGATAATTAAAAATTTTCGAAATCAGTCAAATCCGAAATTTTGCAATAACTTCTGAAATATTCAACTAAAATCAATCGCATTATAGTGTTTTTGGGGGTAGAATTTTTCGATCTCTCCAATGATATCGAGAAAATTTCAGAAAATCAACAACTTTATTCTCTCTCCCCGAAAAATGAAGATTTTGCTTCATTTCAATATGTAATTGTGTATACGTGGAGTATAAGAGTCTCAGTTATATGTTGCAAACGTGAGATATTCACGGGTTAGTTGTATATCAGAGTGAGCCACGCCTAGCACGAGAACCACTTCCGGTCTAGACACGCGAGCTACCTAACGTTAAAGCCCTCTAACCCGAAACACAGTACGAAAATAGGGGATAAAGATCTTTTTTTTTTCTCCTTTGGAGTGGTGAGTCGAATAATTTAGACCTGTATATAAACACATTTATGGATTTTCTAATCGTCTTACTTGTGTATTCTGCAGTATTACACAATCACAATAATCATCTACGTTAATTAAAGGTAAAGGCAATTGTGTAATATGATTAATGGTAAATTTATTATTAAATAAAGGGAACTAACCTTTGTGATGTTAATCAATGGAGTGGGTGAATAATTGTTTAATTATTTTTGACATACCTGAAACAGAAAAGAAAATTCCAAAATTAATTGACTTTAATTAATGTAAAAAAAATTACAACGAGATTAAAATTTTTTTTATCAAATTTTTCAACTCTAGAAAATTTGAGAATTTATATGAGTTTGAACTCGAGAAATACTTGAATCTTTACAATTCTTATCATTAATGCCTTCATTTTATTGAAAAAAAATTCGAATTTTCGCGGTTGAATCAACGAAAAATCCATGAAAAAACAAATTTAAAAAGTGACATTGAGATATCAATTATAAATATCTCAAAAACTAGTGGATTTATGCAAAAATTCCATGAAACCTTATTTGTAGAGAATTTAAGAAGCTAAAAAAAAGGTCTCCTGACAATTTTCCCTAACTCCAACTGCTTCTAAGTTCCCTTTGCAGGAACCAAATTTGCCCACATGAGCTCCAATTTCCTAATGAAACGAGAGAATCTCATTTTTCTCGTAAAATTAAAAAGAAAAATTATGTGAATGGTTTAATGAGTGTCACTCACAGCTGCCCCTCTCCCCCCCCCCCCCCCACAATTTCTTTTTTTTCTTCTTTTTTTCCTTTACCTTCATACCTCACAGCCTCAACATACTATACTTAGATTAATGCTACGCTCAAGTTGAAGACCTTTGTGCTTTGTTGGACTACGTGCCTCTGGCGTTTTTCATTAAACACTCAAAAAGTGAAAAACGGTATGTTTGTGCGGACATGAGGATAAAGTTCTCTCTTTCTCTCTCTTTCTCACTCACTTCGTGTTACAATTCATTTGATTTTGAAATTGAAGTAATTTTCGTTGAATTACGAGTGCATTAAATTTTCTAATTTTTCAATTAAACTTTCTTTTTTCTTTTAAACCCCAAATTACAATGAAAATAAAGCATTTCACGATTTTTAACTGAGATTAAAATATAACATTTGACATGAAAAATTTTCTGCAGTCAGAGCAAAATTATACAATGAAAATCAAAATTTTACTCGAGGGAATACGCAATGTGAAACACATTGAAATTCCCCATTGGGGAAATAGCGTAACACTCTGACATTATAGATACAGTATGTATAGTACAAACGTATCATTACGCAATTTACTGAATTCTATTGACACAAACTCACTATGTATAATCTGTGTCTATGGACTTTCGTATAGGTTCAAACGTATACGTGATATTCCACGTTACAGAGTCAATATTTGTCAGGAATCATGAGATTTCTGCTGTAACAGCAGAAACACGGAGAGAAAGCACTATTCATGTGGGTTTCTAGAATCAAGAGGAATAGGTTTACTATACTCAGGCCTTGTACACAATCTACACTGATGTTTATGTTTAGTAGTCTGACAATATCCGTTGATCACTGAAGATGGTAAATTAGAATTTCTAGTGTTCAATTTGAATTGATTGATGAAAATAAACTTTTTCTCAGTTCCATTGAAGAGAACGGGAAATTTTAGGCCGGAAAACACTATAATGCAACGGATTTTAAACCCATAGTTCATGAGATATTGAAAAACAGACGTTTTTTTCGATTTTCCTAGCCTATACAGGATTTCTGACGCTATTGCCTCAAAATCAATTGCATTATCGTGTTTTCAGGGTTCAAATTTCCCGCTCATTCCAACGAAATCATAATATCTTCAAAAAATTAACGACTTCCACATTTTGTTACCCAAGAAACTTTCTTCTTTAATGAAAAATAGATGATTATCCTACTTATGGAGATATTAGAGCGAGTAAGCAGTTAAGCAAGCATAAAATCATCTCTGACAATGCATGGATACGGGAAAAATCCAAAGGTGACGTATTCCCTAGTTTATCCACTGATTCAAACATTCACGTTTTAATGAATAGTCTCCATAGACATCAAAAGAAGCTCCATTTCCTCAAAGATAATCACCAAAAAACTCCTCAATTAATTCAGATTCAACGAAATCTTCTGGTTCAGCGTCAACTCCATCTGCTCCAATTCGTTTCCAGAGATTTAGAGAAAAGAAGAAAAAAAAAAGTCCCTTTAAAAAATTTCCTTTATTACTATTTTTCACAAACGTGGCACCTGCAGAAGTCGTCGATTTGTAGCCCAGCAACCCCGCCCTGAGTCTGGTGTGCTCTTGAGGTGTGCATTAGAGTTTCTTCCCCGAAAGTTTGGTAGCCGTCTAACTCAACGTAGTACATGGCGGCTATAACCATTTCTCCATCATGCCGCTCCTTTCTCCATTCACCAATCTATCCCGCCACTACCTACTCCCTCCCCCCCTTTCTTCATCCGTCTTTGACGGTATATCACACAGTAGTTTGTGTACATAAACGAGAAATCCATTAACGACGCTCAATGGCTCTTCATGCCTGACGTAATTTCTTTCATCAATGAGTACAATATATTCGATGATATTCAATAGACCATTACCGTATACCGGAAGAACATGGAACTTTCAGAATAGACCAATAAAGTTCATTACCAAAGGATTTTGTGCTAATTTCCATGAATTTCACCTTTTTTTCTTGAACTACTCCATTATTTATTGGAATTGCAAGCTTTAGAGTAGAAATGATATTTACTATCAGATTCATTGCTCATTGTTCATGATCACCAGGGCCGAGAACTTTGTGCTCCTACAATTAATTTGCCACCCGGTATATGAGTTAAGGTAGACACAATAGTTTCTCGGTTAAATTGCGCATAGTAATTTGACAGTTATACTCGTGTTACGTAAGTGTTATACTTTAATATGAATAACTAGATAAATAATGTATAAATTAATTAATGAATGGATTCTTAAATTAAGTTAATAAATAAATTGAGTGGAAGTGAAGAGTTTCGATAGTTTCATTGTATCTGTTTTAGTTTGAAGGAATATTTCATTTCGTAATTAGAAAAAACCACGTGGGCTTTATTTCCAGAAATATCCCGGTAACTCATAGTTTCAGACTAATTATGAAAATTTGCTTAACAGCGCTGATTGGAATCCTGCTAAGAGTCCTTCTGATAGTGCTTCTGAAAATCCTGTTGAGATTCCTCCTGATAGTGCTGGAGGAGGGGATACTCAAGAATATTCAAAAATAAAGTTCACGACATTTTTTTTATTAATTGCAAATTTCGAATATTCCCTCAAACTAAAACAGGTGCCACAAAACAATCGGAATCCTTCAGTTCCACTCAATTCATTTTTTAGTTTATTCTCGAATTAATGAATTAATTTCTATATTTATTTGTATTCATATGTCACTATCACACTCACGAGTCTAACTGTCGAATTGATATGAGCATTCCAACCGACAAATTATTGTGCCTACCTTCACGCATATACCGGTTGGCGAATGAATCGTAGAAGCACGAAGTTCTTGGCCCTGATGATCACACAATGTTCATGTTCAATTATCAAATGATTCACAATTCATAGGCATCAATTCAATTTCTCATTAATATTCTATGATTCAAGATTCTCATCCTCAAATTCCTATATTTGAATTACCCAAAATATTCCTCTATTCTTCCAGTTTTTTGTTGCCTTTTTCTATTGTTTTTATTTGCCCACATTTTTCCTTTATCGTAAAAATTTCAGCAATTTTTCACGCGTTCTGCTTTATACCAATGCCGCCACCATTCTCTCCCATTTTCTCTATTTCCACCGTGTCTCGAGTGGGTCGTATACATGTCAGGAAAAGAATTTTTGGTACGCATCGTCATATAGATGTCATGTGCAAAGCACAGATGTGCTATATACACGTTTCTACCCTGGCTTAGTACATCCATATTTGTGGAATAAAAAGACCACATTTTTATTTGAATCGAAATGGGAAAAAGAGGATGATGAATTTTAAGCTATTGTATTTTTCAAGGACTGGGCAGATCGATTAATTGATTTTAACTGATAATTTTTCTGGGAATATCTAGGAAAATAATGAGAATACGTCCTTTTTGGGCATCAATTCGTTTTTGTAGAGAATTTTGTTATTTGACCAACCAATTGACCGTTATTGACCTAATTTTAATGACTGATCATTTTGGTCAGAAAATAATGACCGAAACGTCAGTCGGAAAATTGAAAGGACATGGTCTTGACGGTCAAATTCCATTTAAATCCACTGAGAATAGTATTTAATTTCAAAATGACAAACAGAATGACCGACAAAGAAATTGATGATCATTTTCCATCTAAGTAACTGGATTTCAATATCGATTTTTTATATTCATTCTTGAATTGGCTAATTCAATTACAGTTTTTAAAAAAAAATGAGAAATACTGCATGGCTTCTGGAAATGAGTCATTTCTTCAAGTCTTTGCACTAAAAAGAGCATTAACTCGAAATGACCGAGAAAGTGACCGAGAATAAAATTGACGATCAGTTTCCATCTACTTGAATGGGTTTTGACATTTATGACTCCTGACTGACCATTTGAATTTCTGACAGCTAATTTCCAACAAACTTTGCGATCGAGTCAGAAATTGTCACAAAACAGTCACTCGACGAGCTGACCCATTTCCAAATTGACCGTCATTTTATACCCCTAGCTCCAAAAAAAACCATAAATGCGAAAAGGTTGTATCTCCATTGGTTTCTGAGATATTTAAAAATAAGTGTCGAACAAAAACGCCTTCTTGATAAAATCAATCATTTTATGAAAAAAAAAATTGTTCGGGATCGGGTATTGGAGCTGTGCTAATGTGCAAATATGACCATTAACCCCCTGCGCCACTGATTCAAGTGGAATTACAATGCTAATATTGATAATAAAGCACATTCAATAAAGCCCTATTTCGAACAGTTAATCAAGCAACTTCATGTGCAATCGTTGAAACTGATATAACAACGAATGACAGGCGCTGAGTTGCTCCGAATGGTCAATCAATTTATCGATTATTGTCAATCTTTACTGGAATTACAGAGAGCGAGGGAGGAAGAGAGAGAAAGCCACATAAATCATCCACGTCTGCTGTAATTGCAGTTAAGTGAATTCAGTTTGTGGATCAATAACACAATCTAATGCTGTTCAAATTTTCATTCCAAGCATTAAAATTTACCTCTTTCTTCCATTCATTCGAATTTATTCAGAAAATATTTTCCTCTGAATCTAATAAAACCTCAGCCAGTGTAACAAACTAACCAAGACTCAGCTGCAGAACGAGAGGAAGGAAGAGCCAGATAAACACAAAATATATATTCAAATGAAAACTATGTGGTGTAGCCAGTGGTCATGCCTTTGCGGTGAACAATGATGCTTCCGGTCAACGAATGTAACAATAGTCAAGCATATACGGATTCGTAGAATTCATGTTTGTTTTATACTTTGTGCTATGAAAAGGCCCATTCTTTGTTTTAGATGATAATTCAAAGTCCTCCAGTGACCAATAATTTTCATTCAGAAAATGAAACTGTTCATTTATGTCCATTCAAAAATTATTTTCAATAGGCAAATGGAGAAATAAGCTGGGAGAAATTTGAAAAAATTCATGAACAATGCAGACATATATCAGCATCTTTTCAAATTTTTTCATATTCTTTCTTCAAGTCTTTCACTTCGGCAGAAAACAACCCTCCATTCTGCCCCAATCACCTTTATTAATTCCCTCATAAAATATAATCTTCGAAGTTTCTGAATTGAGAAGTATATGATCGTGATACCACTGCCAATTTAACGTAAACCAGGTCGTAGCTGAAGCAAAAGCCAGTTACCCAAGCGTATTAGACACTGGTACAAGTGAGAGGGGTATCCAACCAAGCCGCCTCCCACCAGGTAATCATGAATTAGCATGATAATGGACCGCGTGGATCACGCTACTCCAGAGATAACTCCAAAATTTATGAGATGAGTATTAGAGCTTCGTCCTTCTACGTTATATTAGCAAAGCGTTGTGTATGTGTAATACTTATTCTCCAGTTCTCGGTAACTGCACAGTTATGCATCATACTCTAGGCAGATAAATTAGCAATTACGCAAATAATGTGCATTGCATAAGCCCATTAATTCAAGAGCAAAAGATCTTCCTATTTCCTTGTGAATTTCTTTTGGAAATCGAGCACAAAGACATCGTGGCTCTTCTGATAATTCAAATTAGAAGCATGGTGGATGGCATCTCCAAAGGACAAGCAAAGAATATCTGGTACACGTGGAATCTTTGTCTCGTGTCTTTGCGAAGCATCTGAGCAGTCACGTTTAAGAGCATAATGAGCATCAAATTATTGAGAGGATGAATGTATTGGAAGTGAGGATGATTGGTATTACTGACAGTGAAGGATCAGCTATCAGGAAACTGATCGTTAGAATAATCAAAGGAAAGGGAATAATGGATGGGCTTTACAATGAAAGATTCTGGAGTAAGACGAATAGCTGATGGAATATAAAAATGGAGAAATGGTGAGAATGAGTTGTAGGTGAATTGTGATAAGGATGAATTTTTTGGTCTGTATAGCTCTACAATCTGATCAGAAGCGAATCACTAGGAAGTTTTTGCGAAGAATTGAGAGGGACTGTACGACTTCCGTGTAGACGCGACGGTATTCATTGTGTGAGAGGGAAAATCCAACAATGGGGTAAATCGATGATATGGAATAGGAATTGGAGCCATTAGAATGCAGCATTTGGATCGGTTTTTAAATTTTAGATAGCTTTAAGGAATCATCTTGTATACGTATTTTTTTTGTGAATATCTCGGAAACTAAGCGAGATAGGGTGATTTCGATTAGGGCAGAAAGCGCATATCTCCTTCATTCTTCAAGATATTCTTCAGTTCATGATAACTATGTTCAGAATCAGCTGTTTTTTAAATTTCGAATGGTCGAACGTATAATTTCCTGAATTATGTAATACTCAAATGTCGAGAAACTTATCATGCGGATTACGTTGACGTCTCCTTTAGTACTCGATAATCACTCGTAATCAATCTTCACTTGACAATGCAACGTACACCCAGTAAATCATGCGTATTCTGTGGATAATTCAAACCAAATTCGCTTAGCCAGTTCCAACTACTAAATCTCATAAATCACGTGCTAATTAATGTCGGCCATCATTGCTTATCTTCTCATAATATTGGAGTGCCTTTAGTCTACAGCCAATGGTAATTGCTCATGAAGTTTTGAAGATATTAGGGACTGCCGAAGACCCACACATTTAGAGACTAAAATCAATGGTTCTTAAATAATTTTTGAATAGATAAGAGAAATTGAAACTTTTCAATTGAAGTTGGCAGTACAGCTGAGTTGTTTTAACAAGTTAAATACAACCCAAATTCAACTGGCAGATAATTTATAACGTTGGATGTATACTGATGTAGGTCTTCATTAACTCTCAACAAAGTTGATTAAATCTTCCTCATAAGTAGGAGAAAAGAAAATACGAGAGAATTGTGCTTCATAAAACAATAAAGATTGTTGAAAAGCAGAGGAAAAATTTCTCACTGAGGAAAAATGTTGGTAAAACATACGAAAAATTTGTTTTAATTATCTTCAGCAAATATTTTTTCGAAATAATTCTAAAAGTTGTTTATTTCACTGAATTTTGTTCAACACTCAGTAAATCGAACAACTTTCTCAATCATTCTGTGTTCTCGTTTTCATCCATACTATCGATTATTATCTCAAGCAGATCGGAAAATTGGATTAAATGAATCGTAGTTATCAATCATTTCAGAGTCATACCTGATATAGATGAATGAGATAATGCGTGATTATCAAAAACATACTGATGGGTGGATGAGACTGCGGTCTACATACCGGAACTTGGAATTAGATTGAATAATTTGTCTCAATACAATCAGAACATTAATATCGATAAATACTCAGATAAAATATATAGTAAAAATTAAAACTCAATGTTCTTCTTCTTATTCCATATTGTCTATATCTTCTGTGAGAGTCAAATGCTACAAACTCATATTGAAAACTTGATATTATGGTATTTTTTCTCTCCGCAGTCAGCATAAAAAAAATTACAAACTCTCCACCATCTTAAAGTTAAAAAAAGATTTTGGCACACCCCATGTAAAACCGTCGAATTAACTAGATAATTCATCATCAAATAATGTTAGAAATTCCTCAATTCCCGATGGGCTTTTGTAACCCATCAAGTATGATTTCTTCATTTTCGTAAGTTCGTAAGCCTGTAAATATCTACATAAAATGATGTCATTATAATAAAAAAACCATAGAAGAAAAGTAGTTGTCAATCTTGGCATTTCTTCCTGAATTCACAATGTTTTGCTCCTAATTAGGTGGATCTTCAGGCTTTCCAGATGAATGTAAATTGTCGTCTTAATGAAAAATATGAAGAAGAGCCTCCTTGCATCATATCACCTCTAATTCCAGCAAACATAAGATTTAATGAAATGTGATAGCTAGATCTATCATTCAATATTTATAAACGTACGATAAGAAGTCGTAACAACAGAAGTACTTTTTTAGAATTAATCCAAAGAAATATTTACTAAGAACCCTTTTTTCTTCTCACTGCATAAAATGAAGCCATGAATATTTAATAAAACTTGATAAATAACAATTAATTTCATGACTCAATTTAATTTCACATGAGAATGAATATAGAATGACAAAGAGAAAAATGAAGCCTGGAGGCAGCCGCCACTGCGAGTGGTATTTATCAACGTAAAAGTAGTCTGAGGAAGAAAAAGGAGGAAAAAAACGTAAAAAATAACCATAAAAATAAAAATACTGTACAGAGAGGTAGAAAAAAAGGCTCTTGCTTTACGTACAACAGAATTGGTTAGCAAAACAGACTCCAGTTCTCCTAACCTTTTGGTATTTTACACTTTTTACAGCTTTTTCTCTCATTCCTAATTACGTAGGATTAGGATAATGACACCTTTTTTCACCCGAACAATTGAAGAACGTATTTCTATTTAGAGAAGAGACAGAAATCCGAGGTTACAGAATTTCGTAACTCCGAAATGCTGAAGTTTCCTGAGAAAATCCGACATTTAACAGGGAATTCATCCGTGAAATCGCATCAATGTCTTTTAGGACGTAATCCCAGTCATGACATTCACATACTCGAATTCACATCGATTTGCGTATTGTACTGTCCATTTGTGCTGATGAGCAATTGCAAAGAGCGGGAGGGGGCGAGACTCGTTCAAGTCACTCAAGTCGAGGACAAGCCCATTCATTAGATCTCTGTCCACTCAACACGAGCACCAAACTATATGCTCTCTTGGCAAAAAGAGGCTGAGAAAGTAGATGGTTACACTTTTTATTTCTATTTTCTTCACCACTATAGCATTAAACACGTTTCTCGTACTGAGTTTACCAAAACAATGCCAAGGCGAAACACGTGACATTTATACATTCATTCTTTTCAAACTAGTGTTTGTCATTGTCAAGAGTTCTCTGTAGCGCTTTGGTTGGGTGAAAAATGAGGGAACAAGTACAGAGATAGGTGGATAAGTGGGTAAACAATTATTTCATGAATTAATGATTCAACAGTTTTTTTCGAAAAAATTACTTAACAATGTAGACATATGAGAAGCACTTACTCAATTTTTTAGATTTTTTCATAAAGAACTTAACTTCAAAAAAAAAAACTCCTAGATCATTATCATCGATAAACTTTTTCATTAGAATGTCCAATTACGAGTTTCATAGATGAAGAGAAATTCAATGATGTGAAACATGAGAAAATAGCGGAATTATGCTTGGTCGAACATTTCAATGAAATTGTCTTTGGGATGGTTCATCAGAGTAGCTGGATAATGGGATCAGAACCTCCAGAAAGTTAGATAGATACAGTGTTACGGTCAACTTTGGATACAAAAGGGAAATTGCTTTCTAATCATACACGAGGCTCTTTTCTAATATCAAAGTAGAGTGACAAAAGTTTTCTATTAAATTACCTTCAAGCTCCTGATCTGTCTCATTCTGATTTTCAAAAAAAAAAAAAAAGAAAGTGCTATCAAATAACCATTAGCGAAGCACATTGCCACGTCTGAGACAAGCGATATAATCAAGGGCATAAATCTGCATGAATCAATGCATTATCCAGAACAATGAGGTGTAAAGTCTTGAAGAAGTATCGATCCACCGATAATATCGTAATAAACGCGCAACACCGAATAACGCAATATTAATCCAAAGCAAGCAAAATATCCAGAGCCCTTATCCAAGCCCATCCCCAAGAAATAGGAGAAACTCAAAGTGATAGAGAAGCATCAGGAAAAAAGATGAAAAAAAAAAAGAGGCAAAAAAGGTGAACGCATTTCTGATGTGGCTTGATGCAAACGACAGTAATCTTCACGGGTACCTCGAGACGTAGCGGGTGCGCAGGGATATCTAGCCTCCAAACGCTTTCTATCTTTCTCCTCGGCAAGCTCGAGCCTCCTCTTTTTGCCCAGTCCGCACACAACCAGGATCAATAATGCACCAACCACTCGCTGCTCAACCCCCCTTTCCTCCTACTCCTCCTCCTCTTTCTCTTTTCTCTTGAAAACGGTACCGACACCCTCCCTGCCAGTACCGCACCAGTTTTCCCCTTCTCGTCTAGGTTCACTTGCACTCGTAGCATTCAGAGGCAAAATTCGAATTTACCAGTCGGTATTGCAGGAAATTCATGCTATTGGACTTACGTCCTCCTTTTAATAGTAATCTGCATGATATACGTCAAATTAGTTGAAATCATTATTATTTAATAACAAAAAGGATATGAATATTCAAGATCAGCCTTTTTTATTCTGAATACTTGAATAATTAGATTGAAATACTTTTCTTGTTTTTCTTGTATGTAATTGAGTATTTTCAGGCATCTTCATAATAATGAATAACGGACGCCATTTTCTGGGAAAGTTTGAGAATTCACCAGAGTCATTCTTTACACTTTAATCAAATAGTAACAGAGAAAGCCTTTCAGCTTACTTTTAATATTTTCTTAGAGCTATTCATCGTTCAACAAAGTTAAATATACTCAGATGACCGTTGAAGTAGATGAAATTTTTCGTGAATTTTGTAGAGTAGATTTTTCATTAATTTATCCTGAGGAACTCTATACTATTGAAGATCATGAAAATGGAGGTAAATTATTATTCAACATGGTTTTAATACGCGTACATGTTTTAAGAGTTGTATTACGACTTCAGCAAAATCCACGACAGTTGGTTGAGGAATAATTTTGTTTGAAAAAAGTTTTTCTGCGAGAGAGGAGAGAATGTAGAGGGGAGGGGAAGAGAAGAAAACGTGGAGTTTTCGAACGAGATCGGCAAAACGTGCTAGTGAACGCCAGACGACAGATATATATTACTAGTTTTATTACTGCTATCAAGACATCCGAGAGTTTGCCAATAAAATTACCACGAAACAGTTTCAGTGAGAGACGACTCCAATTTTTCTCTCAACCGTTGCTTCTTTCGCTCTCTCATTGGCTCAATTTATTCACATGAAAATTTGTTAAAATCAAGTGAATTATACCGTGAGACATCGAAAAATATTCCAACGAATCCTTCCCTAAAAAATACATTGCGAGATATTATCGAACTTGGAGATATTCAATTGAAATCCTGTAATGCCTAAATTTCATTGGTCGATTGAGAATATGAGCTGCGCGGGATATTCAAAATATCTAGAACAATAGAAAGACAATCAGAGCTACCCCCTTTCGCAGCGCATTTGTGATTTGATTACCTCAAAGGAGACGAACAAAAATAAATGTTTCGTATTAAAATATCATGCATAATATGTTACATTTCTCCCCTTTAAGAGGTAACGGAATGCTTCATATTTATTGAATTTTCAAAATGATAGTTTGACAATGTTTATTGATATTTTTATCATAGGAAAGTGGCAACCAATGTCGAAAGAAATTGGGAAGTCAATGCTTCTGATATTTAATGCAAAAAATCATAATTATTACTCAACAATGGATTTGACAAGTCAAATCTGGAATAAAGCCCTCAACCGGAAGCTTATATGGATCTGGACCATCTCGTGACATTTCAGGTCAATTGACCATTTTGTTTGGTCAATAATGAATAAAAAAAAGATAGAAATAACACGCTGTCTTATGGAGTAATGCAGGCTCTTACACTTTTAGGTTGAGCAAAAAGTTAAGATCTCGAAAATGTCTTCAAAAAAAGGAGAAAAAAGGCACCCAAAAATTTACGATCTAATATAAAAATTATTGATCATTTGATAACTTTGTAATGAATGATGATTTTCTCTGGACAGGAAAATACGTGAATGCGTTAATCAAATGGCATACCATTGGTTAGGTAATAAATCTCAAATAAATGATATAATTCCTAAATTCTTCTTCGAAACCGCTTTAAATACCAAGAAATAGATTTCAACCCATGAATACTAATTTTGAAGCGTTTTTTCTGTTTGCTTCTTCCTTGATACTCAACGAATAGTGCGAAGAACGATACAACTACTTGAAAAGGAACGATCATTCATGATTTAAGAAAAGAAAAATTTCCTTTTCAGTTTTGAAAAATGATGACACCTGGAAACATGCATAAATATTGGTTAGATTAAGAGCACAATTGGCAAGATGTACGTGGAAGCGCCCGTCATAATCTAGTATTATGAAAATCTAACAGGTCAAATATCTCTCGAATGATTATACAAGCATGAATACTTGATGCTATTTCGAATCATTGGTTGTACCATCTGGACACTAGTGAATTTCTGTTTGTCAACGTATCATCCCAGAGTTTACCAGTTGACAATGGACAACACACTGCAGGGCTCCATCATGCTCGACGTCACCGCAATTGAACCACACACGTCACCAGGAATTACCGTGAATTAGCAGTGAGCATTTTGATACGCATCAATTCAATCAGAAAATGTTATCATAGACAATACATTAGCAGTATCCATTTGTCCACAAATAGAATCAAATAATTCAGGATAACGTGTTGGCTCTTGTGTTATTCTCAGTTAAATCAGAAAACCACGTTAATTCATACATTCAACATTGAAGTATCATCTCATTAGCAGTGACAAATTGATTCAAATCAATAAAATTACAGACATTAAAAGTAAAAAAAAAAAAAAAGAAATAACCAAAGACATCTGCAGAGATTCAAAGCGCTTTGAAATTGCATTAAACCAGATTTAGCGGAAGTCAGAGTAATCGGTTTAGCTTTGAACACTGAGTGTAACGATTTTTCCTTTTTTTTTTTTCAAAACTTTTTAACATCTTTCCAGTAGAATGAGATAAATCAGTTGGATTAACTTGGATTACTCAAGCTTAACATTCATTCAGAGTTCTAGCACTATATACATGCTTACGCAGTATAAAGCATAGAAATTTCGTCACGACATACTAGGTATCTAGATAATTAGACGAATGATGGGATCTAGTTTGCATTTGGCTAAAACATTTTCCCTTCAAAAGCTTCAAGTAAATTCAGAATATCATGAAAATTTCTGTTCGTGATCACAAGTGTGTTTATAAATTGAGCTCATCTATATATGATAACGTTCGTGAATACTGATGCTCGTTAATGGTTGGCAAAGTACCCACGTGAAAGTTTTATCAATATAAGACCATTGCCTTCAAAATAGTACGAGAGAACTTGATATCGACTAAACTGAATTCAGTATGAAAGCCAATGAGAATCGTTCTGCTGGACTCGTAATATTCCTCTTGGGATTAGGCAAACTTGTTTTATAGGTAGAAAAGAAGAATAGGGTCATGAAGGAAAATGGAAACTGGTCTCGTATTCGATATCTCGAAAACAGTTGGCAATCGTTTTCATGCAAATGAAACAATTTTTTATTGTTCCCTCCAATATTCTGAATGGAATTTTTTCGACTGAAAAGCAAGAAGATATCGTTAACGTGGAAAATCACAATGTCCTCCAATTTTGATGCATCGAAAAAAGGGAAATGGCGGATGATATACTGGACTGCTATAAATTATAGAGATACAAGAGCAATTGGATACTGCAAAAAAAAATGAAGAAGCTGATACGTAAACAAAATGAATGAGAATATGAAACAGAAGACTGCGGTTGAATAAAAGTTAACACACAAAGTAAGAATACCTCTAGTTGAAAAGCTGAAGTGTCAGAGTTACTTCCACGGGTAGTCTGTTTTGGTAAAAAGACAGGCCAATTTTCTCCTTCGCAGTGTAATTTTAAAATATTACGTTTGCACCTTGAATTAATTGCATTACATTGTAGCTATCAAGTATACGTAAATTGAATTTATAGTATCGGTTTTTTGAATTATTGTTAATTATTGGAATAGATGGGAGTTATTTTTCCACCCTCGGAATATCTAATTCTGCGAACAGAGATAGCAAGTAGAAATTAATTTATTGAATATTTTGGGAAATAACGCAGAATAGTTTGGAAATAAGCGAGAGCCTTTTATTGTAGACCAGTTCTTTTTCAACATTGATGTAGAGGTATGTTAACGGCGAGAGAAAAAAAAGGAAAAATAAACTGAGAAAAAAAAGGAAAAAGGAGAATATGGACCAGTGGAAAAGTACGGGGGCTGAGTTCAGAATGTATTCATCGTACGACGAGAGTTATGGGGGCAGTTATCGCCAGGCGATAACTCTTATTGCTACAATAAAGCCACACACGTTGCCTCTCTCCTCTTGTCCCCAAAGAGAAAAACTCACAGGAATAGAAAACTAGAGTGAGAACGAGACAATTTTTTTTTTTTTTCGTTTTGCGTATGGGTTTACATCAACGATGTGCAGTAGTGTTTTATAAGGGGGAAAAAAAAAGAGAGATCTCCAGTTATTCCAGAGTCACAGAGAAGTGGGCGACGAGTGTTTTCCCTGAGGGAGTTTGACACGAATTGACTTTTCGCTCAGAGACACGTGCGTTTTTCGGTAATTCGCACGTCTAGTCTGTCATACACTCTCTTCCCCCCCCCCCCCCTCCTCTCTTTATGTGCATACATGATCTGCAGAGGAGAGGATGGAAAATTTAACCCCCACCCCTGTTGAAAGCATCAGAGTTGAATATTCACTGGCTTTTACTTACTTAATGAGTATAAAGTGGATTATTTCTTGGAACTTTGAGGAATGGTGAAAAGTGGCGGCAACTTTAATTGAAATTAATTGATAAACTATACGCAAGGGATAGAGAGAAAACTTGTGATGCATAATGTAATTCTGGTGAGTTATTTCTGTGTATTATGAATGATTTATTTGACAGTGGCAAGAGCTATTGTATTTTTTTTGCTCCTGAATGATAGCTTTTGTTTTTGTGATTTGTTTCGGAGAACTAATTTTCATAGGAAATGACTTGAAATGATCTAAAATGTCGAGAAACGATGGCCAGAAAAAATGTGTTTCCGTATAGTCCCTATGAGTTAGAAATGAATATTTTACAAAAGTTCTAGAAAGATCGGCCAAATAGTTTCTGAGATAAGGCAATTTTTGAAAAATTGTTTTCTTGAAATACCTTAATATGCCTGAGACCGATCTTGTCCAGATTTGAACACAAGATTTGCATCTATAATATTTAACTTTTGGCAAATATCTATGGATTCAATCCCATTATTTCATGAGATATCATTTTTTTAGGCTTTTGTGCAAAAATTCGATTTATCGATGATGATTCAATGAATAACTGACTTCAACGGTTCAAATTTTGTGTACAATTTCTCTTGATTTTTTTGAAAGGACCCATATACTTTTTATTTGGTAATTGAAAAGAGCACACTTATCTCTTAAAAATAAGCTCATTCTTGTCTCTGTAGGACAATCATTTATTATACAGCAGGAATCTATTATTTTGACTGAAGACGATACCGAAATAATTGAGATAGAATTTAGGAACAACCATTCGAAAGCACACTGCTATTGCGTCAGCAGAAATTGTAAAGAAGAAATGATGAATAACGCATCTAATAAGTGACTAGTTCTTTTTATCCCAAAATATTCTCGAATAATTCCATATTCTTGATAAATCGGAATTTCAGAATCACAAAAAGTCTTATTGATCCACATTCCAATTCTCTAATGCCTGAATGAGTACGAGGTATACGGAGAATCAATACCAGAAGCTAGACTATAGATTATTACCTTTATCCCTTTATGAAATAAATTCTAACAGAAGAAAGAGAGAATTCTATTCAGCAGGTAGAAAAATGGAAGTGAGATGTAATCTCTTAATTGCCAGTTCTAAATCCCTGGCGAGACATTACCAGCAATCACCTCCCAATAGCCAAGTCACCAGAAATAAGACAGGTACAATTGCCACGAAATAAATCGGTGGATAAGCGGATGTCAAGGCCATTTCGATATTTCTCTCCTCTGGACTCTCGGAAAATTCGCGAGATA
This sequence comes from Aleiodes alternator, assembly GCA_963921955.1. NCBI lineage: Eukaryota > Metazoa > Arthropoda > Insecta > Hymenoptera > Braconidae > Aleiodes > Aleiodes alternator. Next base: position 8,658,665 of record OY998098.1, on the reverse strand, counting down.
AAGCCATTTTGCCTAAATTCTTTTTTATGGAGAATTTCGAGGGCTAAAAAGCAAGAATAACAACAAAAAGGTCATAACCATCAATTTTCAAGATTTAAAAAAAAAACTTAATTTCCGAATTTTTCCATCAGTTTTTTTTAAAATAATCTCAAAATCTAATGGAGATACGCCACTTTTTTCCATGATCCTCTTGTCAGTTCATAAAATTAGATTCAAGAGAGCATTTGAACAAAAAAGGCCTTGCTCAGAATGTCTCCCACTGTCTTTTGAGCTATTTTGAAGAGAAGAACCCTAAAAAAATAGATTCATCCTGTTTAACCTCTTCACTACTGAATTACATGTCCCTGAAGCCCACGTTATCCTCATAATGCTCTGACACAATATTGCGTACGCTTGGCTCTTGAATTTAGCAAGCCAAAGAATATCGTTTCATTTTCGTAAGATATGGTGTGATCGTAAATCTACAGGAGCCCCTCTTCCCCCTCTCTCTCTCTTCTCTTCGTATACGAACGAGATAGTGAGAATAGTATATGGGACCTATGCTGCAGTAGAAAACGGAGGTATACGAGCTAAGGGCGGAGATGCTTGCTCGAAAGATAATTAAAATGTCTCGAGCGTCGTCCGCGTTTCTGCTACGTACTTGCACACACAAACGCTGTGCGAATTATGGCCAGAACTTGCCACTGCGGCAAGTAACTGTGCGGTGTGTCCCATCTATATGTACTATTATATCTAGAATGTGACGTGCCTTTTACTATGCATTATTCTACACAGGGAAAACAAAGGCAAAATGGACCTACGAAGCGAAATTATTCAGGATTTTTTTTCGGTAGGAAGGACTTCATGGAAAAATCTGAAAAAATTTGAGATGATACTCCGATTTATCTACATTGTAAGTGAATTTTTTCAATTTTTTTCGTTGGGATCTTTACTCTTAAAAAAAATCTTGGATCATTTTGGATCGCAGGTCCATTTCGCCTCAGTTTCTCCAAAGTCTCTTTCAGCGTATCGTCTTCGAGTCAGAAATGACGGCGTTATGACTTTTCACTGAGGCCTCTGATAAAGGCAGTCAGACCTGCAATCAACAATGCTGCAATCGAGTTAAAATCCCGAGGGTCTGTATCATCTTCAATCATGCAGTTCGTGAATAGCTAGGTTAATTACGTACTATTACGGAAATACAATTGGAACGTTGAAATTGGATAAAATTGAAGCTATCTCAAAGACAATTCGTCGACAAACACGGAATTGTTTGCTTTGATCACGAATGCGAGACAGCTTCATTATGCGAGATAATCTAATTTACTTGATATTGATAAAACACAACGATTTTTTTGAATTATCTGATTTGGAATTATCTATCGGAAATCAGGCGAAATAGGGCGATTTGACATTTATCTTTACTTCATAAAAAATGTTAAGAGCTACATATCTCAACATTAATGTAATGGGGGATTTTTAATCGATTTTTGAAGGATCGATTCTTTTTTTTTCTGAAAATCGATATTTTCTGGGTTATTTTGAGAAACTCGATTAATCGATTCTCTTCTAGAAAAATAAAAATAATGGAAAACCGAATTTATTTTTACCTTGAACTAATACAGGCGAAAGGGAGCTATCGAATGCAATGTGATATCTCAAATTATGTGAGAGTTATCACATTCATTAACGGATATTGAAAATGAGTGACCAGAATTTGTGATATTGTTTCTTCTCTTTCCTTTAATTGGAAAAATGGATTGGTTGATTACCTCATTTCGATTTTTTTTGGAACAACCGATTGTCAAAAAATCGTATTTTCCAATGATACATTATTAGAAAATTGATTTTTTTCGGAGATCATTCATCACTAGCGACAAAAAGAGATGCAGAAAAAAGGGCGTATCTCCATTAGTTTAAAGAACCAATATCTTGAATAATAAAAAAACAAACAGAAAATTCAGCATCGAAGCATCGTTCAGGAAATATCTCGAAAACTAATGAAGATACGCTTTTTTTGCCTCAATCTAAATCGGAAAATCGTTCTATCTCGCTTATTCTCCGAGATCTTCGCTTAAATAACTACTGAATTAATTTATTTGCAAGAGTTACACAATACAAGTCTTGAAAATTCTGGATTTATCTTTACATTGTCATTGTCCGTGAAAAAGAAGATACCAATAAAGTTATACGAGTTTCCTGTTATTCTTTCAACTCGACTGAATCCTCAAAGACTGTCTCATACACAGAAAAGTGAGAGAAAAAAAGAAAAAGGAAAGGTCTGAGTCAATTGACAATAGTCAATGTACAATAGAACTATCAATCGTGTCCAATGTTCAAACTTTCCTGATAGTAATCATTGATGGAACATGTGAAGTGTACAGGGGTAACTGATCAATTCGAACTTTCTAATGTTACCCCTTCTCACTACCCAAGAGCTAGGAATCAGAGGCGAGTCAATAGAAATAGCTAGAAAGTTGTGAGTGCGTTGGTTACACAAAAGAGTCTGAAACTATAAATCACAGGGAGTAGAGTAGAAGGAGTTGGAGAAAGGAGAGGGCAAAATACCAGAACTGATCGATTCCTATTGCTTTTAGTCTAGTCGGGATAAGGCGTTAGACGATAAATCACTATCGATGTAACGTAGAGCGTAAATGTTCAATCGAACAAAGTTTCTGGCTTGACAGGGTATTGAAATCTACACTCAGAAGCACCTTCAACGTTAAAATTATCGTGGCATTAAGGAGGTCCAATCGCTGTCCATTTTAAGGTAGTGTCCTAGTGAAGTCGAGTACAGTTAACCTCTAATTTTTTTGATGCCATAACAAAGATGATGTTTTTTGTACAAATTTGTCCGATATTTCTCATGTTTGTTCGTGAAGTTTATCAGATATAAATTATTAAAGTTACTGGAAATACCGGTGGTGAGGATGAAACGCCCTCAATCGGACAGAAATAACGAAATCACTAAAAAAACCACAGAGTGGACCCATTATTCAAAAACAATTGACGAAGAAAACAACATTCTAAGTAAATAATAAAAGAAAAAAATATTCAATTCACCGTATAGTTATTGAGAAATTTTGATTGGAAGGTAATCGTAACTATTTGCCTCTCTCTCTCTCTATCTCATGCATGTGATAGGCGATTAATGTAAAAAAAAATTCAAGGAAAAGAAATTATATTCACAAGTTGAAGACATGACTTTCGAATGGTTTAATCACTATTTGCGGTAAATTGACGCACGTTTCTCGAATTATGGCATACTACTTTGAATAAAAAATACTAGATAAAAATGAAAATCAATTTTTTTAAATAGTTTAAGTCGTTGCACTGTGAAAAAAATGTGTCAATATCTAAGCTCAACACATCAGTTAGAGGAAAATATCTTAAAATGAAAAATGTCCTGCAACTGACATTCACTAGCAATAACGACTTCAAAGTATCTTTGAAGTGTCTGCAAAAGTATCTTAATTTCAAATATTTGTTTTCGCAGTGTACTCTCACAGAATTTTGATTGAATTTACCTAGTAAATTTTGAAAAATTCCATTTCCTTTTAAATATTTCCTTCGAATATTTCATTATTCCCTATTAATATTTCAACTTTATCGAATATTTATCGAAATTTCTTAAATTTTGTTGAATTTTGGGTACTACACTTCATTCCAGCAATGTTCAGGGATGGGACCATCTGAATAATAAGAAAAATAATCACAAATTAAATCTCAAATACGTTAGCAGGAAAATGCTATTAATGGATCCAGAAGTAAATGCATCTCGCATTATGTGGATAATCTCCTGGGATTTGCTTTTTCGTGGGGGAAAATCTCTTAGAATATGAAGCGAATTACAAACATTAAAAAAAAAAGAGTGAAGAATAAGGCGAAGAGAGGAACCAGGATCAAGATGAAGGACCTTAGGCGGGTCAGAAAGTTTCCTAACCGATGATATTAACACTCTTGAACACGCTATACCAATTTAAAGTTTAGTGATGTTAGAGCGTCTGAGGTAGTTCGAAATGAAACTCTCGAATATACTGAATTCTTTGACGAGTTTCGCACAGGCTTTCTCAGCCTCTCAATAATCTGCCTTTTCTTATTTAACTATAAGCCAACAGCGAAAGCCTCTAGTAATAGTCTCATCGATATGGCAACCGCTTGATAACGAGAAACGACGAATAGGCAAAAGTTGACGTAGTTCTATCAAATTTCGAATCATCGGAAGATTTTCTTCCAATTTTGTGAGATGATTATCTATGGTGTTTTGGAATTTACTAGAAAATTTAAAAAGTTTTGACCGTATAGTTGATGACATATTCAATCTCGAAGTTTCAACTATCAACATAGAATTAATGGGATAACCTCAAAAATCAATCAAATTCGGCAGGTTTTCTCTGTTTTTCTCAAAATCCACTCGTATGATTTCGATAAAAAAACTGTATAGGGTTTCTTCCAGTATTTGGGAGTAATTCGTAATCAATTCAGATTGTTTCACCACGTTTCTTTTTAATTTTGAAGACAGGAAAATTTGGTAGAATTCACGATTGAGTGAGGCAATCAGCTGGTCGCTGCTTGGACGTGATTGGCTGCTCCTTTCTGCATAGTTGTGTGTATGCTCTATGGTCCTATACGTGCAATGAATGTTCAGATGTGGGCATACAACATCGCATCATTCAGAGACCATCGAGATTTTTCCAAAAAATCTCAAAATTTTCGTTATAATCATAATCAGATGCAAAATTTCACACTTGAATATCAAATGAATTTTGGATTTATGAAAATGAAAATAAATATGTAATATGCATTGTGAACCCTTTCCATAAATTCCAAGTCCCTCAATTTTCATACATTCCTCTCGAATAGAACCGCCTCAAGCAAAAGATATTCACCTTCTGGAGTTACTGAATCCGATACTAAGTAAAGAATATCCGAGATAGTGCACGTATCTGTTCTTTATGAATGGTCAATCTTCGTGTACCTAAAATGATGAATTTTCTATCCACAAAAAGCTGCTGATAAAATATAACGATTATGAAAACTCTCATGTAATTTTATCGAATAACGATAAGCGAGGAATTTTGTTATTGTCAAACAAAGCTATCTGCTGAATTAATTTCCTTGGATTTCAAAGTGCATTCCATCATCAGCAATTTAATTGCCTTTGAAGATGCATCAGCAGGAAAAACAAAAAACCGGTAATATCCTCGGTATAATCGATTCTGATCCCCCATCGCATATTTACCTTGACCATGATAAACATCATCCTCAAAGGTAGCATAAATTTGGAGTTGGCGCTCGAGGAATATGATTTTTATCGTAGACTAGAATATTTATCCAACACCTTCACCATTCCCTCCCCTCCTCTCTCCCTTACTCTCCTCAGGGTATAAGAGAAGTGGTGGGCCACAGCAGGCTTGAGAGTTGGTAAATAGCGAGGAAAGTTACATGATATGTGGTGGCACGGATGCACGAAACTGCATTGAGCTTTCGGCAAATAGAAGCAGAGAGGGACAAAATGAGGGTGGAAACTCCCGCTTCCCACCTTAACCTCCCTTTATAATTTTCCCTCTCTCTCACTTCCCTGTTTCTATCCTTCTTGCACTCACGTTCCTCCGGAAGTTCTACGAAAATATATATAATCGGGTCCACGACAGGAGGTATGCACACAGGCCCTGACCGTGTGCCACCTGCGAGTAATATCCTGCTATATAGATATAGTATCTCCATAACAGTTTGGATGTTTTTTTTTTTATTTTTTTGAAAATTATTCTAATCATTGGAAGTGGACCAGTATGGCGCACCGGGTCGATAGTCTCGTGCATTTTTATGCGATATTTGAGCTAACGCAGACGGTTTTTGATCATTTATTAAATTTAAGGTAATCCGAGTAGTAGGTTCAAATTGTCTGCTTTTTTCATAATTACTATAATTATCTCTATTATGTAATATTTTTTTTTTAATTATAACGATGTCTACGATAGTTAATTGTTATGAAATATGATGATAAATATTTGATATTGCTCTGAATTTGACTAATGTTACCCCAATCTCTAGAACCGTAGATTAGAGGATGATCCGATTTTAAACATCCAATATGGCCACCATACATTGCTTTATGTGATTAATTGGATTAATCGTAGCTATTTATCCGGTAACAGGCATTTTTTATGATTTGAAAAAATAATAGAGATTCTGAGGAACAAGAATATGTATGGTTGTATGAAGGAAAAAATGGTTTGTGACTATGAATTGTTGCATTGAAACTGAAATTGAATCTCGCTTATGGAGTTTAGTGTTAATTTAATTCTTTTCAAAAATAATTTTTGACTGAAAATGTTCGGTAGCACGATGTAAAATTGAGCTTGAAAAAATCTCCTCATGATCCTCTATCAGAAGTGACCTAAATTGAAGAGAAACCAATTATTATCTGAACTATTTGGTTATCCTTTCCTATTTGGAGCACTTCCGGGGATTAGATAATGGACAATTTGATGTTTTTGGCTCGAACAATCAGTACAGATAGAAGCACAACTTCCTGAGTACATGAGAAACAAGCGATACACTAATACCACATTATTGTACTAATTCTCCTTCAAAGTAAATCGATTATAGATGATCCTCGAGGCAGTACTAATTATTTCGCACGAATAAACCATGTATGGATTAGGGATATCCATTATCGACTATTGCCTCTTCTTCGACCATTCTAGCTTGTCGTGCTTGTCAGAATCCGCATCTTATCCGAGAGGTGGAGAAAGGTATGGTTAGACCCGTTGGAATAATGAGTGTACATACAAGGGGTATTTACGTCAAAGCGTATTAATTGTATTATGAAACAAGCGCTCGAGTAATTAGCTTCGACTACGGCATTTATATTATTGTTCCTCGGGCCATCAGTTCGTCTTGGAGGCTTTGATATTTTAGGGTGGGAAATTGTGGTTTCCATGGACGAATCTCAGTCGGTCGTTGCTAATGACGTGCTCTTGACGAGTATTAGCATTAGCCTGATCCTCGAATCCTCTGAATGACGCTGGTTAACGTAATTCAAGTAGTAGGTCCAAATTATCTCGATTTTGCAACATCTTTTGGAAATTAGAACGATGTTCACGATAGTTAATTGTTACGAAATATTATGATTAATATTTAATATTGCTCTCCATTTGACTCACGTTTTTCCAGCTTCTGGGACTGTGGATTGGAGGATGTTTGGATTTTGAACATCAAATATGGCTGCCATAGATTTCTTCATGTAATTAATTGGATTAATCGTGGTTATTTGTCCGGTAACCAGCATTTTTTATGATTCGAAAAAACAATAGACATTCTGATGAACAAGATATATACGGTTGTATAAAGAAAAAAATGGTCTGTGACTATGAATTGTTGCATTGAAACTCAAATTGAATCTCGCTTATGGAGTTTAGTTTTAATTATATTTTTTTTCAAAAATTATTTCTGACTGAACATGTTCGATGACACGGGATAAATTTGATCTTAAGAGAATCTCCTCATGATTTTCTATCCCAAGTGACCAAAATTGAAAAGGAAAATATTATTATCTGAGATACTTGGATATTCTTAAAAGAAATATTCCTCAAAATAATTCAGTAATGATCTTATTCTGAACTGCTTTCGGAAACTGCCAGGTTTACAAGAATTCACCAAGAGACTTCTTTATGTAGAGCATTGAATCCTCTGCAAAAAAAATCTCTTAACAGTTTTCCCTAAGCCTACTCGCCACAAAGATACTCAAAGGTAGAGTTTGTTTTGCGCAATTACTCCATACAATGATCATCACCACCAAAAGACAGGAAGAATCCATACAGTTACGTGAATTGAGGACATTTTCGTTATACAGTTGGAGAACGAGTTTTCGTGTTTAACTATATCCAAACGTACTTCAATGAAAACTCGTACATGCCTTTGAAAAAACTTTGGCCCCATGCCATGAACATCAGTGCCTAGGCAAGGAGTTGTGCACGCCTCTATTCCAATCGGAGTCAGAGAGCAACTCTTGAAAAGTCCATTACCCACTCGAGATTGTTATGTCCGCTTTTTCTACCCTCTATAGAACGTTTCGGACTACGGTAGCTCACGATAACGTCTTCTTCACTGGATAGAAGAGCAGTGAGCGTGGTTAACCGCAAAATAAATGGGCTTCACTTTGTCACCTTCTTCTTGTCCATACGAATGAGAAGCTCTCATTCTAACGTTGAATGTGAGGATTTTTTTCTTTTACTTTTATTTTGTGCATTTATCCGGATTTCAGGAGAGTGGATGAGAATTTATAGCTGATGTATTTTATGCTAATGAAATATTGCAGAAAAAAATGAAACTCTTATGTAACACTTCAATCTTGTGAGAGAATCAAATTTTGAGGTAGTATCCCAGAGTACGGTCGATAAAACAGAAAACGCTGACGATTTGTAGGTTAGTTTCCAATTAATTGCTGATAATTTGGGAAAACGAACCCGAAAAAAGTGATCAAACGATTCGAAAGACAGATCTCCAGCTTGTGGATATAATTTTTTTTTCTCCAATTTTTTTTACATGTATCTCCTATCACATGCATGAGATAGAGAGGCATATGGTTACGACTAGTTTCTAATTTCAATTTCTCGATAACTATACGGAGAATTGAATATTCTTTCTCCAATTATTTAGTTGAAATGCTGTTCTCTTCGACAATTATTCTTAAATAATAAGTCAACCCAGAAGTTTTCTTAGTACTTTCGTTATTTCCGTCCGATTTAGGGCATTTTATCCTCACCACTGGTATTTTCGGTAACTTTCATAATTCATATCTCATAAACTACACGGACGAAAATGAAGAAAAAGTTACAGCATCAAAAAAATAAGGGGTCAACTTAAAATCCTTACTTCTCCAGTTCATCTTGCTTTTTCTCTATTTACCTTCAAGATTTACATTAAAATCCCGAGGAAACTGCGAAGTAGCCTTCAATTAATCATCCACTCCATCATTTACACAATAAAACTTGAGTATAAGAAAAATGTAATGAAACTTAAATTGTTTCACAATTTAATATCTCTTATTGAAAAATATTTACTCATCTTCGTAGCAACCAATATTACCTCCACTTATTGGAAACTCAGCGGAATAAAAGTTTTTCACAATTTTCCAAACGAAAATTCTTTAAAAGAATTTCCTCAGTAGATTCGTAGACTGAACTATTTCATTACCATTAGAGCTTTAAAATCACAAGTAAAACGAAGAAAATGAGAACAGAAGAGAATAGGAAAAAGAAAAAAAAGAAAAATCTACCCAGACTCGATTCATCGTCACGTGTTGAGAACGACTCCAAATAGGAATGAAAACAATCTCGGGAATTCACTTAGTCACGAATTTCACTCTAGACATCCCTACGATCTAAGGAATTCGTTAATCTCCGCTAGTTTCCTATCTGCACCACATTACATTGCGCAACATTGACAAAAAGTGAACATAATTCCTTTTTTTTAAATCAATGAAGATCATTGAAAACCAGTCATCCTAATTTTTTCCTATTAAGAATTTGCAAATCTCAACGATTCCATTAATTCAAAGTGAAATCTGTGTATTTTTTTCTGCTCATTTTTCTTACCAACTTTTACCGATTCCCCCCTCTTCCAACCCTCCTCCCACCTTCTCTTTTCATTCCTCTTTCTCGAGCTTTGCGTTATTTTAATAGCTGCAATAATGATTGAACATTACGGTGGAGGTATTTAAGTTCTATCGCCGTGAGCGTTCGAGCTTGGGTTGTTAGAGATGAGAAAAGTTGAAATGGGAAATGGAATTGGATGCATAGCCCGCTGGCAAGAGCCAAGTACCACGAGGCAGAGGTCCTGCCATCATCCTGACGGTGATTCTGTCGTCGACAGTTGTGGAGAAAAGTATCATATAATTTTTTTCAGAATATTGGAAAGTTTTTAGTAATTTTGTAATGAAGAATGAGGATTATTATAAATCATGCCCATTGATTGAGGTACTTCTATATATAGAAAGGGATTAGGTACTTTGTGATAAATATATGGAAGTACTTAGATAAGGTACTTCTATATATCCAAAAGAGATGCATAAAAATTGAGGCAGCGGGTCCTCCATGGAAAAAGTTCTCGATGCATATATCACATATTGATTTCCATTTTCATATATCCAAAATTTATTTGATATTCGAGTATGGAATATTTGCATCTCATCATGAATTGAACGGAAATTCTAAGATTTTTTAGTGAATTCTCTGTATTCCCGAAATGATACGGTGCTGTATGCAACATCTAACCATCCATTGCACGTAGAGGACCATAGAGCACAAACACAACGATGCCAATCGAAGCAGCCAATCACGTCTAAGCACTGAACTTTCCCAAATTTTCCTGCTTTCGAAATAAATGAAAAAATTTCACGGTGAAAAAATCTGAAGTCATTCTAAATTACTCCGAAATGCTAGAAGAATCCCTCTATCCTCTTTCATCACAATCTCACGAGTGGATTTCGAGAAAAAAAAACGAAAACTCGCCGAATTTGATCAATTTTTGAGGTTACACCATTTATTCTGTGTTAAAAATTGAAACTTTGAGATTAAATATCTCATCAACTATACGGTCAAAAATTTCCAAGTTTTCCACAACAGTCAGAAATAACATTAATAATTATTTCACGAAATTTGAGGAGAATCTCTCAATGACTCATAATCCAGTAGAACTACCTTAACCAACTCACAACAGATAATGCAAACAATAACTGCAAGAGACACCTTACGACAAAATTAATTTTCCACACTTAGATACTGGCAAGTGCCTAATCAGGAGATTTCCCCCGAATTTCGTTCCTCAAAATGTGTAACACTAACTTATCGGGTACAATTTAACCACACTAGGATGAGCCAGTTGCAATGTCATGGACATAACGTCGACCATTAAGATAACGTAACCCGGGGTGATTAGATTGCCTAATTACTGAGGCCAATGTTACTGCTCGGTTCTATACACTGGACCGTATCGGAAGTCACACATCTCTGTTACGTTATTGTATTCATCATTGGAGAGTTTCCCCTTGGGTAAACCGAAGAAATGAGGGCTTTTTTTTGTTGCTTTCATCTACACCTGATTGTTATGGAGATCATCAGATTAACTATAACAATCTGCTCTCGATGAATAATGATACGGCTTCTCTCAACGTGTCAGCCGAATTAATTAATCCTCGCTACCTCAATTAATTAACCCACCCCCCCCCCCTCCCAATGAATGAACAGGATAATAATAAAATGAGAAAATTGATGGAGAGAGGATTTTTGGAATTGAGGAATCAGGAGAATGGAAGAAGAAAGGAGGAAATGAGGTGATGCATACTCCTTTATCTAAACAAGTAAAGGTCCCATGATGAATCACTGCCGGGGCTTTAAAGTTCCTTTCCTTACCTCAGTAACATCACTCGAATTCACCTCTGAAGAGTTTCCATGATAACGATAACGACTTACTTTCTCGTTCAACTCCCGGATGATGGGTAAAAAGAGTTTTCCCAGCCATTTCCGCTACCACTGGCATAACGGGTGTCTCTATCGTATACTATCGCACACATCAATGGAGAAAGGTGGAAAAATTTGAAAATAAATGCGCAGAATATTATAATGAATGACATTATTTGCGGAATATATTTGTGAAAAGCAGTTAAATTTGGGAAAATTACGGAAATTCATCGAGATAGAGCGATTCCGTCTCAATCTTTTTACATGAAGAATAGTAATTAGAGCGATGAACGAGCACCCCCCCACATCAATTGATTGATGCGATATCTCGCATTAAATTCGAGATATCGCGAATCATTCGATAGTTCCGTTTCACCTGATTTAGTTCAGGGTCAACTTCCAATCAATTTCCAAATTACGATTAGTCGATGTCAAAATTCGATGAATTGAATTGCGAATCGATTCATAATTTAATTCCGTTTCACCCATTTTAGTTCGAGTGGATTAGATTGCGGGCATTCATTGAATCAATCATTTTCCAAAATCGATTAATCGAAACGATATCCCGCATTAAATCCAAGATATCGCATATAATTCAATAAGTCTATTTCACCAGTTTTAGATTAAAGAGAAATCCGTTCGATCATTTCCAAACTTAGATTACTCAATGCGATATCTCGCATTGAATTCGAGATATCGCACCGATCAATGGATTTTCGAAAATAATCGATCGGTTGTAGTTTTCTGAAGAAAGAAATATTGATGCAGGCGCACTTCTAATTGCAAGTTTTTTCCAAAAACAGCAATTACCGATCGATCATTCTGAAATATCGATTAATCGATGCAATGCATATCATTCGATAGTTCTGTTTCACAAGCTGCAAAAAAGAATTCAGATTAAAAAAGGCGCATCTCCATTAATTTTCGAAATATTCTCTAGAAAGGATGATAATTGAAAAAAAAAAGATTGTAATTAATAACGAGAATAAATCTACAATATTCAAAGCTTATTATCTCACTAAATAAACTCAGATTATTGACACACATATACTTTATGAGATCTCATTTCCAATATTCGAAAAATAGTATTTTCCGTATATATAAGTCGACAATAAATTTAGATTGATAAATGTGAATTGACGATGAATCCCTTTCTATGAACATAAAAGTAGAGTGAAAAAGCAATATTTTTTATAAACTTCCCATACATTTGATGTACGATCCTTTGACCATGAAATAGATGAACCATACTACAACCCAAGAGAACAGAAAATGGTTTATTCATTAGATATTTTTACGCATCAGTGCTTGTCCCTTTTAACGGACGACTGCCTAGGCAATGCTTGTGGACCAATGGAAAGCACAAGACAGGGCCACATAATCTTCCATGAAACGCGAAAGTGTAGATATCACATCAGCAGAAGCACCAGTAGAATCAGTAGGGATTCCGGCCCATTACAGTCCTGATCTACGAGAATTACCCTGTGACATAATTGTTCCCCTAACTCAAAGAGACCTTTGCCGAGTTTGCAATAACAATTCGAGCAAAAAAAATAGAGGCAGCCGAAAAAAAACCTTCATTTGTGAGTGGAAAAAAAGATGGGATGTATCCAGGTGACCTGGATGTCTTATTCTATCTCTGGTTCTTATCAAAACGTCTCCAGATATTTTTATTGTCGTGAAAATAAAAAATAGGTCATGCCTTCTTCAGATCTCTCTCTCTTTCTTTTATCCCCATTTCATGAAAATTAAAAAACAAGCATTGATATACAGGTCATCGTCATCTTAATTTGAAGAATAAATTTCAAGTAAACAGAGAGATAAGTACTTGTAGAGTAGAACAAAAGAAAAGGGAGAAAATTCTCACAGTCTGATTATTCTGAATTTTGCACACAGAGTCTCATTGGTTTAAAAGCGGTGAAAAAGTACCGACTATTAATTTGAATTCATTCTGCGTTCGTCTCTTGACTGTAGAAAGACTTTTTTTTTCTCAGTGCATTTTCAACGAATTCATCTTTTTTTTTTTTTAGAAAGGATAAGCCTGAGGTGGTTACAATTTTTCTTTTTCTCGGTCATATCCACGGGTAAATGGCTGAGAAGGAAGAAAAAATGGGCGCAAAGAAAGCATTGGAGGTAATATATTGGACAACTTTTCTTGAAACTTTTAGCGCAGGTTTTGGGTAAAACTCTTGAGACGCCAGAAGAGAAAGAGAAGGAGGAATGAGCAAGGACCTGAACACAAGAGACCCCCATGGCACCATCTAATCATACCAAGCTAGCGCGAGTTCGACAGAGAGGGAGGGAGGACAATATTAACTTTGATATTGGAAGGCGTTAAGAAGGAACGCAACCAATAACTCTGACAAGCACCCTCGACGATGCCTTTTATTCTCTTTTGTCCACATTCTTTTCAATAATCGCTGCGATACATTACAATAAGAACAATCGTTCGCTACGTGCGGGGATATTGAGCTGGTTGACGGCACATACCAACACTTGCTCAATCCAATATCACGAATGCAGCATGTACCTTTAATTTCCGCAGATCTCAAAATCTCGAGGTAGTGGAAAATTCTCAATCACAATTCTTTGAAGACTTCAATTCAACCAGAACAGAATTGAAGTGAAATTCAAGGTGGTTCTATTCAAAAGGGGTGGATAAAAATTGAAGCACTAGACCCTCCATGGAAAGGGTTCTCGGTGTGCATTAATTACATATCTATTTGCATTTTCATATATCATAAATTCATTTGTTCGATACTGAAGTATGAAATTTTTCATGTAATCATGAATTTAACGATAATTATAAGATTTTTTTTTAAGAAACTCTCGATATTCTCTAAATGATACGGCGATGTATGCACACATCTAAACATTCATTGCACGTATAAGACGATAGATCACACACACAACTATGCCGAACGAAGCAGCTACTCGCATGAAATCTGAATTAATTTCAAATTGCTCCAAAATACTGAAAGAATCCCCATGCAGTTTTTAATAAAAATCATTCAACTGGATTTTGAAAAAAAAAGAACCAGCAGAATTTGATTGATGTGTCATCCCGTTCACTCTGAGTTGAAAGTTCAAAATTTGAGATAGAACATTTCAGTAACAACGTGATGAAAAAAAAATCTTATACAGTAATAGGAAATAACATGATAAGTTCTTTCACAAAATGTAATAGAACTATCCTAAAGTTCAAAAATATCAATAACTCCAAAATTCATTCTAATTTACTACTTTACAAATTACAGTATGCAAGTACTCATTTGTGCGTGAACACTAATGAGACGACATTCCATCTCACTCGACTGCCCAACTTAACTGAAATTTCTCAACACACATTCGCAAAAGTTTAATCCATCTCAGGGAGTTGTGGTTGGTGACGGCGGTTCTGCTGCTGCCACCCGCCCGCACAATTGGACGACGATGCTCAGTTGATTAAACGCAGTCTGAACTGTTGGTGCATAACATGGAAACTGGTGGAACAACCAACCAAGACAGCACTTCCTGGGTTCTGTGTTCTATGTAAACGTATTTCTAAGGCTTGCAACAGCGTTTGCTATAATTTCATCTAAAACGTGACACCGAGTAATAACATTAGTTGAGTAATATTACGACAAAGAAGTTTTAATTGCGTGCAAGACAATATTGTGATTATCAGTAGCTCCATTGACGTAGAGACATTGGAAAATCTTTTGTTTTTCATGCCAATGTAACGTAAAAATCAGGAATTTAACGACGCTTTGGAATAAAGAAGAAATAGATTACTGTAGAAGATAAATCTGGATATTGCCAGGTCCAAAAGAAACAGAAAAAGCAAAGAAAACCACTTGGAGACAGAAAAGCTGCGAGTTGTCAATTCTATAGATCTCTTAACGGGGGTAAGCCCTTGGATTTTCAGAGAATAAGGTTGAACGAAAAACGAATACTACGTGAAGGGAGTTTTAGAGGCAAAAGAGGAAGAGAGAGGATAGTATAGATTGCAGATAACCACAAACGAAAGGAAGGAGGGAACTTTAGCCAGCAAGAAAACCACGATAAATCTATCGACGGGACACTCCTACAGACCACGACAAAGAAGAATCTCTATCTCGAATCTATTGTGAAACGCCAAATAGAATGAGTAAGATGCTTTCGTTTCAGCCGTAAGTGCCTGTATTATATGGGCTACTTTAAGCTCACTACTTAATTCCATTGGGATATCGATACATACTCGATGGGTATCGAGTATGTGGATCATGTTTGGAGGGATTTTTCAAAATGTCCTAACGAGGAATTAGCCAGTGGGATCTCACTTTGAATGCGATTAATCTACATTCTTTGTGGCGAAGTGGAAAATCAGAGAAAGAGAAGAATTGGAACAATCGATCGCATTTATATTACACGTGATGGAAGTTCTGGCAAAAAAATAAGTGAATTGATGCTATAAGGCGCAGAACGAATATTGATGTATTGCTTTAAAATATGATTTCGATAACTCCTGGAACAGGAATAAGGAGTCAAAAATTGTTGCTCGTCGAAATTCAATCATAAGCCATGTTGAAGCGGACTTTTTGATTCGAAAAAAAGCTCAGGGAGACTCAGCGTGTTCAACAGCTCAATGAATGTCACTTCAACCATTTTCGGCTTTAGAGCACTAAAGTTCTGATGACTGTGTATTGTTGGAGATATCCAATTGTATTTAATTCACAATAAGTCCAATTCAATAAATTGAAGTTTGAAACTTTATGGAACGAGTTCGTTGGATTTTCGAAAAAAATTAATTAAGATTTTCGTTTTCAGCCGTAAAATCGTATGATCGACCCCTTATTAATCAAAACACGTCGCCATAGAAATAAATGAGAGGAAGAGCTATACTTATACCCAGCACTTACGCCCTTTTGTTACTAAATAATGATACTATCACAAAATCAGATCTCAACTTTTATTTTCAATCTTTTGTTGAATGAAAAGGCAAAGCTTCAAATGTTGGCAAAAAAATGGGAATTTGCAACAACTTACTTCTAGCATAAGTTTTCCATCAAAAATTCCCTCAGCTTTTCCACGGAATCATTTTCAAAAAACATTTTCTCAAGCCAGTTAATTGGAATTTCTCCTTTACCGCATTTAGTTTGCCAGCTACTTCTCTCAAAGCTCAAAAACACGTCTTCCACTTAGAATTTGATAACTATTTGACAACTTCCTCGTATATCTCTCGAAGGCAGTGAGTCACAAGTACTTTGAAAATTACGACTTACCAGTAATTCCGCTTTTGATAAAGTACATTGTAACTAGAAGTTATAATTCACCCGCATTCTTATCTCTCGTTGGGCAATTAAGCATCGTAGAAACTCATAAAAGCTGATAGCACATAAGTGTAAAGAAGTGCTTACCAGAAACAAAAAGTAAATTAGTTCACAAGTACATTATCTCTACCTAACTCTTTTGATTTGAGTTCATTGAATTACTTCATAAAAAAAAAGTGTACAATTTTCTACATGACTAATAATTATTTGGACATTTTGCTAATTGGATATTGGTGTTCATTATTATGACAGAAATTGTCGCAATCATTAATTTATAGGATTCATAATGGGAGGGGGGGAGGAGAGAGGACTGTGAAACATACGAGTATGATCATTCCACCGCATATTAGCATATTAGAGAAGTATGGAACAGTGGCTCTACAATCAGTAGTAGATCACTAAACCACAATACGTTGACTATTATGATACCTTCCACATATCTGGAATAGTGCTTTCCACATTGTCCAAAATTTCCATCTACTTGAATTCATGTTAATCATTGTACAGAAACCAATGGATATTACCAGCAAATAGATGAAATTTAGAGATGTCAGTAGCAAAAGAATCATCCAAAATTAATAACCCCATCAGAACCAAAAATTTACGACTTTCAAAAGTTGTGTAATGCAATATTCTCGTATAATAAATATTTAACAAATACATGAAACTTTAAAGACAAATAAAGCGAACAATAAAGAAAGTATCCCAGGATGAAGCGTTGAAGCGCAAATCTCGAATGAACAAGAGGTACTTTGAAAAAAAAAAAAAAAAAAGAAAAGAACCAAAAGACATTTACCCACTCTGCCAGTGTGTCTAGCTTTATTTTTCACGCGCTTTTAAGACTTTAGTTTACCAAGAGAGAGAGAGTTTTGTATACCATGGAAAATAACAGCTCCACCAGTTTTTGTGTGAAACGACGCCTAGGCTATGGTCGTTCAGCAAAAGTTTGGTATATTAGCGCAAGGAGGAAACGAGTTCCGCAAGTGTTCACCTCGTATAAGATCGTGGACCATAAAACAAATGACAAGCTACAGACTTTCTCCCTCTGGATCGTTGCGTATACGTCCTTCCCCTCCTTTTTTTTTCTTTTTTTTTTTCGTCAAAAGAGCATAAAGCAATGGAGATGAGGCAAGCTTACGGAATGGGGCTACACTGGCTTTTTCAAAAACTTCTCCACACAAAAATTAACTACATCCTGAAGTACATATCGTAGTCACAAAAGAATACTGCAATATGGTGAATAAAAATATCATAGAAAAAAGAGGAAGTAGCAGAGTGCGCGTGTAATATTTCGATTGCTTATTTTTCCTCTTGGAAGATATGTTTTAGCTCAGCTGCAATATGGAAACAACGTAAATGATAAAAACAAAGAGATTTTTATGCTCTCGTGAGAAATAAAAAGCTTCGAGCTTCTTTTTTACGACTAATGTGGTAGAAATTTACTTGGAATTACGGTAATTAGAAAAGTTTATTGCTCTTTGTATCACGGAATTGTGAAAAAAGCATTATACGCTGAAAGACATTGATAAAAAAAAGGGGGGGATAGAAGGGGATTTTTTTTGCGGAATGAGGGAGACTAATATTTTCCTGTGTTTATTGTGGAAGGGATGATGTAAACATTGACTTGGAATGACGATTTTTTATTTCGGACCATTCGCATTTTTTTTAGGGGAAATAAATCTTAGAGACTCTCTTATTTGTCCACTGAAGGGAAAATAACATTTTTCTCTCGGTGACAATTATTAATCAGCTTCGTTCAACGACTTTGAGATGAAAATTCTTAATGAATATATAAGAAAAACTGGGTAAGAAGAAAATTTAAGGAGAAATTTTCATGTATTCTTGTTCTTAGTACCGGATCCTGTTCTTTATGCTGTTGAAACGTCGAGAGACAAAATTGTCCAGGCTCTCTTGAGCAAGGAAAGGGGCTCCTTCGTACAAGCTTGGGTAGGTTACAGCTAATTTGGATTCATCAGGGAAAATACTTGACATCATTGCATGGCTACGGTCATTTTTTTTCCTCGAGTGGTTCCACTTGAAGCTACTTGATATTATATTAGCGTTGAAATAAGGTGAAATTGTCTTCTTAATAAAATTTAATCCCTAGAGCGGAAGGCGATGTAAATTGGAGCATTGAGGAAAATAGGGGCAAAATGAAACAGTGTCATTTTTTTTGAGAGTTCGAGAATTGATGAGTCCTGTGACGAAGAATAAAGAGATGAAAATCCTTCAATCCCATTCAAACACAATTTTACGAGTTTTTTTTGATGAAAAAAAGAAGAATTGGAAAAAACAATGATTGCCTGAAAATACAAATTTCGATGTTCATCCAATGTTACGAATTGCATTCAGCGCCAGTACAGAAACAAGTCATGGAAACATCAATTCTAGTAATTACTCACGGTCGATTAATTTTTTATTGTTGAAGTTACGAGATAATGGAGGAAATTTGGAAATGTATCACGAAAAGTTTGGATGTTACAATTTTATCAGAATATATGGAGGAATAAAGATTAATTTTTATACAAATGAAAAAACTTCAGCGGATAGATTGGCAAAGTTTAATTGAAATCGTTTGTAGAATATTCAGAATTGTTGCTTTCCAAGAATTCACATTTGTTTCTATGTTGGAAATATATCGAAAATCATGATCATTCTGATCTCTGAATACAAATATTGACTTTTATACTATTCGAATTCATCAAATTCTCCAGAACCACTATTGAATCCACTGTCAATACTCCCTAGAGTATTTCTCGTACTTCAATTACACTTCATGAAGTTTAACTGAAGTGATGGTTCGATCGAATACTAGAAATACTCGAGTACACTGCTATTGAGTACACATGGAAAACCACCAATACTCAATAAAAGATAAGATCAAAAAAATGATGTAAAAGAAAATAGTTAAAACTGTAATTTCAAATTTTCATTTTATATGGAGCAAGCATTATTCCATTAATCAAATGTATTATCTCTGGCAAATCCGCATGAACTATATTTGGAAATAAAGTGAATTTAATTCCGATGATCCTGAAAAATGTAACGAGACCAGAATCCATGCGAATGTAGGTCATCCAAACGCTACATTTAACAACAATAGCCACTTTCACAGTAGTTATAATTTACGAATCATCTTATTTATGTATTTTCCTGTTTCACCGAGGCTGATTAACGCTTTGCAAAATAAATAGATTATCTCAGTCAGAGCAAATTTTATTGTCTGCAAATTTATAATACTCTATTCTCATTTTCGTGCAACGAAAAAGCGGAGAAGTCACCAAATAATTTTACAGCTGTTCCGTCAGACTCCATCAGTAGCAAGAGAGAGAGTAATAATATTGTAGCAAAATGCATGAGGTTAACCAAAAATAGCTGCTTAAAATTTTAATCAAGACTTTTTATGACTCCGCATATCTGCAGTATCTTGGTAAATTTTTCTCGTAAAATTTATATTGAATATTTTACGAGTACTTCAGTTTGATGCTCTTGTTGGCATCAATTACCAGAAGATTTTACCGCAAGTGGATAAGAGACGCAAGTGTGCACATATCCAAAGTAGCAGATATCTCGGATCTGATGAATGCTATCAGTAGCTCCAAGAGACCACTTGAAATGCCCAAACAAATATCCAAAAGTTACACTCATCATTCGTCAAGGAGAAACGCTATTACTCGTATAATTTCTCCCACGGGTACTGTATAAGGACTGATAGGTCTCTACCAACTGTACATACATCATCCCCCGTAAAATTTACCATATCCACTCACAAGCCAGCCATAATGAACTCAACGGTAAAGCAGTAACAAGAGAAGTCAAACCATTCAGAGATGCACGCGGTTTTTGTCTGCAAGTAATCTGCATAGATTTACATCCGTTTAGGCGCTTAGTTAAACGTACTATCAAAATTGTTCTCGCATAGTACTCCTGAGTGCTACTACAACGTAATGGAAGGTCACAAAGTTTCATTCCCCATATCCTGTGTTATTCAACGAAATTCCCAGCGGTAAACTCATCAAATGGATGATTATTTGAATTTTAGATGATCCTTTTTTTGGGGATATAATTTTTGTAGGGTTATTTATTTTCTTGGATGACATCTCGGAAAGTAAGCGAGATAGGTGCGTTTTTATCCTAAGCTTCTTTTTGTAACTCTCGAAATATACTACAAAAAAATCTTTTGGGTAATTAAGCTATCTCACTTAGTTTCTGAAATATTGGGGGAAGATAAATGATCAAAAATCTAATTTATTTGATTTTAACAGCTTTCTTTCGTTTTTTTTCGAGATCTTCAAGGGAACCAATATCATGCTGTAAATTTTGGACTTCCACCTTTGTCATGTGTATAATGCAACTATCTAGGAATTCATTTCAATCTTGATGTTGCAAAAAGAATATGTGAATTGTTGAGAAAGTTGAAAACCTGACAGAAACTAGAGGAAAAAAGAGGGAGAGGAAAAATGGAAAGAGATACGGAGATATCCAATGTGAAATACCGTTTCATTTTACATTTTCATATAAACTACTGGCAGGATCTTTTACATGCAAATATCACGTTTTCGTAACTCGTCTGCAATGCATCATCTAGGAAAACCAAGCAATCTCCCCAAGCATTGAAAAGAGGAAGAGAAAAAAAATTGGATAAAACAAGAGCATCATCTACTTCATTTTATTTCGTAATTCTGTGAATTCAATGGGTCAATAAAGTCTATCTTGATATTTTATATTATTAGAATGGCTGGAAATAAGTGGAAATATTTGAAATATCATCATTTCAAGAATTTCACTGGAAAGCTGGGAAAATTTTAGATAGATATGATGATTTAGAATTTTTTTACTTAATTTTTTTGAAATTTCAAATTTTCCGATCAAGAGCTCATTTTCATGAAATCGCCTGGAAATGTCACTAAAATCGATAATTCTTCATTAAAAACTTTATAGATCGATGGCAAATGATCTCACCTCTCATTTAAAACTTTCCGCAGATCGCTGCGACCAATAGAACTAGAGATCTTTTCAGAAAATCGAATTTTTCTGAAAATATTGGTCGAAAAAATGAAAATTTCCAATAATTAGAATAAATCATATATTCTCTACGTGAAATTATCTCAGCTTATCAGTGGAACGATTGAAAAAAAATTCAGCTGAAGCTGTTTTATCAAGATCTCCATTTTACCCCACCTTCCCCTATATTTTTTTACAAAATTTAGGTTAACAGGTAAAAAGCAATTGAAATTCCATTCGAAATAATCTAATAGAAACGCAGTGACATGTAATAATTCACCTCGACCAATTAAACGAGCCACTGGGAGACTTCCGGATTACTAATAATGCGGACACTCGTGATTCGTAGGTGAGAGAGGTCCTCCGAAGCACGAGATGCTATGGTGGGTAGAGGAAGAAATGCGGTTGGTGGTATTAGGGATTTTGGAGGGGTTTTTAGGAGGTTTAGGTGAGCTCCGTAGGAGGCTTCCCAGAGTACAGAATAGCTCTGGATAGGAGCGCCGTGGGATTTTGGTCTAGGGTTGGAACCAAACTTGCACTGTTCACAGCGATTAATTCATTGCCGGTTACCACAAACCACCACGCCCCTCCAGATAGTTCACGCTTTTAGAATACGCATTGTGCTTTCGCAAAATCTTACACATCTATTTTTTTTTGTATTATTCCTGAAATTCCACCCATTTCAGAGTAGAAATGTGAAATGATGGTCAATTTGGAAATGGGACAGGTCGGTCTCCGATTGACCATTTCTGATTTGACCGCAAAGTTTGTTGGAAATCGGTAATCAGAAATTCAAATGATCAGTCAGGAGTAATAAGTGTAAAAATCCATCCGAATAGATGAGAATTGATCGTCAATTTTATGCTCGGTCACTGGTTTTGGTCATTTCGAGTTAATTTCTTTTTTAGTGCGGAGACTTGAAGAAATGACTCATTTCCAGAAGCCATGCATTATTTCTCATTTTTTATGAAAAACTAATCAAACTAGCCAATTCAAAAATAAATATTGAAAATCGATATTGAGATCCAGCTATTTAGGTGGAAAATATCTGTCAATGTCTTGTTTGTTAATTTTTTTTGTCATTCTTCAATTGAATGTTATTTTCAGCTATAAAATAGTTTTGAAAGTGGAATATGATTGTGTCATGAAAAAATCATCAATCTATTCAAATGGAATTTTACTGACACGACCATGTTCAGTCCTTTTTCTGACTCATGTTTGAGTCATTATTTTTTGACTAAATTGTCAGTCATTAACATTCAGTCAATAAAGATCAATGGACAGTTCAATGCGGGAGCCCCAAAGTTGATATTATAATCATGATCGAAACCAAATTATTGAAAACAAAAATCAACTTGAACTCATATTCAATTCGAACGAAATATCTTGGAAAATAATGGAGATACGCTTTTTTCAACTCTAATATAATATTTTTTCGCAAATAATTTTAAACGCTATAAATAGCGAAAAGGGTCCATCTCCGTTCATTTCCGGAATATTCTTAGAAAAAGCTTTGAAAAAAATGAATTAGTATGTTTGTCAGGAGAAATTGAATCGATAGTTGCGGAACTCACTGGAATAAAAAAAGGTAGTGAGTCTGGGACTGGGAAAAATTGCTGCGACGCAATCTGCAGTGATCGCTCGGCCATCAACGTTAAAACCCAACGTATTTACGAGGTCTATGGAGTAGTTCAGAATGTGACCATAAGGGCGTGAACATGGTCCGATCAATCGCCAGTAATGTCGCAATCGACCGTAAACTATTTTCCTTGATTCTGATTCTTTTTTTTTTTTTTGTTTTTTGCAGCTGCAGTTTTGTGGCAGATGCGAGCTCGTCAACCGAGTACAAATCACTTCCATTACTATTTTATAAAATTCCATTAAATTGCTTTAATCTCCACTTCAGCCTGAGTTGAATTCCTCTTTTTTATTCATTTCCTTTTTTTTCATTCAATGCTGAGGCAGTGAAATAGATTTTCATTTCAGGAAATTGTTGGTATTATATGTGTCAGTATGATCATTGAAATTCTGACAGCGTAGGTAGAATAAATATAACCCCCCCCCCCCTCCCTCATCTTCTATTCTCTTTTATGCACGTATGCATTCAAGTGAGCGTAAGGAATAAGAGAGATTCCTCATTCTTCGAGAATTAAATTTAATGTCACAATATTTCTTCTTTTTTCTTCTTTCTCTCCAATAACTTCAAACTGAATTTAATACTGTGTATCGAAATGAAAAATAAAAATAATATATATTTTTTGTGCAAAAGGAGAAGAAAAAACACATTTTTTTTTTTATATGGAGAAATTTATTTTACGGCGAAGAATAAAATGGAGAAATTCTTTTCATGAAATTCAATTTCATCAGTTCTCAAATGCAATGCTCCCTTCGTTCTTCTTTTTCTTTTTTTTTATCACTAGCACATAGGGAATAGAAGGAATTTAATTGAAGAACGAATTGGAAGGAAAACGTTAACTGCAATACCACATAAAATTCAATGAAGTTTGATGCGCCATGCTCTCTCAAGTATCACCGTTGTGTGATTGATTGGTTTAAGCCACTTGAAATATAGCCACAACTGTATGAGAAGTTTCTGTCCGTCACTAACTTGATTGCACCTCATAATTTTCAGGTTCAATATTCTTTCTCCTTCCGCAGTTAATAATTCTTTTTTTTTTTATTCATCCTCTTGTGTTCAAGGAAAGAATTTCTACTGTGTATTTAACTTTCTCTGTATTTTATAGTTAATACGGAAAACTCTATCATTGTTTCAACAAAAGGAGGAATTATAATTTCGGTAATAAGAGAAACATCTCTTCATCAAGGTAAAAAGTCATTTTTAAACAGAACTGTACGAAAACTTGATGAGAAAAGAAGAGCTAGAGTCTTTAGTATTTATCATTCTGACAGAGAAGATCATTTCAAGAAGAATCTGAAGATTAATGTTTGTACATTTTAATTAAGCTTTTGAAGTCAAGGGGATTATGTCAGGAAAATTATGCAATAGTGATGTGATTCTTTCATGAATATCTTGGAAACTATTGGGTTTAGGGGAAAATGTCGAGAGACCTTTGATTAGGTATGTAGAGTGATCGTCTATTTGGAAATGGGTTAGGTCAGTCATCAATTGATCGTTGTGTGACCATTTCTGAGTTGACCGCAAAGTTTGTTGGAGATTGACTTTCAGAAATTTAAAAGATCCGTCAGGAGTAATAAATGTAAAAATTCATCTAAATAGATGAAAATTGACCATCTGTTTTATTCTCGATCACTTTTTTGGTCGTTTCGAGTTATTTTTTTTTTAGTGCGAAGATTCGAAGAAATGACTCATTCCCAGAAGCCATGCAGTATTCCTCATTTTTTATGAAAAATTGTCATTAAACTATCCAATTCAAGAATAAATATGAAAAATCGATGTTGAAATCCATCTATTTAGATGGAAAATGTCTGTCAGTTTCTTCTTCCGTCATTTTTTTTGTCATTTTTAACTTGGATGATATCTTCAGTGATAAAATAGTTTCGAAAAATGGAATATAATTGTGTCATGAAAATACAGCAATTTAGTCACAAAAGAAAATCATCAGTTCATTTAGATGGAATTTGAGCATGAAGACCATGTCCGGTCAATTTTCTGACCCACATTTCCATCATTCTTTTTTGACCAACATAGTCAGCCATTAACATTTGGTCAATAACTGTCAATTCACCGCTAAAACTCTTGATAATTTTCCTTAAACCTGTCAAATATTCTCGACATATTCTTGAAATAGAGTCCAGATCAATTTTGAAATCAAGTGACGTCAGCGAAAGGAAACTCGAGAATATGAAAATATTGATTAGAATATGTTTTCATCAGTATGTAGAAAGAAATGAAGAAACTTACAGAGTGAAAAGAGTAAAAAAAAAAAGAGAAGATGAGTAAAAGTCAAAAATAGAAAGAGCTGATAGTGAGATCAAGGCTTTTCCACTCTGCAACTTTCCCGCAAGCCTGGCGTCTTTTCGGGGCATTTCTTATTTTCTATACGAGAGGAAGAAGAGTGAAAAAAAATAAAAGTGAAGCCTCAAAAAGTTGGGCACATGGAAGAAGTTTCGCAAAGCCAGGCGCGCCCGATGATATCTTTTCTAACTTTCGTTCTTTCCTCACGCTACATGCCAAGCGGATACAGGCTCCCACAGTGCCGTATATGGATAAGCATCCACGGCTTTTTTTTCCCCCGGTTGTGAGAAAATAAGAGAATAAGTTGACGGATACTCGTTCTACCGTTAACTGTCTTCTGCAATATTTTAGAGAAGATCCGGAGAATTTTAATGCATTTGCATTTTGCAGGAAGAATTGAATGAAAAAGTGGAAAAAAATGATTTTACAAGAATATTTCTTTATTGAAGAACACCGTCATTTTAGAAACGAAGTGGTACAAGTGCTAAAATCTTTCGATTCTAGAATGCAACCGGTGTATCTCCTAAAATACGCTAAAATGTTCTTTATGATATCCTTGACGTTATTTTCTCAAATAAAAATTAGACCGACAAAATGCCACAATTGCTCATGTTTTTTTGTTCATCTCTTTTTTCATTGTCAATGTTAAAGCCAAAAGGACGTATCTCCGCACTTACGTCGCTTTGTATTTTCCATTTTTTGGCTACATTTTAGAGTTATGTCTTTTTTTTTTAATTCTTCATCTGAAGATGCCAAATTATGGCACTCAGGCCTTTCTATTTTTATAGTTTTTCTATTCATTTTTTTTTGAATTTATGCCGATTCATTTAAAAAATTTTATAATGAAAACGAAATGCTCGAACAGAATACAGGCTTTTTATTACTCACAACAAAAACAGGCATGTACTGAAGATACACCTTTTTGGTACTATCAATTCAAAATAACGAAGAGACTTAAATGACGGACATAAGTCTCTTTGTTCGTATTAGGTGGTACTTACAACTATATGTTGGAGCTTTTGTTTCAACCACAATTGCCCAAAAATCCGACAAAAACCGATTAAAGCGGAAAAAACATATGCCACTGTGTTCTTTCAATAAAACAGTTGGGAAATGGCACTTATGCCACTTTGTTTCTAAGACAACGATATAATTGCATAATCCACACTTTCCTCTAATTCCACCCTAATCTCCTAGTGCCAAAATATCAGAAAATAATCATTAACTCCAGCACCCAAAATTGCGATAAGACGAGAGGCCATAATGATAAAGCTTCCATCCATGAAATACCTGAAAATTTGTGTTAGTCAGTGTTATATACACGAGAGAAAAGGAGCAGACTGGATAGAAATACCTGGGCTTAGTGAGCATCATAAGGAAATCAAGGTATGCTTCTCTGGCACACAGCATGGAAAAGTGGAATCAGTTTTCCATGCATGAAAAGCTTAAAGCTTAGCATTGTTACCAGGGAGAAAATCGGTTTACTCGTTTGAGAGAGCTATTGCAGCCTGCGGAATGAAACAAAAAAAAAAGGAAAGGGAAAATACCGTTTTTTTATATCAGCACAGCTGTCCAACCCATTTAGCGCAACAATTATTATATCAAGAGACTAAAAGAACGAGATTAAAAAAAAAAGGAAATGAAGAAAAAAAATAATTTCCATTGTGTTTTACTTTTTTACACCTATTCTACCAAAGAGAATGAGTTTTTACTTGAGTATTATGCCACTGAATATACATTTATTGTGTTCTAGGAGGTTTTTCCATGAAATTTTCTCATTGCAGAATTTTCCTTAGTTTCGGCGGAATTACGATGTATACGAGGTCTTTACACAAGGAATAAGGAATTATTGCAGATGAGATTCACTCTTTTTATCTGCATAAAAGCGAGAATATTCCTTACTTAAGGTAGTATCCCAGAGTATAGTTCATAAAAAAGGGGAGATGGGGATTCATAGGTTAGTTTCTAATTAATTGCTGATAATTCGGGAAAACATGCTTCAATTTACCCGAAAAAAGTCATTAAACTATTCGAAAGTCATATCTTTAGCTTGTGAATATAATTTTTTTTTCTCGAATTATTTTTTACTTCAATCTCCTATCACATGCATGAGATAGAGAGAGAGGCAAATAGTTACGACTACTTTCTAATTAAAATTTCTCAATAACTATACGGTGAATTGAATATCTCTTTCTCCTATTATTTAGTTAGAATACTGTTCTCTTCGCCAATTGTTTTTAAATAATAAGTCAACCCTGTTGTTTTTTAGTAATTTGGTTATTTCCGTCCGATTTAGGACATTTCATTCCTACTACCGGTATTTCAGTAACTTTGATAATTCATATCTCATAAGCTGCATGGTCAAAAATCATGGAAAAATTCAGAAAAAAGTAGAATAATATCATCTTTGATACGGCATTAAAAAAGGGGTCAACTGTACTCGATTTCCTTGGGATAATATCTTAAATTTAAAAAGAAATTGTAAAAAAAATTGCAATTTTCATGATTTAACAAAATGCAGTGACCACAGATCGATTAAAAGGATAAATTTCATACGATAGAATGTGGACTTTTAACAGAGCGTTAACACGGTCACCCAATTCACGTTTGCACCAGCTGCATGAAAACCGATGGTATTGGATTTTACAAAATTGGATAACAGGACGAACGAGATAACTGTCTCTATTCTCACAATATAGCTATAAATTGAGAAAACGAAATGTCGAGTATGCTCGTAAAATATGAGTATTGTAAACTGTATAATTCATTAGATAAAAGAGTCTCATTTTTTTTCGTTCTCTCCCTCCAGCTGATCCGAATTGATGAACGTAATAATTCCTCAAATTAACGAATTACATTTTCCCCCTGAATTTCTCGTGTCGAAGAGAGGAAAAAAAATTGTTTTGTTGAACTTTCGTGATCTTCAGGACTTTCAAAAGGAAGTTTGAATCTTTTGTTGAATGAGGGATCTATATCACAATCCTCCCATCAACTTCAGCCAACACAAACGTTACATTTTTTTTCCTCCTGATTCTATCTGTCAACACCAAGAAGAATTTAATCCAGAGAATTAAGGTAGTTCTATTGGATTTCAGAGTCATCGAGAGATTATTTCCAAACTTTGTGAAATAATTATTCATGTTATTTTCGATTTTTGTGGAGAATTCGAAAATTTTTAACCGTATTATTAATGAGATATTAAATTTCAAAGTTTCAACTTTTAATTCAAAATAAATGGCGTAATCGAAAAATTAATCAAATTCGGCAGGTTTTTGTTTTTTTCTCAAAATCTAGTCGTGAGATTTCAATAAAAAAATATGTAAGGATTCTTCCAACATTTTGGAGTAATTTGAAATCAATTCAGATATTTTCACCGTGTATTTTTTTTTAATTTTGGAGACAGGAAAATTTGGGAAAATTCACGATTGAGTGAGGCAATTAGCTGGCCAGTGCTTGGACGTGATTGGCTGCTTCGTTTCGCATAGTTGTGTATGTGTTCTATGGTCCTATATATACAATGAATATTTAGATGTGTGCATACATCGCCGTATCATTTGAAGAATATCGAGTTTCCTAAAAAATCTTAAAATTTCCGGCAAATTCATAATGAAATGCCGAATTTCATACTTGAATATCGAAGAAACGAGTTTTGGATGTATGAGAATGAAACTCGATATGTAATATATATATATTCATATGCGGAAAGAGAATATATATATCCATATATGGAAGGAGAAACCTTACCACCAAGGACCCGGTGCCCCAATTTTTATGAATTCCCTTTAAATAGAACTACCACAAGATTTGTGATAGTTTTTCCCCAACATTCTCCAAATATCAGCGAGTCAAGTGTCTCCAAACTCCACGAGAGCTCCATAACTAATTGTCTTCTGCACTTAACTTCTCCTACAAGAGCCAAAATTCATTCAAAGGAATTCATTGAATTAGAAGACATTAAAAGTTTAAACTATCGAAGTGAAATTTCTTCGGGTAATATTTTCAAGTTAAATCATTCAGTTGGAAGAGTTTTCGTTAGCAACGTTATTTTCTTATCTCGTGAGTAAGAGTCGACTGATAACATGCAAGCCCAACGTGACTAGAAACGAAGGAATGTTGGTTAATCCTTTACAGAGAATTCGAGTGATAAATTTCGTAAATCCCGGCTAGAGTACCAGGGAAGGGAGGGGGGGAGCTTGCATCAGCCTATCTACCCTTACTTTTGAGAGGGAGAGGGGAGGGGGCGAGGGGGAGGGCTTGGCGTGGGGTAGAAATGGTAGTGAGTAGTTGGACTCCCATAACTCCGCCCACGAGTGAGACGGAGGAATACCTTGACACTGTAAAACGTACAACTTTCTTTCTCTCTTTCTCTCTCTCTCTCTCACCCTTTTCCTAGTTGCACCTCTTGGAAAAAGTAGAAAACTACGATTACAAAGACTTTTCTGTTGGCCTCCCTCTCTCCACTGTTTTATCCACGCCTTTGGCTCCTGTTTTTCGCCCTACCCTTTTTCTTTTTTTTCCTCCTCACTTCTTTTCTTTTTTCCGAACTTCTTCTCGTCTTTTCTTCTTCTTCTTCACAAGTTTCACACTCGCGCCTCTTTTCCTTCGTCGTGGATTAAAACTTTAACACTTTGTTACTCCTCTTATTTTCTTTCAATTCTTCGTTTTTTTTTTCCTCTCTTTTTTCTTCATCTCGCGCTTTTTTTTCCATTCTTCATTCTCTTTTTTCTTCCTAGCATTTTATCCTCTTGCAAGAGAACACTGGCACAGAACACTGTAAAACTGCGCAAGTAATTTTCGACCTTCCGGCCAACTCGTTGTACAAATTTTCAGTTTCCTGGGGCAAATTTTCCATCCTAATTTTCTTGATAGAATAGCCCTGTCCCATTCTACACTTTACCATTGTAGCTTGTGCATTTAGTTTTAGACGGATATCCCGTACTTAAACTACGATGACCTAGAAAATATTAGGTAGCATCGCAGAAAGGGTTTGTGGCTTGTGTAAATTTTCATCTCGGATTTAAATTAGGAAAATTGTAAAAGTAATGGGATTTTTCCAGAGTGAATTTTGCTTATTATTTTTCTTACTCAAGAACTTTTGTTGCTTATATTTACATGCAAATGAATTTTTCTTTTAATATCATCCATTCTTAAAGTTGTAATGTCAGTCCTAAAATTGCCGTTCAGAATTTGATGAAATTCTGCAGATTTTTAGATTACGATAAAATAATGATAATGTTGTGGTTTCCCCTATAATTACCCATACATGATCCTAGGAAAGAACCAATGATTTAAACCTCCCTAGCAACAGTTGTCATGGGAGTAAAACAAATCAAAGAGGATTCCTTTAGTATATGTGATTAATCAAGAACGGATCTCTCGTCCTTTTGTATTGAATAAACTGCCCCAAATATTTAAATAATCCTGTGTCTTATTCATTTATGCCCGAATGTAACCCAATCCAATAAGATGAAAAGTAAAGTAAAAAAAGAGACAAGTAAAAAAACATTGACACTTGAAATTCTACGATTTTAATATCGAGCCTTAAAACAAAACTCTACTTTTGAGTATCTTAATTGTATTATATATCATTTTTCATTGAATTTCAATATATATATCGGCATCTTAGAAACAAAGTGGCCCAAGTGCTATGTATAAGCATAACACTTACGCCTCTTTTAATTGTCCAAATATTTTTACAGGTTCTCTGTAATTTCTGCAAAATTTAAATTCACTAATACGTCAAATTTCATTAAATTCTGCACAGTAATTCTAAAACCAACAGTACTACCTTGAAGAAAATCTTCCAACTTCTCCTATTTTCCAGGAGCTTCTTCTCATCAAACTCAAGACAAAAAATCCTCAACATAATTATTTCATAAATCACTGAAAAATAATAAAGTTCCTTGTGTAATATATCGTGTAATAATATTACACTGTTGGTTGATCTCTTCAATTTATTTTAACTCCCTCACCAATAACACCGGCAATATTCTCTCAGAAGAAAAAGAAAGAGAAAAAGGAAAAAAAGAGGCACAAATCAACTCTTAATGGAAAGAAACAAGTAGAAGACAGGGAAAATGATAAATGAGTTTACGTAGTCGACGAAGCTCATGAGTAGAATAATATATTATCTAACAAGTGTTCAGTAAAATCTTAAATCACTGTGAACTAATTTAAAATAGTTTGCCTGGATAACAAATATTGAATGCACTGACAAGTACCAATCAAGTCTGTCTTTGAGTTGAATTAAATTAGAACTAGTAGTATTGGCAAAAGAAATGATTGAAAGAGAGTCAAGTAATCCGATAAAAATATATGACACTGTCGGCACTATTTTGCAATCAGTCGCTAATGCACAAAAGAATTCGTTCTATCTCTGAAATCCTTCTTTCTACGATTTCTCTGCACTTTTTTTCTTTTCTTTCATTTCCTCTCATTCAATTTAAGAATGTTGAGTAGAGGAAAAAATTATGAATAATTGAAAAGAAACTCAATTACCTTTATAAAATCATAAAAGAAAAATCGAGGAAATCTTAAATGGAGACACGCCTTTTCGGCTTTAGTCCTTTTCTTTGTCGGAATTTTTAAAATAATGACGAAGAAATTTACTCAACATGTCTAAATATTATGTTTTACTGTCAAAAATCTTACTGTTCAGGAATATTAAGGCACCAAATATTATTGTGCATAAATATAACTATAAAAGATACTATCTTTCAAAAATATTATAATTAGACTATTTAGAAATCATTATTATTGAAAATATTATTTTGCCCAAATTATTAATTCTAATGGTCATTACTTTATTTTATTAATCATCATTGTCGATAATCTGGAAATTTTATTTTTGTTCTGCTTTTAAATTTATCTATTATTATTTAATATTCTTCATTTTATCAATAATTATCCAACAAAGAATACATCATAAATAACATTGTACTTTCAATTGAAATATATAATCGCCTTAGTAACAAAGTGGCGTAAGTACTATATTCATACATAGCACTTACGCCACTTTGCGTCCACGCCTACGATATATTGCTGAATAATATTTCAATAATAGTCCAATTTTAGTATGAAATATTTCTCGCTGTAAAATTTTGATATATGTGTTTTTAAAGTGCTATCATGTTACGTAACATTTTCACGTTGCAATATTTCAATTCTTTGTTTTTCATTTTAGTAATATTTTGACGTAATATTTAGATATACAACCAAATTCTCATCATTTTCCTCGAACAATTAATATTTCCACTTGATAACAAAATTTTGCTTCTAATGAACTCCGTAATTATCATTTGAGAATAATAATGTGAATGAAAAATTAGGTGAAGAAAAGTGTACAGTAATTTACTAAGTAAGAATCTCTCAGATAATTTTAAACAGGAAAAATACTTGGTAAAGAAAAAAAAAAGAGAGAGAAAAAAACACAAGTGAGGCCCCTTGACGGAAGTAAATTCACCAAGCACGTACTACAAGAAACGAAGTATATAGGTAGCTACGAAACTAGCCCTTGTGCAAAGAGAGATATGTCTCATTCTGCTCTGGCTCTTTTTTTTCCTTTTTCTTAATAAATTGTTAGAGTGGAGTTAAACTAATTAGGGTGAACACTCGTTGAATTTTAAATAAAATCACTTATCCAAAGAAGATAGAGAGAGTGTACGGTACAGTGGATTCTATTGGTTGGAGGCTAAAGTAATAAGAAATTAAAGAGGGAGTATCGTGATTGGTCTTGCATAAAAAATTGGCTTTTTTTCTTTTTTTTTTTTTTTTGCAACTATTTTCTTGAAGTCTTTGACTTCAAAGGAACTTCTGCTTCTGAGAGAGAAAAGAGCCTTCAACGTCAATTGAAATTTACTTATTTCTGAATTTCGAAGGATAGAACAATGAGTGCATTTCTTATCATTAACACTGGAGGTTATTAATATTTCAATGAACTCATTAAATTTTAAATTGAAAATTCCTTGTGAAACTTTATCATGGAAATATTAAAGTTATGATGAAGTTTGTATTGAATTAACAAAAGAATTGTTAAATTTATACAGATGTTAATTTTAATGAATTCTGAAGTTTCATTTCAATGAAGAAGTAGTGAAGAAGTTGGGCGAATCATGTGGAGATTACATCGAGAATATTCTTGGTGCTAGTTTTCGAAGATAAATGAATCGATCTTAACAAGGTAGTTCTATCGAATTTTAAATCATCCAGAGATTTTCTCCGAATTTTGTGAAATAAATATTCATGTTATTTCCGATTTCTAAGGAAAAGTTGAAGATTTTTGACCGCATGGTTCATGAGATATTCAATCTCAAAGTTTCAACTCTTAACACAGAGTAAATGGCGTAACCTCAAAATTTAATGAAATTCGGCGAGTTTTCATTTTCTTCCTCAAAATCCAGTCATGAGATTTCGATAAAAAAATATGTAGGGATTTTCCCAGTATTTCGGAGTAATTTGGAATTAATTCAGATTTTTTAACTGTGTATTTTTCTTTAATTCTGAAAATCGGAAAATTTGGTAAAATTCACGATTGAATGAGGCAATTAGCTGGCCAATGCGTAGACGTGATTGGCTGCTTTGATTCGCATAATTATGTGTGTGCTGTATGGTCCTATACGAGCAATGAATGTTTAGATGTGTGCATAAAGCACCGTATCATTCGAGAAATATCGAGAGTTTACTAAAAAATCGTAAAATTTTCGTTAGATCCATAATGAGATGCAAAATTTCATACTTGAATATCGAATAAATGAATTTTACATCCACGAAAATGTAATTTGATACGTGATGTATATATGTATTTTCACATATACATTTCCGAGAAAACTACCTTGATTGTAAAAAGAAAACCACAAAATCACTAGAAAAAACTCTTCAGCAAGAAAATACTGTCAAGCACGTACGTAACAGTAATGCTTCAAAGTAATTTTACTTGGACGCCAGTGAGTTTGAGATCGTTACGGAAGCTTACTCCACAATATATCGAGAAAATGTTAGTAGAGTTATTTGGTACGTGATATAACTGTTAAATTCATTTTATCAATGAAGTAGAAAAACATTTTGTATCTTTAAAGGGATCAAATTCAATTTTCTATCTCTATTGGATTCTGAAGACTTCAGTGAATGATGAATGATGTCTCAGTTGAAGCAAAGCTCAATGAGATATTCTTCAGATAGTTTTTCCTTTTTTCCTGATTAAAAACGAGATGAATATTGCTGAATGAAACGAGTGAAAAGTTGAAGAGCTCTGGTTATTTTGAGCTTTAAGAGCATTCAACAACTGGAAATAGTGTATACAAGAGAAGAGGAAATTGCGTACAGAGACTAGATTTTAATTTAAATTTCGAGAATATATCTTTTTTTCTTTGATATCTTTAATGATGATATTTTCAAATTAATTTGTTCTTCATTAGCCACAAAAATAACTCATCAACATGTATTTGTTTGAAGAGTAAATGAGATTCATGAAAATTTACTTCATTTAAATTCGAAAATAAAATAAAACAATTTAAAGAAATTTGTTGTGAAAATGTAAATTTTAAAATATACTGAATATCATGAATTTCACTGTTTCCATTTCATTTTACTGTTAAACTACGTATTATTTGTAATAACATTTACAAAACTTGTGTCATCAAGTTAAAATGAAAAAGTTTAAACATCCAATGTAACCCATTGAATTTGTATCACCTGATACAGAAACTTTTCTAAAGTTTAATTCAAAACTATGTTATACTATAGTGAACCATTCTATTATTTTTTCGAGGACAATCCAAACATTTTCGTATTATTTTCCAAATGTTTCTAAAACTATTGGATTTATCGTAGAATATCAAAAAAACCTGCTTCGTAAGGAATTTTACACTTAAAAAAAAAAGTTTTCTTGATATTTTTCGATAAATTTACTAGTTTTAGAGATATCTCTAGGACATTTTTCGATAAATATCCGGAAAAAAACTAATGGAAAGTCAACAATAGAAACAATCACTGTTCATTTGCTTTATAAAAATGAGCATTTAGAAGTTTTTCTTCTGTACAAGATCGGAGATTGCTTTAAACACTGCTATTATAACCAGGAACATGTAATTGTGTTGCTTTACACGAAGTAGAAAAACGAAAAATGAGGTAAAGCAATTTTTTTTAATCGATAAAGGTAAACGCCAACGTTTCAAGCATCGTTTCCACTTACCTTGGATTTCCGCGCAGCGCAGCATGGTGAAGAGCGTTGAAACCGGTGTTATTAGTCCGTGTAATATCCGCAGCATGGTCCAATAACAGCGCCAACATATCATCTCGTTTCTTGGAGATGGCATCATGAAGTGGCGTGTCTCCTTCAGCATCCTAAAAATAATAAAGAAAATAAAAATGAGTCACGTAATTTGCTAAATGAACAAGTTGTTCCACATTAAATGCGTTATTTACTATTTCTTCCTCTCAATTTTTGCTAATGCATTAGCAGTTCGCTTCCGAATGATTATTTTTGAATTTCATGTCTGTTATTTTTGTATCGTCTTTAGTCAAAAGAATAGATTTGCGCTGTATAATAACTGATTGTCCTACGGAAACAAGTATTGGTGTATTTTGAAGAGAAAAGTGTGCATTTTTCAATTACCAAATAAAAAGTACAAGGGTTCATTCAAAAAAATCGAGGAAAAGGACATTTTTCGAAAACAAACTAAGTATACGTTTATTCATGCGATAAACGGAAGAATGCATCGGAAAATTTCGAAATTTGATGATTAGGGCAGCTTATAGACACGATTTTTTTGAGCCCTGTTGGAATAAAATCGGATGAACAGTCTGAAAGATATAATCTATTTCATAAAATGATACAATTCAGAATATCTCTAGAATCGTTCAGCCAATATGAATCAGATTCAATCCCAACTATCTTTATTAGAAACTGTATATGCAATCAGAATGTGAATTCTCCAATTCAATTATTCATTGACTTATCATCGATAAATCGAATTTTTGGAATCTTCACGAAATAGCTATATCTCAGGGGCTATTCGGCCGATATCCCTGAAAATTCTGTAGGATATTGTAAGAGGATAAGAATTCACCTTAAGTCACACGGATACTGATTTAGTCAATTTTAAAATTACGCGCCAGGACAGTGACTCCTGATTCACATATGAGGCACTAGGCCTGACGAATGAGAGAACTGACCCGTTTCGCCAATAGGAATTGAGGGAATTTACGTTACGATAAGAAAAAGATGGGTAAGACTAGCGAGTTATATGATACTTCGCTCTATAATGTAGTCGAATTAACAGCGTGTGAAATCATTGTAAAATTTTTGTGTATTTTGTCGACAGAAAGAGACGCCCAAACGATTATAAGAATTATTGATGAAATATCATTTGGATTAAAAGTGGTATAATTGTCAATTAATTTAATTGTCGAATAATAGCTGAACTATAATTAACGGGGATTTGACTGGTAAGTAACCTGAAGATTTCACTCTACCTGACTTATCTGCTTATTCAGTCTGTTTTCCATTTGGGTCACCCCATCGAACCCCCTCCTCCATTAATCAAAATTAATCAGTCGAGTTATTAATGAATATTTTATTAATTTTCTATAAATTAACTGGCGCTCAACAAAATAAAATTGTCAATTCTTAAGCCCAGCAGCTTTTGACCCAGGCCGCACTGGGCCATTTGTTCCCAGAGTAAAGTAATAAATCGACGAATAATTTATAATGAAAAAGTAGCTAACTCGAAATTAATTACATTGAATCTGATATTTTGGAGAAATTTTCAGATCTCTAATTCATTCCGTTGTGAAGAAATGGATGGGTCATAGAAACACATAGTCAGACCCACATATATACATGGCGACATTTCATCTGGCTATTATTTCTCGAAGCTTCAGATCATTCCAAAACAATTTTCAATGGAGATCGGCTAATTTAGAAAGAAAAAAACACGAAAAATAATTTTAAAGAAGAAATTTTTTGGGAATATTTTGGAATTCAGTGGAGATGCAACATTCTCTATTCATGCCTTTTCAGTACATCTTTTTCCGCTCTACAAAAAACGTCACTACAAAAAATCCCGTATTTCCCAGTGATTTTCAGATATTTCAAATAAATCAACACACTAAAATAAAAATAAAAATCACATATTTCCTATTGAATTATCTCGAAAAATATTTTTCTCTTCACATTGATTTCCCCTCCACATTTGCCTCATAAAACTCGTGGGAAAAAAAAATATCCG
This sequence comes from Aleiodes alternator, assembly GCA_963921955.1. Taxonomy (NCBI): domain Eukaryota; kingdom Metazoa; phylum Arthropoda; class Insecta; order Hymenoptera; family Braconidae; genus Aleiodes; species Aleiodes alternator. The sequence goes on along the minus strand of OY998098.1, from coordinate 8,620,762 downwards.
GAAAATAAAATAAGCCCATACACATCGATGGAATGGAAAATGTGTACAGTCTCATTATGCAAAATAGATCGATTGAAATCGCGAAACGAGAAATTGAAAGGAACGAGGAAGGAACGAAGGAAGAAAAGAATGAAAAAAAGAGAGAAAGAAAAATGCCCCAAAGGATGAGAATTCTAAACTCGATTTCAGAGCGATTCACATCGATTTCTATGATGGAACTAGCTGAAGTTGAGCATTCAAATACCAAATAAAGATTTTGAAGAGGCAATCCCGAAGACAGTTGAATATAACACAAGAAAGAAAAAAAAAGAATCGAGAGTTTTCAATTTTCCAGATAGTTTTGAAATTCTCCCACGTTTCACTTATTTCTTACAATTTTTACGTTATTTCCTCTATTTTTTTCTGTCTCAATGGTATGAAAAATGAACGATAAAAATAATTCTTTGGAATTCTACGCTGAAAAACTAAGTCACAGAACAATGAAGATTCTTTATTCTCTCATTAACAATGAGAAATTTTTCTGATAAGATTTCTAAGTACAGTATGAAGTTCTTTTCACCGAGAGATTCTTGAGCCAAATATGAAAGACTAGAGAAGAGAGCCAGTAGAAGGGCGGACGAAAAAAAAGAAGAGAAGGAAGATGGGGAAAAAAGAGGAGAAAAATAAAACGGAAACTTGCACTTACAGTGGGAGCTTTTAGAAATATCGTAAAGGCAAGTAGTGTGAGAAAGAGCAAAAGAGAATGAGGCAAGATCTCTTGCAAAGGATGTAGTGCCACGTCACCGACAGCCGAGCCTGGTGGAGGTGCTCCCGGCAGTTTACGGTTCCTGGGGCGGCTATAACTTTACCCAGACAATTCATAAAGCACTGAACTGAGGGGGCGGGGAGGGTGTGCAAAGAAGGTGGAAACGAGAAGAAAGATGTGTCGCTTTTTTTTTACATTTTTCTCCTTCTCTTTTTTTTTTATTCGAGTGAAAAAATTCCTACTAAAGACGAGCAAATGTAGAGAAAAGGCGAATATAGTGGACTCGATAAAAAAAATTCAAGAAGATATTTTAACATGTCTAGATCATTGTCGAATTTTTTCAGATTTTTTGAAGAAGCGCTTCACTCATAAAACAAAATGTTCTAGTAAGAACAGAATTTTTCTGTCAGTTATTCTTGAAGATATCTCCGAAAATAATGGAGTTAAGCCCTTTTTGCCCTGAGCCTTTTTGTAGCTCTTGAAATATCCTACAAAACGTTCTCGGTATGAAAAAGGTAAATTCCCATTAGTTCTCTAAATATTCCATTCATTTGACCTCTTCACTCCTAAACTTGAATTATCACCTAAAAAGCCATAAAAATAGGGATGGAACGAAAAAAATATGACGGTCAAGTGATTTTTTTCTTTTTTTTTTTATTTATGTCAAGTGAATTTCATCGGTCAAAAAATAATGAACAAAACGTGAGTCATAAAAATGGATCAGACATGATCTTGATGGTTAAATTCCATCTAAATAGACTGATGATTTTTTTTGTGACTAAATTGTTGTACTTCCATAACACAATTATATTCCATTTTGCAAAACTATTTCATCACTGAAGATGACATTTAATTTGAAAATTATAAAAAATGACCAAAGAAGGAATTCACAGACATTTTCAATATGAATAGCTGGATTTCAATATCGATTTTTTGTATCTATTTCCGAATTGGATAGTTTAATTACAGTTCTTCAGAAAAAATGAGAAATACTGCATGGCTTCTGGAAATGATTCATTTCTTCAAGTCTTCGCCAAAAAAAAAAAATTAACTCGAAATGACCAAGAATAAAATTGACAGCGAATTTTCATCTATTTTTATGGATTTTGATATTTATTACTCCTGACCATTTGAATTTCTAAATCTCAATTACCAACAAACTCTGCGGTCAACTCAAAAAAAGTCACAAATCGATCAATCGACGACTGCCCTGACCCATTTCAAAATTGACCGTTATTTTACATCCCTAGAATAAAAACGAAATGATTCGATCAATCGATTGGTATGCAATTTTTACGGGAAATCATCGAATGCGCCATGCTCTTAAAAAATAAGAAATAAATAGCAAGTATTATGGCAGAGTGTATCTTACGATTGCACTCACACTAAAGTCCTCGAAGTGGAAGACTACGAAACATTGGAGAGAACACCGTGTGTTCTCGATGTTTACGGTGATAGCTACTGCCCATAAAGTAGCACCTAACTGGACCCACTCACATGCACGTACATATTCACCCCTTTACCCCTTCCTTAAACACCGCCCCTTGTGCAATATATAAACCACCTCATTCCACTTTAGATCAAGCTCTTTGTACTCTTTATTTCACATTTTCATCGCACTCACTCCACGGCCGTTTCCAAACACTCGTCTCTGTAATGCCGGCTGCTTTCTTAATGTCACACATTCATCGCACTCGAAACCCCTTTTCTCTTTATGTTAGAACCTTTTTTTTTTTGTTAGAAAACGGCGTGGGTGAGGAGAGAGAGAAAACTCGATGTAACACGTTCTGAGACACAGAGAATCTCTGTCCCCTGCGGTCAGTTTTACATTATCTTCATTACTTCATTCGCTGACGCAGAATTACCACAACTCGAATAGGGAAATGAAACTTCACTCATTAAACGAGAAATCCTGTGAGAAATTACTACAGTTGCATGAAGAAAGAGATGAGGAATTGAGAAATATTGTTTGAATGAAGTATTACGGTGAATTTTTATGATTTCTCATTTTTGAAGCACAAAAATGGTTTCGAATCAGTGGAAATTTTTGTGATTTTCATTGATAAGCTGAGGAAATTCAAGATAAAAAAACAGGTGTCGGAATGGATTTTTTCAAAAATTTAATTTTTTCCATTTTTTAAAAATTGTTTTATTTTTTTTTATTTTCGAGAGTTTTCGGCAGTTCTATAGATCATATCGCAATACTGTTTGTTAAATTTCTTATTTTCCAAACTATGCAACAATTTTCATTAAATAATTTAGCAAGTGTAGAAAAAATTATGAAGTCATTACTTTAGGAATAATGCCAGTTATATAGTCCTGTGCTTATCCATGGCGTCAGTGCCACGGATAAATATTGAACTTAAGCCATTTTATTTATATGCTGACAAAGTATTAATTAATAATAAAAGGAACAATTTGATTTTCAAATTCAACTTATATGTTGTTTTATCAGAGGCATCAGATGTGCTGACAATATTTTATCTGTTACATGAAAAATAAGTAATTTTATTTTTATAAAAATTGAGTTTATTGAGAATAAATTATTATGATGATCAGGGCCAAGAACTTCGTGCTTCTACGATTCATTCGTCATCCGATATATATATATTATTTTTCGGGTAATTCAAAGCACGTTTGCCCGAATTATCATCAATCAATTGGAAACTAACCTACAAATCCCCATTTTTCCCTTATCGATCATCTTCTGGAATACTACCTCAACATCTCCAATACCTCATAATTATCTCATATGAAAAGCCATGTTGATGCAGCTGCAAGGCTCATTATCCAAATATTCAAAAGACCAAATTAATGGCCACGTAAATCCATAAACTACCAATTGAGTTAATGAGAACTGATAATCAGTAAGATTATAAGAATCTCATTGACTATGATAAAGTTTCACGTGATATCTCTTTACGTTGAAGTTGAAGGGCTTTAACTATACTGCACTATGAAGATGAGACTTGGAAGGAGCGTTAGAGAGTCTCACGTGCATTATAATTCCATAGATAGCGATAACCCTCTTCTCCCTTTCCCCTTCAGTTATTCGAGTACCGTTTCTATGCAGCCCTCATCTTCCACCTAGGAGCTATTGCCATACCCTAAGCAATGTAGGAAATTTCACATACTCCTCTCTCTTGTGTGTATGTTCTCTCAACGTAGTAACGTCACTGACAGTATTCCATCTTACAGCACTCCAGAGACGTAAGTGCCCACAAGAGAACAGGAGCTCACGCAACGGTTTAATACAGATATTTCTACGTGCTAACATGAATGACATGATTCTCAGATGGTTGTAAAGTTTCCTCTGAATACACATGAAGACAGGAGAATAGAGATATATTCCATCCTAAATTTCTGAATGAAAGGGGAACTTGATGAATTTTTGAAAATAATGAGTCAGAAAGTTTGAGGATTTTACAGAAAATCCAGGAAAATTTGAGGCAGAAAATGGGATAATACAATCCATTTTTCTTCAACTAGTTCTTGATATACTCTGAAAATGACAATCTCATCATGATCGAATTCCGCAAAATTTTTTATGGGATTTCTTGTTTGAATTGTTATTTTCCCTATGATAATTTGATTCTATTTTCACTTTTCATCTAAGCACTAGCAACTTTAATCTCACGATAATTATGTGTTGAAGCCCTCCGGCTGTTGCCATGGATCAAGATTCTGATATCTCTGTAAATAAGTATACATAGATGCTGTATATATGTTAATAAGAACTTTTATAATGTAAAATGTTCGTGAAATCCATGAAATAGGATTTTTGTCAATATAAAATTTTCATCATCACAAATTGTGTCTATATTTCAGTAGAATTAAGTCGTAACAGCGAAAATCTTTGAAAAAAACATGTGTAAAAGTCTAAGGGCTCAAACCATTGTAAATAATTAGCTATGAAATGTAACACATTGCACAACTTCTTATTGTTATGGTAATGTCTATCTTCTATTTATAAACGTCAATAAAAATTTGTTGAATTGGAAAAGAAAAGTGTACAAACAGGGGTACTTATTATGCGATTAACTTTAAAGCGAGTGGATTGAGAAGAAAATGTCAAGAAACCTGTTTTGTAAAGAATTTCAAAAGCTACAAAAGAGGTATCCTCACATTTCTTCCTAAACCCAATAATTTCCAGGATATCTTTGAGAAAAACATGATTGCTCATAAAATTTCAGGAAAAAAATAAATTGAACAGAATTTCAAATGAAAAAAAAAAATTTGCTCTACTTATAAGTCACCTATTAAAAAAATTTCTCAACTACAATTTGAAAATGGATTGAAATATTGAAGTGAATGGGCGTAAACCAATGAATTTTCACGATCCCTGGGAAAGTACTCAGTGGATTTAAATGTTCACGGTAGATTACGCAAATGGCGCGGTAATGCGTTGAATCGTTTCCACGTGAAACCATTGAATAACTAAATCTACCTTCTCGATAGGTAATCGGTTTTTACCTCGTCCTCCCCCATCCCTCTCCTCCATCTCTTCTCTTTTTTATTCACTCATTCTCCAGTTTCTGCAGTCTACGTTGTTATTATGCGCATTCCTCTCCTCGAAATTTTTCTGCAAAAATCGAGACTTCGCACATTTCCGTATCGATTCTCTAACAATTCGTGTCAAAATCATTGTTCACTCTCGTTAAAACTTTTCCTGATGAGCGTCAATCCTTTCCGCTATTGAAGAATAGACACTCGAGATGGGATAATTATTGGCACTTTGTGTAACAAAGCATCGAAGTGCCAATTAAAAATACTTCATGTACACCACAGGTGGTAGTATTGTTGATGAACTCAACTACATCGATCCTCAAATTAAACTTACAGCTTAATTCTGAGATAATCGCCATAAGTTCTGTTTTAGGAGAACGTAAATTCTATAATTAATTTACGAGAAATACTCGGAATAGTTTCAATAGGGATTGAACGTGATTGCTCTCTATAACATTGCTGGATTATTTAAATTATGTGTTGAAACATGGGAATCAGGATGACGACTGAAAACGTATTTAAAAATTCCCTGAATTTTCCATAGACTTTTTCCTAGCTAAAAATACAATTCCAGGACCTACAAGAAAAAATATTATGTGAATATACATCAAAATTCTTAGTTATTCCTGAAAATCCTTTTTTTTATTAGAATTTAACAATAATAACCGAAAGTGCGTTGAGTTTTTAGAACCGTGATTTTCTGTTAACATTTCTGCAGATTTCCGACTAATCCAAAAGTTCAATTTTTTTCGATCAAATATCTATAATTTTTGAAAATATGATGAAAATAAAGAATAAACTACCAATTTCCCTGACTAAGATTAAAATTCCCTGACTATTCGAGAAATTTTGAATTCCCTGACTTTTCCAGGTCAATCGCCACCCTGGGAAATGGTTGTAATAAATTTGAAAAAGCAGCAGCGAAAAGGTAAAGGAAAATTCATCCATCATTCGTCTATTTATTTCTTTGGAATATAACTGGAAAATTAATGGAGATACGCTTTTTTGAAAATATCTCAGAAACTAATGAAAATGCACCTTTTTTTCACTAATCTGTTTTTTGCAGCCCTTAAAATTCTTGGAAAAAATGACTTAATTGAAAAAGGCGTATGTTCATGAGTATGGTAACTTTCCGAATGAATTTTTTTTTATGTTTCGGAGGCGAATGGAGATACGCCCTTCTTGACTGAATTCCCTCTTGCAGCTCACGAAATTCTAAACAATAAGGATTGGGATAAATCGCCCTATCTCGTTTAGTTGCCGAGTTTTTCCAAACGAGAACCATTTTTTTAATGAATTAGTTTTTTTCTAAATCTCTTGGAAATTAATGGAGATATGCCCTTTGCGCTCCAATCCATCTCTGTAGCTCTAAAAAAATCCTCTCCCTCAAATCCCAAGATTTCATTTTAAAAAACTCAATAAACCAATTTTTTCGAAGAATTCCTTTTTTTATCTAGAATATTTCGGAAACTAATGGAGATACGCCTTTTTGCCCAAATTCTTTTCCCTAACCTTTTGAAATTCTCTACAAAATAGATGAAATTGCCTCATCTCTCTACGTTTGCGAGAGATTCTCAAAAAAAAATTGAAAAAAAAATGACCTCCCTCTATTTTACTGACAAGTAAATTAATTTTGAAGTACAAAAAATAATTGATGATCTTATATTAATTCTCCGAGGAATCCTGAGAATGGCTGAGAAAAAAAAATTAATACCAAGTGAACACCGGCGACAGAAGCGTGCCTGTACTGTTAATACATTATTGGGTAGACAAGTCCTAAGAGTCAGGCTGAAGCAACAAAACTGAAGCCGAGAGGAAGAAGGAGTACCCGAGGAGAAATGAGGAGTTTGGGTGTGGGATTTAGTTGGTAGTAGATGCGCGTCTCCCTCGTTATAACCACAGACTCTGGCAGACTAGTGAAACAGGAATGGAAATAGTTTTCCACACAACAGACGTACATATACAGCCACACACATACACTCACACAAATACAAAGAAATTGTGGTGGTAAAGTTGTCCAAAGATGAACAATGTGTGCAGAAGTTCAGTGTAACAAATTAACTCGAGGATACTATTTTACCACATGAAAAAGGAATAATGGTAGTCAATGATGGTTATGACGAATTCATGATTAGAATTTTGCGGAAAAATTCTCACATAATTGTTAATAGGTAAAAATGGGAATGGATATGAGGAATAAAACAGACACATTCGAACTTTGATGTCTGTATCATGAGAAACAATTGAAATTTAATAAAAAAATTGGAGATAGGTTTACTATTATCATTTCATTGAAAAGCGGAGGAAATTTGCAGTGGAAATGATATGTCAGAAATTATTTTTTGCAATTTGTTAAGAATTTCACTTATTTTGTCAAAATTTGAAGAAGTATATCTTTCAATTTTTTCAAAAATTCTGTATTTTGGGAAGATTCAAAGTTCTATTGGTCCTAGGGTGAAAAGTCCAAATGGAGGTGAAAGGTGAGATCATTTGCCATCAATTTAAGGGGATTTCTCAAAGAATTGATTCAGGCAGTTGTTAAAAACAAATTGTTTTCCACCCAAAATTTCCTCAGCTTTTCAATAGAATCATCAAAAAAAATTTATCTCCAACCCTTTCATTCCAACATCCATATTTCACCCGACTTTTCTCGATTCCCTAGCAATAGCGATAAATAGCTGAGCCCTTTTTTTTTAAAGCTCCAGAGAAGAGAAGAAAAAAAGGGAGAAAATAAAATGAGAGAAAAATGTTGTGGTAACAGTACGAGAAACGAAAACACGTAGTGGGTGCTCTTTTCATTTCTTCATCTGTACGTGCTCAGCCTAGCAAGTATTCATTGCATAAGAAGCACGATCGAATATAAATCAAGCTTTTGTATTTCTCAAAGTAACCCACTCCCCCCTCCCCTCCCCCACCACCCACCCCCCAGCGACATCAGAGACAGTTGAATAATTTCTGAAACGTTTTCCCTTTACATTTGAAATGGAATAATTCATGATCGAGTATGGTCTACGAAGAAAAAAAAAAAGAGAAAAAAAAATCATAATTACCAAAGTTCATGCACCGGAAACTTGAAATGTAGGTACTGAAAATACCTGGGAAGTTTACTTTCATTTTGAGGCGATATTTAAAGTCGCATTATTCAATGTCTCCTTGTATTCTAACGTTTCTAGTTTGGAACATTTTCATTGTATATTCATTTTGTGATAAAATATTGTTTAATTAAAGGGAAATGATAATTCGAGGATTTTATAATTTCTCATGAATAATTCAATTATTTTAATTTATAAAAAAAAAAATAGAACATTAAACCTCCCCCTTTCGGAATTTATTCTCAGCCACAATGAAAACTTCTAGATTCCCCTAATTCTCACGTAAATAAGTGACTCAAGTAGTTCATCTCAACGTGATGTCAGACAAACGTACGTAATTCATCATTTTAATCCATTGGCTTTGGATTATTTTCATCCCCTCGGAATCTTCACCTTTCAGCACACGTTTCAGTATAAAAAAAAAGAGTGGGGAAGAGGAGGAAGAAGGAAAAAAAAAATAAAGTAAAGTGTGAAGTGCGAGCACGCAGTCACGTCACTCCTGACGAGGGAAGTAAAACGAGGCGGCAAGGATGGTCGTTCTCATGAACGTGGAATGGAAAAGGTGGCAGGTGAAGTATATATACCAACTGAAGAAAAAAAAAATAGAAGAAGAAGAGAAAGAAAGATGGAAAGATAGAGAGAAGACTGGCTTGATGGAAGTACGAACGTTACGAGGAGTGACGTAGTTACCCGGGGATTCTCGTCCGAGAGACGGGGCAGTTTATTGTCTGGGATTGAACTACCACGTGACCGGGACTCTAGAGATCTGTTAGGGTTCTGAATTTTTTTCACGCTCGCCATTCTTGAGCACATATCAGAGACAGTATTTCTTCCAGAAAAACTATTTTTCTGAGAGCTTTCGGTTTATTCCTCTTTTTTCAACAAAAAAAAAAAGAGAGAAATGGAAAAGTTTGTATTGTCGGCTTGGAAACAGAGCGGCGTAAGAGCTATTTTTCCAGTGGTTTTTCTCTGAAAAAACAAAGTTGCACATGTTGTTTTTCTGTTGCAATCGGTGTTTCTCAAACTTTTATGCAATTTTGGTGGAAAAAAAAGCTATAACATATAGTCGCAAGTTCCACCTACTATGAACATGAAGACGGATCTTCGTCATTTGCAACTTTTTGTTATTAGTTCTTTAGTCATTTTTTTTCTGATCTTCGGAAAAGTACTAATAACAAAAAGGCCGGCACATACGTCTTTTTGTTATTAGAATTTTACTGACTTTGGTTTTCTTCTGGAAAAATTGATAATAACAAAGGGACGGATCTTCAGTACATGCCTGTTTTTGTTACAAGTAACACAAGGCCTGCTTGTATTCCTTCTGAGCATTTCATTTCTCATTATAAGATTTCGAAAACAAATAGGCGTAAATTGAGAAAAAAAAATTAATAGAAAAACTATAGAAACAAAAAGACGTAACTCCAAATACTCTTATGTCACATGAAGAAACTATAAAAACAATGAGGCGCAAGTGCCAAATTAGGATTGCTTGAAGTGAAAAATTCAAATAATAAAAAAATGCAAGTCCAAGACGTAGCCTGGAAAATAAAAAAAGCGATGTAAGTGCAGAGATACGTCTCTTTCCCGCTAACATTAGCAATCACCCCACTTTGTTATTTTGATTTTCAGTAACCCAAATAACGTCAAATGCATCATAAAACCCATTTAGGCGTAATTTCAGAAACTACGTCTCTTTCACTCCAGAATTGAGCTTTTTTGGCACTTACGCCATTTTATTTCCAAAGCAACATGATTTTCTTTCTACTGAAATATCTAATTGAAGATATTCATCTAATCATCCATTGAAACATTTGAAGTGCAATAACGTCCTGAAAAATTATTTCTGCAAATGACGAAAATCATTAACTCAAGAAATATTTTCTTTAATTAAAATATAAAATATCAACTCATTTACTCAAGTCATACGTTTCACGTATTTCTTATTTTATAGATAATACGTGCCCCCGTGCAAATGAAAAGGGAAAAACGAAGAAAAAAAAACATAAATAAAGAAACAGAATGCGATAAAGTCAATTCCCGTTGGTGAAACAAAATACCAAAAAACGAAAGAATGAGAGAGGATGAAAAAAAAAGGAAAATTCCACACAATACATCGTTTTTCCTTGAGGACCAATCCGCTACTTCCAGTGCGATCAATTTGCTCAGTGAGGTGACTCTCTACTGACTCGTCTACGTGACTTGATAGCAGTGAAACGAGTATCACACAAACTCGATGAGGAGATGAAGACAGAGAGAGAATTTCTGCAAAATGCCATTGCTGACGATGCAACAAAACGTTATAACCGTATAAGTCTTACCACGAGATTTCGAATCAGCTTGATACCACTATCATTATTATTATTATTTTTTATATTCTGCTGGAGTTATTGTGAGGATTTTGATGAGCCGAAAGGAAGAAAAGAAAAATTCAAGAGATATAGTGAATCAATGGATTACTGTCTGCAGCATTTGCTGAATGAAAATAGGAAAAAAGCATTTGAATTTCAAATGAATTTTATAGAGTTACGATGATTAACGATTTTTACGTGATTTGCGGATTTTATAATCTGCAGAATCATTTGATGGGTTATTTTTAGGAGTAGAAATGCACAAGAAGTGATTGCAGTCAAAGATTTTTTTCATTTAATTGATGAAAATAGTGGGGAAACAAGTAGTTGCCTATTGGATGGGTTATTCATTGGTTCTTCCTTCCAATTTCTATTGATGTATTGCCAGTGTGCTTCTGTATGGTTGTTCCTAAATTTCATCTTAATTATTTTTGCATCGTCTTCAGTCGAAAGAATAGATTTGCGCTGTATAATAACTGATTGTTCTACGAAGACAAGTATGGGCTTATTTTAAAGAGAAAAGTATGCTCTTTCCAATAACCAAATAAAAAGTAGAGGAGTTTATTCCAAAAAATTGAAGAAAATCAAATTTTTTCGAACATTATCAATATACATTTATTTAAGCATCAAGCGAAGGAATTCATTGCAAAATTCCGAAATTTGACGGTTTGCTCAGCTTATAGAGACGAATTTTTTGAGCTCTGTTGGAATGAAATCGGATGAATAGTTAAGAAGATATAGTTTATTCCCAAAAATTATACAATTCAGAATATCTCTAGAACCGTTCAACTGATATGACTCAGATTCAATTCCAACTGTCTTCATTAGGAACTGCATATGCACACAAAATTTGAATCCTCCAAGACAATTATTCATTGAGTTATCATCGATAAATCGAATTTTTTGAAAAAGCACAAAGAAATAATATCTCATGAAATAATGGGATTTAATTCATGGAAATTTGCCAATGGTTACATATCATAGATGCAAATCTTGTATTCAAATCTGTACATGGTTGGTCTTAGGCGTATTAAGAAATTGCCAAAAAGCAATTCTCACAAAATTGCTATATCCCGGAAACTATTCGGCCGATCTTCCTGAAATTTCTATATAACAGTCATTCCATTAAATCTGATATTTTGCCAAATTTCCGATCTCTAACTCATTCCGTTCTGGAGACGAGGGGGATAGCAGGGATACACATAAATACCCACAAAAAAACATAGAAAAATTTTTTCTGGCTATTATTTTTCGATATTTCACATCATTTCGAGTCATTCCAATAAAAATGCACATTTAAAAAAAAACCACGAAAACAAAGCTTCCATTCAGAAGCAAAAGCACCAGTTATTAAACTTTTCTAATTATCCTGTTTACCAAATAATTTAAAGGGATACAAGACATTAACCCCGAGTATTTGAACGATATTTTCCGTCTCAAGAAAGCGTAGTAATAGTAATTCTTCTTAACGCAAGCGCCTGAAGATTAAAATAAGATGAATTTGACTTCCAAATGCAGAAATCCTCTCTCCTGTTCTCAGGAATAAAAGTGAAACGAGAAAAGAAGAGAGAGAAAAAAAAAGAATAAATAAAGAGATATTCAAGCAGGGATTGTAGTCAGAACGGTGCACATTTAGAATAGTCCTTTCCTAAAGCAGGATACGAAGAATAGTCCAGAGAATACAGATAAATGGAAAAGAGGAACTAGTAGATTGGACGGCACTTCCGAATGAGTGCATTCGGAAATGCAATTTTCTCTGATATATCTGATGTTCGCTTGGTGGATTATACCAAAGGGATAAAACACGGACACATACACACAATACTTTGGCAAATATTCTGACCAATGACAAGAAAGAGGACCACAAGTATTTCAAGAGTGGTGAAAAAGTAGGACCCGGACTTTACTTCTGCAAAACACTCGCAAACGACTTGCACAACTATCCTACAACTTCTGTGCTCTACAAAAACCTTTATCGGTGAATAGAAAAAGGAGAAAAAATGAAGGAGCCAACTAATTAGAGGTTGTAAAACTGCTCGTAATGGTCTTTGGTTGCCACCAAGTTTTTGAATTATCCTTTTAATGGCAAATAAAGTTTACTCCACTTTTATTTCTTTTTATTTCTTTTTTTTTTGTTCCTCTTCTTCGGTTTTATTATCGCTGTGAAAGTTGAGGAATACTAATTAGATGCTTTGGAATTACATGATGATGAAGTGAGGATTCAATAACTGGAGGGTTATATCATGCGGATTGTGAATAATCAGGGAAAATTTTCATGATAAGTTTCTTTTGATGATTTCGTTGAGAAGCAGAAGAAATTTTCAATGGAAATCATGCGCCAGGATTAATTTATTGAATTTTCTCCTGTGAATATCTCTGATTCTGTTGATTGTAGCGAATTGAGGTTAATTTTAAATGGGAGGTAAGATCATTTCTCATTAATTAACAGGATGAATCTATGATTCGAGCTGCATAAAATTAAAAAAAAATTTCTCATTAATTTAGGTCATTTTTCATTAGAAAAAATGATATTTCAAGTAATTTTATAGTGACCGCATTGGCCGTTTATCAACAAAATAAGATTTTTCAAGTAGCAATAATACAAGAACTGATTTTCCGAACATGAACTAAGAAGAATTGAAAAATCAATGGAAAAATAAATTAGAATCGCATAAATAGATGGAAAATGAGCTCTCTCTCAATTTAAGATGAACTTCAAGTCGCTACGACCTCAAAACCGGATATTAAAAAATGCAAGTGAAGTGTCTCAAAAAATGAAAAAAAAAATTAACTTTGACATCTGCTCTCCATTCGAAATTTCTCCAGTTTTTTAATAGAATAATTTCATAAAATCCATCTCCAACAACTTCATTAGAATCCCTATTTTATCCCCAACTGTCCCCAACTTCATAGGATTTATCATTACTAGCTTCTGGATTATTCTGATGAACTTCAATCGATTGAACTAATCCAAAATTCTCAGCAGAACGACTATCAGCATGGGTTTGGATTTCTGGTTATTCTGACAAAAGCATTCGAGTCCCTCCAACAATTCTCAGCTAAAATCTCTCTCCATCCCGCGATTTCCATCGTCTGGGAAAATCCTAGTTAACGCTAGTATGCTCCTTTCGCACGTTTCGAGTCTCCAACGAGCCTGAATACCGTCCAGTTGAATTCAAAAGACAGAAAGTATGAGAGAGAAAGAGATAGAGTGAAACTAAAATGGGATATTTTGTTAAAGAGGTTCACCCGGGTACTGGCTTAGTCTGTAATCGTCAGCATAACCATTACCACCTCTTTCTCACATCTATATTCTACTGGCAGTACGAAAGGAGTTCACTGTGGTTATCATCTAATCCAAACTACGGTAACTGCGAGATATTCTCTTTTCTTCTTCTTTCATAAATCAAAGTTATTTCATTTAATTTTACGTGAAATAGAAAAAGACGGTGGATGGTCTCGTTGTTTTTATCTGAAATTTCAATTGATGTATTTTTTTTTTATTTGAATAAACAGAGTATTACAATGTTTTACGAAGAGAATAAAGGGAAAACATGAAAATGTTGGTATATAACATAAACAAATATGTTGGGAATATAGAGTTTCATGAAACTGATGTGAAATCACACAAATCCAATTGGAGTATTGTTTGGATCTATTTTTTTTATTATTCTGCAATATGGAGAATAAATATGGGAGAACTATTTTAATTTGATCGTTCTATTTGCAAAGCATGAAAGTCGAGTTTTTTTTTTGTTTTATCAACGATTTTTATTTAATTTCGGGGAACTTTGAATTTTTTCAGGTTTTTGGGCTTCAATGAATTGCGGATTATTTGCATGGAATGGAATATTCATATTCGATTCGAAATTTGAATAAAATAATTCGAATTTCAGAATTTTTCAAAGTTTCTCAATCATTTGAAACATTTCGAATAATTCAAACATCTCGTTAAGGTGAAATTGATGAAACGGAACTATTGTATGGAATGTGATATCTCGAATTTAATGTAATAAATCGCATCAATTGATCGAAACTTTGGAATTGATCAATTCGAAGATATGTTGACCTCTCAAACTAAAACTGGTAGAACAGAATTATCGAAATAAATGCAATATTTCGAACTCAATGCGAGATATCGCATCGATTAATCGATGTTTGAGAATAATCGATCGAAAGTTGACATAATTGTGTTTTCCCAAGATCGAATCATATTGTAACCTATATATAGTATATATGAGGCATTCCGCACTATTTCACTCGATTTCTGGGTCGTATTTTTTGATTTTGTTCATTTTTGAATATGTTGCTGAGATGGTTATCAGAAGTCATTTCCCGAAAAAAAAACGAAAAAAAAAAATTTTTTGACGAAATTATGACCATTTTTGATTTTGGAAAAATGGCATATGTGCTCATTTCTGTGTAGCTTTGAATACTCATATCTTCTTCAATATTAGTTTTATGAAAAAAAAGAAGGGAGACTTTTCTCTCGAAAAACAGTGATACTTTGCAATAAAATTTAGTCCGGAAGTTGAAAGTTAATATTTCTATTTTTTAACAACAAACTTAATAAACAAATAGCCGAAACACAACTTTGCCAAATCTTTAAAAATCTGAAAAAAATATATGTTACGGATTGAATTATTTTTGATTTTTCTGTAAATTATCTTTTTCCGTCTCGGAATGGTTGACGAGATATTGTTTTTTTAATGTTTTCGCGTGGTCCGTGGCCGATGCTCCAGAGCCTTGCGCATGCGCAGAGCGCACTAGCAGCAGGTCACGTGGGAATTGGCGCGTAGGTTGAGCACTTTCCATCGCAGAGGTTCTCACGTGACCTGCTGCTAGTGCGCTCTGCGCATGCGCAAGGCTCTGGAGCATCGGCCACGGACCACGCGAAAACATTAAAAAAACAATATCTCGTCAACCATTCCGAGACGGAAAAAGATAATTTACAGAAAAATCAAAAATAATTCAATCCGTAACATATATTTTTTTCAGATTTTTAAAGATTTGGCAAAGTTGTGTTTCGGCTATTTGTTTATTAAGTTTGTTGTTAAAAAATAGAAATATTAACTTTCAACTTCCGGACTAAATTTTATTGCAAAGTATCACTGTTTTTCGAGAGAAAAGTCTCCCTTCTTTTTTTTCATAAAACTAATATTGAAGAAGATATGAGTATTCAAAGCTACACAGAAATGAGCACATATGCCATTTTTCCAAAATCAAAAATGGTCATAATTTCGTCAAAAAATTTTTTTTTTTCGTTTTTTTTTCGGGAAATGACTTCTGATAACCATCTCAGCAACATATTCAAAAATGAACAAAATCAAAAAATACGACCCAGAAATCGAGTGAAATAGTGCGGAATGCCTCATATACTTCTTCGTTTAATGAACAATTTCAATTCAATTTCGGTTGAAATTTCAATTTTTTCGATTTTTTTGCGTTTCAATAAAACGTTGGAGATCGAGAGGCAAAATGAAACTCTCGTACATCTTCGTCTCTTTTTTCCAGCGAGAAAGAAGAAATGACCAGAGTAAAAGGGAAAAGAACCTCAGTACCTAAAGTACCACGAAAATTCCAGAAAATCTAGGTTTATTTGGCTTAGCACTTGGGATTCGGTGGATTCCACTACTGGACACATGTCCCCGTGGTGCTGTAAATTCTGACTAAGACAAAGTTCTGGAAAATTTACACTGTGAAATAGTAGAATGTATGTGTTAAAGTCTCTACGAAGCTAATGGCGTAAAAGTACCGCATGGGATTCACCTCAGGCTTGTGTTAACTCGTACATTAAAGAAGACATTAATCCGCGTTTAGTTGAAATTATGTAATTTCGTGTTATCCAATGTTTTAAAGCAAAACAAAGGGGATTATGAAGATTTTCATAATTAAATTCAAATTGAATTTTCTAAATTAAAAAAAAAACGGTCAGTTTAAAATAGCACATCTTCAATAGATATATCCCGGAATTGAGAAAAATCGAGGATTGTTGAGTTTAACGATGAACTACTGAAATAGAAGATAAACATTATCGAGCATAAAAGCCTATAAATTCACTGGTTCATAAAATATTCATAGACAATGTGAGCCATTTCGTGCAATAAACTTTTACCCTCTAAAAGGTTTATCGAGTTTCGGTCATTTCATATCAATTTTCAAAAACAATACATCAGCCAATAGATTGAGCAAATTAAATTATCCATCAACATCTGTTTTTTCTTTCCTCACCAATAATAAAAGCGTTATTCAATTCACATCCAACGGAAATCACGGGCAAATCAATAAAACCTATTTATAATTATATCGGGCAGAAAAAACATGAAGAAACCGTAACATAACATGGATAAAACTGTTTTTTTTTTCTTTTTTTTACTATTTTGAAAGCTCTCTTCTATCTATCTACCAATGTTCCAATAGCTCGAGTAGCTTTTTTTTTCCCTGCCTCTTTCATTCTTTATCCCCACAGACAAAAAATAAGAGGAGCACCAAGCAACTCTTGGGGCTCTGGATACATCATGTAGACAAATGGATAGAGCATCTTTCTTGCTGTTGTGGAACACGCCTTGCGGCCATACCACGGCCTCTGCAGATCTTTCGAGTGGAGTTTGGGACCTCGGCTATTACCTCTAGAAAAAAATTTCCCTTTTTTTTTAAGTGAGGGTATTCAAATATTTTGAAGAGGTTTTTGAGAATCAAAGACGCTTGAAATTGGATTAAGGTAGTATTTTAGAGAAAGGTTAATAAAACAGAGAAAAATGAGGATTTGTAGGTTAGTTTCCAATTAATTACTGATAGTTCAGAAAAATGTGCTTCAATTTATCCGAAAAAAGTGATTACACTATTTGAAAGTCATATCTTCGGCTTGTGAATATAATTTTTTTTTCTCGAGAGAGAGGCGAATAGCTACTACTCTCTTCTAATCAAAATTTCTCAATAATTGGGGGAGAGGTGCTGCAATTGTAATAAAAGATTTTCTTTTTATTATTACTTTTTAGTTTTTCGAAATTTTGAATTCTAATTCTATCAGGGAGTGACTATAGTGTTCTTTATGATACCGATTCAATTAAATAATTTAAAATCAACATTAACTTGTTGGAAAATGAATTTATTTAGTGGAAAACAGACATCAAGATGGCAGCGTGTAAGGGGTACAATTATAACATAATGCCCTTTGATCAATTAATAATAGAAGTCGAATTATGATAAAACAATAAGAAAATTAATATAAAATACTATGATATATATTATTCGCAATATGTCTATTAAGGTATTCATACGAGCCCCGCATTATAATATTAAAAAACTAAATTGTTGCTGAAAAATTTGTGAGGTGTGAAAAAAATGTTTTCACACGCATTTTAGAGAACTGTAAATATTAAAATATTGAAACATTATTGAAATCTGAATTTTTTGTACACCTCATAAATTACTATTTCGAATAAGTTAAAAAAAGAAAAATAATTATTTTTAATGGCTTTGTTAGTGATTTAATGAATGTTACAATTGCCCCTTGCTATAATTGCAGCACTTCTCCCCTATACGGTGAATTGAATATTTTTTTCTTCTATTATTCAGTTAAAATGCGGTTCTCTTCCCCAATCGTTTTTAAATAATGGGTCAACCCTGTGGTTTTTCAGTAATTTCGTTATATTTCTGTCCGATTTAGGGCGTTTCATCCCCACCGCTGGTATTTTCAGTAACTTTGATAATTCATATCTCATAAACTGCACGAACAAAAATCATGAAAAAATTCAGAAGAATGCCAAGAACATATCATCTTTGATACGACATCAAAAAAATAATGCGTTGACTGTACTCAACTTCACTAGGATAATACCATAAATTACAGGATTTCCCAATTCAATGAACATAATTCAAAAAAAAAATCCATCAGCTCCATCAGCAAATCCTCCACAAGTCCTCAGTAATTTCATTAGCAATTGGAAATTCTAATCACCGCATCAATCGCAGCAGAATTGAATTGGATAATGTGAAATAGCATAGTATTCCGTGTCATTGATTTTACCCAACGACAAAATACCATGTTACAAGCAAACCATGTACACCACTATCCAGAACTAAGCTATTCACACGCATTCAGAGCTCTTCTTTGACGTAAAACTATGTACATGATACTATAAAACTGCCTGTTACTACCGTAATTTTAACAACGCACTTCTCCATCCTCGAGACACCAAACTTCTCTTCTCTCTCTCTCTCTCTCTCTGCATCTGGGGCAAAAGCCCCAAGAGTCAACGTTTCACCAAGCGTGTACTCATTTTTTTTTTACGAGCAATTTTTATTTCCTTTCTACCCCCTAACAATTCTTACGGCATTGCACTTCGTACAGTAATCAAAATACTATCACAACATCAAACTTGTTCACTTGCTACTGGAGAATGTGCCATTAGATTTTAATATATATGTTTGCGAAAAAAGATAAGAAAAATTGATTAACGAGTGGTTCTACAGGAAAATAGCAAGAGACATTTTTTGTAGAGAATTCCAAGAGCTACAAAAAAGGTTTCTTGATGAATCCCCTTAAAACGAACAGTCTCTAAGAACTCTTTAAATTAATCCCGAAAAAACTCGTTTTCTGTAAAATAAAAAAAAATTAGCAAAAAAGAGGTCATCCCAAAGATACCCTCAGAAAATCTAATTAGAAAGTAAAATTGACTAATCAACTTCACACTTTACTACCAAAATACTTTGTTGGTCGTTATGAGAGAAATTTGCATTGCTATACTCCAAAAGAATTACCCTCTTGCTACCTGAGAGCTTCTATGCACGTGAAAAAAAAACGAGCGGAAGTCCGTCTCTGAGGGCATAAAAAGGAAAGAATCAGTCAAATAAATCAACTGAAAAATAATTTATTCAAACATCAATGAATATTTTTTACACTCTTGTAACCACACACACACAGAAGAAAGCATACAAGCTCAAATTATAGTAGATAGGTGACGTAAAGATGACTTGAGGTCTTGTGGTATGTATAGAGAGAAAAAGAGAGAGAGAAAGAGGGAAAGTGCAAGTTTTACGACGACCTGCAGGCTATAAGAATATTCAAAAGTTTGAGTATGCATAGGTAGATGAAATAGCTTGACTTTATCCCAACCGTTGGTTTAAGATACCTGAAGGTTCATGGACAATTTTTATGGGACTTTAATGTAAGAGCGCTTTGGAAACACAAGCATAGTATTATCTTTCTAAAGGTATTGTACGTAAAATATTTCCACGTGTTATAAAATCTTTGGGAGGGGAAGTGAGAGCAAAGGAGAAAAAAAATAAGATGAATACAAGAGACGTGAAAAGCACAGGACGACTTTTGTGTTGCAGTAAAGCCTTAAATTCTATAACTGTATATAATATATAACAACTGCTGTAACTTTCACATATATATACATATACAAAACTGCAGCCTCTTGGTTCTACAGTTGCAGATAAATGCGCATTATTTACATGGAATAAAAAATGAATATGAAGAAGAGATGAAAGTTCGAAATGAATGAGAACAACTGAGGGGAGTTACGACAACGCTTTCTTTATCAGTCTTGTGATCTGAAGGAGTACGAGTCAATATTGCGTCAGCCACTCTCATAAATAAATTCTTGCTTCCGCATGGAAGCTTTATATCTGTGGGTTTTTGTTTCGAAATGCAAATTTTCATTGAAAATGACTTGAAATTGTTGAAGACATCGAGAAATAATAGCCGGAAAAAATGTCGCCATGTATGTATGGAGGTCGGTTTGTGTGTCCGTATGATGCTTCATTTCTACAGAACCGAATGAGTTAGAGATCTGAGATTTTTGGTGAGATATCAGATTTCCTTAAATGAATGTTTCATAGGAATTCCAAGAAAATCAACCGAATAGCTTTCAACATATAGCAATTTTGTGACAATCGGTTTTTTAGAAATTTCGTTATACACCTGAGACCGATTTCGTACAGATTTGAATACAAGATTTGCATCTATAATATCTACCTTTCGGCAAATTTTCACGAATTGAATCCTATTATTCCATGAGATATCATTTTTTCGTGCATTTTTTCAAAAATTCGATTCAATGATGATAACTCAATGTATAATTGCCTTAGAGGATTCTAATTTTGTGGGTATATGCAGTTTCTAATAAAGACAGTTGGGATTAGATCTGAGTTATATCAGCTGAACGGTTATAGAGATATTCTGAATTGTATAATTTTTTGGAAATAGACTATATCTTCCAAACTATTCATCCGATTTCATTTCAACAAAGCTTAAAAAATTCGTCTCTAGAAGATGAACTAACCGTCAAATGTTGAAATTCTCCGATGAAATGGCCCGCTTATTGCCTGAATGAATATATATTTTCTCAATGTGTCCAAAAAATGTGATTTCTCTCGACTTTTTTCGAAGGACTCTACTTTTCATTTGGTTATGGAAAGGGCAGACCTTTCTTTTCAAAATACACCCATACTTGTCTTCATAGGACAATCAGTGATTATACAGCGCAAATCTCTTCTTTCGACTCAAGCCCATACAAAAATAATTGACATGAAATTCATGAACAATCATTCAGAAGCACGTCAATGCATCAGCAGAAATTGAATGGAAAAAATGCTGAATAACACATCTAATGGAGGATTACTCGTTCAATATAAAAATAAAAATTAACAATGAAACGAGCATGGATTTTGTTGTTATCCTCTTCTACTCTTTATATTCCTATACCATGATGAGATTGAAAATGAGAGTAATCGAAAAATCCTCTTTTTTTTCTTCTTTTCCATTCGTTCATTTTGTCGGCGATGGAAAAGAAACAAATACAGGAGTAACACTCCGGGGAAATTCAAAAGTGACTGTCTCTTGTGCTAGCTCTAGAGTATTTACGCAAATTTGTTAAAGGATCGATCGTGTGCACGTAAAATGGATGGAAAATCCCAACAGAGAAGTGTATAGAGAGAGAATAGAGGGATATAGAAGTGATGCTGGAGTGAAGATAGCAACGATATGGAGCTTGTGGAGGTTGATGCGTTAAATCGCCAGTCGAAAGTAATTACATTGGTCTTGCTAGTCTCTCCGGGTCTCAAGCGTCCGTAGAGTGTACTGTGCGCCCTCATTTTCTCTCTCTTTCTACCCATCGAAAGAGTATTAGTTTTAGCGTCGACGAAGTACCAATAGGGAGGAAGAGTGCGGTAAGAAAGGATGATTGGATGAGAGAAGAAGAGTTGGAGCAGGACAGAGTGTATACAGAGAGAGAATTACAAGAGAAAATGTTGGATAAGGAGAGAAGACGAGTAGCAGTGGATCGGTTGGTAATACTTTGCCTTCTGATACCATTGTTATTTCAGCCAAACCCCTACGATCCTATTTCAGAAGATCCTTCTCCTACTCAGTGGTTCTCAATTTCTTACGTATATTCAATATCCTTTGGTCTCTGAAGTGCCACCAGGAATCTTAGAAAATGGGTAAAGTTGAGGCAATTTTTCGATATTTATTATTCAGTAGTGAGGAAGTCAAATAGGATGAATCCATTTTTGTATTTTTTTTTCATATCTTGGAAAATAAGATAGGATGATTTTACTTTATTTCAATTCTCTTTGGAGGATCTTGAGAGCTACAAAATGAGAATTTAACTGAAAGGACGTATCTCCATTGATTCTCTATATATTTTTAGGAAATTGATGGAGATACGTCTTTTTAAAATCTCATTTTTTTTGTGGATTTAAAAATTTTCTACAAATAAATCGGGGAAAAATCGCCTTATCTGGGTTATTTCTTGGGATATTTGAGGGAAAACTATGATTTTAAGACAATAGACTTATACTGATGGCTCTAGGACTCGTGATAATTTATTATTCCGATGATACTACCGAAGTCCGATTAAATGCTCTGCTTACCGACTGAACTCTCGTGTAAAATATCCTGAAACTTTGTACTGAACACACATTAAAAGGCTGATAGTAAATTCACGTGGATTGTATATCACAATGCCCAAGGATTCCTAATGGTAACCCATATAAATTTTACAGAACACAAGTTTCTCCAGGGAGCTTTACGTATCTTGGTAATAGTGTTGAACATTTTATTGGTGAAAAGAATCACGGATTAACCGGTGATAAATTAAATGTATCGTTATTTGAATGAAGAAAATTACGCAATTATTCTGACAAATTAGTATTTGAATTATTTGATGAAGAATCTGTGTTAATTTAAATGCCAGGAGTAGATTTTAAATAAGGAGGAAGAGAGGCAAAGTTCCTCTCAATTTTCCAAACTTCAGCGAAAATTCCATTCAGAATCCTTCATCGAGATATTGAACTATTTTCAAAGTTTTTGAGTCGAGTACTTGAAGAATTTCGTTAAGGAGCACAAATAATTTGCTATTAAGGTAGTATTCCAGTGAGCTCGAGTGCAGTTAACCCCCTTTTTTTATGCTATATTAAAAATGATATTTTTTTACGTTTTTTTGGATTTGATCATAATTTTCTCCCATGCAGTTTAAGAGATATGAATTATCAAAGTTACTGAAAATAGAGGTGGTAGGGATGAAACGCCTTAAATCGGACAGAAATAACGAAATAACTCAAAAACCACAGGGTTGACCCATTATTTAAAAACAATTGACGAAGAGAACAACATTTCAACTAAATAATAGAAAAAAAAAATTCAATTCTCCGTAATTTCAATTAGAAGGTAGTCGTAACTAGTTGTCTCTCTCTCTCTCTCTATCTCATGCATGTGATAAGAGATTAATGTAAGAAAAATGATATTCACAAGCTGAAGATATGCCTGTCAAATAGTTTAATCACTTTTTCCGAGTAAATTGATTGGAGACAAGCCTACTAATCCTCATTCTTTTCTGTTTTATCGACCGTACTCTAAGACACTACCTTGATACTAAAAATAAAGCAATACCGAGACTGTCGAACGTCATTACTTCCCTAAAATCCGATTTTTCAGGTTTAAGTAACAAATAATAAGATTATAATTTAAAAAAAAATTGAAAATTCTTCTGTAGCAAAATAATCACGAACTGTTCATCCAGATAATAAAAGTGGATTAGCCAAGAACAGTTAAGTGTTTCTTGAATTTCACCAGGGGAGACAACACCTGTTAAAATTCAAGACACCAAGTATTTCCTTCATTATCTACTTTACTCTAGCAGGCAAACAAATCCTAGTTTGTTGTTGTTCAGCAGCCCTGAGGGAACTAATGTTCTTATCGTGTACGCCCTGCGACTCACATAAGTACGAGGATTTTCAAATACTTTCAGTATGCAACTTTCGTATTGAAATTCATGATTATGCTGATGTTTTCATGTTTAAGAATAGAAGAGTCGTTCAAAATCAGGGAAAATAGTTGAAATAAGTTCATTTCTGATGATTCCATGGAAATGTGAAGAAATATGCATATGGAAATCATCTACTAGAATTAGTTTTTTGAATTTAGAAACCAAAATTTTTTTTTCGTTCAAAATTCGAGTTTTTTTCGAATTTCTACAAAATGTTACCTATTCTGGAATATTTCCAATTCTTGCGTTCGGAGTGACTTGGGGTCGTTTTCAAATAGAAGGTGAGATCATTTGCCATAGATTTCATCAATTTAAGGAAAAAAAAGATCGATTTCAAGGGATTTGATAGGAGAAAAACTTATTTTCATAAAATGCCCTTCAACTAACTCAAAATTTTCCATTTGAAACCACATAAATCGATGGGAAGTGGTCTCAACCTCCATTAAAGACCAACATCAAGTGGCTAGGACCAATAGAACCAGTAAAAGTGCCAAAAAGTGAATTTTCTCAAAAATGAAAAAAAAAATTTCGAAAAATCAAAAAAATTGGGTCTGACACTTTTTTTTCATCTTAAATTTCCTCAGCTTTTTGATAGAATCGTTGAAGAAAAAAATCCATCTCCACCGGTCTACTATAATCCCCAGTCTACTGAATCCTGGATACCTCAAAAATGCCAAAAGATAGAGCAGAGCCTTAAAAACCGATAAAATTCAAATTCTCCAGCTCCAATAGGTCATAAAAATATTGTCACCAAGTTGCTGACCAATAATATGCGAAAACAATAATAAAACGTAAATATTCTCTTAAAATCTTCTCAAAACATCACGTAGAAGATAGGAGAAGAGAACCCAGGGATCACAAAAAACCAAGAAGCTATTGGTTTTCATACCTCTATCCAATGTATTCTCCAGTGAGTTAGAATGGTGCTGGTATCCAACGAATAGAATATTTTCGCTGTCAGCAAATATGTTTTATAGAGGCATAATATAGATAGTGAGAATACGTAGGTGAACTGAGATAGTACGAGAGACCTTTTGAGACGTTTCATATATTACTCTGAGCCTGTGGTTGGGTATTGGATTCGTAATAGAGGTGGATCGGTGAATTTCTCCTCTTCTGCATATTACGCGGTAAATCTCAGTGTTGCATTTCTTTTTCTAGCTCCATTCAGCATCATGATATGGATGAACGACCCGTGATTGTTGTTATTGCTGACATTTATTTATTCTCAGTAACTCATGAAGATGAACGTAAGAATCAAATTATTTCCGTGAATATCTTGAATATTATTACGTAGAAAAAAAAAGTATTATAATAAAGTCAGCAGACATCTGACAATTTCATGCATTTTCTTAAAGAGAAATAAATTCTCATAAATGAGAATATTGTAAAAGAAAATTCGCACTTATAGATTTTTGAATTTTCTACCTGTGCATATTTTCTTATCTTTTGAAACAATTCACTTATTCAAGAAAAAAAATATCTCAAAATTGTTCGATGCTTGCTATTTTCAGTATCAGAAAAAAGTGCTATGCTTAAATATAGCACTCATGCCCTTTCGACTCTAAGGTGACAATTATTATTAGATTTACAGGAATTCATCAAGAGACGGTTTTTTTGTAGAGAATTAAATTCTGCATGAAAGAGCTCTCTTGACAAATTTTCGTTGACCTCATCGTTTACGACAGCTGCATGTGTAAATATTACGCAGCAAAAGTTATGCGTCACAATATTGTGGAAATGAGAAACACAAAATAAAATTATTATGACGTGGAAATATTATTTAACATAATAGCACTATTACAAAAAACACACATGACGCAATGTTATAACGAGAAAATATTTCATACTAAAATAGATCTATTATTAAAATATTATTCAGTAATATATTGAAGCCTTCGAAGCAGAGTAGCGTAAGTGCTATGTATGGATATAGTACTTACGTCACTTTGTTTGTAAGGCAACGATATATTTCAATTGAAAGTACAAAGTTATTTATAATTTATCCTTTGTTGTATAATTATTAATAAACCGAAGACTATTGAATAATGAATGAATTTGAAAACAGAACAAAAATAAAATTTCTAGATTATCGACAATGACCATAATAGAATAAAGGAATGACCATTAGAATTGAAAATTTGGACGAAATAATATTTTCAATAATAATAATTTCTAGATGATGATATTTTTAATCTTGATATTTCTTGACAGTAATATTTTTGATATTCATATCAGTTGATGAGATTTTGGCAAGTTGTATTACATACCGTGATGGTCCCGGTTTCTGACACTTTGAAACTAGTTTCTGACAGCTTAAATCGGAAGCAACAACCATTATATTAATCCATATTCCTTACACTGAACGAGTTCAGCAATTGAATATTAAACAATACATTGTACATTCGAATTTATACATTTGCAGCCTAACTAATTAATTTTCAACTCAATTTGAATTTATTTTTGAATCAATTTTCAATTTTTACTTAATTTTCAACTTTTCAGTTACTGGAACACTGTCAGAAACCAGGGCCACCATAGTGCCATAATATTTCAACATCCTACCAACAAATTCACAAAATAAGCTAGCCTTGTTTCCTAGACTTTTTTTCCTAATTCATCTGCAGATTTACTTCTGTTCATCCGAGAATATCTCAGTCTATTGGATTCACCAATCGGAACTTTATCAAGGAAATAAGAGAAGAAAATTGCCGGATATTTACAGTGGGAAAAATCACTGGCATCAGTACTGCGATTGGTACATCACGAAATAGAGTGGTTGGAAACGTTGGTACATTGTCGAAAAAGATTGACTTGTCTCACGTTACGAAGAACGAGAGGCATTCACTACGTTTCTACGTTCTCTCGAGTGATTAATTCTCATTGACGGTGTTGGTACAAGGGACTTCCGATGTATAGAAATATATATATATATGTATATATATCTATAGAGACTGTGAATTGTGTCCTATTCTCATGACAATTCTCAGAGTCGATCGGTTTTTGCACGTGACGTGAGTAAATAAGAATTAGCGACTGCGGATAAGTGCGAGAGATTAAATGAAAAATGAAGCTCGAACTGTGAATCAAAAGCGTTGAACAAAGGATGGAAGAATCATTAACGAGAATGGGGCAGAATGGGAATTTTAATGGAATGGTATGAAATGGAGTTTTTTCAATTATTTGCCCTGGATAAAAGCGATTTTTTGGATTTATTTTCACCTTGCGTTATTCAATAGAAATCAAGAACGAATGCCAATGGAATATTGCCTCCCCTTTAATTCTCAAAATAACCCGGAATTTTCCTTCATTATTCAGACGGAATGAATGCTTAATAATTTGTGGATGTGCATTAGCAATGATTTGCAATGATCATGGTTTCAGGTTCACTGAACAGAGAAACTAATTTGATAGATCATAATAATTAATTGAATTGAATATTTCATGGTGATTTGCGAGCATCAATTTGAGGAATCCATAGATGGATTAATTTTCAACGATTATTCTTCAAATACAATGGAAATTTCTCATTAAATTCTGACGATTATGGGAACGCTAATGAATTTCATTCGATTAGATTCAGTCGTATCGTATCTCGTTGATTTTGATTATTAATTTGATTCTCCAATGCTCTACAGCAATTGAAAAGAAATATATTCTATTGAAGAGATTAAAGGAATATGAGGAATATTCGATCTCATAAACAACATTTCCCTTCCTTTTTGTTGGAAATTAGTCAAGATGATCGAAAATATCAAGGAATAATAGCCAGAAATTGCGATGTATGTATGTGGGTCTGCCTGTGTGTTCCCCCGACCCCCTATTACTTCAGAACGGAATGAGTTGGAAATCTGAAATTTTGGCAAGATATCAAATCTAATGAAATTAATGTCTTATAGAAATTTCAGGAAGAACAACCGAATAGTTTCTGGGAGAACAATTTTGGGAAACTAGTTTTTTAGAAATTTCTTGATATGCTTGAGAGCGATTTCGTCCAGAATAAACACACCACGATAAACACGCAAGAACCATGCGAAACGTAAAATCACTTTACATTGTGCGAATTGTACAGATAGCCAGAATCTTATATTCCTATGCATTTCTTCTAAAATTCGATTCGCCGATGATAACTCAATAAATAATTGACTAAGAGGATTCAAATTTGGTGTGCATATGCAGTTTCCCATAAAGACAGTTGGGATTGAATCTGAGTCATATCGGCTGAACAATTCTAGAAATATTCTGAATTGTATAATTTTTGGAAATAGGCTATATCTACCAGACTATTCATCCAATTTCATTCCAACAGTGCTCAAAAAATTCGTCTCCATAAGCTCAAATAACCGTCCAATTTTGAAATTTTCCGATGTATTCCTCTGCTTGTTGCATTAATAAATGTATATTTTTGTAATGTTTTCAATACATGTGATCTTTCTCGATTTTTCGAATGAAACCCCATACTTTTCATTTGGTTTATCAGTTATTATATAGCGCAAATCTATTTTTTCCTATCAAGATGATACAAAAATAATTGAAATGAAATGTAGGAAGAACCTTTCGGATGCACACTGCTAATGCATTAGCAAAAACGGAAAGTAAGAAATGTTGAACAACACATCTCATAGAACACTATTTGTTCTCATCAAAAAATAATTTTTGCCTCTTGAAAGACCTCTGAAATTCCCAATTTCCCATAATCTCTCATTGAACTTGTCACAAAATACCGCGTCTGTCACAAATGTACACTGAACCATATATAAACGCATGAACGAGGAAGAGTGTATGTCATGATTATGCACGACACGTATATACAAACACAAATTCCCCATGACACTCATATAGTAACACACAGGTGGAATTCGTGAATCTCTCGCTCTCTCCAACTGAAGATAACTGGATTAATTAAGACTCCTGGAAATGAGGAGATATCGCCCACTAACAAACGTGAATTAACGCTAATTCAGGCTTGTTGGTTAAAACCACTAGAACTCTACATCTCTTACTCTGTGTGAAACTAAACCAAAAACAGAGCTCACTTTCAAACTGTACTTAGATTTAAGCACTAAACAACAAACTTCTCAAAATAAATGTATTTTCTAGAAAAAAAAAAAGAAAAAACTTCTAATGTGTACGTGTTTCTCGCGCAACTTCGAATTTCATGGAGAATATTTAGCTCCAAGTTTTATCAATTAATTAAAACAAAGTAATTCATTTAGAAGTTGAAAAAAAAAATTCATTGAATTACTTGAATAAAACGCGTAGAATTGAAATTAATCATAGAAAAGTGAAAAAGTCCAATAATTTTGGAATTTTTTCTCCTTTTTCAAGTTTTTTTCCAATCTTACGTTCTTCCTGTGATTAATCATTTTCAAATGTCTCATCTGAGACAGTAAATCTTCCCGAAATCGTCTAGAGGGCTTGACTCTATTATGAGCTTTCATCCAAAGAAGATTTTTCTGATTTATTCCCGAATCGACGTAATGGTCTAACCACTCTCAACGAAGTGAAAAATTCATTGACTTAAGTGAATCTAAATCCAGATGTTATCACTCACCTGAAGACTCGGATGACAGCCCAATTCTAGTAGTGTACGTACAACACCAGCGTGTCCTTTATTTACAGCAATGTGTAATGCAGTCTGGCGTCTTTTATTTCTGGCATTTAAATCTGCACCAGCACCAGCAACTAGAGCCATAACACCGGGCTCATCGCCAAATGCAGCATGATGAACAGCTCGATCACCATCTTTGTCCTAAACGATAAAATTATGCATTTTCATTTTATGTAAATTATTCTGAATTTACTGATTGATGAAGTAATGAAATGAGACAGGATAAAATAGACATCTGGATTTGACATTAACATTTCCAAAGAAGTCTCAAGAAATTTTTGATCAATTCATCAATCAATTTCTCAATTTCCTATTTTTTAATACAGTTCAATTGAATATACCTCAATTTCGACGTCTGCCTTGAAGCGCAGCAAAATTTTGATTACATCCAAGTGGCCATTGTGACTTGCTGCTTGTAATGCAGTATGTCCAGCAAACACTCCATTAACATCAGCATCCAAACGTTTCAGACACTCTTCACATTTTGAAGCATCACCATTAGCTGATGATTTCACGAGTTCCTCATTAACATCACCAGACACGTGAGTTTCAAATAGTTTCTTCAACAGTGCTGATAAGCGCTCTGAAATGATTATTATTATAGCTATCATTATTATTGTTTCATGGTACTGAAAATAGTAGACATCCGACAATTTTTCTCTTTTTTTTTCTCTTCATTTTTCAACAAATAAATTATTTTAAGAAATGAAGAAATTTGCACATAGGGCAAATTTGAAAAACTGCAAATACAATTTTTTTTCTCATTTTTCCACTATAATTCATTTATTAAGAAAAAAAATCTAAAAAAATTGTTAGATATGGGCTAATTTAATTATCATTTAATTTTTTTATGCATCTTCAATCATAATAAAGTGGAATTAAAAATTATTACGCACCACCACTGCTATTTCCTGGGACACTTCCATCACTGCTGGCTACTTTGATGACAGCTTGAGGATTATAGGTCCATGATGTACTGCAGACTTCAACTTTTAAGTCGCCGTCATGATAAATTTGTTGGACACGGCCAATTTTCCCCAGCGTCTGAAAGAATAAAATCGATGGATTGAACTTACTGATTAATTCAATGTTCTATGAGAAGAACAATCATAAATAGCAGATCGATGTACATTATAAAAAAAAATCTAGAAATTCGCACGTATTGTTTTAGATTTCCTTGTGCATATTCTTCGTTTTTTTTTCATAATCTATTCGTTACAAGAAAAAGAAGTCTGAAAATCGTCAGATCTCGTCATAATAAAATTAGCACACATTCGACAATTTTTGGAATTTTTTTTAATAAATAAATTGTCATTCAAAAAATTTGCTCTCATAGGTTTTTGAATTTCCTACATGTGCAGAGTTTTTTTCTTCATAATTTATTGATAACAAAAAATTGAAATTGCTAAGTGTGTGCTATGATCAGCATCATCAAATTTCTGCTATTTTTAGTACCAATAATTAGCAAAAAAAAGAACAGCTTGTTATAATAAAGTCAATAGAATCATTAATTAATACTCACAGGTGCCATTGCCTCGGCCCACTCGCCATGACCCCTCTGAAGTAGTTTAATTTTCTCCAAGTCATTACAAATTTGCACTAGATCTCCAACAGCAAATGTTTGATTATCAGATGTTGAATTAGTAACTGGTACTGGTGTTTGAACTTTCGATAAAACAGCCGGATTGAATGTCCAGCGATTTCCACTTGGATAAGAGACAACAATGTCATGATCCTCATCAATACTGACAACAATACCAGTTGTTCCGAGGCACTCAAACATCCCATCAGTCCAACTTCCATGACCGTGTTGGAGTGACTGGACAATTTCCAATTCTAAGTCCACATTGACCTGATCACCAATTTGGAGACCATGAGGACCAGTCCTGCCAGGACCCTGTTCACCAAGTAGAGGCAGGTGATCTCGATACACCGTCTGACCTTTGGCATCATTGACGACTTTTAAATCAGCCTAGGAAGAAACAATCAAAATGTTAATAAAATAATAAATTTTAGTAGATAAAAAACATTTATAGTTTTCTTTTCTCAATTTTTTAAATTTTAATTAAATTAGAGTGAGACGTGGTCTAAGGTAGTATCCCAGAGTAGGCTTGACAAAACAGAGAAAAATGAGAATTTGTAGTTTAGTTTCTAATCAACTTTTCTTCAATTTACGCGAAAAAGTGATAGAAACTATTCGAAAGTCATACCCTCAGCCTGTGAATATAATTTTTTTTACATTAATCTCCTATCACATGAATGAGATAGAGAAAGAAGCAAATGGTTACGACTACCTTTTAATTAAAATTTCTCAATAACTGTACGGTGAATTGAATATTTTTGTCTTCTATTATTTAGTGTAATGCTGTTATCTTCGCCAATTGTTTTTAAATAATGCGTCAACCCTATGGTTTTCTGATAATTTCGTTATTTTCGTCCGATTCAGGGGGATTCATCTCCCCACCCGTATTTTCAGTAACTTTGATAATTCATATCTCATAAACTGCACGGTCGAAAATTATGAAAAAATTCAGATAAACGTGAAAAAATATCATCTTTGGTACTGCATCAAAAAAATAAGGGTTTCTGTACTCGAATTCCCCGAGAGACTACCTTAATCCCATTCAACTACATCTAGCCTCCAATTTCCTCAATAATACATACCATTCCTTCGAATCCAACGCGATACAAATTTTTCGCTCCATTGTCCCAAATAACATAAGCGGCCGAACGTGGACTAGCAGCTGACCAATCCTGTATTTCATTAACTTTGCCCCTTCGACCATTGCCACCATCCTGATCTTCCCACTGCCAATCAACGCCTCTAACAACTCTAGCTCCCGGGAAAATGCCCCTAATAGCTATTTTCTTGCTCTTCCTCCTCGGTTCCAACAGAACTCTCTCACTTCCAGGCGTTGCAATGCGATAGAACCGATGCCTCAAATGATGCTTATCTCCATGATAACAAATAGAGCACAAATCATAATTTCCACATTCAGCACATTTCCATCTAATACCAAATATTGGCTGTTGTCTGCAAGTATCGCACATTGTACCATCATGTTTAACTCCAGTTGTTGCTGAATCAAGTATTCTCAAATCAAAAGCACCAGAGCAACGATAATTTGCGGCTGTACCATTATCCCAAACCACAACTACTTCCTCCGGTGATTCAAAATTTCTGACAGTACCAACGTGACCTTCTCCTCCATCCTGAAACAAAATGCATGAATTAATGAATGTGGAAAATGTAAATGTAAATAAATGAATTTTAGAAAAATGAAAGAGCAATATTGTTGACATTAGACATTATCTCATTAATTTCTTGATTAATTCTTCAATTCACTGGAAGAGAAAAAACGATGTTTTTGTGGTTGATTAAGGCAAATCAAGTGATCAATGAGTCATTAATAAATAAATTAGTAAAAAAAAAACAGGAAAATGTTTAATATCAATTCTAACCTGTTTTCCCCATTTCCATTCCGGTCCACGAATAACCCTTGCACCGACACCCTCCATCATGAATCTCGTCGTACGTGCACCATTGCTCGCACCAGCCTCCATTATTACAAATCAACAATCAATTATTATTGTCAAAACAATTTTATTTAATGAAAAACACAAAAACTTTAATTTATCCACATTACAAGCAATAGATGAAAAATACCGCCATCTTACTCTAACGTCAAAACATCTTTTGCTCGAATAATACAGAGAGCAAGAATTTGTACATGGTGCGTCATCTACAGCAGGAATTTATGTACTTTGTGCTGGGCCTATAGTGCACCGTTTGCGGTAAGATATCGACACACAAAATGGCGGCGGTCGGTACTGCGCAGCTGGCAAGGAGGCGAGGCCGTTTTGGCGCGCAAAATGGCGGCTGCCGATACAAAATACATTATTTTTTTCATTTTTAACATGAATTTATCGGAATTTAATGGGTGAATTGATGAAATTTAATATTTTTAACAGTTTTATCACACAAAATGGCGGCTGCTGATGCTTCACAGTGGAAAAGCCGTTTTGGCGCGCAAAATGGCGGCTTTCGATACGCAATATATATTTTTTCATCCTTCACATGAATTTAGCTGAATATAAATAAAGACAATGATTTGTCGCATTGTCGTCGTTTAATTGATTCGATTGATTGTTCAATTAATTGATAAATGCAGAGAATAAAGGGATTGAGTTATATATCGACTCAGTATGGTAAAATGTCGATGGGCAAACTAATGCCTCTCTCAATAAGCTCATGTGTAGAAAAATGAGAACTGTTCATTATCACCTGATAATGAATAGAAGATTCGTACATTATGCGTCATCTACTGGAGTTGCTTATGCACTTCATTGTTTAATAATGTGCACGGTAAAATATCGACGCACAAAAAGGTGGCGAGAAGGAATTTGGCGCACAAAATGGCGGCAGCCGATAGATAATGACAAAAAGATTTTTACCGATGAATTTACCTCAATTGAATGAGTGTATCAATGTAACTTCATTTTTTATCGATGAAAGGAAGTCGTCCTCGTACTTTTGTCCCCTAATTAATTCATTAGTCGGTAAAATTTGTGAATGCGGAGGAGTAAGGGAGTAGGAGCGATGAATCAACCCTTCTCTTCAACAGCTGCGAGGCAACTGATGCCGAATCCGGTGAGCTCGCGCCTTAAGTTGGGGACGTACAGCGCCCTCTAGTGGTTAGAATCGAGAGAAGAAAATGGCGTCACCTGTTCCTTGTCTTGCTGGTACGTTTTCTCAATATTATAAGAAATTGCGCAATTTAATTACAATTACAAAAACCATTTAACAATAGAAAATTAATAACAATGCCGATTAATAAAATTGTTATCATGCCATAATTATCTGGAATTATTGAGACTTTTGATGAGTTGCAGAGGTTATCTCGAGCCGAATTGTCACGAGAACCTTTGGAATTCATCTCTAGACTAGACTCAAAAAAAACAGAATTCTGTTGCACTTCAGTTTTTTCGAGTTATCGCAGAATTAAGCGAGATAGTGAAATTCTCATAGACCTTTTTTTTTAAAAAAAAGAGGTTCTCATCGAAATTTCCATTTTTTAAAATATTTTTTGACAATTTTTTTGAAGAAATCACAATCGTGATTCACTAATGATTTCATCTTAATTATTTTTAGTACGTGGTTCCACTGGCATCAGCCTCAGCTATGGACCACCAACGTACGAAGATGTTTCCACATTCCCTAAGGATGATGGGAAATCATGCAAGACAATGTCTTTCTCTCCGGATGGAAGATACTTTGCTTGGATCAGTGGTAATAATGTTAAAATTACATTATGCAGTACGTGGAAGGTGATTGCTGTTATACAGAAGCCGAAAGTTTGTGCAATTAAATTTTCAAGCTTGGGAAATTATCTGATGACGTGGGAACCTTTCATCGGTGAGTTAATTGGCTAAAGCACATTTTTTAGGATGAAAAAATTGGGAAACATCTGACAATTTTGTGCATTTTCTCAGGGAAACAAAGTTATTTTTAAAAAATCCCAGCTATAGATTTTTACATTTTCTAAATGAGCGTATTTTTCTTCTTTTTTTGATATAATTTTGCAGATAAGAGAAGAAAAATTATCAGATGTGTGCTATTTTCAGTATTATCATTTTTTTAACATCTGCCCATTCGATTTGATAATTAGACATGATACTGAAAGTAGTAGACATCTGATGATTTTCAGTTTTGCCTTTTTTTTTTAAT
This sequence comes from Aleiodes alternator, assembly GCA_963921955.1. NCBI lineage: Eukaryota > Metazoa > Arthropoda > Insecta > Hymenoptera > Braconidae > Aleiodes > Aleiodes alternator. The sequence continues at coordinate 8,585,455 of OY998098.1, read as the reverse complement.
ATTAATTTAAAAATAAAAATAAAAAATATGAATGTGTGGGAATTAAAAAAATTATGATTGAACATTTTTTCAATTTTTTGTTATTATGAAGATTCATCCGTTTGAAAAAATCCAGAAACTTGTCAGATGTGGGCTAATGTATTATCATTGAAATTAGCAGACATCTGCGAATTTCTGTTTTTGTTTCCTTGACACATAAATGATTTCAAGAATATGAGAATATGCTTGCATAGGACATCCGAAAAAAAGCGCCAATTTTTCGAATATTTTTTTTATAATAATTTATTTGTTTCAAAATTATCAGATGTGTACTAATTTCATTTTCATAATTATGCTGATGATTTTTTCAGTTTCACAAGCTAATCCTCAGGGCAGTCCGCAGTTACACATATGGAAATCGGAAAATGGAGAACTTGTCAAGAGTTTCACGCAGAAGAGACAAAGCGATTGGTAATTATGTTAATTCCGATGTTCCGAACTGTTTTCTATCGAAAATTCAACGATTTTCCCTAGTAAAGTATTGGATAATAATTTTCAGGGAGCCACAGTGGTCCAGCGATGAGAAATTGTGCGGTATATTGATCAATAATGATGTTATTTTTTATGAAAATTGTGATTTTGATAAAATAACTCACAAAATTAATTCTACGAAGGTTGGGAAATTTAGAATTGGATTTGGAAACTCACCGTATCACATTATTTGTTATTTACCAGGTAAATTTTTATAAAATATCGATTCACTTGAAAATCAGAAAAGATATCCCATCTTTTCAAATGGACACACTTGAAATTAATGAGGATATTAAAGATACATTTTTTCTCGTCATTCCATTGACAGGCTGATGGAATTTGCGGTGAAAATCCTGTGTCAAAAATGATTTTTTGTCTTTTTTCTTTCAAGTTCGACTTTTTCGGTCACGATTTTTTGAAGGGAAAACTCAATTTTTGTTAAAATTTTATTTCTTTGAAATATCTCTGGTTCTATTCATCGTAGTATAAGAATTATAAATGGAGGTGGAAGGTGAGATCATTTGCTTTCCATTTAGGGGTTTTTTGATTAAGAAAATGTGATTTTGAAAAAAGTGAATTTAACAAAAAAAAGAAAGGAGTAGCCTTTCAAATGTTGCCCAAAATCAAATGATCGGAAAATTCAAAAATCAATTCTCACGCCCCCTCCAAATTTCCTCAGCTTTCCAATAGAATCATCAAAAAAAAATCTATCTCTAACCCTCTCACTTTGAAGTCGATTTTACCCCACTTTCCGAAACTAGATGCTTTTTTCTTTTTTGTTAAATTCGATTTCTCTTCTAATTTTTTTTTAGGAAAACCTGGTCAACCATCGTTCGCTACGCTATTCCAATACCCAAAATTCGAGACGAGTCAGGCACTAGCAACCAAGAGTTTTTTCCAAGCCGATCGAGTTGATATTTACTGGAATCAAAGTGGAACAAGTGCACTGATACTTACAACAATGGACGTAGATAAAACTGGTGCATCTTACTACGGTAAACAGGGTCTGCATTATCTCAGTGTAACGGGAGAGACTGCCCTGATAACACTGAGTCACGAAGGTCCAATCCATGCGGTCGAATGGTCCCCGAAAAACACGGAATTTTGTGTTATCTACGGTTTTATGCCGTCAAAAGCAACGCTGTTCAATTTGAAGTGCGAGCCTGTCTTCGAATTCGGGAAAAAACATAGAAACAGCATTTATTACAATCCTCAGGGTAATGTCCTTCTTCTTGGTGGCTTTGGTAATCTCCGTGGTGGCATCGAGCTCTGGGATGTCAGCAAGAGGAAATTAATAGCACAGTCCGAGGCAGCAGACACTACTCTACTCCAGTGGTCACCCGATGGTGAACATTTCGTCACAGCAACAACTGCACCAAGACTCAGGATGGCAAATGGATACAAAATTTGGCATTACAGTGCTACCTTGCTCTATGAAAGGCCATGGAATAAGCAGGAAGAATTGTGGGAAGTTCTTTGGCAAGTTTATCCTCCCAGTGCATTCCCAGAAAAGGCAGTTAGCTATAAAGCTGTGGAGGGAATCGCTCCTAGTCAGCCTCAAGGTAATGACCGTGAAATCAGTAGACATCTGAGAATTTTCCCATTCTTTTTTCTCCTACCAAATCAATTATGAAAAAAAATATGCATGTGCAGAAAATTCATAGAAATTTCTTCTTTTTTTTTTTAATTATCCGAAGAATACGATTGTTTTTCTATAGAAGTCAGTTATATCTTTTCATCAGTTTTTTCGAAATATCGTGCAATATAAGTGAGATAGAGAAATTCATGAATTTTCTTTAAGCTATTCAAATTCTTCGAGAAACTATAAATGCGACTTTTCTTAATAATTTTTATAATAATTTATATTTTCATAAAAATATGAAAATTTGTCAGATGGGTGCTCATTCCGTTATCATCTCAATATTACTATTTTTTTTTGTAATATTTGGAGGAAGTTTGAAGAATTGTACACTTGATTATCATAAAGTATCATGGGAAATTTGGAGGTTTTTTGAAAACAATATTAAAAGATTGGCAATAAGCAGAACATTTTTTTTTACAGAACTTAAAAATCGTATTCAAAGAACCTTCCAACTTTCCATGATACTTCGAAACAATTATCATCAACATGGAAATGAGTTCGATTAATAATAATAATAATATTAATGTTTTACAGCATCCAAACAGGCGTACAGGCCACCTTCAGCGAGAGGCCAAACGATCAATTTTAAATTACACGATTACGACGATACACCAGCAAAGACTGATCCAAATCCTTCGAAAGCAGCTCTCAAAGCTAAGAAAAAGCGAGAAGCTAAAAAGGCGAAAAAAGAATTGGAAGGAGCCAATTCACCCAGTGTCACAACAAATGGCCAAGAAAACAATAGAAGTAAAGCGCCACAAAATAAAGCTATTGCCGCAGATCCTGATCTAACTGATGATCCAGAGAAGAATAAAAAAATCAAAAAAATCAAGGGAAAACTCGAGCAAATAACTAAATTGAAGGAACAAGCAACAGCTGGTAAACAATTGGAAATAAATCAACTTGATAAAATAAAAAAGGAAAACGAATTGTTGAAGGAATTACATGATTTGATATTGTGATATACATTCGCACAATTTGAAGTGTTATTAATTATTAATAATTATGATTTTGGAATTTATAATTTTTTTAATTGCATAATTTATCTGAATTCGATGGAAATAAGGCATTTGTGGTGACAATTGCAACTCATGTGATTACAAAAAAAAAGTATATATGTAAGGCAATTGTTTGATTAATTTTATGATAATGGAATTAGCATACATCTGACAGTTATTTACATTTTTTTCCTAACAAATAAATTGTAATACAAAAGTATTTGAAAAAAATGCACGCTTGTAGCGTTCTGAATTTTCTAGCTACGCAATTTTTTATTTTTTTGAAGTAATTTATTTGTTGAAAAGATTGAAAAAAAATTATTGAAGGTCTGTTATTTTCAGTATCATTTAATTTCGGGTGTTTTTTTGTTAATTACTTCATAATGAACAGTTATCAATCAATAAGGAAGTGGTGAAGTTTTAAAAGAGATTCAAAAATGAGTGTCGAGTGGTTTTTTGTTCTTCACCACTTTGCTATTCAATTGATCACAGCAATTTCCAATTTTTTTTTGCTTGAAAAATAATAGAACTGAAAATATCAGGCATCTAACAATTTTTATGATTTTCATTTTTTTAACAAATAAATTATGTATAGAATATGCGAATTTAGAAAATTCAGAAAACTACATATGTAATTTATTTTAATATTTCTTTCATCATAATTTATTTATACAGAAAAAATTTCTAGAAATTGTTAGATGTGTAATAATTTCATCATCATAAAATATCTGATAATTGAAGAAATAAAATCTATTAAAAATCAGGAAACTATTGTAATAAAGTGCATTATCAAAAGACTTGATTGTAATTCCGTTTGTCAGCGAAATCGTAAAAAAATGTTGAAAAGAATTTATTGTAATTAAACTTGTGAATCGGAGGATTTTGTAAATACAACCAATTACATCTGAGTTGTACCAATTATCATCATTTTTAATTAATTCTCACCGCCTCCTTCGATCCACAGCTCCAATAGGGGGAAGTGGGGCAAAATTGCTGCATTCCAATTGAACGGTTCGAGATAGATATTTTTCGATGATTCCATTAAAAAGCTGAGGAAATTTCAAGTGGAAAACACGTGTCTAAATTAATTTTTTTCAATTATACTTTTTCGGCCTAATTTTAAAGTTTTTCGAAAATGGAAAAAATTCACTTTTTCGACAATATCTCCAGTTCTGTTGGTGGTAGTGACCCAGAGTTGATCTCAAATGAAAGGTGAGCTCATTTCTCATCGATTAACGTGGTTCAAATTTTCTTTAATCAATTTCCCAAATACTTATAGTCCATTTTCTAAAAATCACTTTTTGCCCTATAAATACTTAAAGAATTGACAATTTTTTTTTAAATCACACAAATAGATGGAAAATAAGCTCACCTTCAATTTGAGCTGAATCCCTGATCGCTCCAACCAATAAAACCAAAGATATTCCCGAAAACCCAAAATTTTTCAAAAACAGAAGGTTGTCACCTTAAAATCTTGACCGAAAAAAAAGTAATCAAAAAATTCAGATAAATAAATTCTGACATATGATTTCCATGTAAAATTTCCCCAGCTTTCCAATGAAACCATGCAAAAAAACCTATCTCCAATATTTCCCTCAATCCCTCCTAATTCCCATACCCTAAACAACCAAAACTAACAAGTGTATCCATTTTACCTCTCATCTCCATTTTACCCCACCTTTCCCAATCCATTAACAAACCCATCTACGACATATGCGTGACAGTACACCACAAACCTAACACATTTACCATTAAATTGCGACAATTCCACGTCCACCGCAAAAAAAAACACATTATTCCTCCGTAAAATCGACAAATACATCTTTGCCTCAGAAACAAAGAGGCGTAAGTGCTGTATATAAGCATAGCACTTGCGCCTCTTTGATTCTGATGGCACTTACGGATTAAAGAGGCGGAAGTGCTATGCTTATATACAGCACTTACGCCCCTTTGATTCTAAGGTGACGACATAAAGTGAACGTTGAAATAATGAATAAAAGCTTATGTGGAAGAAGTAGTATTGAAAAGTTGTAAAGTAGGCCCCTCACGGCCGGTGAAGGGGGAGAGGGGGGGGGGGGGGACGTGCGTTGTACCGACAGAGGTACGCCAGTCCGCACGATCTAAGCGTTCGTCAGTAGTCTGTGGTAACGCGCAACGTTAACATCGGTCTTCGCGTGTGCGTGTGTGTGTGTGTATTCTCCCAATATTCTTTGTTGCTTTATATTTACCTCGACAAATTAATTTAAATGTAAATTACAATAAAAACAATGACCCTCGCTCGTTAAACGCCTTTAAAAAATCAAAAATAAAACAAGTTTGTAAAGTTTCTAATAAATCTGTGAGTGGCTCATAGTTTTTTTTTTTTTAATTTAAAACAATTCTGCTTCTATTATATTCTCTCTTCCATTCGCTTTTTTTTTGTATTTTTCTTCACAAATGGATAAATAAAGTGTCGCATGAAGTATGGTAGGTGAGGAGTGGAAAAGGTGTGACTACGTGCAACTGAGAATACTACCGGTGTGCTTTAAAGATCAAACTTCTTTGAGCACTGATATTCAAGGAGAAATCAGGCTCTCTCGTAAATAATAATTATTTTTTTTTTCAATTTTTTTTTTTGTTATAATTCCACGAGTTCTTTTCCTACGACGAAGGAATTTTTCTTGGATTCGTTTAGAGCTGTATAATAACACGTAAGTTGAGTTATTTATACTTTTTCTTTTCTTTTTGGATCTTTTTTTGCTAGTTGCGAAAATACCTGTTGATTATGTTTATGAACTTGGGATAGAACTCTGGTTTCCCTTTGGTACTTTCCAATTTTTCGCTAGTGAAATAGGGCAATTTCAAGTATCAAAAACACCACTTTTTTATAACAATTCCATTGTGTCTGTGTGTGTATATGTATGTTTATCTAATTTGCGAATTCTCACATATTCGTTTCAATGGCATTGTCAACAACGCCCGTAAACACAATAAGAAAATAAGAAATTGGAGTAACATTTCGTTTCACCTTGCGATTTCAACTTCTCTCTCTCTCTTTTGCTCTTTTTTCCCTTCTTCTTCTTCTTCTTCTTTTCTCCTGTCTCTTGTTTTACCACAGCAGCGAGCGATCGTATGTGCAACGTTGCCAAATCGTCTCGTTTTTTTTTTTACACACATACACACACACACATATATATATATATATATATGTATATTTACACGTACACGTGAAACGCGCAACGTTTAATACCTGGTTGCGTATTTTGTCTGCTCAATTTTTACATTAAAAAATTGAGACGCACATGGGACCGTCAAACACAATTATTCAGCTCATCCTTTTTTTTTTTTTCAAATTTATTCAATCCAATGTCACTGCAACAGGCGTGGCTTTTTTCTTCAATTCTTTATCTTTCAACGAACAAATTAAATGCGAATTAAACTCAATAAACTTTATCTTATCGCTAAAACAATTAATGCCTCACTTCTTCTTCATCTTCTTCTCTTCATTCTGCATACTTTAATTTTTTTAGTTTTGGATCATTATTGACCTATCAATTATGAAATTATGATCGTTATGAAATAAATTCAGGGGGAATTTATTCGCGAATCAACGAGATTCATGCAGTTAGTCATATATATATACATGGAATTGTGAGTCATGAATTGTGTTGGGGTCATTGTTAAAAAATTTTTTGATTTCAAGACGAGACGAGAATTTCGCGCGTTTTGCAACGCAGCAGGTGTTTTTTTTCTAACCTTAACTTCAACAAGATTTTATTAATATGAATATTATTTACATTGCAACAACAATAGCATTTATAAGAATTGAGTAACGTGTACAGTAGGTTTGAGAGATACAGTCCCAGTCCATAGGCTTTTACATATGGACAGTAATAAGCAATAACATTTTAACCAACATTAAAAAAAAAATGTCTTGACAGTGTCTTTTCAGAAAACGAGCATTTCTGAACCCAAAAATGTCACCTACAAAATTTCAAAAAAAATGTTGATTAAGACATTATTGCTTATTGATCATTCTCGAATAGAAAGAATTTGTTTGATTGGGAAAAGCAGATGAAAAACCCTTTTTTTTTTCTTTCAAAAAATTGTTTTTTTTTTCTTCTAAATATCCGGAGAAATACTGGGGCAAAATGGGTTGCATTATACCCTTTTTCGGGGTCAAATTCTTCGTTCTTTCCAATGCCATCAACGGAATTCCCAAAATCCAACGATTTCGATTAGTCGAAAATGAAAATTTCGCGCCTCGTGTATGATTGAAGAGGAGCGAATTCATCTTTGATACCTTCACACGTATTTAATCGTTGTAATTAAATTAATTGAGTGAATTAGTCGTTACTAATGCGTGACATGACGTGTTCAGTAAAATACTTGTACAATTTAAGTTACAAAATACACCATTATTTCATTATGGTGAATTTTGAGCATCAAATTTCGCGCTCTTTTCCATGGAAACAATCAAATTAATTTTGGAAAAAGTTCAATTCTACGCAATTTCACTTGAACCTCATTTTTTTATCAGCTGTTTTTTTCGTCTATTTTCTAACGACTATTGAGTGTTGTAACCGTCAGTTGAGTCAGTTGATAAGAAACGTGATGTGTATATATATTTATTTTTATCAATTACCGTGTACATAAAGCAAACGAGATATACTAGCTTGTAATGCGTATATATATATATATATATATATATAGGTGAGACTTACAGCTCAAAAACAAACGAAACAAAGGAAAATTAAACGCCGCCCACTTCTTGATAAAACATTGGAATTTAATCTTTTTTGTCAATCATAGACAGAAAAAAAAATTTATTATTAAAATTTTTATTAATTCAATTGAAATTGAATTGAGAATATTCATAATTGAATTATTATATTTTTTAAATTCGAATCAGGATAATTCAATTAGCATGTTTCATGGTGGAAAATTGACCTGGGAATAGACGGAACGACGGAAATGACTCTCACACTCGATTTTTTTTTTTTTGCTCAGTACTTGTATATTGTTAATAGTTACATCGCTTTACACATTTGTACTCATTCAGAAATTGTAGTTCATTTGTACTGTTTTATTCTCACGTGAAGATGAATGGAGTGAATATATTTTTTTAAATGGACATGTTTCTGGAGTAATTTGTTCTCGCCTTTAACAAATTTTTTCTAATTTGATTTTGGATAAAGTTTGAATAGTATCTCACGGCGTACTCGAGTAGAGTTAATCCATCATTTTTTCAATGCTGTATCAAAGATGATATTTTTTACATTTTTTTTTTATTTTTTCATAATTTTCGTTTGTACAGTTTATGAGATATGAATTATCAAAGTTACTAAAAATACCAGTGGTGGGGATGAAACGCCCTAAATCGGACGGAAATAAGGAAATTACTAAGGAACCACAGGGTTGACCCATTATTTAAAAACAATTGGCGAAGAGAACAGCATTTTAACCAAATAATAGAAGAAAAAAATATTCAATTCACCGTAAAGTTATTGAGAAATTTTAATTAGAAGATAGTCGTAACTATTTGCCTCTCTCTCTATCTCATACATCTGGTAGAAGATTGATGTAAAAAAAATTCGAGAAAGAAAATTATATACACAAGCTGAAGATATGACTTTTGAATAGTTTAATCACTTTTTCGGGTAAATTAAAGCACGTTTTCCCCGAATTATCAGCAATTAATTAGAAACTAACCTACAAATTCTCATTCTCTTGTGTTTTATCGACCGTACTACCTCAAATACTACCTTAAACGTGGAGACATTGATACAAAAGTGATAGTGTGGCAGTGGGGCAACGTGAGCTCAATGCTCTCAAATGAAAACAGGTGCCTCGTAACATTCTCTTGCGAATGGAAGAAGATCATTGACACTTGGGCATTTTTAACAGCAAAAAAGTAGGGAAGAAATGGACGAGTGAATTAAGTTATTATAGAGCTGAGGTAGTTCTCTACGAAAGGGATGTATGAAAATCGAGGCACCGGGCCCTCCATGGAAGAGGTTCTCGGTGCGCAAGTATTACATGTCAATTTCCATTTCGATATATCATAAATTCATTTATTCGATATTGAAGTATGAAATTTTGCATCTCATCATGAATTTAACGAGAATCATATGATTTTTTGGGAAACTTGATATTTCCCAAATGATACGGTGCTGTATGCACACATCTGAACATTCATTGCACGTATAGAACAATAGATCACACACAACTATGCCGAACGAAGCAGCCAATCACGTTCAAGCAGCGGCCAGCTGATTGCCTCACTCAATCGTGAATTCTCCCAAATTTTCTTGTCTTCAAAATTGAAAAAAAAACACGTGGTGAAAAAATCTGAATTAATTTCAAATTACTCCAAAATACTGAAAGAATCTCTATACAGTTTTCTATCGGAATCATACAACTGGATCTTGAGGAAAACCAAGGAAACCTGCCGAATTTGACTGATTTTTGAGGTTATCCCATTGACTCTGTGTTGAAAGCTGAAACTTTGAGATTGATTATTTCATTAATTACGTGGTGAAAAAATTTCAAATTTCACACAAAAATCAAAAATAACATGATTAGTTATCCCCCCAAATTTGAAGGAAATCATTCGATGACTCAAAATTCGATAGAATTACCTCAACAGCAAAAATTGTTTCTCGTTACTCGTAGCCCATTTCACTACTTCCCCCTTCTTCACTCTATATTCTCGCTCTTTTTTTTTATTCTCTTAGAGGCCTCCTCTTCAGCATCCATTCTTCTAATATAACCACTAGTCCGTTGGTGGCCGACTTGTCTTTCTCTTTCTTCTACACTCGATTCACAAAGAGTTCCTCGATGCTGTCTTAACCGATCAGTTTTGAATCTTCGAAACTTGTCTTTTTTTTTTAGAAATTCATTGATTAATTGTGGATTTAATAATTCAATGGAAAACGTTGGAACTAGGACGACGAATGAATACATTGGACGCTCGTCTCTGTGAAACTGTTTATTTACGAGCCACAGTAATTCCATTACTCAGAAATTTTTGTTTAATGGCGATTGCAAAGTCTTGCGCTTTTAGTTTTCCTTTGAATTTTAATGGGCAGTGAAAGAAAATATATTGGGAATATTGGCATTTTCTGATGGCTGGTATTAAAAGTGGAATTATAATAGTTTTAACGGTTCTTCATCTTTTGAATGAGGCTTTCTTCACCTTTCTTCACTTTTTTTGAAGAGGAGAAAGAGGTAAAGATTTGAAAAAGGTTCTTTTTTCAAGGATTTTAGTGAAATGCTCAGGAAATTCCTGGTGGAAGACTATTTTCGCTAATTCCCTTTTTTTCATCTCGATATAAACGTGAAACCATTTTTTTTAATTGATTTTTTGGGGATTATCTGCGTTTATATGGGTCGTAGTAAACTGAGATTAGTCTTAAATGATAGATAAGCTCATTTCCCGTTTTGATAGAAAATATATATTTTTAAGCGAATTTAGAGGAAATTAATTACAAATATGCGAAAATTCGAATTGAAAAAATTTAGAACTGCCTGAATTGATGAAAAATGAGCTAACCTTTTATTCAAGATCAACTCCAAGTTACTCTACGACCAATAGAATCAGAAATATTTCCAGAAAAGTAGAAAAAAGTGAATTTTGACGGAAAAATTCAAATTTTTAGAAAATTGAAAGAAAAAACAATTCTGACCCAGGGTTTTCTTCAAACATTTCCTAGATTGTTCAATTAAATAATTGAAAAGACTCTATTTCAAGCGGTTCCCTTAGAATCCCTACTTTCTCTTATTTCTCTTACATTCCAAAAAACTACACTATTATTTAATTCAGAGGAGATTTCCAACTTGAAAAAAAAGGAAATACTTAAATAATGCTTTTTTTCAGTCTCTTCCTCCTTATTTGCCGTCTCGATTATCAAAAACAATGAAATTAATTCTCCATTTACAGAAAAATCCATTAACTAATCAGCCAACATATCCTGAAATGCTTGAGAAAGTTTATACATTACTAGTAAAACGCATTCTCACACACTATTGATCAACATAACTTCATTATGTAAATCATAATACCAATTGAATAATACCATAGGTATTTGTTCATGAACAAAAGCAATTACAATAATGAGTTACAACCGAGTGACTTGTCAAGGTGTAAATTAGCATTGAAGTGTGTTTGTCCATTATTCTCTTCTTTATTGATGGGGAATCTCAATAAAATTGTTACTGCGTCGATCACAACTTTGCTTCTATTGTTTCGATTCTTTTTTCTTTTCAATCAAGTGACGTAATTTATCTAGTGAGCATATAATTGACAGAGTTATCACGTATTATTAAAAACAAGCGAGGAATTTTCTCTTTTGCACAGGCAATAATTTTAGGGTTATATCATAATACTTTGATATTTGAAGCTGCGAGTGATTCTCGAGTGAAATGTTGCAGGGAAGAATATATTCAACTTTTTGCTTCCCAATAGAAGTTTTTTTTCTGTGATTTATTGAAAAATCTCAATTTCCATTGAAAATGACTTGAAATGATCTAAAATGTTTTTTCGATCGTATCCCTAAGACCAGTACTTCAGAACGGAAGAAAGGAAGAAGTTGGAGATGAATGTCCTGTAGGAATTTGAAGAAGATCGGCTGAATAGTTTCCGACATATAGCAATCTTGTGCAAATTGTTTTTTGAAAATTTCTTGGTACGCTTGGGACCGATCTTATCCAGATTTGAACACATTCGCATCTATAATATCTAACTTTGGCGAATGTCCATAAATTGAATCCCATTATTTCATGACATATTATTTTTTGTGCTTTTTATCCAAAATTCGATTCATCGATGAACTCAATGAATAATGGACTTGGAGGATTCAAATTTTGGGTGAATTTGTAGTTTCCAATAGAGACAGTAGGGATTGAATCTAAGTCATATCGGTTGAACAGTTCTAGAGATATTCTGAATTGTATCATTCTTGGAAATAGACTGTATCTTCCAAACTGTTCATCCGATTTCATTCCAACAGAGTTCAAAAAATTCGTCTCTATAAGCTGAACAAACCATCAAATTTGGAGCTCTTCCGATGAATTCCTCCGCTTATTGCCTGAATAAATGTATATTTCTTTAATGTTTTCAAAAAATGTGATTTCCGCAATTTTTTTGAATGAACTTCTATACTTCTCATTTAGTTCTTGTAAAGAGCACACTTCTCTCCTCAAAATGAGTTCATATTTGTCTTCGTAGGACAATCAGTTATTATACAGTGCAAATCTATTCTTTTGACTCAAGACGCTCTAAAAACAATTGAGATGACATTCAGAAACAACCATTTGGGAGTACCCTGCTAATGCATTAGCAAAAATTAAAAAGAATAGATGATGAATAATACATCTAATGAGTAACTACTTGTTTCCTAAAATAATCCTAAAATTCTAAGATCTTTTTTATGCAGCAAATGAATTTATCAAAATCTTCCTTATGCAATGACTTCTGCTATTCAAACAATTACATCTTTTGTGGTCAACAGGAATAAAGCTAAGAAATAAAAACAAAAGGTCCTTCATTGTGAACAGTGAACCGTAGCACGAAAAACACTAGACTATTTAAAAATTACGCCACAAAATAGGGAGGTGCGCCAATATCCTCTTCTCTGGCAAGTCCATCTCTTATTTTTTTCCCCCCTGTGGCTACGACAATTACACGCTTATGATTCAACAATAATAATAATAATAATAATAATAATAATAATAATAATAATAATAATAATAATACTGTTCATAAGTTGTGACCATTAGAAATGGAACTCTTCATCAATGAGTGAGAGTAATGTGCTCCAAAAAAAAAAACTTCAGTCCCAAAAAGCAAATCCACTAACTACTAATTGCTCAAAAAAAGAGAAAAAAAAACGTAAAAAAAATAGGAAAGTCTCTAATGATAGGTTCAAAGATCAAGGCAACTTGTGTTTCACTAGTCTTCATAGACTAGTATCCCCAGGTTAACAGAGTATTGAATAAACAACGGTGAATACACCTCAGAGATGAGAGATGACGCTGTGTTTTAAGTGTTCAACGATTTTTTCATGAGGCCATCTATACGAAGCTACTTCCCACTACTTTTTTTCCTTTTCCTTCTCTCAACACTGTATACAAGACTAACGCGTCATTTTCTTTTGAGGCTTTTCTCTTTTCTTAAAGAGACCAAGTGAATAATTTAAGCAAGTAGGAAGTTTTTCATTTACGTGAATGCACTCATATACTTGCTCTCATTTTCATAAGTCTATGGCTTCAAGAAAACTTGTATTTACGGATTTTTTCTTTTGCGCTTGGGAAATTGGGGACAGTAAATAATCATTTTCTGGGTGGATATTTCTCGGCTGTTTTATATGATTTTGAAAAAAAGCGATAATTTTGTCATTTTCGTTGACAGAAGCTGATGAAGCTTAAATTATAAGCGAAACGTAGCAAATTGACAATCCTTCAGCATTGTTGGAAAAAAAACCTTCCAATTGCCCATGATACTTCAAATAAATTATCAACAATATGGAAATGAATGCGATTATTAATTCATGATGCTGGTCCTTAGCTGAAATTTGTCTGAAATAAATCGGAATTTAGGTAATCAAAACAAATCAACGAATTGAATAAATTCAGTGAATTCAACAACTTTTTTATTATTTCAACAAAATATTTGCTAAGGGCTAATGGCATAAATATTCGACAGTTCTAACCACTATTTTTTCCTCCGTTTATTAATTTCTTTTTGTGAATTATTTGAAAGCGAATATCTCGGCAAAGAAAGGATAAATGAAAATTTTCATAAAGTTTTTTACTGACAGAGAATTTTCAGGAACACCAAAAAAATATTTCTTAAGAAAAAAAATATTTGAAAATTACTATAATTTCACTTCATTCCATTTTTCATATTTTCAACTACTTTCAATATTTTTTTATTCAATTTTTTTACGATACTCCCGCGATAATTTCAACCACTCAAGAGTCAATTGAACAAATGGCCTCTCGTATTATCTGAATTGCATCTGTTTCGTTACCGAACTTTGTACGTTTTTTTTTTTACAAAAGAAATATAAAAGGAAAAAAATATGTTATTTTTTTCCTTCAAAGTAATCGATACTTTCGTTACCGCGTATTTCATTATTATGTAAGAAAATTTCCTACTTCTACCACCATATGTCGGTCGTAAAGAACTTGTATGAACCGAAGCCACCGCGCAACGCTTTTCTACGACTTCACATTCTATTTTGCTGGCGAGAGAAAAAAACAGACATTATTTAATCGATTAATTACTTTTTTACGGTGTACATACACTTTGTAGTCAATTGCCTGAAAAAAATCAGGGATGGTAGAATTTTATTTCTTTAAGGAAGTACAATTGCCGTATATATGTCATAGGAAAAATGGATTACTTAAAATTTGACAATTAAAATAAATAAATAAGTGAATAAATAAATCGGAATATTAATGAAAAATAATCTGATTAAAAAATAAATAGTTTGCTATGCATTTATTATTCAAATCAAGAATATTATTTTTTTTTAAAACCACAGGGTTGATCCATTATTTAAGAACAATTGGCGAAAAGAACAGCATTTTAACTAAATAATAGAAGAAAAAAATATCCAATTAACCGTATAGTTATTGAGAAATTTTAATTGGAAACAAACCCACAAATCTTCATGTTTTTTTATTTTATCGACCGCACTCTAGAATACTAACTTAAATTATTCTTTGAAAAAATTATTCTCATTATGATCTCATACTTTTCGTTTAACATAAGTGGCAATCAGATGTCATTAATTTCTCCTGAGCTATCAAAAAATTCCGAAATTGTGACATTTACAGATATGATTATTAATGGCACATCCAACACCTGAGGCAGACGTTAACCTCTCAATTCCCCACCACCAAAAAAAAAAAAAAAAATCCACAAACTCATCGAGACGTCAGACAATAGTGGCATATGTCTGTTCATTGATGACTCCCCATAGGTACCGGTTTTCCCTGAAAAAAAAGGCCACGCGAATAACGTATCTGAAAAACTTTTTTTTTTATTGTATTCAGAGAGGATGAAATTTTTTTTTCAAATAGGGGTCGTTGAGTACACAACGGAAAGATGAGTTGTAGTAATCTCAATACGTATTTCATGAAGTGAGCAGTACTTGTTTGAACGGATTTTCCATTTCAAGATTATTGCTATGGTTAAACGCTTGTGCATTGTCTGTAATAATTTATTCAAACAAAATTTTGATTCTAATAAAAAAAAATTCTAATCCTAATCAAACATGATCCTAAAAATAACAGACATCTTACCATTTTGATTTAAAAAAATTTTTTGAACATACCTTTCATAAAAAAAAAAAATATGCACGGGTTGAAAATTCAAAAAACTATAATCGCAAATTTTTTTAATATTGTTTTTTATAATAATTTATTTGTTTAAAAAAATATGAGAAATTGCCAGATGTGTGCTAATTTTATTATCTCAATCAAACATTGAATATTTGCGTATTTGAAAAAGAATCTGAATTCAATTACTTTAATCTTCGAATTTAATGCAAAAACTTCTGCGTAATTTCATCACGAATATACACAAATAATTGCATTTTTTTTTTTACAACAAAATCTCTGCGAATTGACAAGATAATTTCCAATTTCTATTATCTCTAATTTCACTAACAACCCAAGCAATCATTCTCTTCATTTCGTCCCACTGTCGCAATGCTGGAATTGCTGAATAATCACTTGGGATTAGAGAAAATCGAGAACCAGTCGACCCAATCCCAACTTATTCCTGAAGAAATCAAAATTTCTAATGGAAGGATGAAAGCTAGATAAATCGTTGACCCATCGAAAACTTGAAAATTTAATAGTAAAATCATAAAAACTTAAATTTCTCAGAAAAGTAATAGAGATACATAAATTTTTGTAGATATATTTTTAGTTTGATGATACTGAAAATAGTAGACATCCGATAATTTCTAATCTTATAAAAAAAAAAAAATTCTAATCTTCTGCTTTCTTAAAAAAAACATTATGTTAGAAGAATGAAAAATATGCACAAGTAGAAAATTCGAAAAACTATAAGTGCAATTCTTTGAAATATTCTTTAAATAATTTATTTGTTACAAAAAAATAAAAAAAATTATCAAATGTGTGTTAATTTCATTTTCATCATTTTTGTAGCTCTCGTCGCTCTGCAAGAATTTCCGTATCTTTATTATTTTATGAAATGTTCTTCGAAAACCAAAAAAAATATCACTTTTCTCCCTTCAACCATTCAATAATTTATGGACCATTTTTTATCTTTTCGAAAAAATGAATTATCATTCAAAAAATTGCACTCACAGTCTTTTAGAATTTTCTACATGTACACATTTTTTATTATTTTTAGAATAAGTCAATTTTTTTTAAATTATTAAATATCTGCTATTCTATGACATTAAAGTTTCATTTTCTTATCTTTGGTATCATGCTTCAAAGCAGGCGAGACATCATTCATTTCACAATTATTTAGTATTGTTAAATTAATTTTTCCAACGTCCCATGATCCCAAAGATGATAATAATTCAACATGGAAATGAAAAACATGATTGATTGGTTTCATTATCTCTCTTAAAAAATGAATGATTTTAAAAAATAGAAAATTGGAAGAATCATATGGAAAAATTCTTCAAATATTTTTTTTATAGTGGTTTACTTGTTTGAAGATTCTCAAAAATCGACAAATTTATACTACTTTCACTATCATCGATCATCGCCTATCTTTTTTGTATAATATTACGAAAACTAACGAAGATATGCCCTTTTTACCCAAACTCATTTTTCAAAACTCGAAAATTTCGAGAGCAAAAAAAAAGAGTGCGAAATCGCTCTATCTCCCCTACTTTCCTCAATATTAAAAAAAACGGTTTTAAATAATCGACATATCCTGTTTTGCCTCTTCAGTCCTGATTTATTCAAAAAAAAAAAAATAATAAATTCATCATCAAATAATAGAAAAAATATTATCCATTCTTATTTATTCTTTTTTTTCCCCAAAATTATAAAAGTAACCGGCACATATTCTCTCATCCAGCTAAGCGTGTCTAAGTGTTGTGTGTACGATGTCGTGTGTGCACCTGGTCAGAAGTTGAGGATACTACCGGGGCGCACACACACACCAGGGTTGGACGCCGTGGACGCTCATTGGTGACGCCATCATACACCTATTCACAGGAGCGTATCGTATTTTCGTGAAAGCCCCCACCTGAAAAAAAAGAAGAGGAAGCTCGTCTGATCCATCAAAAATTCATTTCCTCCTTAAAAAAAAAATTCAAACATCTCTCACGAGATGAGAATAATTAAAAAAAAAATACAGTTGCAAAACATGAATGACGACAACTCACCTAATGAGAATTAAACTCTCCAACAAAAGAATTCCGTCATCCGTGTGGATAATGAGACACATAATAATAAAGAGAACAGAGCAAAAAAAAAAAGAAGTGAAAAAATTCTCTTTCATGCTCAAGTGCACTTCTCATGCTTTTTTTTATTTTTTTCTATTTCAAGGGTCTCTGCTTCACCATGAAAATTCCATCCATACAGTTAATAATCTCAAAGGTGCCTTCCACCGCAGCTCAACGACTCAGAAAAACAGTTTACATTAATTATGCAAATCATTAATAATTTCTCATCTATAAAGAAAAAAAAAACAAATTAGAACTGCAAATTTTTCGGAAAAAAAATTCAAAAAATAACATTTCCCGCCACTCAAGAAAATTTAAAATTAAAAAAAAAAAACAATTTCCCGCCACTTGAGAAAATTTAAAATTTGAAAAAAAAAGCCTGTAAAACGGCAGAAAAAAGTGAAAATCATTACGCATCAATAGAAGAGAACTCACGGTAGCCCTCCCCTTCTTTTAATGTAGTAATGCGGCATTACTGCCTCTCCTGCTTCCCTTTCCCCTCGCTCTCTTCTTACCCCCTCTTCTTCTTCTTTGCCCATCAAGCACGCACTGTAGTACGCTTCCCAAGGCCCCACCGGATACCGGTTAGGTTGAGCGTACCGTAGCCCCCGTAGAATGCCTATCGGCTGGGACATTCCATCGTGTGTCAGTCCGCTCTACGGTGTTCTTCTCTTTCTCGTTGAGTTACTGAACACACACACACAAAGTTACACACTTACAAAGTTGAAATATCAAGTGATTAAGTTAAGTTTCGAATTATTTCGTTGGAAAAAATTGCGCGTTTTTTTCTAAATTCAAATAATCGCGCGCTTTTTTCGCGAGTTTGAGTGAATTTTTTGGAGTAAATTGAAGGATTTTGTGGCTTTGACAGGAAAATCGGAGTTCTATTCATTCGCTGAATTCAATTGGGCCCTTTAGGTCTGTTTGGCGTGGTGCCTGTGTTTGTGTATATATATATATGTGTGTGTATATGCGCGCGCATGATTTTTATGTGTTTACGTGAAAAAAACCTGGGGTGTTTGTGTTAGGATCAACGGAGTGTTTAAATTCAAAGCAAATGTGAATTTCAGGGGAGGGGGAGATTTTTTTTTTTAAATTCAAATGTGAGTAAACGAAGGTGCAAGTGTGAGACGACGATGAACAGAAGAACGAGTGGATGAGACTTACTCGACTCGCTTGATGAAAAAGAAGCGATTTTTTCTTTTTGAGATTTTTTTTGATCTGATCTGTTTGGTGCTGAAAAACACATTTGTTGGGACTAGGTTCTGGGGAACTTCAATGACTGATTACTGATGGGGCTATTGTACTTGTAATTGTGACAGCGAGACTAATACATTAGCAGTACTGAGAAATAAAAGGAATTTTTTTCAATATTCAATTTGAAACGGTCCTTCTAACACTGGTGAGGGGTTCAAGTTGCCCTAGGGAATGTTAACGAGTCCTTGAAAAACACTGGATTTTTTTTTTGCGCAAGGCCTTGGAGTGTTGAGGGTTTTACGAGAATGACGATACCAGAGGAGTAAGTTAATTAATTTTGGTGGAATTTTGGGGGAAAGTTCATATTTTTTAGAGGAAAATGAAATTTGCATTCGACAATTTTTTGGAGTTGTTCTCAACAAATGAATGATTGAAAATAAAATGTTTTTTAAATGTGTACTTATAGGTTTTTGAATTTTTCAACTGTCCATATTTTTTATTTTTTTGAAAATAATTTATTTGGTGAGAGTAAAAAGGAGTAAAAATTGTTAGATGTCTACTGTTTTCAATATCATGGAATTAGCATTTTTCTGACAATTTTTTTGGAGTTTTCTCAACAAATAAATTATTGCGAAAAAAATATTGGAAATCTGGACTCATAGTTTTTTGAATTCTTCAAATGGGCATATTTTTCAAATAATTCATTTGCTAAAAAAATAAAAGAGGGGATATTTCAGATGTCTGTTATTGCCAGTATCATTTTCCTATCATAGATTGATTTGAGATAGGAGCTAAATGACAATGCCCATTTTGCCCCATTTTTTTAGCATAAAAGCAATTTTTTACGTGGAATCCAAAAAAGATAGAGAAATTTTCATAATTTTCTTTTCTAGCTCTAATTCAGAAGTTCAGAAGTAAAGCAGGATAAAACTCTGATTTTTTATTGCTTTTTCAAATCTTGGAAACTAAGTGGAATAGAGCGATTTCACCCGAATTCCCTTTTTGTAGCTCTTGAAATTCTCTAAAAAAGAATCGGAGGAAAAATGGCGTATCTCCATGAGTTTCCGAAATTTTTGAAAAAACAATATTGTTTAATTTTTTTTTCTTTCAGTGAAAATAAATTAACTTGACTTTTTTACCTCTTTACTACTGAATGAATCTCCACAAGAAAGGTGATTACGGAGATTTCTTTCTATCTTTTAGTTTTCATGACTTGACATTCACCAGAAATTTATCATCTAAAATTGACTCATCTCCATTCTCTACTTCACCGCAAAATGATTTCATTGAAATCAATTTTCATATAATCCAGCAAGTTCAACGATCTATAAAAACGTGAGATTGTAAAATAATCTCTCATTTCTATCCCATTTCACCAGTAATTTTAGCAATTCAACAGTTGCAACTGGGTGTTTCTCTGTAAAACGTGTATCCGGCACAGAGTTTACCTACATTCGTTATTTCTCTTCCATGACTGACGCTACATTATCGCTTCTAGTCCAGTTATTCCACTGTAATATTCATTTTATTCAAGTAAAAAAGGCTTGAAGATTTCCTTCCACTTGGAAATCATGAAAAATTAATTTTTTCCCAAATTTTATAATCATGACTGGGAATTAAAAGCGTGTTACACATGCTTACATTAATTAATAGATAGAATTAATTATATTTCCATTATTAACATAATCTAATTAAATGAAGAAAAATATCGCATTGACTTGCGATCGATTACTTTTAGATATCGATTAATCGATGCGATATCTCACATCAAATTGATGCTATAAAAAAATAAAACCACATCAACTTCCGATCGATAATTTCCAAATATCGATTAATCGATATATCGCATTGAATTCGAGATATCGCATATTATTCGATAATTCCATTTCACTCCTTTTAGTTTCAGGAATTACGGACAATCGACAATACAAAAATCCAAAAATTTCGACTAATCGATATCAATATTCGACTAATCGAATTTCAGATGAATCGATAAATGTCTTCTATTTCACCTGTCTCAATTTGCAGAGAGATGCATCTATTTTATTTATTCAAGAGGAAGAGAATTAGAAATTTCGATTAATCGAGGCGATATCTCGCACTGAAGTCGACATATCGTATATCATTAGACAGTTCCGTTCCACCACTTTTAGTTTAGGGGGGATGTGATTATTTTCTTTTTCACCGTTTTTAACTGAGAGTGCACGGAAGCAACAGGTGTCCCTTCACAACTAAATGCACACACGTTTCTTCAGCTCAAGACTCAACAACTCAAACCGGATGTGTTTTATTTTTTTTTTTTGACTATTACGGATTCCCATAAACAATGCATTTCAAAATCTATTTTGTACTATAACGCGGGAATAATCCCACGCGCGCATTCGATTGGAAATTTCTGATAATTTTAGCATTCACGAGAAATGAAATTATGACTTTTAATTTTTTTCAGTCAAAAAAAATTTGGAAAAAAAAATTGATTTTTTTTCACTCAAAAAAAACAAAAATTGACTAACGAAAGAAAAAAAAAACTAATCAGCATTCACATAAGCACAATAGATAATCTGTGAAATAGTTACACGTAGTCAATGAACACAAGTACAATCACACAATTCGGATCAATGTACATTATGTTCTTAATTATTATTTACAATTCCGGTGGTGTAAGCATGTAAAAATACGTGTCTACACGCCGACAGGATGTCACTGAAATTCTTGTATTACTCACTCATGAAGTTATTCAGTTGTCCCAGTCCTATCGCACTATATCGACCACGATGATACATCCGCACGTCATAGACATTAATTTCTTCGAGTACTGGGAAAATTATATAGCATTAGGCTTTTCTGCTGTTGGTGGTATGTGATGTTGAAAGGTAAAATTTTTTGGATAATTGTAGAGGGGTTGGGGAATTTCGATGAGAATTTAATTGGGTCAGATGAACTCTTGTTTGTAATAATGACGAAATAATATATATCTAGGGAAAAACAGGGATTCTGATGAAACGGTGAGAGATTGAATTTTTTCTATCTAATGATTCCTTTGGGAAGCTGAGGAAATTTCCGGTGGAAAACATGTGCCAGATATGATTTTTTTGGGTTTTTGGAATTTTGTTTTTTTTTTGAAAATTGTCATTTTTTCCCTCTGATTGCCATTTTTTTTGGGAAAACTCACTTTTTCGGGAATAGCTAGTGGTCGTAGTGACCTGGCGTCGATCCTAAATGAAAGGTCAGCTCATTTCCCTTCGATTCTTGTCATTTCAATTCGTTTGAATCGAATTTTTTCAATTATTAGGAGGTTATTCCCTAAAAAGAAACAGTTTTTGCTCTCTTTCTACTACAAAAATCGATCATTTTCTTCAAAACCTTCATAAATCAAAAGGAAATGAGCTCATAATTCATCTGAGAACATTCCTAGGTCACTAGGGCTGATAGAACCAGAGATATCGTCACAAAAAGTGAAATTTTCCAAAACCGAATACGATTTCACCTCTATATCTTCACCAAAAAAATCGAAATTTTCGAAATATTGAAAAAAATCAACGCTGGCACGTGATTTTCACCCGAAATTTCCTCAGTCTTCGAGTAGAATTATCACAAAAAAATATATATCTCAAATATTTTCCCAAAATTCGAAATAAATTTTTTTAATCAGTTTTTTTAAACTTTTTCATCATTTTCTCAAAAAAATCAGGTTTTTGGAAATATCTCAAAATCCAAGGGAAATAACTAAATTGTTAATAGCTTTTTTTTGTATTTCCCGTGTAATTCCCGTCTACAGAGAAAGCTTTCCAAAAAAAATCTCTCTATCTCCCTTAATCTCTCGTTAATCCCCAAAAACCAATCAGACTCACTACCTCCCCCAAATTCCTTCGTTATCTCCATCCATCCATCCATCGATATTTATGTACATCGCATTACAGATGACATTAAAGAGCATTTAATTCCACACGTTTCGAATAATCAATGATGTTCTCCAAACTGTTGCTCAATACCTGATTGTGTGTGCATGAGGCAGTGGATAATCATTGAAATATTAGGTTTACGGGTGTGGCCTCCCTCCCTCGAAAGTATATTTCATATTGTGTGCTAATGGGATAGTACATATATATATATATATATATCTATGTATATATATACAATGTGACAATAGCATTGTCAGTAACTGTGGCGGAAAGAAGAGAAAAAAAATGAGAATAAAAAGAATTGGGGGATTGTGAATTGTGTTACTGGTGGGAATGACTTTTTGGTAGATCCGGTGTTTTTTTCAAGGGGGTCACTCAAAATCTACCCCCATTGATATGCAAACTTATTTTGTATATATGTGTCTACACACTAGCTGTAGCCAGTTCATTCATAGCAAACCGTTACTTTTAGTAATACGATCAGGTTGTTTTTTTTTTGTTTCTTTAATATTGTGGAGTTAGTAACGAAGTGGCGTAAGTGTCATTTTTCCACTTTTTTTTCTGGAAAAATAAAGGGGCACATGTTTTTCTTCCTCTCCAATCGGTTTATCTCGGACTTTCATGCAATTTTGGTTTCAATTTTGCTGGCAAATTGAAAAAAAAACAAAGCAATGTAAATGCGAAGATACGCCCCTTCTACTCTAACATGAGTATTTACACCACTTTGTGTTATTCTGATTTCCAGTTACCTAAATAACGTCAAAAACCGCATAAACAGCATTTTCGCCTTTTTTTCGGAGATGCGCCTCTTTCACTCCAGAATAGAGCGGTTTGGAACTTACGCCACTTTGCTTTTAAGGCGACATTTTTTTTCTTCAATTCAACGCTGCTCGTATTCTCTGCGTAATGAATGAAATTCTTGAAAATTCCATTCTATTTTTACTGAGTAAAAATATGTAGTTGGAATGTTGGGCTAGGGCTGGGGGCATTAAAATGACGCAGAGACCCTTTCCGACAAGCCAGCATAAATGACCTGCTCCCTCGTTAAATGTTTTTCACCTCTCTTTCTCGAAAAAACTTCCAATCCCTTTTTCTTCATTAAAGATTAACGAGTAAATCCATTTGAATCCATTGAAACTTCCCGGCTCTCTTTGAAGTGAAAATTAACCATTTTTTTTCTTTTAATCCGCAGAATGGCCGCAGAAGCTGCTAACAAAAAGGCTGAACGCGAGGCACTTCGTGGTGTCATCCAACAATGGAACGCAAATCGTCTCGATCTCTTCGAGCTCTCAGAGCCAAACGAAGTAAGTTTGCACATCTTCCACAGAATTTAATAAAATTAATCTATTTAATTGTAATAAAAAAAATAATCTATTTGAGTGGTATCTAAATAATTTTTCCTTTTTTTTCTTCTCTCCCCCACAGGATTTAGAATTTCATGGCGTTATGAGATTTTACTTTCAAGACAGTGGCCAAAAAGTTGCAACTAAATGCATAAGAGTAGCCTCTGATGCAACAAGTCAGGCTGTGATTGAGACCCTTATCGAAAAATTCCGTCCTGATATGCGTATGCTCTCTGTTCCTGAATATGCACTCTACGAAATTCACGAGAACGGAGGTAAACAATTTTTTTTTTAAATAATTCTTACGTTTTTAGATGAGAAAATTTTTGTCAATACTTTTTTCATAGCGCCGAGTCTTCTTTACGAAAAAGGCAGACTGAGGAAAAAATAAGTTTATTGACTTTGAAAAAAAAAATCACTCCAAAAAAATTCGATATATATGGATATAAAAGTTGGGAAGGAAAATTTTCCTAATAAAAAATAATATTAATAAAAAAATTTCCTGTTACACGATTTTTTATTCTTAGTGCATGATAAAGTTTTCCCTATCTTAACGAGTTACGTGCTTCTAAAAATAGCAGACATCTAAGAATTTTTCCTTTTTTTCCTGAATGGATAAATTAATGGAGAAAAACGAAAAATCCGCGCATGTATAGAATTCTGAACATTATAAATGTAATTTTTTTTTAATGATAATTTATTTGTTTAAAAAATCGGAAAAATTGTCAGATGTGTGCTAATTTCATAATTATCAATTTACCGAAATATTTCCTTTTTCATAGAATTTAATAGAATTAAAATTGAATTGATTTACAGAGGAAAGAAAACTGGGTCTCGAGGAAAAGCCACTTCTTGTCCAATTGAATTGGCACATTGACGATCGTGAGGGACGTTTTTTACTTCGTAGAATTGACGATAAAACTAATGCACAGGGTGTTGGTTTTGCTGAGGGCACAAGTTTCAGACGAAAATTAAGTAAAAGAGAAAAAAAGCAGATGAAAAAACAGGAAAAATTGAGTCGTCTTAAGAGTACAGAGCAGGATGAAAATACCGTTCCAGTTGATCAGAATGGTGTTGCTGAAAAACTTTATACTGGTGAGAATTACATGGCATTACTCAATGGCATTTCCTCCATAAAACCCATCTAATACTATGAAATGCTTCACGGAAGTCTGAATGCAACAATAAAATAGGAGGAAGTAGTCTTAGAATTATTGATTTAACGTTTTCGAAATAAAAAAAGGCACTTTTTATTCCATAATGTAAACAGTTTGCTATCTATCGATTAGCAGGTTTTCGTTGCCAAGCTCCCTTTCTGCGTGGATCGATATGTCGTTAATCGGTAACACTGTACGTGCGGTTTAATAACGTTTTCTGGGGAATTTCTTCGTTCGCTTCCTCACAAACTTAATTTCCCGAAAAAAAAATAATTTTTCTTTTTTGTGAAGAAAAATTAGATTTACGAATTGGCTCATTACGAAAATCCCTTCATCTCAGGACACCCCCCCCCCCTCTCTCTCTCCTCCTCCTTAAAAAAAAACACTAATATTTTCTCCTCTTCTTCTAGAATTACCTGAAACAAGTTTTACAAGGAGCATATCAAATCCTGAAGCTGTTATGAGACGCCGTAGACAACAAAAATTAGAGAGAAAATTACAACAATTTCGTAGTAAAGATGGTGGACCAGATACTGGCGGAACATTGAAAATTTATGGTGAGGCACTGTGCAAAGATGTGCCTTACAAAACTCTATTGTTGAGTGTTAGGGATTCAGCAGCTCAGGTAGTCAGGGAAATGCTGTCTAAATACGGACTAGACAAGGTTGATCCCCAGCAGTATTGTTTGGTGCAGGTGAGGAATTCTCTCACGAGTACAAAAATTTAATACTCTGAAGCAGAATTTTTTTTTTTGTGATTTTTAACTGAATTTTTTCGTATCACGTTATTTTAATCCAAACATTCTTGTTTCTCCATTAATTCATTTGGGATAATTTTTTTTTTTGCTTCTTTTTTCCTCTATTCGCTCCTCTTCGTATTTATATAAATACAAATGCGGAGAGATGAATGCAGGATGCTGCATAATGCGCAGTTTTACGAAACTTGATCTTACATTTTTAGGGAACACAATGGATTGAAACAAGTTTTTTTTCTCTTTATTCATTCATTCATGCACAATTGAATGTGTTAAATTTCAATGATTCAAATATTTCTCGTTTACATTTCAATTGAAATATCTTCTCATTCAGTCAATGTAATTTTATAAGGATCAGCACGTGCTGTAACAGAGTCAATCGACATAGGGACATTTTTATCTCTAATTAAATTATAATTTTTATTGGATTTTTATATTTTTTTCTTTCTTCTATTATTTTCTGTGGAATTTTTTAGTGTCGGTAACACAGTTTGCTACAATATCATTAAATTCTCTTTATTCCTAAGTCGGTAATACACGCCTCTACAATTCCTCAGAACGGAAACTCCGAATTTTCACGTATTTTCAAGCGAAAATTTATCTGAAAAATCTTTCCTTTTTTTGTAGGTAAATGGCGAATCTACGAATAGTAATGCACATCAAGAGTATATTCTGGATGACGATGAGTGTCCGTTGGCAATATTGATGAACCATCCATCGACACGTGGTGAGTGTTTTTTTTACTTACGAAAAAATTCAGGGTTTTCGTTTCGTTTAATTAAATAATGAAGAAGAGAACATAAATCCATCGTTAAATTTAAGGTAACACTGTAATGAAACAGAATACGTTTCCCCCTAAAATTTTGGATCGTGCACGTCATTAGTACCATCGTTACTCATCAAAGGTGTAATTAGTGCTCAAATTTTGAGACAACTTCACCCAAACATTAACGATAAACAACGTTTATTAGCATGATTCAAATTTCCAAAACTTGAAAACCACATCAGGATGAACTTTGAAACGTTAATTATTTCGTACACTCGTGTTTACATTTCTCGGCTGAATTTCAAATTATGCTGACGAATTTTAGAAGTTTGAAGGACGAGAGGAGTTGATGGAAATTGTTCTCATTCAGGTTTTCGTGTGAAATATTTTGAAATTTATGGGAAATTGCGAAACTTTCGTAAACATTGTTTCGATTGCGAAAATTTCGTGACAATTTCATTTTAAAAGAATGATTTCATCTCACTATTTGAGATTTTTCAAAATTTTAAAAATTAGTTCTGAAATCATTTCGAGAATTATTTTCAAGATTTTTCTCAAATTTAACTCCGGCAACCTTTTTTTGCCCACATATTTCAAAAGTCAATTTCATTACACAATTTAAGATTTTTCAGAATTTTTGAAATTATTAAAAAAAAATAATTTTCGAAATCGTTTCGAAAATGATTTAGAATATTAATTTCGAGATGATTTTGAAAATTATTTTTCAAGATTTTGCTGAGGGCTTTTTTGTAGCTCTATTCTCCTCTGCAAAAAAGGTTTTTATGAGAATTCCTAAGAGATGATCCTCGAAAAAAAAAATTTACCAGTGCATCAACTTCCTGTTTCTATTTATATTCCAATGACTCGAGAATAAGCAAGAATAATGTAGTTTTATCAAAAAACATGTTTCTACATTCAGGAACAATTCCATATTTAGATAAAGCATGATAACAAGAGGCGCCTGCATTCTTCCCCCTTTTTCCAATGCCAATATATTTATAATATCACTGAACATATGATTCCACTAGCCAATTGACTTTTCCATCCTCAGATTATTAATAGAAATGTCTTACGAGGCGTGAAGCTACTTCAGTTAATTAAATTCATTCATGTGGATTATGATTTTCATTAATTCATAGATAGATGAATATTGGCACTAAGTTTCACTCAGCTTCTAAACAAGAATCTCAAGATGTTTTGCAACGTTTGGTAGAGCTACGACCTACGTCACTTGAAAATTTATTTTCTTCTTTTTTCTCCAACTACGTTTACACTTGAATTTTTTTTAAGCTTGCACGATCCAATTAGCGAGCCACGCCTTAAGGCTTTCTTCAATTCCCAAAGAAAAAGAAGGAAAAATCTTCACCTCTTTCAGTTTGCCAAGGCAAATTAATGCCTTTTGTCATGTGGTATTCAGGGGAAAAGGTGTTTCAAAAGAAATCTTCTCTTTTTGTTCCTCTGGAATTTTTACACTTCTTCACGAGCCTTTTTTTTGATGGAGGGGGCAGAGAAAGATGAAATTTTTCTTCTGAGTGATTTCAGTAATGAAGTGGAAAAATAAGATTAATGTGTCAGAGTAAATTGGTTTTTCTTGAATATCTCGAGATTTGGGGGAAATAGAGGAAGTTTCATGGGAAGATGTTTTTTTTGGGAAAAGAAGAGCTAAAAAAGAGATTTCTATTTTAAAAAGTCGCAATTTTATTTTTTTCAAGATTACTTTTTCCATTTAATTTTTTTTTCTTTATTTTTTCTAATTTTATTCTAGTTTTTTTTTTTTTTTCACTATTTTTTTTCTGTTTTATTTTATGTTTAAGATATTTTGCGAAAAATAATTCTTTAAAAATAGACTCAATTTTTTAATTTCATTGATAATTCAAATTATTTCTTCATTGTTTGTTCAATTAAATGAGCAACAATGGATTTATTAATCTATCATCATAATAGAGAGAAGGTCATCATCAATTGGAGCTTAATTAATGCTGAAATAATCTCGATAATCCAGTAATCCATTGTGCAAATGGACTTGATCCCCAGCTGTTGAATTTTTATCTTCATCCAATGAAGAAAAACCTCTTTTGTTCTCAATTCCTTTTATTCCCCTCTGTACCCTTCAAAATTCAATGGCAATGAGAGGAATTGAATTTTGGATAACGAGGAGCTGATGGATTTTTTAGATTCTCTCAGCTCTCTATTGAAAAACAGGCGAATTTCTGGTGGAAAATAGGATAATAGAATCGATTTTGCTCCAATAGTTTCTGGGATAATGCGAAAAGTTTTAGCTACGTTAAAAACTTTTTTTTTCTTCTTAGTATCTAGGAGAATGTGGGACTGAAGGCAATTGCATTATAGTAAATTTGCAAAATCTTTCAATTTTATTATCTCCGAAATGTGATTTTTTCTCAATTAAGATAGTATCTCAGAATACGGTAGATGAAACAGGAAAAAATGAGGATTTGTACGTCAGTTTCCAATTAATTGCTGATAATTCGGGAAAATATGCTTTAATTTACCCGAAAAAATTGATTAAACTATTCGAAAGTCATATCTTCAGCTTGTGAATATATATTTTTTCTTTCTCGAATTTTTCTTACATCAATCTCCTATCACATGCATGAGATAGAGAGAGAGGAAAATAGTTACGACTACCTTCTAATTAAAATTTCTCAATAACTATACGGTGAATTGAATTTTTTTTTGTTCTATTATTTAGTTAAAATGCTGTTTTCTTCGTCAATTGTTTTTAAATAATGGATCAACCCTGTGAATTTTTAGTAATTTCGTTATTTCTGTCCGATTAAGGGCGTTCCATCCTCACCACCGGTATTTTCAGTAACTTTGATAATTCATATCTTTTAAATACACACAAAAAAAAAATTATGAAAAAATTCAGAAAAATATCCTCGTTGATGAGACATGAAAAAAATGAGGGATTAACTCGACTTCAATTCGCTGGGATTCTACTTTAATACACCCTACCTTCGAAAATACTTCAACTCACAAAAAAATAAAGAAAAATCGAAAAACGACAATTTAATCCTTTTCAAATTATTCCCCGAATATCTCCAAAATGAATAGATCTAGGCAAAATCCTCGAGAGACCTTTTGCCGCAGAGAATTAAATTCTCTGCAAAAAATAAAAAGCCCTCTCGTTAAATTCCCCTAAACCCAATGATTCCCAAATCCGTCTGAATCCATTGAACCAACCGATTTATCACAAAAAAAAACCAACTCTAAAAAATTTCAGACTAAAAATCCCTCCAATCCCGAGAATTTCATTCACCAGACCTCATTACCCTTCACTCCCACCACCTTTCTTCCCCCTCTCCCCTTCCACATCATCCCTCCACTCGCTCCATTTCGCGCATAACAAACCCCCGAAAAATTCCCAGGATACGACAGCTCAAATCTGGAGATAGACGATAGAAAAAGTGGAAAAACGTCGGATATATGCGGTCCCAAGTCCTTAAAGAAATGGCCACTTGTGTCTGTCTTTTTTTTTTCCTATTTTTTATTTTTTTTCCTACACGTTCCTCGTTTGTGTGGGTGGGCTCTCCATTGCTATGTGCATGTGTATTCCAGATAAATTGAAATAGGCGAAGTTGGATTGGTTCATGCCCAGGGTGTGGGAGAGCAAGAGAGAGAAAAAGAGAAGGAGAGAGAGAAAAAGAGGGAGAGAGAGAGAGACTCCAACACTCGGGGCTAGTTCAGGGGGGGTCACGCTGTGTTCGTGCTTAACCAAGCTCAGTTGCCTCTCGGTATTGGCACCGACTCATTCTCATATTCCACTCTCGTCATGGAGAATCACCTCCACTTCATATAAACAAAAAAGTAGTGTTAATCAATTTTTGATGTTAAAAAAGAATGAATGGTTAAATAGATTAATTAATTAAAAAATGTTTTACGTTCGCAAAAAAAAGGAGCTTTACTCTATAAAAATGAGTAAAAAATAGTGAATATTATCTTGGATTCAATCATTTTTTAATTTAAATCATGGTTATATTAATTTCATTAATTGCCATTAATTCACCTGTTTATTAACGATTAATTACTGGAATTTCACGCAATTACTGAAGGATTAAATGCCCGAGATAATTACGAGACTCAGTTGGACTGTCAATATGAGTCAGATAATATTTGCTAATTAAATAAATTAATCTATTATCATTTTTTATTAATTACACAGTACAACGATTAACTTCATCGAATTGTTTAATACATAAATAGTGAACGCCTAATTTATTGTGAATGTCAACAAGAAAAAAAGGGGGAAAAAATATTAAGGATTATGTGAATTTTTTCATGAAATAATTTCGTGAAATTGACTATTTTTCTTCTTTTTTTTATCAATGAAAATTTTAATGATATACAATTATTTATAGATAATTTAATACACTTACGTAGATTTTTACATTAAAAAATTGACCAAAAGAAAATGGAACCAATTTAATCAATTTAAAAGTGGACCAATTTTACAATTAAATGCAACTGATAAATTCATCAATTTTTGGAGATTATTGATATTTTAATTTAAATTCAATGAAACGAAAATTATTAAAATTATATTGGAATTGAGGAAATTTAATGATTAATTCAAATGAACTTGCGTAAAAAAAAGTGCCGGTAATAATTATTTTATTTATTCATATCATATTATAATAATTGGAGATTTATCTGTGATTAACGAGGCAAAATGATGGATTGGGGAATAAGACGTAAGCCAATTTATATATTTTTTTTACCACATGAAATCATAAATCTTGACACGTTTATCCAATACATTTCTCTTCATCTTGTCTCCTCTTAGTCCCAACATTTTTCGCTTTTCTTTAGTAATGAATTGTTGACATGGACGATTTATACTGCTTGTTATTGTATCTTTCCGCATTGTTAAAGCTATTGCTTAAAAAAATTGGCGGGAAGTGGATGGAGAAGACAAAACATTCTCGACATCAGTTTTTTTCTGAAAAAATCTCGAAAAAATAAGAAATCGAGGCATTTTTATAGGAAAGATTTTTGTAAAAAATTTTAAGAACCATGAAAAAAAGTTGTTACAATGAGAAAAAAAGGGGAATTTGGTGCAGAAAATTGGCTTGGTTTTAGAAAATTCACGCTGCTCCAGAAAATTGCGGTATGTCACCTTGGAAACAAGGTGGCGTAAGTGCTATCTATGTGCATATCACATACGCCACTTCATTTCTAACACTGCAAAAAACAAATGTTTGAAATTAAGGCACTTTTGGAGATACATTCAAGACACTTTGAAGACGCAATTTTTAATGAATATCAATTTTTAGATATTTTCTATCGATTTTGAAATGTTTGTTTTTCCAACTGACATTTTAAATTAAGATACTTCTTCTCTCTCAAAAATGTATTTGCTCTCTTTCAATATCATTCATGTTATTCAGCATAGAATAACGTCTTAAAATCGAAAGGGTGTAAGTGCTGTGTATAAGCATAACACTTACGTTCTTTTGTTTCTAAGGCAACGATATGTATAGGCTCATGGACATTTACATATTACACATTTACATTTGCTTCCCCTCCCCTTCCACCTCATTTTTGTATTTTACATAGCGAAATTTCAAATGTCATGTCGCAGTGCGTTGTACTTATCTTGAATTAGCAAAAAGTTTAAAATTAAGAATCCTTATTTTTACAGTAAAGGTGACAATATATAGATATAAAAATAGGGGCAGAAAATTCTGTTACAAAAAAACGTTCTTGCCACATTTTTTTTTTCTTTTCTCAATGTAGAAAAGTTTTGCTATCTCGCTTAATTTCCGAATTTCAAGATATCTCTTCACGAAACTAATGGAAGTCATGGGGAAACTTCTGAAATTGAATTTTCCAGAATTCCAGAGATTGGTTAATTTCATTTCTCAAATAATATCTGCATCTGACATCTGCATAAATCTGCATGACAGGCTTCTCCTTGAAATGACAAAATCAGCATCAAACCCCTGCAATTTTGAAATTACTGTATCCATGGAGATGTAATATTGCAACTAAATACATTGTCTACTTCTAATAAATCTGAACGTTTATATTCCGCTAGAAATGGGTGATATGAAGAGAACCGTGGCAGAGGTTATCACCAGTATAAAAGAACATATATATATATATATACATGTATTTAATAAAAGGTATATCCTCTGACCTACATATCTCTCCATGTACTTTCCAAGTAGTACAGTGCATATTCACTGAGAATTCAAGTTTACACAATTTACGTCACACTTGAAATTCAATATATTGATAAGGGGAATTCAGGCAAAATGAAGATATTAATGAATATGATAATTCCTTAGCAACGTGTGTGTGTATGTGCTTTTGTTTATCGTTCATCAATAGTTTCATTAAGGTCTATTATTGAATTCAAACAATAGAGCTTGAATTTGATTAAATTTTAAATGAAATTTCAGTTGGAAATTTTTATTTTTTTGATTAAAAAATAGGGATATCTAGATTTTCTTTTGATTTTATTGGGAAAATCGAGAATCTTTGATGGAAAATGCGGTAATACAATCTCTTCTGGTCCATCAGTTTTCAATTCATTCTAAAACCTATTTTCTCTACTCATTTCTATTTTTTTCCCAAGATTATTGGAAATAAAATATTAGATTTCAGGTGAAATTTGCTAGAAGCTTTCGAAATAGGATATTTTGCAGGATTTTATTGGAAAGCTCAGAAAATTTCAGATGGAAAACATGTGCCGGAAGCCATTTCCATGAATTTTTGAAAAAATCCATAGAGTGCTACCTCAATTTCCAGCAAAATTTGTAGAATTTTTTAATAATTCAGAAAATTCAGTTCTGGCACAGGTTTTCTATCGAAAATGCTGTAATACAAACACTTTTAGCCCATCAGTTTTCAATCTACTTTAAAACAGATTTTCTTTCCGCATTTCTATTTTTTTTTCTCGTGATTTTGATTATTATTTCAACCAAATTATTTGATTTCAGGTGAAATTTGGTGGAAGTTTTTGAGATAAGATAATATTCTTCATGATTTCATTGAAAAGCTAAGAACATTTCACATAAAACACACTTGCCAGAAGTAATTTTCATCAATTTTTAAAAAATTCAGAGTCCTATCTTAATTTCCAGCGAAAACTGTTGAATAAAAGAAAAAAATCCATAAAATTCACTTCCGACACATGTTTTTCACAGGAAATTTCCTCATTTTTTCAATTGAATCACTTAAAAATAATCCATCTTCCACCATTTCCTCACAATTCGCATTTTACCCCAATTTCCTTAAATTTTTAAGTGAAATTTTAATAATTAAAAAATACCATTAAACTTCCCCACGCTAAAACCTCCAATTAAATTCACCTAAACCCCATAATGAGTATGAAACAGACCACATCACTTGAATAATTCAACTTAATCTACGTTTGCGTTTAATTTAATTGCATTTCGTCTTATTCCTCGATGTCTGCCCCGCCCTACATAAAACAGATTATTACCGGATAGGCTTTCTTTTGCTCTCTCCCACTTGATTCTCCACTATTCTAGATAATCCATTGACCCATAAAAGTGTCAAGTTCCCGATGACTACCACAAGTTAAGCCAACATCTGTTCGTCCTTCATTACACCAACATGTAATGTCAACGGAAATGCGTCTTCACCAAGAATTTCTCCTTATTCCACAAAATATCTCGGAAACTAAGTGAGATAGAGTAATTTTTCAGGAAACCTTTTTTGTAGCTCTCGAAATTCCCCACAAAAAAGTATTCCGTCAAAATTGCTCTATCTCCCATCCTTTCGGAGTGCCTATCAATCCTAACAATATAAAGTCGTCAATCAAGAAAAAAAGCTCAATCTTTTCTCTTTGACTTTATCAGTGATGCCCTTGAAAATAACTCTATAGTCACATGATAATATTGACGAACTACTGGAAACTATAGGTGTTTGACTTAGGTAAATTGTCTTTGCAACTCTTGGGGCACTCCACGTTTTTCGATTGGTGGGGAATAATGAATGAAAACGCCTGCCACGACGTAGCAAACTCAAGTGAGATGCCCGGAATCGATAGGCCGAACGTGCGCCGTGCTTGTTGCTCGTGGCAGCGTCCTCGATTTAAAAGTCATGTACGCTCCCATTTTCTAAAAATAACAAAAAGTCTAAGAATTAAGTGAAAAGTTGAATTATTCGGGGTAATTTCAAGGAATGGGAAAAAATTTGATTTTTATTAATATTCATAACACGTGACTGCTTTGATGTTATTTGACAGCTTTCGTAGCTCCATTTCCTTGAATGGGTCAATCAAATGACTCATTTAGTTTTGCCTGCTTTGAGCGGAAATGGTGAAGCAACAAATGAACTTTTGTGCTCTTCAATCTGCCGTTTTTTCATTAAGATTAGGTTTCGCCTTTTTTCTCTTTCTTTTTTGCGGATCATCTTTCGGCTAGACGGAGGGTTATTTCTTATCGGGTAGTGCTGGACGATTCGATTTCATTTTCTATTTTATTATGCAATATACACTGACCTCTTTCATTGACTGATAACACAACAAAAAAAAATCGAGTGTCCGTTGATTTCAGACATCGGATATTGTCGGAGATGATGAGATGTTAAGTTTCACTTTTTTTAGGAAGTTGAATTTTTGGATTTTGATGGTTGCATTGGAAAGAGCGGGAAATTTGAGCTGGGAAAATGTTATAAGGACCTTCATAGCAAAATTATCCAGGATTTTTTTTCGGAGTGAAGGAGTTGACGAAAAAATCTGAGAAAAATTGAGAAGATGTTCCAGAAGGTTGACATTGTTGTTGAATTTTTTCAGATTTATTGCTGAAGTTGCCTTTTTTCTAAAAAAAATCCCAGATTTCCTCGCCCAGCAGGATCATTTAGCCTCTATCTCTCTCATTACATTTCAATTTTCATTCTGATATATCATAAATTCATTCATTCGATATTGAAGTATAAAATTCTGCATCTAATTATGAATTTAACGAAAATTATAAGATTTTTTTAGGAAACTCTCGACATTCCCCGAATAATACCCAGCTGCATGCATACATTTGAACATTCATTGCACGTATAGGACGATAGATTACACGCACAACTATGCCAAACAATCACGTCCAAGCAGCGGCCAGCTGATTGCCTCGCTTAATCGTGAATTCTGACAAATCTGCCTGTTTTCAAAATTGAAGAAAACAAATATGTGGTAAAAAAATCTGAATTAATTTCAAATTACTCCGAAATACTGAAAGAAAATCCCTATACAGTTTCTTATCGAAATCATTCGACTAGATTTTCAGAAAGACCAAGAAAACCTGCCCAATTTAATTGATTTTTGAGTTTATCCTGTTTAATCTGTGTTAAAGTTGGAAATTTGAGTTTAAATATCTCATTAACCACGAATTAAAAAATTTTCAAATTTCACAAAAAAAAATCAAAAATAACATAATCAATTATCCCCCCAAATTTGAAGAAAATCATTGGATGACTCAAAATCACATATAACTATCTCAATCCATAATACTAATTGTAATTATCTCCACCAATTTTTTCAAAGAGGTCGCATACATTGTTTTCCTCTTTCTATCCACTCTATCAAGCATAACTAATTTGTGGTGTTCTACATAATTTGGTTCGATAAACTTACAAATTACTTGAGCCATTATCAATGCAAAGTCCTTTATTGTCGCGGGTGCTTATCTAACCGTTATATAATTCGAACTGAGTCGTAGTTATTGAATTCTGAATGGGTTGCATGAGCACTTTGAGGAGACAATGCATCAAGCGATTGTTTACTATTTCCAAAAGAAAACAATAAATAAACGGAGAAGGAGCAGATAAAAATCGTTTGATGCTTGTCCCACATGGAGAAAAAAGTACACCACAATCCCTTGCGATTCCTCTACAAATTAGTGTGCTGTCCACTAGTCATGGAACCAAACGAGGCCACCAAAGGAAATCGAATATGGTTTCCAATTTTTTTTCGTAAGATGTCCTTAACATAGTAATGCCGATACTGCCCTAGTCAGTGGTTATAGTATCTCGTTTGAATCATGAAGTATTTACACACTAAATAGCGCTCCGAGTGAGTAAGAGAGAGAAAGAAAATATGAAAAGTACAGTTCCCATAGTTATTCACTAATTACTACTATTACATGTTCTGAAGCTGCATTTTCAAGAGTTTAAAATGTTTCATACATCATCTTCTATTATTTCCTTTTTTCTTTATTCAAATCGGAACCGTCAATTTTGTAGAATATGATAAAATGTGCGATTTTCCACAAGGCTCAATGTTTGATGTTCTACCGGTATGTTATCAAAATTTAAGAATGTAAGAAGTCAATGAAGTTTTTTTCCAAGGTTCTCCAATTTATAAAGAAACCGTATGCAAAATTGTGGATTTCTGTCATACCTCGTTTAAAAGTTATGAATTTCTTAAAAACCATCGTTTAACATGTGTTCTTATGAAAATTTCAAAAAAGCTTAAGGAACTTTTCGAAAAATTCTCCAAATTCGATGGCAATTCTGGATGTAGGTGAGAAATAACCCTCCGCACAAACGTTACATTTTTATACGACAATTGGGTCAATAATTGGCATGAAAATTCATAAGAATGATGGAAAAATTGTCACTGGGGCGTGAGTGCTGCCAACTTGTGTCGCCAGAATTTCCTGGAATGCAACGCTTTTTTCAAAATGATTAAATAAATAATCGAAAAAGTATCTGTGAAATGTAACAATAATAATAATAATAATATAATATTTGAACACCCGCCGCGTTCCATAATAACCTAAAAATAATTTTAATGAGTAATCGAAAAATTCATTTTTTCGTGTTTAATGATTGGAACACTGACGAAATCAATGCCCCACTCATGCCGCACAACCCCCGCTTACGGTATATGTGGAACACCCTTGAAAAATCAGATGTGTGACCCAATTCTTGGTGGGATTCTCTCAAAAATTAGGGTGCCACAGCTGAGTTTTTTTGGTTACCCCTGTTTGGTCGCATGACTAGTGGGATAGTACACTAATTTTCGATGAAATTTTCTGCAGAGTCCCCTGTGTTACCATCTTCTGCTTCGTAACACGAAGAAAGGGGATTCCCGGTAGAGGGTAAAGTGGCGATTCTGGGGTTGGTGAGAGAGAGGGCGCTACTATCTGGGAACATGTGCTCGCTTTAGGACACTCATGTACCAACATCGGTTATATGTTCAATTCAAAAGCAGTGAAAGACCCTTTTTCTGATCATAGATGCCATTGCTGTGACCACTAAACTATTAGCTCATTCAAACAGAATAAGCACTCGGAAACTAAGCGAGATAGCGTAATTTCTGCAGATACCTTTTTTGTAGCTCTCGGAATTCCCCACAAAAAAGGTCTCTACGAAATTTTCTCTATCTTCTTTATTCTTCGAGATCCTTTCAAAAAACGAAAAAAGAGAAACTT
Source organism: Aleiodes alternator (assembly GCA_963921955.1). Taxonomy (NCBI): domain Eukaryota; kingdom Metazoa; phylum Arthropoda; class Insecta; order Hymenoptera; family Braconidae; genus Aleiodes; species Aleiodes alternator. The sequence continues at coordinate 8,547,343 of OY998098.1, read as the reverse complement.
TAAAAAATTTGAAAATTCATTTTTTTTCGAAAGAAAAGCTTATTTTATTCATTAGAATTTACTTTAACCTTAGGTTCTTCAAAATATTTTTGAATCCACAGGAAATAGGGGAATTTCCCACATTTCCTTAAATACAAAAACGTGCTTCAACATTGTTAAGCAAGAAATAAGCATTATACTGGTGTTTTTTACGAGTGAGAAACTAGTACAAGTCACATAACAGGCAATTTCCGTTCAGTCGCCATTAGTGACGATTTTGTGAATGGCCAATGACTTATGTACACTTAAATGTTCTACGTACTTCTTTTGAAGAAGAAGAAGAAGAAGGCAATCAAAAAGTATACCATCATTCTCTCTATTCCCCCACTTTTAATCGCGGCCAGTTAATTACATTCGCCGTAATGCATACGTGAGCCAAAAACTCAAAGTGCCAGTGAAGGTAATTCATTTCATTTTTTTCTTTTTTTTTTATTATTATTTATTTCCCTCAGAAGTGCTATGAAAGTTGACTTGTAAAAAAAAAATAGGAAGTGATGTTAAAGATAAAAGTAGTTGTTACTGAGCATTCTCTCTCCTTTCTAGAATAATATAATGCCAACCGTAAAATTAGTTGAGAGTCTAGCGTATAATGAATGTGTGGCATTTGGTAATATACAGCTGTTTTCAAAATAGAGAAATAAATTAAATTAAATAATAATTCACGTAATATCTTTCACGTTGTTAATTTTTATGAATTTATTAAAACATTATTAGGATTTGAAAGTTGAATTTCATTGATTTCTTTATCTATGTAAATTATGACTTAATTAGGAGTGAGTCTTGGAGACTTTCTGGTCATGGAATCGTTGATCATTTTCGGGTAATTAGGTCGTCAATATTTCTGAAACTACTGGATTTAGGGAATAAATGTCAATAGACCTCTTTTTTAGGTTTTTCTTTCGAATTATTGGTGAACTAATAATGAAAAGGAACATTTACGTTTTTACCATAAATTTGATGGAAAAAAATCACATTAACTTCCGATCGATTATTTTCAAATATCGATTAATCGATGCGATATATCGCATTGATTTCGAGATACCGTACATCATTCAATAGTTCCGTTTCACTTGTTTTAGTCTAAAGAGATCATCTTCCAATCGATCAATTGGGAAAAAATTGATTAATCGATATCAAGATTCGATTAATCGAGGTCTAGATCGATCGATAATTTGATTTCGTTTTGTCTATTCTAGTTCAAAGAGAAAGAAGCATCATCACATCAACTAACAATTGATAAATTACATGATTCCGATTAATCGATACAATATCTCGCATTAAATTCGATATATCGCATCACTATAGATACTTCTGTTTCACCAGTTTTAGTATAATAGGATGGAACATCAACTTCGAATCAATCAATTTCAAAATTTCGATTCGATATATCGCATTAAATTCGAGATATCGAATTCCATTCGATAGTTTCGTATCACCAGTTTTAGTTCAACAATGTTTTCGAATTCTTCGAAATGTTCCGAATAATTCCAAAGCCTTAAAGTATTCGTAACTTCAAATTATTCAAATCCCCTCCCCTCCCGTCTCTAACTTTTGTAGAGAATTTAATTCGTTACAAAAAAAGGTCTCTCGAAAAATTTCCATAAACCCAATAATTTCCGAGATATTCACGAAATTTGTAAAATTCTATTATAAAAATTATATCTCAATATTTTTTATAATTAAACCATAAAAAATATTTAGATATTACTTATTCTATGATAATTATTTTAATTATCGCATTGAACCATAATTAACGGAAAAGCTTTGACCCAATCAGCCAGCAATGCAAGTTGATAATAACGAAAAATGTCTCATTTACACTAATTAAATAATGAAAAATTATAAAAATACATGAAAAAAAAATTATCAAACGTTTCTTTGATGCATTAAACATGCATGACTTTAGATTGAGTATTATGTGCGGCGTCTGCGCCAGTCACACGTGCGCCGTACTGACGGTTTTAACGTATGTGTTTGTTCAACGCTCTACTCTTATAACTAAAATTGCTGCAGTTTTGTTTTAACTACCGTTCATAACGTACCGGGCGTTTGTGTTTATGAAATTTGAAAAGAAAAAAAAAAAGCCAAATCAAAACTCGTTAAAATTTTGTTTAGACCTATCGCCGCAGGAAATTCCATAATTTTCATTAAAGAATAATGGTTACTCAAGAAAAATAAAAAAAATGAATTTAAAAATAATTTGGAAATTGTCATAAAAATTCGGATTAATTCCTTGTTATTTTTTTTCAAAAAATGGGAAATGAAGAAATCAGTAATACTCGTTTAATAAAAATTCCAAAACCCGATTTGATCAAAAAAATATACAAAATAATGTAAATGAAATGATTTCTTTACATTTTTTATTTTCATCAAAAATCAATATTTTTCCATGAAGTTAAAAATAATATAACTGATTCATAATACTAAAATCAATATGATTGGATTGTGGTCATTTAAACCACGTAGAAGTGGAAAAGTGGAGATACTATTGGGTGAGTTAAATGAAATGTAAAGGAAAAAAAGGTTTGAATTCAATTATCAGTTATGTCATTGTAATTGACAGAAATTTTATTGTGATAATACTTGTTTAACAATTCTGATAACATATGAATACGCAATCAATTTCAATCAGTTAGAATAATGGCTTCTGTAATGAAAATGAATTTTCATTTTCTATAACGTGATTTTTTGCCAATTATTACTTTTCGTTTCTAAAAATCACAAAAGAAAACTCTATTTTTTCGCTTGCAACTATCTTCTAACTTTGACATTTCCAATTTCATAGTTGTCAGAAAGAATGTTTCATTAAACATCAACAATTTCTCATTGAATTTTCCTAAAATCGAGAAAAAAATCTCAGGAAAAAGGTTTTTTTTTAAGCAAAAAAATGCTTTGAAGTTTTCAATTTCAAACCCTCTCATTCATACATTACTTTCACGTATGAATAATATTCAATGTAGTTTGATAGAGAATTCTTTGTGACAATTTTCCAATTTCCTGAAAGGAGAAAAATTTATTTATTACTTTTATCGAAATATCTTGGAAACCTCAAGAGATAGGAGTTTTTTTGGTGAAAACCACTACCATTTGGTAGAAAATTTCAAAAGCTACAAAAATTCATTGTAAAATTAATGATTAATTAACTCTTATTCCTCCAAAAATGTTCTATTTCCTTTGATTCCCGAGATATTCCCAAAACAAAGCTTCCATTCGGAAGCAAAACCGAAATTAAACGTTAGGTAATTGTGGAGAGACTTCGTTTTTAGCTCCAACGAATCATGTGATTACCCAATTCCATAAGCATACATACCACCATATGCATCTCTACTCATGCCACAGTCGAACGCAACAGGAAGCAACAAAGTGTTGTTGATAGATTTAGTTGAGTACAATTACTGATTGTGTTTGGCACATGTTGCCTCGAGGTTTGCACACTTTTCGCTCAGCAATATCATCGTAACATTATAGATTACTGCAGTTACCTATAGTAAACGCCATTAAACAGTAATACATACAAACAATACACACCCACATCTACCAACAGAACAATTGGTGATATTGCAGGGTGTATATCATTGACGTGCGTGACGATTCAGTCTTCTAAGTATAACACGCAGTACAAACTGTATTAAAATATAGGTCAAAGCACACAAATGATTGCTCATAAATATAGATATTCAATTATTACCACGTGGAAAAAACATTAGGGGTGATGCCAATGGTGGTATTAATGGTGGAATTAATTCATTAAGTGTGTCGTATAGAATTGATTGAAAATGCTTCTAAAATGAGTAGATATTGGCTGATGTTCACCATTTATTCCTTTCAATTTGTGCTAATGCATCAGTAGTGTTCTTCCGAATGATTGCTTCTAAATTTTAACTCAATTATCTTCGTATTGTCTTGAGTCAGAACAATAGATTCACTCTGTATTATAATTGATTGTCCTACGAAAACAAGTACAGGCTTATTTTGAAGAGAAACATGTGCTCTTTCTAATAATCAAATAAAAAGTATAAGGGTTCATTCAAATAAATCGAGAGAAATCGCGCATTTTGAAAATATTAAAAAGATATAGATTTATTCAGGCAATAAGTGAAGGAATTCATCGGAATTTTTCAAAATTTGACGGTTTGTTCAGCTTATAGAGACGAATTTTTTGAGCTGTGTTAGAATGAAATCGGATTAATAGTTTGGAAGATATAGTCTATTTCCAAAAATGATACAATTCAGAACATCTCTGGAACTGTTCAACTGATATGACTGAGATTCAATACCAACTGTCTTTACTAGTAACTGCATTTGCACACAAAATTTGAATCCTCTGAGTCGATTTTGAGCTGTGTTAGAATGAAATCGGATTAATAGTTTGGAAGATATAGTCTATTTCCAAAAATGATACAATTCAGAACATCTCTGGAACTGTTCAACTGATATGACTGAGATTCAATACCAACTGTCTTTACTAGTAACTGCATTTGCACACAAAATTTGAATCCTCTGAGTCGATTTTGAGCTGTGTTAGAATGAAATCGGATTAATAGTTTGGAAGATATAGTCTATTTCCAAAAATGATACAATTCAGAACATCTCTGGAACTGTTCAACTGATATGACTGAGATTCAATACCAACTGTCTTTACTAGTAACTGCATTTGCACACAAAATTTGAATCCTCTGAGTCGATTTTGAGCTGTGTTAGAATGAAATCGGATTAATAGTTTGGAAGATATAGTCTATTTCCAAAAATGATACAATTCAGAACATCTCTGGAACTGTTCAACTGATATGACTGAGATTCAATACCAACTGTCTTTACTAGTAACTGCATTTGCACACAAAATTTGAATCCTCTGAGTCGATTATTCATTAAGTTATCATTGATAAATCGAATTTTTCAAAAAAAGCACAGAAAAGTAATATCTCATGAAATAATGGGATGCAATTCATGGAAATTTGCCAAAAGTTAGATATTATAGATGCAAATGTTGTGTTCAAATCTGGACGAGATCGGTCTCAGGCGTATTAAGAAATCTTCAAGAAATGATTTTCACAAGATAGAAATATTTTGGAAACTATTCGGTCGTTCTTCTTAAAATTTGTATAGGACATTCACTCCATTAAGTCTGATATTTTGCCAAAATTCATTCATTTTTTCTGGTCATTGTTACTTGATGTTTTGGATCATTTCGAGTAATTTCCAATGAAAATTGAAATTTCGAAAAGAAAATAACGAAAACAAAGCTTTCATTTTGAAGCAGAAAATTAATTTTTCAAGTCATTAGAGACGGATAATTAAGTAAGATGAAGGAATTTTCGTAGAGATCCTTTTTCGTAGATAATTTGAAGAGCTACAAAAAATATTATGACAAAAATGTTTCGCTATCCCCCTCATTTTCTAAGATCCTCACGTTATAATGATCACAAAGATGAATTGTAATTGGAATTTTATTCGCACAATTACGGCATTTTTATTCTTGAATAATAAAAATTATTCAATTAATTTATTTCCACATTTTTCATTTTTCTCAGTCAATGCTAATTTATTCTATGAAATTATTTGAATTTTTCTCACAGGCTACGATGCACGTAAATGGTGCAATGGTAAATAATACTTCTCCCATCTCCTCCCCCCCCCCTTTTCAACATTCACTATTCTCCCCCCAAGCGTGTAATCTACGTGAAAAGTTGCTATTGCTATTGCCTGTGTGATAGGCAGTAAGAAGATTGTAAAAAGGGAAAAAGCCCTTTGGGAGTTTAGGTACAATGACTCAAGTGCAGTGACCTCTTGCGCAGCGAGCACAATGTTGCACTTGAAACTGTTGAGTTAGGCGAATTTTATTGGTTTTATTGAAAAGAACGGAAAATTTGAGTTGAAAAAGGTATTTAAAAAATACCCACTTTTACTATATTATATAGTAAAAACGGGTTCAAAAAAATTGTTTTTTTGATTTTTCATATCATGAAAATCGCTTGAAATCAGTGAAAATAATTGAGATATTTTTTTTTCATGATTCCAGTGAAAAGCTGAGAGAATTCTCGATGAAAATCATGTTCTTTAATTTTTGTCATTTAATTTTTCTAACATGCTATTCTTTTTCGAGAAACCAAATTTTCTAAAAAATCTCATTTTCTCTAAAAATTGAAAAAATGATTACCTACACGTGTTTTGCACCCAAAATAAGTAGATAGCTGAGGAAATTTCCGATGAAAATTATATGCAGTAATTGATTTTTTTTTAATTTTTCAAAATTTCTATTTTTTTTTTTTTTTAAATACTTCAAAATAATTCTTTGACGCCTTGACATCATCTGATTCCCTCATTCTTAACAATACACTTTCAATCTGAATGATTAATATCCACGATCGATCAAATCCCCCCCATCAAAATTCTAAAACCTGTGTTTAACTTATTCATCTATTTTCTTTCATTCCCTTTTCTTTTTTATCTAGAAAAAAAAATTTTCCAATGATTCAACGTATGAAATAATTATGACTGCATAATGCTAATACGTAGAGAATAAGTAGAGACACACGCAGAGTATCTTGCTTAATAATATATGAGAGAATTACAAGATCAATATCACTATTTCTTCACTTCTCTTTCTTCATTTCGTTACAATGATAAAAATTTGCTGGACGGAAACGGATGAAGGGACTTTTATTTTTATTTATTTAATTATTTTAATGACTTTGAATCATCAGATAAGATTAAATGTGTCGGTGCCTATCAATTCTATTATTTGTCTTTAATGTTATGAAGTAAATTGAAAATATCCAGGAACAGTAGAATAATAAAAATGAAATAATCGTAAATGAAGTATTTTTTTTTATTGTTAAACGAAGTTTTTTTTTCATTGTGGAGTGAAGTTTTTTTTCCTTGTAAAATGAAGTTGAGTTCTGGAAATGTCAAGTATAAATGACACCTGGGGGATTTGTTTAGCAACAGAGTACGAATCTCTATTTTTTACACTGAATAAACATTGAGACATGAAAAAATTCCCACGTAGACAGTAGCTCTTTTATTTCACTCTTCATAATGAATTCTTTTTCTTTTCTGAATGAGTAACAAATGGTGATTTCAAATAATTACTTTGTCCTAGACCCCATAAAGCATTTTATCGATTAACAAAAGTCACTTGTGTGGTGGTATTTTTATATAGATATATATATATATATTTTTTGTTTGTTTAACTATGTGTCTTATCGCAGGTTTAAGTTTATGACGTGATGAACTTTAATGATAGGAAATTTTCAGTGTAATGTAGAAAGTTTTCCGAGTTAATGTAGAACGTCGGAAAATCATGTGGCATTTCGAATTAATTGAATAGATTCGAGGGAGGAAATTGAAAATTTGATATTCAGGGGGTTCGGGTAATTCTAGTATTTGTTGCTGGTGAAATTTACCTGATTATGCTAATTTATCCATCATTTTTATGGAATCAAATGAGGATTTGGTTTTTTCGTTCGAGATGACTATCTTGGAAATTAATGGGTTTGAAAGAATGCATCTAAGAACATTTTTTGTGAGAAATTTGATGAGATTTGAAGAAGTTTCCTCCTGAAATTCCCGTAAATCTAATAGGTTTCACTCAATTTTCTAAGAAAGAGCCCTTATTTTTTTGATACTATATCAAGCGGTGATGGCAAATTGCGGTAATGTCGATGAAACGCCCTTAATCGGACAGAAATAATGAAATTACTAAAAAACCACACAGTCGACCCATTATTTAAAAGCAATTGACGAAGAGAACAGAATTTTAACTAAATAATTGAAGGAAGAAATATTCAATTCACCGTATAGTTATTGAAAAATTTTAATTAGGAGGTAGTCGTAACTATTTGCCTCTCTCTCTCTCTCTCTCTCTATCTCATGCATGTGATAGGAGATTGATGTAAAAACAATTAGAGAAAAAAATTATATTCTCGAGCTGAAGATGACTTTCGAATAGATTAATCACTTTTTTCGGGTGAATTAAAGCACATTTTCCCGAATTATCAGCAATTAATTGGACACTATTCTACAAATCATTTTTTGCTGTTTTATCGACCGTACTCTGGGATACTACCTTAAATGTAAATGTTAAGCTTTAAATTAATCAAAAAACTTTAACAAATGCTTTTGCAGTTCTGATGGAATTTAGCATGAATGAATTCTAAAACCAACAATTTAACATTTACCACAAAAACAGAGTTAAAATTATATTCATTTCATTGAACAAACTTTGAATTACTAAAGTTTCCATTGTGTCACCACTGTGACGATCCACTTCAATCAACTGCAACGACGAAAAAAAAAAATAAAGAAGAGAGAATAATTGATGAATAAAAATAAAAATAGTATGAAATAAAACCGAAGAAAATTAACGTTAAACATTGGTGTTTCCTCAATTGAACTAGATATTTCCGATTGCAAATTCGTGGGAAAATTATGAAGGTAATAACGTTTTCTCAGACCACAGTACTCGAAGTACTTGAGTGCTTCGAGGAATGATGAACGTTTCGTTTGTATGCGTCATCCGTTGCAGAATTAATTAATTAATTCATTCTATCAAGAATTCTAATTTTTTTTAGAAATTTCTTATTTCAAACAATTCTCTTTTTTTTCATTTTTTAGAGTCTCAGAACGAAAATTAGCAACTTATCATTAAAGAGTTCATCAGAAAGAAATTTCTAACCACATAAATCGATGGACAATAAAAACCCACCTTCCATTTGAGATCGGCCACAGATGAGTTCGACCAATGAAACTGAAGATATTCTTAAAAAAATCAATTTTTCAAAAAATTGAAGGTTGTCCTTCTGAATATTGGCTAAAAAAGACGCATTTTCAAAAAAAAATCAATTCTTACACATGTTTTCTACCCAAAATTTTCTCAGCTTTCCAATGAAATCATCGAAAAAATTCTATCTCGAATCGTTTCACCAGAATCTTTATTTTTGAAGCTAAGTCCTTTTTCAAAAATCAATCTTTGAAGTATTCCTCCATTAAAACCTCTAAATGATTTCTATACCTTCCATATCACCTGTTCTCTTTATTCCTATCGGTCAATTTCATCAAGAATTCTCCTATTTTTTCAGAAACTTATAGTCCTAATCAATTCTCACTTCTCCTCCTCCTTAATTTCGCAATTTACCAATTTTCCCAAGAATCCCTTTTTCATATGAAAAAGTCGAAATCCCCAAAAAAGCTCTTCACCAAAATCCCCCATTCAATAAAAACCTAGATCTCCAATTAAACCCATAAAAAACACACAATTCCCCCTTAACTTCCCTCGGAAATACCTGTGTCTGATGCACCGGATATTCCCGATTTGCCAATTCGTGAGAACCTCTTTAAACCATCAGAAAACGTCTTATCCCTGCTAAATTGCTCTCCAAGGAGAGTGATGAACCGTTTTGCTTTATTAAATAATATATCGATAAATTTCCGGTTGACTCCGTATACTGAAATGTGTAACTGAAATGCGGCAGTCCCCCCATGACTTCTCATGCATAAACCCACACGTATCTACCTCATTCATTTAAGCCCTCCTCTTTCCCCTCTCTTTCTCAAGTAAACCTGATGGCCACATTAGTAACATGCTACGAAGAAGTTTGTTGAGCGTCACGCTAGAGCAACGACTGAATAGGATTCCTCTTTGATATGGTTGTATGCTTCTTCCCAAGAACCTTGGTTCAGTCTATGTACAACTAAAAGCGTGGAAAGAGTCAACTTCAAGTTGAATTATTTCCAGTAACAAAGGAGAATACTGTGTTCGTAGTGTGAAGGCAGTGGATTGAATTTGCCAAAGTATCTTTTTTTTTTTCCGTGACAGAAATAGAAGTTGTATCTTATTTTTCTTATTTTGTGTCTTTTGAAGAAATTACGAAGAAGAAGGAGAAGTGGCGGATAACAGAATTATGAAAGTTCCAAGTGCAGCTGAGTTTGGATCAATTCACCAACTGTACAATACTTGTTGATAAATGATGTAATTAGAAGAAGAATGAAGGCAGCCTTTTGTCTTCATTGAGATAAGCCACTGTAGAAATATCTCAGTAGTTAAAGAGTCGAGATAAATCATTTGAAGTACATGCAGACACAATAGTACTGCTTCAAAAGACATATTTACCATCATCAAGAGTCTGTAGACTTTTAGATATTCGTGAATGTTTGGGGACTTTTAGGGAATGGAAACTTGGGGCTTTTTGCTGATGGAAAGAGAGAGAGTGGCGGGAGGATATATAAAGTGTTTCGGTATTTTTAGTCTAGTTTCGCGGCCACGATTTTGATGCAATTCGCTTTCTTCACATTTAGTTGTTGTCTGACAATCGATTCCGGTGGAAGTCGACGGTTTATTTGTAGAGTACTAGGATATTTTTGGGAAACGTGGAGACATGGGGTGGAAGGAGAATGTTAAGTTTTATGGTAATTATTGAGTTTTTTTCAAGAGTTGAATGATCAATGCTTATTTCTTGAAATAAGATATCTCCTCGACAAATTTCGGGAATATCGAGAATTATTATGTTAGGATCATGGGACGTTGGAAGAAATTTATTTAATAATTCTAAATAATTTTCAAATGAATGACGTTCTGCCTGCTTCATTGAGATAAAGATGAAAAAAAAGGTGGTTGTAAATGTTTTTCTATTGAATTACGTAAAGAATAACCAGTATTATTAATTTATTATTTTTTGATTGAAATTTCGAATTAACTTTCAATTTTTTATTATAGTTTCCAGAACCTGAGGAAGCCTCAATAAAGCAGGCGAAACGTCGTTCATTTGACAATTATTTAGTATTGTTAAATTAATTCTTTGCAACGTCCCATGATCCCAAAGATAAGAACAATTCAACATGGAAATGAGAAACACAATTTAATATCGAAAATTTACTTGAAAATATTTTAATTTTAGTTGAGGTACTTTTATCCGATTTTCAATCAACGAATAATTTTCTTCAAATTTTATGAAATAATTATTTATGTCATTTTCAATTTTTGTGGAAAATTTGAGAATTTTTTACTGTACAGTTAATAAGATATTAAATCTCAAATTTTCATCTTTTAATACAAAGTAAATGGTGTAACCTCAAGAACTAATCAAATTCGGGAGGTTTTCGTTTTTTCCTCAAAATCCAGTGGTGAGATTTCGATTAAAAAAATATGTAAGGATTTTTCCAGTATTTCAGAGTAATTTGAAATTAATTCAGATTTTTTCACCGTGTATTTTTTTTTTATTTTGAAGAAAGGAAAATTTTGTGAAATCCACGATTGAGTGAGGCAATTAGCCTGCCGGTGCTTGGTCGTGATTGGCTGCTTCGTTCTGCATGATTGTATGTGTGCTCTATGGTCCTATACGTGCAATGAATGTTTGAATGTTTGCATAAAGCACCGCATCATTCAGGGAATATCGAGAGTTTCCTGAAAAGTCTTAAAAGTTTCGTTGAATTCACAATTACATGCAAAATTTCATACTTGAAAATCCAATAAATGGATCTTAGATACATGAAAATGAAAAGCAAATATGTAACATGTACACACCAAGAACCCTTTCCCCAAAGGGCCAACTGCCTCAATTTTCATAAATCCGAACACAACTAACTTGAGGAGAAACTGCAGCAACTGACCCAAAACAAAGGAAACGTGACAGAGTCCTGAAAATTTCTGAATAAGTTCACTGGATGATCAAAAATATGTACTAATTTTCTGGAATTGAGTGATCATAAAATGAGGGAGAAAATAAATATCAAAGTTGAACTTTTCATGCTTTTTCGTTTGTTCGAAGAAGTTATTTTTATTAATCAAAGCCACCATCCATGTTTAAGGTTAAAAATATACTTAGAAAAAACCAACTGACACTAATAAACAATAGAAATCATTATGCTGCTATCTGCAGTCTTAACAATTAACACGATAAAAAAAAATCTTTTCTATGACACATTAACAATATTGAGTTCTTAAAATTAAGAGTTATCTCGATATCGTAATAAAGTCATTAATAAAAATTTCTGAAGATGCTACATATCCGACCAGTTTGTAATAACGTAATTATGCTACAATTGCCCATCACCCATAAAACCTCATGTAAAAAGTTCTAATTTGATATTTATTTTCTCCCTTATTCTACGATTACTCAATTCCAAAAAATTAGTACATTTTTCTAATCACCCAGTGAACTTATTTAAAAATTTTCAGGACTCTGTTTTTTCGGAGTTGCTGAAGTTTCTTCTTGAGACTTTTCACCATTATTCCTTCGAAGACATTGAATACTTCAGTATAATCGTGAATAAGAGAAGCAGAATGATTGCTGGGGGTGAGAGTAGTTGCCCGCATCGACGACAAAGCCTTCAATTGTCCAATGGACAGTTACAACGCTTATGGGAGCGCATCAAATAATTTTTTCCGGTGACTTCGTTGCAACGAAGATATCGATGTCAACGTTGTTAGTCTGGTTTTACGTTTCACGTGTGTCTCATCACTGGAAAAAAAATCTTGCTCATTCATATTCACTCGATAATTTGACATACACTAAAGAAAAAAAGGAGCTGTTGCGCTTTAACGAAAACGATGAAATCTTGAAAGAAAAAAAGTGCTTTTCCATTTATTTATTTTTCCATCCATTAATTTTGCTCCTCATATGTCCTCGCTAATTACCCCAATTGACCGGAATTTCTAATGTCTAGTTTTGTTGCAACAGAAGTGCAACTACTGCATAAAAAAGGAAAAAACTCAAGACTAAACACATATTATTAATGTTTCAGGCTCGATTATGTTTCACGTAAGAAGAAGACCAGCTGACTATGTACCACGCAAAAGAAAGAAGAAACCAGCTGGTAAATGGAGTGAATTAGATCACAGATATGAGGACGAGAGATTACCATTTCTATTGGAATTGAATCCTGATGGTACTGATATACCAAATGGCACTGGTGTTAAGCATCGTTTACAGCCAAATGTCACTGAAGTTGGATCAGAGAGGCCAATTGGACCACAGGCTGTTCAAGCACAGACATTAACATTAAGTGGACCAACTGTTATGCCAAGGCATTGTGTAATTGCATTTACTGAAAATATTGTTACTCTAACGCCTTGCTCGAGGGATGCACATACTTATGTTAATAATCAGAGGATACATCAAACCACTATTCTCCAGGTAATTTTAGTAATTTTTGGATCATTTTTTCAATTAAGGGGGAAACGGAGGGAGGGAGGGGGGGCTTGTATGTATTTGAATTTTTAAACCGATTGTTCGACGATATTTATCAATATTTCGAACATTTGGAGTATCAATGAATTAAGAATGAAATGAGAAAGTCAATGCTTCTATTATTTCATTTAAAAAATCATGATTATTGCTAACTAATAGATTTAAAAATTTGAGATTTACTAGGTTTTCTGTTATTTCTAAAGGTAATATCCCGAAAAAGTTATTAAACTGTTTGATAGTCATATCTTTAGCTCGTGAACATAATTTTTTTTCTCAATTTTTTTTTACATCAAGCTCCTATCTCATGCATGAGATAGAGAGAGAGGCAAATAGTTACGATTACCTTCTAATTACAATTTCTCAATAACTGTACGGAGAATTGAATATTTTATTCTTCTATTATTTAGTTGAAATGCTGTTCTTTTCGCCAATTGTTTCTAAATAATGGGACAGCCTTGTGGTTTTTTTGTTATTTCCGTCCGATTTAGGGCGTTTCATCCCCACTACCGGTATTTTCAGTAACTTTGATAATTCATATCTCATAAATTACATAGACAAAAATTATTGAAAAATTCATGAAAATGTAAGAAAATATCATCTATGATACGGCATCAAAAAATAAGTGGTTAACTGTACTCGAGTTCGCTGGGATACTACCTTAATTTATTGATCTTCTGTCTTTCTTCTGTAGATATCTGTGAAACCGATGTCTATTTACGAAAAAATATCAAGAAACCTCTTTTTTAGAAAATTTAATTTTCTACGAAACACTTCTGACATATTTCTCTAAATTTCATAGTTTCCGAGACATTCAACAAATCAATTCAACTTGTAACCTTCAATGTCGCGAAAAAAATGATTATCACGATAGAAAAGGTTTAAAAAATAAAAAAAAAAATAAAGAAACATTTTTCATAATATTCCCAACATATCCCTCGAAATACCAATAGTTTCTGAAGGTCAAAATTTGCTTGAAAAAAAAAGGTGAAAATCCCCTGGACCGTTGAAAATTCCTTTCTCTGTTCCTATAATCTAAATTTAAACTCTGAATTCACCCATAAATAATCTCAAAATAGATGCGCCTTCTAACGATTTTTATCTATCCATTTATTTTTATATTCCATTAGAAATGCCTCTCTCTCTTTCTCTCTCTCTAACATCAGTTATATCAATAACAATAACTGTGTGTGATCTTTTCAGAATGGTGCCATTATTAAGTTTGGCCGAATGCACACTTTTCGGTTCATTGATCCAGCACCAGAGGATCGAATTAGGCAAAGGCAAGAGCCCAGCAGGCAAATGGATTATGTTTACGATAGGTAAATTACAATTAAATTTTAATTGAATCAATAGCAATAATTTAATTGTAACTCTTTATGTGTCCGCACCACCAATTCATGTTTCGTTAGTTATTCCACTTGAATTTACGTCAAATATTAATTAGCAATTACACTAATTATGTTGCTTGCACGTATTTATCCAAGCGGAAATCGGGAAAAATGGACATTTTCACTATTCCCCTAAAAATGTCCATTTTCCTCCACTTTTCCTTAATTACCGCCTAATTTTTTATTCAATTTTTTTGTTCTCCTCTTTATTTTCATTATTTCCCGCTTCGTTGTTTGCGCACAAATTATTGAATGCGTAGACGCTCACCCGACAGAAACAGCCAGGACGTTAATTCTGAAAAATACAGATCAGGATCAGGTACACCAAATGATGGACAAGACTCAAATCCACCGAGTCCATCAAAATCATCTTGTGCTAATCCAAGATCACCAACAAATGCACAAACAGCTGAAGGTACACACAATTATGAAACGACATTTGATTTAGATGGAAATGTAGAGACTGCGAGTCTCACGAGCAGTCGAGACAGCAACAGGTAAGCTAATAGTACTCCTTAATCCGCTATTTCTTAGTTTATTACTATCATTATTTCATTCATTTATTCTTCCAACAAAAAAAAGTCGGTGAGTATATTATAAAAAAAGTGGGAAAAATATTCCACAATCTAATCAAATTTTTTCCATCATATTTCCAGATTATCCCAGCAGTATGATCGTCAGCCACGTGGTACAGATCCAATTCTCCCAGCTGTCCTCGAATTTCTCGAAGAAACAGAAGAAGCATTTCTCCACGCTGTTATCACCGATGTCGAGCCATCCGCGCCACAATTCAAATTAGCACCAACTTATACGCTTTATTTAGCTGCCCGATACCGAGCAAGTACCCACTACCGACCAGAGCTCCAACCAACTGAAAGAGCCCACAGATTAACAGTCATGTTGGCAAATGTTGCTACAATGATACAGCGTGTTATTCAAGAGCGTTACATGGATGCATCATCATTGGCACTTTGGTTGGCAAATGGCTCGGAATTACTGCACATGCTGAAAAGTGATAGGCACGTTGGCGCCTTTTCGACACGTGCACAAGACATTCTCGCAGACTCAGTACAAACGGCGTTTGCATCATTAGTCCGTTGTGTTTCTTTGGAATTAGCACCGGCCATGTCCCAATTTATGGCCGATGCCGATGAGCCATCGAAGGAAACTGGTGTACTCCAGATTTTTTCCAATACAATGGCGCTATTGAGACGCTGTCGAGTCAATGCAGCATTGACCATTCAACTGTTTAGTCATCTCTTCCATACGATTAATGCAACTGCGTTTAATGCACTAGTGTCTAATGGTAATCTTTGCGTTCGTTGGTTCGGTCGACGTCTCAAGACACGATTAAATGCACTTGAGGCATGGGCAGAGAGACAGGGTCTTGAATTGGCCAGTCAGTGCCATCTTGCTACGATAATGCAGGCAACGCACTTGTTGCAAGCACCTAAATACAATGCTGAAGAATTAGCAACTTTATCCTCAACTTGCTTCAAGTTAAATTCACTGCAGGTAAGGGCGCTGCTTCAAAAGTATCAACCGGCAGCTGATGAGCCAAGATTACCGCCTGAATTGATTGAGAATGTCGTGAGAATTGCGGAAAGTGTGGCTGATGCACTTGCACGTGCTGATGGCAGGGAAATCAGGCTGGAAGAAGATCCAACTTTAGCTTTAGCGCTATTGTTGCCGGAGGATGGCTACAGCTGCGAGGTCATCAGGGGTGTACCACCTGGGTTGGCTGAATTTTTAGCACCATTACAACGTGATGGCCTGTGCAGAATGGCACCACAGCCAACTAGCAGCGGATACTGGACTATATACATGATTGATCATCATAACAACTTTAGAAGTCCAAGCGCAATGAGTAATCGATCTGGCGGCTATTCTGGTGGACATGCGGGTCAAAATCACAGTCAACCGGAAATACAAATTATCAAGTTACACAAGTCAACTAATGGAATGGGGCTCAGCATTGTTGCAGCTAAGGTAATTTTTTTATTTGTAATTTGAGAAATGAAAATTTGCGATTATCTGAAGGGGAAATCACTTGTGAAATCTGGTATACATTCAAATTGAGAATGTCAGGAAAATTTTAGAATTTCTTCAAAGATTTCTGAAATTTCTGAATTTTGGAAATTTTCTAAAATCTCTTAGTATTCCCTGAAATCTTCTGAATTCTCATAGAAATCTATGAAATCTTCAGAAATACATTCAATTTTCATAGATTTCATGAAATCTCATGAATTTTCATGAAGTCTGCTCACAATTGAAGAATTTTTGAATTTTTGCAATTTGAAGTTTAATAAACACCAATTTTTCGATTGATTATCCCCTTGCAATTATCTGTATCTTCGCTCAATTGATAAAAATCATTCTTTTCTACTTTCTAACTGGTAATTCGAAGGATTTGAGTTCAAAGCTCACTTGTACCTTCCCTATTTTTACGAAAAATTTGATTCTATCATTACCAATTTCATGGAGACTGCTATTTTTCATATGTAGCCCTTCGACTAACATTGGAGAATAGTGGTCTGTAACCATAAAATTAATTGAAAATTTATTGTATATTCATGATGCTAATTTCAATCAATCGTTGATTTTAGAACGTGCAAATTACCTCAATATTTATTCATTTACTTATTCATTTACGCAATCTGCATGTTATATAATTATATAATATATTTAAATCACTTTTCTTTTTCTCCGCGGAATTTGCTTTTGACTCTTTTTAAATAATTTCTCTCCTGTTCTAAGCCGTTACTACTTTCTTTGCTCATTTCATCGTTATTGTCTTTCATTCATTTTCTAACGATTCACAAAATCTCTCATTCTTCACACTTCACTCCAATATTAATTTTATTACAATTTCGAATTATTTACAAAAGTATCTTGAGATTTACGTTTTCCCACATGTGATCAGCGGCCCGTGCGCCACGCCTGTCACGCTAGACGGATCCAGTTTAAATGCGGATTTCCGTCTTACTATTATTTTTTTATTCTTCCCTTTTTCTTTTTTTTTTCATGTACATCTCTGCCGTTATTCTTGTTCATGGTTTTACCGTTATTTTACATGTAGTTTTGTTTTATATATATATATGTATATAAAATTCTCTTCTGTATCGTATTGAGCCAAAGTCTTTGTCCTTTCAGGGTGCTGGTCAGGATCGTTTGGGCATTTATATTAAGAGCGTCGTTGCTGGAGGAGCCGCAGATGCCGTAAGTTCTTAATCAAGATTCTTTTTATTTATAGCTTGCTTATTTAATTTATTAATTATTTTATAAAGTTGAATCGAAAATCAGCCATTGTAGTCACTCCAAAAGCGAAAATTAATTAAACACAATTTTTTTCCGAAAGCACCAATGTTTTGTCTGTTTTGCGCAGATCTCATTAGGGTGCATGTATTTATTATAGGATTTATCAATATAAAACGTCAATATATCATAGGAAAATTTTTCATATCAACAGATACTTGATATCAATTTAATTTGCCGAGAAAATTTTTTTTTCTTGAGGTGAACGCAATGGCCGATTTTCAATTTGACAATAATCTAAACAATCGTTAGAGAAAAAACTTCAATACCATTTTTAAAATTTTTCATTTATCGCTCTTTTTCTTTGCGTTTCAAGGATGGAAGATTGACTGCTGGTGATCAACTCCTCAAGGTCGATGGACAAAGCTTAGTGGGAATAACTCAAGAAAAGTAAGTGATAGAGACTATAGAGTAGCACGACCAATAGATAGACACCGACCAAAAAAGTAGACGGTTCTTTTTTATTGAGAGTTATAGAAATAAGTGAATGGTTTTTGGACTTTTCTATTTAATTTCTGATTATAACAATCATACAGATCCATCCGTTTTCGATTACATACCGGTTGATCAAAAGTTATAATCATGATACTGCAAATATGCTACTATCTATCTATTGAAAGTTTGGAGTATATTCCAGTTTTTTCCCAATTTCCATCAATTATTTCTTTACCATTCAAGTTCAATTGATTTTTAAGTTTTCATTACATAATTTTCTATGTGTCGCTCCCTTCTGCAGTTTCTCTACATGATTTGCCTATCTATACACTGCTATAAACCCCAATTTCTCCTTAATCGTTTATCTGTTGCTCGTATTATCCTAGAAAATATTTTTCAAAAATTATCTATAAATTTCCTTTTCCAAATATCAACAAGTCATTTTTTTTTTTGAAACTGTTGCTCTCTTCACCTTTTTCGTAGCTTTATTACTCACAAGTGGAAAATTCTCAAAATTTTCCACTTGTGTATGAAAATTCTGGTCTAATTAGCACAATGCATAATTAAGTGATTTGAACTCTACGTAATTAACATGTTGAATTAATTCAATCCAGGGCTGCAGAATATTTAGTACGAACGGGACCAATAGTAACACTAGAAGTTGCAAAACAGGGTGCAATATATCATGGACTTGCTACTTTGCTGTCGCAGCCGTCTCCTGTAATGACACGTGGTAAGTTCAAAGAATCTATTTGGTTAAATTGAAAATTCCCGAGAAAAAAAAGGTTTTTTTTCGTGAATTTCTTCCGAAAACTCTTGCAATTCCAATAAAATTCAATCTAAACCCAATTGGTTCCTATGACTTCTCTCTCCCCTTCCGACCACACACTTTCATCAACCCACCAACAGGAATCAATCATCAACTCCCACAGAACTCTATAAAATAAATAAAAACTGTGGGGGTTTGCGAATAGTGTTCGAATCGAATTGGAGCGGAAAATTCGAATTTTCGAAGGATTCAACATTTTCGAGTTATTTGTAAACTTGTAATCAAAAAAGCATTCACGTTCAATGCAACAAAATGATGAAGATATCACATCAACTTTAGATCGATTATTTTCAGATATCGATTAATCGATACAATATTCCGTATTACATTCCAATTTGGATGAAAAAAAAAATATATCAATTGAAAAATTTTACTTAATCGATGCAATTTCTCGCAGTAATTCTAGATATCGCATATCATTCTATATTTAAGGGGGTTTTCGAAATGATTGATTTTACTTATTCGCACACCCCTTATAAAAACCAAAAAACTCCTTCGAAAAAAAAATAACTCGATCTCCTTTCCACCCATCTTTTCTGAATATCTCAGAAACTAATCGAGACAGCGCAATTTCCCGAAAGACCTTTCACGTACCTGTCATTCATTCTTTTTAGAGATAAAAATAAATTACATTTTAATCTCTAATTTTTTTTTGATTCCCGAAGAAATACTGATTTCTTCCTCTTTTCCAAAAAAATCTCCAAAAATTTCCCTGTCACGCTTAGTTTCCAAGATATTCGCACCCACGTCTGACTCCTTTCATCTCGTCTTACCCCTTCACTTCAAACTCCATCAAATGCCTTACATCAAAATTGCTTACTCTATTATCATTCTAACTCCACAAACTGTCCATCAACTTGCTTTAAAAAAAAAATAACCCTCGCAAAATGCTTTAAACTAATGCTTATTAATCTTTCCAAAAAAAAAATGCTCAAAATAATTCAGCTCATAAGGCCCGTCCAAAATCTGAGCAATTGGACCAACGCTTTGGTGACATGGCACAACCATCAACATCATATTCAGTGGGTAATCTAATGTCTACACCAATGCTAACCGATCATTATCAAGAGCGCTTGGTCGATTGGGACACCGGTACTGATCGTTCACAAACAGGTTCGCAATTAACAAAAACAAAAAAAAAAATAATAAAAACTCCCCTTTTCAAAAAAAAACTTTCCCAACTAACAAAAACTCATCTTTACTATCCCCTAGGTATTAATCACCAAAATAAACTGATAAATCGTCAAAATAATCACAATTGTTTAAAAATCTACCCAATTGATGAATCACCAATAGACGAAGAATACCTATGGCCACGTGGTAATTATTGGACAAATAAACGACCAATACCAATAATAAACGAGCCAAATATGTTTCTAAAAATTCCAACTAACGAACAACGTTATCCACCATATCCGCCTAAATTATTACCAAATACACCATTAAATACACCAGTACAAACAAATAATACATTTGAAAATAGCAGTTATTACAGCGATGATAAGACTGAATTAACATTTCCTGCTAAAACATTTTCCCTCTGCGTTAACGAGCAATCGATACCCTTTATCGATCAGTTTGACGATTCCGATGACGATGGCGAGAAAGAAGAGCCATTAAAACCGCATCTAAAACCAGAATCTCCAAAAGCTCAGAATGAGTCACATTGTTGCTGTCATGCTCACATTGCTCACTGTCAGCTCCACAAATTGTGCAACAAGTCCTTTGACCCAGCATCAAAGCGCAACTCCGAAGATGACGAAGAAAGCTCTCAGTTGAGTACCGACGTCGAAAAAAACGAGTCCACCACTAATTTACCCCAGAAAATCAACCAAATCATGCCGGAGCTGAATCTGGATCTAACAGGACTGAACAGCGATGTTTCTTCAGACGAACCAATCGACGAGAAGTGCTGGAAATCTCCAGAAGAAATACGCTTAGGCTGTGGAAGAGTCGCAGCCTTGGCCAAGCACTTTTCGAAGCTCGGAGAAGCTGGGCTCATCAAATTCAAGTCCATCAAGCTCAGCTCATCTCGGCAGTTTGTTTCTGAACCGGACATGGCGTCACCCAGGGGATTCATGAAACCTAAGAGGGTCAGTGACCTCAGCAAATCGGAAACTGACCTGTTGAAAGCAGACAAGAGCATTGCAACGACACCAGAACGACAATGGAGCATGATCCTTTTAGACATCCAGACGAAAAACGCGATTGACTCATTCGATCAGCAGAAAAGCTCAAGCTCCAAACTTTCTCTCGCAGAGCAACAGGAGATCATCAAACAGCTGCAGGAGTTTAGTAATCTTGATAATGTTGATGCGCCTCTTTATATACCGAAGTGCAAGGAACATGCGGAATATACAGAACATGCGGCTATTGCCTCGGTTAAGGTTGAAGTCGACGAGAACAAAGGATCATCAGAAAAAGCGGCGTATCAGAACACTGTTAGTATGAGTCTAGATAATTTGAGGAAAAATTCGCTGCCTACGATCATGAGCACTTTGAGCATCAACTCGGGTGATGGAACTTCTGGGGATAAAGTCAATAGGCTGGAGAAGTATTGGTCCTTGAAGGACCTAATTCCTGATGATCTAGGGGACAAGAAGACCAGCTGCAGTTCAAGGATTACTTCGGATCCTCAGATTTTCAACGATGAGGTCAAGTTGACGATCCGCAGCAGAATATCGATCAGCGAGGATGATCGATCGATCGATCGAGATGGTGATCGAGATTTTGGGGGAGTGGTTAATGGGACGAGAGAATGTGCATCGAGTCCTGTACAGTTTCCGGAAAAGGAGGGGAAAGAGGAAAAAGAGGGTGGGAAGAAGACGAAGTTTCCGAATTCTTTTATCAGGACGAGGATCAAGTCGAAGAGTGACGATAAATTGATTAATAATAAGAAATTGCTGCAAGGAATCGGGAAGGATGTGAGAGTTGATGAAAGTGGGATGAGCAAGTCCTTGGAAAATCTCGAAGAAAAAAAAGCGGTAAAACTCCCGATTTTTAAAAGTGATTGTGAAAAATCTGGTGGAAGGAAGATTGTCAAAAGAATTTCACGATCCGATGAAATAACGAATTTTCCGAGATGCAAAGACTCGAGAATAATGAAGCCTATTAAAAAGAAATCACTTATTATTATGAGAAATAAATCAAAAAGTGATTTGGATATTTCAGAGCGTAAACCTACGCCAAGATTTGAAAGGGGCGATTGGATATTTCGAGATTTTCCATCGTTGGAAAATGATACTGAATGCCGTAAGCTTTTGGATAAATGAATAATGAGTAATGTTGTTCATATATGAGAGAATATAATTACCGCACAAATGTTGAGCCTGGTTCAGTTTATTTATTTATTATCGCCGTTATCGTGATTTATCGGAGGTTTATTTTAACGATTCATCAATTATTGTTTAATTCATCCCCATGTTTCATTTCATGATAATGGAAATAGCATAGATCTAACAATTTTTTTGGATTTTAAAAGAGAAAAGTAATTATTGTAAAAAAAAAGTATTAGAAAAATTGGCAATTATCAGGAAAACGAGAGAGGGGGCGGGGGGCGGGGGGTAATCACTGCTGAAATCTGTGTATACTGAACTTCAAATTGCAAAAATTCAAAGATTCTCGAATTTTAAGTAGACTTCCTGAAAATTCATGAGATTTCTCAAAATCTATGAAAGTTGGATGGATTTCTGAAGATTTCATAGATTTCTACGAGAATTCAAAGATTTCAGGGAATGCTAAGAGATTTCAGGATTTCATGTGCAGAAACAAAAATTTACAAAAAATGAAAATTTCCTTAGAATAATGTTCAATAAAATTAAAAATCTTCTATGACTCTTCTCAAGTCATCAAATTGATCTTTAAGATATTATCACTATTGATTTTACACGATATTTCAAAGATTACCCAGATTTCATGGAATTTTATTCGGATTTTTCTAGTTCGTGAGCGATTTCGAGCCTTTTTTCCACATTTTATAAGAAATTTAAAAAATTTAAGAATTTCAGAAATCTTTGAAAGCATCCCAAAATTTTTTTGAGATTCTTAATTTGAATGTACGAAGAGATTTCAGATGTGATCACCCCTACGGCAATTATACTCTTCAAAATTCCCTAAATGGGCATATTTTTCATGTTTTCATAAGTTAGCTCATTTGTTAAAAGAGAAAAAACCATCTAAAAATTGTCAGATTTTTGCTATTTTCAGTATCATTATCATTTAATTTCTGTGTATTATACATATATATTGTTTCGTCAGTGAAGTGAAGCCATGAAAATATTCAAAAATTCATAATTTCCAAAATTTTTATTAACATTCTGCATGATGATAATAGCGCACTGTTAATTTTCAAAAAAAAATTTGATAGTGCATGAATTTATAAATTCATTTATTCGTTCAGCATGACAGTGCATTTAATGCAAAACGCATTTTTTTTTGTGCATCTTGTTGCAATCATATAGGACCACGTCGCATGAGTGAACGCGATCTTCCATCACGCCTTGGACATGAACCAACCCACCAACAAATTCATAGCAGCAAATCAGTACCGGCACTTCACAGTAAGTAAATCAAAAAAAAAAGGGGATGAAAATAAAAATGATAAATTCATTTGCTGCAATTGCTAATTCGCTTTAAAATTCTGCAAATCACGTAATCGTTCTTTCACTGTATTTGTCGACTTATGAATTATAAATATATGATTTTCCAATTTACGTAATCACTGTAGGAGTGACAGCGGATGTAAAAAGTACATGAATCAGAGATTTTTTTATGTATTGATGAAAATTTAATGGAAAATGATTTGTTAGACGTAGGAACAGCCGAGGGTAAACAGCAGCACGAGGTCTTCAATCCTGGTTACAGCAGAGCATCCTCTAGTAATAGTGTTACCCCACCTGTTCAGCCTCCGCCAATGCCAGCAATGAATGGAGCAACTACTCTTCGATCACGGTAATTAATCTCAATAAATTCCGGAATTTTTCCCTTCAAATCATGAGTTTTTTGAAAATAATTTGAAAACGATGAGGTTGACGAGGATTTAGCAAGGAACAGTTTTTGGAGATCCTAAAATTCGGTACGAAAAAGGTATCCTGCTGAAATCTCATAAACCCAGCATTTTCTGAATTATTATTAGAGGCGTGTGATTAATTCGAAATTTCGAATACTTCAAAGTTTTCGAATTATTCAGAAGTTTACGAGTAATTCGAAAATCCCGTTGAACTCAAAATTGGTGATATGGAAGTATCGAATGATATACGATATCTCGAATTCAAAGCGCGATTTCTTTAATTTATTAAAGTTGGTTTGATCGGTCCTCATTCTTCTTTATCTTTTTCCTCTACACTTCAATTTTTCATCTTCCATAAGAGCCAAATGATGTTAGGTTCAAAGCCGATTGGCGTTCATATTAAAAATGAATGACTAAATATTAATAAAATCTCTGCCTCTCTCCAGGTCCAGCCACAATCTCCACGATCCAATGAGAATGGGCACGCTCCCGCCATCGGGTTTAGTCAGCAGACAGCAATCCTCGCCAAATCTGCATCCGCCCCAGCTCCAAGGGAACCCGCAAGCAACCATCCAAAATAACGAGGCAGAGAGATTCTATCAAAACTTGAGTGTCTACCGTCACCAAGAGCCTGGGGCAAAACCGCAACAGCAACAGCAGCAGCAACCAAGTCCACCTCAACCAATAGACGAGCGTGGTAGTTTCAATACCCAGAAGAGTCTCCGTGGCTCTCAGAACTCGTTGAATCGTCCGGCAGTTGATGGTGGCCATCAAACACTATCGCGTGATCGTCCAATTTCCGCTTATATACCACAGGGACAACAGGCTTACGGTGGAAACCAAATGCCGCATCAGATGCAGCAGCCACTGAGATCCCAATCATCACGTGACATAATAAGACAAGAGGCAAAGCTGCAGGAGATGCAGGAGGAAGTGAGGAGAAGAGAATTGCGAGGTGGTAATCCAGCATTGGCCAATCAATTCAGGCAAAATGCTTACAACACACGACCAATAGCTGCATCTCAAGCAGCCAATACAATGAGACCTGCGAGACCTCCAGTTGGATCAACGCCGAATCTCGCCACTAATTCGCCGACATACAATTATTCGCAGTTTGGGTACAATCAGTATGGACAGTACAACAACAAGCAACAGCAGCAGCAACAGCAACAAGTGCAGCAACAACAGCAGCAGCAAATTGCCAATCAGTATGCGGTTGTACCGAAGAAAGGCGATCCCGCAAGAATGAGCGGACAGATGCAGGGATCTGATAATAGAGATTATGCGGCAGATCAGAATCGCCAGGTCAATGATCATAGTCGATTGTATATGGGCACACAGTATTCTAATGGACAGTATTCAAGTGATAGTACAATTAATAGAGCACAGAATGGTGGTGATGGACATGTGGATGAGATAATGCCACCAGTTAGGCCTGCACTTCCTGAGGAAACTGGGTACAGAGAGAGTCCGCCACCTCCACCGTTAAATACATCTACGCATCCGTTGTACAGCAAACAAACTGATTCTGGGTAAGGAACTTCGATATTAATCAATTTCTTGTCGTAGTACTGAGAAAAACAGAAGCGATGAAAAAATTTCGAATATTGATGTTATTAGTCCTTAGTAAATAGTTTTTCGAAAATAATTAAGAAAGCTGCTGAATTTAGTGAATTTAATCAATTCAAGTAATCAATCTGTTTGAATCAACTAAATTCCGTAAATTCAACAATTTAACCATTTTTATCACTATTTTTCTCAGTGTGTTCGTATTTTTCTCAGCGGCACTTACACTGTTTTGCTTCTACGCTGACGATTTAACACTTCAAAAAAAAAAATTCGACCATCTTCACTTTTTTTTCAGATACACTGCAAGCATGCAGGATCCTCCCAGAGGCAGTTACTACCCAGCAGCCCCAACGACCCAACAAACCCGCCAATACCAGTACAACGCAACGAATCCCTGGCAGCGTGAAGAGCGTGAGAAAGAGCAGGCCCGAAGACGAGAAGCTGCAAAGCTCTGGCGTGACCAACAAATAGCCGAATTAAGTGCAGTAACCCACAGAACACCTCAGCAAGAAGAGCAACTCCGTGCTCTTCAGCTCGAGCGTGATTTCCAAAAACGTGCAGAGGAAGCAGCCAATCAGCAGGACGACGACGACGACAGTAACGAGATCGACAATGAGAGTACCCAACGTGTCCAGGGTTTGCTACGTATGGCAGCGAGTCAGGATCGTAATCATCCGATCCCCAATTTATCAGTATTAAGAGCAGCAGCAGCAGCTGGCAGCAATCAACCAATGAGAAATCAGGCGATATCACCGCAGCCAGTTGTTAGTCAGCTGCAATCAACAAGTGTATCATTGCACACAGCAACAAGTCAGGGCCAAGGAAATATTTATTCTGGCCAAAATGAAACAACAAATAACATGCAAATGATGCAAAACGCGAATTTATCCCAGTCATCAGTGACTTCTTATGCATCTGGTCAATTTGCCTCGAATAAGGGCATTTCCCAGGCGCAGTATAATGAGGAGCGTGAAAGACAGCGGAGAATTGACGAATTAAAGCGAAAACAGAGCGAATTCGATGAGAATCAGAGGAAAAGAGAGGAGGAAATGCGCCAGCAACAAATGCAAATGTACAACAAAAATCAGATGCATCCAGGGATGCTGAGACTCGACAATCTCGTCATCAATGGACCAAGTTCACCGGGAAATGAAGCACCACCACCACCAGAAAGAGGCTCAAGCTATGCTGTTATGTCTCAGCAAAGTGCACTTAGATCAAATACATCAGCTACATCTAGTAGTATACCAATGAGCGGAAATCAAACGCAACTAACGCAAAAACGCGTATCTTTTCATGATCCAAATGCTAATGTTGAATCGAGAAATTCACAGTCTATTATTTCTAGTAATCCAACTTCGTTGAGCGGTATGGACACTATTCGGGAAGATCCTAATGTAAGTTATTAATTACTTCATTAATTAAATTTAATTAAATTAATTATATATTTCACTGCGAAATTAGCAACACTGGAATGTGTCTTTTTTTTTCAAATATCTTCAAAGAGCAATTTAATGAGTAATTTTTTATAATCAAAATTCTATTTAATATGCACACCTCGTTGCAGTTGTCCAAGTAAGGTAGTACTGTAAATGACAAGAAAAAATTCAAAATTTTAAGATTTTTTTTTCCTGTGATTTTTTGATAATGCGTGTGAATTTATTTATAAAACAAAAATCAGTGTTAATTGCATGAAATTTTTCAATCATCTTCATCATCATTATTATCATCGGTTTATCAATATTATTATTATTATCATTATTATTATGTGTATCGGCAATTATATTAATGGCAATTAGATGATTTAGGATTGTTATTTTTATTTTTTACTAAAATTTAAGAATTTGAAAGAATTTTTTTTTCTTATATTCCTCTTTTTTTCTCTAAATTTTCTAGAACTTTATAAATGACGCGGAGACAATGCTTGCTTCTCCAAAGACACCGGATGGACCTGGTGGACAATTTGCAAATGCAACACCAGGTGTTATTGGAGCACAAGAAGTTTACAAAGATCCGAGACAAAAAAGATTGGCTGAAAAACAAAAGCAACAATTAAATTCACAATTGGGTGAAGTACCTGAAAAATTGAGTTTCAAAGAAAAAATGAAGATGTTTGCAATGGAAACGGGTGAGGATGGTACACCAAGAGACAAAGTTAAAATATCAAGGGCCCAAAGGGAAATTGACAATATTGGAAGTCCTCTTAGCCCAACTAATAATAATAACAATAATATCAATAATAGAAGTTAAAATGAAGAGTGTAGGAAGAAGAAGGAGGGGGAGTAACAAAAAAGATATATGAGTATCTTCAAGTTAGGGAGACTGCAGTATTTCTTCTTTTTTTTTTTAATTCTCTTTGTTTTTCCATAATTTTTTTTTTTGTTATTTGATAACAAATATTTCCAGAGTCTAAACAATGACCGTTTTGTTTGGGTTAATCAAACAATTGTTAACTTGATTATGATCGTTTTTATCTATACATATAATATACAATTTTTTAATTTTTTTTTTCATTCATCAATTTAATTAAATTCAATTAAATTAATGTTAATTAATAATCAAGTTGATTTGTGAAATTTTGCACGCAAAAAGGCTCTTTTCATTTGTACATTGCGCATGGCAGAGTTTTTTTTTCTCCTTTTTTTTAATTTTTATTTGTGAATAACTTTTCATTAGAATAATAATTTCATTGATTAATTGATTAATTAACTGATTAAAATAGGAGGAATAATGGAGACACAGGATAGATTATTATAGTTGACTACGATAAATGTTTTATATTCCTCTGTGTGCCCTAAGATGAAGTTTATTTGATTTTTTTTATATATAATTTGTATACACACAGACAATTAATTGATTGATTGATTAATTCATTGCTTTCTTCTTCGTTAAGGAATATATTAATAATTGATTTTTTTTTTAACTTTAAGAGTGAAAAAAATGTAAACTAATGAAATTTAGAAAAAAAATATTAGGATAAATTTTTTGGGAGGAATTTTCACGTGTATATAATTTATTATTTTTACAATATACACGTGAAATTAAATGAAAATTATCAGGAGGAATAATGGGGATCATTTAGATTAATTGATAATAAATTTTACAAATTTGAATTCACGTATTAACGAATTTAAAGATTAATAATTCTAATGAACAAACATTGTAGGATTTTTTTAGTCTTCTTCTTTTTTTCTCAATGATATAATATTCGTCAAAATCTTATGATCAAAAATATTTCAAATTTGTGAAATATAGATTTAACGGAAAAAAAATAAATTAAAAAATTGAAAATCTCAAGGAAAATTCCAAAAAGGCCCGAAATTTAATTATATCAATAATTCAATTTTAAAAAAATTAATAACAATAGCAATATTAATACTAAATAATATCACACAATTCTCTACAATATATAATTGCAGTATACTTTATTGCAGTCAAGTGGCAATAATTGAATTTCCTTCATTTTCTCGTACATAATTTTTTTTTATTTGAAAAATCGACATTCCTTGCAATAACCTGTATCTTCCTCTATCATAAACGGGTGAAGATATTCTTCTAATTCAGTAGCGAAGGGAGAGACGGAGAAAAACCTTTTTTTTCTGGTGATTGAGATTTTTCTCTAGAAAAATATGAAATTTTTAGAAAAGTCGTTTTTTTCGATTATCAGTTTATTAAGAATATCTTGGAAAATAAGCGAGATAGAGTAATTTTGCGTGGATCCTTCTTTGTAGAGTATTCCAAAAGCTACAAAGTCTTCTCAGGGCAAAATCGCTCTGTCTCGCTTAACTTCCAAATTATCCTTCAAAAACAGATGATCGAAAAAAGACAATTTTTCTTGAAATTTAAGAAAAATACGAAAATTTTAGTGAATACCTGTTTCTTCTAAATTCGAGAAAAACCCACAAAAATTCTTCTTTCTCTCCTCATTTTCCAGATTCTGGGGAAGATGGGTGCAAAATCAACCAGCTCGTCAAAACAATTGGGAATTTTTTTTGAGAGTGAAGAGGTCTTTAAAAAAATTTGAGAAAGTTTACAAACAAGTTTCACATATTGAAGCATCATTTCAATTTTTTTCAGATTTTTGCATCTGATCCTTCACTACGAAAAAAATTCCAGAATCATGTTGCTTCGGGGGTCCATTTTGCCCCACTCTCCCCTAAAAAAAAAGTCATCACCAAAATTCATCTCGTCTCGCTCTTCTCTGCTGAAGAGACATATCCACAATTTTTCCGCAAAACAAAAAAAAATAACTAATTTTCTGTTTTAAATAAGAATCCTCAATATATATGTGATATAAAAATAGGGCTTTGTTTTACGAACGCGATGACTTCGTGTAGATGAGATTGTAAATCTAGTTTATGAGATCAAAAGAAAATTAAAAAAAAAAAAAGAGTTGAATCAATGATATAAAGAAAGAAAAAAAACAGGAAAAAGAAAAAAAGAGAAAAAAAATCTTTGTTAGTTCATATTTTGCAGTTTAAATAAATTAGAATTTAGATATTGGTCCTAGAATATAATGTCAATTATCTACACCTATTTACGATACATAACATTCGTTTTTTTCATTATTATTATTTATTGCTGCATTATCTGGCTTAAAAAACAATAAGATAAGATGATATTTCTTTAATTAATTGAATAATTAATTACTTCATCAGCACCGAATCAGTGATGCGTTGACCAGCTTGTTATCTATATACTTTTTTATATTATTAGAAAAAAATACGAGGAGAGAAAAAATGTGTGGCTTAAAGAAAGAGAAAATCAATGAAGAAAAAAATGGTCTCACAGATAGACACATACACACACATACAGCCATAAAAAATAGAGAAGAGCGTGAATTATTAGGTGAAAAATATAGAAATAATTGGAAAAGAATGAAAAAAAATCCTGAATTTATCTAATTGCGTAATTACGTAGATTATTTAATTAAACAATAAATGAAGAATTAGCCTTATTGATGTTAGAGAGATTATTTCTATCTCGTGAGATGAAAAATGAAAATACATAAGTGTACTTTGAATAACAAAAAAAATTTAAAACTTCAAAATGAAAAGAAATGAAAGAAAAAAAATTCAGGCATGGTTTTTATAAAAAATGATGATATTTAAATGATATAATGATGGTGAAAGAGAGTGATGATGAGATGAAAATGAAAAATGATGAAAATAATGTAATAAAGTGAATTCCCTCCTTATGTATTGCGAATAGATACTCATTGCACTATATTTTGTATTACTGTTTTCATTATTATTATCATACATTATTATTCAATGATGTGAAAAAAAAAATCTTTGGATAAATAATTCAAAAGAAAAAATTGAAAATTCTTTTTTAATGAAATGAAGAGAATAATAATGAGAAGGGAATGAAAAATATTGGCATAGCAACTATGAATTTATTATTAGAAAAATAGAAAAAAAATTTAAAAAAACATAGTATATTCGATCATCATGGGGAAAAATGAAAAAAAAAACTTTATTGAATTTTGCGATATGTTATTAGATACATAGTATTTAGAAATTGCTATATTTTTCAATTAATAATGTGTAATTATTTTGTGAGAGAAAAACAAAAATAGATTATAATATTTGAAGAAATGAATGAATAATAAAATTCCTGAATATTCATCGATACATTTATTTTAATAGTTTTAAGGTAGTGTCCCAGAGTATAGTCGATTGAACAGGAAAAATTGAAGATTTGCAGGTTTCTTTCCAATTAATTGCTGATAATTCGGGAAAATGTGTTTTAATTTACCCGAGAAAAGTGATTAAACTATTCGAAAGTCATATCTTCAGCTTGTGAATATAATTTTTTTTTCTCGAATTTTCTTCACATTATCTTTACATTATCGATCGTAAATTTCCCGGGGAATCACGTGGGCTAGTTTAAATTGGGCTCACGTGATTCCTCGGAAAATTTACGATCGATATAGGTGGGAAGAACTTTAAAAATCAAACATTTATTTTTGGGCCCAAAAAAATAAGAAGGGGTTAGCCTTCTCGTTTTTTTGGATAAAAATAAAAATTTCTGAATTTAAAAGTTCTCTCCACCTATATCGATCGTAAATTTTTCGAGGAATCACGTGAGCCGGTCCAAATTGGGCCCAGAGCAATATTCACAAAGATACAGGCATAAGGTCCAATTCAGGTTGGTCCCAAATGACCTTCCCATGCATGTTAGAATAGAGGATAGTCTCAGCTTTTCAAATATGCATAGTAGAATTATTTTCGATTGATCTAGATTGGGCCTTATGCCTGTATCCCCGTGGATATTGCTCTGGGCCCAATTTGGACTGGCTCACGTGATTCCTCGGAAAATTTACGATCGATATAGGTGGGGAGAACTTTAAAAATCAAACATTTATTTTTGGGCCCAAAAAAATGAGAAGGGGTTAGCCTTCTCGTTTTTTTGGATAAAAATAAAAATGTCTGAATTTAAAAGTTCTCTCCACCTATATCGATCGTAAATTTTTCGAGGAATCACGTGAGCCGGTCCAAATTGGGCCCAGAGCAATATTCACAAAGATACAGGCATAAGGCCCAATTCAGGTTGGTCCCAAATGACCTTTCCATGCATGTTAGAATAGAGGATAGTCTCAGCTTTTCAAATATGCATAGTAGAACTATTTTCGATTGATCTAGATTGGGCCCTATGCCTGTATCCCCGTGGATATTGCTCTGGGCCCAATTTGGACTGGCTCACGTGATTCCTCGGAAAATTTACGATCGATATAGGTGGGGAGAACTTTGAAAATCAAACATTTATTTTTGGGCCCAAAAAAATAAGAAGGGGTTAGCCTTCTCGTTTTTTTGGATAAAAATAAAAATGTCTGAATTTACAAGTTCTCTCCACCTATATCGATCGTAAATTTTCCGGGGAATCACGTGAGCTGGTCCAAATTGGGCCCAAAGCAATATTCACAAAGATACAGGCATAAGGTCCAATTCAGGTTGGTCCGGAATGACCTTCCCATGCATGTCAGAAAAGAGGATAGTCTCAGCTTTTCAAATATGCATAGTAGAATTATTTTCGATTGATCTAGATTGGGCCTTATGCCTGTATCCCCGTGGATATTGCTCTGGGCCCAATTTGGACTGGCTCACGTGATTCCTCGGAAAATTTACGATCGATATAGGTGGGGAGAACTTTGAAAATCAAACATTTATTTTTGGGCCCAAAAAAATAAGAAGGGGTTAGCCTTCTCGTTTTTTTGGATAAAAATAAAAATGTCTGAATTTACAAGTTCTCTCCACCTATATCGATCGTAAATTTTCCGGGGAATCACGTGAGCTGGTCCAAATTGGGCCCAAAGCAATATTCACAAAGATACAGGCATAAGGTCCAATTCAGGTTGGTCCCAAATGACCTTCCCATGCATGTCAGAAAAGAGGATAGTCTCAGCTTTTCAAATATGCATAGTAGAATTATTTTCGATTGATCTCGATTGGGCTTTATGCCTGTATCCCCGTGGATATTGCTCTGGGCCCAATTTGGACTGGCTCACGTGATTCCTCGGAAAATTTACGATCGATATAGGTGGGGAGAACTTTAAAAATCAAACATTTATTTTTGGGCCCAAAAAAATGAGAAGGGGTTAGCCTTCTCGTTTTTTTGGATAAAAATAAAAATGTCTGAATTTAAAAGTTCTCTCCACCTATATCGATCGTAAAGTTTTCGAGGAATCACGTGAGCCGGTCCAAATTGGGCCCAGAGCAATATTCACAAAGATACAGGCATAAGGCCCAATTCAGGTTGGTCCCAAATGACCTTTCCATGCATGTTAGAATAGAGGATAGTCTCAGCTTTTCAAATATGCATAGTAGAACTATTTTCGATTGATCTAGATTGGGCCCTATGCCTGTATCCCCGTGGATATTGCTCTGGGCCCAATTTGGACTGGCTCACGTGATTCCTCGGAAAATTTACGATCGATATAGGTGGGGAGAACTTTGAAAATCAAACATTTATTTTTGGGCCCAAAAAAATAAGAAGGGGTTAGCCTTCTCGTTTTTTTGGATAAAAATAAAAATGTCTGAATTTACAAGTTCTCTCCACCTATATCGATCGTAAATTTTCCGGGGAATCACGTGAGCTGGTCCAAATTGGGCCCAAAGCAATATTCACAAAGATACAGGCATAAGGTCCAATTCAGGTTGGTCCCAAATGACCTTCCCATGCATGTCAGAAAAGAGGATAGTCTCAGCTTTTCAAATATG
This sequence comes from Aleiodes alternator, assembly GCA_963921955.1. Taxonomy (NCBI): domain Eukaryota; kingdom Metazoa; phylum Arthropoda; class Insecta; order Hymenoptera; family Braconidae; genus Aleiodes; species Aleiodes alternator. Next base: position 8,513,351 of record OY998098.1, on the reverse strand, counting down.
CATAGTAGAATTATTTTCGATTGATCTAGATTGGGCCTTATGCCTGTATCCCCGTGGATATTGCTCTGGGCCCAATTTGGACTGGCTCACGTGATTCCTCGGAAAATTTACGATCGATATAGGTGGGGAGAACTTTGAAAATCAAACATTTATTTTTGGGCCCAAAAAAATAAGAAGGGGTCAGCCTTCTCGTTTTTTTGGATAAAAATAAAAATGTCTGAATTTACAAGTTCTCTCCACCTATATCGATCGTAAATTTTCCGGGGAATCACGTGAGCTGGTCCAAATTGGGCCCAAAGCAATATTCACAAAGACACAGGCATAAGGTCCAATTCAGGTTGGTCCCAAATGACCTTCCCATGCATGTTAGAATAGAGGATAGTCTCAGCTTTTCAAATATGCATAGTAGAACTATTTTCGATTGATCTAGATTGGGCCCTATGCCTGTATCCCCGTGGATATTGCTCTGGGCCCAATTTGGACTGGCTCACGTGATTCCTCGGAAAATTTACGATCGATATAGGTGGGGAGAACTTTGAAAATCAAACATTTATTTTTGGGCCCAAAAAAATAAGAAGGGGTTAGCCTTCTCGTTTTTTTGGATAAAAATAAAAATGTCTGAATTTACAAGTTCTCTCCACCTATATCGATCGTAAATTTTCCGGGGAATCACGTGAGCTGGTCCAAATTGGGCCCAAAGCAATATTCACGAAGATACAGGCATAAGGTCCAATTCAGGCTGGTCCCAAATGACCTTCCCATGCATGTCAGAAAAGAGGATAGTCTCAGCTTTTCAAATATGCATAGTAGAATTATTTTCGATTGATCTAGATTGGGCCTTATGCCTGTATCCCCGTGGATATTGCTCTGGGCCCAATTTGGACTGGCTCACGTGATTCCTCGGAAAATTTACGATCGATATAGGTGGGGAGAACTTTGAAAATCAAACATTTATTTTTGGGCCCAAAAAAATAAGAAGGGGTCAGCCTTCTCGTTTTTTTGGATAAAAATAAAAATGTCTGAATTTACAAGTTCTCTCCACCTATATCGATCGTAAATTTTCCGGGGAATCACGTGAGCTGGTCCAAATTGGGCCCAAAGCAATATTCACAAAGACACAGGCATAAGGTCCAATTCAGGTTGGTCCCAAATGACCTTCCCATGCATGTCAGAAAAGAGGATAGTCTCAGCTTTTCAAATATGCATAGTAGAATTATTTTCGATTGATCTAGATTGGGCCTTATGCCTGTATCCCCGTGGATATTGCTCTGGGCCCAATTTGGACTGGCTCACGTGATTCCTCGGAAAATTTACGATCGATATAGGTGGGGAGAACTTTGAAAATCAAACATTTATTTTTGGGCCCAAAAAAATAAGAAGGGGTCAGCCTTCTCGTTTTTTTGGATAAAAATAAAAATGTCTGAATTTACAAGTTCTCTCCACCTATATCGATCGTAAATTTTCCGGGGAATCACGTGAGCTGGTCCAAATTGGGCCCAAAGCAATATTCACAAAGACACAGGCATAAGGTCCAATTCAGGTTGGTCCCAAATGACCTTCCCATGCATGTTAGAATAGAGGATAGTCTCAGCTTTTCAAATATGCATAGTAGAACTATTTTCGATTGATCTAGATTGGGCCCTATGCCTGTATCCCCGTGGATATTGCTCTGGGCCCAATTTCGACTGGCTCACGTGATTCCTCGGAAAATTTACGATCGATATAGGTGGGGAGAACTTTGAAAATCAAACATTTATTTTTGGGCCCAAAAAAATAAGAAGGGGTTAGCCTTCTCGTTTTTTTGGATAAAAATAAAAATGTCTGAATTTACAAGTTCTCTCCACCTATATCGATCGTAAATTTTCCGGGGAATCACGTGAGCTGGTCCAAATTGGGCCCAAAGCAATATTCACAAAGATACAGGCATAAGGTCCAATTCAGGTTGGTCCGGAATGACCTTCCCATGCATGTCAGAAAAGAGGATAGTCTCAGCTTTTCAAATATGCATAGTAGAATTCTTTTCGATTGATCTAGATTGGGCCTTATGCCTGTATCCCCGTGGATATTGCTCTGGGCCCAATTTGGACTGGCTCACGTGATTCCTCGGAAAATTTACGATCGATATAGGTGGGGAGAACTTTGAAAATCAAACATTTATTTTTGGGCCCAAAAAAATAAGAAGGGGTCAGCCTTCTCGTTTTTTTGGATAAAAATAAAAATGTCTGAATTTACAAGTTCTCTCCACCTATATCGATCGTAAATTTTCCGGGGAATCACGTGAGCTGGTCCAAATTGGGCCCAAAGCAATATTCACAAAGACACAGGCATAAGGTCCAATTCAGGTTGGTCCCAAATGACCTTCCCATGCATGTCAGAAAAGAGGATAGTCTCAGCTTTTCAAATATGCATAGTAGAATTATTTTCGATTGATCTAGATTGGGCCTTATGCCTGTATCCCCGTGGATATTGCTCTGGGCCCAATTTGGACTGGCTCACGTGATTCCTCGGAAAATTTACGATCGATATAGGTGGGGAGAACTTTGAAAATCAAACATTTATTTTTGGGCCCAAAAAAATAAGAAGGGGTCAGCCTTCTCGTTTTTTTGGATAAAAATAAAAATGTCTGAATTTACAAGTTCTCTCCACCTATGTCGATCGTAAATTTTCCGGGGAATCACGTGAGCTGGTCCAAATTGGGCCCAAAGCAATATTCACAAAGATACAGGCATAAGGTCCAATTCAGGTTGGTCCCAAATGACCTTCCCATGCATGTCAGAAAAGAGGATAGTCTCAGCTTTTCAAATATGCATAGTAGAATTATTTTCGATTGATCTCGATTGGGCTTTATGCCTGTATCCCCGTGGATATTGCTCTGGGCCCAATTTGGACTGGCTCACGTGATTCCTCGGAAAATTTACGATCGATATAGGTGGGGAGAACTTTAAAAATCAAACATTTATTTTTGGGCCCAAAAAAATGAGAAGGGGTTAGCCTTCTCGTTTTTTTGGATAAAAATAAAAATGTCTGAATTTAAAAGTTCTCTCCACCTATATCGATCGTAAATTTTTCGAGGAATCACGTGAGCCGGTCTAAATTGGGCCCAGAGCAATATTCACAAAGATACAGGCATAAGGCCCAATTCAGGTTGGTCCCAAATGACCTTTCCATGCATGTTAGAATAGAGGATAGTCTCAGCTTTTCAAATCTGCATAGTAGAACTATTTTCGATTGATCTAGATTGGGCCCTATGCCTGTATCCCCGTGGATATTGCTCTGGGCCCAATTTGGACTGGCTCACGTGATTCCTCGGAAAATTTACGATCGATATAGGTGGGGAGAACTTTGAAAATCAAACATTTATTTTTGGGCCCAAAAAGATAAGAAGGGGTCAGCCTTCTCGTTTTTTTGGATAAAAATAAAAATGTCTGAATTTACAAGTTCTCTCCACCTATATCGATCGTAAATTTTCCGGGGAATCACGTGAGCTGGTCCAAATTGGGCCCAAAGCAATATTCACAAAGACACAGGCATAAGGTCCAATTCAGGTTGGTCCCAAATGACCTTCCCATGCATGTTAGAATAGAGGATAGTCTCAGCTTTTCAAATATGCATAGTAGAACTATTTTCGATTGATCTAGATTGGGCCCTATGCCTGTATCCCCGTGGATATTGCTCTGGGCCCAATTTGGACTGGCTCACGTGATTCCTCGGAAAATTTACGATCGATATAGGTGGGGAGAACTTTGAAAATCAAACATTTATTTTTGGGCCCAAAAAAATAAGAAGGGGTTAGCCTTCTCGTTTTTTTGGATAAAAATAAAAATGTCTGAATTTACAAGTTCTCTCCACCTATATCGATCGTAAATTTTCCGGGGAATCACGTGAGCTGGTCCAAATTGGGCCCAAAGCAATATTCACAAAGACACAGGCATAAGGTCCAATTCAGGTTGGTCCCAAATGACCTTCCCATGCATGTCAGAAAAGAGGATAGTCTCAGCTTTTCAAATATGCATAGTAGAATTATTTTCGATTGATCTAGATTGGGCCTTATGCCTGTATCCCCGTGGATATTGCTCTGGGCCCAATTTGGACTGGCTCACGTGATTCCTCGGAAAATTTACGATCGATATAGGTGGGGAGAACTTTGAAAATCAAACATTTATTTTTGGGCCCAAAAAAATAAGAAGGGGTCAGCCTTCTCGTTTTTTTGGATAAAAATAAAAATGTCTGAATTTACAAGTTCTCTCCACCTATATCGATCGTAAATTTTCCGGGGAATCACGTGAGCTGGTCCAAATTGGGCCCAAAGCAATATTCACAAAGACACAGGCATAAGGTCCAATTCAGGTTGGTCCCAAATGACCTTCCCATGCATGTTAGAATAGAGGATAGTCTCAGCTTTTCAAATATGCATAGTAGAACTATTTTCGATTGATCTAGATTGGGCCCTATGCCTGTATCCCCGTGGATATTGCTCTGGGCCCAATTTCGACTGGCTCACGTGATTCCTCGGAAAATTTACGATCGATATAGGTGGGGAGAACTTTGAAAATCAAACATTTATTTTTGGGCCCAAAAAAATAAGAAGGGGTTAGCCTTCTCGTTTTTTTGGATAAAAATAAAAATGTCTGAATTTACAAGTTCTCTCCACCTATATCGATCGTAAATTTTCCGGGGAATCACGTGAGCTGGTCCAAATTGGGCCCAAAGCAATATTCACAAAGATACAGGCATAAGGTCCAATTCAGGTTGGTCCCAAATGACCTTCCCATGCATGTCAGAAAAGAGGATAGTCTCAGCTTTTCAAATATGCATAGTAGAATTATTTTCGATTGATCTCGATTGGGCTTTATGCCTGTATCCCCGTGGATATTGCTCTGGGCCCAATTTGGACTGGCTCACGTGATTCCTCGGAAAATTTACGATCGATATAGGTGGGGAGAACTTTGAAAATCAAACATTTATTTTTGGGCCCAAAAAAATAAGAAGGGGTCAGCCTTCTCGTTTTTTTGGATAAAAATAAAAATGTCTGAATTTACAAGTTCTCTCCACCTATATCGATCGTAAATTTTCCGGGGAATCACGTGAGCTGGTCCAAATTGGGCCCAAAGCAATATTCACAAAGACACAGGCATAAGGTCCAATTCAGGTTGGTCCCAAATGACCTTCCCATGCATGTTAGAATAGAGGATAGTCTCAGCTTTTCAAATATGCATAGTAGAACTATTTTCGATTGATCTAGATTGGGCCCTATGCCTGTATCCCCGTGGATATTGCTCTGGGCCCAATTTCGACTGGCTCACGTGATTCCTCGGAAAATTTACGATCGATATAGGTGGGGAGAACTTTGAAAATCAAACATTTATTTTTGGGCCCAAAAAAATAAGAAGGGGTTAGCCTTCTCGTTTTTTTGGATAAAAATAAAAATGTCTGAATTTACAAGTTCTCTCCACCTATATCGATCGTAAATTTTCCGGGGAATCACGTGAGCTGGTCCAAATTGGGCCCAAAGCAATATTCACAAAGATACAGGCATAAGGTCCAATTCAGGTTGGTCCCAAATGACCTTCCCATGCATGTCAGAAAAGAGGATAGTCTCAGCTTTTCAAATATGCATAGTAGAATTATTTTCGATTGATCTAGATTGGGCCTTATGCCTGTATCCCCGTGGATATTGCTCTGGGCCCAATTTGGACTGGCTCACGTGATTCCTCGGAAAATTTACGATCGATATAGGTGGGGAGAACTTTGAAAATCAAACATTTATTTTTGGGCCCAAAAAAATAAGAAGGGGTCAGCCTTCTCGTTTTTTTGGATAAAAATAAAAATGTCTGAATTTACAAGTTCTCTCCACCTATATCGATCGTAAATTTTCCGGGGAATCACGTGAGCTGGTCCAAATTGGGCCCAAAGCAATATTCACAAAGACACAGGCATAAGGTCCAATTCAGGTTGGTCCCAAATGACCTTCCCATGCATGTCAGAAAAGAGGATAGTCTCAGCTTTTCAAATATGCATAGTAGAATTATTTTCGATTGATCTAGATTGGGCCTTATGCCTGTATCCCCGTGGATATTGCTCTGGGCCCAATTTGGACTGGCTCACGTGATTCCTCGGAAAATTTACGATCGATATAGGTGGGGAGAACTTTGAAAATCAAACATTTATTTTTGGGCCCAAAAAAATAAGAAGGGGTCAGCCTTCTCGTTTTTTTGGATAAAAATAAAAATGTCTGAATTTACAAGTTCTCTCCACCTATGTCGATCGTAAATTTTCCGGGGAATCACGTGAGCTGGTCCAAATTGGGCCCAAAGCAATATTCACAAAGACACAGGCATAAGGTCCAATTCAGGTTGGTCCCAAATGACCTTCCCATGCATGTCAGAAAAGAGGATAGTCTCAGCTTTTCAAATATGCATAGTAGAATTATTTTCGATTGATCTAGATTGGGCCTTATGCCTGTATCCCCGTGGATATTGCTCTGGGCCCAATTTGGACTGGCTCACGTGATTCCTCGGAAAATTTACGATCGATATAGGTGGGGAGAACTTTGAAAATCAAACATTTATTTTTGGGCCCAAAAAAATAAGAAGGGGTCAGCCTTCTCGTTTTTTTGGATAAAAATAAAAATGTCTGAATTTACAAGTTCTCTCCACCTATGTCGATCGTAAATTTTCCGGGGAATCACGTGAGCTGGTCCAAATTGGGCCCAAAGCAATATTCACAAAGACACAGGCATAAGGTCCAATTCAGGTTGGTCCCAAATGATCTTCCCATGCATGTTAGAATAGAGGATAGTCTCAGCTTTTCAAATATGCATAGTAGAACTATTTTCGATTGATCTAGATTGGGCCCTATGCCTGTATCCCCGTGGATATTGCTCTGGGCCCAATTTCGACTGGCTCACGTGATTCCTCGGAAAATTTACGATCGATATAGGTGGGGAGAACTTTGAAAATCAAACATTTATTTTTGGGCCCAAAAAAATAAGAAGGGGTTAGCCTTCTCGTTTTTTTGGATAAAAATAAAAATGTCTGAATTTACAAGTTCTCTCCACCTATATCGATCGTAAATTTTCCGGGGAATCACGTGAGCTGGTCCAAATTGGGCCCAAAGCAATATTCACAAAGACACAGGCATAAGGTCCAATTCAGGTTGGTCCCAAATGACCTTCCCATGCATGTTAGAATAGAGGATAGTCTCAGCTTTTCAAATATGCATAGTAGAACTATTTTCGATTGATCTAGATTGGGCCCTATGCCTGTATCCCCGTGGATATTGCTCTGGGCCCAATTTCGACTGGCTCACGTGATTCCTCGGAAAATTTACGATCGATATAGGTGGGGAGAACTTTGAAAATCAAACATTTATTTTTGGGCCCAAAAAAATAAGAAGGGGTCAGCCTTCTCGTTTTTTTGGATAAAAATAAAAATGTCTGAATTTACAAGTTCTCTCCACCTATATCGATCGTAAATTTTCCGGGGAATCACGTGAGCTGGTCCAAATTGGGCCCAGAGCAATATTCACAAAGATACAGGCATAAGGCCCAATTCAGGTTGGTCCCAAATGACCTTTCCATGCATGTTAGAATAGAGGATAGTCTCAGCTTTTCAAATATGCATAGTAGAACTATTTTCGATTGATCTAGATTGGGCCCTATGCCTGTATCCCCGTGGATATTGCTCTGGGCCCAATTTGGACTGGCTCACGTGATTCCTCGGAAAATTTACGATCGATATAGGTGGGGAGAACTTTAAAAATCAAACATTTATTTTTGGGCCCAAAAAAATGAGAAGGGGTTAGCCTTCTCGTTTTTTTGGATAAAAATAAAAATGTCTGAATTTAAAAGTTCTCTCCACCTATATCGATCGTAAAGTTTTCGAGGAATCACGTGAGCCGGTCCAAATTGGGCCCAGAGCAATATTCACAAAGATACAGGCATAAGGCCCAATTCAGGTTGGTCCCAAATGACCTTTCCATGCATGTTAGAATAGAGGATAGTCTCAGCTTTTCAAATATGCATAGTAGAACTATTTTCGATTGATCTAGATTGGGCCCTATGCCTGTATCCCCGTGGATATTGCTCTGGGCCCAATTTGGACTGGCTCACGTGATTCCTCGGAAAATTTACGATCGATATAGGTGGGGAGAACTTTGAAAATCAAACATTTATTTTTGGGCCCAAAAAAATAAGAAGGGGTTAGCCTTCTCGTTTTTTTGGATAAAAATAAAAATGTCTGAATTTACAAGTTCTCTCCACCTATATCGATCGTAAATTTTCCGGGGAATCACGTGAGCTGGTCCAAATTGGGCCCAAAGCAATATTCACAAAGATACAGGCATAAGGTCCAATTCAGGTTGGTCCCAAATGACCTTCCCATGCATGTCAGAAAAGAGGATAGTCTCAGCTTTTCAAATATGCATAGTAGAATTATTTTCGATTGATCTCGATTGGGCTTTATGCCTGTATCCCCGTGGATATTGCTCTGGGCCCAATTTGGACTGGCTCACGTGATTCCTCGGAAAATTTACGATCGATATAGGTGGGGAGAACTTTGAAAATCAAACATTTATTTTTGGGCCCAAAAAAATAAGAAGGGGTCAGCCTTCTCGTTTTTTTGGATAAAAATAAAAATGTCTGAATTTACAAGTTCTCTCCACCTATATCGATCGTAAATTTTCCGGGGAATCACGTGAGCTGGTCCAAATTGGGCCCAAAGCAATATTCACAAAGACACAGGCATAAGGTCCAATTCAGGTTGGTCCCAAATGACCTTCCCATGCATGTTAGAATAGAGGATAGTCTCAGCTTTTCAAATATGCATAGTAGAACTATTTTCGATTGATCTAGATTGGGCCCTATGCCTGTATCCCCGTGGATATTGCTCTGGGCCCAATTTCGACTGGCTCACGTGATTCCTCGGAAAATTTACGATCGATATAGGTGGGGAGAACTTTGAAAATCAAACATTTATTTTTGGGCCCAAAAAAATAAGAAGGGGTTAGCCTTCTCGTTTTTTTGGATAAAAATAAAAATGTCTGAATTTACAAGTTCTCTCCACCTATATCGATCGTAAATTTTCCGGGGAATCACGTGAGCTGGTCCAAATTGGGCCCAAAGCAATATTCACAAAGATACAGGCATAAGGTCCAATTCAGGTTGGTCCCAAATGACCTTCCCATGCATGTCAGAAAAGAGGATAGTCTCAGCTTTTCAAATATGCATAGTAGAATTATTTTCGATTGATCTCGATTGGGCTTTATGCCTGTATCCCCGTGGATATTGCTCTGGGCCCAATTTGGACTGGCTCACGTGATTCCTCGGAAAATTTACGATCGATATAGGTGGGGAGAACTTTGAAAATCAAACATTTATTTTTGGGCCCAAAAAAATAAGAAGGGGTCAGCCTTCTCGTTTTTTTGGATAAAAATAAAAATGTCTGAATTTACAAGTTCTCTCCACCTATATCGATCGTAAATTTTCCGGGGAATCACGTGAGCTGGTCCAAATTGGGCCCAAAGCAATATTCACAAAGACACAGGCATAAGGTCCAATTCAGGTTGGTCCCAAATGACCTTCCCATGCATGTTAGAATAGAGGATAGTCTCAGCTTTTCAAATATGCATAGTAGAACTATTTTCGATTGATCTAGATTGGGCCCTATGCCTGTATCCCCGTGGATATTGCTCTGGGCCCAATTTGGACTGGCTCACGTGATTCCTCGGAAAATTTACGATCGATATAGGTGGGGAGAACTTTGAAAATCAAACATTTATTTTTGGGCCCAAAAAAATAAGAAGGGGTTAGCCTTCTCGTTTTTTTGGATAAAAATAAAAATGTCTGAATTTACAAGTTCTCTCCACCTATATCGATCGTAAATTTTCCGGGGAATCACGTGAGCTGGTCCAAATTGGGCCCAAAGCAATATTCACGAAGATACAGGCATAAGGTCCAATTCAGGCTGGTCCCAAATGACCTTCCCATGCATGTCAGAAAAGAGGATAGTCTCAGCTTTTCAAATATGCATAGTAGAATTATTTTCGATTGATCTAGATTGGGCCTTATGCCTGTATCCCCGTGGATATTGCTCTGGGCCCAATTTGGACTGGCTCACGTGATTCCTCGGAAAATTTACGATCGATATAGGTGGGGAGAACTTTGAAAATCAAACATTTATTTTTGGGCCCAAAAAAATAAGAAGGGGTCAGCCTTCTCGTTTTTTTGGATAAAAATAAAAATGTCTGAATTTACAAGTTCTCTCCACCTATATCGATCGTAAATTTTCCGGGGAATCACGTGAGCTGGTCCAAATTGGGCCCAAAGCAATATTCACAAAGACACAGGCATAAGGTCCAATTCAGGTTGGTCCCAAATGACCTTCCCATGCATGTCAGAAAAGAGGATAGTCTCAGCTTTTCAAATATGCATAGTAGAATTATTTTCGATTGATCTAGATTGGGCCTTATGCCTGTATCCCCGTGGATATTGCTCTGGGCCCAATTTGGACTGGCTCACGTGATTCCTCGGAAAATTTACGATCGATATAGGTGGGGAGAACTTTGAAAATCAAACATTTATTTTTGGGCCCAAAAAAATAAGAAGGGGTCAGCCTTCTCGTTTTTTTGGATAAAAATAAAAATGTCTGAATTTACAAGTTCTCTCCACCTATATCGATCGTAAATTTTCCGGGGAATCACGTGAGCTGGTCCAAATTGGGCCCAAAGCAATATTCACAAAGACACAGGCATAAGGTCCAATTCAGGTTGGTCCCAAATGACCTTCCCATGCATGTTAGAATAGAGGATAGTCTCAGCTTTTCAAATATGCATAGTAGAACTATTTTCGATTGATCTAGATTGGGCCCTATGCCTGTATCCCCGTGGATATTGCTCTGGGCCCAATTTCGACTGGCTCACGTGATTCCTCGGAAAATTTACGATCGATATAGGTGGGGAGAACTTTGAAAATCAAACATTTATTTTTGGGCCCAAAAAAATAAGAAGGGGTTAGCCTTCTCGTTTTTTTGGATAAAAATAAAAATGTCTGAATTTACAAGTTCTCTCCACCTATATCGATCGTAAATTTTCCGGGGAATCACGTGAGCTGGTCCAAATTGGGCCCAAAGCAATATTCACAAAGATACAGGCATAAGGTCCAATTCAGGTTGGTCCCAAATGACCTTCCCATGCATGTCAGAAAAGAGGATAGTCTCAGCTTTTCAAATATGCATAGTAGAATTATTTTCGATTGATCTCGATTGGGCTTTATGCCTGTATCCCCGTGGATATTGCTCTGGGCCCAATTTGGACTGGCTCACGTGATTCCTCGGAAAATTTACGATCGATATAGGTGGGGAGAACTTTAAAAATCAAACATTTATTTTTGGGCCCAAAAAAATGAGAAGGGGTTAGCCTTCTCGTTTTTTTGGATAAAAATAAAAATGTCTGAATTTAAAAGTTCTCTCCACCTATATCGATCGTAAATTTTTCGAGGAATCACGTGAGCCGGTCCAAATTGGGCCCAGAGCAATATTCACAAAGATACAGGCATAAGGCCCAATTCAGGTTGGTCCCAAATGACCTTTCCATGCATGTTAGAATAGAGGATAGTCTCAGCTTTTCAAATATGCATAGTAGAACTATTTTCGATTGATCTAGATTGGGCCCTATGCCTGTATCCCCGTGGATATTGCTCTGGGCCCAATTTGGACTGGCTCACGTGATTCCTCGGAAAATTTACGATCGATATAGGTGGGGAGAACTTTGAAAATCAAACATTTATTTTTGGGCCCAAAAAGATAAGAAGGGGTCAGCCTTCTCGTTTTTTTGGATAAAAATAAAAATGTCTGAATTTACAAGTTCTCTCCACCTATATCGATCGTAAATTTTCCGGGGAATCACGTGAGCTGGTCCAAATTGGGCCCAAAGCAATATTCACAAAGACACAGGCATAAGGTCCAATTCAGGTTGGTCCCAAATGACCTTCCCATGCATGTTAGAATAGAGGATAGTCTCAGCTTTTCAAATATGCATAGTAGAACTATTTTCGATTGATCTAGATTGGGCCCTATGCCTGTATCCCCGTGGATATTGCTCTGGGCCCAATTTGGACTGGCTCACGTGATTCCTCGGAAAATTTACGATCGATATAGGTGGGGAGAACTTTGAAAATCAAACATTTATTTTTGGGCCCAAAAAAATAAGAAGGGGTTAGCCTTCTCGTTTTTTTGGATAAAAATAAAAATGTCTGAATTTACAAGTTCTCTCCACCTATATCGATCGTAAATTTTCCGGGGAATCACGTGAGCTGGTCCAAATTGGGCCCAAAGCAATATTCACAAAGACACAGGCATAAGGTCCAATTCAGGTTGGTCCCAAATGACCTTCCCATGCATGTTAGAATAGAGGATAGTCTCAGCTTTTCAAATATGCATAGTAGAACTATTTTCGATTGATCTAGATTGGGCCCTATGCCTGTATCCCCGTGGATATTGCTCTGGGCCCAATTTCGACTGGCTCACGTGATTCCTCGGAAAATTTACGATCGATATAGGTGGGGAGAACTTTGAAAATCAAACATTTATTTTTGGGCCCAAAAAAATAAGAAGGGGTTAGCCTTCTCGTTTTTTTGGATAAAAATAAAAATGTCTGAATTTACAAGTTCTCTCCACCTATATCGATCGTAAATTTTCCGGGGAATCACGTGAGCTGGTCCAAATTGGGCCCAAAGCAATATTCACAAAGATACAGGCATAAGGTCCAATTCAGGTTGGTCCCAAATGACCTTCCCATGCATGTCAGAAAAGAGGATAGTCTCAGCTTTTCAAATATGCATAGTAGAATTATTTTCGATTGATCTCGATTGGGCTTTATGCCTGTATCCCCGTGGATATTGCTCTGGGCCCAATTTGGACTGGCTCACGTGATTCCTCGGAAAATTTACGATCGATATAGGTGGGGAGAACTTTGAAAATCAAACATTTATTTTTGGGCCCAAAAAAATAAGAAGGGGTCAGCCTTCTCGTTTTTTTGGATAAAAATAAAAATGTCTGAATTTACAAGTTCTCTCCACCTATATCGATCGTAAATTTTCCGGGGAATCACGTGAGCTGGTCCAAATTGGGCCCAAAGCAATATTCACAAAGACACAGGCATAAGGTCCAATTCAGGTTGGTCCCAAATGACCTTCCCATGCATGTTAGAATAGAGGATAGTCTCAGCTTTTCAAATATGCATAGTAGAACTATTTTCGATTGATCTAGATTGGGCCCTATGCCTGTATCCCCGTGGATATTGCTCTGGGCCCAATTTCGACTGGCTCACGTGATTCCTCGGAAAATTTACGATCGATATAGGTGGGGAGAACTTTGAAAATCAAACATTTATTTTTGGGCCCAAAAAAATAAGAAGGGGTTAGCCTTCTCGTTTTTTTGGATAAAAATAAAAATGTCTGAATTTACAAGTTCTCTCCACCTATATCGATCGTAAATTTTCCGGGGAATCACGTGAGCTGGTCCAAATTGGGCCCAAAGCAATATTCACAAAGATACAGGCATAAGGTCCAATTCAGGTTGGTCCCAAATGACCTTCCCATGCATGTCAGAAAAGAGGATAGTCTCAGCTTTTCAAATATGCATAGTAGAATTATTTTCGATTGATCTAGATTGGGCCTTATGCCTGTATCCCCGTGGATATTGCTCTGGGCCCAATTTGGACTGGCTCACGTGATTCCTCGGAAAATTTACGATCGATATAGGTGGGGAGAACTTTGAAAATCAAACATTTATTTTTGGGCCCAAAAAAATAAGAAGGGGTCAGCCTTCTCGTTTTTTTGGATAAAAATAAAAATGTCTGAATTTACAAGTTCTCTCCACCTATGTCGATCGTAAATTTTCCGGGGAATCACGTGAGCTGGTCCAAATTGGGCCCAAAGCAATATTCACAAAGACACAGGCATAAGGTCCAATTCAGGTTGGTCCCAAATGACCTTCCCATGCATGTCAGAAAAGAGGATAGTCTCAGCTTTTCAAATATGCATAGTAGAATTATTTTCGATTGATCTAGATTGGGCCTTATGCCTGTATCCCCGTGGATATTGCTCTGGGCCCAATTTGGACTGGCTCACGTGATTCCTCGGAAAATTTACGATCGATATAGGTGGGGAGAACTTTGAAAATCAAACATTTATTTTTGGGCCCAAAAAAATAAGAAGGGGTCAGCCTTCTCGTTTTTTTGGATAAAAATAAAAATGTCTGAATTTACAAGTTCTCTCCACCTATATCGATCGTAAATTTTCCGGGGAATCACGTGAGCTGGTCCAAATTGGGCCCAAAGCAATATTCACAAAGACACAGGCATAAGGTCCAATTCAGGTTGGTCCCAAATGACCTTCCCATGCATGTTAGAATAGAGGATAGTCTCAGCTTTTCAAATATGCATAGTAGAACTATTTTCGATTGATCTAGATTGGGCCCTATGCCTGTATCCCCGTGGATATTGCTCTGGGCCCAATTTCGACTGGCTCACGTGATTCTTCGGAAAATTTACGATCGATATAGGTGGGGAGAACTTTGAAAATCAAACATTTATTTTTGGGCCCAAAAAAATAAGAAGGGGTTAGCCTTCTCGTTTTTTTGGATAAAAATAAAAATGTCTGAATTTACAAGTTCTCTCCACCTATATCGATCGTAAATTTTCCGGGGAATCACGTGAGCTGGTCCAAATTGGGCCCAAAGCAATATTCACAAAGATACAGGCATAAGGTCCAATTCAGGTTGGTCCCAAATGACCTTCCCATGCATGTCAGAAAAGAGGATAGTCTCAGCTTTTCAAATATGCATAGTAGAATTATTTTCGATTGATCTCGATTGGGCTTTATGCCTGTATCCCCGTGGATATTGCTCTGGGCCCAATTTGGACTGGCTCACGTGATTCCTCGGAAAATTTACGATCGATATAGGTGGGGAGAACTTTAAAAATCAAACATTTATTTTTGGGCCCAAAAAAATGAGAAGGGGTTAGCCTTCTCGTTTTTTTGGATAAAAATAAAAATGTCTGAATTTTTTTCGTCAGGGGAATCTCCGTTTTAGAAATAGTACTTTTTTTCATATTATTATTATTCCACATTTCGCTTCTTTACATGATCGAAAAGGTGCGCTATTGCAAAATGCTCAACACTAGGGTGGAAAACGTTGATTTTGAGCTAAATAAGGGTGAGAAAATTCTGTCGGAATTATCTTCATCTGCATTATTTCCCCCGGCAAAAATATGCATGACATATTTTGAAAAAAAAATGTCATAATACAGCAAGAAATGACAAAATATGACAATTAATGAAAATCATATCAAATTATGACATTTTATGATAAATCCTGTGAAAATACGTGAAATTATGACTATCTTTCTTTACAAATTTCTCAAATTTGATCAGAATCTGACATTTTTTGCAAAAATTTGACATTCATATTTCCACCGCGATTTATCCCTGTACTTTCTATCGACTTATGATACTTCTTGCTGCATCTTCTTTCCCCAGCGAGCCCAGTGTTGCTACCTCAGCTCACTCCTAGATGTCGTAGTCATCGATATTCTCTCATACCTGCACATAGTTCAACAATTTTGTAAATTGACATGAATTCCACCACTTGAATTGGAAAGAAAAAATACGTAAAAATCCTTTAGCCATAATATTTCAAGAATTACAATCAATAGAAATGAAAAATCATCGTAATTTAGACATAACTGTAGAGAATGATTGAATCTTCAACAGGTCATAATTTTTCTCATCTTCTCCCTATATTTAAAAAAAAAAAAGGAAAAAAAAATTCTCAAGATTTCAGATAGTGATAATTGAAAAGAAACTTATTACCTTATCTATGCGTTTCATGTTCTTCGAGAGCTATTAAGTTAAATGAGAATTTCTCAGTGGAATTTTCTAACTGAAAGGCCTCTTTTATTTACATGCACAAAGGGGTATTAAAGTGAAAAGAAGTGAAGTTTAAAAAGGAATGGAGAAAGCCAATCCTCGAGTTCCGGTGTATCTCCCCAGTGTGCACATGCACTAAGCAGCATAAAACGGAAAATTATTCCCTGCGTTTTCCTTGTCACCATTGAATACGGGAAAAGTGGAAAAATCCGTTGAACTCTTTTTTTTTATATTTTAAGTCATTTTTTTTTCAAAGAAACTCCATAAATGTAATGAAACTATTTCTGAAATCTTTCGTAATTTTCATCGCCATGGGAAAAATAAGATTTTCCTTAACGGTTTTTTTTTATTGACATCATAAATCCCATCACCGTTACATCTCCCGCCTTTCGCCGAGACCTTTTCTGTAGCTTTTGAAGTTGTCTACAAAAAAAAAAATAAGGATTTGACGAAAATTACGAGGAAAAATTGACTTCTTCTTCACCTCTTCGCTACAGAAATTCTTTTGAAGTAGTATCCCACAGTACGGTCGATAAAACAGAAGAAAATGAGGATTTACTGGTTAGTTTCCAATTAATTGCTGATAATTTGGGCGAAATGTGCTTTAATTTACTCGAAAAAAAGTGATTAAACTATTCGAAAGTCATATTTTGAGCTTGTGAATATAATTTTTTTTTTTCGAATTTTTTTACATCAATCATCTATCACATGCATGAGATAGAGAGAGAGGCAAATAGTTACGACTACCTTCTAATTGAAATTTCTCAATAACTATACGGTGAATTGAATATTTTTCTCTTCTATTATTTAGTTAAAATGCTGTTCTCTTCGCCAATAGTTTTTAAATAATGGATCAACCCTGTGGTTTTTTAGTAATTTCGTTATTTCCGTCCGATTTGGGACGTTTCATCTCCACCACCGGTATTTTCAGTAACTTTGATAATTCATATCTCATAAACTGCACGGTTAAAAATTATGAAAAAATACAGAAAAATGTGAAAATATATCATCTTTGAAATGGCATCAAAAAAAATAGGGGGTTAACTGTATTCGAGCTCCCTGGTATACTACCTTAATCATATTTCCAGCACCAAATAATCCTAATAACAAAGAAAATAAATAAAAAATAATCATAAGGGCAGTAAGATAAAACGTGGCGTGGAGAAACAAGAATAATACCGTTACCCTCAGAGTCTCTCTCATCGTTGACTTCGGACTTTCACCGGACTCTTGGAAAGGAGCACGGGTTTTATTCCTTCACTTGTAGACTTTGGCCCGGGGTGCACCCCTCTCCACCTCTTCCTCACTTCTTTTTTTTTTTAATTTTATTTTTACAGCAGAAATCGGGATGATAACTTCCCTGAACTGAAAATAACACTGTTGGCTCGGGCTTGTGTTATACCCTGGATACTTTTAGTGCCTTCTCATGACTCACATACATACACAATTGTAAAGAGTATTAACACTGTAATAAACTTAGTAGACAAGTAAAAATCGAAAGAAAATTTCATTAACTTACGCGCTTTTCATTCTACCTCAATAATAATTTCATCGGAAAGAGCGGGAAATTTGACTCCAAAAAGTACTACAATCGAATTGAAATTGACCAAATATTTTTGAAATTACAATTTTTTTATTTTTTTTTTTGGAAAATCATGATGATTTGCTTTTTTTTATTACTAAAAAAAACTGGAGCTCCAAAATCAAATGCGTTATACCATTTTCCAGGCTCAAATTTCCCCCGCTTTCCGATGAAATCGTCGAAAAAAATGGAAAATCCCCAAATTTCATTATCATCAATTTCAATAAAAAAAAGTATTAATTTCGGAAATTTTGTATTTTGTCTGCTACGGTTTGTGTTATACCCTGGATACTTTCAGTGCCTTCTCAAGACTCAGAATACATACACACGATTTGTTAAAAGCAGGGTGGAGGAGAAGGGAGAAGAAGGCACGGGGTGTGACGGGGACACGGCGAGGATGTTAAAGGCAATGCACTGTAAGGAGCTCACGACTCTTCCCTCCCCTCGGCGACTCTTTTTTTTTTTTTTAAACTCTTTCTCTTCTCTCTCTGTCGTTAACGCGGGTTTCTTTCACTCGGTGCCGTTGCCACACAATGTCTCTCACTCGATTCCTTTTCTCTAGGCTGCGATAGAGAAGCCAGTGTGGCTAGTTGCTGGAACAGGGCGCGTCCGTGTCAACCAGAGACATTTTTACTCATTTGAGCTGCGACTCGGTCAGACGACTTTTTTTTAGCTCCTGCGATTTTTATTTGGGGGTGTTGGGGATTTTTTCGCATTTGAGATCCTTAAGGTAGTATCCCAGGGAACTCGAGTACAGTTGAACCCTTATTTTCTTGATGCCATATCAAAGATGATATTTTATTACATTTTTCTGAATTTTTTCATGATTTTTGATCTTGCAGTTTATAAGATATGAATTATCAAAGTTACTGGAAATAGCGGTGGTGGGGATGAAACGCCCTAAATCGGACGGAAATAACGAAATTACTAAAAAAACCACAGGGTTGACCCATTATTCAAAAACAATTGGCGAAAAGAACAGCATTTTAACTAAATAATAGAAGAAGAAAATATTCAATTCGCCGTATAGTTATTGAGTAATTTTAACTAGAAGGTAATCGTAACTATTTGCTTCACTCTCTATCTCATGCATGTGATAAGAAATCGATGTAGGAAAAATTCGAGGAAAAAAAATTATATTCACAAGCTGAAGATATTGACTTTCGAATAGTTTTATCACTTTTTTCGGGTAGATTAAAGCACATTTTCCCCGAATTATCAGTAGTTAATTGGAAACAAACCTGCAAATCCTTATTTTTTCCTGTTTTATTGACCATACACTGGTTACTTAAGGTAGTATACCTCAAGCAACCCCTCAAAACACCAATAATCAACGAAACACAAGATTAACCCTGATCATCAATTACTGCGGAAATTATCCTCGAAAATAAACACTTAGAATGAGGAAAATTGTAAACACAGAGCTACTGAGTTTGCGGAAGTTACGACTTCCGGAAGGCGGCAGTTCGCCCCCGTTTCCGGCACCGCCGTAATGCGCCCCTCCCCCCTTCCTCCCTCCCGCCCTCCCTCCACTTCATGCAGCCACTCTCATTACAAAAGATCTAAAAAAAAAATAGAAAAAAACAGAACCAATAAAATAAACACAAAGAATATCTGGATAAATAGAATTTAAAAAAAAGAGGGCTATTGTGTGTGATGAAAAATTCGTCGTTCCGGTGTTTCGTAATAAAAAAGAATTTCCACATTTTTCATGTCATCAAACACAGGTGCATGAGACAGGTAAAGGCCTGTGTGTCTAGGTTTTATGGGGAATTAATGGAGAAAAAAGAGAAAAAAAGATGAAGAATAAAAAAAAAAGAATTGGGAAGATACGAGTCTTGCTGATAAAAATGAAGTCCTCGTTCTCGTTACTGAAAAAGAGGGAGAGAAGTCTTCTTAAGACACGCGCTGGTTTTTCAAGCTCTCTCTCTTTCTGTCTCTTGACTCTGCGAGTTTCTTTCTCTCTCTCTCTCTCTCTTTCTTTGACTGAACCAACAGACCCGTGGAACTTTATCTCTCACTCACTTTACTCTACCTCAGCTCTTTTCTCGTCACGTGCGTTGGGATATGCGTGCATATACGCGCGTTTAGGGTCGTTGAACGAAGCATGAAGGGGTATATAACACATGAGGTTCTCTGTACACGGTGAGCTGAGAAAAAGAAGTGGCTGGACTGTGTATAACGCTAAAAGGAGGAGAATATTGTAACGTTTTTGAGACGTTTCGTAGCCAACCCACTTTACCGAGTCTCGTTGAATTTAGTCAAAATCTCGGAGACTATCCGCGATTTTTTGAATATTTTTTCTGTGTTAAGAGGGTAGGGGTGGGGGTCATTTTTTGTTGAGGATTGGAGAAAATGGGGTGAAAGAGAGAGAATAAATTATAAACATTACTGAAAAATAGTGGTGATGGGGATGAAATACCCTAAATCAGACAAAAATAACGAAATTACTGAAAAAAACCACAAAGTTGACTTATTATTTAAAAACTGTAAATATATTGACCGAGAGAAGAAAATTTTAATTAAATAATGAAAGATTTACATATCATCGCCTTAGAATTAAAGGGGCGTAAGTCCTATGCTCATACACAACATTTACGTCCTTTTCACTTGAAGACGATAATTTTTCCTGGTTTTTTAAATTAATTTTGTAGAAATTCTGGATATTATTGGCTGCTGCAATGGATAATGGTTTGAATGATCATTTTTTTCAATAATTTTTTTTAGGGTGCATGTCCAAGTAAAATGAACAATAATAAAAGACAAATTCAATAAAGGCTGATGCTAAATGATAAATAATACATGCATAAATCAAATGGACACAATTCAATAGCAAAAAGGTAAAACGGGATAAATCTGTTTTTTGTTTCTGTCCTTTTTTTGTTGAAAATATCTGTTGAATTCGAAAAATGATGGAGATACGCCCTATTTACCTGAATCATTTTTTCTTATAACTCTTGAAATTTTTCTACAAGAGAAAAGGCTCAGAACGAAAAGGGCGTATGTCCATTAGCTTTGGATATTTTATTGAGAATAATCAGAAAAATAAATCGATTTATTCATTTATTCAGGTGAATAAAACAATTAAAAAACAAATAAACAAATAAAATTCGCTGAAATACCACAAATTTCAATAAAAATGAATATTGTCGCCTTGGAAACAAAGTGGCGTAAATGCTACGTTTATACATAGAACTTAGGCCCTCTTGTTTCTGAGGAGATACCATGATGAAAAAAAATTAGTAAGGCTTTAAAAAACAAAAAAATATTAAAATTGATAGGTGAAAGTACATTACTCTTGAAAATTTGCTGAAGAGATTCAACTGTTCGAGAAAAAAAAATTTAATGTTGTAAACTAACATTCTTAGTAGTAAAATGTTAGTTGAAATTAATGTTGAATTTTACAGTGTTAACATTTAAGATGTTAACATGTGTTCTTTGAACTGGTAAGATTTTTTTTTTTGTTAACTATTTTTTTTTTTTTTTTCAATTAATGAGGATCACGTAATGGGAGAAGATTAATTCAATGTGACGTTAATATCATCTAATGATTAATTTTTAAAATGAAAGCAAAAGTGCTTGAGATGTATGTTCGTACATTTATCAAAGCGAGGAATCAGGTATATTTATTT
Source organism: Aleiodes alternator (assembly GCA_963921955.1). NCBI lineage: Eukaryota > Metazoa > Arthropoda > Insecta > Hymenoptera > Braconidae > Aleiodes > Aleiodes alternator. The sequence continues at coordinate 8,492,212 of OY998098.1, read as the reverse complement.
ACTGAATTCTTGGGGCACGTTGAGATTAATGATAATTCAGTAGTTGAATTGTGAGGTGAGATGAGTTCATTTTAGACTTATCAAGACGTAGGGGATAGGAAAATTTTTGGAATAGAAAAAAGGTATTAAAGAAATTGTTTTTCTCATCTTTTTTTGAGTATTTGATGAAAACTTGGGGTTTTCGAGAAATTGTCTATTGGTTTTTACCATGAATATCTCTGAAACTATCAGATTTATCGAAAAATGGGAAGCAGCCTGTTATGTAGCTCTTAAAATTCCCTACAAAAAAGATTTCTTCACATTTTTTCCCAAACGCACTTGTTTCAAAGATATAATTGAAAGAAGTTTTATAGAATCCAATATCAAAAAAAAATAAATAAAATCCCATTATTCTCAATCGAATATCTTGGAAACTAAGCGAGATAGCAATGTTTCCATTGAAATATTTTTTTTAACTCGGATTCTCTTCTACGAAATAAGTACCATCCGAAATTGTACTATCTCAAATATTCTCAAAAAACTGATAATCAAAAAAAAAACGGCTTAAGGTAATCCCATGGTATAGTCGATAAAACAGAAAAAAATGAGGATTTGGACGTTTGTTTCCAATTAATTGCTGATAATTCGGGGAGAATGTGCTTCAATTTACCCGAAAAAAGTGATTAAACTATTCGAAAGTCATATCTTCAGCCTGTGAATATGATTTTCTTTCTCGAATTTTTTTTACATCAATCGTCTATCACATGCATGAGATAGAGAGAGAGGCAAACAGTAACGACTACCTTCTAATTAAAATTTCTCAATAACTATACGGTGAATTGAATATTTTTTTCTTCTATTATTTAGTTAAAATGCCGTTCTCTTCGCCAATTGTTTTTAAATAATGGCTCAAACCTCTGGTTTTTTAGTAATTCCGTTATTTCCGTCCGATTTAGGACGTTTCATCCCCACCACCGGTATTTCCAGTAACTCTGATAATTCGTATCTCATAAACTGCACGGTCAAAAATCATGAAGAAATTCAGAAAAATGTAAAAGAATATCATCTTTGATACGGCATCAAGAAAATAAGGGGTTAACCGTACTCGAGCTCCCTGGAATCCTACCTTAAACTCTTTATATGCTTAGGTACATGATCTCCAAAACCGGCAGAATCACAGATTACCGTTGGAAGAAGGGTCGAAGGGGAGGGGAGGGAGGGGGGTGACTGGACTCGTAAGAAAATTCTCTGTCCCCTATAATCGACGATAACAAAATATAACCAGTCCCTCTTAACTCCACTGCTTCTGTTTCTCAACAAAAACTCCGGTTAGGTGCAGAGAGAAAGAGAAAGAGAGAGCGAAAAAAAAGAGGGAATATGAGTTTGGCTTGGTTTTCGAAGATGTTCGAGGATGAAAGTAGGTAGGTAGGTAGGTGGGTAGGCGGAAGTCGGCTTAACGGTAACGATACCAACTCAACGTCATGACATGACGACACACACACACATACATACACATTAACTTTAAACTAAAAAAAAAATCCCGAGTAAATTCATTTTTTATTTCATAGCTATTGTTTTTCTCGCATTTCTTCCCCTCTTTCTCGCTCACTCTCGATTGTGCCAGAGACTTACGTCCTTATGTCAGGGGCTATGCTGCGGTTTATCGTTCAAATGTGTGCACGTTTCACTTGATAAGCCGTAGTCAGGAATTCCAGGGGAGATAATGCCGTTTCTCAAGGATTACTTCTACGCTTTCCATTATTTTTCAGGAATTTATCAAAATTAATTTTTACTTCTACATTTTATATAAAAATTTAGGGAACAAGGAAAAATGTCTGTAACTTGTACCCTTTTCATTCTACTCCTGTAATTCTAGTTTTATCGAGAAGAGCGGGAAATTTTAACCCAAAAAGTACTATAATGCAATTAAATTTGAACAAATAGTTTTTTAGCTATAAAAAAAAAATTGAAAAAATAGTGATAATTGTTTTTTTTCACAACTAAAAAACTATTTGTTTAAACGCAACTGCATTATAGTACTTTTCGGGGTCAAATTTCCCTCTCTTTTGAATGAGATTTTAAATTTTTTGAAATTACAATTTCTTCATCAATGATCGAGGATTTTCATAAATAAATGAATGATTCTTATACTTTTCACGTAAATTCTTGATCATCACATTTGTATAGATTTATAAAATATTTATTACATACTGATTGATCGAAATTCAAAATCATACTACTAAAAATATGCAACTGTCCATCTATTGGGGGTTTATGTTAATTTCAAGTTTTTCCTTGATTTTCTTCAATTATTTCTACATTATTCAAGTTTAATTGATTTTTCGTAGATTCACTGTGTGTTTTTCTGTACATTATTCTTCCCTGCAACTTTTTAACGTGATTTGCCCATTTCATATGAATTAATAACGTCTCATATTTCCTTAACCGTCCATGTGTTGGTCATGTTACCCTATTTAACTTGAAACTCATTCATAATAAAAACTTCACCTAATCCATCAAAAATCCATGAATTACATGCAACAAAATGAAATTTTTAGTATTCAGGTCAAAAGAGTAAATTTTACGAAACACACACACAAAACGCCCACCAGTTGATACCGAAGGGGGACTCAAAGAGCGGGATATCACCCTCTCTCGCCTTCTCTCACTCCGCCCACATTGAAACATTCCCCAGAATTACCAATTTTTTTTTTCTTTCATTATTTTTCCTATTTATTTATTCTTATTTTTATTGGCCTCGGTTTGATGAAGTGAAGGATTGCTGTTGACAAAAAATGAAGTGGCACTAACAGACTAGTACTGAAAAAAAAACAGTATATAATATGATAAAAAATGATGATAAAAAAGAGTGTCAACACTGTAATAAATTTCGTGAAAAAAGAAAAAAATAATGAGAAAATGTCTCTAACTTACGCCCCTTTCATCCTACCTTGATAACTCAATTTTTATCAGAAAGAGCGGGAAATTTGACCTCGAAAAGTACTACAATACAATTGAAATTGAGCGAATAGTTCTCAAGTGATGAAAAAAAAAAAAAAAAAATTGGAAAAATTATGACAATTTGTTTTTTTCATATCTCAAAAACTATTGCTCCAAAATCAATTGCATTATACGACTTTTCAGGCTCAAATTTCCCGCTCTCTCCATTGGAATCATGAAAAATTCGAAATTCCCCCAATTTCGTCATCATCACGTCCAAAAAAAGACTAAAAAAGGAGAAATTGATCCCAGAAAAATTCGTATTTCGTGCTCGAATATTTTTCTATGTAAAAAAAAAATCTATAAAACTTTTGGACCGTATGTGGGGTTGTTAGTGAACAATAGTCGTGACGAACCAGAGGGGGCCGTTGACCCTGAGAGAGCTGCCGCTCCCACACCACGTTACGTCAGACTATATACATTCACAAAGTTAAAGCCACAAGAGACTAACCTCATGGGCTATAGACACATGCGGGGCCTCAATCCCTCTCCTCTCGTCGCCCACCCTCCCTCTAACTATCTTTATCTCTCTCTTTCTCTCTCTTTTTCCCATACTAGAGTATCCTACGTGTGTCCATGCACACTCAGTGTCTAACAACTACATTTAAACATGACACAGTGCTTGAAGTTTATTTCTCTCTTACCATCCCAGGGGTGGAGCCCGTGAGCCATAGCCATGTATGGAATTCCTGGGGTAAAGCCTGCATTGCACCATTGCCAATAAAAGTCCTTAGATGTATACAATTCGTGTGAGAGAAAACGATTTTCCTTAAACAACTTCTCATAAAACTCGTTGAAAAAGTCTAGAAAATAGGAGAATCGTAAAAAAAAAAAGAATGGAGGGAAATTTGATTTTTTTCCTGGGAAGTGAAACAGGTGAAACGGTAACTAGTGAGTTATAGGCGCTATTTTGAATTTGATGCGAGATATCGAATCGATTAATAGATATTTGATGCGAGACATCGAATTTGATCAATCGATATTTGGAAAGATGTAGGTGCACTTATAATTGCTAGTTCCCTTGAAATAAAACAGGTGAAACGGTAACTATTGAATTATATGCGATATCTCGAATTTCAGGGGAGATATCGATTAATCGAAGTTAGAAAATGATCGACTAAAAGTGGATGCTTTCGGAAGAGATGATATTGTTAGTCTTTTTAAGCTAAAACTGGGATTATCGAATCATTTGCGATATCTCGAATTTGATACGATGTATCGTATCGATTAATCGATGTTTGAAAAGGTATCCCTTTGAACTAAAACAGAATGATAAGCAATTAGAAGCGCACTTGTATTAATATTTTTATCTTTACAAAAACCGCAGCTTTGGAGTAATCGATTGCAAAGGTCGATTAATCGATGCGATATCTCGCATTCAATTCGAGATATCGCATAGCATTCGATAGTTCCGTTTCACCGGAAAACAGCAAATTCCAATCGATTATTTTCCAAAAACCGATTAATGTATTGGATATCTTCAATTGAATGCGAGATTTCGCATCGATTAATCGATATTTAAAAATAATCGATTCATAAAATCATGTTGAACATTAATCCTTTTTTTTCAAAATTGTTATTAGAACAAATTGATGTATGCGCACTTTCAATTTCTAGTCTCGTGAGAATATCACTGGAATCGATTGTGCCCCCATCGCCCGGTATCGTCCAATATGGATGAGGGTGATTATCACGAGAAAATAGGGGTGATAAACACCCTCCAAACACACTTCCCCTCCTATTGCCCCTTTTAGTGGCAACTGACATGATGGTGGTTTGTGTTCAGAATAAATAGACTTTCCACAATGAGACTAAGAAAATAACCATTAAATAGAGGTTAATCATGTGGGGGGTTCTATGGCTCATGATGGTAGTCATGATAGAACCTACAATTGTATAAAAATTACCAAGTACTCGAGTAAATAATAAAGGGGAGAAGCCCCCTTCCCCTTGGAGTAGGAATGAGAATTTATTTAAAATAACTCAAAAAATCACATTTCGCTAATTTTGAAAGTATCTCCAAAACCATAATATTTAGTGCAAAAAGCCAAGAACCCTTTTTTGTAGCTCTCCAAATTCCCCATAAAAAAGGTGTCTTCCTATTTTTCCGTAAACTCAATCGCTTGTTAATGCTCATTAAAAACAAAAACCTCCGCAAAAATGTTAAAATCTCAATTTTCACTAATTTCAGGACTAAATTACTTTTTCGGTAAAGGGCAATCGTCCCCTGGCCTTGGGGCAGCTTGGAGGCTGTAATTCCGATTGAGGGTGAAGAGGGGGGAGGGGTGAGAGCATCGAGGCATTCCAGCAACCTGTTGCAACCCCCCAGACATTCGTCTGTTCACCACACAGCGGGAGTCACACGCAAGGAAGAAAAAAAAAAAAAACGTTGTAACCCTCAATTTCTTTTTTTTACTCCCAGAGTCGAGGGAAAGAGCTACGTCTCAGGTACCTGTTCAGCCGTCTGCACCCTTGACAATCGAATCGAAATCGAAATGGCCCACCTTCCTTCTTTTTTTTTTTTTTTGCTTTGAGATCTACCTGCCTCCCCTTGTTCAATCTACCTGCCTACTGTGTTTTGTAGGCACTTTTACAAAGCGTATATAACCAAAGGGGGGGAATCGAGAATGAGTAGAGAGAAAAAGAGAGAGATAGAGAGGGGGAAAAAAATTAACGACTGAGAAGGACTAACACACAAAGGGCTGTAAACAGGATGGAGTGGAAGAGAGGAATATAACAGGTACACCACAAGAATCGAAAAGGCGAACAAAGGGAGTATTCACACCGTCAGAAGTCACCATTCCGTGACCGTGCGGGTTTTTTTTCTCCTCTTCAACCAGGGTGTACCTGTTTTCTTGAAAGGGGGAGAGTGTTTTTTTTTTACTTTTTTTTTTTCTTGAGTTGTGATGTCTTTTGAATATTAAATTTCAGGATTGCTCGGTTGCTTCAATTTGGGGGAGAAAATTAATGGGGAGGAATGGGGTAGAAATAAAGGAAATGGTTAGACGATTCTGGAATTTTTCGAATTTTAGGGGTTTTTTGGGAATATCTCGGGTTCTATTTGCCACGGGAAATAGGGGTTGATCGCTAATGAAAGTTGAGGAAATTCTCCACAATTTTCAGATGAATCGAATCGATTTTGGCCGGGAATTGACGGAGATATTATTAATTGAGTGAACATCAACTTTTTTGATGGAATTTTTCTTTTCTCATTGCTCAATTTAAAAACGTAGAGAGAGGCATAAGTGCTGTGTATAAGCATAGCCCTTAAACCCTGTTTTTTCTAAGGCAAAGATGTATAACAATGAGTACAGTAGATACATACAGTCCTACAATTTCTATAGATTTTCATAGCATCAGCCGTCAGGCTTTTACATATATTCAAGTGATTTTTATTGTGTCATTCCATAAAGGAGTGTGGGTGATATAATGAAGTTAGCGATTGGGAAATGAGTTTTTTTTTCAACCTCATGCCTTCATGAATTCTTGGTAGAAAATCATGATTATTTGTTGTTTTTATAACTCAAAAAGTATCGCTCCAAAATCAATGGCATTATACTACTGTTTTTTTTTCATTATTCTATTCAATGCCGCTTGAATCATAGATTCATCGTGCTTATACTACTTTTCAGGCTAAAATTTCCCAGTCTTTCCAATGATATCATAAAATTTCCAAAAATCCCATAATTCCATCGTCACTAAGCCCAAAAAAAAGAAATTGATCTTAGAAAATTCTTATTTCATGCTCCGTAAATATTATCCCATCCGACAAAAAAATCTATAAAACTTTTGGACCGTTTCTAGGGTTGTGAGCTCAAGCGATTCCATTGACATGCAATACAATGACTGGAAACAAGGATTATTTACAGTTATAGTAACAGCTAAAAATATATATATATATATCATTAGCCTTAGAAGGACAGAGGCGTAAGTGCTATGCTTATGTATCGGACTTATGCCCTTCTGTTTCTAAGGTGACGATATATATACATAGTTTCAATCATTGGGCTTTTACATATATTTAAGTGTTTTTTTTAATGATTTTGTGCCCCTAGTGTATACTTCTATAGAAGTTACGAGCAGGAAAATTCGAAATAGGGAAAATTCATTGGAAATGAGAAAAGCCTTATGATAAGGGGTTGTTGGTTCGAATTAAAATTAAAACGATTTTTATCAACTTTATGTTCAGTAAAGAGACACAATCTTTACAGTTACATAGATATTTAAACAATATTTACGTGATTTCAGCCCTTAGGCTTGTACTTATATTTAAGTGATTTTTACGAATTTTGATGGATCTTGAGAGTTGGATTTGCTCAGAAAATGGGGGATAGAGAAAAATTTGGGCGAGAAAAACCCCTATTACAAAATAAAAAACCCTATAAAGCTTGTAAGTTCATTTTTCTACCATTTAAAGAGCTTTATTAACATAAATACAATTATCTTTACAATATTCACACGTTTTGAGGCTAAATGCAAAGTATATGCTATATAGTGTCTGCCCTTAGGCTTATACATATATGTATATATATATATATATTTAAGTGGTTGTGTGGAATTTTGTAAGACCAGAGAAGGGGGGGGGGGGGAGTTCAATGGATTATTGGAAATTGGGAAAATTATTGATGGCAAAAAATCCTATAAAAGTTGTCTTTAGTTCAATTCACTTCAGTGAAGAACTGTTTTTTGGGTGAATATAATTATCTATTGTTAAAAATCCATTGCACTTACGTAGAATTTCTAGGAAACCATCTCAGCTTTCATTTCCCATCAACTGCAGCATCTGATGACCACTAAAACCGGAGATTATTCCCAAAAATCTGAAATTTTCAAGAAATCCGAAAAGCAAGCTTTCCAATAAACCCTAGAAAAAAAAAGAAAATCAATTTTTAAAAATGAAAAAATCGAATATTCTCCAACAGTCGACTAAACTCAATGATAACCACAAAATTTTCCTACAATTCCATGAAGAATCTCCTTAAATTTCGAGACGAGTCACTGAGAAAGTCTTTAGTAGGTCAACGCGTTAGTTCTTCCCCTGCATTACGTCATTGCACGAGGCTGCGTGTTGAATATCATTCATCTCTCTCTATCTCTCTCTCTCTCTTCCCCATACCCTTTGCCCCCAAAAGCCATCAGTACAAAACGCGTTATTTGCTCCGCAGCTAAACTCATTCTCTTACGCATGTGTTTGTGCGCTACTTGCCACTGACTTTTTTTTTTTTTTTCTTTTTTTCGTTACATACGTTTTTACGAGCGCCTAGTTTATTTTGTACTGTGCGTATTGCTTTGGCTACACATAACGCACGTACTAACAATCCTGACGCCAAGTATTGTGGTATTATTCATCCACCTTCTATTATTTCCAACGTTTTGAACCGGAGAAGAAGAAAAAAAGAGAGAGGAAGACAAAAGAATTCAGAAGTTTCCTGGACTAAAAGCTTTTTAAATTCATGCTTATACACATTTTTCTCCTTTTTTTTTCAAATTTTTTTTTTCATTCTCTTTTCATGTTTAAATAGAGGAGAAAATGAATGAGAATGCGGCTGGAAAAATGGAGTATATTAAGGAAAAAATCTTAATAACAAATTCAATGAGAATTATCGTGCGTTTCAAGAGGGCATTTAGGTCGGGGTCGTGTCCCTCTCGCATATCGATGCTCAGCTTGCATGAATTTTTCATAAATACTACATTATCTCGATTCCAGCTAGCGATAGACACAGGCCCTTTTATTCCACTGAATTATTCACAATTTCCTCCTCGTTTAAGGTAGTATTCCAGTGTACGATCGATGAAACAGAGAAAAAATGATGATTTGTAGGTTAGTTTCCAATTGATTGCTGATAATTCGGGGGAAATGTGCTTCGATTTACCCGGAAAAAAGTGATTAAACTATTAGAAAGTTATATCTTCAGCTTGTGAATATAATTTTTTTTTCTCGAATTTTTTTTACATCGATCTCCTATCACATGCATGAGATAGAGAGAGAGGCAAATAGTTACGACTACCTTCTAATTAAAATTTCTCGATAACTGTACGGTGAATTTAATATTTTTTTCTTCTATTATCTAGTTCAAATGCTGTTCTCTTCGCCAATTGTTTCTAAATAATGGATCAACCCTGTGGTTTTTTAGTAATTTCTTTATTTCCGTCCGATTTAGGGCGTTTCATCCCCACCACCGGTATTTTCAGTAACTTTGATAATTCATATCTCATAAAGTGTACGGTCAAAAATTATGAAAAAATTCAGAAATATGTCAAAAAATATAATCTTCAATATGGCATCAAAAGATAAGGAGTTAGCCGTACTCAAATACACTGAAATACAACCTTAATCTTCAAAAATCTCGAGAAAAATCAATTTTCAACTGAAGAGAAACCTAGTAATTTATGATTTTCAAAAAAAATGATTCCTAAAAATCAGAAACTATCCAATATCTCCATTACAACTGAAGAAAATATGAAAGGGAAGAGAGGAAAAAAAAAAAGTAAAGGCAATTGGTAATCGAGAGGAATCCGGGAACCCAGAACCGTTCGAACGGTTGGCTGCCGCAGACACAAGGTCGTTGTCCTTGGGGGATCAACGACCCCTCGAGGAGAGGGATGTGTCGACGACGTCGACGTAGGTGGTGTTTTACACATGCAATGCTGAGGAAAAAAAAAAAAGCCGTCAGTGTACAGAGAGTCACTGTGCATCTCTTCTTCCACGCATGCACAAGGGGGGAAAAGAGGGGGGAGAGGCAGAAGAGGAGGAAAAATGGAGAAAAAAATAGCCGTATGCGTCGAGGGTTATAGATGAGCCAAGGGAGAGAGGGAAAAGTGGAAAAAGATATATCTTACGACGTCGTGCCTGGGAAAAGTGAGAGCGTCTACGAAGGGGGAGAGCCACTGGGGGGGTTGGCCTTTCATGGTGGAGATAGGAGGGGTGGATGTGAATAGCCTCGAGGGTAAAGACACGATGAGGGACAGTTTGTGCTTCTCCTTTATCTCTTCTCTCCCTTTTTTTTTTTTTCCTGAGTCTGGAAATGTTAAATATGAGTGGAAAAATACCGAGAGGGGTTGCTTTTATATTTCCGCAAGTTTTTTTTTACGAGGGTGCATATTATATTCGCTTTTGGGTGAATTTAATTTGTAAAGAATAAGAATAAGGGGAAGAGAAACGATGAAAACCACCTGTTGATGGTATTTTATCATTCTGCTCAAGTATTTTCCCTCTGAAAGTTGAAGAAAAAAATGTAAATGCCAAGGAGAGAATGAAAAAAAAATTATTTTTTTAAATATTATTTTCTATTTTTACTCACCCCTAAGCAATTTTCGAAAAATCGTCTGCCTACTTGAGTACTTGGTAGATATCCTTTACTCAGTTGGCTTATATAGACGCAAGAGCAGAAGAGAGAAAAAGAAAGAGATAAAGAAAGAGAGAACTGACTGCCCCGGTGTGGTACACACAGGGAGCAATGTCCCACGAAGAGAGAGTCACAACCCCCTTCCTTTAACGTTTAAGTATGGTATGCAAGCCGTTATATACCGCCACGGCCGGCGGTCATGACGACCACGGGTTCTTTTTATCCTGCCCACCGAATCTCCTCTTCTCACTCTGCTTCAGCTCGTTTTCCAACAATTTCTTTCTTTATTTTTTTTTTCAGTTTTTTTTTTCACTTCTTCAGTGGTTCGTCGCCTTTTTTTCAACTCCTTGGCTCTCTCACTGACACGGGGATATGTTTTTTTTTTTTTTTTTCTTGGACTCCATCAGCATTCTCTCTCGTTAAGAGTGTAAACATTTTGTGACTTTATGACGGAGATTTCTTATTTCACCGTCTCGCAAGGGCGAGAGGGAAGTGAAATAAAAATGCAAAACTGTAGAGAGAAAAAAGATGAAGGATATGGTTGCCTCTTGTTTTTTTTTTCAAGTGTTCTCTCGAGGTTTTATCTCATTTTCTTGAGATGAGGAAAATTACTTCTTTTCATTTCAGGAAGTGGAGAGAATCGTTAGTTTTTGTAAATTGTATTTCATCTAGTCATTGATTTCAGTATTAATACCATGAAGGCACCAATTATCGGACAGTTGAGGGAACTAGTACCATTGTACTAGTATCCGGACAGTGAGAATTAAATTATTAAAATGACAAAAAATTTCACTTAAATGGATCGAATCGTCGCCTCAGAATCAAAGGGGCGTAAGTGCTCAGCTTATACACATCACTTAAGCCTTTTTGTTCTTAAGGTGACGAAATGATTCAGTTGATTTTCATTTTGACACTTTGCAAGTGTATTGAAAAATCTTGTTTTCTCATTTGAATATTAACTATTAGTATTAATATATGTTGCTGCTACGTCCGATAACTGGGTCCACCATGGTATATTGCATCATCTTTTGGGGGAAATTACGGTTTATAACAAGTTTTTGTATCTATATGCACACTGTTAAAAAATTTCGTCTTAATTTTCCGTGCAAAATATCTTAAATATATTAATTGATTGACGTAAAAATTTTTCTTTGAAAGGAGTATATTTATTATTGAAACGCGCAATAAAATGATCAATCTGAAAAATCTTCAATTCATTCTAAATAACTAATAAAAATGAATTAATTCCAATCTACTAATTTCTAAAAATTAATAATTATTGACGCTTCTCAGTTTCAAGAAATTCAATTGTTGGGAGAAAACATTTTTTCCGCAGTATAATGATATTTATATTTAATTTAAAGTTCACGTGATATTGGAAATTTCCAATCTTTTTATTTCTCAATAAAATATATTTTTTCTCTCAGTGTAGTTGGCAGTTTGGATGAGAAAACTCAGTGGATGACTCAATCAATCAGTCAGTGAATCTCAAATAATTTGAGATCTGATCGGAAATCTCGAAATGGGAGAAATTTTTGAGATTTCTGATAATTGCAAAATTTGACTCCAGAACAAAATTTTTTTTGAAACTATTATAAATTTCTGATAGTCTTTGTTTTGTCAATGGCTAATTGACAATTGACAGTCGTGAAAGTGGAAACTGTGCTGCTAATTGATAAAATATCTAATGTTGATAGTGGGAATTCCACAATAGTATGAAGTAGTGCTGACCAAATATTCATGATCTTAAACGTTTCAATTTATTCTGGAGCTTTACGAGAATATGCATGCAAGGGTTGAAAAGGCTGATGGGAATGAGGTAGTTGGGCATATCTATAGGTACACTGGGGAAAAAATGCTTCTTGCAAGAAAATTGACTTCTCATAAAATTCACTTCACTCCAGAACATTCGGATGAATATAGATATAGAAATTTCGAAGGGAAATTTTATTACAGAAAAAAAGTTCTTGTCACAAGAATTTTTTTTCCCCCAGTGTAATGTGATTTCAGGGGTGAGTGATATGAACAGAATAAGAGAATGTCGACATGGATCGATAGTAAAGTTTCATTTGAGTGGAAGTTGCACTGAATACATTACCTATTTGGATCGATGAAGCAGAGGATATCATTTATTATCAGTTTTCTGAAGTGCGCTATGGATGATTTTAGCTGTATTTTCAGTCTTACGAACGTTATCAGACATTTTTGCTGGATGAAAAAATTTTAAATCTCTCTGGATGATTCCTGAGGACTTTCACATCTACAGATGTACACGGAGAGAAAAATCTAAGAAAATACTGTTTATTTCGTTTATTTCATAGAGAAGAAGATTGAAAAATTAAAGGCAGGTAATTAAATCTTGAAGTTTAATTGTTAATTTGGTAAATGTGTATAATAAAGCCGCAAAAAAAATTAATTAAAAATTTAAGACAATTTTTCTAGCCAACTGTCGAAATTTATAAGCTCAACCCAAATTTTATTTTGTCCTGTAAATAATTATTGATCAACTTCAAAATAAACTTCTTAATAAGTATTCTCTATAATTTTTATTGTTTTTTTCGCTCCGTGTTATAGAATACTCTCAAATAAAAAGGAGAAACTCTCGAAATGATTGAATTTCCATCCCTTGAATCTATCGATCAGAAAAAATCTACAAATCGATTTAAAAAAAAAAAGCTTTTACAGGATTTGAAGCTACACTTCCTCCTCCCAATATCCATTTATATATATATGTATATATTCTTTTTTCTCTACTCTTTCACTTCAATTCATCGTCGTGGTTTTCTCGGAATATCCTTTGCGGTTATAGTATAGTCATTGGTACATACTGGGGGATAAAGGGGCAACAGTAATCTCGAACCGGGAACCACGATGTCGGTTACGTTACCGCTTTGGGGAGAACGATGAGGTAGAGAAGAGGAAGAGAAACGAGGAAATCTTGGCCTATCTAACCACCTCTCTCTCCTCCCCCTTCTCTCCCTCTCTCTTTCCCTTTTTTCTCCTTTCTCACAGCCAAGTGATATCACTTTGTCTATTTAGTTTGGCTCACTCACGCACATTGTTTGACCATGACCCCGTTGAGGCTCTCCTGCAGTCAAAAAAAGGGGAAAAGGATCCACTGCACGTTTTTTTTTTACTTCTTTTTTCTGAATTTTCTGTGAACAAATAAGCATTGAGTAAATATTCACGTGTTGTATCGTTGACGCCCTCTCTTTTACGGGGTGGCAACAAAGATAAGATACGTCAAGCCGATTCTGGTGACTATTTTATTTCATTTTTTTTTAAATTCATTCTCTTCACTTCGTTGAGAATGGACAATGAACAGTGGATACAGATGTGAATAGAGACAAATTTTCTTTGGCACCCCCGAAAGGACTAGAAAAACCCCTTTTCAACATATGTGTTGTACAACTATGTAAATAGTCATTCGTGTTCATTGAATTATTCATTTTTCATTGAATTTACGACAATTGGGGTGATATTTTTTTTTTTAAGGATATCTTTTAAAGGAAATGAAGAGGCATAGAGAAATTTTTATGGGAACCTTTCTTGTAGCTCTTTATCTGCTTTAAAAATAAGATCTCTATAAAAAAAAACGCCTTATCGCTTTCACTTTCCAAAATTCTTTTAATTGAATTAATTTTTAAAATCAAATTTCCCAAAATTCATTCACCATCTCCACTCGTCCATGAAGTCCACAGACCGAAAAAAATCGTCTATAATTAATTCTGAAAGCCCTCAGCTCATTCAACCATCAAAAAACCCGAAAAAACCCCGTTTCCCAGGAATTTTCCCTCAAAATTTCGTAACAAAAAGAGAAAAAAAAACCTGTCGCAATGCCCTCTCCGAACAACCTCCCCCCACCCCCTCCCCCGTCGCCCTTCGGATTCGTGTATACAAAGTCCGTAACGTCGATAAGCTGTCCTCAAAGTAGAAAGTAACCGACACTAGTCGCCTGATTACAAACACGAAGAGAACCTGTTGAAAAAAAAGGAAAAAAAAAAAAAAGAATATCTCCGTTTCCAGCATGATTTAGGATTTTTTTTCTCATTAAGGACTTGATGAAAAAATCTGAAAAAATTTAAGATTATGCTCATATATATAGAGATTGTTGGTGAATTTTTTCGATTTTTTTTGGAGACTCCTTCACTCTCAAAAAAAATCACGAATCATTTTCTGAAATGTTTTGTTCTGTAGGTCCATTTTGCCCCGATCTTTCCTATGAGTGCGATAAGATTATTCAATGGAGGATGCATAGATTTAATCTCGAAGAAAAAAAGGCACTCAAGTGTCCCGGTAATCAGCTCTTCCTCCTTCCGTTTGTCCTCTCATTTCAATAATTCCAGTGTAAATAATTATCTTCCTTTGAGGTGAACAGGTGCTATTGAAGGAAGCGATTTAAATAGATCACGGGCAATGTTGCGAGACACTGTAATACTGAATTGTAGATAAAAGGAGAAAAAAGTCAATCAAATGGTCCATTATTTTTATTTTCCCTTGTCCTTGCTGGGTAAGTCTAACCCACACACATATATATATGTATATACACATGCACATAGAACGGCTACCGTTATGAACGTACCAATGCGCCACCTATTCAACTTCGTCTCGATGGAAACAGAAACGGAGGACAAAGAGCAACAGAGATAGAACAGACACAGACATATACATATATATACATAATATATATACATGCACACGTGTATTTGTGTCTAGGCGTCTACTTGAGTGGCGCATCGTTTCGAGCGTTTTAGCGCTATGAAAAATATAACGAGTGTACAGATGTATATATATATATATGAGTATCTGGTAAGTGGGTTTCGAGACGAATGAAAGGATCGTTGTGCCTTTGCACATAACGGGTAGGCCCACAGTCCCCGAGAAAAGTCCAATATAAACACGCAAAGCGCACATATATCGGTGAATTAGTGCGTTATTTCGGGGGGATAGAATAAAGATAGTATCCCAGCGAGCTGGAGTACAATTAACCCCTTATTTTTTTTGATGCCATATCAAAGATGATATTTTTTTACATTTTTCTGAATTTTTTCATAATTTTTGACCGTGCAGTTTATGAGATATGAATTATCAAAGTCACTGAAAATATCGATGGTGGGGATGAAAAGCCCTAAATCGGACGAAAATAACTAAATTACTAAAAAACCACAGGGTTGATTCATTATCTAAAAACAATTGGCGAAGAGAACAACATTTTAACTAAATGATAGAAGAAAAAAATATTCAATTCACCGTATAGTTATTGAGAAACTTCAATTAGAAGGTAGTCGTAACTATTTGCCTCTCTCTCTATCTCATGCATGTGATAGAAGATTGATGTAAAAAAAATTCGAGAAAAAAAAATTATATTCCCAAGCTGAAGATATGACTTTCGAATAGTTTAATCACTTTTTTCGGATAAATTAAAGCACGTTTTCCCCGAATTATCAGCAATCAATTGCAAACAAACCTACAAATCCTCATTTTTCCCTGTTTTATCGATCGTTCTCTGGGAGACTACTTCAAGCGATTTTTTCTGCACGCTTGAGGATCTTTTTATCGGGAAAAATAATGCAACCCTTTTTTCTTGGATTACGTCAGACTGTGAGGGAATGAAAAAAAGAAAAACTATTTGGGGTCAACACCCCGCTGGAGCACGACACGTGTAGTACTTCTCGGTCCCTTGCCCTGTCTCACATCACCACCTCCTCTTTCCTCACTTCTCTCGGTCATTTCTCCTCTCTCTCCCTCTCTCTTGTGAGCTCCTTTTTTTTTTCCTCTCGTTTTTCTTCAACTTCTCCCTCTGCCGCTCGCCCTTCTTCACATGAGCGCGGCTCTGCTTCTTTGACTCCATGAAAGACTAGCAACAGTCAACCCTGAAATTTTACGGTACGCCATTGCCACAATTCTCCCCCATTTCTTCTTCATTTCCTATTGAAAATGCAAAAATAACATTTTTCGGGTTATTTTTGGAAAATTTGATATTTATTGATAAGACTCCAAGCCAAAGAGCCCATTGGAACCATCTAAACTGTAAAAATTACATTAACATGGGTTATCACTTTGAGTTAACAAGATAATGTTACATATTGGATGGAAATTTACATAAAAAGCAAAGCAAAAGAGGTAAAAAGGTATCACAGGTTAAATGAAAGTTCTTTAGTGTATAGCTACTTAAATGTACATTTAAAAATTGACATCAACTAATATTTTTCTTTCTTCTTAAAAAAAAAAAAAAAAGAGAAAAAACCGCAAACATAGTTAATTAATTAATTAATCACAGCACTATTTCAGAAAATTATACTTCCGGAGATCGGCAAAACTTTCCTGTTCATTTTACGGCGAAACATGAGAGGACCTTTCTTGTAGAAAATTTAATTCCCCACAAAAAAGGTCTCTTGCAAGAACCCCCTAAACCCAATACTTTCAGAGATATTAACACCAGAATGTACACAAGATCAAGAAGAAAAAAATCCCCCCAATTTAAACGTTAAAAAAATCGACTTTATTTAGTTGAAATGAGTGTTTTGGTGCGTCAGCTAATAAAAATTCTCAAATGTAAATAAACCGTCACATTTTATTGGGTGAAATGTGAGGTCAGGCAAGTTCGAGGAAAAAAAAAATAAACAGGGCTGCAATTTGAATATTCAAAGGAGGTTATTGTCTCGAAGGCATAAGTATTAATCGTATTTTTAACATTCACTTGAAATAATCAACTATCGAAAAATTAATTACCATTAAATTAAGAAAAAAAAAAGAAGAAAAAAAAAAGGTTTCAAGTGAGAAAGACCGGCCGCATACAGTGAGAGCCTAACCCTCGCAAAGTATTAAGTAGTTACAGCAGATTTTTGAGAGTGCACTCAGACAAATTCAGCATGAGTGGGAAAATACGCAGGATATATAGAGAGAATAAGAGGAAGGGGCGAAAGAGAGTGAGATGATTCGCATGCACAAACGGTGAATTTTTTTATATATATTTTTTTTCGAATGTACAAGAGGTGCCAGAGACTCCTGCGTCTTTACTACTTGTAACCCGGGTCCAAGCTTGTATTTACTACTAAAAAAAACGTTTATAACCAAGGTTCTTTATTTAAAAAACAAGTTTCGTATGATTTCCCTAAACCGTAATCGCAGATCAATGTAAATATCTACGGGTAAATAAAAAAAAGAATAAATTCGATACTCCGAAAAAAAAAATAAAAAATTAAAAACAAAAAAAAAGTCATTGAATAAAAAATGTAAATAAAACGATTTATCATGATGAAACTCGAGGATAAAAAAATATTAAGAAACAGGGGGAGATGGGGGCGGTGAAGAGGGGGAAGATGACACGTGTGACTAGGCTAGTAACTGAGCCCCCCAAGGACACTAGAAAAAGAGATGCCTGGTACACACACACACAAGAGTGGTCCAACAAAGACCGCAGTGAGAGAGCGCCCCAGAGGCTGAGAGAAGAGAAAAAAAAACACACACAGAAGTCAAATAATCGAGAGAGAAAAAGAGAGGGAGAGGATAAAGAGCGCCTCTCCCTTTAACGTACACCGACCCACATCTCGCCCGCCCCCACCCCTCAATCACTGGCTTTTCCCCTCTTCGGCAATCAGTTATGGAGACCCCAGCAGCATGGAGAGACATGCTTAGTCCCTTCATCCCCTCCTATTTCCCTCTTCAGAAGCCAACCCGTGGCTTTCCCTCTGCGTACAACGTCCTCGCCCTCATCTCTCTCTCTCTCTCTTTCTCTCTCTTTTTCTCTTTCTAGGCGTCCTTCTCCCTCTGTTTCGCCTACGGTTTATTCGCTTTGCTTTGGCTCTCTTTGCCTTTACTTCGAGGCACAATTTGTCTCTCTCTCTCTCTATCTATGTCTCCCTCTTTATCTCTTTCTCTCTCTCTTGCTCTCTTGAGAGCCTCCATGAGTCTCTCGTTGGTTCGTCACACTTATGGATAGCCTGCGGGCTTTTATCAGTCGTGCGCAATAACATTTCGTGGGATTCCTTTTTTTTTATTTTTATTTTTTCATTGATTTGTTCTTTGGGTATTTTTGCTTCACACCCTTTACATCATAATGTAGTAGTTTATTTTTTTTTTCAGAATGTGTCATGGGATTTCAACGGAGAAATTTATCTGTTATCCTGGTTGAGCTGGGTATTTGTTTTGATTTTAGGGCTTCGCTCGAGGCCAGTCTGTGTGTTTTCGAAACTATTCAAATTTTTAGAGAAATAGTTGAATTCCTTGAGCAGGCGCTATTTTATGATTTTTTTTTTCAATGGAACTCCCTTGGAATAATGGATTTAAGGTAGTGTCACAGGTACGGTTGATGAAACAGGGAAAAATGAGAATTTTTAGGTTTGGTTACAATTAATTGCTGATAATTCGGGGAAAATGTGCTTTAATTCACCCGGAAAAAGTGATTGAACTATTGGAAAATCATTTCTTCAGCTCGTGAATATAATTTTTATTTCTCGAATTTTTTTTACATCAATCTCCTATCACATGTATGAGATAGAGAGAGAGAGGCAAATAGTTACGACTACCTTCTAATTAAAATTTCTCAATAACTATACGGTGAATTGACTACTTTTTTCTTCTATTATTTAGTTAAAATGCTGTTCTTTTCGCCAATTGTTTTTGAATAATGGGTCAACCCTGTGGTTTTTTAGTAATTTCGTTATTCCTGTCCGATTTAGGGCGTTTCATCCCCACCACTGGTATTTTCAGTAATTTTGATAATTCATATCTCATAAAATGCACGGTCAAAAAATATGAAGAAATTCAGAAAAATGTAAAAATATATCATCTTTGATACGGCAGCAAAAAAATGAGGGGTTAACTGTACTCGAGTCCGTTGGGATACTACCTTAAACTACAGCCATGTATCTTACGCGTTTTTTTTTTTCATTTTTTTTAGTTAACTCGCATGCCGGGATAATACGTGTCAAGGTGGAAAGAGCCTAGTTGTGTTTCTCGCAACGCGCGCACGATTAACGCGGACAAGGATCGACACAATCAGGAGGAGGTTATAACGGAACACTAACAAGTGCTTTGTGTACATACATATAAACATTGTGTGGATTATCTCAGCTTGAAGGGAGGGATTCAGGAGGAGGGAGGGGGGCAAAAACAAGAGAAAATAAAAGAAGAGTGGATTTATGGGTCTTCAGACACAGACTCGTCAACTTGACACTCGGTATGGACTCGTGAGATCAAGGATGAATCCAGTGAGTTCTTCTTTTTTTTTCTCCTCATTTTTTACTCTAAATGAAAATTGATTTGATGTACTCACTTATTAATGAATTCCTGCCCATGCGCAGAGGCTGGGGAAAATTCGCCAGAACCACACGCTCGTTATTCCCGCGCTTCGCTCCCTTTTCTTGAATCTGCTGAATGAATTTTAGGGATGAATACGAAATCTGGAAAAATAAACTATTTTCATGAATTTAATTGTATTTCATGAATATCTCCGAAACTTTTGGGTTAAGATAAATTTGTTGAGATACCTTTTTTGCAGGAAATTTTTTTAGGTTCTCTGAAATTGCCAGAATTTTCCACCGTTTCTTCTCACTACTGAAGAGGCAAAAATACAAATTTTCAGGATATTTTTAAACAATAATTGTGCTTTGAAGGATCAGCAACACTTTGCTGCTGATATTAAAGGAAAACATCAGGAGATCTTTTTTAAATGAAATTCAATTCTCTACAAAAAAAAGGTCTCCTGCAAAGTTGCCCCATACTCAACAGTCTCCAAAAAAACGTAATTAGGCAAGACCAAGGCAGAAGGGACTTGGGGGTCAACATATTCTGGATTTTTTTTGAAGACTATATAGGTCTCCAAAATTTTTTTTCCAAAATTCACCAACAAACCCCACCTATTACAGTATCTTCTCAAATTTTTCTAGATTTTTTCATCAACTCCTTAACTCCAAAAAAAATTCCTAGATCATATTGCCATGGAGGTCCATTCAACACCCCCTCAACGCTCCCTTCTCTTCCTTTTTCAAAAATTTCTCAATTTTTCATAGATTCCGGGATATCCAAGAAAAATGTCTAACTAAAACTCCCCCTCCCACCCCCCTTCCGTTTTCCTGCAATTTTCTCCTGCGAAAACCAATCGGTACCGATCGATGGCCCCCATCTTCCAATTCCCACCGTCATTTCGCTATGAATATTCATCCCAAAACAATGGCAAGAATTTTACCTGAGTTAGCAACCCTCTTTCCAGCAAGGAAAAAAAAAACCCCAAAGCACGAGAGGATCGATTGTGGTGTCTGGATCGGCTCGGTAATACCCAAGGAAAAAATTGAGGGCAAAAGGCTTTGAAGGACGTTGGATTGCTGTTGTACAAAGGGTAGAGAGTTCTGGTCTCTCACAAGAAGGAGTGCGCAAAATGAAAAAAAAGCGCGCCGAAGCTGGTGAAAAAAAAAGAAAAAACCTCGTAAAAACCCCGAGCAAAGGGGGCCTGAGAGCGATATACGAGGAGAGTAAAAGAAGAAGGTGGGCGAATAGTTGGTAAGAAAAAGGGTAAGAATGACGCCCGGAGGGGAGAGAAAAAGAAGCCGAGAAAGGATATATTCGTTAAGAAAAAAAAAAGAAAATAACCCCACCACTGTAAGGGGGAGAGCCCCCTCTGTGTGTGCCTGAGAATGAAGGAATCGTTACCATCCCGGGAAGAACAAAGAGACAAAAATAAAAATCCTTTGGCCGAGGGAGCACCGAGCGAGGGTGAGCTCCCACATATATATACTTACATACACATTGCCCTCTGGAATTAGTGAAAAATAAAAAATAAAAATCCCAAAAAAAAGGGAAAAGGTCTCTGTGGACTCCAAAAAATTCCACCTCACCGGAAATTTAAATGTACGCAAATCTCTCTAGATTTCCCCAGATTTGCATCAGGAATTCTCTGAAAAATGAAATTTAAAAGAGGAAGGGTTAGTCGAATTTAATATACTCTTCCCTCAGTTTCGTCTCTCACATGTCCCTCTGTGTGTATGTATGTGTATGTGTGTGTATATATGTATGTGTGTGTGTATAACCCAATACACACACATACACACCCATTTTTCGTGTGTTAATACGTCTCTCTCTCGCTCTCGACAATGGTGAAAATAAAAAAAAATAAAAAATAAAAAAACCTGAGCTTGGTACGGTTGAACGAGGGCGCGCGAATGGGCGGGTGTCTGGTAAACGAAGAAGTGGTGATGCATCTAGTGAACGGAAGGTTTCGTCTCTCTTATACGTATCGGGCGTAGGCGAGAATTCCGTTTGTACCGTGTGGTGGCGCTCACCATGAAAAATTTACACAAACACACAAATACACCTACACATCTACAATCTATACAACTGTGTGATTACGTAGTGTACCGATTTGTGCCGAAGTCCATTAGCCGAATGTAAAAGCCAACCTCGGACTTGCTGACATGGCGTCCTAGGCCGTTCTACTGCACAGGCAAAGTTGCGCACGTATCTCCCCATCGAGCCAGAGAGAGGGCCTCTGTCCAATACCAACCCCACTGTTGGTTACCAACTACGCATCCTGGGCATTGAGATGCCAAGGTAAGTCAAAATCAATTTGTTTTTCATAATAATTTGAAGAAAAAAAAAATAACAAAGTGTCGAATAATTCGAGGTGATTGTGTTTTTCCAATTGATTAATTTGAAATCAAAGTGTTATTATTGGAAATATGTTTTTTTTTTATTGTGAATCATTTGGAAAATGGGTTGAGAAGTGAGAAGAAACGAGGCGAGAAGGATATGGGGTGGAGCAGTGAACACAGAGAGAGAGAGAGAGACGAGGCACGACGTTCGCGTTCGCTGCGAGGGAGGGGCGGGGGAGGGGAGGGTGCGCTAGTGAAGAGAGAGAGAGGCAGCCATTGGGTATGCTACAAGGGAAGGGGGAGAGAGAGGGCTAGATTGGAGGAAATGAGGTAGTGGTGTGTACGTCTGTGTCTGTGTGTATTTTGTGTTATCGTCGTGTGTCTTTGAATTTTGTGTGTGATAGAATGGTTTTTTTTTTCAGTTCAGGTATGTGAATTAATAGGTAAATTAATGGGGGCTGATTAATGTCGAGGTGTTTTTCTTTCCTTTTTTTTTTTTAAGCTGAGAAGTGGGGGGTTTTTGGGTTGTGCAGTGGTGCATTTATGATTGCTTCTTATCAGCTGTGTTTGAGGATTCTCGTAATTATCTTTGGGGACTTTCACGTTTATTTGATTATTTTATTTTTTTTAATACAAAAACATCGGTGTCATCGGTGCGGGTTGTCTCGGGCCGTGCAGGGTCGTTGCCATTGGGCTGTGCTACCCCGGCGCACTATATAGCCAAACGAGAATCGATATTACACAAGTAAAATATCAATGTGGTATATACATTTGAAATGAAGGGAGAATGAGAGCGTAAAAAGGAATGGAGGATTTTTTTTTTTTTAATGTTAAATGGAGTATCAGTGAGAGACACAGTCGCGCTGAAAAGAACAGGGTAGGACTGAGTGAGAGATTTATTATAGAGAGTGAGGGAAAGAGAGAGAGAGAGGGAGAAGAAAAAAAGGGGAGAGGTGGAGTAGGAATGAGGGCGAGAAGGAGATAATACCGACTGAGTCTGAGTATTCAGCCGGATTTTATGTCCCGCATGGTACACACACACACGCACACCATGTGTTCGTATGAAATTTTGTATTCTGCGTGTGTATCTGAGCGTTTCAAATACACATTCAGGAGGAGGAGGAGGAGGAAAATTTCATTTGGGTGGCGAGTGAGAGAGACAGAGAGACAGAAAAACACCCGTTTCAAAATAATTCAACTGCCCTCTTCTTCTTTTTTTGTCTATTTTTTATCCTCTTTTTCCAACATTTCCGCAGTATCGTTTTCTTTCTACTAGTAGTTTACCGTAGCAATTTCCTGCATTTTCTGCACGATATAAAAATGATTGCGGATGTGTGTCTGTGGGGGGGAGGGGTGGGGGAGGGGGAGGAGGTGTGCTCGCGCATCTCTGGGAATTTTGCGCGGCTCAATTCGTCGCACGTGTTGGACGAAAAATCCATTGGCCCTCGATCACCAAAACACAGACGAGGAAAAGAGCAAGCCAGTTTAAATATTTCGATTTTAAAGTGGTATGTCAGGAAACTCGAATACAGTTAACCTCTTTTCCTTATGCCATATCAAAGATGATATTTTTTTAATTTTTCTGAATTTTTTCATAATTTTTGACCGTGCAGTTTATGAGATATGAATTATCGAAGTCACTGAAAATACCGGTGGTGGGGATGAAACGCCCTAAATCGGGCGGAAATAACGAAATTTCTATAAAAACCATAGGGTTGATCTATTATTTAAAAACAATTGGTGAAGAGAACAGCATTTCAACTAAATAATACAAGGAAAAAAATATTCAATTCACCGTATAGTTATTGAGTAATTTTAATTAGAAGGTAGTCGTAACCATTTGCCTCTCTCTCTATCTCATGCATGTGATAGGAGATTGATGTAAAAAAAATTCGGGGACAAAAAATTATATTTTAATCACTTTTTTGGGTAAATTGAAGCACATTTTCCCCGAATTATCAGCAATTAATTGGAAACAAACCTAAAAATCCTCATTTTTCCTTCTGTTTTATCGACTGTACCCCAGTATACTACCTTAAAAATCCAATTCTACTTCATTACATTCAAATTCTTATCCACCGAGGGTTGCGTAAATACCTATTTCCCTCTCTATCTATAACATCCTCTGCTTCAGTCTCTCCTTGAAATAATCTCCGCGCGCGTTTTTTATTACTTCATTTTTTTTTATTTTTCCTTATACTCCACTCTCTGTACGTGTCTAAGCAGCCAATACACAGACTTTTCTGTGTGTTTCCATTGGCGCCGACACACACACAAAATATCAACGTTTCCCCTGTGGATTTAAAACCGCTGCACTCTTAGCCCCAGGGTTGCGTTATTGCCTTGGGTGTGTTTGATGGGTTTTTCGGTATTTCGTCGGGTATATCGTTTAGTTTTCGTTGGACTTCTTGGCTTGGGGGCTTCATACTTATACTTATAATACTTACTCACTCACTCTCGGGCTGACTCGTCGACTTCCATCCGAACTTGTACATTTGCCGTTCATCCTCCCTCCAGCAATCCTCACTCGTCGTGCTACCCTCTTCCCTTACTTCTCCCTCTCTTTCTCCACCTATTTGTATGTGTGTGTATATGTGTATGCATGTATATATGTATGTGTGTGTTGAATTTTTCTCCTCCTTTTTTTCCCTCATTTTCTTTCCTTTTATTTTCCAACTGTGTATACTCCGGGTGTGTACATATATATGTGTGTGTGTATATATATAGATGTGTATGTGTGTGTGTGTGGCGCTGGTACGGGTTGGTGCGACGAAGCCAGCCATTGCGCGCGCGCTCTCGCTCTCGGAACACTCACCCCTCTCCTGTTCACTCTTCACCTCCTCCCTGTTGTCCATTCACCGACATTGCTCCTTGCTCCCCTTCAGTACGTTTCTTTCCCCCGTGGCGCGCGGGTGCGTGCTTCAACAATATCAGCCACCATTTGCTGTGTCTCAATCCAACTAAGAACGTACTTTATTATTATTATTATTTTTTGTTGTTTTTTTTTTTTTTTGATCAATTCTGTTGTGAGTGAGTGTTAATAGATTCTGGGATTTTTTTTTGTTCGATACTGTGTGGAATTTGTGTGTGTGTGGCTGTGTATGACACTGCTGCTCGTGTAATTTGCTTATTAATACACACACACACACTCACATTGAGTAATCCACGGAGTTAACAGGTGAGTCGAGAGGCGCGACACTTCGAATGTTTTTAATTAATATATATCTATATATATATGAATTCTCCGATATTTCGCAGGGAGTATTTCACTCGAGGTGTTTACATTCAGAACGGGATTATTATTATTATCATTATTATTATTATTTTTTTTTATTGAGCCACGTGGTTTGAGCATGGAGTGGGTGATTTTCCATGCGCTATCGGGAAAATAAGGATTTTAATCACTTTAAGCGACTCTCAATTGACTGGAAAATTGAGTCCCTGGAAAATTTAGTGATTTGCCTCGGAAATAAAAGTTTTTTTTTTTAAAAAGATTTGTTTCACTCCGTAGTCAGACCTACTTTCGGCGGAATCCTAACGGTTCTGTATTCTTCATGTTTTTTTTTCTTTTTTTCCATGTCTTTCTCCTTTTCTTGTCTTTCTTGGATGAATGATGAGAGGGAGTGATTACTGCGTGTGTGTCTCTTTATTAACTCCGAAAATGAGTTTAATTAGGTTTTTTTTTTTTTCATTCTCTATCTCTCTCGCCCCCTTTTGCCACGTGGTACTTGCTATCTCACTCTGTATATTATTTTCTTTGGTGATCAGCCCCACTCGAGCGTATCCTAACCTCAACTCATTTAATACCCACGCACATATTCCACTCCCACGAATTACGAAATATAAAAATTTTTTTTTGTTTCCACGCCCCTCAAGTGTATCTGTGAATTGGAGAATGAAAGAGAGTGTGAGAGAGAGAGAGAGAAAGAAAGAGAGAGATGTGGGATATGTTACGATAGTGTGGAATTGAAAAGAGACAAGTGCCTTTTTTCCCCACTTTAGAAAGAGAGAGGGGGGGGGGAAGTGGTGAAACACACAGAAGCGACAAGTGCGTTCACGCATCGAAGCGAATACACGTCGCCCCCACGTGTCGTTATTATAAATTCTCCCTCACAAAACTGTTTTTTTTTTCTCAACTGCACGACTCTTCTTTCACCTCTACACTCTTTTTTTTAAACTCTGTATTTTCCACGTTAATTTACATGCCGTTTCCTGCGGGCGAGGAATCTAAAATAGCGTGACGATATTATCGGAGGGGGTTGGAATTGAGTGGGAAAATATTATTCCTGGACAGTGATTTTTGAGGTTTTTTCTCTTTTGTTTTTTGTTAGAGAGCAAGGCATTTTTTTTTGAAAAAACAGGGAAGTGTGGGAATCAGGGTGTAGACGTTTTTGAGATACCAGTATAACAGAAATAAAATAGGGGGATGGCTTTACCCGGGGATATAAGGCGGATGGTACAAAAATACACACACGCGTGTGTGTGCCACAGTTGGAGCAGCTTGGATGAGAGAGAGGGAGACTCCTGGGGATTATTTTTTTGATGGAATTTATCAGAAGAGAAAGCTTGATAAAAAGTGTTTTCTATCATTTTTTCATTTTTTTTTTGAGGAAATTAACCGAGAGATAAAATTCTTGTGATAAAAAAATAGGTTTCCACCGAAATTTTCCTTTCCCGTCTTTATACATCTATATATATCGAAATTTTTTGGAGCGAAGTGAGTTTTTGTCAACTTCGTCAATTTTCTTGCAGCAGAAATATTGTTTTTTTTTTCATGTAAAAAACAAGTTCTCCACGAAAAATTTTTCATTTCCTTATTTTCCGAGATTTTTTCAAGAAAAATTGGAGAAAAAGAAAAGAAAGGATTTATCAAAATTTCACCACTTTATTATGATTATTAATTACGTTTAGTGCAGAGGGAAAATAAAGAGGGGTGTTTTACGAAGCGAAGAGAGGTAGTTTCCGTAAATGCACCTGCAGCTGGATTTAATTCCCATCACAATTTAAAATCTTTTTTTTTTTTTTTTATTCTTTCCCCCTTGTGAAACACAACCCGTGGAGTAGTTTCACCTCTGCCTTTTTCCCCCCTTGAAAAACAAGCCCTTCTTTATACACCACTTCGATCCCAGGGTTGGCTGCACTTCGTGTGTCCGAAGTGTTTCCGTGAATACACCTGTCTCGTTCTCTCTCTCTATATTCTATCCGAGTGCACATTGGCCTCTACACATTCTTCAATTTTATCTCTTCTTTTTATTTATTTATTTTTTCTCCTTTTTTTTCCCTATCAACGTTCGTTCCTCTTCATGCCTCGTGGCTGAAGGAATTAACTCTTGAAATTAGTTCCAAGGATTTCATCTTCCTCTTGAAAAAAAAAAAAAATTGTTTTTTTTTTTAAACGCTTCGGATTCTCACGATGAAACGTGTCATTTTTCACTCGATAAATACTAACCACCCACGTTAATTTGAGTCGCCTAGTCGATCAAGTACGTCGTCATCTCGAGGAAAATAATGAAAAAAAAAAAATTTATTGAAAGGAAAAAATAAATGATATTCAGTATTTTTTTTTATTGAGAGACGAGTGGAATCGAATTAAAAACGTAATGCAGTTTTTTTTGCACGACGTAGATTAATGAAAAAAAAAAAAAAAAGAGGCGGAGAGTCCTGGGAATTTGCGTTTCTCTGATTCATTCTGATTACAGAGTAAACATGGCCTGGGCATCGGTTATTGGCTAGTGCCCATGCTCTTTTGGGGGAGGTTAACCTTTCTCGAGGGCTCAGAAATTCAACGAATTTCATGAGGCACAGACACACACACAATACAATGAGTCACGTGGATAATTATGCTACAGGGAGAGAAAAAGAGAGAATTAGGTTTCACAATTGTTACTATCGTGTAACCCCTATATATCTTTACTGTTATGATTCACTGGTGCTTTTTTGTATTCAATGGTGAATGCAGTGTTGAATGTGCAGTGATGCATACAGAGAGGAATTGAACTTTTTATGGTGGGGAAATATTTTTTTTTTGGGACTGCGAATGATTTTGGAGTGAGGGGGATGGACATTTGGGTCTTTTTTGGGGGGAAAATGAGGATTTTTTAGGTTTGTTTCCAATTAATTGCTGATAATTAATTCGAAAGTCATATCTTCAGCTTGTGAATATAATTTTTTTTCCTCTAATTTTTTTTACTTCAATCTCCTATCACTTGCATGAGATAGAGAGAGAGGCAAATAGTTACGACTACCTTGTAATTGAAATTTCTCAATAACTATACGGTGAATTTAATATTTTTTTCTCCTATTATTTAGTTAAAATGCTGTCCTTTTCGCCAATTGTTTTTAAATAATGGGTCAACCCTGTGGTTTTTCAGTAATTTCGTTATTTCCGTCTGATTAAGGGCGTCTCATTGCCACCACCGGTATTTTCAGTACCTTTGAAAATTCATATCTCATAAACTGTAAGGTCAAAAATTATGAAAAAATTCAGAAAAATTTAAAAATATATCATCTTTGATATGGCATCAAAGAACAAAGGGGTTAACTTCTCCTAGACTCAATAGTTTCGGAGTGAACCCTAAAAAAACGGTAAAAAAAATTAATTGGGTTAGTAGGGTTGCTTTTTAAATTAAAAAAAAAATGTTTAAAAAAATTATAAAAGCGAATCGTTTAATCACACCATATCGAGAAAATGTGGAATGCGTGCAAACTTTAAACGTATGAGGATAGAATCGTGTCAGTCTTCTCGCCCCAGTTACACCTGGAATTCCATCAGAAGTTAACCATCCCACAATTAAGAAAAAAGAAAACAATTTCCACATTTATTCTCCATTGAATTCCTCATCAACAGGCACGATTTTTTTTTCTTAATTCGAAATAATAATTTTCCGTAAACTGTTTGGAACATTAGTCACGAATCTCGTTAATTGAGTGAAAACAAAAGTAATGACAATTTAATTATCACATTCCAACCGAAAAAAAAAATAATAAAAACAGGAAAAAAGTTCAACAAAAACTCGTATCGTTAGAATTAAAAACGTATAAATTTTTAATCAACTATTATTATTATTATTTAATTCATTTTTTTTTCTTGAAATGCCTACGCCAGTGTGTGGGGTCGAGGTCGAGGGCAATAATCGTTGTGAAAGAGTATATGTATATGTGTGGATATATGTATATATATATATATATAAGTGCGCGCGCGCACACGGAGTGAAGACGAGGGTGAGGTTGAATTTTGCATGAGCTCGCAAGAAATTTTATGCTCCGGTGTGTGTCTGTCCCAAGAGTGTTGTGACACACGAGAAAAAGCGGTAAAAATTATGAGAAGTTTGAAAATTCACAATTTTTTTTAAGCCAAGTGTTAACTAGCAAAAAAAAATAATTTGAAAGGGGATTTTCTTCTTAAATAGTAAAAAAAGCCCCGAAAAAAAGCGATTCACAAAAAAAAATCTATAATTTTCTCATTTCCTAATTTATGTCGACTCGAAAGAAATTCATTCCCCTCAATTCCTCTTCGTCTGATTTTTTTCTCGTTGCCAGGGAAAATAAGCATAAGCTCAATAATCCGAGAAATATTCCACTCGTGTTTTATTTTTTCTCCTTTTTTCTTCACTGATTCAACGTGAGGAATATTAAATAAACGATATCGACAGGCCATAGATAAAGGGAGAATAATAAATTCATGGGGAAAAGTACTTGCGACAAGAGAGAAAAAGAGGAATTTTTTTTTTTTTTACTCCAAGAGTTTTAACAACGGCAACGTTGTGTCTTGGGGCAGGGAGGTAAAAATGGCGGACGAAGACAGGAAGGGTAGTAGGTATAGTCTGGGCAAGAGTGAGAGAATCCACGAGAGAGAGAGAGAGAGAGAGAGGTCTGGAATGAGAGACACAAGGGACACACAGAGTTTAAAAGGAAGAGAATAAAGAAGGAAGGGAAAGGAAAAAAAAGAGGCGATGAAGAAAGAGAGTGAGAGGAAAAGGGGGTGAGCAAGAGGGAACGGGGCGAAAGAGGGGTTGGCTTAGCCAATAGGCGAGCGAGATTCGTGCGTGAGTTCTCTTCTTTCTTTATCCGCTTTGACTTAAAACTTCTTTCGTTCTCTTTTTACAGCACACAAGGGAGAGAGAAAGAGTAGTTTGTAGCTAAAATCCCTCGTGAACTGAGGAAGGCGCAATTTCTGGCCGTCTCAGGTCAACAGAGGGGTCGTGTCTGCATAAATTTATTGAAAAATTACACAACAAATTAATGATAAATCCAATTAATTCTTCAATTTATATTTCGGATGATAAGAAAAAAAAAAATGAGAAAAAAACGTCCGTAGAAAGTTTATGATTTTATTTTTTCTCGTAAATTCAATAAAATCGATTTCCTGGATTTTCTCGGGGCTCAGAACAGGAATGCAATGGCTTCTAAAACGAAGGCTCACTAAATGTAGGACACATCACGCAGTGTGTGCACGCCAGCAATTCTCTCTCTCTCTCTTTGCAGCTCTTTTCCTCCCCACTCCGAAATAAAAGCCATCGAGTCCACAGACACGAGCACAAATCCTCCGTTAACTCGAGTACCTGTTTTTTTTCCATAAATTCAATTGGATTTATCGTTAAAAAAAAATTCAATTTCAAAAAAAAAAAAAAAATTAAAAAAAAATCTAAAAAATAATTTTGAAAAAAAAAATTGTTTCATGAATATTCATGAGGCACCCCGCAGTACAATTCCCTCTCTCAAAAAAAAAATCTGCAGAATAAAGAAAAGATAATGACAATAATAACGTAAAAAAAAAAAATAAAAAGAATATTTTAAGAGGGAGATAGCGAGTGTGGGACTTGCACACGTTTTAGAACTGAAAAGAGAAGATAGAGAGGTATAAACACGTACGAGGAACGTGTACACTGTCGGGGTTCGAGGAAGAGACGACGAAACGAAAAAGGGTAGAGGAGGAGTAACACACAGAGAGCGTGGGGTAAGAGAGAGAGAGAGAGAGGTGAGAGAGGGCGGGTGAAGTGAAGGGAAGGAGAGGGTAGGGGGGGAGGGGAGGGAAAGAGGTGGATGAGGAAAGAGGGGCTCGACGACGCGACGCGTTGATCGTTCCAAGCACATCCTGGCACTCCCCCCAGTTTTATGTGACGGGGGGGTGAGGTGACAAGAGGGAGAGATATCCGAGAGGCCGTTTCAACGTGTCGAGGAGTCGAGATGATGCTTATATCACTCGGTAAATTTTTTTCATTTTTTTTTTCTCTCAATTCTGTATTTTTTTGCCACTTGAAAGGAAAAATGTTGAATTATTTTAATTTTAATTTTGATTGAGTAGTGAAGAGGTGAAACAGGATAAATCGACTTGTCTTCGAGGTCATTTCGAAGGAAATATCTCGGAAACTAAGCGAGATAAGGTGACATTACTCGTCTTTTTTCGTAGAGAATTTCAAGAATCCCAAAAGAGTTTTAGGGCAAAATTCCTGTTTCTCCGTTATTTTTTGAGATATTTTTAAAAAAACTTGATGAATTGATAAAAAAAAGGGCTTTTTATTTTTAACCCAACAGTTTTGCCCCTTTTTTCGAGTCTAAAGAGGCAAATCGCCTTGGCTTCGACCCCAAATCACCTCAATTCGGTCGATCGATGAAGCAACCCTTGCGGAATTTCGCCTCAAATTAAATTAAACCCCAAAAAAATTCCAATCACCCCTTCAAAAAAAAAAAAAAAAGAAACACCCAAGAATCTCGAAATCGCAGCTCAATCCTCAAAAATCCCAGATGATTCATCTAATAGTGAGTCAAGGGGAAACGAGTGGAAAAAGTCGCCAGTGTATTTTACAATAGCCAACGACAAAAGCCATGCAACATGGCCGCTCTCACACCGTCTCTCTCTTTTTTCCTCCCTCCCTCTCCGTTTCAAAGCAGAGGAAAAAAAAAGAAGAATAAAATGCGGGTTGCGCGCATGCGTAAAAGCGACTCGTTACTTTTATCGCCTAAGCAGTGTATTTCAACCCGAGTAAATTAGTCCTCTTGAAACCAAAACACGTTGCCCCAAATGACCATTCGTATCCACTTCTCTCCTTTGCTCCATAACAAATTTAAAACATACATATATATATATATATGTTTCCTTTTTTTTTACCTTTCACAATCTCTTAAAATGTCTTGCACAATGTTTATTTATTTGCCCTGTTCCGTAACCGGGTACATCATCGCTCGTACGTGAGTTTGCCCAGTGGATTAAGGACTTTTTATTACCATTATTATTATTATCTTCATTATTTCGGCCTCTCTGTGTAGGTGCATGTGTCTGTGCAAATGTACTGCAGTTGAGATTTTTTTTTTAATTTTTTTTTTTGATAAAAAATGATGCGTAAAGTGGCCTATCCTCGGGCAGTGTCTAGGCACAGTCATACACACATAACACAACGGTGCGCGGAAACGGGAGATCGAAGGTGAAGCCACCAATCGTGTGAGAGAATTGAAAAAAAAAAAAATGATGTAAAATCATGGCGAGAGAGAGAGACTCGATTGAGGGAAAAAAATGAGAAAAAAAAACTAAACGCAGCGGTATACTTGCCTGCGCTCTCTCTCTCTCTCTCTCATTTTGTTATAAACCCCTGTATATTGTGGTGACTCTGTCTCAACTGGCTAGCGGCAATGCCGATTACGCAATGCGTGGCCGTGAGAGAGCCCCAACAGCTCTCGTGTCGCTCTGTTGCTTCAATACACTGTTGCTTACAAATCCCTCTCTCTGTGTGCATATATGTGTGTGTCTTTTACTCCTTTATGGCAGTTAAGTCACTGAGTGTATGCCACCAATACTTCTTATTCCTTTTTTTTACAAGGGTGTGTGTGGGTGTGTTTGTGCGTGTGTGTGTCTGTGTCTTGTGTGTTTGTCTTCTTCACCTCGCGCATAACTCACCCGTTAACGTTTTCTTTTTATCTCATTGTGTTGGGGATCTTTTATTTTAGTGGTGAAGGTGTGTATATCTGTGTATGCGTATGTGTGTGTGTGTGGGGGGGGGGGGGGTAGGCGGCCTACGCAAGGGTGTGGGTGAGATTTTTTTTTGAGGGCAAAAATTGCGGAATTTGGTGGAATTTCTAATTGGAGAATTTTTCTTTCAGGGGATGGAGGGGGGGGGGGGATTTTAAGGATTTCGAGGGTGTCAATGAAAAGAACGGGAAATTTGAGGCGAAAAAAGATATAATACAATTGATTTTGGAGCAATACTCCAGGAGATAATTGAAAATTCTGATTTTTTTTTTTCAATTCGATAAAATTAATTTTATTATAAAGTAAATTTATGTAATTGAATGATTAACCGTTTTTCACTCATTTACAATTAATTGGTCTCTGTCTCTCAGTGTGAAAGAATTATTAATTGCCGTAATTGTTTTTAAACTGTGGGAAAAGAAT
Organism: Aleiodes alternator; assembly: GCA_963921955.1. Taxonomy (NCBI): domain Eukaryota; kingdom Metazoa; phylum Arthropoda; class Insecta; order Hymenoptera; family Braconidae; genus Aleiodes; species Aleiodes alternator. The sequence continues at coordinate 8,458,913 of OY998098.1, read as the reverse complement.
TTAACGATGTAAAAAAAAAGGAATGATTCTATCCACTCCACCTGTAACTTTTGGTTCTTCAATTGTATACCGTTAACCCAAGAGAGAGAGGAGAAAGATCGAGCCCTCTCGGATTTTACCGTTTCGTCCCACCCAGGGGATTCCCAGTGGATCAAGTGGGAACACACACAGCCCGAAAACCAAAAAAAAAAGGAAAAAAAAAATCCGGTTAAATTAATCCCTCCGGACTTGATAAAAATATATTCGGTGAAGATAAAAAAAAAAATACCGTTTCACTCCAAACATAACGAAATTTCACAACTTCCTTATTTTTTGAGGAAAAAGGAATTTAGGTGAACGGGAAAATATGTCGAAACAAATCAATTAATTGATTTATTTAATTCATCAATAAATCCAAAGAAAATTTGAAGAATTAATGAAAAATAAAGAAAAACAGGAAAAAATCAATTTTACCGGTAAAAAAGAATTTGTTCAAAGAGCGAGAGTCCCATGGAAAAAAAATAAGGCTAAATTCCATCGAACTTTGGAATTTTACATTGAATGAGAAATACTGAATTACGTAATAAGCCTGAACGGAGGATTCGCAGAATGAGTTAAAGAGGAAAGAGAGTGAGAGAAATACACATAGGAAGGATATGCAACACAGTGTAACTGAAAGGCCCCCACCCCATTCACACAGCAAATACACACACACACACATATATATATGTATATACATATAACAAGCCAAGGAGATAAACTCCGTAAGAGTAAGACGGAGAGGTCTCTCGCTAACCGTGAAACCGATCGTGCTTCCTCCCGTGGGTTAACGAGGTCGTTCAAGGTCGGGGCTCTTTCACGGCGCACCTCACTGCGTCCATTTCATACATATATGTATATTTGTGCGGATAAACACTGGAGATTCATCTCGATATGTAACGCGCGTAAATTCGGAATAACATGCATTAGGAGAAGGGGGTTCAGCTTTTGGAGTAGATAAGAACAAGAAAATGTGGCGGAGGACTAAAACTTTTTGAAGGATTTCATTGGGTGATAGTGATGTGCACTGATTTTTCGGGGGATTCAGTGACTGTGAGATGAGGAACGGGATCAGGATTAAAATTGAAACTTTTTGGATGAAGCTATGGGTTGATGGATAATTGCAGCACAATTACGTCATTGCTGACTGGGTCGAATGTACAGGAGTTATGAAAATTGTGGAGTATTTAGCTTTGATATTTGTTTTGTTCTTCATTTCATGGTCACTAAGTTCTAAGAAATTAGTGTATATTGTTGATTACTTAATGAACTTGTTTAGAAAGTTGTAGGATTTCGGCACATTTTCTTGTTTTTGGTTGAAAGTCCATTGTTAAGCGGTAACAGAACCCCTTTGTATATATTAAATTTTTTAGCTAATTTTTTGACGATATTTATAAATAGTTTTATGATAGAAGAGTGGCAACGACTGGGGAAGGACATTAGGAAGTCGATTCTTCTGATATTTACTGTAAAAAATCATAATCATTACTAAACAATGGGTTGGAAAATTTGAAATTTACTGGGTCTTATGTTACCCCTTAAGGGAGTATCCTTAGTATCGTAGATAAAAAAGGGAAAAATGAAGATTTGTAGGTTTGATTCCAATTAACTGCTGATAATTCGGGAGAAATGTGCTTTAATTCACCCGAAACAAGTGATTAAACTATTCGAAAATCATATCTTCAGCTTGTGAATATAATTTTTTTTCTCGAATTTTTTTCACATCAATCTCCTATCACATGCATGAGATCGAGAGAGAGAGACAAATAGTTACGACTACCTTCTAATTAAAATTTCTGAATAACTATACGGTGAATTGAATATTTTTTTTTTTATTATTCAGTTGAAATGCTGTTCTCTTCGCCAATTGTTTTTAAATAATGGATCAACCCTGTGGTTTTTTAGTAATTTCGTTATTTCCGTCCGATTTAGGGCGTTACATCCCCACCACCGGTATTTTCAGTAACTTTGATAATTCATATCTCATAAACTGCACGGTCAAAAATTATGAAAAAATTCAGAAAGATGCAAAAAAATATCAGCTTTAATACTGCATAAAAAAGTTAAGCATTAAAACACTATGATAAATTACCTTCGACAGAGGGATTTCTGAGGGGAAGCTACCTGCGTCACTCAACAGAGTGTTAGCGCGGGAGAATTTAATTTTTTTTTTCCCTCCAATTAACCCAGAGTTTCATCCAATGAAAAAAATGGAAATTGAATCCTTTCAATATTCAATTGAAAAAGAGTGAAAATCCTTTTGACACTTGGAAAATCCGATAATTGAAATGCACTGAATTCCAATTTGATTCTCGAAAAAGTCCATTCGTGCAATCATCGGTAAAAGTGAAAAAAGAAACAAAACTCGAATACAAATCTCGTCTTTAAATCACCCATCATCCATAAAATACATGAGATCAGAGAGGAGAATGGAATAGAAAAAAAAAGAAAGGAAATAGTGGAATAAATGAAAAAATAAAATAAAAAATGAAGAGTTTCTGATCGATAGAGCTGGGTGGGCATCTCATCTGTAGACTAAGGCGTTCGATATAGGAGGGGCCCCCCTCTTGATCGGTTTGGCACGCACGTAGGAGCCATTATGATGATCTTCACTCTGTAGAAACGAGAGGGCGAGGAAGCGTAAAAGGAAAAGAAACGTTGAAGTCGCGCGGGCTCTTTCGTTTCTATTCAGCCTACACTACTCTGGTGTATCAGGGTCGTACACCCACACATTTTTCACTATATATTGTTGTATTTTTTCTTTTTTCAATTTTTTTTTATACGTCTTTCCTCATGCTTCAGGCAACTATTATTATTATTTTTATTCTCTTACACAGTATAACTGTGCTGCATACATCTCTCTTCGAGGGCGCCCACAATGTGGAATCCTTTGAATAATAAAATATCATGCTCGTTGGAATTCTTTTGAGATAACGAACTTGATGGATTCTTGGAATTTTTACAGTTCTTGTGGAGAAGATTGGAAAATTTTTTGGGGGACAAAAAATTATGCAATATTATTCGTGGGGACGTTATAATAGTTAAGAGAATACAGCGAAAATGGGGGCTTACTTCATTAGAGGGAGGGGAAGGGGTTAAAAAGGAGATATTTTAGTTTTAAGGTTTTACATTATGAAAATCACTAGTGATCAGTAGAACTATTTACGACATGTTTTTTTTTATGATTTCATTGAAAAATGGGAGGAGTTTCAGGTGGAAAACCTGTGTTCGAATCGATTTTTACGATTTTTTCCATTTTTTTCGAAATTTGGAAGCGAAATCCTTTGAACTTTTGAAAAATTCAACTTTTTCTTGAATGGAAATTGAGAAAACAAACCCACCTTCCATTCAAGAACAACCGCAAGTCGCTACGATCAATAGAACAGAAGATATTTCTAAAAAAAATGAATTTTCCCAAAAAATGAAATTTCGACCAAAAAATTGAAATTTTCAAATAAATCTAATAAATGAATACAAACACGCGATTTCCACCAGAAATTCAGCATTTCAATGCAATCATTAAAAAAAATTCATCTCAACTAGTTTCATGCAAATCCCCATTTAATCCCTTATATTCTTCAAGTTTCTAAATAATTCCATCTGATTCAACCAAAGATTTCCACTGATTACCATAATTTTTATGATTACAGATCACTCATAAGAAGGACGTGATAGCCCTGGCCGATGAAGATACAAGAGAGACCAGTAGTCTTGTTGATAAGAACTAGAATTATTAGGATAAACAATAATAAAGCCGTGGTTAACGCGGAAGGGCGTAAGCAACGGCAATCAAGCAAAAGATTAGAGGTCTGATGTTAGCTGACATTAACGGTAACCTGGCGGATCTGAGAAGCGAAGCGATGGCGTCGCAGAGATTTTGTCTGCGTTGGAATAACCATCAGAGTAATTTACTATCTGTATTTGATCAATTGCTTCATGATGAGGCATTTGTCGATGTCACACTGGCTGTCGAGGGACAGTTGCTTAAAGCACACAAAATGGTCTTATCAGCGTGTAGTCCATATTTCCAGGTAATTATTGAAGATTCAAAAACATTTTAGTATACTGAGAAAAAAACTAGCAAAAGTGACGAAAGAAATATTTATAAATTTCGTTTCGAAGAAATATTTCGTCAAGCTTAACAAATTTGTAATTACTTGAAGAAATATTTCATCAAATTTAACAAATTTGTTAACAGTTGAACGAAAACATTCTATTACATTTCAATTTTTAATCATTTGAAAAAAACATTTGCAAAAAGTTTCGATTTCTAATCATTCGAAAAAAAAATTTGCATCAACTTTAACAATTTCTCAATCATTTGTAAAAAATATTTCATTCACTTTAACAAATTTTCAATCACTTTGATAAAGTAATTTTTTAATCATTTGTCAAGACTATTTTATGGAATTCAACAATTTTTTAATTATTCATAAAGACCATTTCATCAAATTTAACAAATTTTTCATCACTTGAAAAGCATATTCCATCATTTTTCTCCGTGAAGTCTCAAAATTGATCAATAAATTAATTAATTTGAATTTATATTTCAGGCCCTATTCACTGGTCATCCTGACAAACATCCAATAGTAATCCTGAAGGACGTACCATACGTTGACATGCGTAGTCTTCTTGATTTCATGTATCGTGGTGAAGTTAGTGTTGATCAAGAGAGATTAACTGCATTTTTGCGTGTAGCTGAATCACTGAGAATAAAGGGCCTGACTGAAGTAAATGAAGACAAGTGTGATTTACCAAGTATAACATCATCATTACTTGGTAATCAAAATACATTACAACAGCCACCGCCAAATTTACATCGTATAAATCAAATTGGTGGTGTACAACAGCAACAGCATCATGTATCACAAAAAAGATTTCATCATATGTCAAGTCATCCATTACTTGGTTCAGCATTGACAGCACCAAAGAGAAAACGTGGTAGACCACGTAAATTAAGTGGTTCATCAGATACACCAATTGGTGAATTAAATACACGTGATGATATACAAACATGTTCATCTGATTTAGTACAGGGTTCACCGGAAATGATGGAAATGAAAATGGGCATTGATTTTCAAAGTGAAACTAGTACGGGTGCTAATAATAATAGCGGTAATGGTAATCAAATTAATAACAGTGGTAGTAATAATTCAGCTAATTCAACTCCATTATCAATTGGTAAAAAAGATTGTGAAACTATTGAAAATGGTGAACGTGATACACCAGAGCCACCAGTAACACCGAGAATCAAGAGAGAACCAGAGCCAACACCAAGTACATCTGCGCAGGGTGAGTTTTTATGAAAATTATTAATTAAAAAAAAAATATACTTAATTAATTCACCAAATTTATAATTATTAAATCCCTACATATGTATAACACTAATACTGAAAGAAATGTGTTAATGGAATATTTAAAATCTTCATTCTCCCATTCACTTTTTCTCTCTTTCTTTTCTCTCTCTCTCTCTCTCTTTCTCTTTCTCAGTTTCTCTTTTGGGGATTTGGGATTTTTGGATTATTAATAGTTTTTTTTTACAATTAATTTTTTTAGTTTTACTCTATTCAGTAGATTTTTAGTAGTTTTTCTCTTTTTGGCATCTGACGAGACGTCGCGGTTTTTTTTTCTCTTCTTTTTTTTTTTATTTGTTCAGAAATTGTGTTATGAAGGTAAGGCGGAGAGGCGAGACAATTGGGGTTTTACTGGCTTTTGATAACTTTGTTTAATGATCTAACTGATTCACAAAACACGAAGTTGCTTAATCTGATTTTTTTTATTGATTAACTATTTTGTTTTGATTAACACAAAAAAAAGTGGTGGAGGAGAATGAGTTGATATTTTTTTATTCTGAGAATATGTAGAAAAGTATTGGATTTAGAAGGAAAGAGACACTTTTTTTTAGGGAATTTCTTTGCTCTACAAAAAAGTTTCTTCTTATTTTTTTTTCTAAATCCACTAATTTTGGAGATATTTACGAAAGAATGTAAATACTCTTTGATTCATTCACTTCCATCATTCAATTAATGAAATAAATCGTAGTTTGTTTTACATACACACACATACAATCGTTGGATTCTTGTCGGCGATTTAATCTGTAAATTCTCAATCTTTTCATTATTTTTATATTAATTTCATCATTTTTCATTCATTAAATAATGAAAAAATAATAATTCAGTCGATGGATCAAATTGAATTAGTCAATTTTTGGATAATATCTCGGAATAAGAGCGAAAAAGAGGAATTTTCATTGAAAAAATTCGCTATTTCCGTCAATTTCCGAGATATTTCTTCGAAAAACTATCGTTTTATCTTTTAGCTACTGAATTGCATGAAACACGTGTTTTTTAAATTGAAAAGAAAATATATCAATTATTGAACAAAAAAACCTATATTTACAGGAACAATGATACTTCATGTAACAAAATTTTTTCTCAAGTTTCTTTGTGTCGGAGTGACTCGTGTGCATGAAAATAATTCATTAAAAAAAATCCGATATTTTACAAGATTATTATTTTTTATAAATAAACAAAAAAATGACAAAATTTTTTTAGGTAATTCGTGAAACGGATCAGTTATGAAATTACTGCGAACCCCTGCATGAAGTGTGGAGTGTTGACAATGAAAAAAAAAAAAAGAAGTGAAAAAAGAGAATTACGCAAAGAAATAGAAAAAAAAATTGCTTTTAACAAAATTGCTTATTAAATTAAATATCTTCGGACGTGTGTTCTCACTGTAAATAAAAATTGAGGGTAAAAATTTTACATGAAAAATTAGAAAGCGTCGTCTCGTTGGATCAATTACGGATTATCTATTTTAATTCTGATGTAATTAAATTACTTAGGGAGAGAAATAGAGAGAAACAGAAAACTCCCTGCCTTTAGTGAGAAAGAAGAAAAAAAATATGATAAAACAAATCTAACCCTTTTATCATTTTAATTTGTTTAAAAAAAAATTGAATAACCCAAAAGTACCACAAATTTTTTATTCTTCAATTATTATTATTTCTTTTTTTTTTGGTAATGCAACAATTATTACCCAAATGCAAAAAATTATTTAACAAATGCGACGTGACGTCAAAAGCTCGGCCAATGTGCAGCGTTTCATTTATTTATTAATTAATTAAATTGCTGATTAAAATAATATGGGAATTAATAAATTAATTCATTTTTCATGCAAAGAAAACGGATTTACCAAGTGTTTATCATTCGTTTTATTATTAATTATTTTTTTTATCAATTAAAAATCATTTTCATCCCTGCACACACACACACACAATAATAACGCTTCGCTGCCATTGGCCACTGGTGAAAGGAGGGGGTGGAGCCAGCTAGCGGTGCTTAAATTTTTTTTCAACGCTGGTTAAATTTATCCGTTCCGTTTTACAATTAATTAATCAATTAATTAGATAGATGATAAAAGAGAAATTTTCAATAAATAAAGTGAAGGAAGAAAAGGAGCGATAATAAATTGAATTAGGGAATAATGATAAGAGTGCGCTGACTGCAAACGAGAATTTTATTTTATTGAAAAATTGATTTTTTTTCAAATTATTCAAATTTGAAGGCGCTGGAGGCAACGAAAGACTGCGTTTTTTATTGAAAAAAAAAACCTTTTTGAAAGATAATTATTTTCGTCGTTTCCGCCTTCTCTCTCTCTCTTGCATTATCGTGGCTAAATACGGGGGCCAATAAAAGTAAAATGTATAAATAATTATCATGAATACAACGAAGATGAGAAAAAAAAACGTGATGAAGTGATGGAATGAACGTGTGAAGAGATGCGAGAGAGAGATAACGAGCGAGAGGCCAAGGGAAAAAAGATCAAGTATCTCTTCGAGTGATTTAATTTGAAAAATTAATGAAATTTAAAGAAATGAGTGATTTGATCCGATTTTAATTGTGAAAAAAAAATAATGATAAAAAAAAAACGTGAAAATTTATTTTTGTCCTTTGCGCAGGTGAGTTGAGAATTGAATCAACTTTTTTTTTTTTAATTCGTTTAACCATTGCGCGGGGAAGCGAAGGATTAGGGAAGGCCAGCCGTTTGCAAAAAGAAATACGTAAAGAGAATTTAAATAATCGAGAAATTGATATCAAAATTATTTGAAAAAAACGTAAATAGGAGAGAAGAAGGAGGAACCGATGAAAAAAAAGCGTTTTTTTTCTTCGATTTGTTTATTAAAAGATTTTCCTTTTTTTTAATTTTTTTTCTCAAGATAGATGTTTTTATTGATGGCAAAGGCGGATGAGGTATGTGTATACAGAAATTATGATGAAAAAGAATCTTGTAAAAAAATGTGTATCACATATTAATTGGAAGGATGAAGAGAGAGAGAAAATTTAAAATTGGGCGTGCTTCGCGCGTTTTCTATGCGACTGTTGACATTTATTAATCAGAAATAAAAAAAAAAGCACTTTTCTCATGTCCTCGCGCAAAGTGTTTGCATGTCAATGACGTAAATTAAAATAATTTAAATAGTACTACAAAAATCATTGAGAAGTATGCACTCGAAAATAGAAAAAAAAAGAATTGAAATGAAAAAAAAAGTGTACACACACCGCATACGCCTGCAGGTAAATCTGAACAAACTGATGAATGAAGAAAAAAAAATCTTTTCCAAATACGAAAGAAACACGGTCGATGAACAATTTTTTTAAGTTTCTTTTCAATAAAAAAAAAAAAACTTTTTTTTGTTAATTTTTTAAAACGGTCACTAGTGTATTTTGCTGGCTCTACCCTTCCTCTTGCTTCCCCCCACAGTGTATACGAGATAATTAAATAAACTTATGGTATTTAGTAATACCAATTGAATTGATTCCATTGATAAATGGAAGAAATTAAAAAAATGAAAGTAATTAATGAACATTGATTCTGGTAGTAAAGTGATGAAGTTAGAAGAGTAGGATTTTTTTTTATTATTTTCTCAATATTCAAAGCTCCTGAATTTAGAAAAATCCATTAAAAGATCATTTTTTTTTTCGAAATTAAAATTTTTTTCTTACAAAAAAGGGTCTTTTGATATTATTTCCTAAACTCAGCGTTTTCCAAATATTATCACGAAGAAAAAATAATAAAATACGTGATTTTCCTACTCTTCAAACAAATATCACTTGTTCTTCCAGAATTGAAAAAAAAATTAATTTCAATGTGATACGAGAGGTATTTTGAAATTTTTTTACAGACGCGGAGGAATCGTCTAGTGGAAGTGGTGCCAATTCACCATCACACATACGCATCAACTTTGAACGTTGTTTCCGTAAGGAATACAGTACAACAAATTTACAACAAACAAGCAGTGGTAAAGGTAGTAGTTGTAGTAGTCAACAAATTGGACAACATCAACAATTATCAGCAACATCAAAAATTGATAATGAACATTTAAATTCAGACAATGAAAATGAACAAAAATTAATAACAAAAGATAATATTAGTAGTGCCATATTTAATCTTGTTACTGGTGAATCTGAAATAAGTCAGAGTGATTTTGAGGGTACATTTAAAGTTGAAAATGAAAGAACTGAGGGATCTGTACGTGATTTTTGCGTTAAAGAGGGTGATGTTTACAGATGTACTGTTTGTCATCGTACATATACGCATATTAGTAATTTTTGCCGTCATTATGTAACATCACACAAGCCAAACGTTAAATATTATCCATGTCCAGTTTGTTTCAAAGAATTTACACGTAAGGATAATATGGTGGCACATGTTAAAATAATACACAGTTTGAAGCCACACATGAGCATTGGTAGCTCAAGTATGGGCCAACAACGGTAGGCATACGTTACCCAAGGTTAATTTACATCGTCAATTTATGTTAATTAATTAATTTTTAAAAAAAGAAATGAAGAATTAGGTTTTTCTTTAGGTAGTTAGGTAGTTTTTTTTTTTCTTGAGAGAGGAGGAGGGAGACAGAGAGAGAGACCTCAATTGTGGTTGGAGAGATTTTCTTTTTTTTTTTTTTTTTTAATTTTGAAAATATTTTTTTTTCTTCGGAATATGTTGGTTTTTTTAGTATTTAGGTAAGACCGGTTTTTCATAGATTTTAGAGACACGGAGCGCAAGTAATTGTGAAGGGGGAAGAGAGAGTTTCGAGGAAAAATTATGATTTTCGGGGTTTTGATACTTGAATTTGCTCCAATAATAATTGTTACTCAACCACTTTTTTTTTTTCGTAATTTTATCACTCATGAAAGAATTAAATCTCCCTGAGATTATCTAAAACGTGGTACAAATTTGAGAATTTTTTTTTTTTTAATTAACATTTGTTTATTTTTTAATTCTCTGAACAAATAACAAAATATGATGACAATTGTGATTAAAACTCATGAATTTTTCTCAATGAATCGACTCATTTGAAAATATGGGCTCTCTTCGTATCTCCTGATAACTCCGAGAGTTTTAACGTTAACAATAAAATTGAATTAACAAAAAAAAAAAACCGGTAACGTCTGCAAATATAACTGTAATAATAATTCAACATTTTATTATTATGCGATAGTTTATTCTCTTGACGAATACAAGTCAACGGGCATTAATTAACAAAAACAAATGAATTAAAAGAATGAAAACAAAATAAAATAATGAAGAAATTTTTAATATAAAAACTAAAAGAACGAGCTTTACCGCCTAGTCTTTCGGCATTACCGGGAGTTGCGGATCTTATACAAACAAAAAAAACTTGAAAAAAACTAAGTAAATGTTATTACTTGAAGAAAAATTTATATACACAAACAAATGAATTGAAACTTATTCGAAAGAAGTAAAAAAAAACCGTTCAAACGGTAGTTAAAACGGTGAATTGGTTGTTGAAATTTTTTTATTTAGAGAATTTTAATATTAAAATGAAAAAAAAGAGGTGAAAATCAAAAAAACGTGGTGTCAGATTAGAATTAATTGAGCTAATCCAAATGGCAGATATATTTACAAATGAATTAATGCAAATTGATAATCAAATCATTGCACACACAAACACATAAACACATACATATATACACACACATATATAGGCGTTAATAATATAATACATACACGAGAGAAATACTAGGGGGAACAGAAAAAAATTGAGATGAAAAAAAATCAATAATAATGATGAATAACGTCTTTTAAAGAAGAAAAATATTTAAGGAAACCACGTAGACTGAGTTAATGCAATAAATGTACGACCAGACCGCCATGTTTGTTGAGCCTGATTGTCAAAGATATCACTGTTACATATATCATACTAGTAAAAAATATTAGTTTGAGAGTTTTAACGATTTCTAACAGAAGAAAAAAATATCTAAAGTAAATGAGATTTTAAATTAAAACAGGTTTTTCTTTTTCATCTCTCGGGAATAATATGATTGAAGCAGTTTTCGGAATAGGGATTCTCTAATTCAACTGACGCCGGGCTCTGAGCTCTATGCGCATGCGCATTAGGGATCCGTTGAATAAGAGAGTCGCTTCTGTAATACAGATTTGGAACGAGAATTAAAGAATTTAAAAAAGAAAAAAAAATATATAACGGGATATGCAATTATTTAAAGACTGCAGTGGGACGGTTTTTAAAACGACACCAAATACAAGATAGTACTGACATTGGAATAGACTGAAGGCACTTTAGTAGTAACTTAACCGCCGTTCGCCGAGCCTCGATAGCCCAAACAGATACATAAAAAATTCAAGTTATTTAAAAAAAAAAAAAAAAAAGGAATTACAAAAATATCGAGTGTTTTACGTGTTCTAAGAAGGGGAAATATGTTAAATTGACAGAAAAAAAATAATTAGGTAAAGAATTAGTGACCATGATCACGATATAGTTGCCATGATTGAAAAAAAAAACATATATACATATATATATAAATATATTAGAGGAAAAGGATGAAAATTAATACAAGTGTTGATCAATGGAAAAAGATGAAATTTGTAAATAAGATAATTACAAGACGGGAAAAAGGAAAAAAAAAAACATATTTAGATTCACCCATCAGGTATTTAGGATGAGAGTTGCCAAAGTAGATGATAATAATTGGGAAAATAATGTTATGAGTCCGACTGCCTTATAATGTGCAATTTCTTTATTTTGTTATGTAGTTTATTTCAAATTGAATTTAGAGTTGTTAGAGAATCATAGACATTTGAATTCTGCAGGAAAATCAGATTAATTCAGCAGCAAAACAGTTTTTTTTAAGAACCACATGAAAACATTTTTTTGTGAAGGATTTAATTCTCAACAAAAAAGGGGATTTTACCATTTTTCTTGAAATAACATCAATTACTGCTGAATTCATTTTTTATAAATGAAAAAATATTTCGTAGTTCTTTATCTACATTAAAAAAAAATTAAATAGCAGTGACGCAATAAAATCAATGAATATTTACCTACCATAATCAATCATTTACATTTACATTCACTTTTTTCTGGTAAATAATGTTTAATTTGAAAAATATAATGTGGCTGAGAGGCTGACGGTTATAACGGCGATGGTGTTTAAGCAATATAGTTACAAACGAAAAATTAAAAAAAAAAATTACAGCACTTTACGATCGTAGAATTACTATATTTTGCACCTTTACATGATGTCTCTTCGCCTCTGTTATAATAAATCTAATTTATAATAAAAAAATTAGAGAAGAAAAATCAATTTTTCTTCTTCAATTTTTTTGGAAATTCTATTTTGATTATTATAAATGAGAGGATAATGAAGAATTTATATACAAATTTTATTTCTTTTCACTAGTTGGGCATAGATGTTAATGAAAACAAATGACTAGAGGCTATATTATTAATTAATACATTATTAATATTGAATATTGTTAATAATTATTATTAAGAAGATGAAAAAAATCTAAGGAAAAAAAGGAAATTAAAAAAAAAATAGGAGAGGCTCGTATCTTTGTCATTTTGTCGGTAATCAAAGTGCAGAGTTAATTAATATCATTGAGAAATCAATCTCTCCCGATTATTCGAATCGATAATAACAGAAAATAATAATTAAAAAAAAAAAGGTGCCAGTTTCTTTGTTATATTCGTTTTAATTAATATTATTATTTTTATCATTTGCGATGATGGAAAATGAGCGTATTCAGGTTTAATAAATAACACAAAGTGAGCCAAATTATTCGGGTCAATTACATAAAATTATGAAAATTAATGGATTTTTCGAGATATATAAATGATGAGGAAAAAAAAATTTTAATCATTAATCGATAGGTTTATTGTCATAGTGTTTGGATTTTATGGACCAAAACTTATGAAAATTATTGAAAAGTCAAATATTTATAATCAATAACAAAAAAAAATTAATAATACAGGAAAAATTGATATCAAATGGGAATGAGATACAAACTGTGTTCACGTGCTCGATTGGGATTTTAATTAATTCATTAAAGTTGATAATTTGAATGAGGAAAATGAGAGAGAATGAAGGGGTAAAAATGGTAATGAGAGGGCAATATTAGGTGTTTTATACGGTCCGTTCACTCAGAATTATGAATCTTCATTGATTTATTTCGATTTTTTATTACAATAATCAAATTATAAAGGGGAAAAATAATTTTTTTTTTCGTAGATTTTTTTACATAACATCTTAAAAATGTGAATTTAAAGAAAATTGAATTCTTCTACAAAAAGAAATTTTTTCCTATAAATTTATGATGAACGAGATATTTTTTTTTATTATTTGAAAAATTGACTTATCCTCTTTTACCATTGATTTAATTTCATTGTCAAATTATATCACAAGCATCACTGCAGTATCACAAATGAATTTTCTGCAAATGGCATCGTAAAACATAGGGCAACTACACACTAATTATAAATAATGTATACAGAATGAAAATTATACGAAAAAAAAAAAAAAATGAATTTTGAATGAAAAAAAAGGAACATGTGGCAGCGACTAGACAGCTTATCGTCTTTGATAGGAGTAAATAACCGGTTCAAATGATTAATTAAAGAAAGAAGAAAAAAAGGCAAGAGAAAAGAAGATGATTAGAAATATAGTAATGCGAGAGAAAAAAAAACACAAAACACCCATATATTTGATAATCACTGAGAGGCTAAGACTAACTCAATTTTTAGAATGAAAAGATAAAAAAAATGAGAAAAAAAAAATAATAATGTTTGAAATAGTTGAACTGGATAATTAAAAATATTTGCAAATAACTAAAGAAATCCTCTTATTATTAATTAATGAAATAATTGTAATTAGAACGGACCGTTGAGGGTTATTCATTATTTCAATAGTATATATATATATGAAAAAAATGCGTACTGTCTAAATTTTTAATGAAGCAAAATCAAAATTTCATGCAATTTCAAATTAAATGAAAAAAAAAAAATTATTTGAAAAAATTATTGAATTAATGAAAGTTGTATGAAAAAAAAAAATGAAAAATATTTATACGTAACTAAATGTTGCAAGAGTGTCGTGCCAAGCGATTCGTTAATTATTAAATTAAATAACGTATCCTTTTTTTTCTCATGAAATAAAAAAATAAGGAGCATAGTCAATACAGAGAAAAAGAGAAAAAATTAATAATGGAAAAAAAAAATATTTAAGGCTCATTCGGTTGACTTTTTAGAAAATTTATATATATCATGATAAAAGGGAAAAATTGATTCCGGTAATTTTTTTCAAATTAAAAGGGAATAATAAAAATTATGGCTTAAAAAGCAGACTGTACTATCAGATAGAATTAATATATATTATATAAAATTGAAAAAAAAAAACAAACAAAATTATTATATATACATATATATTAAAGAAAATGAAAAACAAAAATCATAGTTTATTATCGCATATAAGATAAATGATGAATACACACACCGTATACAAAAAATAATGAAAAATAAAAAAAAACCATTTAAACAAATTATCATACACCAATTAATACACGGGTTACACGAAGAATTAAAGGAGAAGAAAAAAAAACTGCGTACGCGTTTTTAATTAAAGAAAATTATTATTATTCATTATTATTATTCATTCTTTATTGCGATTATTATTATTACTATTATTATCATTATTATATATTATATGTATAAACAAACAAAAAAGTTATATCGATTATATTTTAGTGCTAGTTGGTAATTAAAAAGAAAAAAATTAAAAAAAAAATACAAAAAAAAACTTATTAACGTCGTTGCAGTTTGAAAAGATGAAAAAAAAATTAAAAATCGAAGAAAAAAAAGAAAAAAAAAGAGAAGTGAATAATTATGCGTCAGAAAAACGAATTTAAGATGGGGCTTTTAATTTTATATGAAACTGTTGTGAAAGTCAAAATGTGAATGAGAAAATGAAAAAAAAAACAATATCAATTGATTAGAATGAATTGATTGATTAATTATTGAAAAAAAAAATATTAAAAATTTAAAATATTTCAGTGGGATCCAAAATAGCTTAGCTGATTAAATCCCGAGTTCGGTGCCTTTTTAATGAAAGAAAGAAGTGAAAAAAAAAATTAGAAATTGAAAGAAATCATGAAAAATGAGAAAAATTTAATAAATTGTTACTAAAAAAGAGGATAAAAAAGTTATCGTGAAAAAGACGATAAGAAATTATGAAAAACAAAAATGAAGGCGTTATCAACGCTGTTAGTGCCAAATAAATCGAGACCTTGTGAAGTTAAACGGAGAAATTAGGAAACTGAAAATGAGAATAAAAAAAATGGAATAATAATAAATAATAAAAATTAATTATTATGAATGATGAGAAAAATATACATGAAAAAAAATTTTATAGCGAAACTTTTTTAGATGATGATGAAGATGTCCTTTTCTGACGCTGGGTAGAATTAGTATATTTTATATGCACTGATTGTTTGATTATAATTATTCGATAATAAATGAAAAAAAGAACGGTGTTCAATAGTTTATAAATACTGATAAATGGATGAAACTTTGGGAAAAAGAAAAAAAAATGATGAAAAATTTGAAAATTTTGGTGTTTCAATCGGTAATTCTTTGCCGATTTTTGAGTACCACTGAATTTTCATCCGTGGAAAAAAAAGCATATAGTTACTGGAAAATTGAAAAATTCAGTATTCAAGATTCTTTTCGTGATTCTCTTGAAAACTAAGTGGAATACAAGAGAAATATTGTATTTCTCTATTTTTCGCGAGATATTACTAAAAAAAAGGAAAATTTATCTTTACTATTGAATTTTGTCTCTTCACATGGAAAAAGGCATTCGTACTTTTCATAGTCAATTCATCAATTAAATCATAAAATCATTTTTTTTTTTTTCTTAATGAATAACCTTGACAAGCTGCGTAAAAGTGCCAGAATAAAAATTTCTATTATACAACAGAGATGAATTTAATTAAAAAAAAAAAAATAATAAACCTTTTTTATTCGGATGGTAGTGGAAAGAAAATGAGGAAAAGTCACAAATATTGTTCATTGAAAAAAAAAAACAGAAAATACCGATGAGATTGGAAGACTAACCTGCAGCACATGATTTGTTTTTTTTTTTGTTTTTAGAAAAAAAAAAACATGAGTAAATTATTTTTAAAAAATCAACATTAACGACGACTAATAAAGCACTGAATAATCGCAAAGGTAACAACCACCAAAAATCTAACGCATTAAATATAGTTTAATTTTTTTTATTATCACATAAATAAATCACAATTTATTTTTCATTTTTAATTTAAAAGAAAAAATCAGTGTCGTGTTGAATTGTGTGTTTCTTTTTATCTTTTTCTGCATTGTGTATAAAGTATCACGTTGACAAATTTTTTGTCTGATTGTAAATGTGAATGAGACGAGATGAAGCTCAATGTATCATAAATCAAAGGAAATTACAAAAAAATAAAAAATAAAACAATGGATTTTTCCCAATTAAATAGCATCTCGTCTCATTGAAAAATCAATCAATTTCAATCGATGTAATTGAGTTATAATTTTTGTTTATTGTTTCAATTCACCATTTTATTTGTGTGTTTTATTATTATAAATTAATTATTATTATTGCCTTGAATCGATCATTTTACTGCTGACTGAGTCCTTAAATCTGTCATTTTTTTATTAATCAATTAATTGATTAATTAATTAATTCATTGATAAAAAAATGGCTGGACCTCTACGCTACGAAGCGCACCGTTGCTCTTAGCCAAAAATTATGTTTATTTAGTTATTTTTTTTTTCATTTTATAATTTAATTATAAAATTATGAAATAATTTTAATAATTACAGTAATGACTTTGTTGCTATTATTCAAAAGCATTTTTTTCTCTCGTATACATATATATATATATATTTTTTTTTTATAATTTTTTTCTTTTAGTGGAAAGAAATAATTTGCATCTTCCAAAGATGAATAAAAATATTTTATAATTAATTAAGTAATTAATTGATTAATTTTGTTGAGAATGCTTTGATTATTATCAATGATTGTCAATTTATATTTTAATTTTTATTATTATTTTGCATGTTGCGTAAAAATTGTTGATTTATGATTTTGTTAAGTAAAATAAAGAATAAAAGGAAAAATAAGAAAAAGACGAAAAAAAATATGAAAAAATGACAAAAAATTTAAAAAAAAATATGAATACTTGAGGACAATAAAATATGAGTTGAACAGAATGATAAAAATAATTAAATACAAATTTATAATTAATATAATTTAAGTAATTATTGTTAATTAAACTAGACTGTGGCCATGAAAAAAAAGAAATAATGCAGTACAAATATGAAATCATTAATTAATTAAAAGAATGGGCCAGTACAAATTTTTTTTAACAAAAAAAAAAAAAAAAGGAAATTGTCGACTCAGTAACGTTCTCGAGGCTTCTAAAAGATTAATATTATTTTGTAGTTTATTAAATTTATACGTTAATTAAATTACATGAAATTGATTTAATTAAAAATTAATCAATCAATTTCTAGTGTAAAAGAAAAAAAAAAACATTTTTATTTCTTTTTGTAATCTTTATGTTTAAAATTGACCGAGAAATTTCACTGATTCTCTTCTCAAAAAAAACATGAAGCAATAAAATCAGTGAATTTTCTCGAATTATTTTTAATAAATCGTTTTTTTTTCTTTAAATTTTGTTCGTAGATTGACGTGCTATGATTTTCTTTTCTCATAAATACGCACGTAATCATCATTAATGCATCATAGTTTCATAATACACAAAAGATTAGAAAAAAAAGAGCGTTATTATTTATGCAATTTCATTGCATGAATAAATGCACAGAGAACATATATAAATATATAATAAAAAAAAATATATATATATATTAAAAACAAGTTGTTCCCTCAATTATTAAAGAATGCTATAATTTTATCATTTTATTTTGTTTTTTATTTATTTTCTCCCCAGAACCACAAAGTAATCACTTAGTTTTAAATCCTGCATGTTAATTATTCTCCTTAATCATCATTTGTAGATGTTTAAACAAGTAGAAATGAGATGTAACACAATCTCTTATTTTTCTGCACTCTAATTTGTCATTTTCATAAAGTTCCATTTTTTAAATATTTTTTTTTTCCGATAATTCCAAAAATTAAATGAATATTTTTCTTTTCCCAGAATTTGCATCGCCCGGCTCCAACAAATCCGATTCAAGTGAAACATGGAAGGACAAGACGAGAGGTTCTGGTGGCACAAGTAGTGGTCGTGTTACACCATCAACAACTCCAACACCATCAGAGGCATCATCTCGCTTGACTCCAACAGTCTCCACTACTTCCACCACCTCAACAACAACAACAACATCATCATCAAGTACAGCACAAGCATCAAGTAGTTCAACTACAACAACAACAACTGCAAGTCAACGTAGTGCATCAGCATCACCAGCAACACGTGGTGGTGCAACACAGACACCTGTTCAAAATACACCAACGCAAAATCAAAATGAAGGTACAATGTCAGCTCCAACTGGCAGACAAGTACCAAAAAGACGTATGAGAAGACGAGCAACATCACAATCACAGGATCCAGCTGAACAATTAACGGAGATGTCAGTACGTGGATTAAATCTGTTTCGTTATGCATCAATATCCGAGGGTGTCTATCAATGCACAGAGTGTGCAAAACTTGATATACAAAAAACATTTAAAAATAAATATAGCTTTCAAAGACATGCATTTTTATATCACGAGGGACATCAGAGAAAGGTATTTCCATGTCCTGTTTGTGGCAAAGAATTTTCACGTCCTGATAAAATGAAAAATCACATGAAAACAGTGCACGATTGTTTTATGCCAAAGGATTGTGTTATGCCTTTTGGATTCTATCTTCCGCCTTAGCTTCCATTAGTTTAATTTGTCGATTTTTCTTTTGTTTTTTTTTTTGGTGGGAATCATTATTCGAATTTATTGAATATGCCGATGGAGGGAATTTTCGAAATTATCGCAGTATTCAAGGGAAATAGAGAAATTTTTGTGGAGGATTTAATCCTTTGCGAAAAGAAGGTCTAAATGGGAATTTCTCTCTCTCCCTTTAATTCCGAGATATTCCAAAAAAAAAAAACAAAACTGAAGATTTCCTTATTTATTGAAGGAGATGATTAAATAATTCATATAATTTCTCCATTGCTGTCCTCAACGAAATGAATTTTTCTCACTTCTCATATTCTATCTTCTTCCGTCCCCTTTTATTCTTTTTCTGTTTCCATAAATCGAGAAAATTAGTTGGGGCAATACGGAGAATAATTAAAAGAAACAAGAAAAAAAATCTTTAAAAAATAAACAATTTTTTTTTTGTTCTTTTTTTTACTCAATTCTCATGAGAAATTTCCTTTCACTTTATCTCTCTAATCGTTTGTATATTATTAGTGTATTATTTTTAAAATCATTTCAGAGAAAAAAAATATATATAATTAATCTACAATTATCAATCTTTAATTATGAAAATTCCAATGGTGCGAAACGTTTATCGACGTTAGCTATTATTGCTAGAAGCAAAATGAAATGATGAGTTTATTGATATAGAATTTTTTTTTCTTTTTAATCGATCATTCGTTGATTATTTGAAGAATCTAACAGAGTTAAAATAAAACTATAATTTCCATTTTTTTTTTTCTTTCGACGAATGATCATAAAGACGTTTCGTACTGCCTAGCAGTATTTCGATATATTATCTGTACAGCTTACTAATTTGCAGGTAAATGTATTATAGAAAATAGTGTCACATCTGCACGAAAACAAAAAAAAATAATTATTCTTTCATTATTACAATAATAATTAAAAAAACAAATTATTATCTTAGTTTATTTAACGCTCCATTCGTAATGGATTAACGTTAAAAAGCAGCAACAATTATTAGTTATTAATATTTTATATTGTTACTGTTTCTATAATTAAATATACTATGAATAATTGAAAATGGATTAAAAAAAGGGGGAAAAAATTTCAAAATAATGAAAAATGAAAAAAATAGTTTTGATTAAAAGAAAATAGTATAACTTTTTTTTTGTTTAGAAAAAACATGAAAATGTTAGGGGAAAAATGTTGTTTAACAATTATTGCTTACAGCGATATGCAGGACGCGCGCACGTATGCTGCAAAGAATTTATACTTTTATTTTTTTGTAAACTCTTATTTTATGAGTATTTCTAAAACGAGTGGTTTTAGCAGAAATCCTCAGGAGACCTTTTTCTGTAGAAAATTTTGAAAAGCTACAAAAAAAGTTTTCCTTATAAATCCTGGTAAACCTCGATCGCTTTAGAGATATTTGAAAAATAATGAACACGTGATTTTTTAGAATTATCTTCACGATATTTCACTACTAAATTCTTTTTCCTAAAATTTGATTCTAAAAAATTCAAATTTTTTTTCAAATTTGTTGATTCGAGAGAATATTATATTGCACAGGGTAAATGGGGCGCATAAATTATTATCTGTTCAAAATGAAGCGCAAATTCATCCTCCGGGTCTTCCAAAGCTATTTTCAAAAAAATGAAAAATAAAAAAAAAATTAAAATGAGAGAAGTCTTCCCAATTTACGTTTGAAAAGAAAAAATGAATTAAATTGAGAAAAATTTAATTTTTATATTTGATAAATGAATAAAAATGTATTACGAGGGAATTGTGTGTTACGCACTCGTGCGTGTGTCCCTGGCTAAAGTGGCCTTACACAAAGTGATTGAAAAGTAGAAGTGTAATTTTTTTTATTATAAAATCACGAAATTCTTGGATTTTCCAAATTTTTTTTACTTATTTTGTATTTTCGAAAAATTTACGAAAAAAATTTAGTGTACAAAAATCCTAGGAAAATCCACGAATTTCGTGATTTAATGATGAAAAATTCTCAGTAAACGTGAAAATAATGAAAAAAATATATATATATATATAAATATATGATACATAGAAGAAAGAAAATGAATTATGTAACTTTATAATTGACGAGAGTTGACAAAGAGTATGTTTATTATAAATTACGTGGATCATCCAGCGGATGATTTAAGAGGATAGAAAAAAGAGAAAAAAAAATGTTGATTTTTTCACAATTTTATCCTTTTCCCATAATGCGGCAATTAATCCATATTTCTCTTTTATTGAAAAAAAAAACGAAAAAAAAAACTAAATAAAAAAAATAACATTCAAGATTTATTCGCTATTGCATTAGATTTAAAGGTCATCGATATGAATTTCTATAAATATTATATAACATTTATTAATTAAATATTAAATTATCGGTCGAGTAAAGTTTATTACACACTTTATAATTTCTATTATATATTTTCTCTCTAATTTTATTTATCTTTTTTTTTTCATTTTTAAATAAATGTAACATCGGGTACTAGTAATGCGGTAAGAGGCAGTTTACGTGCTTCAACATTATAAATAAAATAAAAACAAATAAATAAGAGAAATAAGAGAGAAGAATTATTAAAGCACAAATGTAGGAATGCAATTTATATGCATATTTCAAACGTGGTAAGAAATGAAGAAAGAATAAAATTACGTTATATTATATATACGATGATGCAAATATTTTATTTAACGTTGATATGGTGTAATGCATAGATCCTTTTTTTAGGCAAAAAAAAATAATAATTAATTCGTAAGAAATCGAGAGGTTTAATTAATTAGTGATTCATTTATTATTTTTTATTGTTCATGAAAATGTAATTTTTTTTTTGGTAGAATCACTTGAAGCAATGAGATTTAACGAATTTAATTCGATTAATCGTTGAATTATTAAGTGCGAGTATGAAAAAAAAAAATGTATTAACGTACTCATAAATTTTAGTAATTAATCAAATTAGTGAATGGAAATTGTGGGGAATTAGATCAATTATTCGTGAAGTGGTGGGATCTGTAGATACTTTTAGTGATATCTTTGAGGCGAGTGGATTTAGAAAAAAATCGTAGAAAACCTTTTTCGTGCAGAATTTAATTCTCCACAAAAAAGGTCTCTTGTGATTTTTTCCTAAACCTACTTGCCTCAAAGATATCCACGAAAGAAATCGGCGAGAAATATTTGTCAATTAATTCCACTTCACCGATAAAATTAAATTATGTGCAGTTACGATGGAAATAAACAAAAAAAAACCTGTTAATTATTATTGATAATTATTACCTATTAATTGCACAGTTATATATGCCCATGTTTATCAGTTAAATTTCTTTTCGCTGCACATTAATAACTTTTTCTGTATTATATTATGAAAAAAAAACGAGGGAAAGAAAAGCACAAAAAAAATAATGAATAAATAAACATTTATGATTAAAGTTTGATATTAAAATTAAAGTTTAAACGAATGGAATAGAAATGAAATATATTTTATATTATATTTTACGTTACATTGTACTGCACATTTATCACATATATAAAAAATTCATGAAAAAAAACGAGAAAAAAACACAATTTAAGGAAAAACAATTCAGAAGAAAAAAAAGGAATTAGAAAAATTGAGAAAAAAAACAAATGTTGGAAATGATTGTTCTATGTATAATAATAATGTACCTAATGTACCTATTACCTTTGGTGCCTGGTGGCGAAGTGAATTATAAGAAGAAAAAAAAATGATGAAAAAAAAAAACAATTAATTATAATTATCAATTATCCTTATTTGTTTTTATCTAATTGTAGTTTCTTTGTAACTCTTTGTGATATACATTGCAATAGTCTACCCGACCGAGAGTTTTTCTTGTAATCTACGAGCACTTCCTTCATTAAAATGATAAAAAAATAATTAAAAAAAAAAAAACAATGTAATTAATCATTTGCATTTTCCCCTCTATCTCAGGAGCTAATGGACCAGAAACGATTGTATTATAGGGTTTTTCGGGGTAGAATTTCCCGATCTTTTCGATGAACCAAAAAAAATCCCAGAATCCATCAATTTTACCCTTGCAACAGATAATTTCTCTTTTTTTTAGAAAAAAATGAAAATTAACAAAACTAATCCACTAACTCGAAAAATTCTTTTCTCTCATACAGATAATTTGCTGCAAAATTTACCGAGCGACATCACCTACGAATTGTGCCAATCACCATCGAACGATGATAAATCAATGGAATCGAAAAAAAATGAAGACAATATTGGTGATTATGATGGAAGCAATGATTTATCCGGTGATAATGATAATACTGTCGATTTAAATGATGTTAAAAATAAGGATTATATTAAAACTGAGAGGATTGCCAGTGGTATACACTTTCTAACTGATCAGGATGAGGATGAACGTGTTGTTATGCTTCAGCCAAAAATGGAAACGACTGACAACGAGCCCGAAGTCAAAAAACAGGTTGGTTGTATCAATGCTAACAGCCAAACCAGGGGGGCTTCGGGCAAGCGTTACGATAAAATGAAGAATTGGCGAATATAGATGAATTATCAATGAAAACATATATTATTTATTATTTATTAAAATTGCTTGGAAATTCATTGGTTCAAGTGGTAGATTCCGATTAGTTAAACGATTACGAATACCTTTTTTTTATTTGCAAATATCTCGAAAATTTCAGGTTTTTGGGAAAAATGTCGAGACTTTTTTTGTGAAGAATTCAATTCAAATTTCTAAAAAAAATCGTAAAGTTTCGAAAAAAAAATCGAAATATTTCGAGAAAAAAAAAATCGAAGAATTAAAAAAAAAATTGACATTTTTCTTGAAATATTTCGGAAAAATCAAAAATTCAGGAGGAATCTCAATTGAAATACAAGTGACTCTAAGGAAATATGCGGCAAAAGGAAGTCGCTGCAGTTAATTTTGAGGAAATTTCGAAAGAATATCGAAAAAGTTTGATAACTTCTAAAAAATCTCAAATAGTGAAATGTCCTTGATTCTCCACTTTTCTGTAGAGAATTCAATTTTTCATAAAAAAGATCTCTCGATAAATTTTCGTAAATTTCACATTTTACGAGATATTTCCTAAAAAAAAAGCTATACGTTATTCCATAATTATTTTCTGCCCTTTTACCACTGAATTCTTCACACAATTTCATTTTTTAAAACAAAATTTGCTCGGGGCTTTTTTCTTACTCGTTTCGGGTACTAGAATACGCTAGTTGGAACAGAAGGAAGACACACAAAATCATATCAACACAATTCGATCCACCAAAACAAAAATAAATTATTGTAATTGGAAATTAAAAAAAAAAAAAAAAACCTTAAAGTAAAAAAAATAACGAAGGCATCGAGAATTAAATGAGAAAAAAAAATGAATTCACGAGAAATGAATAGAAAATTGTTTTACAAGCTGCTGGAATACCTCATACAGAACGATGGTTCAGTTGTCTGCAAGTGGTGCGGTGAGGTACTGCCATCAAGAACAAGGTGGTACAGGCACAAATACAAGCTTCATGTTACGAGCCAAGTAACACAACCAGCTCCTCTCTTCAAGTGTCACAGTTGTAATGCCTATTTCAAATCAAGGAAGGGCTACATTGGTCATTTGAGCTCAAGACACTCTGATGACAATGAGAATGATGAGAATAGAGAGGAGGCAGCTAATAAAAAATCTAGGAGAACATCTGACGTTAGTTCATTTATTTTTACTGCATGTCTCTGTTTTTTTCGAGGATATCTTCGAAATGGTCCATTTGTTTCTCGATTAAAACCCCTCAACAGAAAAAATCTCATACAGAAATATCTCGATAAAAATCCTTTTATTTATTTATTTTTTTTTTTATATCTTGAAACTGCACCTGAGAAATGATTGAGACATTTTCACCATGAGATATTATTATCGAGATGTAATTGTCTGAGAAATAAAGAAGCGCAATCCAAAACTGTTGGATCTACAAAAAAAAGTCAAGAGACCTTTTTTGTAGAGAATTTTCCGCTCTCCAAAAAAGGTCTCTTGATAAATTTTCCTAAACCTAGAGTATGAGGAGATATTCCCGAAAAACCGAAGAGAAAATCGTAATTCCACTTTCTTCCCCCCAATTTCTCACATTTCTCCTCCTTCTAATTTTCTGTCTGTTCCAGTTGGGAAAAGGCCCAGATTGGGAGCAACAACGTGAGAAAGAAGAAAAATTAGTAGCTGACATAATTGACAGAGTAAAACGTGAATGTGAGGCCCAGGGTGAGACTGTAACACGTCGTGGTTACTCAAGACGTTCAACAGTTATGAATAGCTGAATCAACCAATCGGCCAACTACAATTGTGCCAAAAAAAGAAAAAAAATTCCATGTCTTCTAGAGAAGAGAAAAGAGAATTGATAAAAATTGTACTGGTATGAAGTTCCATTGTGTATAAGAAAGAAAAGAAGTAGACTTCCGATTTTGCTGTGAATACGAAAAAGAAAACTATTTATTTGTAAATAATAAGAAAAAAAAAATAACAAAAATCAAGTCTTCTTTCCTCCAATCCAAAAAAGAAAGAAAAAAACTCAATTTCCGCGCAAAATGAGTTTGATTTTATCGATAAAAAAGAGAAATCAGTGCCAAGTTGTAAATCTTCCCAAGGCATAAATCTTCCACGATAAATTAACTATTAATGAATAATTAAGTACTCATTAAATTTAAATGAAATTAAAAAATTAACACACACAAATTGCTCGTTTTAACGTCGAGATCGTTTGCTCAAGTGTGTAATTAAATTTAAAAAAAAAAATCAACTTAATTAGAAAAAAAAAAGAAAATTAAAATTCTCGGGTAAAAATTTTATCAAAGATATTTCTACTAGTTCGTCGTTTTTAGTTTTATTTCCATTCTAAATGACGAGAAAAAAAAAGGGAAAAACATGTTTTAGTCATTCCGGACAGTCGAGTGTCGATATAGATAAATGGATGTAGATAGTAACTTAATTTCAATGAAAATTTGAATTTTAACAAAAAAAGAAATTAGTAAACATTTTAAATGAAGGAAAATTTTGGTGATTGAGGAATTTGCGTTATTTGTGGAGGTCTGTCCATTTTTTTTCAATGTAATCGAAAGTATCTCTAATCGATTTTTGTTGGAAAGTAGTGAAAAAAGAAAAATTTGAAAATTCGGCGTTATTTTGTGAATATCTTTGATGCGAGTGGGTTTATCGAAAAATGTCAGGACACCTTTTTTTTTAGAGAATTTCAAGAGCTACAAAAAAGATACCTTGAAATTTTTCGATAAATCACTCGCGTTAAAGATATCGGCAAAAAAATGTAAAAGAAACTTTTTTGCTCCACCGAACAGATAAAAATGGATAAAATCAATATTTCAACAATTAACAATCATGAGTTTTACATTGATATAATATTGTTTTACAGTGTTTTTATGAAATTATGTTTGATAATTGTATTTGAAATTGTAATCTCAAATTCGCGCCAAATGTACAGAAATTCAAAATGAAGATTAATTGTAGATAATCGAGTGATATTTGCTCATTCTAAATTATTATTTCTTCAATTTTTTTTCTTCTCTTATCAAAGAGAAATGAATGATAAAGAAATTAAAAAAATGATGTGTGCAATAATGATGGAGATTTTAAAATGTGTAATAAGAAACAGAAAGGCTGATCTTCGACATTATTGAGAATGTTGAGTTTGTGCCAAGGATTTTAATTCTCAAATTGAATTCATTCAATAAAAAAAAATAAATGAAATTCAAATATATTATGTGAATAAATTATATTTATTTGTTTACAATAAAAAAAATATTCGAAAAAGTGGACACTGTGGTCTGATTGAATAAATAAGAAATTGCTATAAAGAAAAAAGAAGAAAAAATGAATTAAAACGAGATACAAAATCATAATTACCTCTGTAAAATCTCATCGTCCTTGTAGTTTACGGAGGCGCTTTTTTTCCCTCAAAATGTCAAAGTATTTTGGAATTATCTCAATTTTTTAAAATCAAAAGTTCGAAAAAAAAATTTGATTAAATAAATAAAAAAAATGCGTCTCACTAAAATAATTTAAAGAAAATCAAATGAAAATAAATGAAGATGAAAGGATTAAGTATTGTGAATTATAATCTTCTGAAGAGAATAAAAATCAAAAAACTTACGTGATCTAAAAAACCTAGTGTTTTATTGAGTTTATTACTTTGTTTAAGGTAGTATCCCAGAGAATAATCGATAAAACAGGAAAAAATGAGGATTTGTAGATTTGTTTTCAATTAATTGCTGTTAATTCGAGGAAATGTGCTTTGATTTACCCGAAAAAAGTGATTAAACTATTCGAAAGTCACATCTTCAGCTTGTGAATATAGTTTTTTTTCTCGAAGTTTTTTCACATCAATCTTCTATCACATGCATGAGCTGGGGAGAGAGGCAAATAGTTACGACTACCTTCTAATTAAAATTTCTCAATAACTATACGGTGAATTGAATATTTTTTTTTTCTATTATTTAGTTAGAATGCTGTTCTTTTCGCCAATTGTTTTTAAATAATGGATCAACCCTGTGGTTTTTCAGTAATTTCGTTGTTTCCGTCCGATTTAGGGCGTTTCATCCCCACCACCGGTATTTTCAGTAACTTTGATAGTTCATATCTCATAAACTGCATGGACAAAAATTATTGAAAAAATTCAGAAAAATGTAAAAAAATATCATCTTTGATAGGGCATCAAAAGAATAAGGTTTTAACTGAAAAAAATAGTGGTAAGAACTATTGAATATAGATACCATTGATCCTAGACAAATTTTTCCTTCGAAATAATCAAAAAAGTTGTTAAATTAACTGAATTTAATTAATCCAAACAGATTAACTAATTGAATTCACTAAATTCAGTGAATTCAACAGCTCTTTTAATCATTAAATAATGAATATTCAATAGTTTTTATCCTCCTTTCTTATTTTTTCAGTAAATACTCAAACTACTACCTCAACAGCCCACAATTGAGACCCCACAAATTCCTTATCCAAACAGCAAAAAAAACATTGATAATCAGGTCTCATCTTTCCTGGTCAGTATCACAGGATGCCCACTTCCCCCCATGAAACGGAAAGCAGCAGACATCTGAAAATTTTTCGATGTTTTCAAACAAATAAATTATTACTATAAACAAAATATTTGAAAAAAACCGCATGTAAAACTCTCGAAATTAATAGAAATATTGGTGGTAGATTGTTTTCGATGATTTTATTGGAAAGCTGAGGGAATTTCAGGCGGGAAATAAGTGCCGGAATTAATTTTTTTGAATTTTTGGTAATTTTGACTTTTTTGAGCATTTTAGAGGGGTTAAAACAATCCTTTTTTTGAAAATTTTCAGTTTTTTGATAATATCTTCGGTTCTATTTGTCATAGCGTAAAAATTCCAACGGGAGGTGAAAGGTGAGATCATTTGCCATCGATTCATGGGGTTTTCAATTAAAAAAATTCGATTTTCAAGGTATTTATGGGCATTTTTGTGTAACAGTTTTGGGAAACATTTTTTGGCCTATATATATCCCAAAAATGATATTTTTGAATTCAAAACCCTATAAATCGATGGGAAATGAGCTCACCTTTCATTTGAGACCAACCCCGAATTGCTACAACCAATAGAACCAGAGATATTTTCAAAAAACTGAAATTTTGAAAGAAGCAAAGGCTTTCACCCCTCAAAAATGCCGAAAAAAATAGAATTTTCAAAAAAAAACGACAAAAAATACATCTGATACTCGTTTTCCGGCTAAAATTTCCTCAGCTTTTCAATAGAATCATCAAAAAAAATCCGTCTCTAACCGTTTCATCACAGTGCCCATTTTGCCCCAATCTCCCCTATGGATACATTAATATTTTTTTTTACTTATGATACTGGGAAACATGAAAAACAGTATTTTTCTTAATTTAATAGTTTTCAAGGCACATACATACTCATTGAGCTTCGTACTGGAGTAGCTTTCATACATTTACTGTATTTATTTTTTGAATCATCGTTGTGTTTTGTTTTTTTTTTGTCTGGAGACTGATTTTGCTTTTTATTATCAGTTTTTATGTAATCAGAAACTGGCAAAAAACTGATCATTTTTACTTCTTCCATTATCGTTCTCCCACAAAAGTTCCTTTCAAAAAACTCCATAAAATCCCGCCCACCCTCCCCTCCACCGCGTCCAACATCACATGCCCCCCTAGTGTGTCACTTCCACAAAATTCCCCTAGCCAAAATCCCTCCAGAACTCCCTAGCACCAGCCACACTCTCACCTCCATGTTTCCCCTCTCCATCAGCCACTTTCCCTGTTCTGTGTTTACAATAGACCAGAAATCATCGTTCGAGGCGTTCCATTAGTCGCGTCCATAGTGTCCCATAGTTGCATATCTCCAATTGTTTCCCAAAAAAAGCCTCAAAAAAAGGTGTAAGACCCCAAAACTCCAATATCATCTTGAAAAACTCACAAAACCCCTGAATAAAAATGGCTCAACAATGTGCCAAATTGTCGAATTAATTATTCCCCAAAAAATCGGCAAGTTTCCAAAACAAAAAGAGAAAAGGCCAAAAATTCGGGGGAAAAAACCCGAATAATCAATTATTTAGAAAAAAAGTGTAAAGAATGGAATCAAAAATCGTGTTGTTGATGCTATTTTCATCATGGTGCTCAATAAAGTGCGAGACAAGTGGCCTAGATGTTCAGGACGAGTTGGAGCATCATGGTAGATGCGAGCCAATAACAATAAACTTGTGTCTTAATCTTCCATACAATCAGACAATGATGCCAAATTTGCTGAAACACCAGAAACAGGAGGATGCTGGCCAGGATGTGCATCAGTATGCGCCACTTGTCAAGGTCAATTGTAGTCCTGATTTACGTTTTTTCTTGTGCCTAATGTATGCACCAGTTTGCACGATACTGGAGAGACCACTGCCACCTTGTCGTTCTATTTGCGAGAGAGCAAAAGCTGGTTGTGAGGGAATAATGAGGAATTTTGGCTACCAGTGGCCACCCAGCCTCGATTGCTCCAAATTACCAGAGTACGGTGATGATCCTGAGGTCCTGTGTGTTGGGACCAATGAAACATCTCCAAGGATATCAACGACCATTCAGCCACCACTCAGGGTTCCACTGCCTGAGTTCCAGCCACCCTGGCATGGGGGTTCCAAGCCCTATGGTGATATACTTGGGGCCAGGGATCATGGTTTTGTCTGTCCTGTACAGTTCAGTGTACCACGTGAGCATGGATACTCACTTAAAGTTGGTGGAAAAGTTGTGCCTGATTGTGGTGCACCCTGCGATGGAATGTTCTTCTCGGAACAGGAGAGACAGTTCTCGAGGGTTTGGGTTGGAACATGGGCTGCACTTTGTGCTGCCTCTTGCTTCTTCACTTTTTTGACTTTCTTGATTGATACGGATAGGTTCAGGTGAGTTTTGAGGAACACAGGGTGAGAGAGGAA
Organism: Aleiodes alternator; assembly: GCA_963921955.1. Lineage (NCBI taxonomy): Eukaryota > Metazoa > Arthropoda > Insecta > Hymenoptera > Braconidae > Aleiodes > Aleiodes alternator. The sequence continues at coordinate 8,428,211 of OY998098.1, read as the reverse complement.
AGCTTTTTTTATGCGATGATGCTGAAAATATTAGAGATTTGATGATTTTTAGAATTTTTTTTCTTGATAATGAATTATTTTTTGGAGAATTGAAAATATGCAGAGTAACATGATCAATAGATGGACGGTTAAGGGAATGTTAAACTTCATTAATTCATATGAAATAGGCAAAGCACTTTAAATAGCTGCAGAAAAGGATGATGAGCAGAAAAATATACAGCGAGTCAACTAAAAATCAATCAAGCTTGAATAATGTAGAAATAATTAAAAGAAATCAAGGAAAAAGTGGAAATTAACTTGAACCCCCAGTAGATGAACAGTTGCATATTCGCAGTGGTATGATTTTAAATTTCGAACTAAATCTATATGAACGTAATAATCAGGAATCGACTTGAAAAGTATAAGAATCATTCATTTATTTATGAAAATCCTCGATAATAGAAACCGTCCATCTTTTGGTCAGTGTCCATCTACTGGTCGTGTGACCCTATGTGTAGGAAATTGAAAACACTATGAGTGCAAATTTTTCCAATATTTTTTGGGATAATTTATTTGTTTGAAAAAATTACCAAAAAGTTACACAAATTTCATTATTTTTTGGATTTCTTAAAGAAATTAATTATCATAGAAAAAATATTTGAAAAATTGGCCTCATTAGTTTTCCAATTTCCTGCACGTATATGTTTTTCACTTTTATGGAATATAAATTGTTTGTCAAAGAAAAAAGAATCTTGAAATTGTCACATATCTGCTATTTTCAGTACTAGTTTTTTTACGATTATGAATTTTTCAAAAAAAATTGATTTTATTCGATCATCAGGTTCCTTTTAAGCATATTTCGGAAACTAAGGGAGATAGAGCGATATTTACATTCCTTTTTATAGCCCTCAAAATTCTCTAGAAAAAAGAATTAAGATAAAATCGTGCTATCTCGTTTAGTTTCCGAGATATTAAAAAAAAAACTGATAATAAAATTGAATTGATTTGTCAGAAATTTCTTCGTTTTTTTTTCTAGTAAAAATAAGAAAAATCTTAGGGGCATCTCGAATTTCACGTTCACTGATGAAATAATATCTAGATGAGATCAATTGAGGAATGCGTGTGAAAGCTGAGGATTATCTGTTTCAATACACATGATTAAACACTCGTCTCTTCTAATGAACTTCCCTCTTGAAATAAGTGAACGCTGTTTCAACTAAACGATAAATAAAAAAGTTGAGGCTTGAATGAGCAATGGATAAATTGAGAATGAAAGCACATTCAATTGTAATAATTGAAACAGACGAGTCTTTTACACTTGAATAATTTTATCCTGTATTTTTAAATGTTTATGAAGGATTCATTCACTTTCCATTGCAATTATCTTGGATCTCATTTGAATTCAGTAGTGGAAGAACAGGTAGAGGGGTAAAATGGGGATTCTCATAAAAGCGGTTTGAGATTGATTTTTTTTCATCATTGCACTGAGAAGCTGAGGAAATTTCAGGTGGAAAACATGTCTCAGAATTAATTTCTTCGAATTTTTTGAAAATTCTATGTTTTTTCCAATTTTCAATGTTCAGTGTTCTAATGAACTGATTTTTTTTGCTAATTTTTTTTTAAAGTTCTCAGTCCTCATCTTTTTAATGGAATAAATAAAAAAACCAGATCTCAAATATTTCGAGCGATTTTCATGATATAAAACATGCAAAAATTACATAATAATGAAATTAGCACACAGGTTACAATTTTTTACATCATTTTTTAACAAATAAACCACTATAATAATTGTTTTTTCTCAGATAAAGAGCCTATAGCCACTTAGAAATTTCTCAATATTCTCCATGCCCATATTTTAAAAATACAATTCATTTTTTTATTGCTGAAATGATTAATTTATGCAAAAAAAAACAAAAATCGAAAAATTGTTAAAAATTTACTATCTTCAATATCAGAAAATTGGAGAATCTCTTTCTCACTCCACTCTCTCTTTTTATTCAATTAGCCTTATTGATATTTCGTCTTACAATCCATTAATGAAATGATAAAACCCCAAAAAATTGAAAATAATCTCTAATAACTCAATTATCTCAATTTCCAGATATCCAGAGAGACCGATAATTTTCCTCTCAGTGTGCTACCTCATGGTTGCTCTCGTTTACGTTGTGGGTTGGGTATCAAAAAACAACATATCATGCAGAGAACCATTTCCTCATCCCCCTGGAGTCCAAGTGAAAATGGTATCAACAATAACCCAAGGAACCAAGCACGAATGGTGCACTCTCCTCTTCATGGTTCTCTATTTTTTCGGCATGGCATCAAGCATATGGTGGGTCATATTGACCCTAACTTGGTTCCTAGCTGCTGGATTAAAGTGGGGCCATGAAGCCATTGAAGCTAATTCGCAGTATTTCCATCTCGCTGCATGGGCAGCACCTGCTATTAAAACTGTTACGATACTAGCTATGGGAAAGGTTGAAGGTAAATAACACGAGCAATTAATGATAATTAAATTATACGAATCTCTCGTAGCAGAGGGGCTTTAATCCAGTAATTGAGTGGGAAAATGAGGAAAATTAATTGGAGCTTTGAATCTATTTGCTGGATTATCTCGGAATTTAAGGGAAATAAAGAAATTTTGGTGGATGGCTTTTTTTTTAGCCTTCATTCTGATCTATAAAAAAATCGCTATTAAGAGTTTGGGAATAGCATTTGAATAGAATCGAATATTGATATTTTAATTAATCAGAATATTAGAAATTTCAAAAAAAATTGAAATTTCCGAAAAATTCCAAAATTTTTGAATTATTCATAAAGGAGGAATTGAAAAAGCGTTTGGGTTTCAACATATAGTGATGACTGAAACAAAAACAATAATAACACTACATTAATTTCCAATCGAATATTAATATTCAATTTAATAAGAATAATTCGTAAATTCGAGTTAATTCATATGCCTCTAGTCTCTACACAAATTCCTCCATTCCCCGAATTATTTAATGATAATGAAATTATCAGGCATCTAAAAAAAATAGCACTTTTCAGCATTTTTTTTTAATTTCTACATGCACATATTTTTCATATTTTCAAAGAAATTCATTTTAAAAAAAAGTAAAAATATAAGAATTGTCAGATGTCTGCTATTTTCAGTATCATATCGTCACGTGCGCCAAGTGCTGTGTATAAACATAACACTTACGCCCCTTTGTTTCTAAGGTGACGAATATCATTAATCGAACTAGTGATTTAATTCTTTTTCCTTTCGAAATCTTCATGAATAATCAATGACTTGTTTTTTTTCTTTTATAATAGGCGACATTCTATCAGGAGTGTGCTACGTAGGACTGTGGAACGTTGAGGCACTTCGTGGCTTCGTTCTCGCACCTCTCTGCGTTTATCTTGTTCTTGGAACCGTCTTTCTTCTTGCCGGCTTTGTCTCTCTCTTCCGTATTCGCACAGTAATGAAACACGATGGCACAAAGACTGATAAACTCGAAAAATTAATGATACGAATTGGCATATTCTCTGTATTATACACTGTACCAGCTCTAATTGTCATTGCCTGTTTATTCTATGAACAAGCATATTTTGATCATTGGATGCTAACGTGGAATATGGAGATGTGCTCTAAACCACTGCCACAAACATTGTATTCAATACCATGCCCAGTTGGTGAACGTACAAGAGACGTTGGCTATCGTCCTGAATTTGAAGTATTTATGATTAAATATTTAATGGCCATGATTGTTGGTATAACAAGCAGTTTCTGGGTATGGTCAAGTAAAACATTAACGAGTTGGAGGCAATTTTTCAATCACATACGTGGACGTCGTGTCGAGGCTTATGTTTAAGAATTTTTATCATTTAATGTGTGAGTAATAATTTTTGGAAAAATTACTTAAAATTTAGTGGAAAAATTTTTTTTTATTCAAGAATTAATGAATTTTTGAATGATAATGAAAATAGCAGACATCTGACAGTTTTTGAAATTTTTTTCCTTTAACAATCAAATTATTTGAGAAAAAAAAGGAAAATATGCACATGTAGAAAATTCAAAGAACTATAGAGTGCAAGTTTGAAGAAAATTTTTAAAATAATAATTCATTTGTTAAAAAAAAAACAAATAAATTGTGAAATGTGTGTTACTTTCATTATCATGCAAATAGCAACTATCTGACATATTTAGGTTTTTGTTAACAGAAGAAAATTATTGTAAAAAAATGAAAAAATGAGCAGATTTAAGAAATTAAAAAATCTATGAGTGCGAATTTTTTTGATTTTTCTTTTATATTGATTTATCTGTTTAAAAAAAAAACAAAAAAATTTGTCAGATATGTGTTCAATTCAGTACCAGAATTTTTTGTAATTTCCTTTTTTTTTAAATGTGAAGGATACTTGGAGAAACGATGAGGGAACGATACTCAGTGTTTTAACATTGTGGACCAAATTATTATTATTATCATTATTTTTATTATTATTATTCGTTTATTGATTTAGAAATGATTGAAGTAATGAGATGAGATAATTAATTATATTTATTAATTAATCTTTTTTCATTGCTTCAATGTGAAGGCTCAATTATTAATTTGTTATTCCTTAAAATTTTAGTATCGTTCTTATAATCGCACCAATTTAATTACGCTCATTTCTTAAAAAATTATAATGATAAATTTCATAGTATTCTCCTAATTTGTTCATAAGAATCTCAATAATTTGCATTTTTAATTTCGTCGCCTCAGAGTGAAAGGGGCGTAAGTGTCAAAAAACCGGAAATTCTGGTGTAAAAGTAGATCTGGTGTTATTTTCTTTTTGAACGCTAAATTCTTAATTAAACAAATACCGTTCATGAGATCATGAAAAACATTTTGGAGTGATAAGTGGACGGACACCCCTTTCACACCAGAATTTCGTGTTTTTGGCACTTGCGGCCCTTTCACTCTAAGATGACGATTTAATGAAGAAAAAAAAACATATTTTTCAATTAATCTATGAATAAGCTCAAATTCTGGACGATTAAAGTATCTCAAACTTTGTCAAAAGTCCGTGAAAATAATGTTCCTTCAATTTTTCTCTTTTAAGTGAATTTCAATTGAATTCAATTCGAAAAGAAGCTTCCATTCGGAAGCAAAGAAAAAAATGAAATCATTTCATTGGATTAATGAATGAATATTGACTTTATTTCTTTTTTAATTTTATAATTAATAATTAAGTAGTTAAATACTCGAAACAATAAGACTTTTCAAGGATAGACTCTCTCGAAAAAACTTTCGACTTTATTTCGAAGGAAAATGATAAATTTTTAATTAACAATATTTAGGGAAAAAAAAAATTGAACATAACATTTGTATGCATAATGAACTCGGTAATTCGAGCAAGTCATACTTCACTGAATAGTTCTAATTTAATTAATTAATTAGCGATGCTGCGAGTCTTGAAAAAAAATCAATTTTTTCATCAATTCTGTAGTGAAGAGTTTGTTTCGTGAATATCTTTGATGCAAGTGAGTTTAAGAAAAAAACCCGAGAGACCTTTTTCGTGGAGAATTCAATTCTCCACAAATAAGATCTCTTGACATTTTCTTCTAAATTCACTTGCCTCAAAGATATTCTCAAAAAACTGGAGAATCAATTCACCTCGTTTTTTTTCTCATCGTAATAGAATTTTTTGTAGCCAATAAAATAAAGCTGTGCTACTATTTTTTAGTTATAGAGAAGAGAACAAAAAAAAAGATTGAACATTGTATATAGATACAGCTTTAGTTTTGCTATGTATATTTTTTTAAGCATTCTCATGCATGTAAATAATTACACATCGTTGTAACAAAAGGAAAAAATCCGAAACTACATGTTTCACTTATCGAAACTACGATTTCATTTCATTCTAATTTTGAAATTTTCTTTAATGGCAATTTTTACATGACAATTACATGATTTTTGAATGACTTGTTCAATGATTTCTCAGTCAAGAAGTGAATCTCAAATTTTTTAAAAAATAATTTTATTATGAATTTCATTATAAAATACTTCAATTCGTCCATAAAAAAAATATCGAGCTTTTGTGTATTGTGTAAGTAAATTTGGCGCTTAAAAAAAAAGTAAAGAAACGTTGAATTTATTGTAATCAAAAAATTTTCAGATTAAAAAATTATATTAAAAGGAAAAAAAAATGAATAAATAAAGAAATATAGTGAACAAGTGTGCGTGTTCATGTTTCTGCACACGCAGAATGTCGTACGTGTGTTACGTGAAACTGTGTAAAATTATCATTAAGCATTATATTCTTTATATAATAAAAAAAAAGTGGATGAAACGACGAAATAGCCCAATTTACCAATTTTTTTTATTGAATTTCAGTGGTTTTACAGTGTTGAAAAAAAATTGATTTCATTCATTTTTACAAAACAAAATTCGTAAGAATTACTAGGAATTTGTCTTCAGACGATAATAATCATTGATGAATTAAGTTTAATCACGTTTTTGGGCTTTTGAGAATTCCAATTCGACGTAGATATCCAACAATGAATGGTGTAGCACCAAGTGTTATCGATATTCTCACAGGGGCAAAAACCTTATGTACTGCGTACGCTACTAGAAATGTTGATGAACCAGTCATTATAGTCTCCATGCGTTCACTCGAATTGGGTATTAATTTTACGATTGATGTTAAGTCTAATCCGCTGAAAATGAAGAAAAAACATGTATTTTTGAAAATTGAGGTTTCTTTCAAGAATATCTCGGAAATTATTGGGCTTAGGGGAAAATGTCAGGAGACATTTTTTTCAGAAGATTTAATTTTCTTCAGAAAAGATCTCCTGTAAAATTCTCTTAAAGCGAGCCATTTCCGAGTTATCTTTGATTTTCGTTGAAAAAATCGATTAATCACCTTAAAAGTTAAAAACAAATGATCAAGGCAGTATTCCAGAGTACGGTCGAAAAACAGAAAAAAATGAGGCTCTTGTAGATTAGTTTTCAATTAATTGTTTCGAATTTTTTTTACATCAATCTCCTATCACATGCATGAGATAGAGAGAGAGGCAAATAGTTACGACTACCTTCTAATTAAAATTTCTCAATAATTATATGGTGAATTGAATATTTTTTTCTTCTATTATTTAGTTAAAATGCTGTTCTCTTCGCGAATTATTTTCAAATAATGGGTCAACCCTCTGGTTTTTTAGTAATTCCGTTATTTCCGTCCGATACGTCGTACGTACGGTCAAAAATGATGAAAAAAATCCAGAAAATCGTTAAAAAAATATCATCTTTAATACGGCATCAAAGAAAAAGGAATGAACTCTACTCGAGTTCTCTGGAATACTACCTTAAATACCAGCAATATCTTAAATTAATTTGTTAAACTGACCTAGAGACAAGTGCGTAGAATGCACCAAGCGATATTAGAGAAATGCTAACGTGAAATACGATAACCGTACTACCATAATCCTTGACAGCTCTTTTGAGTTTCTCAGCTCTTGTCAAGGGTTTCTCATTAATTTCCCCTTTATCAATATCACCAACATTCTTTGCATCAGTATTTGTTGAGTACCAAGCCTTGCCGATTGTACCTGGATGACAAATTACTGGCAATTGCGTTAACCACCACCATTTCAAGCTTTTGGAAGAAAAAACCCCCAAAATTAATTTACTTTCAGTTAAAGAAAGAAACTAAAAATTTTTTTTAAAAACCAACCATTTCCACAGAATTTGCGCTTCATGATGCTCTTTTTTATTGAAGAGTAGTGCGAATTCTGCATGTATTCAGCAATGTATTTTCCATTTTGGACCCATTGTCCTCCAGGCATGTTCATGTGCGTTGCTTTACCAGTTGAATTGAACGGTTTTGGCACATTTGTCTGCATCGTGCTGTTCAAGCTAATAGCACCAAAGCAATCGTAAGAGTCAACGTGCGAATCTCCGAATGTGCGAGTTGATTTCGACATCCATGAAGTGCTCCAGGCCTTCTGATTGTTGTTGGTTGCGTAGAGAAGAACTGGAGTCGTGATGTCACGCACGCGTTCTGGAGTAAAACGACCAGTTTCATTGCTGAAAATCTCGCAAACATTCCCAGGAAGGGGAAGACGAGGAGCCTCTGGGTATTTTCGGACACTGGAGAGGTGAAAGCTCCCGGAGTCAATGTAGCGTGGATCCAGTTGTTTCGGGCCTTTTTTCAGGGTTGAGACATTCACTAAAAAATAATAAAAAAATTTAAAAAAAGACATTCACTAAAATTGAAAGTTTTCAGCGTTTTAAGGATAATTGGGAGGTACAATCGAAAAAAAAGTTGAATTTTTTTATAAAATCGTTGATAACAATTTATGCAAGATGAAATTCTCAAATCTGGTTCAGTGAATCTGTAAAGAATGTAATGAAGAATAAAATAAGCTCTAAAAATAAAAAATTAATTGGAAGTATCAAAATTTTCATGATTTTTCACATTTCTTTGAGTCTTGAAGAATTTGAAAAAATGTAAAAAATAATGGAAATTCTTCAACTTTAGATTAATTTTTTGGTTCTAGGGCTCATTTCATTCCTCATTACATTCTTCATAGATTCTTCAGATACTTAATCCAAATGATACTGAAAATAGCAGACATCTGACAATTTTTAGATGGAGGAGACTGAGGCAAAATGGCTTTAAAAGATAAAATGATTCATGATTTTTTTTCGGAATGAAGGACTCGACGGAAAAATGTGAAAAAAAATGGGAAAATGCTTTAATATGTGGACATTGTTAGTGAATTTTTGGAATTTTTTTAAAAGAGCCCTTCACTCTGAAAAAGAAACCACATCATTTTGATCTACAGGTCCATTTTACCCCCGGTGTTTCCTTTGTTTTTTTCTTTTAACAGATGGATTTTAAAAAGAGAAGAAAAATATGCACTTGCAGAAAATTAAAAAATCTATGAGTGCAAATTTTTTGAATTTTTTTTTTTCTGATGATTTGTTGTTTTAAAAAAATACACAGATGTGCAAATGAAAATGCAAATTCTCAGATACCTGCTGATTTAATTAGAATTAATTCAATTGTCTTCAAAATTTCAGGAATATCTTAGAAAGGGAAATAAGCTAGAAATCTTTTTGCGTGGGAAATTTAATTCTCCACAAAATAGAATTGGGCGATTTTTTTGCAAATCCAGCAGTTTCCAAGATATTCCCGAGAAAACAGCGGATATTTGCTGGTTTTCATCGAAAAATTGAGTTTTTTTTTAAGAATTACCTCCTTGATTTACTCTATTTAAGACTACTGGCAGATCCTTGGAGCATCCAATACGTGAGAGTGCCATGATTCACTCCAATTGCTCCGAAATAACCAAAAAAAAACTTCAGAATTATTCGTGCTTTTTTCCTGCAATTTTATTGAATTTTTAAATTTTAATTGTTAAGAGTGAAGAACTGACGTTTCCACTTGCAACTAAAGAACTGCGGAAATGTACCTGATGACCTCGACTCAACACACGCATATAAAATCCCCTCTCTTGTGTCAAGAAAGTTGTTTAACCGGTTGTCTACTTGTATTGTGTCGAGGCTTCTCCATGCAAATGACTCCAGAAACATCGATGTCACTTTTCAATGGTCCAAAACAAATTAAGTAATAGGAGTTTGTGTAATAGCTTTCGCTATTGTGCTATATATCAGCTGTTCAATGCCCTGGCTGCAGATCACGTGACAATTCCTAAAGAAAAAAAAAAGGATGAGTCGGTTTATTTACAGGGATAAATTAGAGAATCAATAATAAAATTGGTTCATGGGTCATTTAAACTCTTATTAAAATTCTGATATCCATCTTTTCATTGTTTTATACCTTTGTTTGATTTTTAGAAGCAAGGACGATTGGTGGAGATTTTCCAATTGAACATCGTCATCTCGAAAAATGGAATTTTATCTATCGACCTGAACTGCATCATGTCGATAAGTAGATTTTTACGTTCGAGTTCATAGTAATGTCAATGGATAGAGCTCAAAGTGAATTCCTAAAATAACTAGGATTCTAGAGTTATTTTTGGTACAAAGATTGATCACACAAATCGAAGATCGACTACGAAGAGATCGATCTTTTCCTGCGATTCTTAAAAAATCGATCGATCGTTCTGGCAGAAAGAAAGATGTATCGATTTTTTATTTCCAAAAAATCAAAAACAATAAAATTCAGTTTTTCGAGATTGAAATTATTATCAAATGATTAGAGGAATTTTGAATAATTTTATGGAATGTTGAATATATTTATTCTTTCTTTTCATCTTGTCATTTTGTTTTTTTTTTCAAAATCGAGTCTCAAAAAATCGTTCTTCATAAACATCGATTTTTCGAGAATCGATTCTCTTATCGGAAATCCGCCCATCACTTAACCCTACTGTGAAGCCCCCAAAATAATGATTCCATCATAATCAGAATGTGATATGATCAATCGACAATCAGCTTATACAACAATAAAGTCGTGATAATAAGGAAGTAATAAAGAGTACATTGATAATAACAAACTGCTGCAAATCCAGGAGCTCTATCTAACCTTTTCTTCCTTAAAAATCTTCAAATACATTGTGCAAATTTGATAGAGTGCCTTTAAGCCGGATGTTCAAGATGAAAGAGGCATTTTTGATGTATGTGAAAGGAGCTGAGACATTTGATTTCACCTTCAGGTATGTCCAATCGGACCTGAAAGTTGACAGGCAGTTCTTTTTTTCGGGAAAAGTCAACGAAAATGTGGAGCACTTCCTCAAGAAACTAGACGTCAACATGAGGAAGCCCCTGCAGAAACAGAAAAAGACTAGAAAGGGGAAGAAGGATCCAAATATTGTCTTGGAGCAGGTGGACAATGTGGGTAATGGAAAGATATTCATGTTGAGGGGCAATGAAAAAGTTCAACTTGATCAATCCTGCAAGACGATAATTGATGACCCTGGAGAGTTATTTTTCATTATTTTCAATGAAAAGTATCTCATCAGGTACAATGCACCTTGGATCAAGGGCATGGAACTTCCTACTTGTATTCTAGTGGGATATCCGGTCTATCCTGTGTTTGATGCAATTAACACGGATAAGGGGAGATCAAAGTTCAGGTGGTTCAGATGTAAAGAGGAGGAATATGCTCACGGAGAACAGAGAGAGTGGAAACAAGTCAGTGAAGGGCCTCATTATGTTCCTGATAAATCTGATATTGGCTGCAGGATCAAAGTGTCCTGTACACCTTGTAATGAATGGGAGGAGGGAACAGAAGTGGAGACCGATAGCCAGGCTGTTCAATCTGTTCCTGAAAAGTTTCCATTTGAACTGAGACATGCTTTCACGAGGAATAAACTCTGTGGAAAAGAGTAAGTTGTTGATTGATTTTCATGAAGGAATTGATTTAATTTACTTTTGTTTCAATGAACAGCTTCAGGATAACTTCTTATAATATTCTGGCGGACATTTATGCAGACTCGAATTACGCGAAGAACGTTACATTCCGGTATTGTCCACCTTATGCGTTAGCAATTGACTACAGGAAATTGCTGATCATTAAGGAATTGAGTGGTGAGGATATTTCGATATTTTTCGGGTCACTCTTTTTTTGTAGAAAATTTTAAGAGCTGTAATCTCTTTTTGTTTCCGAGATATTCTCAAAAAGAAATGTGGAAGGAATAGATTTCTCTTCTTTTTTTACCTTTTCGCTATTTTATACCATAATTTTTTGTGAAATACTTTGGAAACCAAGCGAGATAAGGTGATTTTGCCCTTATTTTTCTAATTCTCTTAGAATTGCTCTACAAGAACAATTTTAGAAAAAATAGGTCACGTTGTTGTTCAAATTTATTTTTTTTTGTCAGGCTATAACTCAGACTTAATCTGTCTTCAAGAAGTCAGCAAGAGATTCTACAGAAAAGAACTAGTACCAGCTTTAGAGTCTCTGAATTACGGCGGGATTTTTAGAGTTAAATGGCAGAGACGTGAAGGAACAGCTATTTTTTATGATAAAAAACGCTTCAAAATTATTGATGATAAATCTATGGTGATTGGGAAGAGCATAAAATACAATGACGTGTTTCTAAAAATTTGGAGAAATATCAAAAATAAAAGCTTTAAACAACGATTCTTAGAGATGCATACAACGTTGCAGATTGTTACTTTGGAGTCTTTGGAGAATTCTGGTGAAATTTTGGTGGTGGGAAATACACACTTGTATTTTCATCCAGATGCCGATCATATTCGACTACTTCAGGGTTATTTCGCGTTAACTGAGTGTCAACATGCTGTGAAAAACGTAAAAAAAAAGGTGAGAAATATTTTGGAACGAGAATAATTTTTTTATTTCAGGAATGTCTTGCAATTGGTGGAAGCTATTGAATTTTATGACGCATAACTTTTTTTAAAATCTCTCTCTGCTTGACGAAAATAGTTCTCATAGAAAATTCGGTATCTCTACTCGATCTCAGAATATTTGCAGAAATCGAGTCAATTGTTACTCTTTTTATTTTCCTTTCGTTAATAAATTTCATCTTTTTTTCAGCACAAAAATAAAAATGTAACATTAATATTGGCTGGAGACTTAAACAGTAGGCCTACCGATGGTATTTACGAATTAATGACGAAAAAGTATATACCTGAAGATCACAAAAGCTGGAGTTCAAGTGAGAATCCATCATCACCTTTCAAATTTTATTAATTATCGTAAATAAATTATTTTAATTTTTTAATTTACTTCAGATCCTGAGCAAGTCATCAAGAATGTTTCTCTTACTCACGAAATGTCATTGGCAAGTGCCTGTGGCACACCGGAGTACACGAACTTCACAGTTGATTTCGCTGACTGCTTAGATTATATTTTCTACGAGACCGATAAACTAGAAGTTACTCAAATTATTCCAATGCCAACGAAGGAAGAATTATCTTTACACACAGCAATTCCTTCAGTGGTTTTTCCGAGTGATCACATTGCAGTTTGTGCTGATATGAGATGGAAAGAGTAATTTCATAAATTGAAAAGGATAAATCAGTGAATATCGTTTGAAAGCCATTCATCAAAGTGGATTATTTTTTTTTGTTTCAATAAATTGTTGAGAAAAGGTTTATTTAACAAGTTTCTTGAAGATCTAAATACTCATTTAAAGTGTCAAATGTCAAGTGATGCCAGCGGAGAAGGAGAATACATACGCCTTATGTTTGCGATGATTCTCAATGGAATATTTCGAAGACTGAGTGAGATGGGGCGATTTTGCACTTATTCCTTTTTTGTTGAGACTTTCAGGAGCCACAAAAACGGATCAGAGTAAAATCGTCCTATCTCGCTTACTTTCCGAAATATCACTAAAATAATTATGAATGAATGCGATTATCCTGTTCTATCTTTTTTTCTACTGATTTCTTACAATGAGGAGACAGTCTGTAATGTCACATGGATTATTTCTGAAATCTCGGATGAGCGATTTGAGCAGAAAGAATTGGGGAACTATTCCTTGATGAAATACTGATGCCTTCGTAGCAAGGGAATGAATAAATTCTTCACAATTGGAACAATCAGTTTTTTCATTTGTCTTTTATTATCGAATATTCCTTCATCCTCATTTTTCACCCATTTCCCGTAGGAATACGGGGTTTTCCTTGAAAATTCGCAAAGAGTTGATTAAAAACAAGATGATGGGGGATCCTGAAGGGCCGAAAGCCACAACGATTCGGGATATCCAGTATCCGCGGAATTTGCAGGCCAAACCCAGAGGCCTTTGCTCTATGAAAATGACCATTTCTGCTCTATCGAATTCTCAGAACCGTTTGCGATACTGTTATGAAATTTCGCAGGCTCTTTTATGACGACATAGACAGTGTCACTGTAAAATTTCATCAGAGAATATGCCACAGAAAAAAAGTTATAAAGATTTGAAAATCGGGATTTTCATGATTTTTCGTGTTTTTACTATTGAATTTTTCACCAAATGTATGTTATTTTTTACTTATGAACTATTTTATTTGTTTTCCATCGGAGTACTATCTTACATATTCATTACATTTTTTATGTTTTCATTGCAGATTCTTTGTTTGGTCCGTTACTCATTTTTTTCTCGGAGCTTCCGAAGATGTTCTATAAAGTGGAGCCAGCATTATAATGATTATTGTTCAATTTTGTTATCCTAAATTTAAAAAAAGCATAATTTCAAAGAGTTTGAGTTTTAAGCTTTAATTTCTTACAACCATGTTTACTCCAATTCTCTCGCAACATGGAAGTGTATCAGCTATCTGTAGCAATACAAGTCCATTAGATTTCTCACCCAATTTGCGTAAGATTGCCTTATATTATTCGAAAGTTTCTAAATCTTTGGATATGACACAAAAATTTGGAACCGAGATTGATGGAAAATGGGATGAAAAAATAGACTCTAGTTCTAATATGAACGGTAATGTTAGTTCGGTAATGAATGATGAGAATGATAAAAACAACTATATATAAATGAATATTATTCGAAAGCTAATTGGTAGGTTTCCCGTCCATTTTCGTGTGTTTTTTTCATTAATCTCTACGAATCCCTATATTTGGCCCAACATAATTCTAAGAAGAGAACGATGGTAGCAAGGAATAAGCCTATTGCCAGTAATTCGAAAGCAAAATACAATTTAATGAATGTAACAGGTCGATACTGTGGAGATGACCATTCAGCTTCCATGCTTCGGCGCTTAAGTTTTGGAATACTACTTAATTCCATTTCCCAAAAATTATTTAATCCAGATTCTACAAGATTCATCATCATACGATCAAAACGATCGTGTAATGGCCAGTTTCTACGAGACTTGAAACTAACCAATTGTGAATTCAAGGGTTTTCTCACACGATCTAAAGGCAATTGGATATAATCTGTCTCATACCATTTTTTTGTCATTAGACAGAGAGTTTTAGTACTATTCAACACCAACCCTATACATTCATCATGAGTTGATACGATTTTCAATGTACATTTTCGACAGCTGCTCTTTGCATGCAATAGACGATCTGGGACAGTATACATTTCATATCCCAATTTTACTAATTCATGGATTGATTCAGCAGCACTGCTTCTTTCTCGTGTAGTAAGAAATGCGGCAATTTTTCCTTGAAAAACACCATTACTGATGACTATGAAGATGAGCATGGTCGTGAAATAAATTCTGAATGATTGATATCTATTATCAGTTTGAATTGATGTGTATGTCAATAATCTTGTTAAATCTAATAATGCTGAACCAAAACTCCATCTTTTTATTGTGAGGATTATGAATAGAAGAGCCAGAGCTAAAGCAGCTGCAATCAAGACAGGAATGCTCCATAATCGGCAAATCTTTCCCAAAGTAGACACTTCGGCTTTCAATTTCACTACTGCAATTGTTTCACTCTTTCGATGAGGAAATAAATATGGAAAGCTGTTGTGCCATTCCATAGGCAATGATTGTAGCATGATGTCAGCAGTGCCTTTGATGTAACGTTTAATCATTGCATCAATTCCTTTCTCAACCTCCATGCGTCCACTTGCATTCAAAGCTCTAATTGCGGCTTGCATGGCTTTGGGATCGATGCCCCTAAATTTAGTAATCGTTTCAAAATAATTTTGTTCAGGCATCCAACTTGACTCTGCAGTTCGCCAGTGTACAAGTACAATATTGTATCCATTCAAAATTTTTGTTTTATCGTAAGCTAGATGCATACAGGGAATATCTGAAAGTAGATGGATCATTCATGAACTGTTGGATTTTCGATTTATAATTCTGTAACATCAAATTTCTAATAGAGAATTCGATATTGGATCAACGCATTTCCTTTTCCAATGGAATATTTGCATATTATTTCAATATTTATTACGCTATTGAGACGAATTTGAAAATAATGAGCTACTTACTTGCATCGAAGTTTTGATGAAAGACATTAAAATCATCTACTTCTTCAATTCTTTTCCAGGGATACGGTGCGTAATTTGTGATTGGGTTTGATGTGTATATTTCTGATGTGTTATCAGTGGACTTACCACATATGTATATCGAATTGAGAATTTCCGTTTTCCACAATGCTTTCAGAATGCTACTCGAACCTCCACAGGAGGCTGTACTGTTGCCCACAATGAAGAATGGAATCATGTTATTCCACAATTTCGTTCTCTTCAACAACTCTAGCTGTGTTGATAATATTTCTGGTGGTTCTTCCATTAGTACAATACTACTCGCTTTGACTTTCGATGTTTTATATGTTTGGTTGTCATTAACACTCGAGAAATTATTGATTCGGATAATTGATACTCCATCGATAGACTTATCAAAATTTCCAAACACGAACACGGGATTGGGAAAACTGTTATGCTCATGGCATGATTCTAGTATTGTTTTCTGAAATACGAAATCCAAATCAGTGATGTTTGAATTGAAAAAGTATCATTGATGATAAAGACTGAATTGAATTTAATGACAAACCAGTATTTCCTCGCTAATCGAAGAATTCCTTGATTTCCAGATAAAATATCCTTCAATTCTAGCGATCATGACGAGAAATAACAACCATTTGATTAACGCCATTTTTGGCATAGTCTGGAGGAAACCTTTCTACTGAATGTCTACTTAGTACGAAGCATCATCCTAAAACTAACATTATTTCCACTTCCAAAAGCTATTTTATTTTGTGTATTTTTATTGTAGATTGTTTATTCGTTTTTTTCAATCCTCTTAATTTTTGTTGCACGAACTTTCAGCTTCTCACAATTCCTCCAATGTGCTTCTTGTAGTAAAGCAACTTCAATTCTAACTTGTAAATGACCTCCAAAATAAATCGTTAATGGCTAAGGTCATCCGTGAGTGAAGTCAGGCAGAAGGGTGGGGAAAGGGAGAAGACGGGGATCGAATGTTTGAGAAGGTGTGTGAACTAGGACATACGGGTAAATTATTTTTACAGGAAAAGGTGTAATATTCCATGGGGTAAAGATAAATAATTACATGAACTAATTATTTGATTTTTTAAATTTATTTCAGATCCTGAGCAATCAATCGAGAATATTTTTCTCTCATCCAAAACATGTCATACTAAATTTTTTAGTATTCATACTCTAGAAATTAGAAAAATTGCCTGAATATAACAAGAGAAAAATCAAAACTCTAATGCTTCATTTAGTTATAGTCAACAAAAGTATCATGAAAAACTTGGAATTCAAATGAGTAAAAAGGTGAATCGCAGACCAAAATCATCGTTTTCTTCCATGGAAATCGCCTTCAAGATTGAAATTTTTCGTATTAAGTGAAAAGGAAGAAAGAACACGAGATGAATTCTTGAATTACATTCTTCTATTATCATAAACATTTCAAAATTCATCTGTGATTTTCTTGATAAACGGAATAAAAAAAAATACATGGGTTATGAAATATGCTCCGATTATGCATATTTTAGGCACACGAATTTCACGTCAAATATGTGCTATCTGTACATATTTTATGGACATTAGTACATATATGTACATTAGTACATATTTTATGCTAAGAGCGGTGCGCATAAAATATGAATAATTAGAGCATATTTTATGCGAAAAGCCAAATCAAATTTTATGAAATGCTCAGTTCATATTCTCTGCTCAGCCTTTTCTCTGTGTAGACTAAAAGTTTTCGTATGAAGTTGAGAGAAATAAAGAAGACGAGATGAATTCTTGAATTAAATTCTTTTATTGAATTCTTTTATTATCATAAACAATCAAAACTACAATTTCATTAATAAGAAAACTCATTTTGATTGCATCCTTTGCAAATACATTTCAAATCGTTATCGCAGTTACCAGATCCTTTGCCCTCGTCCTTACAAGCCTTACGGCAGCTGCCGGAGTCATAAGGAATCGCACATGGGCCGATGTAACGTTCGGATACACAATCAGCAATAATAACGTCAATGTTCATCGACAGAAAGAGGACCATCATGATTCCATAAAGTAAATAGCCCTTCATCTTTAAAAAAACAAAGTGCACATTGGATGGTTACAAATTAAGAATAAAATCTACTTATTACTCTTCATTTTTTCACTGGGAAAAAAAATTTCTTGCTTCAAATAAGGCTTACTAGCGGCAAGTAGGTAATAATAATATTCGTACACGGAAAAAAAATTCTAGTTAAATTTACAATGCTAACATCGCAATTTTTCCTATTGATTATTGTAGTGGTGGACTAGACTTTTAATATCGTAATTTTTACGATGTAGCGTTGGAAATTTCATTTAAGAAATAATACTTTAGACAAATAATACCAAGTCTTAAGCTCTTTAATATAAATTACGATGTGAACATCGTAAAATTTGAAGAGAAATCTTAAATAAAATAAAATAATAATCGACCGGTGGTTGGAATCGAACCCGAGTCCTTTCGAGTGCGAAATAACCGACGCCTTGGTGGACCACTCGACCATCGAAGGGCTTACACTTTAAGTTGTTTTTAAGATCTATATTAACAATTTCAATAAAAGGTCATAAGACACGAGAGCGCCTCTTGCAGAGGACGCAGTTACTATTTCAAAATTACGATGTAACATCGTACTTTTTACAGAGGCAGCACTAGAATATTTATTTTATTAAAAAGTAAATAGAATTATTAAATATCCGAATGAATATAGTTTTTAAAGTGTAATTTTCATTTATTTTTTTTACGATGTTACACTCTAAAAAAAATATACTCATGGCAAGTAAAAATAGTACTTGCAGCCAGTACATCGGAAAATCTTGGATTGAGTAAATGTTTTTACTCGTTACGAGTATAAAATAGGCTCCTCATAAGTATATCAGCTTGATCCCGAATATACTCATGGGAAGTATAAAGTATACTCAGTGCTAGTATACTTTATACTTGTGACAAGTACCTAACTAATTCTCGAGCTGGCATCATCTTGATACTTGCTACAAGCTCAGAGAGGACTGGTGGTAAGTATATTCGATCATCATCAAATATACTTGGGAGTAGTACTAAATATACTGGAGAGTAGTACTAAATGTACTAGAGAGGAGTACTAAAGATACTTGACTCAAGTATAAGTAGTACTCATATGGAGTTTTTTTTAAAATTTATTCTAAGTATCGAATGTACTTGATGCAAGTCCGAAAAATACTCCCAGCGAGAATTTTTCATATTTTAATATTTTCCGCTTTCAAGTGCAGGGACTTAGAGGTGAAAGGGCGTAAGTTCCATTTCTTCTGTCTTTTCTTGAAATAACAAAGGCATATCTCCAGCATTTTGCATTGATATGGAATCAAGAAGGAGTTTTTCCAGTTTTTCGGGATTATCTTGGTGAATAAACGAGATAGAGCGAAATAGATATCAATATTGAATCAGGAGAGAGTTTTTTCAGGTTTTCATTAAAATCTCGGTGAATAAGTGAGATAGCATGAAATGGACGATGATATGGGATCACCGGGGAGTTTTTTCCGTTTTTCGCTATCATCTCGGTAAATTAGCGAGATAGAGCGAAATGAACGTCAATTTGGGATCAGGAAGGAGTTTCTTCAGCTTATCACGATTATCTCGGTGAATAAGCGAGATAGAGCGAAATAGATATCAATATTGAATCAAGAGAGAGTTTTTTCGGTTCTTCACTAAAATCTCGGTGACTAAGTGAGATAGACCAAAATGGACATCATTATGGGATCACCGGGGAGTTTTTTCAGTTTTTCGCTATCATCTCGGTAAATAAGCGAGATAGAGCGAAATGGATGTTAATATGGGATCACCGGAGATTTCTTCGAGTTTTCCGTGATTATCTTGGCGAATAAGCGAGATACAGCGTATGTTAATTTGGGATCGAGAGGCAGTTGATTAGATTTTTTGCGACTATAGCGGCAAATAAGTGAAATAGAGCGAAATGGACGTTAATTCGGGATCAAGAGAATATTATTTCATCTGAAAACTTCCTCATAATTCCATATGTGTACTTCGCTCTATCTCGTTTATTCACCGATCTAGTCGCGAAAAACTGAAAAAACTCCCACCTGATACTAAATTAACGTTCATTTCACCTTCTCCCGCTTAATTACAGAGTTGATTGCGAAACTTGAGGAGACTACCTCCTGATCCCCTATTAACGTCCATTTCACTCCATCTCGCTTATCCACCGAAATAATCACGAAAAACTGGAAAAATTCCCTCCTGCTCCCATATTCATCTCCATGCCGCTCTATCTCCCTTATTCGCAAAGATAATCGGGAAAAACTGGAAAAACTTTCTCTTTCTCCAGAATTAACGTCGATTTCGCTCTATCTCACTTATTCACCGAGTGATAGCGAAAAACTGAAAAAACTCCCCGGTGATCCCATATTAATGTCCATTTCGCTCTATCTCACTTATTCACCGAGATGTAAGCAAAAAATTGAAAAAACTCTCTCCTGATTCAATAATGATATTTATTTCGTTCTATCTCGCTTATTCACCGAGATAATCACGAAGGGCTGGAAAAACTCCCTCCTGCTCCCATATTAACATCCATTCCGCTCTATCTCGTTCATTCACCGAGATAATCACGAAAAACTAGAAAAACTCCCCGATCATCCCATATAAAGATCCATTTCGCTCTATCTCATTTATTCACCAACATAATCACGAAAAACTGTCAAAACTCCTTCTTGATCCCATATCAACGTCTATTTCGCTTATTTACCGTGTGCGAGACAGTACTTGTCACAAGTATAAAGAAGTACTTGTGATAAGTACAAAAAGTACTTGGGATAAGTACAAAAAAGTACTTGTGACAAGTACAAAAAAGTACTCGTGACAAGTACCAGACAGTACTTGTTACAAGTATAAGAAAGTACTCGTGACAAGTACAAGGCAATACTCGTCACAAGTATTTTTTATACGCGTCGCAAGTATTTTTTGTACTTGTCACAAGTATTTTTTATACTTGTCACAAGTATTTTTTATACTTGTCACAAGTATTTTTTATACTTGTCACAAGTATTTTTTATACTTCATGTGTGGCCGTTGTACTCATGGTGAGTACCACATTACACTCATCGCCAGTATTTTTTTATACTTCTCACAAGTGTACTGTACTCAAGTACCAGCTTGTACTTGTCACTAGTATATTTTTTTTAGAGTGTAAATTGTAATTTTTGAAGTAATTTTTAATCCTAAAAGTCTTTGTTAAAATTACGATATTAAATAGTAAAAATTATAAGCCACATAGTAAATTTTGAAATAAGATATTTCAAAATTAACGTTAATAAAAGTCTAGTCCAGGATTACGATGTTAACATCGTAAATTTTGGTAGAATTTTCTTTCCGTGTATGATTATTTAGCAAAAAATCGGAATGATTTAATTTTGCCTAATAAATTTATTTGAGAGGAATAATTTTTCTTCTCAGTGTACTGAATTATCAAGTAGAGACATACCTTGGAGCGAACGATTTTTCACAGCGTCTTGATGATCGTATGAAGAAGTATTTAAGACTGTATGAGGAAGTACTTGCTACTACGCTATTTATACTAAAAAATTGGTGGTTAACAATTGAGAGTGGGAGAATCTACGCAGTAACCTTCTTATCATGTCTTTTATTTGAGAGACTGAAACATTTGCCTATAATCCAGCAAACAAAAAAATCATTGGGAAATGATTTTTCGAGGCCTTGAAAAAGCCTTTTATTGATATCTCTCAAATAGACCTAAATTCTATTTTTGAGAGACTTATTTTTCACTTGTTTTTTTTATGAAGTAGAGACAATTTTATAGGGATAATTTTTTTGGTCTTTTCCTTAATTTCTCCTGCAAAAAACACTTGAAATTAACAAAATATAGTTTATTCGTTGTCTTTTGGAGATATTTTTGAAGCTAACAGAGACAAAAAAATTTACATAAGAGACCTTGTTTGTGGAGAGAAATGGGACTTATAAGAAAGATTATTATAATAATTTTTTAATCTGCCTCTTAGTTAATATTATTCCCAAGAAACTAGCTACAAAAACAGAAATTTACTTATCTTCTCTTATCTTTCAAGGAAGTTACTCCTCGTGAATATTTAGTACGCAGTGTTATGAAATTTAATCATCTAACCAAAGATCTTTTCCTCGATGATTTTTTTTACCTGGGAAGATATAAGAAATAATCGGCTAACATTTATGTCTTCGTAGAATCTTATACTGATCAATCTAACGAAATTCTCTTTGGCTCTCATTCATGAGAGCATAGATGAGGTAGATCACCAGAAAGCTTTCGCAAGCTCTGTCATTCGATCTTGGGTATCGTGAAAAAGAATTCTTTTCCATTTTTTTCCGGAAAGATCCGCCAGTTTGTTATTTATCAATGATTTAGGCCAAGAAATAGGTCGCAAAAAAAGGCGAAAACTACAGGAAATATCACCTTCATCGGGGTAGTCTCAGTCGTTAAAGGGTCATATCCTGAGTGTAATTCCAAATTTGCGGCGTCTCCGGATTGACAGCGATGCCACTATCGCTAGAAATGCGTTTAGTTCGATATCTAGTTCGGAAGAGCCGTTGACGAGATTTTCATCAAACGATCGACCCCTTTACTGCTCGAAGAGTTGCGTTCGGCGGCCAATTTTGTTATTGA
Source organism: Aleiodes alternator (assembly GCA_963921955.1). Taxonomy (NCBI): domain Eukaryota; kingdom Metazoa; phylum Arthropoda; class Insecta; order Hymenoptera; family Braconidae; genus Aleiodes; species Aleiodes alternator. The sequence goes on along the minus strand of OY998098.1, from coordinate 8,405,729 downwards.
AAATGTTTGAAAATGAATAAAAAACCAAATATCCATATATTTCAACAGTATATTTATTCAACCGAAAAAATTTTATATTGATTTTTTTGAAATAGTCTATTTATAAAGATGTTCGAGTAGTTTTCATAGAATAATTTTCATTTAACATTTACATTAATAGAGTCATCTGAGCCCAAAAATAAGTTGGTATTTTGCCTTGAAAATTCCCCTCATTTCCAACGATATGTTGGAAACTCCCAATAATCATGTAATCATAAACGCTGTTCTTCCTGGTCATAATATTCATTCACAGATGTCAAATAATCGTTTACTCAAGTGATCTTCGTTGAAAAAAAAAGATAACTATTGAATACATAACAGACAACATGAAGAATTTTTTCGTTTTTTTTTTCGTCCAACACATGGAGGAAATGTGAAGACAATCTCATATCTAAGAAATTTTGAGGTTGAAATATATCATAGAATTATTCGAGTTTTTTCCTCGAGGGATCTTTTATGTGATTTCAGATTTGGAAAATAAGTCGGCATTCCAGCTCAAAAATTCTCCTCATTTCCAACGATATAGAAGACTCTCAAAAACCACGTTATCATGAACACTGTTCATAATATTATATAATATTTATATTTACAAAATTTAGATATTCGTCTACTTAAACAATTTCAAAAAAAAATCGAAAATCCCACTACTCTTGCGTAATTTGGGTGTCCCAATATCCACGTAATATTAATGGTTGGCAGAATTTTATTGGCAAAATGCTTTCCCATGGAATTTTATGAACATTCAATCGTAGTCCTCTACAAAAAGGAACAAGAACGCAAACAATCGATATATCGAAAGTTGTCACGATTAAAGTGAAGTCCTCATTCCACATTGGTCAATTAAAATGTGAGTAGTATAGTACGCGTGATATACTATACTAAAAATACCTAACGGGCGCGCTGGGATATGGAATCAGGAAATTTTTTTTCCAGTTTTCCGCGATGATCTCGGTAAATAAGCGAGATAGAGCGAAATGGACGTTAATAAGGGATCAGTAAAAATGTCAATGTCTGCTCTATAAAATTCGCAGAACCATTCGCAATACTGTTGTGGAATTTTCCAGGCTACTTCCTGACGACCTAGGCAGTGTCACTGTAAAATTTCATGAGGAAATACGCCACAGAAAAAAAGTTATGAAGATTTGAAAATCGGTATTTTCATGATGGCTGATTTCCTTCGAATATTCCTTCATCCTCAATTTTCACCCATTTCCCGAGGGTGTACGGGGTTTTCCTTGGAATTTCGCAAAGAATTGAGTGGAACACACGATGATGGGGGATCCTGAAGGGCCAAAAGTCGCAATGCCTTCCACCTCAAGAAATTTCAACTCCCAATTCGCCATAGGATCGGACTTATAGGGAAAAATATGCAAAAAATGAGAAATTTTGACCTTAAAAACGTTCTATCTTCCCTCCTAATATGACGTCCCTCAAATTTCCGGTTCTGAGGGCTTCCAAACACCAATGCCTTCCACCACAAGAAATTTCAACTCTCAATTCGCCATAGGACCGGACTTATAGGAAAAAATATGCAAAAAATGAGAAATTTTGACCTTAAAAACGTTCTATCTTCCCTCCTAATGTGACATCCTTCAAACACCATTGCCTTCCCTCTCGAGCAAATTCGGCTTTTAATTCGCCATAGAACCGGACTTGTGAAAGAAAATATGCAAAAAATGAGAAATTTTGAGCTTAAAAAGCTTCCATCTTCCTTCCGAAATGCATTTTATATAGTGTAAACATATTCATGTTTAAACACCCAATATAGCTCGACACTCGCGCGAAGTGCGCGTCTCAATTCTAGTGTTATGAAATTTTGCAGGCTCTTTCAGAACGACATAGCCAGTGTCACTGCAAAATTTCATCAGGAAATACGCTGCAGAAAAAAAGATATGAAGATTTGAAAATCGGAATTTTCATGATGGCTGATTTTCTTCGAATATTCCTTCATCCTCATTTTTCACCCATTTCCCGAGGGAATACGGGGTTTTCCTTGAAATTTCGCAAAGAATTGAGTGAAACACACGATGATGGGGGATCCTGAAGGGCCAAAAGCCGCAACGATTCGGGATATCCAGTGTTTGCGGAATTTTCAGACCAAACCCAGAGGCAATGGCCTTTGCTCTATGAAAATGACCATTTCCGCTCCATCGAATCTTCAGAATCGTTTGCGATACTGTTATGAAATTTTGCAGGCTCTTTCAGGATGACATAGGCAGTGTCACTGTGAAATTTCATCAGGAAATATGCCACAGAAGAAAAGTTATGAAGATTTGAAAATCGGGATTTTCATGATGGCTAATTTCCCTCGAATATTCCTTCATCCTCATTTTTCACCCATTTCCCGAGGGAATACGGGGTTTTCCTTGAAATTTCGCAAAGAATTGAGTGAAACACACGATGATGGGGGATCCTGAAGGGCCAAAAGCCGCAACGATTCGGGATATCCAGTGTTTGCGGAATTTTCAGACCAAACCCAGAGGCAATGGCCTTTGCTCTATGAAAATGACCATTTCCGCTCCATCGAATCTTCAGAATCGTTTGCGATACTGTTATGAAATTTTGCAGGCTCTTTCAGGATGACATAGGCAGTGTCACTGTGAAATTTCATCAGGAAATATGCCACAGAAGAAAAGTTATGAAGATTTGAAAATCGGGATTTTCATGATGGCTAATTTCCCTCGAATATTCCTTCATCCTCATTTTTCACCCATTTCCCGAGGGAATACGGGGTTTTCCTTGAAATTTCGCAAAGAATTGAGTGAAACACACGATGATGGGGGATCCTGAAGGGCCAAAAGCCGCAACGATTCGGGATATCCAGTGTTTGCGGAATTTTCAGACCAAACCCAGAGGCAATGGCCTTTGCTCTATGAAAATGACCATTTCCGCTCCATCGAATCTTCAGAATCGTTTGCGATACTGTTATGAAATTTTGCAGGCTCTTTCAGGATGACATAGGCAGTGTCACTGTGAAATTTCATCAGGAAATATGCCACAGAAGAAAAGTTATGAAGATTTGAAAATCGGGATTTTCATGATGGCTAATTTCCCTCGAATATTCCTTCATCCTCATTTTTCACCCATTTCCCGAGGGAATACGGGGTTTTCCTTGAAATTTCGCAAAGAATTGAGTGAAACACACGATGATGGGGGATCCTGAAGGGCCAAAAGCCGCAACGATTCGGGATATCCAGTGTTTGCGGAATTTTCAGACCAAACCCAGAGGCAATGGCCTTTGCTCTATGAAAATGACCATTTCCGCTCCATCGAATCTTCAGAATCGTTTGCGATACTGTTATGAAATTTTGCAGGCTCTTTCAGGATGACATAGGCAGTGTCACTGTGAAATTTCATCAGGAAATATGCCACAGAAGAAAAGTTATGAAGATTTGAAAATCGGGATTTTCATGATGGCTAATTTCCCTCGAATATTCCTTCATCCTCATTTTTCACCCATTTCCCGAGGGAATACGGGGTTTTCCTTGAAATTTCGCAAAGAATTGAGTGAAACACACGATGATGGGGGATCCTGAAGGGCCAAAAGCCGCAACGATTCGGGATATCCAGTGTTTGCGGAATTTTCAGACCAAACCCAGAGGCAATGGCCTTTGCTCTATGAAAATGACCATTTCCGCTCCATCGAATCTTCAGAATCGTTTGCGATACTGTTATGAAATTTTGCAGGCTCTTTCAGGATGACATAGGCAGTGTCACTGTGAAATTTCATCAGGAAATATGCCACAGAAGAAAAGTTATGAAGATTTGAAAATCGGGATTTTCATGATGGCTAATTTCCCTCGAATATTCCTTCATCCTCATTTTTCACCCATTTCCCGAGGGAATACGGGGTTTTCCTTGAAATTTCGCAAAGAATTGAGTGAAACACACGATGATGGGGGATCCTGAAGGGCCAAAAGCCGCAACGATTCGGGATATCCAGTGTTTGCGGAATTTTCAGACCAAACCCAGAGGCAATGGCCTTTGCTCTATGAAAATGACCATTTCCGCTCCATCGAATCTTCAGAATCGTTTGCGATACTGTTATGAAATTTTGCAGGCTCTTTCAGGATGACATAGGCAGTGTCACTGTGAAATTTCATCAGGAAATATGCCACAGAAGAAAAGTTATGAAGATTTGAAAATCGGGATTTTCATGATGGCTAATTTCCCTCGAATATTCCTTCATCCTCATTTTTCACCCATTTCCCGAGGGAATACGGGGTTTTCCTTGAAATTTCGCAAAGAATTGAGTGAAACACACGATGATGGGGGATCCTGAAGGGCCAAAAGCCGCAACGATTCGGGATATCCAGTGTTTGCGGAATTTTCAGACCAAACCCAGAGGCAATGGCCTTTGCTCTATGAAAATGACCATTTCCGCTCCATCGAATCTTCAGAATCGTTTGCGATACTGTTATGAAATTTTGCAAGCTCTTTCAGGACGACATAGGCAGTGTCACTGTAAAATTTCATTAGGAAATACGCCACAGAAGAAAAGTTATGAAGATTTGAAAATCGGGATTTTCATGATGGCTAATTTCCCTCGAATATTCCTTCATCCTCATTTTTCACCCATTTCCCGAGGGAATACGGGGTTTTCCTTGAAATTTCGCAAAGAATTGAGTGAAACACACGATGATGGGGGATCCTGAAGGGCCAAAAGCCGCAACGATTCGGGATATCCAGTGTTTGCGGAATTTTCAGACCAAACCCAGAGGCAATGGCCTTTGCTCTATGAAAATGACCATTTCCGCTCCATCGAATCTTCAGAATCGTTTGCGATACTGTTATGAAATTTTGCAGGCTCTTTCAGGATGACATAGGCAGTGTCACTGTGAAATTTCATCAGGAAATATGCCACAGAAGAAAAGTTATGAAGATTTGAAAATCGGGATTTTCATGATGGCTAATTTCCCTCGAATATTCCTTCATCCTCATTTTTCACCCATTTCCCGAGGGAATACGGGGTTTTCCTTGAAATTTCGCAAAGAATTGAGTGAAACACACGATGATGGGGGATCCTGAAGGGCCAAAAGCCGCAACGATTCGGGATATCCAGTGTTTGCGGAATTTTCAGACCAAACCCAGAGGCAATGGCCTTTGCTCTATGAAAATGACCATTTCCGCTCCATCGAATCTTCAGAATCGTTTGCGATACTGTTATGAAATTTTGCAAGCTCTTTCAGGACGACATAGGCAGTGTCACTGTAAAATTTCATTAGGAAATACGCCACAGAAAAGAAGTTATGAAGATTTGAAATTCGGGATTTTCATGATGGCTGATTTCCTTCGAATATTCCTTCATCCTCATTTTTCACCCATTTCCCGAGGGAATACGGGGTTTTCCTTGAAATTTCGCAAAGAATTGAGTGAAACACACGATAATGGGGGATTCTGAAGGGCCAAAAGCCGCCACGATTCGGGATATCCAGTGTTTGCGGAATTTTCAGACCAAACCCAGAGGCAATGGCCTTTGCTCTATGAAAATGACCATTTCCGCTCCATCGAATCTTCAGAATCGTTTGCGATACTGTTATGAAATTTTGCAAGCTCTTTCAGGACGACATAGGCAGTGTCACTGTAAAATTTCATTAGGAAATACGCCACAGAAAAGAAGTTATGAAGATTTGAAATTCGGGATTTTCATGATGGCTGATTTCCTTCGAATATTCCTTCATCCTCATTTTTCACCCATTTCCCGAGGGAATACGGGGTTTTCCTTGGAATTTCGCAAAGAATTGAGTGAAACACACGATGATGGGGGATCCCGAAGGGCCAAAAGCCGCAACGATTCGGGATATCCAGTGTTTGCGGAATTTTCAGACCAAACCCAGAGGCAATGGCCTTTGCTCTATGAAAATGACCATTTCCGCTCCATCGAATCTTCAGAATCGTTTGCGATACTGTTATGAAATTTTGCAGGCTCTTTCAGGATGACATAGGCAGTGTCACTGTGAAATTTCATCAGGAAATATGCCACAGAAGAAAAGTTATGAAGATTTGAAAATCGGGATTTTCATGATGGCTAATTTCCCTCGAATATTCCTTCATCCTCATTTTTCACCCATTTCCCGAGGGAATACGGGGTTTTCCTTGAAATTTCGCAAAGAATTGAGTGAAACACACGATGATGGGGGATTCTGAAGGGCCAAAAGCCGCCACGATTCGGGATATCCAGTGTTTGCGGAATTTTCAGACCAAACCCAGAGGCAATGGCCTTTGCTCTATGAAAATGACCATTTCCGCTCCATCGAATCTTCAGAATCGTTTGCGATACTGTTATGAAATTTTGCAGGCTCTTTCAGGATGACATAGGCAGTGTCACTGTGAAATTTCATCAGGAAATATGCCACAGAAGAAAAGTTATGAAGATTTGAAAATCGGGATTTTCATGATGGCTAATTTCCCTCGAATATTCCTTCATCCTCATTTTTCACCCATTTCCCGAGGGAATACGGGGTTTTCCTTGAAATTTCGCAAAGAATTGAGTGAAACACACGATGATGGGGGATCCTGAAGGGCCAAAAGCCGCAACGATTCGGGATATCCAGTGTTTGCGGAATTTTCAGACCAAACCCAGAGGCAATGGCCTTTGCTCTATGAAAATGACCATTTCCGCTCCATCGAATCTTCAGAATCGTTTGCGATACTGTTATGAAATTTTGCAGGCTCTTTCAGGATGACATAGGCAGTGTCACTGTGAAATTTCATCAGGAAATATGCCACAGAAGAAAAGTTATGAAGATTTGAAAATCGGGATTTTCATGATGGCTAATTTCCCTCGAATATTCCTTCATCCTCATTTTTCACCCATTTCCCGAGGGAATACGGGGTTTTCCTTGAAATTTCGCAAAGAATTGAGTGAAACACACGATGATGGGGGATCCTGAAGGGCCAAAAGCCGCAACGATTCGGGATATCCAGTGTTTGCGGAATTTTCAGACCAAACCCAGAGGCAATGGCCTTTGCTCTATGAAAATGACCATTTCCGCTCCATCGAATCTTCAGAATCGTTTGCGATACTGTTATGAAATTTTGCAAGCTCTTTCAGGACGACATAGGCAGTGTCACTGTAAAATTTCATTAGGAAATACGCCACAGAAAAGAAGTTATGAAGATTTGAAATTCGGGATTTTCATGATGGCTGATTTCCTTCGAATATTCCTTCATCCTCATTTTTCACCCATTTCCCGAGGGAATACGGGGTTTTCCTTGAAATTTCGCAAAGAATTGAGTGAAACACACGATGATGGGGGATTCTGAAGGGCCAAAAGCCGCCACGATTCGGGATATCCAGTGTTTGCGGAATTTTCAGACCAAACCCAGAAGCAATGGCCTTTGCTCTATGAAAATGACCATTTCCGCTCCATCGAATCTTCAGAATCGTTTGCGATACTGTTATGAAATTTTGCAAGCTCTTTCAGGACGACATAGGCAGTGTCACTGTAAAATTTCATTAGGAAATACGCCACAGAAAAGAAGTTATGAAGATTTGAAATTCGGGATTTTCATGATGGCTGATTTCCTTCGAATATTCCTTCATCCTCATTTTTCACCCATTTCCCGAGGGAATACGGGGTTTTCCTTGAAATTTCGCAAAGAATTGAGTGTAACACACGATAATGGGGGATTCTGAAGGGCCAAAAGCCGCCACGATTCGGGATATCCAGTGTTTGCGGAATTTTCAGGCCAAACCCAGAGGCAATGGCCTTTGCTCTATGAAAATGCCCATTTCCGCTCTATCGAATCTTCAGAATCGTTTGCGATACTGTTATGAAATTTTGCAGGCTCTTTCAGGATGACATAGGCAGTGTCACTGTGAAATTTCATCAGGAAATATGCCACAGAAGAAAAGTTATGAAGATTTGAAAATCGGGATTTTCATGATGGCTAATTTCCCTCGAATATTCCTTCATCCTCATTTTTCACCCATTTCCCGAGGGAATACGGGGTTTTCCTTGAAATTTCGCAAAGAATTGAGTGAAACACACGATGATGGGGGATCCTGAAGGGCCAAAAGCCGCAACGATTCGGGATATCCAGTGTTTGCGGAATTTTCAGACCAAACCCATAGGCAATGGCCTTTGCTCTATGAAAATGACCATTTCCGCTCCATCGAATCTTCAGAATCGTTTGCGATACTGTTATGAAATTTTGCAAGCTCTTTCAGGACGACATAGGCAGTGTCACTGTAAAATTTCATTAGGAAATACGCCACAGAAAAGAAGTTATGAAGATTTGAAATTCGGGATTTTCATGATGGCTGATTTCCTTCGAATATTCCTTCATCCTCATTTTTCACCCATTTCCCGAGGGAATACGGGGTTTTCCTTGAAATTTCGCAAAGAATTGAGTGAAACACACGATAATGGGGGATTCTGAAGGGCCAAAAGCCGCCACGATTCGGGATATCCAGTGTTTGCGGAATTTTCAGACCAAACCCAGAGGCAATGGCCTTTGCTCTATGAAAATGACCATTTCCGCTCCATCGAATCTTCAGAATCGTTTGCGATACTGTTATGAAATTTTGCAAGCTCTTTCAGGACGACATAGGCAGTGTCACTGTAAAATTTCATTAGGAAATACGCCACAGAAAAGAAGTTATGAAGATTTGAAATTCGGGATTTTCATGATGGCTGATTTCCTTCGAATATTCCTTCATCCTCATTTTTCACCCATTTCCCGAGGGAATACGGGGTTTTCCTTGGAATTTCGCAAAGAATTGAGTGAAACACACGATGATGGGGGATCCCGAAGGGCCAAAAGCCGCAACGATTCGGGATATCCAGTGTTTGCGGAATTTTCAGACCAAACCCAGAGGCAATGGCCTTTGCTCTATGAAAATGACCATTTCCGCTCCATCGAATCTTCAGAATCGTTTGCGATACTGTTATGAAATTTTGCAGGCTCTTTCAGGATGACATAGGCAGTGTCACTGTGAAATTTCATCAGGAAATATGCCACAGAAGAAAAGTTATGAAGATTTGAAAATCGGGATTTTCATGATGGCTAATTTCCCTCGAATATTCCTTCATCCTCATTTTTCACCCATTTCCCGAGGGAATACGGGGTTTTCCTTGAAATTTCGCAAAGAATTGAGTGAAACACACGATGATGGGGGATCCTGAAGGGCCAAAAGCCGCAACGATTCGGGATATCCAGTGTTTGCGGAATTTTCAGACCAAACCCAGAGGCAATGGCCTTTGCTCTATGAAAATGACCATTTCCGCTCCATCGAATCTTCAGAATCGTTTGCGATACTGTTATGAAATTTTGCAAGCTCTTTCAGGACGACATAGGCAGTGTCACTGTGAAATTTCATCAGGAAATATGCCACAGAAGAAAAGTTATGAAGATTTGAAAATCGGGATTTTCATGATGGCTAATTTCCCTCGAATATTCCTTCATCCTCATTTTTCACCCATTTCCCGAGGGAATACGGGGTTTTCCTTGAAATTTCGCAAAGAATTGAGTGAAACACACGATGATGGGGGATCCTGAAGGGCCAAAAGCCGCAACGATTCGGGATATCCAGTGTTTGCGGAATTTTCAGACCAAACCCAGAGGCAATGGCCTTTGCTCTATGAAAATGCCCATTTCCGCTCTATCGAATCTTCAGAATCGTTTGCGATACTGTTATGAAATTTTGCAGGCTCTTTCAGGATGACATAGGCAGTGTCACTGTGAAATTTCATCAGGAAATATGCCACAGAAGAAAAGTTATGAAGATTTGAAAATTGGGATTTTCATGATGGCTAATTTCCCTCGAATATTCCTTCATCCTCATTTTTCACCCATTTCCCGAGGGAATACGGGGTTTTCCTTGAAATTTCGCAAAGAATTGAGTGAAACACACGATGATGGGGGATTCTGAAGGGCCAAAAGCCGCCACGATTCGGGATATCCAGTGTTTGCGGAATTTTCAGACCAAACCCAGAAGCAATGGCCTTTGCTCTATGAAAATGACCATTTCCGCTCCATCGAATCTTCAGAATCGTTTGCGATACTGTTATGAAATTTTGCAAGCTCTTTCAGGACGACATAGGCAGTGTCACTGTAAAATTTCATTAGGAAATACGCCACAGAAAAGAAGTTATGAAGATTTGAAATTCGGGATTTTCATGATGGCTGATTTCCTTCGAATATTCCTTCATCCTCATTTTTCACCCATTTCCCGAGGGAATACGGGGTTTTCCTTGAAATTTCGCAAAGAATTGAGTGTAACACACGATAATGGGGGATTCTGAAGGGCCAAAAGCCGCCACGATTCGGGATATCCAGTGTTTGCGGAATTTTCAGGCCAAACCCAGAGGCAATGGCCTTTGCTCTATGAAAATGCCCATTTCCGCTCTATCGAATCTTCAGAATCGTTTGCGATACTGTTATGAAATTTTGCAGGCTCTTTCAGGATGACATAGGCAGTGTCACTGTGAAATTTCATCAGGAAATATGCCACAGAAGAAAAGTTATGAAGATTTGAAAATCGGGATTTTCATGATGGCTAATTTCCCTCGAATATTCCTTCATCCTCATTTTTCACCCATTTCCCGAGGGAATACGGGGTTTTCCTTGAAATTTCGCAAAGAATTGAGTGAAACACACGATGATGGGGGATCCTGAAGGGCCAAAAGCCGCAACGATTCGGGATATCCAGTGTTTGCGGAATTTTCAGACCAAACCCATAGGCAATGGCCTTTGCTCTATGAAAATGACCATTTCCGCTCCATCGAATCTTCAGAATCGTTTGCGATACTGTTATGAAATTTTGCAAGCTCTTTCAGGACGACATAGGCAGTGTCACTGTAAAATTTCATTAGGAAATACGCCACAGAAAAGAAGTTATGAAGATTTGAAATTCGGGATTTTCATGATGGCTGATTTCCTTCGAATATTCCTTCATCCTCATTTTTCACCCATTTCCCGAGGGAATACGGGGTTTTCCTTGAAATTTCGCAAAGAATTGAGTGTAACACACGATAATGGGGGATTCTGAAGGGCCAAAAGCCGCCACGATTCGGGATATCCAGTGTTTGCGGAATTTTCAGGCCAAACCCAGAGGCAATGGCCTTTGCTCTATGAAAATGCCCATTTCCGCTCTATCGAATCTTCAGAATCGTTTGCGATACTGTTATGAAATTTTGCAGGCTCTTTCAGGATGACATAGGCAGTGTCACTGTGAAATTTCATCAGGAAATATGCCACAGAAGAAAAGTTATGAAGATTTGAAAATCGGGATTTTCATGATGGCTAATTTCCCTCGAATATTCCTTCATCCTCATTTTTCACCCATTTCCCGAGGGAATACGGGGTTTTCCTTGAAATTTCGCAAAGAATTGAGTGAAACACACGATGATGGGGGATCCTGAAGGGCCAAAAGCCGCAACGATTCGGGATATCCAGTGTTTGCGGAATTTTCAGACCAAACCCATAGGCAATGGCCTTTGCTCTATGAAAATGACCATTTCCGCTCCATCGAATCTTCAGAATCGTTTGCGATACTGTTATGAAATTTTGCAAGCTCTTTCAGGACGACATAGGCAGTGTCACTGTAAAATTTCATTAGGAAATACGCCACAGAAAAGAAGTTATGAAGATTTGAAATTCGGGATTTTCATGATGGCTGATTTCCTTCGAATATTCCTTCATCCTCATTTTTCACCCATTTCCCGAGGGAATACGGGGTTTTCCTTGGAATTTCGCAAAGAATTGAGTGAAACACACGATGATGGGGGATCCCGAAGGGCCAAAAGCCGCAACGATTCGGGATATCCAGTGTTTGCGGAATTTTCAGACCAAACCCAGAGGCAATGGCCTTTGCTCTATGAAAATGACCATTTCCGCTCCATCGAATCTTCAGAATCGTTTGCGATACTGTTATGAAATTTTGCAAGCTCTTTCAGGACGACATAGGCAGTGTCACTGTGAAATTTCATCAGGAAATATGCCACAGAAGAAAAGTTATGAAGATTTGAAAATCGGGATTTTCATGATGGCTAATTTCCCTCGAATATTCCTTCATCCTCATTTTTCACCCATTTCCCGAGGGAATACGGGGTTTTCCTTGAAATTTCGCAAAGAATTGAGTGAAACACACGATGATGGGGGATCCTGAAGGGCCAAAAGCCGCAACGATTCGGGATATCCAGTGTTTGCGGAATTTTCAGACCAAACCCAGAGGCAATGGCCTTTGCTCTATGAAAATGCCCATTTCCGCTCTATCGAATCTTCAGAATCGTTTGCGATACTGTTATGAAATTTTGCAGGCTCTTTCAGGATGACATAGGCAGTGTCACTGTGAAATTTCATCAGGAAATATGCCACAGAAGAAAAGTTATGAAGATTTGAAAATTGGGATTTTCATGATGGCTAATTTCCCTCGAATATTCCTTCATCCTCATTTTTCACCCATTTCCCGAGGGAATACGGGGTTTTCCTTGAAATTTCGCAAAGAATTGAGTGAAACACACGATGATGGGGGATTCTGAAGGGCCAAAAGCCGCCACGATTCGGGATATCCAGTGTTTGCGGAATTTTCAGACCAAACCCAGAAGCAATGGCCTTTGCTCTATGAAAATGACCATTTCCGCTCCATCGAATCTTCAGAATCGTTTGCGATACTGTTATGAAATTTTGCAAGCTCTTTCAGGACGACATAGGCAGTGTCACTGTAAAATTTCATTAGGAAATACGCCACAGAAAAGAAGTTATGAAGATTTGAAATTCGGGATTTTCATGATGGCTGATTTCCTTCGAATATTCCTTCATCCTCATTTTTCACCCATTTCCCGAGGGAATACGGGGTTTTCCTTGAAATTTCGCAAAGAATTGAGTGTAACACACGATAATGGGGGATTCTGAAGGGCCAAAAGCCGCCACGATTCGGGATATCCAGTGTTTGCGGAATTTTCAGGCCAAACCCAGAGGCAATGGCCTTTGCTCTATGAAAATGCCCATTTCCGCTCTATCGAATCTTCAGAATCGTTTGCGATACTGTTATGAAATTTTGCAGGCTCTTTCAGGATGACATAGGCAGTGTCACTGTGAAATTTCATCAGGAAATATGCCACAGAAGAAAAGTTATGAAGATTTGAAAATCGGGATTTTCATGATGGCTAATTTCCCTCGAATATTCCTTCATCCTCATTTTTCACCCATTTCCCGAGGGAATACGGGGTTTTCCTTGAAATTTCGCAAAGAATTGAGTGAAACACACGATGATGGGGGATCCTGAAGGGCCAAAAGCCGCAACGATTCGGGATATCCAGTGTTTGCGGAATTTTCAGACCAAACCCATAGGCAATGGCCTTTGCTCTATGAAAATGACCATTTCCGCTCCATCGAATCTTCAGAATCGTTTGCGATACTGTTATGAAATTTTGCAAGCTCTTTCAGGACGACATAGGCAGTGTCACTGTGAAATTTCATCAGGAAATATGCCACAGAAGAAAAGTTATGAAGATTTGAAAATCGGGATTTTCATGATGGCTAATTTCCCTCGAATATTCCTTCATCCTCATTTTTCACCCATTTCCCGAGGGAATACGGGGTTTTCCTTGAAATTTCGCAAAGAATTGAGTGAAACACACGATGATGGGGGATCCTGAAGGGCCAAAAGCCGCAACGATTCGGGATATCCAGTGTTTGCGGAATTTTCAGACCAAACCCAGAGGCAATGGCCTTTGCTCTATGAAAATGCCCATTTCCGCTCTATCGAATCTTCAGAATCGTTTGCGATACTGTTATGAAATTTTGCAGGCTCTTTCAGGATGACATAGGCAGTGTCACTGTGAAATTTCATCAGGAAATATGCCACAGAAGAAAAGTTATGAAGATTTGAAAATTGGGATTTTCATGATGGCTAATTTCCCTCGAATATTCCTTCATCCTCATTTTTCACCCATTTCCCGAGGGAATACGGGGTTTTCCTTGAAATTTCGCAAAGAATTGAGTGAAACACACGATGATGGGGGATTCTGAAGGGCCAAAAGCCGCCACGATTCGGGATATCCAGTGTTTGCGGAATTTTCAGACCAAACCCAGAAGCAATGGCCTTTGCTCTATGAAAATGACCATTTCCGCTCCATCGAATCTTCAGAATCGTTTGCGATACTGTTATGAAATTTTGCAAGCTCTTTCAGGACGACATAGGCAGTGTCACTGTAAAATTTCATTAGGAAATACGCCACAGAAAAGAAGTTATGAAGATTTGAAATTCGGGATTTTCATGATGGCTGATTTCCTTCGAATATTCCTTCATCCTCATTTTTCACCCATTTCCCGAGGGAATACGGGGTTTTCCTTGAAATTTCGCAAAGAATTGAGTGTAACACACGATAATGGGGGATTCTGAAGGGCCAAAAGCCGCCACGATTCGGGATATCCAGTGTTTGCGGAATTTTCAGGCCAAACCCAGAGGCAATGGCCTTTGCTCTATGAAAATGCCCATTTCCGCTCTATCGAATCTTCAGAATCGTTTGCGATACTGTTATGAAATTTTGCAGGCTCTTTCAGGATGACATAGGCAGTGTCACTGTGAAATTTCATCAGGAAATATGCCACAGAAGAAAAGTTATGAAGATTTGAAAATCGGGATTTTCATGATGGCTAATTTCCCTCGAATATTCCTTCATCCTCATTTTTCACCCATTTCCCGAGGGAATACGGGGTTTTCCTTGAAATTTCGCAAAGAATTGAGTGAAACACACGATGATGGGGGATCCTGAAGGGCCAAAAGCCGCAACGATTCGGGATATCCAGTGTTTGCGGAATTTTCAGACCAAACCCATAGGCAATGGCCTTTGCTCTATGAAAATGACCATTTCCGCTCCATCGAATCTTCAGAATCGTTTGCGATACTGTTATGAAATTTTGCAAGCTCTTTCAGGACGACATAGGCAGTGTCACTGTAAAATTTCATTAGGAAATACGCCACAGAAAAGAAGTTATGAAGATTTGAAATTCGGGATTTTCATGATGGCTGATTTCCTTCGAATATTCCTTCATCCTCATTTTTCACCCATTTCCCGAGGGAATACGGGGTTTTCCTTGAAATTTCGCAAAGAATTGAGTGTAACACACGATAATGGGGGATTCTGAAGGGCCAAAAGCCGCCACGATTCGGGATATCCAGTGTTTGCGGAATTTTCAGGCCAAACCCAGAGGCAATGGCCTTTGCTCTATGAAAATGCCCATTTCCGCTCTATCGAATCTTCAGAATCGTTTGCGATACTGTTATGAAATTTTGCAGGCTCTTTCAGGATGACATAGGCAGTGTCACTGTGAAATTTCATCAGGAAATATGCCACAGAAGAAAAGTTATGAAGATTTGAAAATCGGGATTTTCATGATGGCTAATTTCCCTCGAATATTCCTTCATCCTCATTTTTCACCCATTTCCCGAGGGAATACGGGGTTTTCCTTGAAATTTCGCAAAGAATTGAGTGAAACACACGATGATGGGGGATCCTGAAGGGCCAAAAGCCGCAACGATTCGGGATATCCAGTGTTTGCGGAATTTTCAGACCAAACCCATAGGCAATGGCCTTTGCTCTATGAAAATGACCATTTCCGCTCCATCGAATCTTCAGAATCGTTTGCGATACTGTTATGAAATTTTGCAAGCTCTTTCAGGACGACATAGGCAGTGTCACTGTAAAATTTCATTAGGAAATACGCCACAGAAAAGAAGTTATGAAGATTTGAAATTCGGGATTTTCATGATGGCTGATTTCCTTCGAATATTCCTTCATCCTCATTTTTCACCCATTTCCCGAGGGAATACGGGGTTTTCCTTGAAATTTCGCAAAGAATTGAGTGTAACACACGATAATGGGGGATTCTGAAGGGCCAAAAGCCGCCACGATTCGGGATATCCAGTGTTTGCGGAATTTTCAGGCCAAACCCAGAGGCAATGGCCTTTGCTCTATGAAAATGCCCATTTCCGCTCTATCGAATCTTCAGAATCGTTTGCGATACTGTTATGAAATTTTGCAGGCTCTTTCAGGATGACATAGGCAGTGTCACTGTGAAATTTCATCAGGAAATATGCCACAGAAGAAAAGTTATGAAGATTTGAAAATCGGGATTTTCATGATGGCTAATTTCCCTCGAATATTCCTTCATCCTCATTTTTCACCCATTTCCCGAGGGAATACGGGGTTTTCCTTGAAATTTCGCAAAGAATTGAGTGAAACACACGATGATGGGGGATCCTGAAGGGCCAAAAGCCGCAACGATTCGGGATATCCAGTGTTTGCGGAATTTTCAGACCAAACCCATAGGCAATGGCCTTTGCTCTATGAAAATGACCATTTCCGCTCCATCGAATCTTCAGAATCGTTTGCGATACTGTTATGAAATTTTGCAAGCTCTTTCAGGACGACATAGGCAGTGTCACTGTAAAATTTCATTAGGAAATACGCCACAGAAAAGAAGTTATGAAGATTTGAAATTCGGGATTTTCATGATGGCTGATTTCCTTCGAATATTCCTTCATCCTCATTTTTCACCCATTTCCCGAGGGAATACGGGGTTTTCCTTGAAATTTCGCAAAGAATTGAGTGTAACACACGATAATGGGGGATTCTGAAGGGCCAAAAGCCGCCACGATTCGGGATATCCAGTGTTTGCGGAATTTTCAGGCCAAACCCAGAGGCAATGGCCTTTGCTCTATGAAAATGCCCATTTCCGCTCTATCGAATCTTCAGAATCGTTTGCGATACTGTTATGAAATTTTGCAGGCTCTTTCAGGATGACATAGGCAGTGTCACTGTGAAATTTCATCAGGAAATATGCCACAGAAGAAAAGTTATGAAGATTTGAAAATCGGGATTTTCATGATGGCTAATTTCCCTCGAATATTCCTTCATCCTCATTTTTCACCCATTTCCCGAGGGAATACGGGGTTTTCCTTGAAATTTCGCAAAGAATTGAGTGAAACACACGATGATGGGGGATCCTGAAGGGCCAAAAGCCGCAACGATTCGGGATATCCAGTGTTTGCGGAATTTTCAGACCAAACCCATAGGCAATGGCCTTTGCTCTATGAAAATGACCATTTCCGC
The DNA here is from genome assembly GCA_963921955.1 of Aleiodes alternator. NCBI lineage: Eukaryota > Metazoa > Arthropoda > Insecta > Hymenoptera > Braconidae > Aleiodes > Aleiodes alternator. The sequence continues at coordinate 8,388,624 of OY998098.1, read as the reverse complement.
TCCATCGAATCTTCAGAATCGTTTGCGATACTGTTATGAAATTTTGCAAGCTCTTTCAGGATGACATAGGCAGTGTCACTGTAAAATTTCATCAGGAAATACGCCACATAAAAAAAGTTATGAAGATTTGAAAATCGGGATTTTCATGATGGCAAATTTCCTTCGGTTATTCCTTCATCCTCATTTTTCACCCATTTCCCGAGGGAATACGGGGTTTTCCTTGAAATTTCGCAAAGAATTGAGTGAAACACACGATGATGGGTGATTCTGAAGGGCCAAAAGCCGCAACGATTCGGGATATCCAGTATCCGCGGAATTTTCTCAGTTTTTCTCGATTATCTCGGTAAATAAGCGAGATAGAGCGAAATAGATATTAATATGGAGTCAGGAAAACGTTTTCTCAGTTTTTCGCGATTATTCTTCATAAAAAGGAACAAGACCGCAAACAATCGATGTATCGAAAGTGGTCACGAATAAAGTGAAGTCCTCTTCCTCATTGGTCAGTTAAATTATGAGTAGTATAGTACGCGTAATATACCATACTAAAGATAACTAACGGGCGTGCTGTAGCGCGCCATCGGTCTCGTTTACAATAAAATGAATAACACAAGAATTCTTAATAAATTTTCATTTATAGCAATACTAGGGAGTTCAACGCACGCTTCGTTAACAGTTAGTCTATTTTCCATGGAGCTTTCAGAAATTTATCATCGAAAAATGTATGTTCACTACAATTTCACTGTATTAATTAATATGTTTAATATGTTAGGTAATAATATGTTATTACCTAACAAGAGCGGTAGAGTACTTTTCTGACGAGTTTGAGTTTGCAAAACAAGCCGAAGGCGAGTTTTGTAATTACACGAGTCTGAAAATCTTTACCGCACGTGTAAGGTACTGTTTTTCTACGCCCAATGTGTGGAAAGTGCCACTGACAGCACGCGTAACTTGCGGAAAAGTACTTTACCGCCCTTGTTAGGTAATGTGCTTTCAAAAAAATTCATAACTTTTACACGAGGTATGAAAAAAATTCAAAATTTTGCATACAGTTGCTTCATGAATTGGTGAACCTTGAAAAAAATTTCATTGGATTCTTACATTTTTCAATTTTGATAAAATAGCTGTAGATAGTATATTTCCGGACGAGAGAGACAGAGTTTTTCAAGGAGTGTGAAGTTGGCGCCCGAGCCGAAGGCGAGGGATGCCAATCACACGACTTGAAAAACTCTGTCTTTCATGTCGGGAACATAGTTTTTCTTTAGTGATTTTACGTTCTCAAGTTCGAGAAAGGGTTTTTTCCAGGCTAGCCTGGAAAAAATTTTTTCTCGAGCGTGTGAACGTAGCAACAGTAATGAAAAAATCTTTAAACTGTCTCGGTCCTTTTCATAACTATCAATTTACTGAGTATTTTTCGAAAAAAAACCGGGCAATTCCCTTCAAGAATTTCACATTTGCGCCATCTAGCAGTGTTTTTACAAACTCAACCATCAGAATCATCTTATCGACATGGTACTCTTCGATTCGAGACTCAAAATTTGATTATTCAAGATGGCGGTATTCAATTCAAAACTTCTCCGCCACCTCTTTTCCACACAGAAAAAAAAGACACAAAGACAGAAGAAAAGAAATTTGAGGTTATAGTGAAATATTTCCCACGAGATCGAATAAAAATCAAACAATGAAGTCTCGAAAATTGAATAAAAAGAAGAAGGCTCCAATTCAAAAAACCCGTAAGCAATTACGCAAAGAGAAACGTCTCGAGAAAAAGGTGAATCGAGCTCAGTATCACAGTCAGAAGAAGCAAACACCTGGTAAATTCGTTTTAAAGCCCAAAACTTCGGAGAATGAAGTGTCCGAAGTCGATGATGACATTGAATTGAAGAAAATAAATGCGAGCATACTAAAATCCCAAATGAAAGAGCAGAAACAGCAGAGAATTGCCGAAGAAAATGAGAGAAAACGTAAAAATCAATTGTTAAAAGACAACGAGAGTGAGGACCGCATGATTCAACAAATGGAGAAGAAATTGAAATTGAATAAACGAAAGAGCAAAGCAACACCGAAATCCTTTGCCGCTGATGGACTAGATTATTTGCTTGATTTTTGTAACGACGAGAATCGAAAATTGGCAGTTGAAACTGAAAGACAATTATTGGGAGAAGATGCTGGTTCTGATTTCGAGGAAGATTTCGCTATGATGACGGGCAAAGACCTTGAAGCTGATGCTGAGGCTTTGGCTGACAATTCTGATGATTCTTCAGGTTCTGAAGATGCTGATGAGGAAGAGAGTATTGATGCTTCTGATAATTCCAGAGAATCTGCGGCTTTTTCGTCAGATGACAATTCTGCTGATTCCGAAGAAGAAGGAGAAGAAGATGAAGAAGCATCATTTGATGATGCAGAATCCGGAAAAACCCTCCAAAAAGAGGCGCAGGTCAATGATTCATCTCAAATCACCCAGAATTCAGAAGAAGACACGTGGGAGGACATTTACGGAAGAAAACGTGACAAATCTGGGAACATTCTTCCATCCACTGGAAAATACATTCCTCCAGCAGCTCGACTGAAGTCCCTGGAGTCTTCCACAAAAGAGGACATAAAAACCCAACGTCTTAGAAAGCAACTAAAAGGTTTAATAAACCGTTTAGCAGAGCACAATATGCACACGATTGCAAATGAGATCGACGAGCTCTACATGTCGAACAGCAGAAACAACATGAACGAGTTGCTGTCCAAGCTCATGATGGAGTCAATAGTCGCACCAGTAATGACTCCAGATCGACTGATAGCCGAGCACATGATGCTCATTGCTATTCTTCATGCCAACGTTGGCACAGAAGTCGGCGCACATTTTTTGTTGTCTCTAGTGAGGAGACTCGACGAAATGATGAAGAGTCATCAACAAGTAGAGAACAAGGAACTCGATAATTTGATACTGATGATCTCGCATTTGTACAATTTCAAGGTTTTTGGAGCACAATTGTTGTATGAAATACTTGAGAAATTGTGTGAAAAATTTGGGGAAAAGGAAATTGAGATTATTCTTGTGATATTGAGGACTGTTGGATTTTTGCTGAGAAAAGATGATCCATTGGCACTCAAGGAGCTGATAATGAAGCTGCAGCAAAAGGCGGCAACTGCTAAATCGATGAATTCTAGGGTTCAGTTTATGCTGAATGTTTTGATGGCTATTAAGAATAATAATATGAGCAAGATACCGCAGTTTGATCCAGCACATACGGAGCACTTGAAGAAGATGCTGAGGAGCTTTTTGAGAAAGGGAAATGTTGTTACGCAGTTTAATATCACTTTGGAGGATTTACTGAAGGTGGATGAGAGGGGAAAGTGGTGGATTGTTGGCTCTGCATGGACGGGAAATGTTGGAGCTGCTAAAAGTAGTGGTGGAGAGACTGTTGATAAACCTTTGTACAGTCAGAAGATTTTAGAACTTGCTAGGAAACAGAGGATGAACACGGATGTGAGAAGAAATATTTTCTGTATTCTGATGACTGCTGAGGATTTTATGGATGCTTTTGAGAAAATTCATCATTTGGGACTGAAGGATCAACAGGCGAGAGAGATTATATACGTTCTTATGGATTGTTGTCTTCAAGAAAAGACATTCAATCCTTATTATGCAGTTTTAGCACAGAAATTTTGTGATTATGATCGAAAAAATCAGGTAAATTGAGGGCGAAGGGGAGGGAGGGGAGAGGTGAGATTGGATAAATCGATATTTTTATAATGATAATGATATTAGCACCAATCTAACAATTTTTTGCATTCTTTTAAAATCAAATAGATTATTATGAGAAAAAATTCAAAGAATTTGCAATTTCATTTTTTCGAATGTTTTACGTGTGCATATTTTTTATTTTTTAGAAATAATTTATTTGGAGAGAAATAAAAATTTGATAGAAATTGTTCGATCACTATCTCACTCAATTTCTAAGATATTATCAAAAAAGTGGCAGAAAATGTAGATTTATTTAGCTTGGAAAATAAGTGAGATGGAGCGATTTTGCAAGAAAGGTTGAGGTAAAATCGCGCTATCTTGTTTAATCTCCGAGATATTCTTGAAAAAATGATACAAAAAATAGATTTATCCTGTTTTACCCCTTTTTTTTGTAAAATATTTTGGGAAATGAGCGAAATGAAGCGATTTCTCCTTATTTCTCAAGATATTCTCGAAAAATTGTACGTTCCATCTTTTTGCAATTTAAATTAAGGAATTTTAATTCAGAAAAATGCTAATGCCTTTTTTTTTCTTTTCAGATGACTCTACAATATTCATTATGGGATAAATTAAAGGCTCTAGACGATTATTCCAACATTCAACTGCGGAATTTAGCAAAATTCTTGAGTCACTTGTTTCTCGAAAAAGCATTGCCATTATCAGTTTTAAAAACCGTACAATTTGGTGAATTGGATAAGCCAACGATGCGATTAATACGACAAATAATGCTTGGTTTACTTCTACATGAAAATACAGAAGAGTGTCTGCAGGTTTTTGAAAGAATATCATTGTCACAACAATTACAAACATTTAGAGAAGGTCTCAGGCTCTTTATAAGTCATTTTCTCATTAAAAATGCTGATTCAAAACCATTGCCAGAGAGTCAAGTGCAGAGGTTGAAAGATCGAGCTGAGTTGATAGATAGAATTCTTTTAACTCGCGTATCAAGAACTGTTCTCTGACAAAATAAGTAATTTCATAAGACAATTTTCCTCGTTCTTAGAAATTACTTAATATATATTTTTCAAGAGATTATATATATTTGTAAATTGATAAGAAAAATTTATATTTTATTAAAAAATTTCAATTAAAAAATATTTTAGTCATCATCGTGGAAATTTATGAAAAACAAAAATTACTTATTTAATTAATTCGAGAAAAAAATTAATTAAAGTCCAACTGCTTTCAGGCAAGTCTTGAAACTGGTCTCGAATTTGTTATCGAGTTTTCCGGAACATCCGTAGCCACCAAAACGATGAATACGAGCGTAATCCTCACAGTCAATCTTACCATCATTATTACAATCCTGAAAAAAAAAAACAAGAAAAAATTATTGAGTTTAAATCGAATTGAATGAATTTAAATTGATAGGAATTAATTTGAATTCGTAGATGTGATGCAAAATAGATGCAAATGTAAATTTACCTGGGCAAATCTATTCATGTATCCCTGAACGGCCCCTGCGGCACAGAATGGATCATTCACGCATCTGGCCCATGCTGAAAAATGATTAATCAATTTAGTAGTGAAGAGATAAAACTGGATTGAATTTTTTCAATTTACTTTTTTTTATGAATATCTTGAAAACTAAGCGAGATACGATAATTTTTTCTTTTTTGTAGAGAATTTTAGGAGCTCCGGAAAGGATCAGTTCCAAAATTGCTCTATCTCGTTTAGTTTCCAAGAATATTCTCAATAAGTTATTGACAGGAAAAGTCAACAATTATTTTTTGTCAATTGTCTTTTTCTTTGAGAATATCTTGGGAATTCAGGGAGATATGGCCTTTTTGCTTTAATCATCTTTTGAAGAAATCCACAAAAAAAAATCGAGCGAAATCGCTCGATTTCGTTTAGTCTCCGGGATATTTCCAGAGAAATATTGAAAAGGAAAATCAATTTTTCTTTTAGAAAATATCTGGGAAATTAAGGGGGATACGTTCTTTTTGCTCTATTATCCTTAATTTCCGAGATATTCTTAGAAGACCAAATCTCAATTGATTAAGTTCCTTTAGCAAAAGTAGTAACGAACCTCCGTTGGCATTTGGATCCTCGTTATTGAGTGTAGGCTTTCCAGAATCAGCCCAGTAGCTCCAAGTGATGGCAAATGGTCCACAGATATCACCAGAACATCCACTTTGTGTATCACAACCAGAAGCTGCCTCGCACAAACAACCGAAGCACTTCCTATCGATCTGCTGTTGCGTTACTTGTTGAGGTTCTTGACCCAGTGCAATTTGCACTTTAACAAAATAATGAAATTAATATATTTTCCTCGTTATACTGGAAGAAATTGGAAAGAGTGGAGAGTAAATGGATAAAGCAGTAAAAGTAAGTAGCTACACAGGAAAAAAGAACATATATATATTTTTCTCATTAAGATGTCTCATGAGATGAAACCACGCAAATAACTCTTTGCAGATTTTTTTTTTATTTTGTGAATTAAATAATTTAGTATCGAAAAAGTGAAATAGAATAAAATAGTTTTTTTTTGTAATTTTTTGAGAATATTTCGGGAGTTAAGCGAGATAAAGCGATTTTGCATGAATCCTTTCTTGTAGAGAATTTCAAAAAGGCTACACTCAAGGATTCGGACAGAATCACTTTATCTTCCATAGTTCCCGAGATATTCTTGAAAAAATGACTCTAAAAAATCGATTTCTCCTTTTTTTTCGTCTCTTCGTAATTCTCTTCCATCATTTTTTTTAGAATGTTTTTGAAACTAAGCGAGATAGAGTGGACTTCTGAGAATCCCTTTTTTGTCGCACTTGAAATTCCCTACAATAAATAATTCAGTCAAAATCGCTCTATCTCGCTTAGCTTCCGAGATATTTTACAAAGAAAAAAAGGATGAAATAGTGCAAAAATTAAAAAAAGAGCAAAAATCGACTCTTTTTTTTTCTTAAAAAGAAAAAAAAAATATCTCGGAAACTAAATGAGATACAGCAATTTTGCATCAATCCTTTTCTTAGTAGAAAATTTCAGAAGCTACAAAGAAAAGATTCGAGTAAAATTGTGTTATCTCGCTATACATTCCAAGATATTCTTTAAAAAAATCACAAAAAATCGATCTACTATCGCATTCCGATTGCAATTTGCGCTTCACAATGATAATAAAATTAATAAATTCATCTCATTAACATTTCAATAACACATATAGAACACTGAAGAATTGATCTGTACAATTGTTCTATTTTAATATTCATCAATTTTTTATTTATTTTTTCATCCTTCGCGATTCTCCTAATCCTATTATATCTTTATTCATGCATCTTCGTGAATAAAGAATGAAAAACGAAACAAAACGTGAATTGCCTTCCAAATTACTGCGTTTGCAATGTTATTTTTTTTTCTTTTATTGATATTGTGATATGTTCCACAGGGAAATAACGCAAACGAGAATAGAATAATGATTTTTACATTAGAATTTCGATAAATAAATCGTTCTTTGTGCTGAGTAATGGGGAAAAAAGAATTTCATCTTAGGAACAAAAGGGCGTAAGTCCTATGCTCATGCACAATACTTAAGCCCCTTTGTTTTTAAGGCAACGAAATCAAACAAGTTCGCATTCCTTCACGAACTCATATCATTGCCTCAGGAATAAAGGGGCGTAAGTGCAATTCTTATGCATGAAACTTACGCCCCTTTATTTCTAAGGCAATGATATCTGAGATCCTGGGGAAAAGAGGATACCCTTGAACTTGTTCGATGCCTCCGGCTGGTTATTCGAAAATAGAATTGGAAATGATTACATTGTGAAAACCGGATCCTCGTAATTTTTTAGTATCTCAATGCTCTTTTTATTCTTTTTTTTTCTTCCATTTTATTTATTTAAGGACATTTATGGATAAGATTTGTGTGATATGTGGGGAGATGACGCAGTCCTTACACCCACGCAATTTCGGAATATTAATTATATATTGGAAAACTTTTTGAATTAAATCGATATTTCGTTGAAATAATAGGAAATTTCGTCATTTTTTTTTTGTGGAATAGATTTGATTCAATTACGAAATGAGACATTGACATAGTTTCCAACTTTTTTTTTTCGAAATTTCAAGAAAAAATGGAAATTAAATTCAAGACAAATCGGTTTTTTCGGAGGATTCTGAAGAGAATAGTGCGGAAAATTAGCGGGATAAAGCGATTTTTCGGGAATCTTCTGTATTCGAAGGGAATTTCGATAACTACAAGCAAGGATTGAATAGAAATGGCTCTATCTCACTTAGTTTCCAAATTATTCTAAGATTAAAAATGGGAGAAAATAACGAAACAGTAAAACAAACGCAAAAATCTCAATTTTTTTATCATTTTTTAGAGTATCTCGGAAACTAAGCGAGATAGCACCATTTTCCTCTTATCCTATATCAAAGCCCTTAAATTTCTCTACAGAAAAAAACAATCGAAATCGTTCTATCTCGTTTAGTTTCCGAAATATTTTCGAAATCCTACAAAAAAAAATCCATCTTCTTTCACGTTTTCTTTTAATTCGAAATTCAACTAATTCGAAATTTCGAAAAAAAAAAAATTAAAGAATTATTTTCGTTGTTCTATTCCCAGTAAAATAATCAAGAAACGGTTGATGAGGTTCATTGATCCTCGAGAAGAAGCGAAACTCAATTATTCATGATCATTAATCATTAAAAATCCAGAGGAAGTCATCGACGTAAAAAAAAAAATTAATAAATTTGTTTTCGAAATTAAATTTGGAAAACTCACCAAAAGCGCAGAAGACGATAAAAATCGTGATTCTCGAATCCATTGTAAAAATTCCAATTTTCCCTATTTTATTTATAAAAAAAAAAATATTAATGACTCTTGATGTGTCCACTCGCAGCAGTTTCTTATAACTGTTCACCGGTTAGCAAAGGACCTCGACTTTATATAGCGTGAATATCTGCTCAATGACAAGACGTCATCTCAAGTGGGGAATTCAAGAGCGCAGTGGCAATTACACACACTGTTGATCTTCAGGTAGGAAAAACGAGTGGACACAAATATGAGAAGAAAAAAGAAGCAAACAACAACAACAGGCAAAAGAGAAAAAGAAAGAAAATAAAAATGAAAACTGATCCTTTGTACCTATTTTAGGAAAATGCGCTGTCAAATGTATAAATTATAAATCGTGACACACATGTATTTTCGAAAAAACAAAAACAAAAAAAAAAATTTCGAATGTAAGAAGAAAAAGACATTTTTTTCTTTCATCCTTTTAATTTATGTCCAGATAAGAAATTCTCGGTAGTAATTTAATTGCACGCGAAATAAAAACATTTGTAGATAAATATCTGTAAAATCCCGGGGATTATATAAGTTTTGAAATAAGAAGGTAACATCCTTGTTCTAATGAATTTTTCGAATACTACATTTTTTTTTGTTTTTTTGAAATCGAAGAAACTAAAGTGATTCATTGTTCTCGTTAATTGACTTTTTTTTTTGGTTTCAAACTTATTTGTTTCGAACTTGGTATTAATCACAACTGGATTGAGCACACAAAGAGCTTAATTACGAGTTATTTGTTAAGACATAATTGCCTGAGGTTCTTGTTTTTTTTTTGACGGAAATAATTGAGACATTGGAATTAGAAACAATTAATACGTATTTATTTCGAAATTAAAAGACGAATGAGCTTATTTAGATTTTATTGAATGCAGCAATATCCACAGACTGTACGTGATCCTCGAACTCTTGGATTTTCTCAACGAGCTCGTCAACAGACACTTTGTCATCCTCAACGACACAGACAATCTGTAATTTCTTTATACCGTAGCCAACTGGTACTAATTTTGCTGTAAATTAAAGGAAAAAGTATGATTAATAGAGTCTTTTATTTTTAATTGCTTTTAAATGATACTGAAAATAGCAGAAATCTGAAGAAAAAAAATTTTCTTCTTGGCAAATCGATTATTTTGAATGAATGAAAAATATGGACATGTGAAGAATTGAAAAAGGACAAATGCAATTTTTCTATATTTTTTTTTTATAATAATTTCTTTGTTCAAAAAAATCTAAACAATTGTCGGATTCGTGCTAATTTTTTAATCAGGATTTTAAGGTAGTATCCCAACGATCTTGAGTATAGTGAACCCCTCATTTTTTTGACGCTGTATCGAAGATGATATTGTTTCACATTTTTCTGAATTTTTAAAAAAAATTTTGACCGTGCAATCTACGAGATATGAATTATCAAAGTTACTGAAAATACCGGTGGTGAGGATGAAACGTCCTAAATCGGACAGAAATAACGAAATTACTAAAAAACCACAGGTTTGACCCATTATTTAAAAACAATTGGCGAAAAGAACAGCGTTTTAACTAAATAATTGAAGAAAGACTATTCAATTCTCCGTATAGTTATTGAGAAATTTTGATTAGAAGGTAATCGTAACTATTCGCCTCTCTCTCTCTATCTCATGCATGTGATAGAAGATTGATTTCAAAAAAATTCAAGAAAAAAAAATTATATTCACAAGCTGAAGATATGACTTTCGAATAGTTTAATCACGATTTTCGGGTGAATTAAAGCACCTTTTTCCGGAATTATCAGCGATTAACTGGAAATTAACCTACAAATCCTCATGTTTTCTGTTTTATCGACCATACTCTGGGATACTACCTTAAAGAAATCAAATTTTACTTACAAACTCCCCAAACAAGACCGTCCATTTCAATGGCTCTGACAGCCTTCTCCATTTCCTTAAGGTCAGTCTCATCACCCCAGGGCTTGACATCAATGATGATACTAGATTTAGCGATTAATGCCGGTTTTTTAGCTTTTTTCTCAGCATATGCCTTCAATCTCTCCTCTCTGATTCTCTCCGCTTCTGCATCCTCTTCCTCATCCGATCCAAAGAGATCAACGTCATCATCGTCATCAGCTGCTGGCTTAGCTGCTGGTGCTGCACCACCACTACCACCAAGTACAGCTGGTGCTTTTTTTTCACCAGGCAGACTTTTTAAATCGTGAGACTTGATGTGATTGTACCATCTGAGTACATGTGGATTTGCTGATGTTGGTGATTTACCAAGGGCTTCGTATACAGCTACATCAGCTTGGGATGCTTGGAATCTATTTTTGAAAACATAAAAAATTTAATTAATTAATTTTTGAATTTGAATTGAATTTAATTTATTGTTTTTAATTAATAAAGACGATTTTTCGACGATCTTTCTATGAAAGATATCTCGGAAACTAAGCGAGATAGAGCGTTTTTACCCGAATCCTTTCTTGTAGAAAATTCCAAGACTTACAAAACAGGATTGAGATGAAACTGCCCTATCTCGCTTAGTTTCCGAGATATCTCCAAAAAACAATCCCACTGAAATAATTCGAAAAACCAAGTTTAGAAAAATTCTTTCATGTTCTTTTGTTGATATCTTTGGAGCGAGTAGGTTTAGAGAAAATTGTCAGGAGACCTCTTTTGTAGAGAATTTAAAGAGCTTGAAAAAAGGTATCCTGATAAATTCTCGTAACTCTCATAGTTTTCGAGATCTTTCAAAAAAATAATGTAATTTCATTCTTAAAAACTGAAAAACGTGAAAAAGAGTCGAATCTTCATTCTTTCTCCTCTTTTCTTTCCAAAATTATTAAAAAAAAAAGAAATTTTCTAGGAAATTCTTCATCATGAGCATCCATATGTACAATGCATTGAGATTCTTCCAGCCACTCATATCTGTCAAAAAAATTAAAAGTGATAACACGAAATTCTCGAATTTAATTACATAATCAAAGAATTTTATCTCTAAATAATCCGTAATTCTCTCGATTTCACTTGAAATAGCCTTTGAAAAGAGAATTATCCAGTATGAGATCATGCGAAAAATAAGCCAGCTAAAATAAATTGCAAGATGCCGACAAGACGAGCACGTGTATAGTTATTGTTGAATTAAAACCTTAAAATATAGATTTTTTAAAATAAATAACTTACCCCTCGATGTAACTACGTTCAGCCAAATAAACATCAAGATCCTTGAGACCCTTAGGAGTTTTCAAATCACCAATTGCCATTTTTGATTTCTATCTTAAAAATTTTTGTAAATAGCTTTAGTACGGATTTTTTTATATTCAACTGAGTGAAGAGATAATACAACCTCTCACGGCCTACTTCGGCGGAAAAGGGGGGTTGTTGAGAGTGATGAGCATGAAGTGTGTAATTTTTAGTGTCTGTGACGTCGTTCCGGTTTTTCTCAGTTGTGCGATTGACGTGCACTCTGCATGAAACTCGTCAATTCAGGTGAATTTGACGAATCAGCTACTGATAATAGAGAAATCCTTTGAAATTATGTAATTTTATGATTTTCGTTGGAAAATGAATAGTGGAGAGGTTTAGCAAAGATTTTGGGAATGAATTTTTGAAAAATTGGAAAATTTGGGTTTTTCTAAAATTGTTATTATTGTTGGGTTAGAGTCAAAGGGGCGTAAGTGCTATGCTTATATATAGAGCTTAAGCTCTTTTATTTCTAATATGAAGTTGTTATTTTTATAGAGAAAATCAAGGTTGTAATAATAAATATGAAATAATAAAATAATTCCTTATTTTTTTGCTGCAGTATTGAAGATGATACTTTTTTACATTTTTCTGAATTTTTTCATAATTTTTGACCGTGCAATTCATGAGATATGAGTTATCAAAGTTACTGAAAATAGTAGTGGTGGGGATGAAACACCCTAAATCGGACGGAAATAACGAAATTACTAGAAAACCACAGGGTTGACCCATTATTTAAAAACAATTGGCAAAGAGAACAGCATTTTAACAAAATAATAGAAGAAAAAAATATTCAATTCATCGTATAGTTATTGAGAAATTCTAATTAGAAGGTAGTCGTAACTATTTGCCTCTCTCTCTATCTCATGCATGTGATAGGAGATTGATGTAAAAAAAAATTCGAGATAAAAAAATTATATTCACAAGCTGGAGATATGACTTTCGAATAGTTTAATCACTTTTTTCGGGTAAATTGAAACACTTTTTCCCCGAATTATCAGCAATTAATTGGAAACTAACTTACAAATCCTCATTTTTTTCTGTTTTATCGGCTGTACTCTGGGATAGTACCTTAAAATTATCTGGGTTGATTATTCTGTTGGAAAATGAATTGGAAAACCATCCAAAAATTATCTCCTATTTTCTAACAATTTGGAAAATTCAAATGTTTCATGTTATTATCATTTCAACAACAAAAATTGGAGGAAATAAACAGAAATTTCCATTTTTACTGTTCGATTTTTGGAAATATCTCGGAAACTAAGCGAGATAGGGTAATTTCGTAGGAATCCTTTTTTTTAGCTCTTGAAATTCTCTACAGAAAAGATTTCATGCAAAATTACGCTATCTCGCTTAGTTTTCTGGATATTCAAGCTTATCTTTCGCATCTCGACTACTAATTTTGTTGTAGATGTCGCTTTCCTCTTTTTCACTCGCTTTTCTCACCGCAGAAAGCACATGAGAGACAGGCACTTGTGGTTATATCGGTATTTTTACTCCAAAAATCTTCGAGAAATGAAATTGAAGGATTAATTAGCTATCATAGACAATTAATTTTGGTGAATAATAATGGAAACTTTGGTAAAGTCCTTTTCTGGACTTAGAATCATCAACAAATTACTGAAACCGAGGTAAGTTTTTCTGAATTCCTTCTTCACTTGCGGTATTGAATGTACAGTACTAATTATCGTTTATTTTTCAGGATTGACGTGGTGACAGTGCCCAACAGGGGAAGAAAACAATTGAATCATCCACCCAAAAAGCGATATTCTCCCTGGTTGCTGAAACAGACTCGAGCAGTCAGTAAATTATGCTCTTTATCAGTTTTCTAAGGATATCTTGGAAACTAAGCGAGATAGGGCGATTTTGTATGAATTTTGTTTTGTAGAGAATTTTAGGAGCTACAGAAATGGATTCTAGTAAAATTGCGCTATCTCGCATAGTTTCCGAGATATTCTCAAAAGAATTTTCTAAGAAACGATTTTTTTTAACTTTTTGCTATTTCATCTAATTATTTTTTTAGGATATCTGGGAAACTAAGCGAGATGGGGCGAATTTGCATGAATACTGTTTTGTAGAGATTGTCAAGAGAGATGAAGAGGGTCCCTACAAAAATCTTCCTATCTCGCTTAGTTTCTAAAATAATTCAAAAAATTTACTAACAGAAAAAGAAACACTTTTTCCTGAAAATTCTTTTGTTCATCAGTTCTTCAAGAATATTTAGGCAATCAAGCGAGATAGGGTGATTCTGCCGAAGTTCCTTTTTTTAGAGAATTTCAAAAGCTACAAATGAAGATTGGAAGAAAATCGCCCTATGTCTCTTAGTTTCCGAGATATCCTAAAAAAAGTGCCAAAAAATCATGAATTTGTTCTTTATTACTTCTTTCTCTATTTTCCTTCTTTCTTTTCTTAAGATTATCTCGGATACTAAACGAGATAGGTGTTGGAAATTTGAGTAGAAACCCTCTTTGTAGCCCTTGAAATTCTCTAAGAAAGCAATTGTAAAGCAAAATCGCCCTATCTCGCTTGCTTTCCATCTGATATTTAACAAAAACGATCTGAAAAGATCGATTTATCCAGTTTTATTTTATTTATCAATTTATTTATTCATTTACGCTATCTGCATTCTACAAAGCATTATCAATATGTTACAGCCATTGTGGAAATATGTTTGGTTTCTTTAGTTAATCTCATCATTTAATAGCAATATTTAATATTCAATATGAATTTTGATGATTACCTCCCACTTACTACGTTTTACTGCTTTTATAGCGAATTTTCCTTTTTTTTCATAAACAATAAACGAGAAATTTTATTGTCGCTTCAATTTACAGCTTGTAAACGAGAATCTGACGGGGGAGAACACGAAATTCATCCAGGATGTGATAGAGACAAAATATGGAAAACCAGATCCACAGAGTGGTGCTTATTCACCATTGAAAATAGCACCGATTGAGCCTGTTAATACATGGACACAAAAGTCTCGTAGAACCGGTCTCATAGCGAGAAAACTTGGAATTTATCCAATGTGGATGAAGAATGGAAAGAAAGTTTTGACTACACTTCTTCAGGTAAATATTCTTGTTTTTTTTTTTTCAATTGATGAATCACAGATTCATTCTGCTCATTATGTAGGGGCGACTGGGATAGAATGGACCCACATGATAAAATCACGCGGAATTTATGGGATTTTTTGTTGCAGGTTTGTGATAATCATGTTATTAAGTATATTCCACCTGAGGAATGGCAGCCCATGATCAATAAATCCAAACTTGGAGTTGGATTGAGAAAGAAATACGGGTGTATGATCGTTGGAGCTGACAGTGTTGATCCACAAATGGTAATTAATATTAATTTTAATTTTTTTTTAATTAAAAAAAAAATTCTGGAATATATATATATATATATCACCATCAATGTCCTCAGTTTCTCAATGGAAGCCTCAAGAAAAGAATTCAATCTCAGTCCCTTCCATTGAAATCTTCCCTCAGAACTAATGAATTTTCGTCGAAAAATGAAATTAGTACAGATTTAACAATTTTTTAGATTTTTTGGAAACAAATAAATTGTCATAAAAAAATATTTAAAAAAATTCGTACTTATAGTTCCTTGAATTAATTAATCGATTAATTGATTGATTAATTAATTCTACAAGTGCATGTTTCTCAATTCTTAAAGAAAATTTATTTTTTCCAAAAAAAACAAATTAAAAATTGCCATACGTCTGCTATTTTGAAATGGTTTCTTGAATTTTCAACTTTCTTCCCCAGTTTACGAAACAGTATTGCGGTTTGTTCACTGACGCTGGAGTGATGCCGAAGCGGATGTTGGCGCGTTTTCTAGTGACTCCCGATGCAGCACTGCAACCAGGAACTCCCCTGACAGCTGCCCACTACAAACCCGGTGACTACATCGACATCAGAGGCAAAACGTAGGCTCTATCAATCTATAATCAATCTATTTCATCAAAATGAATAAATAAAAAAAAAAGAATAACTAAGGAAAAACAGAAATTCACGGAGGTGGAGTCTAGGAAAAGATTCCTCCAGATAAAATAAGACAGTGGATGCGTGTTTAACACGTTTGATGTGTATGGGAGTCAGGAGGGGGGGGGGGGGGGGGTCAATGCGTAGGCAGTTGATGCGTTTTTAACAGGTTTTATAAATAAATGGGGTGAGTTGACCAGTGATCGAACTATTTACCATATTCATCCTGAAAAACATTGGTAATCCAGCAAAATATAATTTTTCTAATCTTCGAGACGATGTAATGTTCATTAACTCAAATAATAGCCCATGACATTGATAAATATATCAGTAATTATCAAACTTCTTATGTTCGATCACTGGTGTCTGGCGAGTCTTATTCGTTCGATCACTGGACCACTCACCCTATTACAGGTATTCTCTGAGAAATCTTGGAAGGAAATTTTTTTCCCTGCAGAAATATTTTTTTTGAGAAATTTTTGCCCGAACAATAAATGGTTGCCTCCACAGGGGTGAGCTTTTTGCAACGAGATTGTGTCGTGGGGAGATTGTGTTGGAGGTGATTTCGTCTAGGGAGAATAAGTCACGTCATCCTTTTTTTGCAGTATGGACAGAGGATTCCAGGGTGTGATGAAGCGCTGGGGCTTCAAAGGAATGCCGGCAACCCACGGAGTCACAAAAACCCACAGAAGACCTGGAAACATTGGTTCTGGGGGTGGAAAAGCGAGAGTTATGCCGGGGACAAAAATGCCAGGGCATATGGGCAATCGATACCGAATTTTTCCTTGCGTTCAGGTAAGTTTCAGCAACAACCGAACAAATAATTCATTGAATTTTTTGGCAATCTTATTTGTGGAATATCCTGGGAAATAGACAGGATAGCGCAATTCTTGCTGAATTCCTTTTTTGTGGAGAATTTCGAGAGTTACCAAAATGGGTTTTAACGATATAAAAACAGTTTTTCCAATTTTGAGATTTTCCAGAATTTTAGAATTTCAAAGTTTCAGGATCATTTTAATTCGCCCTATCTCGCTTATTTTCCGCAGTATTCTAAAAACATTACCGATAGGGAAATTTTTTTTTTATTATAGGGAAAATTGACGGGTAAAAGATGATAAATTGATTTTTTTCGACTTTGTTCTTTGAAAATATGTTGGGAAGTAAGTGAGATGGGGCGATTTGGTTCGAATCCTTTTTCATTGACTCAAGACCTGCAATAAAAGAATCAGGGCAAAATCACCTCATCTCGCTTACTCTGCGACATATTCCCAAAAAGTAAAACAAAAGATATTTAATTTTATGCGTTAAATTTAAGATTCTGAGAATCAACACCAAGTACAACGTCATCTGGATTCGTGGACAGGCACTTCCCGGTGAAACCAACAATTTCCTCCAGATCTACGATGCTCTCCTGCCTCATAAAAGGTACACACGAGAAAATCCACCCCATTTCCCCACTTATATACCAAAAGAAGACGAGCCACTTCCCGAAGAAATGATGATTGATGAATTACATCGTTTCGATGCACCAACAATAGAATTTCAAGTGGAAGACAAAAAGTAAATGAGTTTTAAAAGAATTAATAAATGTAAAGAATTGAATAATAAATAATCACAATTTGTTAAATACTTTTGTTTTTTTTTTTTTCCTGAAAATTTATTTATAGCTGTCAATAACTGGGAAATACAGGAATTGTTGTATTATGTCAATAATGAATGATTGCTTGACATTATTTACTTGAAATTCTTAAAAAAGAAAATGAGATGATATTTTATCTGATTTTTTTTATATGCTACATTTTTATTGTTGCTGCTCCGTACAGAACGTTCGTAATAATTAAATCTACTTATGAGAGAGTAGTTTTTTTATCATTCAATTGATTCAAATAATCAATATTAACTATTAATTTAACATGCCTAAAATATACACGAAACTGTTGTCATTTATTTCATGCTATCTTCAATTTTTTTTTTTTTTTATTGTTATCTTCAATTTCTTTTCCTTTTTTTTTTCTTAAATATCATTATAATTGAACCAAGAGTCTCGAGACGAACTGCAGCAGAGCATTTAAGCAAATAGTTTAATCTCAATTTAATTTTTTAATAAAATTGTCATTACATAATTTAAATAAGTCAAAGTAAATTACAGTATTTCGCTTTATTGATTTTTTTTTCTCAATGAATAAAAATTATGCTAATGCTGAAAAAAAAAAGAAAAGAAAAAACTAAATTGGAAGAGAACGAAAAGATTTGAAATCGATCTTTAATATTTGACATGACGCTTCTCAAACAATTAACTGAACATTTATTAGATTATTGATTTTTTTTTTCTCATCAATTTTCTCGAATTATTTCATCATTTAAAAAATCAGAGAAATTTTTTGCGCGCATGAAAAAAACAGCTGAACAGAGGTAATTTATCTCATCGAGCTGCTTGGTTCGAAGGAATTAAAAGAAAAAAAAATTATGTGCCACCGGCGCCAAAAAATAATCAATCTTATCTCATTGAGAAACAGAAAAAAAAAATTACAAAGATATTTAAACACAGCGCCTCAGTTAATTATCATCGGAGCAGTATGATCTTATTATAATAGAAGAAAAAGTAAAGCAATTTCGCTCCGTACTCATTTTGAGTTAATGACGTCACGATTATTGAATTAACACGATCTCAGAATTTGAATCCCTCACTTGGAATTGTTGTCGTTGGATCGAATTCAAAGTTGCCCTCACCAACTTGAGGTGCAAGATTTGTGTCATCGGTCTGTAAAAGAACAAAAAAAAAGGCAAGAGGTTAAAAAAATGATTGTATAATGCCTGAGAATTGTAGAAAGTTAATTGAAGGCATATTTACATCTTCTGAGAAGTATTGTTCGATAATATCATACGCTAGTTTGTAAATTTCTACATTCTCGTGAGTCTGAAGCTGCTCGATCTTGTCCAGGCCTGGAATTTGAGAATGAAAAAAGAGGCATATTAATAAATTTCATAAGAACAATATATAAAAATAATAATAATAAAATTAGCACACGTCTAACAGTTTTTCCATTTTTTTTTAATATTAATTATTTAAAAGATATTTTTTAAATTTGCACTTGTAGTTTTTTTTTTAATTTTCTACATGTCCATATTTTTTATCAATTTCTTTAAATAATTAAAAAGAAAAGAAAAGCCACATCTTCAGTATCATGTCGTCGACTTGGAGTGAAAAGGGCGTAAGTGCTACATATGAGTATCGCACTTACGCCCCTTTTACTCTAAGCCCGATTTAAAAATATGAGATTTTATAAGTTGAACATACCACAGCATTCCTCAATCATATTGGCGAGTTGTTCAACCTCAGGGCCAGCTAATTTCAGCATATTATGAATGCCATCAAGTACAACCTGTATAACTTGTGTATCCTTGCAAGAAAGTAGATCACAGAATGGCTCAATAACACCTTCATGAATCAATCTTGCCACCTGATCTCTATTACCACTTATCGTAAAATTACTGATTGCCCATGCTGCCTCTTTTTGCGTTTGAAAATCAGATTTCGACAGATTACGAATGATAAGAGGTAATAATCCAGCCTCAATAACAGCACCAACTTGTGCCTGATTACCAGCAGTGATATTAGATAGGAACCAAACAGCTTCTTTGCATATTTTATCCTTGGTATGTGTCAAAAGATTTGGAAAATGCGATAGTGCACCGCAATTAAGAACAGTCTGTGTCTGTTCATCAGTACCAGTAACAATGTTTCCAACAGCTCTTAGTGCAGCTGTTTGTAATTTTACCTCTTTGTGTGACAATAAAGGTATCAAACGTGGCACAACACCACTGTCAATGACCATTTGTATTTGTTCATTACCACCATCAGTCAAATAGCTCAATGCCCATACAGTATCAACAAGTATATTAACATCAGTGTGATGTATCAATATATTTAATGCTGGTAAAATTTCTTTAATTGTTGCAACTGGCGGTGGTGGATCTTTATTTCTACAAAGATTAACAATAACCCATGTTACATTTCTCAAAAATGTTATTGGTATATCTGGCTTAATAAATTGTAATAATGGCTCTACAACACCAAGACCAATAACATAATCACGTGGTGCTGGACCATCACCAATAATATTTCCTAATGCCCATACTGCCTGTTCACATACATTTTGTTGGCTTGACATTAATAATTGAAGAAATAGAGGTACAGCACCAGCTGCTACAACAGCCTGTGTTTGTGCTGATGTACCACTTGCAATGTTTGTTAATGCCCAGGCTGCTTCAAATTGAAGGGATGGATTTTCATGTTGCTCGAGACAACGTACTAGTATTGGCAATATACCACTTTGAATTAGTGGATCTATCGGTGGATTTCTGTCTGATGATAGTAATTTACGGGCTGATTGTACTGCTTGCAATTGCTCAGCTGGATCTGTACTTGCTGCTGTTTGTACGAGCTCCAAGAGATTTATCTTCGATAAATTTTTTTCGAGGTCGTCTTCGTCTTTAAAATTAGAGAATATTTCAATTAATTGAGAATGACTGGAAAATGCGATGTTTTTTGTTTGTTTTTTTGGAAATTTATCGGAAAGTAAGAGACAGGGCGATTTTTACTCAATCCTGTTTTAGGATGTCTTGGAATTGTTTAATCAAAGGCACAGGGGAAAATCGCTTTATCTCGTTTAATTTCCGAAATATTCCATAGAAAAAATAGGGTGAAAGGGGAGAAATCCGCTTCTTTTGACAGTTTTTTTTTGAGAATATTCAGGAAACTAAACGAGATAGTGCCTTTTTACGTCATTTCTTCTTTTTCTAGTTCTTAAGATTTTCTACGAGAGAGGATTAGGGCAAAGCGCTCCATCTCGCTTATTTTCCAAAATATTTCATGAAGAAAATGAGGCGAAACAGGATAAATCTCCTTCTTTTGATAGTTTGTAGAGAATATCATCGGAAACTAAACGAGATACGGCAATTTTACCTTAAACCTTTTTATAGCTCTTGAAATTCTCTATAAAAAAGGATTGGCATAAAATCACCCTAACTCGCTTACTTTCCGAGGTATTCTCAAAAAAAGTGGGAGAAAATTGCAATAAGTTGAGGAAAAATAGTTTTTTCTGCTATTATTTTGAGAATATCTCGGAAACTATGCGAGATAGCACAACATTATCCCAATCCGTTTTTGTAGTTCTCCAAATTCTCTACAGAAAGGCTTAGGACACAATACATAGGCTTTATCTCTCTTAATCTCCAAGATATTCAATTCAGAAGATCACAAAAATGAGTCGATTTCTCCTATTTCACCTCTTCACTACAAAATTAATTCTCCAAATTTCTAATGCGAATTAATTTCAATTTATTAGAGAGGTTTTTACCAGTTGAATCTGTGATTGGCACGTTTCTCCTCTTTTGCAGTGTTTCCTCTCGTTTATTTTTCCGTAGCTCTACTGTCACCTCATTCCTTCGTCTTCTCATTTCCTAATAATGAGAAAAAATAAAATAAAACATTAATAAAATTTTTCAATTCACCAAAAATTAATGAAAAATTCCCCCCAATCAACATTTTCATAATCATAATAAATTGCATCATTCATTTTAATAAAATAAAATCATCCCCATCAATGATTGACATAAAATCATTGTCATTTATGACAATTGATGACACTAGTCCTCTTCGTGATGCGGATGCGAATGTCTCAGACATGAATCATGCCGAAGAATTGCAATGGATTCTCTCGTCAATTCATCAAATAAAAAAAAAATAAAAAAAAATTTGAAAAAAAAAATTTTTTTTAGTAAAATAATTAAAATTATCTATTAAATAATTAAACAAAAAATAATAATAAATAAATACTTACATCTTGATCCTTCCCTTTGTTCTTAAACACCATCATCCGATTCTTGTTTTGCATTTCGGCGGCCATTTTTATTACAATAACCAATCTACAACTCTCTCTCCTGAAATTCCGTTTTTTTTTTTTTCGTCTCTTCCTCTTCTCAGTGGTTTAAAAAATCGTCGATTAACCGGTGTCCTAAGAATATTGTGTTAAATAATTACTTCCACAATAAACTGCAAAACTTATTTCACAGGAAAAAAAAACGAAAAAAATTGAGTGTTTGATAAAAAAAAAATAAAAAAAAAAATAAAATGAATTTTTGTCAAAACCACGCGCAATCACTTCTGCATTACGTATATATGTATGTATATATATATATGTATTGTATATTATTATTTATTTTTCTACATATATATTATTGATTCACAAATATGCAGTATCATGCATAAAAAAACTGAAATTCTACAGTTTTTGTATTAAAAAATTACACTTTTATTTTTTTAATATGATGATAAAAAAAAAATTCTCTCTCGGCTTTTACTATCTTATATGTATTTTTGAGAATATAGCGAACGATTTTGTTCCCAGTCACGTTTTTTCTAGCCCATACGCAGCACAAGGCGTTTTCAGAGCGCAGTACTGAGAGAGAAAAAACGAGAATATACGAGAAGTGAGAGACACACAACACGAGGGGGTTTTGATACTTTGAGAAGCCGCTAGTTGGCAATGTGAAAGGTGTTTTCGAACGCATTTTTACGTGAAATGTGGGAGCTTTTGAATCGATTTTTGGAGAGATCGATTATTTTTTCGTGAAAATCGATATTTCTTGGTCGATTTTGGGAAAATCGATTGATCGATTCCTCAAGTATTTTTTGAAGATTTTGAAAAATTGAGGAAAAAATTGAATTTTTCAAAATTTATTATTAAAAAGTATAAAATTTACAACGTTTTACCCCTTGTATCCATTTTGCCCCATCTTCTCCTTAACAATTAACTTCTATTCATTATTTTATTATTTAGTTTTTTTTTTTGGTGATTTGAAAAAGAACTCAATTAATCGATTTCCGCAATTTCGATTTTTTTTCAAAAATCGATTCTCGAAAAATCGTATTTTCTAAAAGTCGATTCATCGAGAATCGATTGCTTTTTGCAGTGTGTTGTCATTTTCTCATTTGCTTTTTTCGGTACAGTCAGTACAATTTTCGCGACATCTGTTGAATAATCATTTAAACTTTCACGCGCACTTCTGACGTCACTTCCGCCCGGGAGCGTTTGAAATCAGCGGCAGAAGGTTTTTGGATTGATAAAACGGAATCTTTCGTTTTATAAGATAGCATGAAGCAGCAGATTCGCTCCAAATTTTGGGGAATAATTGCTCATATTATTTCTCATTTTCGGGGGAATTCCAAAAATTTTTGACAACGTTTTTCAATAAGATATTTGAATTTCGAAGTTAGTATTTTTGAAACGAAGTAAATTTCTTGACTACGAAAAATCGGTAACATTCGGCAGAATTTTTTTTTCTTTAAATTTTTGTCTGAAAATTTTGCGACAAAAAAACTATGAAGGAATTCTCTGAATATTTCACAATAAGTGAAAATTGATTTAATTTAATTGAAGGAGGAGGGGATATTTTTTATTTATTTATATTCAATTTATTTACTAATCGATCCATCGATTTTCTCAATTTCATTTTTTTTCTTTGAAAAAATTAATTTCTAGAAGATCGATTCTTTGAGAATCGATTTTTCTTCAGAAATCGCTCATCTCTAGACATGATTGGTTGTTTTTTGTGCTTCATCGTCCTATCCTGACAGTCAATGGTTATATATATACATACAGTAACGTATCATTTGGGGCATATCGACAATTTCCTGAAATTTTTATAATTTTTGTTGAATTCATAATTTAATGAAAATATTAAATACTTCAATATCGATTTAATGAATTTACGATTTCGACATCATAAAAAAAACTGAAATTTATATTTAAGAGATGCATCGAGAAACTTTTCCATTTTCCCTTTTTTCGAGGGCTCAGTGTCTTAATTTTTATACATTCCTTTCGCATAGAACCACCTTAAGAATTTCAATGTTTTTTAGAAAGTTGAAGAAAACTGAATTTTTTCCATTTTTTATCAATTAATCATGTAGATTTGTGGAATCAGAGGACAATTAGAATATTTTTTAAAATCAACCCATGAATAATACATGAAAAGGCAATTTTAATAATGATAATAAAATGAACTTTGGAACTAAAACGATGGAATTTACTTGACGACTTTTCCTTGGCCGCCAGTGTTCAGTTGCTGGTGTTTTTTCATTTTGAAAACAGTGAAGATTTGGAAATGCCACTGAGAAGAATCAAAGTTTTGGAACTTGCTGGACTTGCACCAGCTCCTTTTTGTGGAATGATTCTTGCGGATTATGGAGCCACTGTTATTCGTGTTGATAAAGTAAAATTTTCTACTTTTTTATTGGTTTGAATGAGAATTTATCATGGTTTTTAATGGTTTTGATTCGCTTAGACAGGTGGAGGAGTGAAGGATGTACTGGCCAATGGGAAACGCTCGATTGCACTGAATTTGAAAAGCCCAAAAGGCGCTGAAATATTCAAAAAATTGAGCGATCAAAGCGATGTTGTCATTGATCCATTCAGGAAAGGTAAGAGAAAAATTTTCTCAGAAAATGAGGTGATGTTTTTAGAATTAGAATTCATTGCTATGCGACTCCAGGCAAATACATATATGAGTCAAAGAGAAATGCATAATGATGATAATGAAATCAGCACACATCTTCTAGTATCTTTGCATTTTTTGAATCAATGAATTATTATTAGAAAAAATATTTAGAAAATTTGGATTCATAGTTTTTCGAAGTTTCTACATGTGCATATTTCTTATCTATTTTTTAATATATTGAACAATTTTTTAATAATTTATTTGTTAAGAACATAAATATTGATAAATAAACGAGAATTGTCAGATGTCTGCTATGCATTTTCCAGTATCATGCATAGTATAGTAATATTTTGTAAATATCTCGAAATTTATTGCGGACACGAATTTTTATGATGATACCTTTTTTGTGGGTCTTTCCCCGCTCTATAAAAAATATTTCTACAATTTTTTTCGTATCTGGCTTAGTTTCCTTGATATTTTCGAATGAGATAATCCGAGTGAAGAGATATTACAGAATTCAATTTTTTTTTCTCATCTGTCCTTGAAAAATATCTCGGAAACTAAGCGGGATAACAGAATTTCCGTAGAGATCTTTTTTGTAGCTCTTCAAAGCCTCTGCAGAAAAGGTTACGAATTGAAATCTCCCTATCTCGCTTAGTTTCTGAGATATTCTCCAGCAAATTCAAGGAAAAATTACCATGTTTCATTTTCACTATTAAATTTTTTTAATTTTTGTTCCAGGTGTCATGGAGAGATTGGAACTAGGCCCAAACGATTTGATGAAGACCAACAAAATGTTGATTTACGCAAGACTTACTGGATTCGGTCAGAATGGTCTCTATTCCAAGATGGCTGGTCACGACATAAATTTCCTGAGTTTATCAGGATTATTATCACTTTTTGGTAGATCAGGTGAGAAGCCAACGCCTCCAGTCAATTTAGCAGCTGATTTCGGTGGTGGCGGATTGACTTGTGCCCTTGGGATAATTCTCGCACTTTATGAACGTGCCCAGAGCCAAATGGGTCAGGTTGTCGATGTCTCTATGGTCGAGGGCTCAGCCTATCTTGGAAGCTGGCTCTTCAGGTCCCAAGTGTCGCCACTGATCTGGGGAAGACCAAGAGGACAGAACCTGTACGTAAAATATTAATCCTTGAAAAAGGAAATTATTAAAATAGGAAATTTCATTTTTTTAGTCAGGTTTTTTTGAGAATATCTTGGAAACTAAGCGAGATAGAGCGATTGTGTTTCATTATTTTTTGTAGCTTTTGAAATTCTATACACAAAAGGATGATTGAAAGAAGATTGTGCTATCTCGCTTATTTTCAGAGGAATTTCAAAAGAATTAAATAAAAAGGGATTCATCTTATTTTATCTCTTTTTTCTAATTTACTCTATTTTTTTGTAATATCTTGAAAACTAAGCGAGATAGGGTGGTTCTGTTCCAATTCTTCATTTTACAGAATCTTAAGAGTTACAGAAAAGAACTGGGGCTAAATCGCCCTATCTTGCTTATTTTCCGAGATATTGCCTTTAAAAAAATAGGGAATCGCATAAATTAGTAAAACGAAAAAGCATAAATCCATTCTTTTTTTCATTTTTGTTCTAGAATATCTTTAAAAATAATGGAGATGCGCGTTTCCTGTTTCATTTTTTCACTACTGTTTTCTTTTTTTCTGCAGTTTGGATGGAGGAGTCCATTTTTATGACACTTACGAGACTCAGGACGGTGAATTCATGTCAATCGGAGCAATAGAGCCTCAATTTTACGCAATCCTGTTGGAAAAACTTGGCCTGACTGAAGATGATCTCCCCCAATTCTCCGATTTCGAGGAAAACAAGAAAAAGCTCTCTGAAATTTTTAAACAAAAAACGCAGGAAGAGTGGCGCCAAATATTCGATGGAACAGATGCCTGTGTGACTCCAGTGCTTTCCCTGGAGCAGGCTGCTGATCATCCGCACAATAAATCTCGAAATTCTTTTATCAAAGCGCCAAATGGAGTTATTGTTCCCAATCCATCACCGAGACTATCAAGAACTCCTGGAAAATCAGGAGCCGAGAAAATGAATCCTGTTCCAGGTGAAAATTCCCGGGAAATATTATCGGAATTTGGGTTTAGGGACGATGAAATCGATGAATTTATCAGTTCCAGAGTCGTCCAGCAAGTTAATCGTCAGAAATCCAAACTGTGATTTTTTAAATTCAGTATTCAGTGAAAAGGTGAAACAGGATGAATTCATTTTTTTTTTAATTGTGTTTTAATGAGGTTTTTTCGTAAATATCTCGGGAATTAAGCGAGATGACGTGATTTTGTCCCAATAATTCTGCTCTTTCTTTTTTAGACAATTTCAAGAGCTGCAAAAATGTTTCATTGGATGATTGCTATTTCTTTTAGTTTCTGAGCTTTAAAAAAAAATTACAGAAAAAAAATGATTTATCCTGTTTTACCTCTTCACTACTGGATTATTTTTGTAGCAATAAAGAAATTATTTAAGAAGACAATAAAAAAATTCACTTGAATTTCCCGGTTTTGAATAGACGGTGCCTTTTCATTGGTTGATCAATAGAAGATTTTTTTTTTTAGAGAGAATTAAGAAAATTTGTTATTTGAATTAAGGCGAAGGGAGGATGTAAAACCTGGAAAATGTTAAGGAAATAAATTCTATTCTATGTATTCTGTTGTTATTTAAATTTCCCGGGATGGTGTAGACTGCACCTTTTCATTGGCTGATTCTCTCAGAGACTGCCGCCATTTTGATGTCCTTGGGCCAATGGGAGCTGAGGAATGATGCTCGTCATGAAAACGCTCCAAAACCGGGGGCGAGAGTGAATTGACATCTTCCGAGGGCAGAATAACCAAACAAGTGATTAAACACATTATCAGGTGAATTTTTTACATTATTTTGATTTCAAAAGATACCAAGAACTCATTAGAGTACTTGAAGCAATTATCCATCAATAAATTCATGATAAAAGTGAAATTATCGTTGTGAGAAACGTTAGTTTACGATGGAGGTTATGATGACCCTGTTTAAACCCCCTGTCATCAATTTCTACCTAAAAAAATGTTGTCTTTTCGATCATAAAAATAATTTCAACGCAAAAAAATTTTCTTAAAGACTTGAGTTTTTCAAATCTATTTCAAAAACAAAAAAAAAACGTTTTTTTTCGTAAAAGCTCATTTTCATAACTCATCTTCCCCTTAATAAAAAAAAGTTTCCACAAAAATTTCCATATTTCTCTTCAATTTCCGGATTTTCCCCTGAAATAATTCTAAAATCAAAAAAACAACTATGATTATTCGTTATCTCCCTCATTAAAAGGAAATCAATTTTTTTTACTACTTTTTGTACTTCTTCTGTTTGTATTCCATCTATTCAAAACTAATTTGAAGATCCGGAAGTCTATAATTGAAAAATGAATCATAGAAAATGAATATAACTCATAAATTCTCTTTTTTTTTCAGTTATTGAATCTCTTGAACAATGACAATAACGAAAAATCCAGAAGCAATGGAGGTAGAAGTGTCCAATCCTGATCCAGCAAATGGAGAAGAGGTCGTCGAGAAAAAGGACACTGATCTCCAAACAATCCATGATCTTCGTGAGCACACTCGTCAAATCGAGAAGGCCGTCCAGAACAAAGAGCCCCGTTTTATTCTGCGTGCACTACGTGCACTTCCGAATACTCGTCGTAAATTGAATCCCGTTGTTTTACGTGGAGTGATCGGTGGATTCTACACAAAATCAGCGGCAGAAAGAGAAGCTCTTCTGGCTTGGGTAGAGGAACCAATGGACATGGAGGGAACTCAAGCTGCAATTCAGCGTTTCAAGTCATCGGCATCGCCACTTCTTCCTGAAATTGATGCTTACATTCATCTGTTGGTACTTGTCCGTCTTATTGACACGAAGAAGCACGAAGAGGCTGTCCAATGCTCCGAGGCACTTGTCCAGAAGATAACAGCTACCAATCGCAGAACGATTGATCTGATAGCAGCTAAATGCTATTTTTATCATTCCCGAGCTTATGAGCTTGTTGATCAGCTCAATAAAATCCGAGGATTCTTGCATTTACGTCTGAGAACTGCAACCCTGAGAAATGACTTTGAGGGACAAGCGGTTTTGATCAATTGTCTACTTCGGAATTATCTGCATTATAATCTTTATGATCAGGCTGATAAGTTAGTGCTCAAGTCGACTTTCCCGGAGTCTGCTAGCAACAACGAGTGGGCTAGATTTTTGTACTATCTTGGCAGAATTAAGGCAGCACGATTGGAGTATTCGGCTGCTCATAAACACTTGGTGCAGGCTATGAGAAAGGCACCGCAGACTACAGCTGTTGGATTTAGGCAGACTGTTCAAAAATTGGCGGTTACTGTTGAGCTTCTTCTTGGTGATATCCCGGAGAGGCAGATCTTCAGGCAGGCTGCATTGAGAAGAGCACTTGCTCCTTATTTTCAACTCACTCAGGCTGTTCGTTTGGGAAATCTCCACAGGTTTGAGGGTTTATTGAATGTTTTTAAATTTATTTAAGGTCGTTGTGGAACAGCAATGGTCATAAGCGACCATCTACACAAAACGCAATATTGAAAGTTTAAAAATTTTAAGAAATTCAAAATTTTCTTATCTTATTCAGTATCTTTTTCTCTAATTTTTTCTCAGATCAAGTCCGGTACTTTAGGGAGTCTTTCAAGAATTTAATCACTTGTTTCCTATTTCTAGGGTCGTTGAGTAGTTTTGTTTTATTGTTTGATTATTCAGTTTTCTGTTACTAGGAGACATATTCAACAATATTATTAAAAAATAAAAATTTTTCTTAATGAACATAAGCGAATATCCATATAATACTATGTATCGTATAGAAGAAATCAATATTTCTTGAGAATCTCAAAATTTAAGATTAAATTCTTATTTTTTTGTAAAAAAACATCTTTATTTCTCAATACTGCTGAAGATGTCTCCTCCTAAAGCCATTTGCCCAGTTACTCTAGTTCCTTTTCTTTCAACTTTTTGTTCGTTTGAAGCATCGATATATACATATTTACAAAATCTATAAACAAAAGTCAGTAAAAAAACGTCTATCGGATAAGGTAAAGGACCTAATAGCTGCTCACTCACGTATTTGTATACCTATTCATTGATAATTTATAAACATAGATATACGAATACCTGGAGTGAAAAGTTCTTGAGCAGCTATTGGGCACTTTACATTACGTAATACTAAGATTTTATGCTCTTTGATTCGAGTCTCGCATCTCTAATTTTGTGGATTATGTTTCTGTTGGCTATATTACATTATTCTGAAATTTGTAGTACCCTGTTTCTGGTTATACATATTGGGTGATTATTGGTGTAGAAAACATTTTTAGAAAAGGTCCAACTTTGTGATGCTCTGTTCCACGAAAAAACTACACTTTTTGTTTATCTTCAGTAATTTCAATTTGCATTTGATTGTTCCAGGTTTGGAGAAGTTCTGGAAAACTTTGGACCTCAATTCCGAGCTGATCACACGTTTACCTTGATCCTGAGGCTTCGGCACAACGTGATAAAAACGGCAATTCGCTCCATTGGATTGTCCTACTCGCGAATTTCCCCAGCTGACATCGCCAGAAAATTGGGCCTTGACTCTGGTGTTGATGCTGAATTTATCGTGGCCAAAGCCATCAGAGACGGTGTTATTGAGGCTACACTAGATCCTGAAAATGGCTACATGAGAAGCAAAGAGACAACGGATATTTACTGTACCAGAGAGCCACTTCTTGCTTTTCATCAGAGAATAACATTCTGCCTTGATCTTCACAATCAGAGTGTCAAGGCCATGAGATATCCTCCAAAATCATACGGCAAGGATCTTGAATCCGCTGAAGAGCGCAGAGAACGTGAACAGCAGGATCTAGAGCTTGCTAAGGAAATGGCTGAGGAGGATGATGATGGTTTTCCTTGAATAATTTAATTATAAATTGAAAAAAAATGTTAATGAATACCGGAATTGTAATTCTTTCACACTAATAATTGCAATTCTATTCTTTTTTTTCTGTACTCAATTTATTAGCTAACAATAAAAAATAAAACGAATGTTTCTATGAAATAAATGGAAAACTTTATTGATACAAAAATAGAAGATTCCAACTTTGAGCTCAGTGGAATCAGAGCTTAATTAAATCTTAAATATATCTTACATTTCATGCTGATCACATTATTCGAGGCTTGAGATCACTCATACTATCTAAACTCATTAAAATTTTTAATAAACTAGTCTAATTCATATCGTTGCCTTAGAAACAAAAAGTTCTAATTTCAATGGATAAGCATGACACTTACGCCTCTTTATTACTAAGGCGTCCATGTATTTTCTTATTTTGTAGAGCGTCGAGTAGTGGTCGGGGTATCACCACCGAGCGATTGTTTTCGAGTTTGAGGTGAGTGCGGTGGGGAGCTCATGCTGATGTCCAAAATACCAGAAGCTTGCACTTCATCCTTTTCATCCACTTCTCTCAGCAGAGGACATGTGAGAGGACCTCTTAGTCCACCCAGAAAAGCTGCCCCGGTACTCCCAGAGGATCTTTCGGTTTTTGCTGGTTGCGAGAAAGCTCCTCTTCCCGAAAGCGCCTGTTTCTCTGCGAATCTTGCCTGTTCTTTTTCCGCTAATTCCGGATGGTTCTTGTAGAACTTCTTCATGTCCACCACGACATTCTTCGTAGAATTGAAAGTCTTGTAAATCCCCACCAGCTGATCAGCGAGTTCGAACATTTCAGAACGTAGACTAATAACGATAAACTGCGCATTCTTTGTGCGATCCTTTATGTATCTCCCGACAATCGATACATTTTTGAAATCAAGTGCAGCATCGATCTCGTCCATGAAGTACAGGGGCGTTGGTTTGTAGTGATGAAGGGCAAAGACAAGCGCCAATGAACTTAGTGTCTTTTCGCCACCACTGAGATTGCTGATGTTCTTCCAGGACTTTTTTGGTGGACGGACGCTAAAAGTTATGCCCTCAGTGAATGGATCCAATGAATCAACGGGTTCTAACTCTGCAGCACCACCGAGTGTTATCATTTGATACATTTCCTTGAGTTTGGTCGTGATAACGTCGAAACCACCACGAAATTCCTCGGCTCTCCTCTGCCTTGCGCTATCGTAAGAAGCTCTCATCTTATTCCTCTCACCAGTAACTTCAGCAACTTCCTCAGATCTTTGTAGGAAAACGGCATCTTTCTGCAGATACTCCTTGATAGTCTGCATGTTCGGGATTTCCTTGGGAAGACTCTCTTTTGCAGCTGCTAGATTGTTAGCGATCGTCCGAGCATCGAAATTAGAGATCTGCTCTTCGGTGTACTCGGGAAGTTCTGCAGTAGGTTCTCCCGGAATTTCACTGAGCTTGAGCCCCTGAATGCCCCTCTCGTACTGCGAAATTTTTTGGTTCAGGTCTTTCAACTCTTTCGCGCTTGCTTGAGCCTTCAGATCCAGATCGATCTTCGTTGCCTTCATCTTGTTCTCACGTGCCTGAATCTTGGTGATCTGTTCTTTCAGAGCAGCACCAGCCTCATCCCTCTCTTTAAGAGCCTCATCGAACTCCTTCAGTTGTGCCTGAAGACCCTTAGCTATTTCTTCAAGCTCCGCCTGTTCACTCTTAATCGCAATGATCCGTGCCTTACAGGTTTCAATATCGCCCTCCAACTGCTCAATCCTCTGAGTCGTTTTCTGCGTGTCTCTCTCAGATGTTTTGATGCCCACCTGAAGCCTCACAATTTCCTTCCTCACCTTATCAATAGCCTTCGTCAAATCTGCAATCTTTTTCTGCTGCTCTTTGACCCG
This sequence comes from Aleiodes alternator, assembly GCA_963921955.1. Lineage (NCBI taxonomy): Eukaryota > Metazoa > Arthropoda > Insecta > Hymenoptera > Braconidae > Aleiodes > Aleiodes alternator. The sequence continues at coordinate 8,356,598 of OY998098.1, read as the reverse complement.
GTTGCCAGTAACTTCTTCAATCTTATCATTGATCTCTCTAACAGCAACCTCCGTCGACTGCGAGTTCTCCTCCGTTTTCTTCAAAGCTTTTTCCGCCTTTTGAACAGCTTCCGTAAGCTCCTGGACCCTCTCAGGACTCGATTTAGACTCCACCACTTTTTTCTCCTGCGCCTTTAACTGCTGCTTCAGTGACGGTGCCTGTTCCTGAATCGTCGTCACCTCAATCTCGAACTTATCTCGGTTCAGAAGCATTTCCTCGAGTCCAGTAGATAGGGCTTTAATCTGCTCCTCTAATTGCGGCTGTTTTGCCCTCAGTCTATTGCAACGTTCATAAACCTCGTCAAGATCTCCCTGCAGCTTCTCAACATCTCCAGTCGTTGGCTCGCTTCTAACCACTTTCTGGCCAATTCTCCCTCTCAAGGGCTGTCCTCCGCCACTCATTGTTCCGGAGGTTTCAATCAATTGCCCCTGAAGAGTCACGACCCTCCAACGTTCAGCTCCATACGCAATTCTGGACCCTTGCTCTAAATTATCGGCGAGCAGTGTGTTTCTCAGGCCGTAATAGAAAGCAGGCAGAATACTCTCGTCGTTGACTTTTATCACGTCAAACAGTCTTATCACATTTTCTGGTGTTTTAATCTTCTTCTTATAAGCTTCAATGAGATGTTGCTGCTTTTCTAAGGGAATGAACTGAGCCCTGCCCACGTTGAACTGTCGCAGGAATTCGATGCAAGCTTGTGCCGTATCAACAGTATCAACGACAATCGAGTCTAGTCCTCCACAAGCAGTGGAAACAGCGACGTCATACTTGGAATCAACTGCACCAAGATCTCCAAGTCTTCCAATGACTCCAGGCAGCTTCCCTTCTCGTTTCTGCTGCATCAGAGAGTCCAGCACTTTGCTGCGGGACTTAGATGCATTCATTGCTGATCTCTGCTCCTCGAACTGACGTCGCATATCTCTCAGTTTCGTTGCAGCTTCCAATTCATCGGACTTGATCTGCGCCAATTCTGCTTTTGTTTCGGTTAAAGTCTTCTCCGTCCTCGGGATTTTTTTCTTGAAGCTCTCTAATTGCTCCTTACGGTCGCGAAGAGTCTCCGCTGCATTCTGGAGAGTCTCTCTCAGTTTATCGAGCTTTGCCTTTTCTTTTTCTTCTACTGAAGTGTAAATCTCAAGTTCTGATTGGGCGAGATCGAACGCTGCTTTAGCTTCGTTAACATGCTTACGGAAATCGATCAGCTCTTTTTCTAGCTTTGCACGAGTCTTCATCAAAGGCTCCGTTTTTTCTTTTAATGTACCCATCAGCTCTTCTAAAGCCTCATCCTCCTTCTTCTTTTGCGCAACGTGCTTCTCAATCAATTGCTCGCATTCTTCGATGGCAGCTGCATTTTTCTCTGGGATTTTGGCTAATTGCTCGAGTTTCGATCGCTCCTCTTGAATCGTTACTGCATTTGCTTTTCTTCTTTTATTAGTCTCGACTAGTTCTGCATGAAGATTCTCATCCTTTTTAGTTAATTTTTCAAACTCGGAGGAAGCTGTGTCTTTTTGCTGCTGAATACTGTCCCATTTTTTACACTTTACTTTCAATTCCTGCTGCAGCTCATCTTTCTGTCCCTTTACTTTTGCCATTTCTTCCGCCAGCTCGTTGCAATCGTTCTCGAGCTCCTTGTGCACTGACTCTTTCTCCTTGATTTCAGCCAATTTCTCTATTTTCTTGCAGTGATACAGTTTGTGCTCCATTTTTGTAATGGCATTCTCATGTTTGAGATAATTCACAGCCTCTTGCATCGGCTCTTTCAGACTGTCTCTGTCTCTTTCTGCGATTTTTAAACGATTTGTTTTTTCAGTGACTCGTTCATTTAAATCCTCGATTTTTTCGAATAGTTTCTCAAGCGGCTCTTTGTATCTGCTCGTACCAATTATATCCTCGAGAAATTCTAGCATTCCCGGGTCATTATCATTCTGTGCTTTCGGCTTCATCAAGGCAATCTGCTCAACTTCACCTTGGAGGATCAAAAAACGATTGTAATCGAGATCAACACCCTCTTTCCTCAGGAATCTCGCGATTTCCTTGAATTGCACTCTTCTGCCATTTAATTCGTAGAATGAGGAGCTGTCCTTGAAAGCTGTACGTGAGACTATTACCTCGCTGGAGGGAATTTCCTGGTATTCTCCATCTTGCTGGTCCAGAATCTTGCGGAAATGAACGGAAACCTTGCAGCTGGCGCAGTTTGGATGCTCCATCGAGGAGTGAATCAATGAGGACAACTTGTTCGATCGGATTTTTGTGGCTCTGTAGCCAAAGACAAAGAGCATCGAATCAATGAGATTACTCTTGCCGCTTCCATTGGGACCGACAATAGCAGAGAAACACACGTGAAATGGACCAATTTCAACTCTACCTGCGTAACTCTTGAAGTTCTCGTTTACAATCTTGGAGATTATGAGACGGGGATGGTTGCCAGATTGCGCTTCACGCGCACGTGGGGGAGGTGGGATGTAGATGTCATCGTCAATCCTTACCCCACCTTCTTCATCCGAGTCGTAAGTTACTTCAGGAACTTCAGGTATATCGTCAATTCTTTTTGCCCTTTTCGCCGCCATTTTCTGCAAATTTCAGAGAATTTTAATGGAAAATTCGAGATTTTGCGATAAAGAAAAATTGCATGATGCTGAAAATAGCAATTCTCATTATCTTTATTTTTTTTAACAAATAAATTAGTTTAAAAAAAAGAAAATTATGCGTATTTAGGAAATTTGAAAAATTACAAGTGTAAATTTCTTGAATATTCTTTTTATAGGAATTTATTCGTTTAAAAAAATGCAAAGGATTATGAAATTTGCGCTCATTTCACTATCATAAAATAGCAGACATTTAACAATTTTTCTGGTTTTTCTTAGCAAATTAATTATTTTATTTTTCAAAAAATTAAGACATGTAAATGTAGAAAATTCAAAAAGCTATGAGTCCATTTTTTTAAATCTTTCTTTTTCTAATAATTTTTTCATTAAGAACAAAAAATTCAGAAAATTGTCACGTGTCTCCTAATTTTATGATTATCTTTTCCATTCAAAATTTCCTCAGTTTTTCAATGAAATAATTGAAAAAATTCCATATTATCCCTTTTCATCAAATTCTCCATTCCCCCCTCCCCCTCTCTTCATTTCCCCTACAATATCCCGACCTTCGTTTGAATTCCACCCTGAAACTTAAAAATTGAGGTTAGAATCACCCATCATCTCTAAAAACCCCCCAAAACCTCAATTCCCCCCTGAAAATCTCCTCAAAGCCTCAAAAAAAAACATAAAATCCTTTCCTGCCATAAATCCCCCTTCAAAACCCCTTACTTACCTCAAAAAAACCGTAAGATCTTCAAAAAAAAATTTTCCCGCTCTGCAACGACCGTTGTCTTCTCAATTTATCCTTTTTCATCTGAAAAATGCCAAAAAAACCTTGTGTCAATCCCCCAAAAATCCTCAAAATTCCCTCAAAAAACCACAAAAAACAATGCTACTCACCTCAATTTCCTCCAAACCTTTTATTCTCTCATGACCTTCCAAAAAACCGTTGAATTCAAAGTATAAACAGCTCCCAACAACTCCTACGCATGCGCAGTTTCCCCCACTCCTCCACGAGCCGGTCGTTGCCGGGACGTTTGAAATACACACTATACCACATTATGACGTCACCAAATAGCAACAAGTGTTTCATCCAGCCAGCCATTCCAGTCTTGTCCACTCGGACGCTGCACGTCACAAATCCTTCCACCTCACAATTAAATTCCCATTTTTTCCTCTTACATCTCTTTTATCTTTTTCAATAACATTATCATTCTTCTCTGCATCACGACGTAAAGAGTGAGGGAGGGACGAAAAAATTTGAATCCTCATGGCGGGAATTTTTGATGACATTTCGAGTTAATGTTTTTTAATAAACGCTCGGAATAAAACTCAAGCGATTATGTGTGTGTGTGTGTAGGATAATGGGAATTGTGAAATGTGCGTCCTGAAGACCATAATTGTACTCTTCAGACAATGATCTATCGTGCGAAAGTCCTATCGATAATAAATCGAAAGTATAAATTGAATTCTGGTGAGTTCTGTTGAAGTATTTTTTATTTTTTTTTTAATGGGAATGAGTTTAAGGGGTGAATGCGGGTCTTTTGCGAGTTTTTCGTTATATTAATATATTATTTTTATTTGTTTTATTTTTTGAATATTTTCAAATATTAATTTTATTATGATAATTAAATTAGCACAAGCTTCATAATTTTTTGCTTTAAAAAAAAAAAAAAACAAATGAATTATCATAAAAAAGAAATATTTGAAAAATATGAAATTTTAGTTTTTAAAGTTTTTTAAATGTCTGTATTTTTTAATTAAAAATGAAAATCATGAGAATTGTAAGATTTCTGATATTTTCAGGATCATTAATAATTACGTAATTTCAGAAGAAAATGATCTTCATTGGTGCGCGATGACCCGACCCAGAGACCACGCGGAACACATACAACTTGCATGATAACAAAATATAAAAAGAGAGAGAGAGTGTGTGTTGAAAAAGAATGGAGCTGATGTAATTCAGAGGCGGATGATGAGTGTGAGAATCATGGGAATTTGTAGCTGAGTACGAGAAGAAAAAGGAAGAAAAAAAAAAATATAAATTAACAAGAAGAAGAATTGTTGGAATTTTTTATTGTTAAAGGGTAAAGGTTCATTGTACATTTAATTAACTTGGAAATTACTTGCAGGAATTCAATGAAACCGGTTTCATTGAATGCTGCAGATTTTTTCCTCTTTTACCCGCTTTTTTTAAAAAATGGAATTTCTTCCGGTGAATGAAAAAATGCTTTTTTTTCTTAGGATTTTAGAGGAAATTTCGAGGAAAATGTGGCCGCAACTGCGGAAAATCATTCGTTGGCCCATTTTGTTGTCCATGATTTTTATTGTTTTTATGGTACTTATGTGGTCACATAGTAGACATCGTGGCAATGATTACAATGACGACTATGTATCGCTGAGGTGAGTGGAGTTCAAGCTGACACGAGACGTGTCCGCAATTTACAGTTATTCTGGGAATTTAATGACACTTGGAAAATTCTTTGGGTAATTGTGCTGGAAAAATGAGGGGAATTATGTTTTTTTTTTGTATTCATGGGCAGGGAGTGTGACGAATTACTTCCAGGAGAATAAAGGAGATTCTTTGGTTTTCTCTAAAAAAAAAAACAAAAATTACCAAAGATACTGTAGTCGTCCCAATTTCTGACACAGTGCTGTAGTAACTGGACATATTTTCGAATTACTCAGTTATATTGAAATGTACAATGTATCGTGGTTCTAGAGTGAAAGAGGTGTAACAAGATAAGAAACGCGTAACATTTACGCCCTTTTGACTCTGAATCGGCGATATTGTTCAATATTTAATCGCTGAGCTCGTTTAGCGTGAAAAATATATATCAACATGATTGAATTACATCCAATAAGTGAAAAGTTGTTGTTTTCGATTTACGGTGTCAGGAACTAGCTTTGAAGTATCAGAAACTGGGACTGCCGCAGTAATTGTATGAGCTGTTGAATTTACTGAATTTAGTCAATGAAAGTAAGGTAAATTAGCCAGTCATCACTATGGAACTAGTACCTGATCATTCCACTTACTTGTATATGAATAGATATAGATAGGGGAAGGTGGGGAAATGGACATCAGGGGTAAAATGGACACGTATAAATTTTCAGGCAAATATTATGGAAAACTCTTGAAATCAATAGAAATATTTGCTGTAGATCGTTTTTGATGATTCCATTGGAAAGCTGAGGAAATTTTAGGTGGGAAACAAGTGCCGGAATTAATTTTTTTGAATTTCTAGCAACTTTGACTTTTGTGAGTATGTTAGAGGGGTAAAAACCTTCCTCTTCTTGAAAATTTTCAGTTTTTTGAGAATATCTTCGGTTCTATTTGTCGTAGCGTAAAAACTCCGATGGGAGGTGAAAGGTGAGATCATTTGCGATCGATTGATAGGGTTTTTAATATAAAAATATCGATTTTTAAGGTATTTATGGGCATTTTTGTGAAACAGTTTTGTGAAACAGATTTTGGCCTATAACTATCTCAAAATTGATATTTTTCAATTCAAAACCCCATAAATCGATGGGAAATGAGCTCACCTTTCATTTGAGACCAACCCCGAATTGCTACGACCGATACAACCAGAGATATTTGCAAAAAACGGAACATTTTCAATAAAAGAAAGACCTTACCCCTAAAAAATGCCGAAAAATATAGAATTTTCAAAAAAATCTAAAAAAATACATCTGACACTTGTTTTCTGGCTAAAATTTCCTCAGCTTTTCAATAGAATCATTAAAAAAAATGTATCTCTAACCATTTCATTATAGTGTCCATTTTGCCCCAGTCTCCCCTATACAAATGCATAATAATGAGTAATTATGAGGTCCTTTACCTTGGTTGATATGTTTGAATTAACTAAATTCAGTAAATTCAACGATTATTTTAATTATTCGAAAGGAAAAATTGCTAAAAACCAATTGTATCAAGATTTTATAGTTTTCATCACTGTTTTTGTTTCAGTATGATATACGGATTTTTCTATGCCGCACTCCTTCAATTCAATCTAATTCAAGGAAATAAGAGAATGAAAATTGAGAATAATGCGATTTTTTTTACTGTTTTTTTCAGATTGTTGGATGATCAGAAGGATTACATTGATCGCAGGGGAATTCACGTTGTCGTGGGGCATTATATTGGGGACTCGGTTGATCCGTTGAAGAGTCCGAATGTGACGAAAGGTAGAGATTTTTTCATTTGTAATTCAGTAGAATATTCAACATAGAGGAATTTCAAGTTCTTAGATGAATCGAATTCATTGCCTCAGGTTTCTTCAGGATATCCTGGCAACTAAGCGAGATAGAGCGATTTTAAATCCGTTTTTTAGCTCTTGGAATTCTCTACAAAAAAGGATCGAGGTAGAATTGCTCTATCTCGTTTAGATTCCGAGATATTGAAGGAAAAATAATGAAACCGTTTTTTTATTCAAATTTTTTTTTTTTATGAACCTCTCAGAAACTAAGAGAGATAGGGTGATTTTACCCCCCTCCCTTCCCCATATTTTTTGTGTCTCTTGAAATTGTCCACAAAGAAGGATCAGGACAATGTCGCTCTATCTCGCTTAGTTTCCGAGATATTGTCAAAGAAAGATTCTTCTAAAATCGAGTATTTTTGTTTTACTTTTCCACTTCTGATTTGTTTTGAACGAATATTTTAGAAACTAAGCGAGATACGGCGTTTTTCCATGAATCCTTTTCTTTCCATGAAACCTTCCTGTAGAGCTCTTTCCTCTCTCCAAGAAGGATTTTTACAAAAATTCCCTTATCTCGCTTATTTTCCAGAATATTCCCAAAAATTCTCTAAAATCCTTTAAATTATCCTTTTTTTTTTAAACAGAAATCGTCAATAAAAATATGTTCAATCCTCGTCCATTTGACGGTAAAAATGGTGAACCCGTGTTAATATCATCAAAGGACTTTCCCGTTATGCAGCAGCTCTTCCAGATCAATAGATTCAACTTAATGGCGAGTGATCGTATACCTCTGAACCGAACACTCCCAGACGTCAGGAAGAAGAAGTAGTTATTCGCTAATTGCATTAATCATAACGAGATAATCTGTACATTAATAACATTGATTAATCCACAGGTGCATAACGAGGTACTCCAACCTAATGGGACTTCCTAAAACCTCCATAATCATCGTTTTTCACAACGAAGCCTGGAGTACACTTCTACGTACAGTGCACAGTGTTATTTCGAGGTCACCGGCCGATTTATTAACGGAAATCCTTCTCGTCGACGACAACAGCGATCGAGGTATACATAATTTTTTCCTTCAAGTGGCAACGGAAGGCCTCTTATGTATTGAATTTTTCAATAAATTGTTTGATAATATTTATTAATATCGTCACCTTAAAAAGAAGAAGGCGTAAGTGTTATGTATGAGTATAATAGCACTTACGCCCTTTTGTTTCTAAAGTAACGATATTTTTATCCTAAAAATAAGAATAAATTTGAAAATTTTGAATTATAATGGGTTTTTCGTGAGGTTCTAAGGTAGTATCCTAGAGTACGGTTAATAGAACCGAAAAAAAAGAGGATTTGTAGATCAGTTTTCAATTAATTGCTGATAATTCGGGAAAACGTGCTTCAATTTGGCCGAAAAAAGTGATTGAACTATTCGAAAGTCATATTCTCAGCTTGCGAATATAATTTTTTTTTCTCTAATTTCTTTTGCATCAATCGCCTATCACATGCATGAGATAGAGAGAGAGGCAAATAGTTACGACTACCTTGTAATTAAAATTTTTCAATAATTATATGGTGAATTGAATATTCTTCTCTTCTATTATTTAGATAAAATGCTGTTCTCTTCGCCAATTGTTTTTAAATAATTGGTCAATCTTGTGGTTTTTTAGTAATTTAGTTATTTATGTCCAATTTAAGGCGTTTCATCCCCACCACTGGTATTTTTAGTAACTTTGATAATTCATATCTCATAAACTACACAGTCGAAAATTATGAAAAAATTCAGAAAAATGTAGAAAAGTATAATTTTTGATGCAGCATTGAAAAAATAAGCGGTTCACTGTACTCGAGTTCGCTGGAATACTATCTTAGAGAAATCCTCTGCAATCATGCGAATGACTCGCTCATGTCAATATCATCCACAGATTTCTTGAAACAACCGCTGGACGATTACGTGAAGACTCTGGATGTACCAACTCGTGTTTTACGATCAAACAAACGAGTTGGTCTTATAAATGCACGTTTACTTGGTGCGAGAGAGGCAACTGGCCAAGTACTGACATTCCTCGATGCACACTGCGAATGCACGGTTGGTAGGTAAGCTATGTCAACAATAAAATCAGTAGCGAAGAGGTAAAATATGAAATGAAATCGCCTTTGTGTTTCATTCTTAATACAATATATTCTAGATAGATATGTCTCGATCGATGATGGAGATACGCCTTTTTTGTCCTAATCCTTTTTGTAAAGATTTTAAGAACTACACAAGAGACCTAGAGAAAAGGACGTATCTCGCTTAGTTTCTGAGATATTCAATTAGGAATAGAGTAAAAAAATAACAAGATAAATCTATTTTTCTTGTCATTTTTTTCGGAAAAATTGGCCAATCTCCCTTATTTTTCGATGGATTCACAAGAAAATTACAAAAGAGTAGATTTAACTCGTTTTCTTATTACTTTATCATCAATTAAATATCTCGATAAAAAGTGGAGATACACCCTCTTCATCTTGATCGTTTCCTCTAGAGAATTTCAAGAGCTACAAAAAAAGAGTGAAGCCAAACAGGGAGTATCTCTCTTAGTTTCCAAGATATTTCCTAAAGAGATCACAAAAAAATGGATTTCTGCTCTTTTTTACCTCTTCGCTATTAGAATGTTGATTGTATGCTATTACCTCGTTTTATTTCTTTTTCAATTATTAATTCTGATGTTTTTTTATTCCTTCAGGCTGGCTCGAGCCACTTCTTGAAGCTATCTCGAAGGACAGGACTCGTGTTGTTTCCCCTGTCATCGATATTATCAATGATAACACTTTCGCATACACTAGGTAAATGCCTTTTCCCCGATTTTCCATCGAAATTTTCAAATTTTCCCCTTTTTTCCACTGTTCCATAGCGCCCCACGAAACGAGTGGGTTTACAGAAAATCTTCAAGAGACCTTTTTTGTAGAGAATTTTATGATCTACAAAAAAGGTCTCTTCATAAATTCACCTAACTCCAACAATTTCCGAGATATCCATGAAATAATACATAATTCAGCTATCAACACTTTCCCACAGTGGAGAAAAATTTTTCAGTTACGTAAATTTACTTTTCAAGCAATTAAAGGAAATTAACAGCTTATTACTATGTTTGAAAAAAGATCGTTTGAACTACACTGGGGTGCATTCAATTGGGATCTACACTTCCGTTGGCTGACCCTGAGTGGCCCATTGATGAAAGAACGACGTGGGAATATTGTTGACCCCTTCAAGACCCCAGCAATGGCTGGTGGTTTATTTTCAATGGACAAAAATTATTTCTTCGAGCTAGGTAGCTATGATGAACAAATGAAAATATGGGGCGGCGAGAATCTTGAGCTCTCATTTCGTGTTTGGCAATGCGGTGGCAGTGTTGAAATAGCACCATGTTCACACGTGGGTCATTTGTTCAGGAAATCATCGCCATATACATTTCCGGGTGGAGTAGGTGAAATACTTTATGGAAATCTTGCGAGAGTTGCACTAGTTTGGATGGATGAATGGAGTGAATTCTATTTCAAGTTTAATCCTGGTAATTTTATTTTTTGTTTGCTCAGAAACACAGGGACGTTTTATGCATAGGCATAGTACTTACGCCCTTTTCGTTTTTGAGGTGATAATTTAGTAAATTATAATAAATTCGATTCTTTGGAGGATCTTGGAAAATGAAGGGGATTGAGAGAAAAGGGGGGGGGTGATTAATTTGAAGTTACTAATCATTTTTGGTTACTTGAATATTAATATTCGATTCGAAATTGCGATGGGATAATTCGAATTTTCGAATACTTTCAAAGTTTTTTTAATTTTCCGAGACGTTTCGAATAATTTGGAAAAAAAATTTCCATTGAACTGAAAGGGGTGAAACGGAAGTATCGAATGATAATGCAATATCTCGAATTTAATACGAGATATCGCATCGATTGACCGATATTTTGAAATTGATCGATTCGGAATTAATGTAATATCATTTTTTTTGTCGTATTTTTGTTGAAAACGTATGTGTTTTTTTAATTGCTAGTTCACGAATAATTCGAAAATTTGGAATTATTCGAAAATTCAAATTTCGAATCGAATATTAATATTCGATCTGATTCGACTCGATAACTATTCGCACACCTCTAAAAAAAAGGGAAGACAACCTTTTCATAGGTCTCATTTTTGTACAAAAAAAGATTCAAGCAAAAAGGGCGTATCTCCTTTAGTTTCCCAGTCATCCTCAAAAAAATGGGTAAAAAATTGAATTAATTAAATATTTAATAAAATAAGATTGAAGATTATTTCTATGATAAATTTCAGAGGCTGCTCGTCTCCGGGACAAACAGCAAATTCGCTCACGTCTAGAATTACGTAAAAAATTGAAATGTAAAAATTTCGAATGGTACTTGGATAATGTTTGGCCAGATCATTTTTTTCCAAAGGACGATCGTTTCTTTGGTAAATTAGTACATGTACCAACTGATAAATGCATTATGAAGCCAATAGCTAAAGGTATATATGCACAACCAGCTGGTTATGCTGCTTACGAGCCATGTATGAAACCGCCCAATCTCAGTCAAATGTTTGTAATGACTAGATCAGGAATTATTATGACTGATGAGAGTCTGTGTATGGATGCACCTGAACGTGATACTAGGCATGAAAGGCCAAAGGTTAAAATTATGGCGTGCAGTGGATTATTTAGACAGAAGTGGAACTATAATGAGGAGGTGAAGACAAGTTATTGAAGTTTTATTATTTTTCAATGGGGGTTTTTTTTTTTTTAATTAAGTAGTATTTTAACTTTCAGCTGAGGGCATTAGTGCATAGAAGCTCTGGCATGTGTCTTCACGTTAATCCGGAGAGTGAGGAGGGACCAGTAATTGCTGCCTGTAATGGAAATATTGAACAACAGTGGAAATTAGAACCAATTCCGTGGAAATAATTTATTTTCATTTGGAATTTTCATTTGGAATTAACTTATTTTTTGATGATGTGAGTGAAGAGAGAGGAAAATTTTCAATGAAGATTACTGGAAAAAAAACTTTTTTTATAAATTTTTTAAGGATTTTTCTAAAAACGGAATCGAAATCGAAAACTTCTTTATCGATTTTTTTTTTTCGAAATTCCAGTTTTTCGAAAATATCTCCGGTTCTATACGACGTGTCGACTTGGGGGTGATCTTGAATGAAAGGTGACATCATATTCCATCCATTTCACTATAATCGAATTGATTTTTCCCGAAAATTAGAGAAGTTATATTAATTTTTGTAAAAATCGGTATTTGGAGTAAAAAAATGAATTTTCCTCCATAAAAATAGAAAAATCAAATTTTCAGGAGTTATTTTCATCGCAAATTTCCCTGGCTTTTCAATGAAACCATCAAAAAAAATCCTCAACCAGCCGTTCCCACGATATCCCGTAATTCCTGAAAAAACTCACCTCAAAAAACCAGAATTTCCTGAATTTTTGATAAATATCCATTTTACCTCTTTCCACAAACTAAAAAAAATTGTAAATACTCTTCAACACGTTAAGTAAGTGACATCAAATCCTGTAAACGCCATAAAATTAAGCTGTTAACTTAATTATATAATTTAAGTTGTTTCTGTAAATTATCACGAAAAAGCACTTAAAGAAAAAAAAATTGAATCTCAATTAAAAAAAACAAGAAACAATAAAATTTCTCATTCATTTTCTCTCCATCAATTAATCCTCTGCGCATCATTTTTGATGATTCACTCGTCTAGGTGTCACCAATTCTCTTTCTCTCTCTCTCTCTCGTCCATTAAAAATAATTGCATTACAACAGGTGACTCAATGATTACCGTTTTTCCACAGGCGCTTCCTGACTCATAATTCTGTATTATTTCTGAATTTTTGCATTTATCATATTACAAAGAGGCATCATCATCATCCTCAGTAAACAGTGTTCACACCAAAACTGGTTCTCACTTATTTTCCATATTCGTATTAAATGAAAGAGCAAAAAGGAAAAGAAAGAAAATAAAAAATAAATGAAAAAAAAAAAAAGAAATACGCAGCATCATTATCACTGTACTTTACCTTGGACAGCTCCAATGTCGCTGAGGTATGGGTACTCTCTTCACCTTGATGTCCGTTCCTGGATAAAGAATGAGATGATAAAAGTGGTAAAAAAAAAAAATAGGCAAATGAAAATAAAGAAGGCAGTTGAACCTAATTCGGGAGTACCATAAATGCCTCATCGCCATGGCTGGTGGAGGATCGTTTGAGCATTGTTGGATGATTCATATTAACCGAGGCTGTATCGTTACTTGTCTCATCATTTTCCAAGGACTTATTCAACCATCTGGCTCTAATTTGAAGTCTCTTTTTTAAGCAAATAAGTTTATCGGATTTTTTTTTATAGAATTTGACGAAAAAAAAAAATTATTGGAGAGTATTGAATTGTTTTTGATGGAAATATCTCGGAAAGTAAGCGAGATGAAGCGATTTTATCTGCATCTTTTTCGTAGCTCCTGAGATTTTTCTAGGAATAAGGATTAGAGCAGAATTGCTCTATCTCGCTTACTTTCCGAGATATTAAAAAAAAAAACAGATTTTTTGATTACATTTTTTTGAAGAATATCTCGGAAACTAGTGGAGATGCGCCCTTTTTGCACTAATCCATTTCTTGCAGCTCTTGAAATTTGTTGGAGAAGTGAAATTTAGGCAGAATCGCCTCATCTCGCTTATTTTCCAAGAATTTCGGAATTGATTATGAGAAAAATTAGATTTTTCTTTTTTTTTCGTCGTTTTTTTGGAAATATCTTAGAAACTTAGGAACGCACGTCTTTTTTGTCCTATTCCGTTTAATTTTCGAGATTTTTAGAAATAAACAAGCAGACAAGTCGAATTTTTCGTTTTTTTCTGGAATTTGTCCTCTTTTTTCCTTCAATATCCCGGTAACTAACGGACATACGCCCAGTTTACTTCAAAGCTTTTTTCTAGCTCTTGAAATTGTCTAGAAAAAATGACTAGAGCGAAATCGTCTTATCTGGCTAACTTTCCAAAAGATTTTTCAAAAAAGGCCAGAAAACCAATGGGGATACGTCTTTTTTTCTGTCTTAATCCTTTCTTTAAGCTCTGAAAATTCTCTGCAAAAAAGAATTGCAGTAAAATTGCTTCATCTCTTTCAATTCTCTAAAAATCAGGAAATATGGACATTATTACTGACAGTATTGACTCTATTATCACTAAATGTACATCAGTTTTGAGATCGATCATGTAAATTTTGTTAAATTTAATTTAGTTAATAATTTCTGCAACAAATTTATAAAAACCACCTGTTGTACTTCATATTGTGTATGCGAAAGACGTCGTGTCACTACTTCTAACTTTGTAATCATATGTATACTCGAGCAATCTCAATCCTATTATTGGCCTCGGCTGTTGGGTTGTTCTTTTCAATAAATAAATAAATAAATGAGTGTCTATTTTTTTCCAAATAATCTTTCAACAATTTCAGAAATTAATGGAAGTAGTGAAAAAAGTGTAGAGACGTTTTTTTTCCTGTTGAACGACGTAAAACTCACAAAAAAGATCGAAATAATTTTTTTTGTAACTCCTCTCATTTGCAAGATATTCCCAAAAAAAAACTGAATCGAATCCTTTCAATTTTGTAATAATTCCTTTTTTTTATCACGCAAAATTGATGCGATTAAATTTCAGCTATCTCTTCATCTCTCTCAGCTACATTTTAGGCGTGCAGCATCTCATGCAAGGCGACACGGTTCTTCAAAGGTAAATTGTTAATGTGGGTCAAAGTCATGTCCTCAGCGAGGCCAAGAAAGCACAATTCAAGTGAAATAAAGAGAAAAAAAAAAATCATCATCAACTGCAAATTCCCATGTTCACCGCCCTGCTTGCAATTTTGTAAAATACGACCTTCATCTCAACTTTGGCACGTGATGAGCAGTTTAATTTACGGATTTGTATCACTTTCGAATTCCCAAAGGCATAATGAAGAATAAAAGATAGAAAAAGAGTGGAATTTAACGAATAAACGATTAAAATTAACGGGTCTAATTAAAATTTTCCCGGGTAAAAAAAAATGCAGAAGAGAAAATGGAGGGATTTTTTTTTTATTTTTTCATCTTCATGCATCGTATCATTTGTCTGGAGGGCATGAAAAAAAACGAGCATTTTGTCTTTTGTTAAAAGGAAGAGACAAAAGCATCTTTACACATAATTTGTCTACTTGGTCACGTATTACGTTTGTCGTCCAGTATGTTCCGGTTCTCACACACCTATGACCCCTCACTTGGGCCCAAAAGTTGAAAATTGTCGAGTTCCCACATTAATTGTTACATTTTTTTTTCTTTTCCTCATAAAAAATGTAAAAAATTTATCAAATTTTGAAAATAATTTTTTTTCTATGTTAATTTTTTTTTGTAAATGGGTAAATTAACACATCTATTTCCGGACAACTTAGATTTGTCTTACCCCCCCCCTCCCCTTTTCCTCTTTTGATACCATTTTTTTCCTTATAAAAAATTAAAAAATCAAATTTGCGAAATTCAATAAATTTTACAAAATTTAATAATACAATAAATTCAATGAATTTCACCCATTTTCGTACAGATTAGATTTATAAATTTAATTCATATGAAAGGGGGGGGGGGTGGATATATTCTATCTTCCTCCCCCCTTTTCGACTCTTTCGATACCATTCATTTCCTAATGAAGAATGAAAAAATCTATCAAATTCGTAAAATCTAATAAGTTTCACAAAATTTGATGATTTAATAAATTTAATGAATTTCACCCATTTTTTTACAGACTATATTTACAAATCTAATCTGAAAGAAAAGGGGGGGGGGGCGAGGATAAAACATATCTTATCCTCCCTCCTTATTTCTCCTATGGTACCATAAAAAATGAATTTTTCCTCCATAAAAAATGGAAACTTCATGAAATTTTACAAATTTAATAAATTTATGAATTTAATGAATTTCACGCATTTTTATGAAGCTTAGATTTATCCTACCCCCCCCCCCCTTTTCCCCCTTTTGATATCATTTTTTATTCACCTAAAAACTGTAAAAATTCATTAACTTTGTGGAATAATTTATTTTTTCTTATGTAAATTCACATTTTTTCTCCAATTCCTGTTCACTTAATTTGTAATTCAAGAAGTGAAATAAAATCTCGTGTCATGAATTTTCTAATTTCATAATTAAACACACAATCAGCCACATACATAGGTGTAGGTGCAATTATATTCCAGGGATAATAAATTTCTGGTGAAATTGCAGTGAGAAAGTGCTTCATGAGAGACAATTTCATCCCTCTTGAATAATTGAGATCCTGATTTAAAAAAAAAAAAAAAGAATTATCCTGAATGAGTTCTCAATTCTTTTTTTGAACGTTGAATTATTCGTTTGAAGGCCCTTAACCCAATGAACCTGCTGAAATTTCACGGTGAAGACTGACAAAGGTGAAATAAAGAATTTAAAAAAAAAATAATAAAAAAAAGGGGAAGGGGAATGAATCAACCACCTGATGCTCGTCCACTCGAGAGAGAGAGGTGAAAGCAGCTTTGGTTTTTCTTTCACGTTCTCGTATTTCTTCATCTCCATTTCTTTCAGTCAGCATCATGCCCGCAGAAGACCATCAAGCTGAGATGAAAAGAGAGAATAAAAAAAATAAATTAAGAATGAAAAAGAAGAGGAGAAAAAAAATAATTGAAATTAAGGGCAAAGAAACATTGAATATGTACGTGTGTTCTCCTTTAATTTCACGAAGAAATCTTTCATTAATTCGTAATTTTACGGGATTGAGAAAAATACTGGAGATAATAATGAAGAAATTTTTGAAAATCATGGAAATTTAACATTAGTAGTAAAAAAATTTACTACTTTTGACTTGAATCTTTTTTGATAGTTTTTGAAATTTGCTATAAAAAAAATCAACCTATCGAAATCACCCTATCTCGCTTACCTTCCGAGATTTTAAGAAATCAATGACTGGAAAAATTGGATTTTTCGTTTTTTTAAAATTTTTTTATGAAAATGTGTTTTCAAAAATCTTTTTTTGAGAATATCTCGAAAACTAATGGAGCGCTTTTTCACCCTCATCTGGTTTTTGTTGGCCTCAGAATTTCCTACAAAAAGTTCTTAATTTCTGAGATATTCTCAAAAAAAACGAAAACTTCGTTTTTTTCTCAAATATCTCGAGAATTAATGAAGATACGCCTTTTTGGGCTTAATCTATTTTTATAGAGAATTTCAAGAGCCATAAAAAAGGATCGAATTAAAAAAACTCTATCTCGCTTATTTTTCAAGATATTGAAAAATCTGGGGATACGCCTTTTTCGCCCTAAAAAAGAAAAGAAGAAAAGAAAATAATTAAAATTAAGGGCAAAAGAAATAAGTACATGTTTTTCTTTAATTTCAGGAATAAATCTTTCATTTATGTTTTTCATTAATTCATAATATTACAGTATTGACAAATATATACAGTCACCACTAGGCTAAAACAACTCGTGACTACACAAAGAAAAGCTTATTTAATTTAATTAATTGGCCGATTTACTGATGAAAAATGAAGAAAGTTCCTTTTTTTCAATTTTTCGTGGATAACTTCGAGGCAAATGGTTTTAGAGGAAAATGTTAAGAAACCTTTTTTGTAGAGAATTTTACGATCTACAAAAAAGGTTCCATGGTAAATTTTCTTAAACCCAACTGCTGCAAAGTTATTCTCAAAAAAAAGATGCATCCCCTAAAATCATGTGAATTTCACCAGTAAATCACAATAAATGACAATTTCTTTTCGGCAATTCAATGAAAAAATTACTGAGTATCATTCTGGTCCCACAAATGAGTGATTGAACTCCTCATTTCTTCTCCAATCCAATAAAGAACAAAAGTCATTGACAATAATGACAATAAAACATTATTTTTTCATCTTAATATCTAAAAATACACGAAATTGCCTTGAAATTTTTGAACAATTAATACAAAAAAATTAAATCAGGCAATCTCTATGCACATTAAGTTTACGTATAAATCGGTAACCTTGAAAAAATCACAATCGTAGTATAACAACTAATTTAGGAATACGAGTCGGTTTTATTATTATTATTAAATTAAATAAAAATCATGAAATAAAAATTGTGAAATAATCATCAGAACAAATAATTCAAATAATTGAGTAATTAAAAGGCAAAACATGATAAATCGTTTGATATTTGCGGAAACTAGACGAGATAGTGCTTTCGAGAGTTCCAAAGGAGAATTATTGGAAAATCGCTCGATCTCGCTTATTTTCCGAATATTTTCTTCAAAAAAGACCAGAAAAAAATTGAATAATAATTGTGAAATAATTCAAATAATTCTTTAGTAAAAAGGCAAAACACGATAAATGGTTTAAAATTTGTGGAAACTAAGCGAGATAGAGTCTCCGAAAGTTTCAAAAATGAATTATTGCAAAATTACTCTATCTCGCTTATTCTACGAATTTTTTCTTCAAAAAAGGCCCCAAAAAAATTGAATTTTTATGAGTTTTACCTTTTCTACTTCTAAGTTTCTTCTCATCCCCCTTTTTTGTTGTTTTTTTCCAATTTTTAACACAAAACTTGCATTCTCATATTTTGGTCTCCTTTTTCAAAACAAAATAATATATTGTCATATTGCTCATTTTGTTGTTTTGTTTAATTCTTACGATGCTAAAAAAGTTATTGTTTTACCACCGGTCAGAAGAAAGAAAGTGAAACGACTTTGGCATCAGCCTTGTGGCTCGATTTCGAAAGTTGAGACACTCCCGATTGGAATCGATATGGATGCATCGAAAGAAGATCGAATTCATTCGGACATGAGCTCAATTGTTTGCTATTTCAATATTATTATTTTTTTATAATATATTTTTTTCTTCATTTTTTTTTAAATCTGTAAATTTAATGTTTTTTCTTCGGTGAGTTCTTATATATTGCCTTTATTGCACAATTTTTTTTATTGTCATGTGTTTTGTGCGCGTTTGCCTTTTATTGTACGCGAATAAAAGAGAGATGCGAAAATATTACGATGTAACAATGTTTTTTTTTTTTCTTTTATATTCTTATTCTCATGATTTTTTTTTTAAAACGTCACGTCGATGCAATATTTTTTGAATTTATTCGTAATTTTTCTGGGACATGCACTTTTTTATTGTTCACATAAAAATGGCGGCTCTTTTTCTGAGTTTATTAATGAGAAAATGATGATAATATTGATTTCAAAAAGAAGGATGTGAGCTTTTCCTTTTTTTTTTTTTTTTTTTTGTTGATGAGAATTTTTTTTTCTCGAACTTATGACTCGTTTCGATTTATTTACAATTTAAATTTAATAAAAACATAATACGCTCGGAGTAACTCCAATTAACTAGCTAAATTGAGCCTCGATAAGAAGTCTACGAATTTTCAAAAAAAAAAAAAAAAAAAATTAAATCACTATAAAATCGTTATTAATTCAACTTCAATATATATATTCAATAATAACTATCTATATATTAACAAAAAAAATTGTTTTTCTTCTTCAATTAAATTCATCATTAAACTCTTTCAATTATACATATATATATATTAACTAAACTTTTACAATCTACAATAATTTTTTTCTCAATAAATTTATTTACAAAGTGAAAACACACAAATTTTTTTTTAGCTCTCTATGAAAATTTGCTTAGGTACGTGCGGCTTAAAAACGAGGAGAAAAAAAAAGGAAATTAAGTATATCATCTCTCATTTTTTTTCATTTTTTTGCCCATAGAAAAGAGATGTCTAACGCTTTGAAATGGAGTTATATGTGCGGTGCATTAAAGAGTCAGAGCGGTGAAATCAAGTGAAACTGGAACGAAAAAAAAAAAAAAAAAGATGTTTCATTTCAAAAAGGAGAAGATGAAAAAAAATTGTAAACTCGAAACGTGATTGGATTTTCTGAATAGTTTTGGATAATTTGTGATTTTTCAATTTGCGGGAAAATAAAGTGAAAATAAAGAAATTGATATCGATTTTTTTTTCTCCTCTTCTTTTTTTTTTATTCACATGAATCATATATTTTTTTTTTCCTTGCCAAACCAATAATTTTACCCTCAATTTAATTAATTTCGTGCAAATAACGCGAGGAAAACATGCGGATGATGTATTAATACACATAAACCAGAGGAATCAATTGAAGCAATGTACTTTGCAAACTTGTGCATTTATTGCGTTTCACTTTCCCGAGATGAGCATGAGAGATGCTGGGGCGTGGCAACAACTGTAACGCAAGAGCCGAGGCCGACACTTTCAAACGCGTGTGTACGAGAGAAAAAAAAAAGAAGAGGAGGAGGAGGAGGAGATGGGAGAGAAAGAAATAATGTGAGAAAATAATGAGTGAATTTTTAAAAATTCATCGAAATTCAAAATTAGGATTAAAAAAGTAGAATTTGATAAAAAGTCAATTTTTTCAAATATTTGATTGAAAAATATTTCGAAAAATAACGGAGATACGTCTTTTTCACGCAATTTTTTGGCTTTTTAGCTCTTGCGAATTTGCTGAGAAACAGAATTCAAGCAGGATCGCTCTATCTCGCTTAGTTTCCGAGATATTTTCAAATAAACAGAAAATATCGATTTTTTTTTCAATTTTGTTTTGAACTTATCTCGAAAATGAATGGAGATACGCTCTTTTTGCTCTAATCCATTTTTAGAGAATAATCCCAAAAGCTCAAAAGGCGATTGAAGTGAAATTTTCCTATCTCGCTTAATTTCCGCGAAATTCTAGAAAAAAAACAAAATACATCGAATTTTTCTCCTCAAAATACCTCTTTGAAAATATCTAAAATATTAATGAAGGTATGTCCCTTTTTGCCCTGATCCATTTTTTTAGAGAGTTACCAAAAATTACAAGAAGAATTTAAGTAAAATCGCTCTATCTCGCTTAGCTTCCATAATATCACCAAAAAAAGCCAAAAAAATTTCAAAAACTATAAAAACTTATTAAAAAAATTCCGGAATGTACAAAAAAAACTGAACTGAAATCGCTCTATCTCATTTAGTTTCCGAGATATTCTCAAAAAATCCCAAAAAATATTCCAAAAACAGAATATTTTGAAAACTGATGAACACACGCCTTTTTTGGCTCTCACCTATTATTGCATATCCCTTCAAATCTCCTACAAAAAAGGAAGATTCATGCAAAATTGCTTTATCTCGCTTAGTTTCCCGAGATATTTTCAAAGAAATGACAAAAAAAATTCACTCCATTATTTAATTCAAGGATATTTTGGAAACTAATGGAGATACGCTCTTCTTGAAATTAGCTACAAAAACGGATTCAAGCAAACTATACTATATCTTGTTCAATTTTCGAGATATTCTTCAAAAAAATAGATCCATCCTGTTTTACCCCTTCCACTGAATTAATTCTCCTATTTTGCATACGTGAATGAGATGTGCCTCGAGTGATATTTCAAGAGCGCGCCTCCCTCATTCCAGTTAGAAAGTAAAGTCTCATTTTTAACAAAAAAAAAAAAAATACAGAAGAGGAGAGAAGGGCTGTGTGTCCAGCAGGAGGAAGGTAAAATAAAAAAAAAGGAGTCTACGCGCTCCGATTAAATCGTAGAGAGTTTGTACTTAGCAGTTGTGGCAATATCACTCAGTTCAGGATATAAACATTCTCATGCGGCATTGGATGGACGAGAGGAAATGCTCGATTGCCACTTTCGTGTACATAAGTAGGCACGGATGCTGCGTTCGTCCGTTCGGGAGCAGCAAAAAAAAATGAATTAATAAGAAGAAAAAAAAATAAAATAAAAAATTGGTAGAAAATGAAGGAAAAAAAATGCATTCCGTTACAATTTTCATCTCCTTCGTTTTTCTTTCACTTTGACTTGGAAATACCACGGCAATATCTTCCAGGCACGTTTCATCCTCCTTCCCACGATCGCGCCATTTCCTCTCTCACTTTTGCTGTGTACTAGGCACTAGGATACTATATGCACACGCTTTCCGGAATTACAACTATCATAGAGATTTTTCTTGTTTTTTTCTTTTTATTATTTTCTTTTTTTTTTATCTCTTTTGTTGCATTGCAATTTAGAATTTTTTGAGCGTAGAAAGCACGCGAGATGAGCCTAGATTCCTCCCAGGTGCATCATCACGTTTTTGAAATGTGTTGGTTTTGGTTTTTTACAGCTTGATTGGGAGAAAGAGAAAAAGATTGAATCATCATGAAATTATTCTCATCTGTTTTGATTATTAATTCAGTTGTAAAGAGGTAAAAACCAAGATAATTTATGTCTTGGAAATTAATGGAGATGCGCCCTTTTTGCCGTTATTCTATGTTTTTATAGGAAATTTTCAGAACTACGAGAAAGGATTGATGCAAAATATTTCAAATTTTTTTCAATAATTTATACAACTGATTTTTTTCCACGTGACAAAATAATATTATCTAAAATTACGATATCTCGCTTATTTTCCAAGATATTCTCAAATCGAAAATGAAATAAAACAGCAAAAAACGAAAAAAAAAAAAAAATTTTTTGAGAACATATCTCGGAAAATAACCGAAATATTACCATATAATCTTGTTATGCAGCTCTCAGAATTTCCTACGAAAAGCGATTTTGGAGAAGTCACTCTATCTCGTTTAATTTCCAATAAATCCCTAAAAACATGAAATCCTCCTGTTTTACCTCTCCACAACCAAATTAAAACGGGAGCTTTTTTTTTTCGGGTCCAATTTGAATTCAAATATTCATGGTTCATGAATCAGCCCAACTTGTTTTTTATCGGGTGAATCTGAGCTTGTGCCTATAACTCCTTTTTTTTCTTTTTTCCTCTCCACGGGCCTCTGATCTCATTCGCAAATTCACAGTTGAATCACTCAGCAAGGTGTCGAGGGTATCCGCCCATTCGATTTCTAATTCTTTTGACTATGAACAATTTATCTTTGTGATCACTAGGGGGAGTTTGTGAGTGTATTAGTTAAAGTATCCCTTCTCATCTGTCGTTAAATTCACTTTCTAGGTCGTAAAATTCAAACTAGTCAACCTGTGTAACTTCCTACCGGAACGAATGGATCAATTTAATAAATTTTTATTTTTTTTTCAAACAATATTTTTCTCTTCTTTGTGCTAAAATGTTTTTCGCAATGTTCCAATTGATTTTTTTTCCACATTTTCCGGGAATACCTTTCTCATTCTGACGAAATGTGAATAGTGAGGGAAACAAAAAAAAAAAAAAAAAAAAAACAACCAGAGCAATGCAATGATTACGAGATTTAGAAGCTCGTGCTGAACTAAAGTGCTTTGAAATCTTTGGACAAAAAGGATGTCTTTTTTTTCTTTCATTTCTTGATTAATTTTACAGTCACTTTCACTCTGCCACTCTTAATCTCATGCGACTCTATATAATTTTTTTTAAATATGCTCAATTGATTCTGCTTCAAGTGTAATAAAGAGACAAGAAAATCCAGTATTTCTGATGAAAAACGTTTGAATCCAATCATATATAATTTGATATTAGCATATCTGTTTGTATCCAAATATTTGATCTTATTGGCTATAAGCATATAAATAATCATGTCGTCACCTTAAAGTTGAAAGGGCGTGAGTGCTAACGCTTATGCACAGCACTTACGCCTCTTCGTTTCTAAGGCGATGATGTATACTCAGAAGTGGTTAGATGCAACTATTTATATAAACAGATATCGATATGAGTGATAGACAAAATTCTCACTTCAAAAAATATCATCGACTTAGAAACAAAGTGGCTTAAGTGCTGTGTACTATATATAAGCATAGCACGTACGTATATCATTCGATATTACCATATCTGTTTATATCCAAATAATTGATCTTGTTGGCTATAAGCATATAAATTATCATGTCGTCACCTTAAAGTTAAAAGAGCGTAAGTGCTATTCATACACAGCACTTGCGCCACTTTGGTTCTAAGGCAAAGATACATTGATTGGTTACAACAGATTATGATCTGTCTGGATGAACATTTTTAGATCTGCTTGAATCCCTTCCGGATATGCTTGAATCGCGTAAAAATTTGAATTTAATACATAATTAGATCCAAACGTTTTTCATTGGGTCAACTGTATTTATCACATCTCCTTACTTTTAGGTAATCACAGAACAATTAATTCGGTAACTGCATTAAAATTCTAAATTAAACCACAAAAATCTAATATTTATCTAAGGGTTCCGGCCCATCGAAATGTCCACTTTACATTTAATTAAAATCTCCATTTATCATTAAAAATCGATTAAACATTAGAAAAAAAAAAAAACTCAGGTATTATTCCCAGGTGATAGCGGTGGTGTATTGCTCTCTCTCTGATCCTCATGAACACTTTCAGCTCTGCTAGCACTGCTGCTAGATCTGCTGCTCAAATTATCACGATCACTGAAGTAAGAAGAGTCACCACGTTTCTCCTCCAACTGCAGCTGTTGTTTGTCATTTCGAAAATCGTCACTAGATGGCGCTAGTAGCCCTGGGAAATAGGGAATCCCCTGTCTTTGTGACGTTATTTTTCCCATGAAACTGCGTATCTCTTCGAAATAAGACTCATCAGCCCGGGGCAGCTGTCCATGATATCTAGATCGGACCTCGTCCAGTATCGTTGGACCATCAGAGTCATGTTTCTTAAGATGTCGATCAAGGTTAGTCTGTTGACCAAAACATCTCTCGCACAGTGGACACTTGAATGGTTTCTCCTTGTTGTGAATGTTTCGCACGTGTCGTTGAAGATTGCTTGAGATGCTGAATGATCTCTCGCAGTATTTGCACTTGTAGGGCTGCTCTCCGGTATGAGTCCTAAGATGTCTGGTTAGGTTAGCTGATCTTGGAAAGACTTTGCCGCAGAATTTACAGGAGTAACGGTCCTTTGGCTTCAGTCCACTGGACACAGTAACTGAATAGGGTGGAAGTGTTGATGATTGAGTTGTTGGTGCTGATGGTGCTGGACTTGGCTGCTGACTTGATGCAGGACTTGTGGCACGTTGGGAGGATGCTGATGATGTTGATGTCGTTGAGAAGCGATTTGAGGGAAGAGGAACCATGGTTGGGAGGGCACGGACTTGGATTTTTGGTAGTTCGGCTATTGGCGAGTGATGGTGGGATCTATACATGGCTTCAAGGACCAACGGATGAACTGCGTGATGCTGGGGGAAGAGGACCGTGTGATAGGGTAGACCCAGGCCATTTTGATTTAGGACTTCTATGTCATTCTGGTTCTCGTCTCGTAGGTGCTCCTTCTTGTGGTCCACACGTAGGTCCAGTGGCTCACAGTCATTTTCATCCTGCTCTTGCTGGGATTGCGGGGGTCTAGCTGCTGGACTCATGTGGGGCTGACTCGACAATGGACTACTGCGGCTGTTTGCATGGCTTAGGTCATAGGGCAGCTCTTCGGCGTCTGATACTCGGACACTCAGAGGATAAATGCTTGCTTGCTTTGGGCTTATGTGGCCGGGCATTTTTCGCGGGCTCGAGTCCTTCTCCCGCATAGCTGCTGGTGGATATTTTGAATCGTGGTCGAACGGGGAAAGGGTGCTGAGGTATCCGCTCATCACACTGCCTCGGACGCCTCAGGAGAATTGATGTCTTTGATTGATCTGAAATTGAAGGAATTTTTTTTTTGAATTATTATTATTTATTACGAGAATGTCAACAAAAGAGATGAAGACAAAAAGAACACAGAAAAAGAAAATGTTATTGTGAATGTTTCTCTATTGAACTACGTAAAGAATAGCCGGTATTATTGATGTATTTAATTCTTCATTCGTATTTTCGAATTAACTGTCGAATTTTGCATTATGGTTTCCAGAACCTGAGGAAGCTTCAATAAAGCAAGCAAAACGTCGTTCATTCCACAATTATTTAGTATTGTTAAATTAATTTTTCCCAACGTCCCATGATCCCGAAGATAAGAATTCAACATGGAAATGAGAAATATAATTGATTATTATTTATTTGAATGAATTAGAGTATTTGATTGTCTGCACAGTTATGTTCATCTGGATTATGACGTAACATTGAATTGTGAAATTCTCTGGGTTTTTTTTTCTTTCTTCTTTTTTTTTTTTGCTGATGGTCTTACGTGACTTCACGTTGTCTCGATTGGGAGTCAGATAAATGACAGTTTTGAGAATATGAAGGATCTTGATCTAGATACAGGAATGAAAGTGTTTCGTTTCATCTCTTTCTAATAACGGAGCCTTCTAATTTGTCGATCAAGTATGATGGATTGTGAGGCGCGCTTTGTCAGTTGAGAAATTAAATGAAATTAAAAAAAATGAGAAACATTTGTGTGGTTTAATACAGGGTTGATGATAGAGAGATTAGGCAATTGTTTAGAGGTAAATGTTTTAACAGGGTTGATGATTTTTTTTTGAAGAAGGTGTGAAAGTTTCTAGTGATGATTCATAATTCTTAAATTCTTGGGTTATAGACAATAAATCATTTTTAGAAGTGATAAATGTATTCTCAAGGATTCTTAAACAGTGAGGAATTCTTTGACTGACGCAAGATTTTGAGGATTTAATTATTTCTTCAAGAATATCTCGGAAACTAATGGAGATAAGTCGTTTTTGTTTCAAGCTTTTTTGTAGCTCTTGGAATCGTCTACAAAATGGGTCAGGATCAAAAGGACGTATCTCCTGCGATTTTGGAGATATTCCATCCAGAATAATGTTATTAGTGATGAGCGATTTGAATCGATCTTTGCAAAATGGATCTTTTTTTCTCAATCAATCGATTTTTCTATTCCTTTTTGAAAAAATAATATCGACTTTTTCCTAGAAAAAAAAAAACAAAAAATAGGATTTCCTTTTAAATCACAAGTGATTAGACGAAACTATCGAATGATGTGCGATATCTCGAATTTAATGCGAGATATCGTATCGATTAATCGAATATATTGAATTTTATCGATTCATCGATTTTCTCACTTTTTTTTTTTTTAATTGATTCTCAAAAAATCGTATTTTCTAAGGATCAATTCTTCGAAAATCGATTCTTTTTACAGATTGCTCATCACTAGACGTCCCGCCTCTTTCTTCTCTCATCTCTTAAATAAATTCCATTTCCTTGATTTCTACGAACTCTTCAAAGAAAAAAAAAAAAAAAACTTTTACATTTCTTTTCATCCAAATGAGAATTCTTATTCAGTATAATTGGAGCTGACAGTGAAACAGCAAAGAAAGTAAACCCAAATCAAAAAAATCGCAATCCCATGTCATTATTATAAATGTATACATTAAAAAAAGAAAAAAAAAACCTCAAAAACGTCAATCGAGATTCTGTGTATTAATTTTTGATTCATTCTAAAATTCACTTTGAGTAATATAATGACGTCCAGATGACGAGATTCGATAATCTTCTTGTTCTATATATACATATTCAACATTAAATTTCATTTTTTTTCCTCTCTTCTTTAATTTTATTAGACCCCGAGGCCTCAGGATAAATGGGATCGAATAAATTTTCAGTTGTTGCAGGCCACTATAATGTATGTGTAATGTATAAGAGCGTTTAATCTGAGTTGATTCGAATCTCCAGTAGTTTGTTAATGGTAGGGAGGAAGGGGGGGGGGGGGAAGAAGAGGGAGAAAAGGCATCGATGTCTCTTACAGTGAGTAAATGGTGGGCTGATAGTTTACAGCGTAGAGACGGCCTTCTCTGCCCCAGCATTGATGTCTCTATAAAGATAGACTCGTGAGATGAGAAAAGAGAAAGAGATGGAGAGAAAAAAAGAAGAAATTTTCATTTGAATGAGTATATTAGCCATAACGAAACGCACAAAACGTGTGTATACCGAATAACCCATAAAATCCTTTAATAAACATTTAATAATTCAATGAAAAAAGCAAAAAAAAGAAAAGAAAAAGCGAATTTTATTATCACTCTGTTAAATTCACGACATTTAATATTCATCCTCTGATACTTATGGATTAGTGGCTGACTATATGAGGCATCATTAGATCTACTGAACTGAGAAAATCACGATTTTTATACGAATGTGTGTGTGTGTGTTTTTCTAACTTGTTTACACACGCGACTAAACAAGTGGAAAAGAGGGAGAATATAATTTATGAGAGTTTAATTAATAAAATGTGATGAAAAAAAAAGAAAGGTTTTATAATGTAGGAAATGTCTGTATTTCAATCAATTTCATGTTGGTTAAATTATGAGGTTTCTTTTTTTTTATTTGCTTGGTTTGAGTCGCGATTTGCAGAAAATTAAGATATTATGGGGATCATATAAATAAATGTTTATTTTTGAAATATTTTATGTAATTATTATGTAATTTTTCATGATTAGGACGATATTAGTATCAGAATTAATTGGCGGGGGATATGAGAAATATTGAATGGGTTATTGGATAACGAAATTCAGTAGCGAAAGATGTGAAATTGGATAAGAATTTTTTTTTGCTCGTTTTTTGAGGATTATTTGGAAAGTAAGGGAGATAGAGCAATTTTGCTAGAATCCTTTTATGTCGGGAATTTTGAGAGCTACGAGAAAAGATGGGGCAGAATTTTCCTGTTTCACTAAGTTTCCGAGATCTTATTGGAAAAATGTAAAAAATAAACGGATTTTGGCTTTTAATTTTTTTAATTTTTTGGGAAATATGGCGGAAGGTAAGCGAGATATAGCGACTTTTTCCGGATATTTCTTTGCTGAGAATTTTGAGAGCTGCAGGCAAGGATGAAGAGAAAAAGGGCGTATATCTCCATGAGTTTCCAGTAATTAAAAAAAAAATGATGAAAAAATAGATTTTTTCGGGTTTTAGTTCATAGTTTCATCAGGTTAAGGATATCTTGCAAAGTAAGCGAGATAGAGCAATCTTGCTCCGATCCTTGTATTTTTATAGCGAATTTCATGGGCCCCAAAAAGAGATGCCCTCGAAATCGCTTCATCCCGCTTAGTTTCCAAAATATTTTAAAAAAAATTTAAAAAAAAGTTAAATTTATCATATTTTTATCTCTTTTTTAATTTTATTAAAATTTTTATTTTTCTCAAAATTCCAATAAAAAATTCAATACTCGTATTTAATCAACAATATTACTACTACCATTATCTCATTCTTTTCGTTCTTATATCCATTAAAAATTCTGCGTGCACGTAGAATCGCCGAGGAAGGAGGAAGGAGAGGGGGAGGGGAGGGGACAGAGAAGAAGTGATCGTCATGTAAGAACTGGATGTACCGTTGGTCTCTAGTTACTCCAGTTAGACTAGACTGATTCCACCGATGTGTACTCCACCTCGAACCCACCCAGATGAAAGAGAAACTAGATGTCGGTACGTGCCTTTTTTTCCCGATTAATTTCGTTGTCTCAAAGACAAAGGGGCGTAAGTGCTGTGTAAAAACCTAGCATTTATACCCATTTGTTTGACAAAAGGGCGTAAGTGCTGTATATGAGCATAGCACTTACGCCCTTTAGTTTCTAAGCCACCAATTCATTCTCGAAGAAAGGAAAGAGGATAAGAATTAATGAAGAAAAAATCTTCTATAAAAATTACTGTACAAATCACATTAACTTAGGGATCAAGCGTCAGATTCATAAGAATAATATTATTATTATTAATAATAAAAATAATATTATTTTAAAAATATATATCAGATATCACATTAAATATTGCAGACTATCTGAGATTATTTGCCTCAAAAAAGTTAATTTTTACTGTTTTTTTCATTTTTTTTTTTTCAATTTTTTTACTCGGTTCACTCAAATTCATGTGAAGACTTGGAATTATCATTCAAACAATTAATAATGTTTATGGTTCTTTCCATAATTTTTTACTGTCTTAAATATTTAATTTCACCCATTTTTAATGATTTGGTTTAGGCGATAGAATAGTAAAATTTAATTGATTTTTTTACAATATTTTTTGAAGTTTTTTTCTCTCCGTTTAATAAGAAAATTCGAAACGCAATAGGAGACAATTGGATGCGCCGCTTATAAACGGTTAACTCGCGGCAAAATAATTAGGAAAATAGAGTAAAAGAAGAGACCTCAGGGGACTGACAATGGGTGAAAATTCCTAATTACAGGCTATTGGGGAATGCGACGATGCCCGGCAGGTACAAGAGTGGAAAGTCTTCCAGTATCTAATGTAGGTCTCTCTCAAGAGCATTAAAACTGCTCTAGTATTCTATCTCTTTTTTTTTTTTTTTCATCGACTGATAAATTTTTTTCTCTTTCTTTTTTTCTGCACAAATGTTCTCGACTCGAATTTAATCATCCGAGGAAACGAAAGTAAATACGTCGATAAAATTCTTGATGTTAACAGATCATTTTTTTTTTTGCGTTTTTCCACTCAATTCTAATGTACTGCGAAGATTTAACGGTTGAATTATTCGCAAGAGTTACGGATTGAAATTTTAGCCATTTAGATTATATATATATATATCTGCAAAAAATAAAAATTATGAATTTCGGAAAAAATGTAGAAAAAAAAAGTTGAAGAACATGATTTATGATTTTTAGGGGAGTGAAGGACTTCATAAAAAAATCTGAAAAAATTTGAGAAGATGCTCCAAAATGTGGACATTATTGTTGAATTTTTTCAATTTTTTTGATAGAGATCTTCACTCTCAAAAAAAATTCCCAATTGATGAAGGAAAAATTTTTGCAAAAAAATTTTGAAGAATTTTGAAGAGAATTAATTCTCCCCCCCCCCCCCCCATTTATTTATCTCCAATAAATATAAAATCCTCGTCTCAATAAAATTATTATTGACTCTTGTTGAAACATGATTTACAATCAAAATAATTAATTCCATATTATCCATAATCTCTTGTGATTTTAAATTCATGATGTTCCTTTATTTTTTAATTTTTTTTTCCTCTGGTTTATAGAAAGTTTGGTGAGATGAGCCAGAGGGCGTGATTATTGTATCACGTCCTTGGTATGATTTCTCCCTCACGTACACACACCCGTACGTGAAGATGCAGCTACATTTTTTTTTCTCCTTTTTTAACGAAAAAGAAGAGAAAAAAAATCCTTCTTCTCTCATCTCTCGAGAGTCTGCGCGCACAAGTGTGTGGCATCGGCCCAGTGTTTGTGTGTGGACCAAAACGGAGTGCATCAACACAGTTGAAGTCGCACCGTTCACCAGACTCGTTAAGAGCCTCGCCCACTGTAAAACATCGGTTGAATATATATATATATATATATACTGGGCAAGAGAGTACTGGTGAAGTGTAGCCCTCCTTTTTCTTTTGTGTCAACAAAAAGGGAAAAGAAGAGTCTCCACGCGAGTTCCGCTACTCCAATTTCTTCTGGTATTATATATATACATACATACATACATATATATACATTGAAAGCTCACAGCGTGTGCCCAATGGCTATAAAACGTGGGTTATAAACGTGTGTGCTTCTGTTTTCAGTAAATTTTTCTTCATTTTTTTTCATTTATTTCTTAGCATGTTTCTCTTTTCATCTTTGCACAACTGTTTTTTTCCTTAATTTTTATTTTGCTCCGCTTTTATATATATTTATCCTTTTTTTTTTTTTACGCGATTCACAAGTCTTATTATCGTCTCATGAAAAATGTGATGTAATTGAGGCGTGGTATTTGCAGTTTTCTTTTTAATTGTCCCTTTCACTTTTCGTTGGAAACGAGACGTTTATTAATTGTCAGGTATCAAGGAGCTTTTTTTTTCCTCATTTTAACATGAAAAACTGTACCGTTTTCTTCGGTGACACAATGATGAGTTATTAAATATTTTTATGATTCTGCAGGAAATGAGGGGAAAAAACGACTTTGTTGGAGGATATCTTGGAAAATGATGGACACACGCCTTTTTAGCTTTTATCCTTTTTGTAGTGAATTTCGAGGGCCACGAAGGAGGATTGAGGCGAAAAGAGCGGATTTTCATTATTTCTGAGATATTCTCAAAATTGAAGATGAAAAAGGTTTTTGCTTTTTTTTCATCAATTCCATAACTTACCCCTTTTAAAAAAAAAATATCTTGGAAATTAATGGAGATACGCCCTTTTAGCTTGAATCCTTTTTGTAAAGGATCTTTAAGTACTACTAAAAAGGCTAAAGGTGAAAGGAACGTATTTCCATTATTTTCTATAAGATTTCTAAAAAAATAGAATTTTTTCTTTTTTAAATCAAATAAAAAAATTAATTATTTTGTTAATTCAAAACATTGTTGAAAAAGAGTTTCTTGGAAACTAATGAAGATACGCCTTTTTAGTTTTAATCCTTTCTGTAGAGAATTGTAGAAGCCAACAAACGAAATCAGCGCAAAAAGGGTGTATCTCCATTATTTTTCAAAATATTCTTAAAAAAAATAGGAAAAAAAATTGATTTTGGATTTTCTATCGTTTTTTGCAGCTCTTGAAATATTGAAAAAAAAATTAGGCCAAAAAGGGTGTTTCTCCATTAGTTTCATAGATATTTTCAAAAACCTAATGCCAATTAAAAATTGAATTTTTTTTCTCAATTGAAAAAATTTCCAATACTTGACTCGATAAAATAATGAATTCCCTCAATTAATTCCATTACGTTGAAACAAAGGTATGGAGTACATGAGAACAAGATACAGAGGATGAAAATCAGCATCACAATGTACTTCCAGAGATTCAACACATGGGAGGGGTACATAAAGTCACACTATTCGACTTCACTCGGGTGATAATCCGTGACGATTATAATTTATTATTCTTAACCGTCCCTATGAGGCCTTAGATGTTCTCATGTCAGCGTATTTAAACTACCCACGCGCCAACTGATCTGCACTTTTTCTACGATCCATTGGCGGGCCATATCCATACTAGCCAACCTTGTGTTGTACTGTTTGTTGCCATTTTCCAATAACTACGTGTCTCAGTGAGGCACGGTTATGTTAGGCTGAGATAAAAGCCAATTCACTTATTGCGAGCGCCCGTGAGAAATTCAACGATGGGGCGTCAAATTTATTTATCATCGTAATAAATGCTGGAGGATTTCACTTCACTTGTCTTGATGCTAATTAAGTAGGAAATTTTTCCTTTTTTTTCTTGAGGTAATATTCCAGCAAATTCGAGTATTGTTAATAGCTTGTTTTTTAATGCCGTATCGAAGATGATATTTTTTTACATTTTTCTGAATTTTCTCATAATTTTTGACCGTGCAGTTTATGAGACATGAATTATCAAAGTTACTGAAAATACCGGTGTTGGGGATGAAACGCCCTTAATCGGACGGAAATAACGAAATTACTAAAAAACCACAGGGTTGACCCATTATTTAAAAACAATTGGCGAAGAGAACAGCATTTTAACTAAATAATAGAAGAAAAAAATATTCAATTCACCGTATAGTTATTGAGAAATTTCAATTAGAAGATAGTCGTAACTATTTGCCTCTCTCTATCTCATGCATGTGATAGGAGATTGATGTAAAAAAAATTCGAGAAAAAAAAAGTTATATTTATAAGCTGAAGATATGACTTTCGAATAGTTTAATCACTTTTTTCGGGTGAATTAGAGCACGTTTTTCCGAATTAACAGCAATTAATTGGAAACTAACCTACAAATCCTCATTTTTTACTGTTTTATCGATCACACTCTGGGATACTACCTTAAATTTGAATTTAAGAAGAATTTCTACTTTTTTTTTCTACAGGAAAATGATAATTTTTTTGGCGATACGATCCGAATAGAAGATGTGTTACAATTTGTGGAAATAAGAGTTGGAATGGATTTAAATACTAATATCCAGGGTAATACTGTATTATCAATACGAGTACCTGGATAGATGTACAAATCAATGTCTTCATTAAATCAAGAGGAAGAGAAAAACCGTTACGCATTGTTTTAACAAATCGTTAAACTTTGAATATCCGAGTGAATTCAACGGACGAAGAGCATGAAGATGATTAAGGTAGTTCTATCTAATTTTGAATCATCGAATGATTTTCTCCAAATTTTGTGGAACAACCAATCATGTTATTTTCGATTTTATTGTAAAATTTGAAATTTTTTTACCGCGTCATTGATGAGATATTCAATCTCAAAGTTTCAACTTTTA
This sequence comes from Aleiodes alternator, assembly GCA_963921955.1. Lineage (NCBI taxonomy): Eukaryota > Metazoa > Arthropoda > Insecta > Hymenoptera > Braconidae > Aleiodes > Aleiodes alternator. Next base: position 8,322,764 of record OY998098.1, on the reverse strand, counting down.
ACACAGAGTAAATGGGATAACCTCAAAAATCGATCAAATTCGGCAGGTTTTTTCCTAAATTCCAGTCGAATGATTTCGATGAAAAACTGTCTGGGCATTCTTTCGGTATTTTGGAGTAATTTGAAATTAATTCAGATTTTTTCACCACGTTTTTTCTTTTATTTTGAAGTCAGGAAAATTTGGAAGCTGGTCGCTGCTTGGACGTGATTGGCTGCTTTGTTCGGCCTAGTTGTGTGTGTGTGTGAGCTATTGTTCTATACGTGCAATGAACGTTTAGATGTATGCATACAGCACCGTATCATTAGGGGAATATCGAGAGTTTCCTAAAAAATCTTACAATTCTCGTTAAATTCATAATTAGATGCAAGATTTCATACTTCAATATCTCATAAATGAAGTTATGATATATCCGAATGAAAATCAATATGTAATCAATGCACAACGAGAAGCCTTTCCATGAAAGGTCTATTGCCTCAATTTTTGTACATCCCCTTCGAATAGAACTATGTTAAGTCATCAATCATGAATTCTTCTGAAGACGTTGAAATCATGAATTTCCAAAGATTTTCAGCTAAAATTATTTTCAAAGGTGGATTAATTCGAGACTTCCGTCAACTTTTACAGACAATGTGACCCTAATAAATGTAGACGGAGGAGTTTAATATTACTGTATGGTATTGGAGATTTACTAGTATAGAGACAATGGATGATGACATTTCGGAAGAGAACAAATGTTTCGTGATGCTTCCTCCGCGTCTTTCGACTCCTCCTTCTGTAGAATATTAATGAAATAATGAAGTAAACTGTCATTAACATTTTTGATTGACTTGTGTTGAATGATAATGCATTTTTTTTCTCATTTTTTAACATTCACAAAAAATATAATATATACAGAAAAATTTTTAAGTAATATCTTTTGGAAATGAGGGGGCGACCATTAAGGTCACTCCAAAAATTAAAAACTTGAATTTTCAAGAAATTTAAAATAAACTTGATTTTATTGTAAAATATCATCCACATTAGAGACAAAAGGGCGTAAGTCTCATGTATAAGCATAGGACTTACGCCCTTTTGTTTCTAAGGTGACGATATATCTTTCTATAAATTTTGAAAAATAAAAAAAAATATATATTAAATACGAAAAAGGGAAGTTCAAGTCGAAAAATCAGGAAAAACATCATTAAAAAAATGGAAAACATCAAGTAATAATGTTGTTTCAAGAAAAAAGGGACAAATTTGAAAAGATGTAAAGCTGAAAGACTTTCGTAATCTGTCAACATCAATTTAAATAACCATTAAAATCAATCGTGTCGAATGTTTTGTTGCACAATGATCGAATGATCCCCCCGGCAGACACGATGACCCGTGACCTGGGTTACCTGGGTATCAACGAAAAGTGGAATGAACCTAAATAATAAGGAAAAAAAAAAAAAAAGGGTAACCAGAAGACGATGAAGAAGAAGAAGGTCTCCCGTTTTAATTTTCATGAGGAATTGTAAAATACGTATTTTATGAATTTTTAAAAGATTCTTTTTTTAAAAAAGTAAAACTTGGAGCAGAGAAGAAATGACGACAATGGTTCTCACGAGGCGGTGACTGCCGTGTACTCTTGCACAGCTGAAACACAGTCGTTCAGAGATACCAGATTGAATGAGAGAAAAAGAAAGAAAGAGAGAGAGAGAAAGGAGGAAAAAAGATGAGAGTATGTGTATATATGAGAAGGAGGATAGAACGTGATGTTAAGAGATATATCAGTTGATCTAGGAGGACTACTTGATGTTACCAATGTTGAGGGGGTGGGGGGGGGGGGATGAGGAGAGGGAAAAAGGCAATTTTCAGTTGAGCTCGTACGAAATGACTTCTTTACTCTCGGCGGATATCCGAGTTTGCGAAACTAATTCAAATGAAAGGAACGCTTCTGTTTACGCCGTGGAAAGTGGATGAATTCCTCTCTTTTTCGCCTTCGATTTTTATTCGAAGAGCGAAGAGATAAAACGGGTTGAGTCGATTTTTTCTTGGAAGAAACTTGATTAAGGTGGTATCCCAGAGTACGGTCGATAAAACAGGAAAAAATGAGAATTTGCAGGTTAGTTTCCAATTAATTACTGATAATTCGGGGAAAAGTGCTTCAATTTACCCGAAAAGAGTGATTAAACTATTCGAAAGTCATATCTTCGGCTTGTGAATATAATTTTTTTTTCTCGAATTTTTTTTTACATCAATCTCCTATCAAACGCATGAGACAGAGAGAGAGGCAAATAGTTACGACTACCTTCTAATTAAAATTCCTCAATAACTATACGATGAATTGAATATTTTTTTCTTCTATTATTTTGTTAAAATGCTGTTCTCTTCGCCAATTGTTTTTGAATAATGGGTCAACCCTGTGGTTTTTTGGTAATTTCGTTATTTCTGTCCGATTAAGGGCGTTTCATCCCCACCACCGGTATTTTTAGTAATAATTAATATCTCATGAACTGCACGGTCAAAGATTATGAAAAAAATCAGAAAAATATAAAAAAAATATCATTTTTCGACTCGTCTCATTTCACCTCTTCACTACTAAAATTTAACCATTTGCTCCAGTTTATCTGCCTCAAATTTTCGTGATCAAAACGAGATCATCATTGTTGACACGGAAAAATAGTCGCTTCGTATTTGACGGTATTATTCTTTTTCACCTCAATTGCTGAATTGATTTTCATGAATTTTCCACAGACCCGGGGCCTCATAAATTGTGGCCTGAATCTGCGCCGCAATCTTTCACGTTTTACATCCGCCGTAACCTTCGTCAATGCTTCTTTAAAAAAACAACGAAAAAAAAAAAAATCTTGCTCTCTCTCAAACCTCTTTTTTTTTCTCTTTTGCCTCTTCCTTCCTCTGTGCTTCTCGTGTTGGTACATTTTACCGCTGATCTCGTTGTGATTTCTCGGTCTCAGTTCTCCAAGTTCCTTCTTCGCTCATGAAATATTCACGCAGTACGACGAAATCATCGTTTGTTAGTCAACGCAATAGTTTTCTTCTTTTTTTTTTTTCCTTGTTGTTTTTTTAACATGATTTTAAGATCCCCTGTATTGTAATAGTGGCCCATTTTCAGCTTGATTTGGGCATGCGATGTTATTTCAGTGGTCAAGAGGCAAAATGAAAGTCGATTTTTTAATCATTATTTATTTATTAAATATCTCGAAAATTAAGAGGGATAGAGCGATTTTTTTCAGAAATTATCCACCAAAAAAAGACAAAATAGAGAAGAGTAAAAAAGGCGTATTTCCATTATTTTCGGAAATATTGGGGTAAAATTAATGCCAAAAAAAAAATAGATCCCAAGAGTCAATGACCCATGACAATTTATCAATTTTTCCTTTCTTTCCATTTTAAATGATATCAGTTAGGAAACGTGGGATCTTTATGTACGGAAAGAGAAACTCGATTGTCGCCTGTGGGGATAAAAAGGGGAGAGAACCGTATCGCCACTGTTTTCTTTCTTATTCATCTGGAACACAGTGAGACGCGCCTCGGAAACGTGATGTCCACCGTTTCTCATTCTCTTTCTCCCTTTTTCTTTTATTTCAGAGAAAATAATATTTATTGAGCAGACTCTCTCGATCGAAGGGAGAGGTGAAAGAAAAGAGGGAATTCTGCAAAGAAAAAAAAAGAGGGATAAAAATAAGGAGAAGGTTGAATTATGTAATAATTCTCTTCTCCTTTCTTCTTCGCACCGTAGATCTTCATTAATTTGACAATCGAGCATCGTGAGACTTCTCGTAGTAAATGTGTGTGTTTTGTGTTAACGGATAAAATAGGTCGAATTATGCAATTCTGCCCTGAATTCACTCGGCTCTTTTTATTTTTCGAGTATCAATGGCAAGGAAATGTTGCGTTTCCACCTGCTGATTCATTCACTTCATGAATTTTCGTAATTTTGTATTTAAATTAATCTTTTTTAAAATTAAATTAGAAAATTCTTTGAGATCCTTCGAATCAGATGAATTGAACTGATCATCTGGAGAATAACGGTATTCGCCGAATTCTATTGCCCGAGAGGTCAGAGATAAATCCCCGAAAAAAGCAAATCTTTCTGATATTTATCGCAAGTACTCTCAAAAAAAAAAAAAAAAAAAATTTTTTTCAGTGAAATTTCTAGAGACACCCCCTTTTCCCCTTATGCGATGACAATTGACTTTTTTGCTGCGTTAATACGTGAGGTGAAGAGGCCCAAAAGAAGTTAAAAGAAGGTCCCCATCATTGTTACTTATGCGCTTGAGAATTTCTCACGATTGTCCTCCTCATTCTTGTAACCGTCAGGTTATTCAAAATAGCGCGTTTACTAGTTCTGTCGTAATTTTTAAATGGAAATGAAGAAAAAAACAAAAAGAAGTGAAGATGGAAAAATTAAGAGGTGACAATTTTTTTTTCTTTGTGAATGAGTTTTAAATGATTTTGCAATTTTCTTGGTAAGAAAATTAAGTGGAGAAGGGTGATATGGTTTAATTTATGGACGAGGAAATGTGCGCGGGAGTGGCGCAGGAACAGCTCTTTGGTACAACCGAGTAAACATGGTGTTAGGTGATATAAGAATGAGCGTGGGCGAATTGAATATTTTTTTTCTGTTCCAGCTCAATGCGTGAAGGGAGATGTTGAGAAACTGGAAGACACAGTTTTCTGATAAATACTATCGCAATTGCTGAAGAAACATATTCATATGATATTGTTATTTCAGAGAAAATGATAAATATCAAGTTGCATGAAAAACATTTATTTTTAATTTCTGCATAAAATATATCAATATATTATATATTTTTAATATTTATATTGCAAATATAGAAAGAATATATATGAATTTAAAAATATAAAAAAATGTATATTCAAATGTAAAATACATGTAAATGCATAAATTATCTATTTTATCCATCTATTTTTTCAATATATAAAATATAAACTGTCTCAACGATAAAAACTGTTCAATAATATCCGATTAAATCAATAAATTCACCTCTGTTAATTTATTATTGATAAATAAGATCACAACGTGAAACTTGACGTCTATCAAATAAAAATAAAATCCACGTCTTAATCCACGCAAACGTCTGTATTGGGTCTCGAGACATTTTTTTTTCTTTTTTGAATTCATAAATATTCAACTGCCCACTCGCGTGTTTAGTTACTGGAGCGAGTGAGGATGAAATTGAATGAAGGATAATAATAAAATAAAAAAATTAAGGAAAGAGAAAAAATAATATATTGAAATGACGAAGTTATTATGATAAAGAATTTTTACCTTCTCCGTCATTCCATAACGGGAAACAGCTCCCCGTCTCAACTGGATCACACTTCTCCGTTCAATCTCCAATTAGCCCACAAAAACAAACCAAATTTGCCCCCCAAAAAAAGAAAGAAACCAAAAAAAAAAAAAATGTAAATACAAAAAAATATCCAAGTGTGTGCACAGTCAAGTAGCACGTGTTCCTCAAACGTGGAGTACAATTCACTTCACACAATTCTCCTCCCAAAAAAATCGACTAAAACCAGAACAAACAACAAACTCAATGTTCATATAAATCTCGTCGAAAAAAAAAATCCATCAAATTCTAACGTAAAATTGATGGAATCCACCACGTGATTGCTCAAAAAAGCCAAAAAATCCAAATTCACTGTCAATCCTCAGTAGAATAATTGCAATTTTGAAAAAAATCGCTTCAGAATATGCAAGAAATCACTTTTCAAAGGAATCCTCACAAGTCCCAACAACAAGCTGCAATCCCAGCTTATCCCAGTATCCGCCAAATCCACCTGTTGTTAATATATGTCCAATGAGTCCTTTTATCATGAGGCATAAAATCCCTTTGATCCACCGAAAAAATCCCTTCAATTTCTTCCTCGAAATCCAGCACGTTAACACACTGTGAACGTCAAAAGACTTTTGAAAAAAACCGGTAAGTACTCGTAGTGACGGTAAAGAGTTGAAGTGAGTAGTCGTAATGAAACGTCAAAAGTTAATGTTGTGTATTTGGAAGGAGAGTAGGAATTGTCGTGGATATTGCAAATGCGAGCAACTGTGGTTGTGGTCTTTGGGGGGGTAGGGATAAGATTCGTAAAAACCCGTAGGTTGACGATTAACGGGTGGGTTTTCACCAAGTAGGTAGCAAATGATATACAGTCTTCCTTGATGTTATGATCACGTATCAAATTATCACTCGCCAAGATGATCCAAAGAACAAAAAAAAAAAAAGATGATAAAGAAAAAAAAAAACTTAGATGAAAATACAGTGAATTTTCACGTGTAAGCCACACAGTTGAACACAGTTTGGCCGAGAGACGAGATGTGGAATAACTGTGATACGTTAGCAAGGTAAGTACTCAACAACTAAGGAGAGTATATCTCCAATGGCACAGGCAAATATCCCAGCACCACGCCGGCACGCGACCCGTTCTCCCTCTTTCTTCTAGACCCATGACTTAAACCTCACCCATCTCTCTTTTTTCCTCTTCAATTTCCATTCCCACATGCGAGTTAGCAAAAGTCCACAGACACACACACATATATATATATATATAAACATGCACACATATATAGACACAGTTGTGGTGTGGTCCCTTCTATCTTACCACTCCTGAAACCCGCCCAGCCTCCCAACGTGTCTGCGTTTTACAATCCTCACTCCCAAGTAACTCCTGCCCCTCTCCAAACTGTCTGCATTGACCCCTCTCCATTCGAAACCTCTATGATAAAAAGAGAGAGAGAGAAAGAGTGATGTCTCTCCCACTCCGTTTCTCCAAGTTTTTCTACCAATTCCACTTCTCTACCATTTAAGAAAACCAGAAAGCACCGATACACCAACAGATGAGGCTACTTCTCATCTGAACCTCCCATACACTAATTCAACCTTTGCAACTGTACCGATGCCCTCCCCACCACAATATTCTCTTTAACTCTTCTACTATTTCTATGTAACTAACGCCCGTGGAGGTAAAAAGGGAAAGAGATGGTTGGATGAAAGAAAAAAGAACGACAACGCAGCCAGACTTACACCCAGTCACTGGCCAACAGTACAAGGAGAAGCATGTTGGAATTCTGGGTCCACTTTTATGCTTATAAACACATATATGACTTCCTGGATAATTTTGCAAAAAAACTGCAGTTTGTTCTTTAGGTACTTCCACTTTTCTGCCTTATTCCTGAAATCATAAGAACATGATTTTACATGCTAAAAGTTAATGAGAATACTGTTATTGGGTCAGTGAAATGACAAATAGACAGGAGTATATTGCATTAAATATAAACCACAGTTCTACTTGGTTCACATACGGGTGAAATTATACGCATTTGAATTATCCAACGTTCGGCAGGGATTAATTTACTTAGAAAAAAGAAACAAAAAACGATGTAATGATGTTAGGGGAACCGGTAATTTGTCCTCGGTTATTATGAATACCATTCAGTCCCTTGGAATATTAAACCATCCTAGATGTTGTACTAGTTAGACTTTTTTTTTTTTTGAAATGCTTCTTTTTCTTACCTCGGCAAAGTAATCGAGATTGTAAATTGAGGAGGTAAGTAACAAACCAGATCTTCTGGGAGCTATTTGATCAGTTGGATATTCGTGCCTTCCATCCTTTTGATTCACCTCTATTCTGTCTTGAAAACTCACTCAGGTATGGTTGTTTATTGCGCAATTTTCATACGATGGCCAAACAGATCTAGAGCGTCTTGACACAGTTATTATCTGTTGGGCGTTGTGAATGAGAGACTGGGGGGGAATAGAAACGAAAATTCAATGAAATTTTTGGGACGACAAAAAGCTGCCGGATGAGGAAGCGTTTTCTGTTACTTTTGAGGTTTTTTTTTTTTTTTAGACCGGCGTGACATTTAGATGCGGTTTTCGATCGAGAACGCACACGTGCAGGTGGACCAGAAAAATTGGATTCCAAGTCTTTTCTTTTCTTTTGGTTGATAAAATTGGAGTGGATCGGAAGAGGACAAAGCCGTCTATCTAATCATGAGGCAATGATAGGTTTATGCGTTCATTGTTTGTCAAGTACAATGCAATCTAATTTTCTTTCTCTTGTCTATTTGTTGAGGGGGAAATTAAGTGACGCATCTTTGGTAACTGATATTTCGTGGTGAATTTATAGATTCATTGAGGATATTATTTACGTGTTATGAAGGGAGGAGATGATATATATTTGGAAGAAATATATGGTTGTTCTAGAGCGAAAAGGGCGTAAGTGGTACTATGTTTACTGTAAAAATAAGTGTTTGAAATTAAGATACTTTTGTAGACACTTTTGAAACACTTTGAGGACGCTGTTTTTAGTGAATCGCAGTTCTAAGATATTTTTTGACTTTCAGATATTCTTTTCCAACTGTTCTCTCAAATTTTGGACAGTAATAAGGGATAACGTCTTGACCAAAATAATAAAAAAAAATTCTTGACGGTGTATTTTCAGTAAACAAACATGTCTGAACGCAAATATGCCATCTACAAAATTTCGAAAAAAGTCAAGACGTTATTGCTTATTACCATCCAATTGAGATACTTGTTTTTGCAATTTTGATACGTCCTCTTCACTGTAGGATTACGATATATCAATGTATTCAAACTCTAAATCGTTCTATTCTAAAATATACTTAAATTTTTCATATAAGCACTTATTCTTGACAATAATGTACCAATACTGTTATTATTGTTATTATTATGTTTAAAGTTGTATGATGAATATATATACATTTATATATTCGATAGGCGGAAATACTGATCATTATACTACCGAAGAACTAGTATATTGGACCTGCGGTCAACAATGATTCGGAATTTTTTTTAAGAATGAAGGCGTCGTTGTAAAAAATTCAAAAAATTCACCAACAATGTCCACATATTGCAGCATCTTCTCAAATTTTTTCAGATTTTTTCATAAAGTCCTTCACTCCGAAAAAAATTCCAAAATCATGTTGCCAATTCTCCCTATAATTATATTCACATATTTCTTCTATATTATGAATATATATACATATATATATTTACATGAATGAAGCGCCAAAATAGACACGTGCCACATTCATTCTTTTCCTCAGAAATTATGTTTATTATTCAACGCCTACTCCGCATACATTGCCAAGATACAGAGGGATGTTGGTATTCATGTAGACATAATGAGCTGATTGTTTAAATCCAAAAAAAAAAAAAAAAAAAAAAAGTGAAAATAAAGAAAGTCCTTTTACACTAACTCGTCTCTCGAATTTTGCCGCAATTTTCCTCGAATATTCAAGTTTCTCATATAAAGTAAGGCAATTTAAAATTGAAAAAGTCAATTCAGGAAGTTTTTTTTTTTTTTTTCTTCATCACTGAGTAAAAATACTCAACTGAAGAAAACACGTGCAGCAACAAGTAGGTTACAACTTTGTTGGAGGTGAAAAAAAAAAAAGGAGGCAAAAAAAAGAAGATTGTGTTAACGACTTGTGCAAGAGGACTCCGGGTGTTCGTAAATACTGACGGAAGCAACGCCTCTAGTCTTGGGGGCCCATCAAAACCTCCTCAGAAGTTTGCAATAGTTATACGATGCTGTAGTTGAGGGCGCACTAGCAATCCTAATAGAGATAGTGCCCCTCTCGTCTCTATGGTAGCAACTGGGTCGACGTGAGATGCCTTTTGTGGTTTAGTTTGTATACTCACATTTGAATTGGGAGCAAAAACGTTGAGTCAGGGGGAATTTAAGGGAATAAGGCCTGTTTTCTTATTCTAGTTGTTTTTTTTTTTTTAACATTTGTTTTTTTGTCAGCTTCTTGCACAAGAGGACACACTGCTGGGATGTAAAGTAAAATAAATTTTAATAGTCACACGGTTTGAAATCGCTGAGCATTCAAACAGTTCTACAAAAACAGAATGTGTTTTATTTATTTTCTTTATTTTATTTATATTTTTTTTCCAACTTTTTTTTGTTTTTGTTTTTTTTTTAGATCATGAAAGGCAAGAACCTAATAAAGCTACCGTGGAAAATTCATCCACCTACGTGACGATGCTTTGAGTCACATTTAATTCAAAGGTCGTGGTACACAAGACTCCCTCACGGCTCCATATTTGATTTTAAAATTTTGTTTTAGGACTTTTTTATTAATGAATTTTTCCTTTAGTCTCAATATGGAAAATCGATTGCTCAATAAATTAGACAATGGACCGGAGAATTATTCATTCGAAATTGGAAAAATAAAGAAAAAGAACACTTTCTGCGGTCTTTGGGGGACGAGGGTGGGGGGGATGGCAAGAGATGGCTTTAAATCTTTCACTGGAGATAAAAAAAAACTTTCTTTGTACTCACGACTCGTTTCGCCGATTCCCAAACAATTTAACACGTAAATCTTTGGATGTCAAAGTATTCTATACCCCGAATTGTTCTTCAGAGGTTTTTATGGTGGACACTTGGAAAATATTTGGGTCACAATCATCAAATGGTGGGATTATTTGAAAGGTGGAGAATTCATTGTGGACATCATTTTAATGGAGTTGTGGGATAATGTGGGAAAGACCGAGTTAACCGGGTTGGGGGGAGGGGGGGGGGGGGAATTTAACGAATTGTTCAGAAATTTTTGTTGAAAATTGAAGGGAAAGATTTGTGGAATTTTCGATGGATTGAAATTTTCTGAAAATTCTCATTCTTTTTTTTTTTTTGTTTTTTTTTCAGTAATTTTTTTGAAAACGTGCTCTTTTGAAATTTCCTGTTAAAAAATGGAATTCCCCTGATAATTTGAGTCACCATTTTTCTTTTCTTTTTTTTTTTAATTCTCAAGAAATAAATTAATCAATAATTTGACGTTAAAAAATGAACGATACAAATGAATCAAATGTGAAGACACTTCTGGATTGGTTAACAAACCCGTTACGTTGTTACAAAAGTGGGAGGAGCAGAGAGAAACACGTGAATATCCGTGAACATACCATGCATGCATAATGTATGTTACCTACGTAACTGTCATCAATGCACATTGCCATCATCCTCAGTCGTATTAAAACGCCCATGCATATGTAGACAGAGCGTAGGACACGTGGTATTTATCCAAAAAAACGTGAAATATTTGTAATGGGAGTGGAAAAATTGGTAGTTAGGGGTGAGAGATATTGATAATTGTTGTCCAAGGGTTGGAAAAATATATCGAAAACATGCAAATGTCACTACATTCAAAAAAGTTTCAGAAACTAATGAAGATACGCCTTTTTAATCAGATCCTTTTTCTAAGGAATTTTAAGAGTTACAAGAAAGAATTCGAAGACAAAAAAAGCGTATCTCCACTAGTTTCCGAGATATTCTCAGAAAAAACAAAGAGCAAGACACTTTCGATTGTTGCTGCCAGAATTATTATATTTTTGATTTATTCAAATATTGGAATATTATTTTTGTATTCAACAGGTAGAAATACTGAACTACTTAAGAATTGATCCCGCATGAAAAAAAAATATACCAAAAATATATGTGAAAATATATTCATAAAATATAGCGAATGTAAGTGGTATGTATGTGCCTATAATTTTCATATATATAGCATCTTTTAATTTAATATTCAAGAAGGATGTTTTTGGCCACTTATATATATGCGGAAAAACATTTAAAATATAGGCAATTCTATATATCATGGAACTAAATTTAACATATATTCTCATCCGAAAAGCTGCATATATGTGACTTATTACATTCTTGGCCGCACATATATTTTTTATAGCTCACATTCATTGAAAATATATTTTCACATATATTTTTTTCTCCAGGAGGCTGTATCGTCATCTTCGAAACAAATGAGCGTAAATTTGTGTATAACCACAGCACTTACGCCATTTTGTTTCTAAGGTGACAATATATTGCATATAAATTAACAAACATATTAAAATCGTTAATAATATATTTTTTATTCTCGTTAGCAAGATTATTTTTAAAAAATATTTCAAAAACTAATGGACATACGCCCTTTTCACCTTAATCATTTTTTATTCCTCTTAAAAGTCATTACAAAAAAAAGAATCAGATTCAAAAAGACGTATCTCCATTAGTATTCAAGATATATTCTCAAAAAACAAAGAGCAAGGATAATTGCTGCAAATTATTGATAAATTTACATATTATATTTTATTACATCAATTATTCTTAATGTTTGAATATTTCCAATACTCATGACCTCGTGATGACTAAATAATCACTGAATTATATTCCTCTGCTTCAAATGAGGATTATCGATTGCAATTAAATATAATTCAGATAACCTCACGAACCTAATGATCTCGATGATGCGATCACAGATCTAAATGATAATTACAAAAAAAATCCAGTTTTATCGTATTATAAGTGGATCAAAATCATCGGTTTGTGTTTCTTCCTCTTTGTCATTAAGATGTTTTTTTTTTTTTTTGTAGAAAATTATACTTGAGATCCGAGAATTCTTGGAAAATTAATTTTATTGTCCAATGAAAAAGTGAAATCAGATGAATTACTGTTTTATTATTCAACCAGTAAATTAATATAAAAAAAAAAAATCAACTTGAATTACAATGAATTTAATGATTTTCTCGCTTTGTTTGGATGTTTTTATTGTTAAAGAATTGAGGAAAAAAAAAAATTAAATTAAATTGGGGTCGATCAGCATGATCATTGGATACATGCACTCAAGCGTAATGTCTAAGGATGACTAAACAAGAGTACCAAGTTTAAAATTGTGTGTCTGGCGATGGTGTGGCACTTGGGACAAGGTCCTCGACATTTACAAGTAACTAATGTCCGGGACAATGTCTTGGTAGCCTTGGTGTATACTCATGTTGTTTCTTTTCTATTTCATTCTTTTTTTTTTTTCTATTAGAGTATACACACACGCACACAATGTGTACGCATGGCAGGAGTCGATCAACAAGTAGCACGTCAAACGTTTTAATGCTAATATGGTATGGTAAGAAAAACGTGACGAGGCTTCAAGTACATAATACTGTGATTCTTTGATGAATTAGTAGCTACTTTGTATCTGGAAATATAGTAATTCAAATGGATGAGTTGGTTTTTGAAATGATCATTGAGAAATTCAACGATGAAAGGTCTAAAAGGATGAAATTTTTTTTTGTGTTTTTTTTATGATTATCGAGGAGTCTAAGCGAGATAGGGCCATTTTGTCTGATGTTTTTTACATTTTATAGAGAATTTAAAGAGCTATAAAAAAGAATTGAGACAGAAGAGACGCATATTAGTTTTCGAGATATTTTCGAAAAAATGAGGAAAAAGACTTTTTTTTTGAATATTAATTTAGTTATTTAAATGCGGGAATATTATTTTCATATCCAATGGGCGAAAATACTGACCATTATACAACCGAAGAATTGATATATTTGAATGGATATTTATATTCATAGTTTGGGTATATATATATATATATAACTTTTGTTTTTGCATGTTCATCAAACGGCAAAACTATTCTATCTCGCTTAGGTTCTGAAATATTTTAAAGAAAAAGAAACTATTGAGAGGAAGAGTCGAGTTTTTCAACAGTTTTTCATGGAAACTTGTTTTTTTTTAAACTCCAAAAGCTAGAGAGGAGAAATAGGGCCGAAATTGCCTTATCTCGCTTAATTTGCAAGATATTCTCAGAAAAATATTTTTAAAAAATCAACTCTATGGAAATAAAAAATTTCGCTTTCCAAAAATATCTCAAGAATCAAGAAAAATAGGACGAATCCATCAAAATTTTTCTTCTTATCATCAAAAATGTCTACAAAAAAAGTCTCTTCAAAAATTCAACTATTTCACATAGTTTCCGAGATATTTTCAAAAAAAAAATGGAAAAAAAGTAGATTTATTCAATTTCATTTACTCCAAATAGTTCTTAATCCCCCTTGAAACTAATCGAATTAATTCCTCGTTAACGCACCTAATAGCCTCTTAATTCAAATCTCCTGACTGCATAAACTCAAGACGAGAAAAAAAAAATTAAAAAAGGTGAAAATTATAAAATACAAAATGGCACTAAGTTTTGAACGGATTCCCGGGGTTGCCTCATTCCATTCCAACTATATTCCACATTCTTCCCACACGTGTTAAGACACACACTGCGATTTAGTATACGTGAGGGAGCAAACTGCCTGGTTGTGGATGCCAACTCCTGATACGCTTCACTACCGTGGCATTCCATTTATGGGCCAGAGAGCATCCAAACCGTTTACGGGTTAGCCCCATTACAGGAAGGCGCAAGAGAGGCCTGACTTCTGATGCTTTTTTTTTTTTTTTTGATTTTTCCACCAGTTAGAGAACACAGTGTAATGACGAGACACGACCACACTTTGAGTTGAAACGATAGTCAAGATAAAATGCTAGTGAGATAAAAGGAGATGAAAACGAAAAAAAAAAAGAATTATTACGAGGGTAATTGCGTGGTTCAATTTCGCATCGGCGTCATTGACATTAAGTTCAATATTTTTCAGTCAATGATGAGTTTTCTTGTGAGTCCAGGTGCGTTCGTACGTGTATGGTAATGCGTATTCACCTGTGTATCCTCGAGTGAAGCGTAAAAATTGCGAAAAAAAAAAAAAAAATGAAAGAATTTATGGAGCTGTCAATTTTTCATCAGTTCAAGAGACGTTCTTAATCATCCAGTACTTGTCGAAGCTAATTTATCTTGTGAATCCAACGCTTATGGAAATAGCTTATATTTTATTTATAGAAAAATAGAGAAGATTTTATTATTTCATATTTTTTTAAAGTAAATTGGGAGGGATGTGTGGAAATGTTTGGAATAGGTTTTCTCTGATGATTTCATTGGGAAACTGAGAAAATTTGAAGAAATTTTTTTTTTTGGAATTCGGGGAAAATTATAATTTTAGAAAAAATTTGAAAAATTTTACTTTTTTGGAGATTTTTTTGGTTCTATTGGTCGGAGTGATGTGAGGTCGATTTTGAATGAAAGGTGAGATCATTTACTATTGATTTATAAAATTTTGAAGACAAAAAATTGTTTTTTTTTTGGGTATTTCAAGGGCAAAAGCTAATTTTCACAAAATACCTTAAAAATTGATATTTTTTTTCGAAGCTCCATAAGTTGATCGCGAATGATTTTCATTGCAGACCAGCCCCGACTCAAAAAAAATCGAAAATAGAAGGGGCTTAGCCTCTTCCCCTTTTTCTCTCATAAAATTCAAATTCTCAAGAAATTGAAAAAAAATGACGCCTAATTTCCACCTGAAATTTTCTCAGATTTTCAATGAAATCATTAAAAAAGTCCATCTTGTCACCCCTCTCATCCAAATCTTCATTTTCCCCTACTTTCCCCTAAATACAGGAAAAGTTGATTTTTTCCTCTGATTTCTTTTTAAAAATACCTCAGAGACTAATGGAGATAGGCCCTTTTCTCCCTCATCTTTTTCTGCACAAAATTTTACGAGTTACAATAGTAGGCTCAGTGTAAAAAGGGCATATCTCCATTAGTTTCTCTAATATTCTCTAGAAGTCAAATTAAATCAATATATCCTGTTAAACTGATAAACATTTTAATTAAAAAAAAAAACAAGAGTGAGAAAAAATTTAAAATATCCACGCTATTTATCACCCTATTTTTTTTCCTATCACTATCAGTGTTTTGAATCTAATAAATTAAATAAATTAAATCCATCGTGATGATTAATGAAAATGACTAGTGTCTCTCTTTAAATGTATTTCGTACACATGGGTGGGGTTATTCTCTTCTCGCCTCGTCCTCGGTTTTACTTTCTAAGTCCGCCTCCCAGTTATCCCCTCTCTAAAAAATACTGCACGATATATACATATATATATATATATTTTTTGTAAATATGGATAAAATGAAGAAAAAAGTGTAGAGAAATACAACTGAAGTCCGATCTTTCGTCCAACAAAAAAAAAGTGGAAAAATAGGAAAAAAAAAAACAATTTTTTCCCATTTTTCCTGAAGACTCCACCATCAGATCGAGTTCTTCTGGCTCCGTTGCGCGTTTTCTATCTCAGCGTTTCTAAGTGTAGACAATCCTTTTTTTTTTCCTTCATTTTTTCCCTCTTTTCTTATCCTCTTGTTTCAATTCATTGTTTTATTTTAGTCTCTTTTCGCTCGTATCTTGAAACGTTACCAGCTGAACGTGTGTGAGCGGAGAGACCACGCCAGGGTGGGGCTCTCCCCATTCTGTATCTAATACAACGTTTTCAGTTTCACTTTCTAAGTTACCTCTCCTCCTATCTCTTTACCCCACCTCTCTCTCTCTCTCTTTGCTTCATCTAACCGTCGTGATCCTCGGACGTTTTATACGTTTGCCGGTTCTTTTTTTTTTTCTTGCTTTTTTTTTTTACTTCTATTTTTCCAATGTAACTGTGTTGGTTTATATTACTTTGAGGATGTAGAAGTTGCTAAGCCGAGGCAATCCACCCCGCCCAGCAGATGCCATGTGCACGGATTAACGGATGCATATAAGTTAACTGGTACACTGTACTTGCATCAAAGAATTTAATGATTCAGGAGTGGAGAAGTAGAACTTTGATAAATAGAATTGTTTTCAGTTTTTTTTTTAATATTAGGGAAACTAATGGAGATACGCCCTATTTTCTCGACGTCATTTTTGTAGAATTTTGAGAGTTACAAAGAAGGTTCCTGTAAAATCGTGCTATCTCACTTAGTCTCCGAGATATTAACAACAAATAAGCGAAAAAAAAAATAGATTTTTCGATCGATTTATGTTTCGGATTTTTTTTTGGAGTGAATATTTCTAGAAAAAATCTGAAAAAATTAGGGAAAGATCGAGATATTCCATAGAATTTTCATGAATTTTTTAAGATTTTTTAATTGAACCCTTCAGTGTGAATAAAATCCAGTCTCATTTTGCCCCAGAGTCATTCCTAATTAATCATTCGAATTATTAAAATTTTCTGTGAATTAACATTGTGGTGAAAAATATATTTTCCACATTCTTCTCTCAACGCTTTTTAACTTGCAAACAATTTTTTTTCTCTCAGTTGTATAAAATAATGTTAATGTTTAAAATTCCATTGTAAATTTGAGGGATTGCAAAAGGGCTAATATCTTACGTGCATTCCTAATCTCCTGTGGTTTACATTATAATAATTGCTTACGATGCCTCATTAAACCAACGAAACAAAAAGTAATTAAACACAAAAATTCGTAATTTTCATGATAAAGATGTTTTGTTTCTCACTCACGTCATTACACTCTTATTTTTTTTTTATTAACAAACTCTCTGGTTATTTATTTGTTGGATTAAATTTACGCGTTAATTGGATCAGTGTTTCAACGAGTTTTCGATCTTCACAGGACTTTCAACGTTAAAAAAACGAAAATTATGGCGACAGTGACAATTGTAACTCCTCGAGTTTAAATTTATTTGGAACGTTAAATCTATATGTATATATATATATATATATATATATATATAGCTCCGCCCTTTTGGCGATTGTGGAGAAGCGTAAAAGTACATCGTGTTTTTTTAGGTAAAAAAATAAGAGGAATTCGCTCCTCCAAGGTTCAAATTACCCGCGTCTTTTGATCCTGCCGATATTCCCAAAATTTCGTAACATCTCAAATTTTGAATTCGAAATAAAATTCAATTTCTCATGAAAACCATATATTCAACAAATATAATAGAAATAGGATTTCCATATTGAATAAAAATACAATGATCATTTTTAATATACTTGAGATATCGAATGTATATAATAAAGATAAAGATCAAAAATATGAAGGAAGAAAATCGTTTTGGAATATACAAAAATATATACAAAAATTAAAGATAGTGCAACAAATCAATTGTTGCTATTTTTTCGATACATATATTCTTTCAAATATATTCATTCAATATATTAAATATATTCAATAGATATATCGATATATTTTCCATATATATTAGACATATTCAATATTCCAAATATTCGAATCCCTTAAATATCTGAAATATATTATACATGTTTGAATATATCTAATATATTTGAAAACGCTTAATATATCCAAATATTTTTAATATATTCATATTCCGGTATAATCTAGTGGTCATGATTTATATATTCATGTTAACATTCATTCCATATATTTAATATGTTAATAAATATACATCTATATAAATTCAATATATTCGAGTAGTGCAAATATCTTGAACATATTGAATATATTCAGTACAATCTAACTAATATGTTACATTATAATCTAACATTATAATTCAACTATGTTTTTCATATAATGATATATTCAACATATATTCCATATATGAATATCCTGGTATATTCTAATGGTTAAGATTTATATATTCATGTCAACATTCATTTAATATATTAAATATATTCATATACTTGATAAATATATTAATACATATTTCCATATATATTTAAGATAGATAAGTTCCTCAAATATTTCTAATG
The DNA here is from genome assembly GCA_963921955.1 of Aleiodes alternator. Lineage (NCBI taxonomy): Eukaryota > Metazoa > Arthropoda > Insecta > Hymenoptera > Braconidae > Aleiodes > Aleiodes alternator. Next base: position 8,304,380 of record OY998098.1, on the reverse strand, counting down.
TACATTCTATGTTTAAATGTATTCACTATAATTTATAAATTTTGTTCTTCATATAATAATATATTCAATATATATTCCATATATTAATATTCCGGTATAGTCAAGTGGTCATGATATACATATTCACTCACTGTAGTTTTCTAATATAAAAAATATATATGATCATCACCTAAAATTTTTGCGATGATATCAAAACCCATTAGTTTCATCATCTAAAAGTTTTTCGTAACATATCAATAACTAGTTCTCTCTACTGCCTCGTGTCATTAGAGAAAGAAAGAGAAGAATTGATTGAGTAATAATGAAAGAGATAAAAAAAAATCAGCCGAAATATTGGACTTGATTGACCGACTTGTCACGCGTCATCGATAGTCCAATTTGGAGGCTAGAGGCCCGGGTTACATTTTATTGAAAGAATTTTTGTATTCGGATGTAGAGTCACGCGACTGGGCGTCACGCTGGGTGACCTCGGGATACCAATAGAAGCTACGCATCGAGTCATTGATCACCGATATGCTAGCTGCCGATCTGAGTTTTCGCTTTCATTTTTTTTTTTTATTGCCTCCGCGCTATTCACCTACTTTGTATTATTTTTAAATTCCCAGCCGTGTCCTTCCTGTCAGTGCGATTTTTATCTTAACAAAAAAATCCTGCCACCAAAAAGGAGAACAGACGAGTTCATCTATCGAGATAAAATGAAGACCTTCGGTTCTTCTCTTCCGTATTTTATTTTGTGTTTTTTTTAATTCTTCTCTTCCTTTTTTTTTTTTTTACTGATTATTATTTTTTCATTGGCTCATCTGGTTATACGAGAAAATGAAGAGACAAGTTCGCCCACACTGTGATTTCATTAGGTAAATGCAGAGCACACGGATGGAATTCACAAGTGGGTGGCTTAGAAACACCTTTCTTAATTTTTTAATTGAATTTAATACTTGGGTTTAGTGAAATGTGAGAATCAATAAAGTCTTGGAAATGTCAACTGCATGTCATGGATTTTTTTTAATATTCTGGTCAATCCCATCGTGGAAAGATTTTGTATTTTATGTATTTGAATATATTTTAATGTAAATAGAAAGAAAATATGAAGAATATGAGGTGAATGTAGAGGGAATTTATTTGTATATATTGTTGCGTATGGCACCTTCAAAATAAATACTCCACGCGAAAAGGGAGAGAGATCGAAGAATCAGAGTTCAGCAACGATTGTCAATCAATAAAGGAAGAGATTATTCTTTTGGGAAACGTCAAGATAAACTTTTGTTTCACAATTGATAATTTTGTTTTATGTCACTCATTTGCAACAATATATGTTGACTATAGCTGAAATATATTAAAAATGAGGGATGAAATGGACAAAATTTAGTTTCGATGTTTTATATCATGAGGATCGTGAGAAATCAGGACAAATATTTGAGATCAATTTCCCCAATGAATTCATTCTGAAAAGTTGAAGAGATTTTTGATAAGAAATGTAAAATATTTTCTACTATCATCTTAGAAACAAAGGGGCGTAAGTCCTATCAATCAGGCAATAGATCAAAATCGATTTTTGAGGATTTCTTGAAAATTCAACTTTGTTCAAGAGAAAATCAGGAAAATTGAAATATTTCCATTTATATGGTTTGAAAATAAGAAACTATCGATTTTTGAGGTACTTCTAGTTAAAAAATTGATCTTCATGGAATGGCTCAAGGATACCGTAAAAATTAAAGAAATCTGACATGTTTTCATCCCAAATTTTCTCAGCTTTTCAATGGAATCGTTGAAAAAAATTCCATCTCGATCCGTCTCATTGAGATTTCCATTTTCCTCTATAAATATATTTATATGTCATATATGAAAGATGAAATATTTTCATCTGTACAATTTCAAGATGAAACATTTCCTCATCTTCATAACCGGAAATGACCGAGATTATTGATGAAAAAATTGAATTCAGGAAGAATCATCACGAGGATGTTACTCACTGAGCGAATATTAAAATGAAACTTACGTCCGTTTTTACTGGTAATGACTTTTACGAGAAATTAGGGATCATTAAGTTTGAAATTTTCAATTTCCGTCGGGGCGTAGGTGAAGACGTGCGATCGGTAAGGAAACGAGTATGGCTTTCACGGTTATTCGAATCAATGAAGCATTTACATTTTTTTATTCATTCTCCTCTAAAAAAAAATCTCTTTTTCTCTCTTTGTATCACGTCTGTTAATTCCCCCGAATGATAAATAGTGAATTGAGGTGGTTTTAACCTGAATAATCGAGAGTCCAACGTTTCAATTCTAACGTCGTCATTTCCGGCTTAATTATCAATCATCCTTAACATTTTTCCTCCCCCCCCTTTCGATTTTTTTTGTTCCATCAAAACGACTTTGGCCCTGGACTCACGTCTTATGAGACTTGAGTTTCCAAAGAAACAGTGAAACATGCACCAAGGGAATTGCGAGTATTAAAAAATTGTCTGCAAATAGTGAGGTCATTCAGGCAAGTACTTGCCTTAAATGACAGGTGGACAACGAATACGCTCCAATGTCGTCCTGACACCTGCTGTACCATGATGCATAAGACCATATATATATCATAATAAGAAAATGTTTAAAAAAAGAAAGAAACATCACTTCCTGTATTACTATGTAATTTGACTGGCTCGTTTGTTGAAAACATTTGCTGATGTATATCGATGCTTGCGAATTGGGACAATTCAGTAGCGAAGAAGTAAAAATGGTATAATTGATTTTTTCTTACAGATTTTCAAGAATATCTCGGAAACTAATGGAGATACGCCGTTTTTTGCCCTAATCTTTTCCCATAGATTTAGAACTTGTCTGCAGAAAGGGCGTATCTCCAATTTTTTTTTTGCATGAATTTTCCCTGCAGACTTTGAAATCCTCTGTAAAAATTGGTGCAAAAAATGGGCATCTCCATTACTTTTTAAATATTTTTACTAAATTATCAGACGAAAAAATCGACTTTTTGCTTCTGAATTTCAAAGTTATGCAGATATTTTTTTTGTCACTCGTTTTTTGGCGTTATTGAGGAAAATAAGCGAGATAGAACCTTTTCGCAGGAATATTTCCTTGTAGATCTTTAAATTATTTACAAAAATTAGAGCAGAAAGGGCGTATCTCCATTGATTTTATACAGAAATTCTTCTTCGTTCCTGAGAATATCTCGGAAAGTAAGCGAGATAAAACGATTTCATCTCAATCCTTTTTTTATTGTCGAGGATTTCAAGAGCTGCAAAGGAAGATTAGGACAGAAAAGGTGTATCTCCATTTATTTCCGAATTCAAAAAAAATGAACAGCTTGAAAAAATGAATTTTATCCTGTTTCACTTGTTTATCGCATGAATTTCATTTATTAATACATTAAAAATAATTTGTAAGACGAAAATTACCATTCTCAAGCACCTCATTTAATTTGAATCTACAGGTAACTGTAAACTCGAAAAAAAAAAATTTCACATGGAATTTCAAGCGTAATTACTAATTATACTGCCATCCAATGTTGACTTTCGAGATCTTACCTTTCGCGACTGCCCTGTCGACCCCTCAAGCTGTTTTTTTTTTTTATTTTAATTCGAAATTTTTTTAACATTCCTCTTTGGAAATTTTTTGGATAAAATGTCTCGGAGAATCATTTTGTCATCTTGTACACATTATGCAGCTTCACGTAGTGAAGTTAATGAGCGTAACTAACCACAAGTTTTGACTTAATGCACGGAAGTTAGTTGAATTGACAGTAGCGTGATCCTTTCTCCATGGAGAAGGAATAATGAAAAAAAAAAAAAATTATTTTAAACGAGTTTTTGCGATTTTTTTGCTGTCTTATCGGTCACATTGCGCAAGTACCACTTTGAATCATACATTCTAATGAATTTAAAGGAAAAAAAATCTAATCCTTTCTTTTTTTTTTTTCCTTATTCATTTAAATAACGAATTCATAAAGAATATCAGGTGCAATATAGCGCTATATATCAGCAGCGTACCACCAACTTGTTTTGCAGATAATTTGAAAAAAAAATAAAAAAATTCATTCTCAACTATTACCGCTTGAACGAGACGTATTGAGCATTTATAATGACTAAAATTAATACTTAAATGTTAGATTAAAATATTTATTAAATGAATTTTCTTGATTTTCAAGTTGATCGATTTATCGATATATATATATATATATATGTCGATAATGTTGTAGAGTCAAATGAACGAGTGACTCGTGCAGCTGAAGAAAAGCACATCAGTCTTGACTTGAAAAATAAAAAAAAAAACAAAATGGCGACTTTGCAATCACGTGTAATTGATAATTATCATTAAGACACTGTTACATTACTATGTTGCTTTATATCATGACTCTACTTCTTGCACGTGGTCACTCTCTTTAATTCCCTACATGAAATGTGAATTTGAAAAAAAAAAAAAACATTCTTATTAAATCATGTTGTCCATTAATTTTAGTGATAATTACACGTGAAGTACTAACATATGAATTAAAAACATGTGTATCAAAGTGTAAAATAAGGGGAAGTTATTATTTTCATTGAGAAATTGGTTACAAAAAATTGGTTAATTAACTTTTTAATGAAAACAAATTCAAAATAGAAATTTGTACTATTGGTTGGAATGAATTGACAGTAGATGTTTCAAATTTAATTAAAAATTTATTTAACAATACATTAATGGCATAAACAATTGAATTCATTAATATCAATTCCTTTTGATTATAAAAAAGAATATAATTATCACATATTTCTTAAAACCGAAAGCGTATTTTTTGAGGTTCGTTGTATTTGTAATTTGTGATATTCGATAAAGAACATAACAATTATGAATAAAAAATATTTCTTATATTATTAAAGAAAAATATACATTGAAGAATGTTACACAAAAATCTATCGTCACCTTAGAAACAAAGTGGCGTGAGTACTATGTAAAAGTATAAGACTTATGCTATTTTGTTTCTAAGGCGGCGATATGGAATATATATAAAAATATACGAAAACATATATCGTCACCTTAGAGTCAGAGAGGCGTAAGTGCTATCTTCATACACAGCACTTATGCCCTTTTGTTTTTAAGACAACGATGTATAGAATTTATAATAATATATACAAAATATATTTCTAAATGTACATAAACAATTGAATTTTTGAATATCAGTTACTTTTAAATATAATTGTCACATATTCCTCAATGTCTTATGATTTGTTTTATCTGCAACATTTTCCGATGTAAATATTGAACATATTTCATAAAGTACATTATAATCATAATAAAATATAATTCTTATATTCCAGAAAATTACACAAAAATATGCATATGGAATCCATCCAAGTATACAATAAATATCTTCTCTAAAAATATATACATATATATATTTTTTTTAAATATGTTTTTGAATCTGAAAGTATTGAGTTAAATGTTTATTTCTTGATTTACTAGAAATTATTTATTTTACATCTATTTGCATTATTTCTATCGTCTCTAATCTACATAGCACAAATTTTTCACAATAATTATTTTTATATATATATTAATTTCTAAACAGGATTATCAGAATATAATTCTAAAAAATTGCGAAAGACCGGGGGACGCACATCTATTTAATAGTGAATAGAGCAATATATACTGTGCTCTTATCGTTTGTGTTGGTGTGGGTGTTATCAAGTCAGGGCGTGTCGCAGAAAGGCCTGTGCAACAGGGAGAGTTTTTTCAAACTCCGTAGATGTGTATAGAGGAGAGAGAGCTAGAGATCGGGGCAACCGGGTGCCGCAACGTGACTCCGTCAGCCTCCGCACGAGGCGATCCGGATCCGCCGTTCCGTTCCAAGCACTTGAGATATATATATTCTATCTCATTCTTGAACGATTTTGCTTTCGCATTTGTATCCATAGAGTACCATGGCACACATTTGGTGATCATATTCTTGTCCTTTTATTTCGTATACGGTTAAAAAAAAAAAAAAAACGTAGTTTTTCCTTTTTATTTTTTACGATTGCTCACGGCACCGTGAAATTCAGCCAGGACAAACCGCACCGGGTTATCGGGAATAACCTCCTTACCTCCCTCCTTTTTACACACACTGAAGTGAATACTAGTTACTCGTGATCACCTTTCCGGCCGAAGCCGCACACCAACTGTAAGCACCAATGCTCTTAAAATCCTGCGGGCGACCAAATAACTGACAGGACTATTGCGCAATTTATATTTTCATCAGATATTTATAAGTTTAATTCGTGTTTTCCCTTTTTTTACGTAGTTACGTAGACTGTTCGTGAAACAATTCGATGTTTCTCTCTATGAGAGAAAACAAAAAACATATAGTATCAGTAGTATTGAAAAAATTTGACCAGTGAATGAACATGTAGGGCGGCAAAGTTATGAATATTGAATAATATATGTTTTTATCATAGAGGATTGAAGTACCAGTTCTGGCAACTTCATATTCAAATTAATAAAAAAGAAAATGCTCAAATTAGACTAATTTTTCAAGTAGAATTTCGAAACGTTCAAAATCATACGCATCTAATTTATAATGTTATTGTACTTATGAAATTATCCATATTCGAATTTGGATATGAAGTTGCCAAAAAAGATACAGTAGCCACAAACGGTACTTTTAATCTGAATCAATTCATAATTTCAATATTATAATAATCCATATGATTTATAATATATGTGATTCCATATTTATTATATTGCCACTTTAGAAATGAAGTGGCGTAAGTAATATTCATAAGCATAGCATCTACGCTACTTTGTTCCTCAAGCGACAGTATTATAATTAAAGTTTTATTTTTTTTTATACGCAAATTTTTAATTTGATTTATATAGGAAAATATATGTATCACAATATCGTGAAATGGTTCATTTTTTCAATAGAATTTTGTATAGCCAGTAATTGATGAGACCATACATCTGTTACACATCGGAATTCATGTATATAATTTGATATATTTTCATTCACAATAATATAAAACAAAGTGCAAACAAACTACACTTCTTTAACTATCAATAGTTGCAAATATAGAGATATACTAAAAATATTCTTAAATTTACATCATACATGCAGCTGTATAAATATATCATATATTTTTGAATAGGTGAAAATGAATATAATTATGATCATACATTAGTTATATGTTTGACGCATATATCGTATGTAATTTAAATTATAGTATGGAATGTTCTCTAGAGTATATATAATGATTATAAAGAGTACTTATATATTAGTAGGAGATACCGGGGCAAAAGGGGGTATGTGCTTTGAACTACCCCATCTTGCCGCGATCTCTCCTATATAAAAATAATACATATATTGCAGATATATATGCTGTCAATCATAAAATGATGTAATGTTTCTACAAGATTATGGATATCACTTCATACATAAATTCTTCTGATTTCATATAATTTACCATATATTTTGAATTACATTAGAGCTAATATAGTGGTTGTTCATGCGGATTTATCCAGTATTTAGTTGAGAATATCTCGGGAAATACTGGAGATATGCCCTTTTTATTCTAACATATTTTTAGAGAATTTCAAGAGCTTTACAAAGAATGAGAAGGAAAAAACTCGTATCTCCGTTAGTTTTTGAGATATTTTCGAAGAAAAATAAACTATTTTTTTTACCTAATCAAGGAAATTGTGAGAATCTGACTGATTTCGATAATTATTTAATTATAATCAATGAATGATACAGAGACTAGAGTTTCACCCAACACACATTGTTATATAATAAAGGAATAATTATGCAGATCGTCGGTTATCTCGCTAACATTTACCTTTATACCGGCAGTGAATCACAATGACTTGAATGCAAGCAAATACATTGGTTTATACAGGGGCGGTGGCGGCGGTAATTTTACGCATGTGTGTGTATGTGTGTGTATGTATGTTTTACGTGTAATCTCAACTTTAAATATGTACATGTGTGTCTCCATGATACCTGGTTACATTTTGCCGGAACACATTTCAGTTCAAGTGAACCAGAGTTATAGGTACTTACCTATGCACGATTCTCTCCCCCTCATGTACACACACGCGTATATAGGGAATATACGTGGTCTTGGCATGCGCGTAGAAAGTCCGCCCACCGTGTGACACGATCCCTGTCGCTTCTCGCTTCGAGTACATAGAACTGAAAATAGATTGAAAATAAATTATTGAGTATCACATTATCGGTGAAATTGCTTGGAGAAAGAAAAAAGAACAAAAAAAAATAGATCCTCTGATATATATATTTTAAATAGTTAAATAATTCAAAAAATTTCTTGATTACGTTCAGTACTATCAGATTGATGATAATTCATAATCAATTTGGTAAAAAATTAATTTATGATATTTATAAAATGGAGAATTATTTATTATTGAAAAATGAGAAATTCTTTTTCTTTTTTTATTAATATATATTTATTTAATTTATTTCAATTTATTAATATATAGATTTAGGTTTAAAAACCCATCGAAGCCTTTTCAAATAATATTACAGTGTTAAGTCTGCTATTGCAGTATATTCAAAATAATAATAACCATAATAATCGCTTCTCTAATCAATTGAAAAAATGAACATCTCGGAAACTCATGGAGATACGCCTTTTTCACCCTGATCTATTTTCGTAGAAATTATTTTTTTTTTCATTGATTTTAAAGAGTTCTAAAAGAAGATTAGAATTAAAATGGCGTATCTCCATCAATTTTCAAGATATTTAAAAAAAAAAGTTATTTTTAATTCAGCATTTTTTGAAAATATTCCAAAAATTGATGGAGATACGCCCTTTGTACCCTCAGCCTTTTTTCTGTGAATATTTGAATTCTCTACAAAAATGAATCAGGGTAAAAAGGGCGTATCTCCATTTTTCGTGATATTCTCAGGGAAAAAATCATCGAATAAACATTAAATTTTTCTGTCATTTTTTTTTTAATCTGCAAGAAAAAATAGTGAAAAATCTGTTTTTTGAATGAAATTTCCTCATTTTTCCAGCACAATAATGATTCCCTATTTTCCATCAGTGTGACCACCATGTTAAGGTCTCTCTTTCTCTGGTGCTTTCGAAATGACCAAAACGAATTTTTCGTATTCTTTGCATCACTTTTGTGAAAACAAAATTGAAGTGAAATAATGATGCAATAATAGACTTCCAATAGCTCTAGTTGTAGAATAATCGAGTTTATAAACTCCCTCGCAGTTAGCTACCTATTCATTACTTAACTGACTGTCGATCAGCATCAAGGCCGCTGGCCATTGTTCCGAAACGCTTAGTATTTCGTATCGCACGTGTTAAAAAATCCAACCTAAGAATATTATGGAAAGCGAAAGCCTCTCGCCTCATCGTGTTATACGAATGATTATTATTTTTTGTTCTTTTATTTCTCTTCTCTATTTTTAAAAAGTGTGTTTAAAAACATTCATTTGCTGGTTACACAATATGTCCGCAAGCTCTTGTGTGACTTGGCTGTTTAGAGGGTGGAGTCACAACTGTTTTTGCGGATAATAGCTTGTTTAAAGGTGTTTCTGTCTGTATAGTCAAAAAAAGGTTAAATTTTTGTATGAAATCGTTAATAACAATTTTCACGAGATGAAATTCTCAAATTTGATGAAGTGAATCTGTAAAAAATGTAATGAGGAATAAAATAAGTCCTAGAAACAAGAAATTGGTTGAAAACTGTAGAATTTTCTGTGTTTTTGAAAATTCCTTGAAAACTTGAAAAGTAGAAGGAATTCAAGAAGCACAGAAAATTCTACAATTCTACAGTTCATTAAATTTGAGAATTTTATCTCGTATCAATTCAAAAAAATTTCCATTTTTTTCCAAAACAATTTTCAAATTTTTGAAAGAATTTCCAAATTTTCAAAGGGATTTCCAAATCTTCAGAAAATTTTTCCAATTTTCCAAAATTCGAAACATCTCAAATATTGAAATGAAACTGATTTTTTTTTATTAACGATTTTATTCGAAAAATTCAATTGTTTTTTGGATTGTACAGGCAGAAACACGTTGAGCAGGTAAAATAAAACCTTTTCTAGAACCCAAAAGCTATGGGTTATGATTCTAACGAATTGCCAGTTAGCACACAAAGTGTAGGCGGATTTTTTTTTCATTGCTATTGCATTTCGAGTGACTCTACGGATTAAAAAAAAATAAGTAAAAAAAAAATACGTGTATGTACTTTGCCGCAGCGGTAAAAGAATTTAGCCTTATAAATCAGCAACATGACTGTAGCCATGGCTCGCCACACCTTTCCCTTCTTGGGGCAATCACGAGTCGTCACTGGTATCGGCAACATCCCTCTTCTCGTATTAAAACCTTCGGAAATCGTCCTGAGACGTACTGACGCCCCGTTACGTGATTCCTCACTGCCCCGGGGACTTCACTTCATGTTAAATGTAATATAATAATTTTTTTTTAATCTTTCAATTCTTTGGGTTTATTTCACTTTAGTTGAAGATCTCATGGGGAGTAGGTGAGGGCATCGGAAAGTTCATGTCTGTGAACATTCAATCGTGAATTCTCAGGTATTTGATTTTTAGGTTTAACTGGGGTGGAGTGAGAGAAGATTTTCTTTGGAGTAGAGGAGTTTGTGGAAAATTTTGGAAAAAATTGAGAAAATGGGAGAACATGTCTACATTGTTGGTAAATTTTTTCAAATTTTTCAATAGAAGTCTTCAATATTTTAAAAAATACCTATTCCAAATGAAGGATTTGTGATTAAATTTAAAAAAAACAATAGAAATTAATATTTGCTCAATATTGATGAGAAAAATCTGAAAAAATCCTATAACATGTCTACATTGTTCCTGATTTTTTTTTACATTTCTCCACAGAGTCCTTGACTATTAAAAAAAAAATTCATTTTAAATCAAATATTCATTTATGAATAAAAAGACAATAATAAATCAACATTCGTTCAATATTCACAAATGAATATCCAAAAAATGGCGGAAAAACCAGACTTCTCAATAAATGGCGGGGGAAGGTGACCACAAAAAATGGTCCATTTTGCCCCGGTCTTCCTCACCTAACAATGAACTTGACCAAAGAAGAAAAAAGCATGATACAATTGACAGAAATCAATCACTTCATTTTTTTCATTATTTTTCCATCACATGTGTGACATGGTCGGATGCGTTTCTCATGATGGAATGATTTACATCTATTAAAAGTCAATCTCGCTGCTCCACCGTATCCTCAATCAAAATTCCAAACAGTACTGGTTGGTAATAGTGGAACGAGAAGAACTTTCTTTAACAATAAAAAAAAACGAAGAAAATAAGAGAAGCAAAAGAAGGGGGTGGGGGAGGGAGGGAGGGGGACAATGAAATTCTCTTTGGTTAAAGAAATCGATGATCGTAAATCTCCATGGGTCTCCTCGTGAAGGGAAGACATTGGGATAGTTGGTTAGGTATTTAAACGAGAGCGTGTGCCCTCAAGGCGGCCATTGAAAATGCAACGGGGTTTTGTATTCGTGGACGACGTTTTTGGATCCGGGCTATGGATTGCGCAATTCTCCACAATAGGCAGGAAAAAAAAAATTGAAAAAAAAAAAAAAAATTAAACGTTAATAAATCTTAAATAATGTTGGAGAGATTTAACGTCCATTCGTTGAGAATAATCGAGTGATTCAAAATTATTCAGAACAATTATAATAAAATATCATTGATTATTAATAATGAGAATACAGTTATCGAACTACTGAATCGAGAATAATTTTTATACGTGTACTTTGAAATTGTAGAAATCTCATTTTCATCGAATCGTATCATTAATTTTGTTACTTGGTGGGTCTTCTCATTAATCATTGTGTGGTTGCACGTCGTCAAAGCGACACGGGCTATTAAGATTGTTCTTCAGGCGAGAAACGTGCTCAGTTGTGAGCTACGTAACACAAATATTTGTACAAGGAAGCACTACAATTTAACCCTGACCGAAAATGTCATTAGGCAGCTCAATGAATTCACTCGAGTTCTTTTTTTTTTTTTTTTTTCTTAATGAAAACAACATTTGTATTTGAATAATTTCTTATCTTGTTTATGAATGTTGAGAGTGACGTCTGTGCGTCGAGTCAGTGTCTCATCAGAGATTCATTCGCGTGGGCTCATTAACTTCGAATCTGATTAAAATCACAGTGGATTAGTCGGATGGAATTCCTGAACTCTTTTTTTTTTTCAACAAGTGTTTTTTCACCTTTTTTATTGCTATGAATGTGAAGAAATCGATGTATTTTCCAAAAATATAATTAATATATACTGAAAATATAATAAATAGATGATGAAAATATATTCAATTTCATCTGAATTAACATGTTACTCATATATATACAAAATGTATATTCATATATTTAGATGATTTATATATTCGATATATATTACAAATATATTGATATTGTATATATTTTTATATTTGACAATATACTTTCATGTCGATATTTAATTTCCATTTCAAATAATATATCATTTGTATTTGTAGAATATATATTCATATATTTGAATAGTGGATATATTTAAAATATATCACAAATATATTGATATTTAATATCTTGAAATATATTTTCTATATTTGAGAATATATTTATCATCTATATCTCCAAAAATATTTTCATCCCAAATATTTCAAAAATACACAAATACCAATATATCAATATATTGATATAAACCTAATATTTGAAAAATATATCAATTATTACATTCTACTCGAAGGAAAATTTTTAAGTCTTAAATGTGTAACTCTTTTGAGCTTAATCACAATAATTTCTCACACATCGCAGAGATGACTGGAATATTATTCCAATTAGATATGACCTCGTGAAACCCCCGTCCGTTCATGATAAATTCCTCACGCATTAATTCAAAAGCCAATAACTAGCCATCAGATTCCCACAATTTTATGTAAAAATATGTTGTAAAAATTCTTTCATTATCGCAGTAGTTGAAAGAAATGCCTCTAATTATGATATTTCAGTTGATCTACTTTGAGGTCAGGACTTTTTATCATGTGTTTAAAAGATTTTTCCCCTTTTTTTTTTCTTCTCTATCTCATTCTTTTCAATCGTTTAAATGTTTCATTTTTTTTTTTATTCCACACAAATTATATACTGCGACGTAGTATTTATCCATGGACGCCTGTTGTGGGTGCGACCGTCTTTAACAACCAGGAGATATCTCAAGGTCCTTAAGAATCAGATCTAGTGTTATATTAAAATCATCTGCAAAGCCATCCTGTTTAATTTGCTTATTTAAATCATTAGTGATTGGCAAAGTAGATAGATAAAACTCATCGTTGTGGAATAAAATTAATATTGATTATTAAATGAACGAAGGAAGATGAATTTCTGTCGATTACGAAGTGCATTGCACAAGTGATTTATAATGATAGACTGAGGCCACTTACTTACCACTTAGCCCTTTGCTCTTATTCAAATTTAATAGAAAATTAAAATATTTCCAATACCTCTTGACACTCTTGTTTATCATTAATAATATCTGGTTTTATCGTTTTTTAATGGGCAGAGATGTTTCTTCACTCATTGATGAATATGTGTAAAAAATAATTCCGGTTGCATAAATTCTGTAGACAGAATGTTGAAGTTATTCTGAATGAAATATCTTGGAAACTAATGGAGATAAGCTTTTTTTTATTCCAATTTTTGAATGTAGAAAATTTGAATGGCTACAAAAAACGGTGAATAATTGCTCTATTTTGCTTAATTTCCGAGATATTCTTAAGAGAGTTATGAAAAAATATAGATTTACTCTGTTTTGTGAAATATCTTCATCTTCATTTAAACCAGACTCTAGGCGAAGTGCTAATTTGAGACAAAAGTAAGAAGATTGCAGGAAAGTTTTATGTTATTTGTTACATTTTCCTTCATTTCATACAAATATTGCTTGCAAGTTCATTCTGATTATAATTAACTGATTTTCAACATAAAATCTTATGCATATAACACAGGAAATAAAAATTCCAATGTAAACTTGATAGTATGACAAAGATATTTTGAAAAAATGAGAAAGAGGTGAAAAAAAATTCATATAGAAGAGATCGACGCAAAATGGACTTGAAATTCAAAATAATTTGGGATTTTTTTTGACAATGAATGCTTCTATGAGAAAATTCGAAAAAATTCAAAAACAATCCCTATATATTGGAGCATCTTTCCCAATTTTTGCTGATTCCTTCATCAAGTCCTTCACTTCGAAAAAAAAACCTGGATCACGTTACTTCAGGGTTTTTGTTTTACACCCTCTCACTGCCTTCTTCATAATTACAATGCAATAATTATAATTACAATAAGATGTTTGAATGTCTGAATTTATAATTATAAATTTTTCATAGAGCCGAATATTATTAGATTTTTAATCTAAAAATTTCAATTTTCCATTATCAATTTTTGATTTCTTACTGCCCTAATCCTTTTCTGTAGCTCTTGAAATTTCCTTCAAAAAAAGATTCAAATAAAAAAGGCGTATCTCCCTCAATTTCGAATATTACCTCAAAAAAATATTGCCAGCAAAAAAAATCAACTCATCTTACTTGATTCCCATTTCAACTGAATTGATATTTCAAAATGACACGAAAACGTCACGTCGTGTGTAGCCATGCGAATGGGATGTTTTCAAGATAAATTTCTGCCATTCCCCTTCTGGCGCATGGTTTTGTCTGATCTCCAAGTGAATACGCCTACACATGATTGGCTTCTAGCCATATAATCGTGATGATTTAAAAATTTCACGATAAAATAGGAGATGGAGGTAAATGAAAAAGAAAAAAAATGGTTCGAGAGAAGAGCGGAATGTCAGAAGAGATTAGAATTCAATCGGAGCAAGAGAAGACTCTTTTTTTTCTCTCTCTCTCTCCCTATCTATCTCTTATTTCATTCGGGAAAACAAACATTTATGCGGGAATCTCTCTCTCTTTCTCTCCCCTGGAAACGAGATCACCCGGAGCGAATAGAAATGGCGCAGTGAGCATTCTCAAACGTTAAAGGATATCAAGAGCTATCGGGAATGAGAAGAAGAAACCGCTCCCACTTAAAAACGCACGTAACGGAACGACTGTCGACAGGATCGTAAGTCTTTGTCGAGTCAAATCGGGTCGATTCGCCATGGCGATTCATCGCGAAAACACTGTACAAAACCATTGCCCCTGATAAGACACTGGTATTTGAAGAGCCTCAGAACCAGTATTATACTCAGTGCATTTTATATAGCTATAACTATCTCTCTCTCACACTTACACACACACACAAACCACTAGTTGCTGCCACATTCAAATTGGGAGTGCAAATAAAACATCTTCCATCCCCATTAACTGTGGTGTTACAGAAACAGCTATTGCCATCCTATGGATCTCTTCCAACTTGTCGATTATTATCGTCTTTAACTTCTCGTGAACGGAGAGCTCTCTAGGCGTGTCCTCTAGGATGGCCTTTTCTTATCGCGATAACACTCGAGGACATCTCGTTGAGCAATTCCAACTCCACCCATTTTGCTCCTGATCCATATGGCACTTTTAACAGTTATTTCAAGATTTTGCATGGGGTCAGTGGGTCTTTAGAAAAATTTGGAAAAATTTGAGGATAATGGGGATATAATGGAGAATTTTCAGAAATTTTTTCAGATTTTTTTACCGAGTCAATTGGCAGGAAAAAAATCCTGGAAAAAGTGATATTTTCATGTTTTTATCAAAATTGAGTTTTTTTTCAGCATTTTTAACTTTTTTCCAGATTTTGCATGGGGTATATGGGTTTTCAGAAAAATTTGAAAAAATTTGAGGATAATGGGGATATTTTGGAGAATTTTGGGGAATTTTGTCAGATTTTTTCACCGAGTTCTTTGACAGGAAAAAAATCCTGGAAAAAGTGGAATTTTCATGTTTTTATCGAAATTGAGTTTTTTTAGGTTTTTATTTTTGTTTTTTTGAGGACGTGAGCTCTGAAGATGAATGCGACAGTTGAACTGATTTTCTTCGGTGTTAAAATGAACAAAAAAACAAAAAAAAAATATTAAAGCGACCTGAAAAACGTGGGCTTTACACATGGGCGTCCTGATGCGATTTACAGGGGCGACAGTGTGCCGAGTAGTTTAGAAAGCGCCGGGAGATAATCGGATAATCTTGGACTCAGGGCGAGGAGCGTGTCGAATAGGAAAAAAGGAGCAAAGATAAACATTGAAAGAAAAAAAAATGAAAATAAAATGAAACACTTTGCCCGATTCATATCCACGAAACTCTCCCCGCATTGCTTGTGTGTGACTTGTGTGGAAGCTCTCATAATCCTCAATTTCTTTGCTTCTTTTTATCTCCATTATCACTAACGGGTTTAACAGGATGAACAACTGTATCAAGAAGTCTACATAAGACATGAGATTTCGAAATATTTTTCTTTTATCACGTATCTCAATTTCATTTCAATTTATTCATCTGGAAATAAAACTAAAACAGCAAAAAAAAACAGAAAAAAAAGGATAAAAATCATCTCGATTTTTTCTTGGAGATGAAGACCTTCACAGAAAAATCTGAAAAAATTTGACAAGACATTCTAACACATCTCTATTATTGTGAAATTTTTTTCAATATTTTTTCACAAAGGCCTTCACACGATTAAAAAAAGTCCAATCCATTTTGCCCCAAGTCTCTTCTATTATTTCCAAAATAGAATTCATTGATGCCCATTTGTTCTCAAGATTAATGGCAAAATGAGTTTCTAACTCACAAACTAATTCATGAAGCCAGTGACATCCCAACTTCGAAATAATTTTAAAAAATGTCAATGTAAACAGTTGAAAAGATAGTTTATAAAAAAAAAGGAAAAAGATGTATATTGTCCTTCGGGCCTAACTGACGTCACACACATACACCCAGCCACACACAAACACACAGTTCACAAAAAAAAAGGAGAAAAAAAGTGTCCGATGCTTTACTTTCAGTGTATATGGCATGGGTTACACATTGCATGCATAAAGTCAAAGTGGATGGAGAATGGTCCCGGCAGTTGCAGTACATTTTTATTTTTTTTCATTTTATTTATATTTTTTTTTGTACTCTGTGTAAGGCGTTCGTGTGTGTGTGTAGCCCAGTCGCCCTTGCGCCAAGAAGCCCCCGAGGCACGGGCGTGGGCCTTTCACTCCTGCCATCCGCATCGTTCCTCTCGACCGCCACCGCCACGGATATACGAGAGTATCCACCTCTCACGTACAGGAATAGAGGTTCAACAGATACACGTACATACCCTATGCACTATCAGTATTAGATTGTGCCTCTTAATGGATGTGAATTATTCCACAGTGAAACGTGCAAGAAACGGGTTCACAACTGATTAATTTGCGATACAAAATTGGTTAAAAAATCATCAAATAACGATCCAAAAACTGTTACATCAATGATTCCCTCAATAGATCCCTTCGGCGTCAGCAAAAAAAAAGGGAAAAAATTGCAAATGCTTTTTTTTTTATTTTTTCCATCATTATCCTTCCTGCAATTGTGTTTTGATTGCAACAATTTTCCAATTCTTCGAAACCAACAGTTTTTCCCCCCAGGAATTTTGTTTCTTTTTTTTTTTTTTTTACGAGCCGAATGATAGTAAAATGTGTAAATTACTCGAAATAGGATCGCACAAGGGGGATAATAGAGATTTTTCAAAGTAACTGACAAAGTGAAAGTAAATCATCGGAACGGGTGGGATATTGATCAATTGGTCGAGAGCTCGGTATGCCCCAAGAGAGTATCCAGCAAGGATGGCGCAAGAGAGGCCGCCAATAGCCTCTTGCCAGCAAACGAGAAGAAAAAAAATAAAAAAATAACGAAACAGATAAAAATCGTAACCGATTCCAAGACCGCTGTCCGTGAACACATAGAGTTACCAATAGTTGTGGGGCGTATAGATTTAGTACCATAAGGCTATTACAATGCCAGTGGGCAAAACTTTTGTGTTTAAATGTGTGCCCGATGATATTTTACTTCATCACACTGACCTCGTAAATCTACAGCCTGTCGAGATGAAATTTTTCGTAGTGCCACTGAATTTTATTGAGTGAATTTTATCATAGCAAATCACTTGACTGCGTAATCATTCAGTACTTCTCGATCGAAAAACTGATAGATCATGATATTTTCAATATTGAAGAAAATGTATTAAAATATATAATTCATGTATATTTTTTGTATATTCTTAAGGAAAACAAATTTATTTTTGTTAATAAACATTTATGAATGTATTGTTCACTTGGAAATAAAGTGGCGTAAGTGCTATGCTTATGCTTAGTACTTAAGCCACTTTGTTTCGGAGGCGACGATATAAATATATGTCATATATGAGTTCGAATATATAATGTAAATGAAATATTCCTATATTATTATATCATGCATAATAGATGATTGATATATTTGTTACATGCACCTGAAAAACAAAACAAATATATTTTTGTTGATATAGATACATAAATATATCGAAATATATGAGACGTAAATTTAAACGTGTAACCCCTAACATATATATATTTCTATGTTATAATGTCATGTCAGTACTTTTTATCGATATTTAAATATAAAGATATGAAAGTATATAACTAATATGCTCTTCCTACGCATCTTAATAACGAAACTAATGTATATATATGTATGTTGACGTGAATATATGAATATATTTCAATATATTAAATATTAAGATATAAATTTTAATATCTAACGTAGAGGATGCATTCCTCTATCATAATATCATTTGAATATTGATATTTTGAATATTCAAAAAAATGTAAGAACATATCATTAAACATATATGTATAAGTATATATCTTGAAAACGAAACAATTATATTTTTATTGACATGAATACAAAAATATTTGAATATATGACGTACAAAATATATTTCAATCCTATAAATATTGTCAACAATAGAAATAGAGAAAGAATATAACGAATTTTTCATGATCAATTAATTAGAAGCGCCTGAAATAGGATATGGATATACTGATTGATTAATATGAATGATGAAAGGCAACAGTTCAGCAATTAGAGCTAATCCAATGATTAAAATGCCTCAAACATTTCATTATTTTCCAGCTAATTCTTTTCTCTCCCCCTCTCTCTTTTTCTCTAGTTTCTAACGAAAGTTAAACAGAAACTGATGACCTTCGATAATAAACTGATGGCTATGAGATACGCTTGAATACTGCACATGGGCGATTGCAGTGTTAAACACTGAAACGATTATAAGCTATTATACCTGGAGTTGCTAGGGTATATAGAGGTAGTTGGGGCCATGGGAGTTACTTTTCTAGTGTGTTTATATGCATTTGTAACGACGTTACAATCTCCACCTCTTTGTGTCCAATAGATATTGCTTATTAACTTTGTTTGTCCGGGGGAATAGGTTTGTTTCTGTGCAGCAGGCTTATGTGGACTAACGGTCATACTCTTTTGAAGTTAATAAAAATGTATGTGCATGTTAGTTTGGTCAGTGTTCGTGTGGCCATATAACACGAGGAGGAGAGTAGGACCGGTTGCACCCAATGCTATCGCCTGGACTGAGGATAATCGGCTAATACCGATCGACCCAGTACAGTTATACCTATATAAATATATCTACACGAGTTACGATTTATCTTTCAATAAATCACAGGAATATTCCGCATGCTTTTCCATGTAACTCTCCTATTTTTTTTTTTGCTTTTTTCTCGAAAATCTGTTGATTCCTTTTGCTTGTTTTCCATTTCTTCTCTTTTGGGTACATGCGTTATGTTAATGCATGATTAAACAAATCTTCAGGAAATGGAACATTTCCTTTTTGCTCTCTTTTTTGGAAATGATTAGTATTGATGAGAATAATTTGCAGGAACTGATTTTGATATTAAAGGCGGAACTTGCTATCTGTGTGTACGCTTTTGGAAAATTCCCTGCGCGAAAGTTCGAGAACGTCTCGAGGACGTATTAAATATTTTCTTCTTTTTTTTTTTTTTCAACTCCTCGAAGGTCAGTTAAGGTGATCTCCAGGGAGATCGATACTTCTCAAGGCGATGAGCTGCAATAAACGTGTACCTCCCCAAACGCAGATAGAAAACCTCAATTATTGTACTTGCATGTTTTTCAAATGGCAAGAGAGAGAAAGATAGATTGGGAAAAAGTTACAGCTTCAATTTCCTTTGATTTACCTGTTTTGATGGATTGATCTCCTCATGATTTCCTCTTCACTTCCGGCTTGTTTATCAACTTGGTTTTGATGGTGAAAATACGCCTGTAAATTAAAGTAAAGATTTAGAAAGATAATAACTTGGGATAATTTTATTGGCAATTGCTGATTTGAGTGGGTGTGAGCTCATTCAAAAGAACAAATTAAACTTGGAAATTGAGATTTTTTTCTTTCTTTCAATTCCTCCTGATTTCAGTAAGATCGATGATATTTTGTAAGAGTGTAAATTGCCTTTTTTTTATAAATAAATCCACAATATGTGAAATCAGTGGCACAAAGGCACTGACTTGTTCGGTACGTGACGCACAATTTCAGGTGGTCTACGGATGAGTGAACACCCGCGTAAGATAAGAGAAAGGTTGCACCTGATATCCTTAATATATATTTTTTTTTTTATTACCAGCGTCAAATCGTGTGATAAATCAATGAGTCATAATCGAGATTTATCTTGATATACAAATTGTCGTGTGTAAGCTAGTGTGTTTTTCAAGTTTGCGCAAACTATTGCGTATTTAATTCACAGGATTTTATTAAATTTCTAGTTTTGTTAGCAACAACAGTTGTCTTTTATCTTCAGAAAATCTAAAGGAAATGTTGATGAAATATGTAGATATATATGTAGATTATAATTTGAATATGAAAAGTATATTCAAGTATCACTTTCAGGTGTTTTCTGAAAATTCATCTCAAAGACATGAAATATATCGACATACATCAAAAGTATATGAATAAGTAAAACATACTATTATGACATTTCATATTTATTTTGAACATATATCTCATATTTCGGATAAAGATTGAATATACGAAAAACAGCGGAAATGAGTCGAGTAGGATTATATTAGTTATCTATTTTGATTGGAATAGATGAAATATATGAATATGGACAAAGTATATTACAAGCAAATAAATCTAGATATAGATGTTAGATAATTCTTAAAGATGCAGAAAACGACCAAAATATATATTTCGTATATAAATTCTAAATGGAATATATCAATATATACAAGGTATATTTCAAGTGAATAGATATAGATATAATATACTTTCATAATATTCTATATATATATTCTTTCCGGTATAATCTAGTGGATCATGATTTCCGATGCTCTCTCTCTCTCTGTATAGATTCCATTTGAAATATATAAATATATGCAAAGTATATTGGAAGTATATAAATAAATGAAATAAACCTGTTGTATTTTAAATCCATATTTTATATATTTTCTTCCATATTTCCTATACATCCTTCCATATACAAAATTTATACATAAATTGGGGGAAGTAATGGTAAGAGACGTTAAAACGCCCACTGTCTTTAATTCTCCCTCAGATGACAGTTATAAATCATAAGTGTGATGAATGCAGAATAAAGTTTACGAGTTATTTTCCATGAATATTAACAGAAAAATTGATATTACTGCAAAGTGAAATGGAATTTTTTTTCTCTTTTGAATAATTCTGTCTGATCGAATTTATGACCTGATACTCCAAATTTTTTGCCTCATTCACGAATCGTATTACACAAGGAAGAAGCGGAGGATATGAATAGAGGAGAGAAGTGAATGAAGAGAGGCTTGTGTGTGGCGCCGTGGGTAGAAAAGGTTGAATTCAAAGGTAATGGATTGCGACCCCTCGGAAGAATGAAACATGCAGATATAGCGTAGGTGAATAAATGTACTCTGTGTATTTTAAACACACACATACTTAAAATTTCTATATGTATTTGTACTGTAGCATTTCAAAGGTATCAAAAAGCATGAATGGCCGGATGACACGGAGGTGTTTAATGGTACATGTGAATAACAAAACCACATGGAATTTGCGATATGTATTTACAAGAGGACGTTGTTATAACTATCTGTCGTACCTTTTCTACTGACACAGCTACTGTTTTGTAAATATGAATGAGCAATATTTATGAATGAATAACTAACAATTTATGCTTTGTGTTTCTCATTCAATTTAATTAAAATGGCTCTTTTTTCATTTATTAAATATTATTTATTAGTTCTTTTGATCGAATGAGAAAGAAGATTTTTTTTTTTTTTTGTTTATAAATTACATTTTTTTTTATGGTTTCAAATTTTATTCATCAATGCATTTCATTTTTATTAATGAAAAAAAAAAGGAGGAATTTGAGAATATTCTGAGAATTCAAGAGGCGATTTCAGAGCAAAATGTGCACAGCACTCGGGTGGCTAATCGCTTTGTAAGATATTATGAATAATTCAAAGACAGAAGGAAAAGGCGCCTGGACGAAATCAACCAACGAAGAGGTAGATCGTGCCTCGTAAAAGACTCTAAAGAAATAGTGTACATTACCATTACCATAAAACGATGTGGACCTTCTCATTCTATCATTTTTCTCCATCAAAAATTCAAATTCATTGGATTTGTGAAAAAAAAGGGTCTCTTCATATTTTTAAATTTTTTTTCTTGTATCTATAGCGGAATCGTGATTTTGAACTTGAAGACATGCCTTGCATTCATACAGAAGATCTCTTTCTCTTACGATGAATACGTGTGCAGTACGTCAGCAGTTAGTTATCATCTCACCCACCTTCAACGTAGCTTTTATTACTCGTTTTAACGATGGTATTGTTTACCAGCATCGCCGCAAACTCCGGTGAGTGACGACTCAATAATTTTTGTCAGCTCATTGTTGCAAGGAAATTCTGAAATTATTAAAATAATGTGGAATTAGATGAATTTGGTATTATAATTTTTGGGATGTTTTCGATTTTTTTTTAGAAACAAGGAAAAGAGGGGTAAAATGGGATTCTGATGGAGGGATCAATGCAGATTTTTTTGAAACGATCCCATTGAAAAACTGAGGAAATTTCCAATGGAAAACATGTTTCAGAATTTTCATCTTTCATTTTTTGAAAATTCTACTTTTTTTTTAAATTTTTTCATTTTTGATTTTTTTTTGGTTGCGTTCAGTTTATTCCCCTATAAATACCTCGAATATGAATTCTTCTTTGTCAAAACCCCATAAATTCCTGCAACAGTGAATTTTTCAAATTTTTTTTCGAAAAATTTGATTTTTAAAAAATTCTCGAAAATGAATTTTTATATGTTTTCCAACGAAAATTTCCTCAGCTTTTCAATGGAATGAGAAAAAAAAACAATCCCAAAAATTTCCCTTTGTTTCTCACGATTTCCATAAAATAGAACGTCAAAACCAAAATATATTCTTTTTTCATTAAAAAAAAATGTATTTTAATCATATATTTCTAAATTTTATAAATCCCATAAAAAAAGCATTATTTTCATTCGCAATATCATCGAAAAAAAAGCGTCTAAAAATCCCGATCCATTACGCTTGAAATTTCGAAAATGAGGAAGAGAATACCAGAAGTCTCATACACCGTACTAAACTAAAATGAAGAGATAGGTAACTCCCATGTGAACCGACAAAGAGTGAGTGTGTGACGCCGCAGACTCCCGGAGTACATAGTCTCGTCTCTGAGATAAACTTTGGCGATAGAATATATATCTATCTTCTCTATTCCTCTTGTTTTTTTTTACCATTTTCTTTTCCTTTTTTTTTCTTCCTCTTCTTCTTCTTCATTTCATTTTTACCGTACCTATAAAAAGTACGGGTTCGAGACGTACGTGAGAATCGGGACGGTTACGCGATCGAGAAGACGTTCCCGCGATCGCCTCGCCCTCAACTCTACTACCTCTCTCTCTCACTCTCCCACAAAATACAATTACACACGTGTATCTACTCTATATACGTACTTTGTGTAACCAAATGAATTTGAATAAACGTTTGAATTAAATTACAAATTTCATCAATTAATTATCTTTAAATTTTCACCAATTTTTTATCAAATTTTTGTTTTAATTAATTATTTTCAAATTATTTTAAGAAAATGTGAAAAAAAATATAAAAAAAAAAACATATAACAATTTGATGTAAAATATAGATGACAAATTCATTATGAATGTAAAATGATATGTTGTTGCCTTACAATCAAAGGGGCGTAAGTGCAAGGCTTGTGCATAACACTTACACCCTTTTATTTCTGAGGCAATTGAATTTAGATAGAAGTTTTAGATAATTGTAATAATATCGTCATCTTGGAAACAAAATGGCGTAAATGCTATCGATAAGCATAGCACTCACGATACTTTTTTTCTAAAAAGACAATATTATTATGATTATATGGAATTAATGAGTTATATTTATTTTTTAATTTATTTATTTGATACAAGTCTTATAGGGAATAACCCTATGATAAAGTTATATCATGTATTGTATTTATATTTTTTTTTCAATTTCCTGATAATATCATTTTTATATAGAAAATTGCATCAATTTCACATGAATGTAATTATATAATTATTGAATTCTTTCATTAATCATAAAACAAATATTTTTTTTAAACTGATGGAAAAAATAATGAATTAGATAAATTCCGTTGAAATTAAAAGAAAATTAATTGTTGAAATTTTTTTTTTTAAAGGGATATTAAAACAATTCATTTCATTATTTTTTACGACTTTTTTTCTGAGTGTAAAATTTCTATTTGTACTCGTTAATTTCATGTATAAAATATAATCACATCAGAAGTAAAGGGGCGTAAGTGCTATGCTCATACATAACACTTTCACCCTTTAGTTTCTAAGATAACGATATGTATTAATTTTGTCAAAAAGTTCTATAATCGAATTACATTTTTTTTTTATAAATTAAAGTACGCGAAACATATATAATTTCATATTTACTATAAAATTTTCATATATATTTTATTTAAAAAAAATTGATATTTTACTCGATTTTTAAAAACTTCGTCAATATAATTTTCTTTTTCATGTTAGTATAAACAGAGTAGGATAAAAGATAATTGATTATAAATTTATATTATTTTAAATAACAAATTATTTATGATACTAGTATTATGGAATAAGCGAATTCTTTTGCCTTTATAGTACAGAAGATTCACGCTCTAGGGCTATTTTACGTAGTTCCTCCCCAAAGGCGAGAAAACACGTATTGCAAACTGACGATTTACGTATTACAATATAGTAACTGTTAGGCTAAACTTTCGTTTACATTAAAATACGAGAGCAGGAAGTCGTTGAGTTACGGAGACAGCTTTATTATCCCCTTCGGGAAAATAGTGGATGAAAAAAAAATGAATTTAATACCTCAACAAAAGGATTTACACATTTTTTTTTTTCATTTTTTTCATCCACATTTTTACATACCAATTATCTAATTGGAGTTTTTTTTTGCATTTTTTTTTTTTAACAAGTCATTCTCAGCTATTTTTTATGTCTGGTGTATGTTACAGTTATAAAACGAGAGGGATTCATTCCATAATAATAATAATAATGAATATGTCGTAATATTTGTCGTTTTAATAACTGCAAATACCGGTATATCTTTTCAGCCACAACTTTGTCTAGAAAACTACTTTTTTTTTCTCAATTTTTTTATTCGAGATTATTTAAATTCTAAGATGCCACAGGTGCTTTTAATACTTGAAAAAAATGAAATTAACTCGAGTTTTAATTGTACATAGCAATTAGTGTTATTACATAAATTCTCTGGATTAATTGAATTCTTTAAGTTTAATGAAATAATGTAAAAAATTTAACTATTTTTCATTCAGTAACGAAGAGATAAAACTGGATGATGAACATACGTCTTTTTCACTTTCGTCTATTTTTGTAGAGATTTTGAAAGCTACAAATAAGGATTGGGGGGAAAAGGACGAATCTCCATTAGTTTCCGAGATATTTGAGAAAATGTATTATTAATTAATAGTAGAGGGGCAAAACGGAATAATCCAATGTTCCTTTTGAGGATATTTTTCTTTCTTCATGAATATGTAGAATTTGAGTTTAAAAATCTATCAAAGGCTCTTAAAAAAAAAAAAAAAATCACAAATTCCCGTTACAGTAGGAAAAACATAATAAACACTCCTCTAATGAATTGAATGAACAATAGAAATTGAAATGGGAATTTTCATAAAAATAAAATACATAATAGAGTGAATAAAGTCCATTATTATTAAAAATATTCCGTGTACAGAAATACGTGACAATATATAGGGGAGAGTGAGAAAACATGATTGGTAAATTTCATTCTGAGTGAAGGACTTCATGAAAAAATCTGAAAAAATTTCAGAAGATGCTCCAATATGTGAATATTGTTGGGGATTTTTTTTTTAATTTTTTCGTACACGTCTTTATTCCCAAAAACAATGTCGAATTTGTTCAGTCAACAGGTCCATTTTGCCCCCATTTCCCCTATATATATTTCTTTACGTGAAATACATCATCACCTCAGAAACAGAGAGGCGTAAGTACTGGATACAAGCCTGACACTTACGCCCTTTTGTTTCTGAGGCGACGATAATATTATGATATTGCAACAAATCCCATTTCTGAAAAATAGAACATAAGAAGAGAAGACTAACAATGCTTTTCAATCGTACAGAAAATAACAAAAAAAAGGAAGACTATCTGATTGGTTCTAGACTTCGATTCAGATACATCGCTGTGATCAGAATAATTAAATAAATAATTTGCCCTAACCTTTTAATAAATGAACAAAAGTGTCTGTGTCAATTTAATCCATCTCGGAGGATAACAATATGATGAAGATCTCAGAAACTCATGGAGATAGAGCGATTTTATCTCAATTCATTTTTGTGAAGAATTTTAAGAACTACTAAGAGAATTTGGATGCAAAGGGCGTATCTCCATTAGTTTCCCAGATATTAAAAAAAATGAGAAATAAGAAATAAATTTTATATCGTCGCCTTGGAACCAAAGCGGTATGAGTGTTATGCTTGTACATAGCAATTTCACCACTTTGCTCCTAAGACGATGATCTGAGCATGGAATTAGCACATATCCAATAGTTTTCCCACATTTTTTTAAAAACCAATGAATTATCATAAATTTTTTTTGAAAAATTCGTATTTACAGTTATTTTTTGTAATTTTCTGAATATGCATATCTCTAATTTTCCAAAAAAATAATTTACTTGTTGAAATAAAAAAGAATTTAATAACTATCAGATGTCTGTCTATTTTTAGTATCTATTTAAAATGCCCCATAAATACTTTGCCTACTGACAATTTCCAACACTTAACGAGTGCGCGATGATCAACCGATGTAATTACTCGTTTCGAGGCTCTTTCAATGGAATTTTCAAAAGTTAACACGTTTAGGTATTCAACAGTACTCTATCCTTGGGAGGGGGAGTTTCCCGCAGTTGACCTCGTTGCAAACTGAACATCCTCCTTGAACGAACCGAGTAAATGAAAAAAAAAAGACAGAGAAGAAGAGAGAGAGAGAGAGAGACAGCGCCATGAATACCCCTGGTGTTATCGATAGGAGTCACGCGACCATGCTCTCCGAGTCTTTAGACCCGAAGGACGAATTTATTCCAGGATTTCTCTTTTCACCATTCTTATCAACGGGAAAATTTTTTAACTAGTGTTTTAAATTGTGTCTAAATTTTTTCATTGGCCTATCGATTCAACCAATGTATGTGTGTGTTCGTGTGTGTGGCTGCCTGCCCGTCTGTGTATTATGGGCCTTGCCCAGTAGAATCGAAGAAAAAAAAACAGGACCTGCATATTCACCGTTAACGCGCAATACAACATATCATTCTTTGGGTTGGCCTTATCATGTGCAGACTTCAAGGAACTCTCTGCCCTGGTTCTATCGTCTCTAGTAAATTTTTTCTCAAATTTAAATAATTCTAAATGTTTTTATTGTGGTTCATCCTACTTTCAATAACTCGTTTTGGATGTTTAATCGTAATTTATCGTTGCCGTATATTTATGAGGTAATTCCTTCTTTTTATTGGTGGGAAGGGGGGGGGAGGAAAAAAAGAACCGGTTGGAAAATGGTTTACGGAAACGAGATAATTTGTGTTATAATTTTTATTTTTTTCCTTCAAAAGACAAAAGAAGGAAAAAAATGATCTAATATCATGAATATTCATTGGGGGTTTAATTTTTAAACAGTATCATCATTGTCTGAAATATATTCCACGGTGGAAAATAGTAGCTTCCGATGATGCTATATATATATATATAGACGAGTTAAAGCTGGGGTTTATAAAAGCAAAGGCGCTATCCGTGAGTCGAGTGCCACGACTTGACATCAGTGACCCGTGGCGTTTCACGATACATGAAGGGGTCACCGTTGAATCGCCAGGGATTCGCTACTTGCACGCCTAGCCGCACGAGAGCAGACGCGCTGCTCCACCCCTCCTCCTATTTCTATAAGGTATTTTACCTTCTTGTGCTGTTGTATCTAGTAGAGCTGACGGATTAATCGCGGAAAGTGCGAAGAAGCCGCCTCCAACGCTAACGACTGTTTATCATTCCACAACTTCTGATTCTCTCGTGTTTATTGGATTTTTTTTTTCTCATTGCTGATTAATTGGTTAGGCATTTACGGAGACATTTATGAGTTCTGGAGAAATAATTGATGAGAACTTTTTTTTTTTTTTTGCGGAATTATTTATTGTAGGGAATGAATATTAAGAAAATTTTTGGAAAAAATTGTGTTTTTCTTTGAGAGCCTTAAATTGAAGGTGAAATAATTTCCTATTGATTTCATGAAAAAGGCAACTTCTGATTGATCGTTTTCGAAGATCGATTAATCGATGCGATATCTTGCGTTAAATTCGAGATATCGCAACGATTCGATAGTGTTTTCGTTTAGGAGAGAAAAAATAAGGAATAAAAAACAAAATTACATCAAATTTTTAATCGATAATTATTAAAAATGATTAATCGATCTAATTAATCGAGATATCACATAACATTCGATACTTGCGCCTCATCTGTTTCATTTTGGAGGGACTAGCAAAGTAGCAAATACAGGAGCACTTGCGTCGATATTCGTTTTTTCCAAAAGCAGCAAATTCCAATCGATGATTTTTAAAAAACGATTAATCGATGCGATAATTCGCATCAAATTCAGAGAGAAAATTATCATCTTTCATTCCATAACCTTAGAAACAAAGTGGCATAAGTGCTATATGTACACAGAGCATTTACACCACTTTATTTTTCAGGAAACGATCTAAAACGGGAGAAATACCGAAAAAATATGAAAAAAAAAACATAAATTTGCGAATATCGCAAAAATTAGGCGAGACAGGGCGATTTTGCCCTAATCCATTTTCATAAAAAATTTCAAGAGCTGCGAAAAAAAGGAATCAGTGCAAGAAAAGGCCTATTTCCATTAAAACACCAAAAAAAAATTTTAGAAAAAAAAATCACTGTATCCTTTTGTTTCTGAATTTGTTAATTCTCCCCATTATTAATTTTTTTTGTTGTTCAAAGATATTATTGACCAAGTTGATGATCGATTAACATACGATATGACACAAATATCAATCACTATTATGTCTGATATTGCCGTTGCATTACATAAATCTTTTTGGCAAAAAAAAAAAAGACCGCACAAGTTGTGTTGTGCTCACATTAACCATTTAACCGAGTGAATAATCGATTGGCATATTGAACCATTAAAATTGAGGCTGCATGTACCTCCCGTAGAGGTACCGATCATTCAGGTGAACATCATTGCCTCAAAACATTGTAATCAACTCTCAATTCTTGCCCCCTCCCCTCCCCCCTCCTCCATCGCCTCAATCTCTCCGATCGTAATTTTTCATTATTACTATTCATACAGGGCAAGAACAATAAATGGAGATATAGTAGACGACCTTGTCGAGCACCTGGTGAATGTACCGTATATACGAGTGAAACACCAACGGACGAGTGGTGATTTCTTTCGAGCTACTTTCCGTTTCCAAGGAAGTGCGATAATAACGCTTTTGAATGTATAAAACTTTTTAATTATAACGTGTTTTGAATCAGAGAGACTGGGGCAATTATCACTTAGCGCCATAGTGACATTTTGTAACTCAAAAAAAAAAGAGAGAGAAAAAAAAAGAGGCCTATTTAAATTGTCGAGTGAGGCGTTTATAATTGCACGTCTCGGTATTATTGAATAATTTTTTTTGCTAAATGTCATTAATGCACGGTGAAAGAATTATTGAGAAAGGCAAAATTAAACTGAGCATCGAAACTTATTATTAAATGAGGGGGAAAAAAAAAGAATGTGATAATTTTATGAAAAATTAGTATTTAATTAATTATTGTTTCTGAATTTATTCATTTTATTGGAGTAGTAATTGGAGATCTTTTTGCGGATTCACAAAATTATAGTTGTTACCGAAGGAATAAACGGACGGAAGTGCCATTTTTTGGACTTTATTCCGAAAAAACTGAGTGGCATTTTTTTGTGCTCTAATCAGGTTTTCTCGGGACTTTATGTAATTGTAGTGAAAGAAAAATACTATAACATACAGTCGCAAGTGCCAACTGCTTCGAATAAAGAGGCGTATCTCCAGGACATACGTATCTTTGTTATTTTGAATTGATAGTAACAAAGAGGCGTATTTCCAACACATGCCTATTTTTGTTATAAGTAACACAAGACCTGCTTGTATTCCTTCCGAGAATTCTTATTTCTCATTATAAAATTTCAAGAACAAATAGATTTTAAAAAATTCATCAAAAAACTATAGAAACAAAAAAGCGTAAGTGCCAGAATATGGCATCTTGAGATAAAAAATTCGAAATAAAAACGAAAAAAAAGTAACTTCCAATATTCTCAAGTCATATGAAGAAATGATAAAAAAGCGCAAGTGTCAAATTAGGATTTCTTGAAATAAAAAATCCAAATGAAAAAAAAGGCCAAAACGTAGCCTGGTAAATATAGAGAGAAACAAAGCGACGTAAGTGTGGAGATACGTCCCTTTCACTCTAACATTAGCAATTACACCATTGTGTGTTATTCTAATTTTCAGTTACCCAAATAACGTCAAAAACCTCATAAAAAACATTTTGCCCTTTTTTTAGGAGATGCGCCTTTTTCACTCCAGAATAGAGCGTCTTTGGTACTTACGCCACTTTGTTTCTAAGACAACGATACTGTCAATCGAGTGTCTCGATCGATCTGCCCTCGGGCTGATGAAAACGATCGCACGAGTACAAAACTCGTAAATCACGTGTTTTTATATTTACACACTCGAGGGCACGCGGCATTTGAACACATCTCTCTCCCACTGTTTTTTTAATTATGTAGAAAAAAAAAAGTCTCACCCCGATTGACTCTTAAATGGAAAAGTAATCAGTGATATAGGCACGTGGGTATTTTTCTTTGAAAAGCCATTCGACGATCTTTCCTAATGCTGGAGTGAGAGTTTTTGGAGGGAAAAAAATAAATGCTTGACGAGTGTTTGAAAAAAAAAATCCATCAGAAGAATGATGGGATCGATAGATTATGATTCTTCAGATGCGAGATATTCATCATGTGATGCAGATGGACGTGTAATTTTTCATTGTATCTGAAACGGTATGTTAGGTTTAGATTTTGATGGGGAAAGAATTCTTCGATGAAAGTGAAACTGAAAATTTTTTTTGATCTTTTTTTTGTCCTCGAAGTGATTAGATTCACAATGGAAATTGCTCATGTTTTATGTTCATGTAAATATAGGTATATATACGTGTAAATAAATATGTAAATATATGTATTATATACATAAATGTATGGAAAGTATCAGCTAAATCTCAATGAAATATACACTGGAAAAGAAAATAGTGGTGAAAGCAATCAAATATTGATGTCATTAGTCCTCAGCGAATATTTGTTTGAAATAATATGAAAAATTAGTGAATTTCCTCAATTTAGTCAATTCAAACAGATAAACTAGTTGAATCGACTACATTCAGTGAATTCAACAATTTTTAAAAATTATTTCAAAAAAAGTATTTGCTGAGTACCAATGAAATCAAAGAAATCAATTTCGATGCATGTTTTCCCTGGGAAATTTCCTCAGTGTTCCAACGAAATCGTTTCAAATAAATCATCTTGACTCCTTTCATCAGTATTACTAATTAACCACTTTTGGCAGTTTTCTGTATCTTCAAAATATATGATTTATATATTCTAAATATATTTTTATCCATTTCAATAATAGTCTACATATATTTATACACTTTACCCACATTTAATTTACATTATTTTACCAGTTTCGATAGATTTTTCTTCATATTAATCATAACTTGTTCCCATAGATCATTATAAATCGCTCAGAAATGTCTGAAAAAAAAAAATTAGTAATAAATATTTCACCACAAAATATATTCTAAACAAAGAAATTGACAAATTTACGTTAAGCATACCTATGAATAATAAGTAAATGGTGCAATCAAGCTTGTCGGAAGGTATATTCGTTAATTCTCGTTTAAGAATATTTAAACGTAAGGCGATTTCCATGTTCAGCCGTTCTATCTTTTTTTTTTCTTCAAGTAAATATGTGTAACGTACTTCCACAAAGAGGCAATACCACCGACAATTACTTCGGATCTTTCTTCAGTGCTCATTTTGCAGTCGTTAACCTACAGAAGTAGGAAAAAAAAACTCGAAGAATTATAAATCCATAAAGATTGAAAAATACTAATGATTTTATTGATAAATACTTTTCCCTTCAGCGTGACTCATTTTTTAATGCACAAACTTTTCGTACGAAAAAAAAATCGATTAATTCTTATCATGATTCTAAAAAAAAAACTGAGTCATTCCTAATTACGGGCTGAACGTTCGAAAACATTTCATTTCACGATGAGCAACGACCTTCGGATTGTTCAATGAATGCTGGCTATTCATTGGTGGCTTCTAACGTTTCAAATGAAATTGGAAGAGGTATCAGAAGAGATTAATTTGGCTTTTACGATTGCCGAAAGGACGAATTAGGCCAACGGGTCGTGCGCTCATTAATCGTGCAATGGCACGTTCCTTTCATTTTTTTTTTTTTTTTTTTCATTATTATTTCACCTCTTGTTTCATTACAGACTCATCTAGAAACACATCACAATCAGGAGTGATGATCGGAATTAAGTATTGCTATTAATTTTAATTTGAATTTTATTAGATGGATATTTTATGAGACGTAAAAATTTGAATATCTGAATTGAAAGTTAGGAAATTATCGGAAAATTTAGTAGGAAAAGATTGGAATATTTTGTGAGTTGCATAAATATAAATATATTTGTAGGAATATAGAAAAAAAAACAGTATATTTTAATATATTTTCGATATATCGAATATATTGAATGTATTGGATGTATCGACATGTTTGATATCTCAATATATATCAAACATATTGATATTGAAAATATATTTAATATATTCATATATTATACATTTTCATATATTTATATATTATATATTGGAGGAAAATTGAAATATTCAATGAATGTAAAAGACATAAATATATTTTTAGGAATATGGAGAGAAATATTTCATAGTATATTATAATACTTTCATATATTTTCGGTACACTAATATAATTATATTCTTAGTATATCAATATACTTATATTCATCATGTACAGAAATATAATTGTTGAATATTGTTGTATTTAAAATTTGAAAAAATATATACGACAAATATATTATTATCATGAGTATATATTATCTGCTCTTATCAGTGAAAATATGTTTCCAAAATGTGTTCAAAATCGAAATATTTCATGACCTTACCAATATAATTTTTCAAATATTCTTCAATATACTATTAAAAAATATGAAAATTTTCAGATTCATGAATTCTTCAATCTTCCATTTGAATTCAAACCATTCCAAATGATATTTCAGTCTCAACTTAGATTGAAATCACCATTTGAATTTGATATTAACATTGATATTGACTTTAGAATTTTATTCAACAGTGTAGTTATAAATTACTAAAATCGTTAAATAGTGAGAAAGATTGAGCTTACAAATAAATTCAACGTTAACATGAGCGTAAATCAATTTTAAATCCGTTGAGTGAATTTAATGCACAATGTTGGTGAATAAAAAAAATGTAAAAAAAAAATTCATCAATATTTCAATAGATTGAAAAAAAAAAGTATAAAAAATCACTAAATTTGCGTTCCGCTCTGAATGCAATGTAACTAAACAACCAAGTATTTTTCAACTCAGTGTGTGGCACGTCCTGAGATTCGTGTGGATACAAGTACGTGCAGAAAAGGCTAACACCCAAGTGCAATCGATAAAGCGCAGACAGAGCGATACAATTACCGATTAACTTGGTACTCTGAATAATACCACCAACAGTTTTGTATATATTGTGGAGTGATTATTATATTTTTTTATTCTTTTTTCAATCATTTTTCATTCATTTTACTGCGACTCCGGGAGATCATAATCGAACAGAAAAACCCGGGGAACTTATCGATCTCAATTTTTGCAACGTCTCTTGAGCAATATGGTATAGAGTAATGATACTTTTTTTTTGCGCAGTGATACATTTATTATTTTCCAAGAATTTTTCGATGATTATTTCGTTGTGAAGATATAAAAAAAGTGGATAAATCTAGATTTTTTTGTTCGTCATTTTTTTGTGAATATCTCGGAAATTAATGGAGATACGCCCTTCTTGCTCCAATTGTTTTTTGAAACTCTTAAAATTGTTTTTGAAAATGGAACGAACAAAAAGGGCGGATCTCAATTAATTTATGAGATATTTAAGAGAAAAAATCGGTAAAAAAGCGATTTAATCTTCTAGTTGAGGAAGGGGGGGGGGGGATAATTTAATTTCTCTTTTTTGATTGAAAAAAGATGACATTTTTAATTGCATCCAAAATTAAAAAGATGGAATCATCAAAAAAAGATATAATTGAGATAATTATTTTCTAATAATTAAAAATTCTTTTAATTTACGATCCTAGTGAAAAGAGAAATTAATATTTTTTTTTAGAGTGAAGGCTTGTGAGAAAATTCTTTTAAAAAATTACCCAACAATGGAGATATGCTGCAGCACTTCTCTGATTTTTTTTTAGATTCTTTAACAGTTTTCTTCACTCCGAAAAAAAAATCTTGATCAACCGTAAAATGAAAACCCCAATTTTTTGTTGAACTTAAAAAAATAAATTCTCTTCTCATTGATGATGATTTAAAAAAAAAAAAAAAACAAACTTTTTAATTTCATTCTTTTTTACTCAATGCGGCACGCTTTTCCATTTAACGCCCTCGGCTCCAACGCGCAACTGGAATATCCTTTCTCGTGATTAATTATCAATTTTTATGCCAAGAAACGAGTTATTTGAGATAACACATAATTTAAAATTGTTTCATTTAAAAAAGTCAATTTTTCCTTTTATTTAAAGAGTAAATAAGAAGAAATTATGTAAAAATTGAGAGTGATGCATTTATCGAATAATTCAATCTAAATTAAAAAAATTTAATTCTCTTCATTTTCCCATGAAATCTCTCCTTTTTCAAATAAAAAAAAAAAATAATTAAAAAATCAAACTTCTCTTCCCTCAAGAAAAAAAAAATTAAAAATTTGTAAAATTAAATAATTCAGATGGCGAGTGAGCACGGAATGAAGATTGTCTTATCCCATTCCCAATGAAGCTTCACAAACCTATTAATTAACAGCGTTAATTTGATAGACGTTGCATCACTGCTAATGGACTTGACCGAAAACCAGTTTCTCGCGCGTTCACCTTATTTATTCGACGATGGAGATGGGGCCATTACCGATGAGAGGGAGTAAAAGAAGTTGATTTCAAAGTTGAATTGATGAAGAATAAAAGAAAATGAATGAATAAATGAAAAATAAATTGAGAGAATAGAAGAGAAGAAAAAAATGGTAACTAATAGAAGAAGAAAAAAAAACTAGATTAAGATGAGAGATAAGTCAAGTTGAAGATTCACATTGAAGAGAAATCGATGCTCGTGTTATGTTAATAAGTTCCGCAATGGTTCATTGCTTTTTACATGAGTTTATTGATGAGTTTAACATTTCAGGGTCAATTCTGATAGTTGAGGAGTAGAACTCGTCTCTATTTCAATATTTTATTCTCTTTTTTTCTTACATTTTAAATACACAATCAATCACTGTGTTACTTCATTTTTTTTTCTCATCTCATATTCGCTTCATATTTTCATAAGTCTTTTTTTTTTCTCATTTTTTACTCTTTCTCTCTTTTCTCTTTTTTCACTTTAAAAAATTGGAAAAGTAGCAGAGGGTGTGTACGAAGGTGTGTTCAAGCCAGATGGTAAGAATTTGCACGTAGTATTTTACAAAACCTCAGAGAGTTAAAACTCCCGTTGAAGGTACTTCTAACAATTCTTGTGATGCAATAAGTGAATGTATAACGGATGTCAAAGCACACGCCAGCAAACACAACCCCCTTTTGTCTGGGATTATATTCATTGATTCTGATACTCTGAATTAATTTAATAAATTCTTTGATAGTGTTGACACTAGAGCTGGCATTTCGCCAACGCACTTTAAAATACGCCTTTGGTTGTCATGACAACCGGAAATTAGAGCTCATCGATAAATTCAATGTTTTGTGCCCCCGTTGATAATATATGAATATATTTTGTGATATATTTGCATTTATTATGACGACATATATGGGAATATATTGGAAATATATTTTGATTATAAAATTTTTATCCAGATTGAATATATGTATTGGATAGATTTGTTGAAATATATCGTAAATATATGCTGAATATATCTGCATGAATGTATATGGAATATTCACTAAATATATATTTTGAAGAAATAGATATGAAGTCAAATCTTTCTACTTTATATTATTTTGTGATCGTACATTCCCTATAAATTTCAAATATATAGCTGTATGTATCTATGATAAATTTCAATACTTTAAGATATCGAAGTTATATCGTCATAATACATAAAAAATGGATAGGAATATAACAGATATATATTTTATTATAACACTTCAATATCAATATATATTCCAAATATATATATAAGATATTTGAAAAAACTACATCTTAACGAAAGTATTAATAAATAAATATATTTTCCCTGATATTTTGTGGAAATATATCCCGTCTGGACTTTAGATGCATATATATATATCGGTGATATGCGTTAATATTCATGATATATGAGCACCATTATGGAAACATGAAAAAATTCCTAGAAATATATCAAAAATATGTTGTGATCTTCTATATCTTCGTTATATATTGATATATTTCAAATATACATAAGATATTTGAAAATATATATCTCAATGGAAATATTAATGGAGTACAATATATTTTCTTTTACTGTTCACTGAAAATATATTTTTGATATATTTTTCATAATATATTGTAAAAATATATCCGATATATGAAATTTTCTCATTGTGCCTCGATTTTAATGAAAATAAAATTTTTGCAACATTGTAGAAACTAAATTCAATAGAAAGAGGCATTTTAACACAGGAAAATAGAATGTTAAACAATTTCTAAATACGTAATTCAATACTAGAGACACATTTACGTGAAATTAGATCTTGAATACACGGAAGAAATGTCTCTCACCCTATAAATCGAATGTACGTTCCCAGGAATCTGCTGGAGCCAACGTTGAGACACGAAACTAGGGAGAAAATAAGTGCGTACACACGTACTGTTTAGTTAGACGATACGAGAATCTTGTTAAATAAATTCTAAAAGTCACAAAAGTGCAATGGAGCCAACGGCTGTTGAGCCAATTTTATTCACTCATTTATTCTCATTTAATTTGAACTGAGAGACGAGGTGTGAATTCCTCAATTAACGAAGGAGAGAGGCTTTTTTCTTTTTTTGTGCCCCATCAGGCCAGACTGATTGCTCAATATAATCGACGACCGGATTTCTTTTACTCGGGTGTGACTATCTTAATTGGTAGAACTGGTGATTTTTTCCGCTAATTTTATATCTTTTTCTTTTCAATCGTTTTTTTTTTTTTTTTTTCATTAAATTCAATTGCTTTATTTGTAAGTTTTTGCCTGGTATAACCACATATGTGGTTCTCGTGATTTTTGGGGAAATTTTTTCATTGAATCTATCAATGCCGCAACTTCAGGCCAATTATCCGGTACACCACTGTTCTCCAACCCCCATTCGACTTCTGGATAATAGTGACCGGAGATAGATTGAATTTTTCGACGTTGATAGACACGTTAATTGACAGTTGCCTCCGTTATTTCAGTACTCGGAGATTTTACTTGTGCTCTAAACTGCGTCGTTAGGGACGCTCTCGCAAGCCCGGATACTTCGCATTAGAAAGTAATACAACTGTGTGTGAGTAAATTGTGAGTCCATATATCAAAGAAAATTCCGAGGTTTTTTTTCTTCTTTTTATTTTTACGTGGAAATTGGTTTCTTCTTTGCTTGTTGGTTATTTTTCGTGAAATTTCTTGGGAAAATGGAGGTTTTTTTCAGGATGGTGAGAAATTCGAAAATCAAGGTCAGCGAATTTCATGAGTTTAGTTAGGATAAGATTGGGGGATCAGAATTTTTGTTGGAGAAAAGGCCGATCGACGGAAAAATTTGAAAAAATTTGAGAATAGAGACAAACTGGAGCATCTTCACAAATTTTTTCAGAATTTTTCGGGGAGGCCTTTGGTGTGAAAGAAATCATAGTTCATTATGTCCCCGAAATTTCTGGAATTTAATTTTTTTGATACCAATTATTTTTGCAATTTTTTCGAGAATATCTCAGAAACTGAGCGGGACAGTGAAATTGCTCGTCAAATCCTCTTTTGTAGAGAATTTTACGGGCTACAAAATGGCTTTCTGCCTAAATTGCTCTATCTCGCTCAATTTCTGGACGAATTTTTAAAAAATCGATGCCAGAAAAATAGATGCATTCTCTTTTACCTCTTCGCTACTGGATTAAACAAAGATAGACAATTTTGAAAATAATCCTCGTGAATAGAGACATGCTGGAGCATCTTCCCATATTTTTTCTCGTAGAGTTCTTCTCCCTAAAAAAAATTCCGAATCATTTTGTCCCAAAGGTCCATTTTGCCCCAGTCTCCCTTACTAACCCACCTTCCATTTTTTTTTCCAGATTCTCTTTACGCGTGTGCGAGGCACAAAAACCTCACACCCGAACCTCGCTTCACCAGTCACGATAAGAGTCTGTGCGCCGTAATTTTTTCTCTCTCCTCAGGTGAAAAACGAGCGAAGACACATTGCACGATTCACCCGTGTACTTTATTGCCCCTTTCCAGACAGGCACTCCATTACTTCATCGTACCCCCCTCCCCTTCCTCCCGAAAAACCTCGCGAAATCCCTCCCCTCTCCCCAAAAAAAAATTAACGTTAAATCTCTCCCCTGATGCCTTGTCTCTCCGAATTTCCGTGGAATTATTTTTATTGCCACACTCGATAAGGACATCCTTAAGAAATTCCATTTTCAGCCATATAAAATTACAAACAAACAAATATATACACCCATGTATTATCATTTAAAGAATCTAAAAGCGTCCTTGCATCCTCCAAAAAAAAAAAATCTTCATTTTGTTTTTTCATTTATTTTAAATTTATTTTTATTTTAATGCAAGATGCACTTTCTTATGCCCTCACTGACACGTCCAACGGTTTCCTGGGCTCATATATGCATGGTAGTCGTGTGTCCACGTCCTTGAGCAGCAGTTACACTCCCAATGGACTTTTATAAAATCCCAATACATTATAAAATCCCCTCAGACTTCTCTCTTACACCCACAGACACGCCTCTATCACTATCTCTACACTCTTGATTTCTACCCAGCCTCCCTTCCCCCCACTTTCTTGTTCAACGTGTATAAATAAAAATTTTATCTCATTGGAAAATTATTGACGGTTTGTTGCACCATTGGTGCCAGTGGTCAACGCAAAAAAAAAAGAGAATTAGTTTGAGAATAAAGGAAAAAAAAAAAGAAAGAGAATTTTAAGTGGAAAAAGAAACGTGTGATCTGGCACTACGTGGGATGATAAGGCAATTTTCTGATAGTTGAAAGAGAATTAATGCAATTTTTTTTGTTTCTATTCAGAGGAAATTTCGAAATTTCAATTCTTCAAGAATTATGGAGACCATCGATTTTTTTTTAAACGGAAAATAATTTATATTTTGTTTTTACTTGCTTTAGAAATGATTGAAAAAGTTATAATTATATAATAATAATAATGATAATAATAGAAAAGAGATGTGTATTATTTTCATTATATCATGTAGAATATATAATTACTAGTTTATGATTGTTAACTATTAGTAGGTCTACAACTAAGTAATTTTGTAAAAAAATTGGAAACAATAGAAAATGCTACTAGGAGAGTTAATATATTTATATGTACATGTCTCATATATATGAGGCATTCCACACTATGTCACTCACTTTTCGGGTCATTTTTCCCTCTTCCTCCAAAAATCAACATGATTTTCAAATATCTACAGTAATGAAAATGTAGTGTCACTTGTTGCACTTTTGGTGATGGAAATTCTGGAATTTCCATTACCAAAGACTTATAAAGACAATCGCCTTCTATTTATCTTAGACATAGTTGAAAATTCATAAGGAAACTGTCATAGTAATAGAAAAATATATAATTATACACTATATATCTTCGTATTAGAAATAGAGGGACGTAAGTGCTGTATATAGGCATAGTACTTACCCCCCTTTGTTTCTCGAGTAACGCTATTATAATTTGTAACGACAATTTTATCATTATTAACAAAACTAGACTTACAACTGTGAAATCATTAAAAAATCAAATTTCGTAGAAAATTGGAAATGCTCTATAAAAAGATTTGATTCTCTTTGTCTTGGCTTTATTGACAAGAAATTTTGAAATTTCAATTCTCTAAGAATTATGGAGACAATTGATTTTTTTTTCATCGATAAAACAGTATATATTGTGTTTGTGCTTGCTTTAGAAATAATGGGAAATAGTTACGACTTTATCAGACAATTGAATCTACATAGAAAGTTGAATATGAGAGAAAAGCAAAAAAAAAAAAAAATTCAATAGAAATTTAATAATCGTTATTTATGGATTTCCGTTTTATTCGATTGATTCGAACTATTTCAGTCAAACACAAGTCCCTCTTTATTTTTCTTTTTCTTTAAATGAGAGGATAGAGAAATGATGGGCCGGAGACTTTCATTCACGGAAATGCCAGAGAATCATTGATGATTGAGCCATAAATTGATGTCAGATGGCGTCGGAACTTGGTAGGTTTAGTATCTAGTGAATTTATAACGTCAACTTGAAAACAAAGTGGCGTAAGTGCTATGTATGAGTATATAGCACTTGTGACACTTTGTTTCTAAGGCAATAGATAATATATTTAAAACTACTCTCAATACATTTTCTCTTCGA
Source organism: Aleiodes alternator (assembly GCA_963921955.1). Taxonomy (NCBI): domain Eukaryota; kingdom Metazoa; phylum Arthropoda; class Insecta; order Hymenoptera; family Braconidae; genus Aleiodes; species Aleiodes alternator. The sequence continues at coordinate 8,262,952 of OY998098.1, read as the reverse complement.
TCCCAAGGACTCAATTAGTAACGAAACGATCGTTTGTGTTTTGTTCAACCAGACCCTGACTCGAGCATCGAACTTTGATGATTATACTACTATTTTTCCTCTTTTTATTATTAATTTTTTTTTCTCTTTACATTTTTTTGTGATTTTAGAAATCGAGCGGAAGGACACGAGATGTCTGTGACATATTTACGCGCTTCCGGGATATTCTGAATTGAAGCGCGAGTAAAAAATCTCATCCGCAGAATTCGGTGGCAAAAAATCCAGCGGATGTGGAATTTCTTAAATTTCTAGAAAATCGAAATTTTTTCTTGACGAGAAATCCAATTTTTGATGAATTTAATTATCATGATTTTTCAATTATTCGCTCCTTTTTTTGTGTTGATAATTTTTCGGTATGTGTGTGTGTGTGTGGGTGCTAAAGTGAAACCACAAACACCTGGTGATCAACGATCTCGGAAGCGAAGGATAAATTTTTTTTGCCGTTGGATTTACTGCCTCGTTTGTTTCATACACAATTCTTTTTTTTTTTTATGGCCAATTTTTCTCACTATTTTTATTTTATTTTTATTTTTAAATTCTCGGACAACGAAGCAACTATTTTCATGGGATTTTTCCTGTTTTCCACGGATGGAGTTTCATGGCATTGAGATCATGGTCAGTGTTCAATACACTTGTTGCGTAATAGTAATTTTTGTTTGAAGGAGAAATTGATGGAGATGAGGAAAGAAGATTAGAAAACATTTCCACAAATTTTTCTTTGATGGATTCGTGAGTAAAACTTGTTTTGGAAAATATATCGGAAACTAGTGGAGATACGCCCTTTTTGCCCGAATCCTTCTTGTAGAAGATTTCAAGAGTTACAAAAAAGGTATCTGCCAAAATTTCCCTATCTCGCTTAGTTTTCAAAAAATTCGACTCCTGATGTTCGCATTCTCAATAACCAGAAAAGCACATGACTATGAAGGTAGTATCCTTGCAAACTAGAGTACCCCCCACCCCTTATTTTTCTATGCCGTATCAAAGATGATATTTTTTTTGACTTTTCTGAATTTTTCCATAATTTTTGCCCGTCTAGTTTATGAGATATGAATTATCAAAGTTACTGGAACACAGAAATACTGAAATTACTAAAAAAAACCCCAGGTTTAACCCATTATTTAAAAACAATTGGCGAAGAGAACAGCATTTTATCTAAATAATAGAAGAAAAAAATATTCAATTTACCGTATAGTTATTGAGAAATTTTAATTAGAAGGTAGTCGTAACTACTTGCCTCTCTCTCTATCTCATGCATGTGATAGAAGATTGATGTAAAAAAAATTCGAGAAAAAAAATTTATATTCACAAGCTGAAGATATGACTTTCGAATAGTTCAATCACTTTTTTCCAGGTGAATCAACGCACATTTACCTAAATTATCAGCAATTAACTGGAAACTAATCTACAAATTCTCATCTTTTCTGTTTTATCGACCACACTCTTAGAGTCCTAAGATACTACCTTAACGAGAAATTTACGAGCACCAATGACGTGCAATCATAAATAATTTACTCAGAACAGAAAATAAGATAATTCAGAAAATAAACCAGCGGACGAGCGGCACAAGAGAAGATCACAAACACTAAATAAAAATTTTATAGAAATGGTATTGTATCGACGCCAATAAAGGATCGATATCGTTATAAATCGAGATATACGGGATGGGACTACAAGAGCGGTACTTGTTATCGTTCGGACGATTGGAGACGCCGGCATGAAAATAAGAAAAAAATCACCCTTTTCTTGTTTTTTTGTCTTTCTTTCTTTTAAGAGAAAGAGATATATAAAGCACACAAACGCTAGTGCAGAGCTTATTATAAGGTTGAGGGACTGACTAGGGAAAGGCTTGGGCAGGGTCGAGTCATGGGTGGTCCGCTATGCTAATAACGTTCACTGGGATACTCGTTCCTACCTCAATGTCGATTCTTTCATGGTGGTGGCTACTTGGTTTGTACGTTCTATGCCATCTTCCTCCATTATACGTCTACTTTTCCAATTTCATAAGGCGAGCGCAAATTATTTTCACCGTTACGCACTCTCCACCTAATTTCTCAAATTACGAGGAAGAGGAAGAACATATTCTAATCCTGTTCCAATGATACCCCCCCTGCCCCCCTTTCTTCTGTTTATTAAGCTCCAATTTGAATGACGATTTCACGTTTTTCACGATTTTTCGGCTTAATACAAATTATCAATGAACGAGATATTATGTTGAGAAAAGGACTGCACGGAAAATTTTGAAAAAATTCGGGAACAATGGAGACATGCTGCAGCATCTGTCTGAATTTTTTCAGAATTTTTTGGGGAGGCTTTGACTCTTAAAAAAATAGTGGTTCAGGAAAGAAGTTAAACTGGGTTAATTGATGAATTTTTTTGAGAATTTCTTGGAAACTAAGAGAGATAGAGCGGCTTTCATGGAGAATTTCAGGAGCTACCAAAAGGTTTCCACCATAATTTCCATATTTCTCTTAATTTCTGAAAAGTTCATCAAAAACTAATTTGAAGAACTTGAAATCGGATGAAAATCTCACATTTTTCCCTATTTTTATTTTTCATCAAAATTCAAAACGAATGAAAATTTCTTTTAGAGACAAGGACTTTACAGAAAATTTTGCGGAATTTTTCTTAATGATTTAGACATGCTGAAGCATCTTCCCGAATTTTTCCAAATTTTTCCTAAAGGCCTTCATTCTGAAAAAAATTCTAATTCATTGAGAAAATGAAACTGTATCGTGAAATCCATTTTTTAAATAATTTTTACCTCTATCCTTCTTTGTAGAAAATTTCAAGAGCTATGAAGAAGATCTTTCCCAAATTTTCCCTAACTCTCATTGTCCGAGATATTGAAGGCAAAATGAATAAAAAGTGAAATTTCACGTATTTCATTTATTTTTATCGATTAAGAGATAGAATTATAAGATAAATGCCATCCAATTTTGATCTAGATCACCGGACGCGCTACGGACCAGCCAGAGAAATTCACGTGAAATAACTAGCTTTAATGCCCCATGGTTACAGTGAGGATGTTGTAATAGACATGGGCGTGTTATAACATGAGGAATCAACTCAGTTCAGTTGATGGCTCCAGGGCTAAATAACTCGTGTTTCGCGTCACCACTTTTGGTACACAGGCACATAACAAACGTCAAGAATCTCATTACGTGTTCTGGTAGTTTAATATTTAATTTAAGAAAGATATGGGGTAGTAACCACTTGTATTTAAGGTAGTATCCCAGAATACAGTCGATAAAACAGGAAAAAATGAGGATTTGTAGGTTACACAGAGAAAAATGTTTTCTTAAATTAAGAATGTGCAGTCACTTAATTTAAGTGACCTGCCATTCTTAAATTAAGTGACTTTTCTCACTTAAATCAACTGACTTTTTCTTTCTTAATTTAAGAAAGTAAAACTCACTTAAATTAAGTGACTTTTCTCACTTGAATCAAGTGATTTTTCTCACTTAAATCAAGTGAATTTTTCTTTCTTAATTTAAGAAAGTAAAACTCACTTAAATCAAGTGTCTTTTCTCTCTTAATTTATGTGACCTGCACATTCTTAAATTAAGAAAACATTTTTCTCTATGTAGTTTCCAATTAATTGCTAATAATTCGGGAAAGATGTGCTCTAATTTACCCAAAAAAAGTGATTAAACTATTCGGAAGTCATATCTTCAGCTTGTGAATATAATTTTTTTCCCTCGAATTTTTCTTACATCAATCTCCTATCACATGCGTGAGATAGAGAGAGAGGCAAATAGTTACGACTACCTTCTAATTAAAATTTCTCAATAACCATACGGTGAATTGAATATTTTTTTCATCTATTATTTAGTTAAAATGCTGTTCTCTTCGCCAATTGTTTTTAAATAATGGGTCAACCTTGTGGTTTTTTAGTAATTTCGTTATTTCCGTCCGATTTAAGGCGTTTCATCCCTACCACCGGTATTTTCAGTAACTTTGATAATTCATATCTCATAAATTGCAAGTACAAAAATTATGAAAAAATTCAGAAGAATGTAAAAAAATATCATTTTTGATAAGGCATCAAAAAAATAAGGGGTTAACTGTACTCCAGATCACTGGGATACTACCTTAATTCTGTCCAACTAATGTCAAACATCGTGAGACTGGTTACTGCCACGTGCCAGGAATACATTTTCATTGAGTAATAATTCATACATCACTCAATCTTAATTCGTTTTTAACTTTATTTCATCATTTTTTCTTCTTTTTCGTCGCGAGGAGGAATGTAATTTGATAAAAATCATTGATTGGATTGGCTGATGGGGAAAAAAAAAGGAGTGAGTCGTGATGCGAAGGAGATTCTCGTGCTACTCAATAAACCTGGGCTCTTTGAGCCGTAACGAGAGCTGAGGGGAGTCGAGTTACAAGTTGGAGTGATCACGAAGCCACAAGCCATGGTGACGACATAAATCGATCCAACGATGAAACTTCAATCATTGTTGATTGATTTTATGAAAAATTTGTGGTTTCATTTTTATATATAAATATATATAGATTTTTTGTAAATAAATTGAAGAGTTTCGGGAGCTCGAGAAGGATTTTGAGGAAAATGTGTTGCATTTACTCTGAAGAATGAACAAATTTTAATGTTAAGAAAAAAAATCAATACTAAATCGAACAAAATTCAATATTTCCTTTGTTATTTGCTTTTTTTTGATAATATCTTGATAAATAATGCAGATAGGCCCTTCTTGTTCTAGTCCATTTTCCGAACGATTTTCAAGAGCTACAAAAAAAGGACTGTAGTAAAGTCGCTTCATCTTGCTTAGTTTCCGAGGTAATCTCAAAAACTGATTGACAAAACAAATCGACTGATAGTATAGAAAAAGTAATTTTTTTTGTTATCCAGTTAATTAATAATATTTCGGAAACTAAGCAAGATAGGAAAATTCCAAAGAAATCCTCTTTTCTAGCACTTAAAATTCTCTTAAAAAAAAAATTGAAGCTAAATCACGCTATCTCGCTTAATTACCGGAATACTCTTAAAAATAAAATAACTTGATTTTTTTTTTCTGTCAAAAATTCAAATTAATTGGTAATATTTAGGGAATTAATCTCAGAACCCTTCAACAGCTTCAAATAACCGAATTAGGAAGTGAGAAAGTTCTTAATTTTCCACTGGCATAAGAAATCAAAATAAAAGCTAAAAAAAATGATTGATTGAGTGTTAAATTATTTCAACAGAATATCGAATCAAAAAATCTCTCAGTGCGACAATCTTCAGTGATTTCACAACTGTGGTTTTCTCACTAGATGACATCCACACGCTTTATCCATGTATTAGTTATACACATTTGAAAAAAAAAAAAAAACCTGAGGCATGTGTTTGCTCTAATATCACTGAGAGACATTAAAAAGTCCGAGGAAGGTGCGTGTACGGGGCGCGTGGCTTTACTTTCACTCAGTTGCCCCACCTAACATCACTTTTCTGGTTTTTCAGGCACACAAGTAGAACTCTTCCCGCTCTAATCAACCGCAAAATACCGCTTCTTTTTCTTCCATTAAAAATCCCATGAATTTCAATGGAAAAAAATTCTATTTTTTTTTTTTAATGAATTTTTCTCCAATTTTTTCTCGCAGAAATTCGTAAACTTATTTTGAAAAATATCTCGAAGAATAATAGAGATACGGCCTTTTTTCCTCAATACATGTTTTGAGAGCCTTTCAAGAGCCACAAAAATGGTCTCCACAAGAATTTCCCTATCTCACACAGTTTCCGAGAAATTTCCAATAAAAAACACCATGATTTTGAAGGAAAAAATAGGAATTTTATCGAAAAAAAAAAATCAAATTTTCCCTTCTCGTATTTTACGATTTCAAATCATTGAAATTCCGCAGTTGCTCTTCGCCGGTGAAATGATCCGAAGCGATACGATATACTTGCCACTTAAGTTTCACCGGTGTTTTTCTCTCTCCTCCTCCCTCTTTTTCCCTCTTTAACAGTTGTTGGTGCAATTGCGCAAATTTTTCATCTAAAAACTATCCACAAGTGCCTCCAGTCTCAGTTATTTTGATTTCGGCAATATCCTGTTTCCTCTCCTGTGATTGCGCGCTCCTTTTTATCCACTTTTATTTTTCACAATTTTTATTTCAATTCAATAATTTTTATATATATATATATATATTTTGCTTGCTGAGATAGTTATTTTGATGATGATTATGAAATGATTAAATTAAATGAGAGAGTGCAGGTACAGCTTGGTACTTTATCAAATGTCTCTATATGGCAATTTAGAGCGAGGCATTCATCTTACTTTTTTTTTTCACTTTAAAACTATTCACTAATATACTTTTCTCACAAAAGTGTGGGACTGATCAGTGACAATTTCGATTGATTAACCATAGTCGGCAATGACAGGACTATTAAAACTGTGTTTTTTTTTGTTTATGTTCTTTATTCTTCATTTTCTCTGGGCTCAATTTAATAGAGGAAGGGGAGAGGGGGGAGGGCAATTAGGTGAGTCAACTGGCACGTTGAGTTCGACTACTCGTCCTCTTTCACTTGCATCATACCTCTATTTTTTTTATTTTTTTGAACAATTACCTCCAATTTCATGTAATAAATGTAATGAAAATAATTTTTATTGAATCAGTTGAAAAGATAGGAAGAATATGAGTGTATTTTTATAATTTTTTTGAGAATATCGCTATAACTAATGGAGATTTACTCTTCTTGTTCTAGTCCTTTTCTGTAGCTCTTCAAATTCTCTATAAAAAAATTCAAGAGAAAAGTGCATATCTTCATCTATTTTCGAGATATTTTCAACAGAAAGTACTTTTTTTTTCAACAATTATCTGTGATTCATTTGATGATATCAATCAAATATCATCAATTTCCGGGATATTTCCGAAAATAAATTATCAAAAGAGTGATTATTTTTTCTGAAAGAGTTACGTCTACTTCATTCGATGAAAATTTATTCATTCCTTTGAGAATATTTTGGAAACTAATGGAGATAAAGCGTTATCCTACTTTTTTTTTTTTGTAGTTCTTCAAATTCTCTATTAAAATGGATTTTATTATCAAAAAAAAAATCGGCAAAAGAAGTGATTATTTTTCTTTAAAAATTATTCTTCTTTCCATCTGATAAACATCATTTTCACAAAATAAATTGAAGAGATAACGAAAGATAATTCTATTTTTTGAAAATATCTTGGAGAAAGATGGAGATACGCCTTTTTTGCCTCAATTTTCCTTTTTCTAGCTTTTCGAATTCTCTATGAGAAGGAATTAAGGGGAAAATGCCATGGTTTTCCCCTTCAATCTGCATGAGTTTCTAAAATATTCTTCAAAGAAAATTGGCAGAAAAGCGTTTCTTTTCTCTTAAACAATTTTCTTTCATTTATTTGATGAAAATGTTTCCTACGGAATTCAATTAAAAAAGTAAAAGAGGATAAGTCTATTTTTTTTGTAATTTTCATTAAGAATATCAAGGAAAAAATAAGTTCATTTTTTCGTCATTTTCCGAACAATATCTTGACAACTACTGAAAATACGCCCCTTTTTCCCTATTTCAAACTCTTTAAACTCTCTATAAAAACAGATTCGGACGAAAAGGGCGTATCTCCATTAGTTTCCGCAATATTCTTAATAAAAAGGCCAAAAAAAATCGACTTATCCTGTTTCACCTCTTAACTACCGATTTCAATTTTCATTATCAATTAAATGATCGTAAATTCATTTTTAATGACTTTCCGCAAAAATTCATTCCAATCATGGATTAATTCAAATTCTTATCAAATTCTGTAATACCGGAAAAATTGATTTGAATAAAATTGAAATCAACAGTTTCAACGAGTTATTGTAGACAGGGTGATCCAGAGAAAGCATTCTGGTGTGCAAGCACGCTTCTCGCTCCGTTTCGCTTTGAATTACGTGTACACACACTCACGTACTGCGAAGAGGCGTGTGCCGCTTTTTTTTCCATGTTTTACGCATATTTTTTCTTTTTTATTTCATTGGGTGATTTTTAAAAAATTCAACAGGTGTTATCACCCGCGATAATTCCCGTTTAATTTATACCGTCTTGGAACGAAAGTAATGCAAGTGCCACTGTTTCTGCAGAATAGAAAAGACGTATTTCCAAAAATATATGGACTTGAGCCTTTTTCATTCAAGAATTTTTTCTCTTGAAAGAAGAACATTTGGACATTCACCCTTTTTTAATTTTTTTTTTAAATAATTAAACTGGACAAATAATTGCTAAAAAAAGAGCGATTCCAGTGAGTGGCACTTACGCCCTTCTATTTCTAAGGCGATAATAGAGAATTTCAAGGGAAAAAGAGACACATGTCTAAAAACAAATGGACTTACGCTCCTTCAATTTACCAATTTCTTCCCTTGAAATAATTTTTTTTGGAGTTACGTCTTTTTTATTTTTTTTATAATTAAATTGAATAAATAAGTGCAAAAAAAGGGCCTAAGTCGTGCAGATACGCCTCTTTAATTCTAATGAATATCACTTACGCCTTTTTGTTTCTAAGGCAATGATATAAGAATTTAAATGTCATTGGTATTTTTCTGAAGGTAAAAAAATAAAAGAGAGGGATTCGATGAATTTATAATAAAATCGGACATTTCCGTGATTTTAATTAATTTGTCTCCATCAAGGAATTACATTGTGTCATTTTTCAAATTTTTACCAGCCATTCTCCTTTGTTTTCTCGTCATCAATAAAGAATTCATTATTTACATACAATTAGATTTGTCGATAATTGAGAGACAAAAAAAACGGGGGATTTAACTGATGAACGTCATTTCGTACTTTTTTTTTTTTTTTTTTTGTAAAATCGTTTAGAATCAATGAAGGAGTTTTACGTAGGTATTACCCATTTTTCAAGTTTAATTTATTCATTTTAAATGTCAGAATTGTTCATTCACGTGGGTTAAAAAGGCACCTTCTCTAAGCCTTTCTGCAACCCTTTTGCACGTTTTATCTAACACATGCAACATGAGAATTGTGTATCAGGTTTGTCTCTCTAGCTTATTCGAGCACGTCCGGTCGATCTAGTTTTTCACTATGATTCCGTTCCGTGATGAAAGCGAGAAGAGACTCTCTAGTCCGACTTTGGTTAAGAGCAGTTGTAGTGATACTGGATAGCATCTGTAGCGATGGAAAGTGTATTGAAAGTGAAGCAATTAATGTCCACTGCATTGAGCCCTCATTTGCATGCTGAAGAAAATAAAATGGCGACGATGGAAGAAAAAAAATTGTCTCTTTTTTTTCTCTTTTTTTAAACGTTTCCCAAGTCGAAATTAACAATTATTTTTTTTCGGAGCAAATGCTTTCATAAGAAAATCTTAAAAAATTTGGAAAGATGCTCCAGCATCGCTCAATTATTGCTGAATTTTTTCCAGTGATGGAAAATGCCACGAAAATCAAGAAATTCAGAAGAAAAAAGGTAAAACAGAAGAAATCGATCTTTTTTGACTTGAATTTTTTTTACTAGAGGATTTCAAGAATTCCAAAGAAAAATGAAGAGCAGACAGGCGAAACCCCATTACTCTCAAAATATTTTCAATTTAATAAAAGACTACTCATATTTTTGATTGGATGCCGATTTTTTTAGCTGATCGTCGAGGTTTTTAATGGAGAAATGTTTTTTTTCCTGCAATCTCTTTCTGAAGAGAATTTTCAGAATTACGAGAAAGGATTAGGACGAAACGGTGTATCTCCATTATTTTCCGATTTTTTTTTGGAAAAACTGTTGAAAGAAAGAATCGAAAGAATGAATTAATTCAATTTAAAAAATTTAAAAAAATAAATCAATTCAATTGAAAAAAAATAAAAAGCATGAATTAATGTCCACTACATTTGCATGCTGCAGAAAATGAAATGGCGGTAAAAGAAAACGATTTGCTCTTTTTTTTTTAGGAAAAAAAAGTCTTTTTAGGCTTTCTGCAACACCTGAGTGGAGGTGAATTAAAAGATAATGGGATTTATAAAAGTAATCGCGTGTGGACGGTCTTAGGACATAGGTTTAGTTCGCGTGGCAGTCGACCCACATCCCAACCGGGTGAATACAAGAGAGATAAAGTGCTCCACTCCCAAAGCAGAGGCTCTCAATGTGACCCCGCCTTTATTAGAATTAAAATTGCAATAGTGAATTGCGAATAATTAGAATTTGAATGGAAATTGCGAAGATTAACCGTTTGCGAAAAAAAAAAAAAATTACGTATTCATTTAATTTAATAACCAGAGTGGAAATTAGAATTTTTTTTACCAAACAAATTTATCTAAAAAATTAAATTACATTAATGTAATCCCGGTTATTTTTCAATTACAATAAATTTGAAAAATTTCATTTAAATAATTTAGAAAAATTGAGTTTCACTCGTATTGAATCGTTCACTTAACTAGAAAATTTACATGCAAATATACTAAATGTACATTCGAAATTTAAGAGGTTGAATTTTATATGAATCAAGTACATCCCTCTTCTATTTTTTTTTATTTTTTCATCTCATTAAAATTAAGTGAGAGTGCGTAGAAATTGCGACCCCCTGCCATCCACTTATGTCTAACATATTCCAAATTACTCTGAAAGTAATAAAATTCAAGATTTCAATTTATTTTCAATGCCACCTGCTAATACGATTAAATCAAATTTAAATTCATGGAAAAAATAATAAATCAATTTTATTTATTTCTCTATTTTTTTTAAAGAATATTTCGGAAATTAATGGAGATACGTCTATTTATTTGGGTATTTTTTCACTTCAAACAAGAAGAATTTTTCGACTTATGCCTTTTTTGTACTTTATAAATATAATTGAACCAAATAAATTATTATAGTAAAAAGGAACGTAAATAGTGCAAATACGCCTTTTTGATTATGGTGAATGACACTTGAGCCCTTTTGTTTCGAAGGCGACATATATTGAATTTAAACAAATTTGAATCATTGGAATTTTTGGTATTTTTTCATGATTTTGAGAATATTTCGGAAATTAATGGAGATACGCCCTTTTTATTCAAAGCCTTTTTTGTAACTATTGAGATTCTCTATAAAAAGCTCAGAAGATAAAGGGCGTATCTCCACTACTCTTCTAAAAATTCTCAAAAAAATTGAAAAAAACACTTTTTCTCTTTTACCTCTTCACTAAAAGATTATAAAAAATAAGAAAAATTGTAATTAACCCATTCCTTTATTTTCTCATCTTTCCATTCAGCTTCATCCCACCTCTTATTTTTATCTAATTACAGTTAACGGTGAGTTGCAGTATTATCCACTTTGTCGGCTCGTCTGACGTCACGAGAAACGACCTCGAGAGGAGAATTCCACACCCCAATAAATTAAAAAAAAAATTCTATTTTTTTTTAATTTATAATCATTGTGAATTCTTTATCTCAATTCTTGAGATACCACGAGAAGTCCAATGTGACGTCAGTTAATGTAGCATTTTGGAAAGTCCAATGAGAGATCATTTGTCTTCATGAATCAATAAGGTGCGGTTTTTGGTTGAGAATTTTTTATTTATTTTTTTTGACTGTATAAAACTCGAGGCGAATAGTCAAGGACCACTCGATGCAATCGGTTATTGTTGGTGAAAGAAAAATTAAAAAATTAATTGCAATCATTACAAAGTGATTTTTCGTTTGAATGTAACAGCAACAAAAAAAATCGCTTTTATCTCGACGGTTTCTTTAAATAATAAATGCTATTTTTTGAAATTTTGCTACCTTCCAGAATTTTTCAAATTATTTTGAATTTTTTTTTGTATTTTCTCATTTCTCAGAATTTCCCCGATTTTTTCAGAATTTTCTTAATTTTTCTCTGAATTTTTTCAATTTTTCTCCCCAAAATTTTCAAAATTATTGTAAGAATAGAAAAAATCAGTTATGTGTTCCTATTTGAGGATGTTCACAATTTTTGGAATCATTTTCTCACTTTCTTCAGAATTTCCTTAATTTTTCCCAAAATTTCCTCAATTTTTTCTATTTTCTTCTCCACAATTTTAAAAAATACTTCTAAAAATGATTTTTTAAAGTTTTTTTTTTTTTTAGAATTGCCTCGAATTGAACTCGAATATAAATGCAGTTCCCTCATATTTTTGAAAGAATCCGATTTGACTTTGATAATTATTCAAATTTTAGGATGGGCGCTATTCTGCATATTTACCAGAATCCGAATAATCCGATTAATTTAAAAATGATTTTCTGTATAAATCCATCAACAAAAAAAAATATCACCTTTATCTCAACGTTTTTTAATAACAAATGCTTTCATATATGCGGAGCACATGCAGTGAATACGGAAGTAGATACGGCCCCGACATAGAGATACTCCTACCATCCATCTTCTCTCTCACCATATGCATGTATGGTGTACATATGTGTTTTATACGCCTCGGACATCGGGAGCAACTCCCAACAAAATAGAAATCTGCGTGCTGCTTTTAAATGTACTATATACTAGTTTTAAATGCCCCTAAGGTTGGCGAAGGAGAAGTCATTTTTATACTTGTATGAATGCGTACACGCGACTCAACGTATATAACTACCTTCGTCGTGTGGTGAACGGATTAACGTCAAAATCCATTTGCGTCTGTGTATAATTATGTCTAGTTTTACTTATTTTATGGAGAATTTATTCTATTCAGATTTTACTTCGTGGAAGGAAGAATTTTTCTCAATTATTCAACAGTTGATTATTTTCGAATTAATTCGATTAGAAAAAATAGTAGTTTAGGAATTTTTTTTCGGAGCGAAGGGTTTTATCGAAAAATTTGAAAAAAATGGGGAGAAAGTTTAGGCATCTCTACGATAGTCAGGAATTTTTTCAAATTTCTTCAGTCAGTTGCCGTTTTTTGGGCTTCAATTTCTTTTATATCACTAGTAAAAAGAAAAAATTAATTTTAAAAAGTAGCATTTGGGATTTTCTTTCAGGACGACGGATTTCATTTAAAAATCTGAAAAAATTTGGAAAAAAGCTCTGACATTTTCAGATTATTCAGGAATTTTTCCAAATTTCTTCAGTCAATTGCCCTTTTTATGGGCTTCAATTTCTTTTATATCACTTGTAGGAATAAAAAAATGAATATAAAAAAGTAGTATTTACGGATTTTTTTTCAGGATGAAGGATTTGATTTAGAAATCTGAAAAAATTTGAGAAAATGCTCTGACATTTCTACATTATACAGGAATTTTTTCAATTTTTTTCGTAGATTTGCCGTTTTATTGTGTGGCCTCTCCTATATCAGTCAGTGGTAAAAAGGTGAAATAGCAAAAATCGACGCTTTATGATCATTCTCATTAAAATATGTTGGCAACATGGAAGCTAAGCGAGATAAGGTGATTTTACTTGAATCATTCTTCATGGAGAATTTCAAGAACCATAAAAAATGATTAGACTCAAAAGGGCGTATCTCCATTAATTTCATAGATATTTTCAAGGAAAAAAATCGAGAAAAAAGAGGAAAAAAATTCGATGAATTATTTTCAAAAAACATTATTCATGTTTAATTTAATTCAGTCGAATATTTTTCCACCAAATTTTTATCACCCAAGCTGTAACTTTATGATTCTGACCTTTTCCTTAAACGATAAAAAAATAACCTCCCGCAATTTTGGCGGTGCGTTTTAAAAAACAACACGAGAGTACACAACAATTTTCAAGAGTCAGGCGGCTCTTTACGACCATTTCTTCCTTCTTTTTTTTATTTTTTATTTCTCTCATGGATATATTTTCAACGGACAATGGTACCCGAGATGCGAAAGAATTTCACCTCAATCGTCCAAGAAAAATGAAAAAAATAAAATAATTCAATGATTCTGCGAGAATAAAAGAGGCGATAAAAATGTGAAGAAAAAAAAATCCATTGATAAACAACAAAGAAAATAAAGATGTAGATACATCTTAAGGGGATCGATCACGGAAGTGTCCAGGGATCGATCGATAGATCTGCCTGAGCACTTCCTAGATGGCCTCGAATATGGCAGCATTGGAGAATGGTGTACACACGAATGGCCGAGGTAGATGCCGAGAGCGAGAAAACGCAGAGGCGAGATATCGAGGCGGATCCATCGTTTGCGGTGTTCACTGATCCAGTTGAGGCTACCACACACAATTCTCTGTCTCTGTCTCATTCTAACCTGCCATATTAGTCTCTTTAAAGTTACCAACGACACATACAAAGGAGAGGCAGCTCCAGTCTTCTGCTTCCTGAAGTCACGAGTTTGGTTATTTCAGAAATAAATAAAATCACTCATAATTGATTCAGTTTATGCCCAACGGACCAAACCAATATGATTAAAAAAAATAAAAAAATTGATTCGATAGGGAATTGGTAGAGAAGGGAAATGATAGAAAAATAAGGATTGTTCTCCCGAATTGGGATTTTTCGGAATTGAAGTGCAGTAATGTCACTTTATCCCTATGTTTTTTGAAGAATCGAGTTTTTAATTACAATTTGGAGTTTTTCAGACGTTTCGATTTTTTAGTAGAATTTTCGAATATTCCTCAGAATTTCCCAAAATTGAACTGCGAGGACCTTCCTTTATCTACATGTTTTTTTGTTGAAAAATCGAGATTTTTCCCAATTAGGGATTTTTCTGAATTTTCCAGAGTTTTCCTTTTTCTTTAAGAAACTTGTAAATTTTTCTTAAAAAATTTCAAAAAATCAACTCCACGGACCTCTTTTTGCCCACACATTTCTTGGGAAATGAAGAATCCTTTCCACAATTTGGAATGTTTGGAGATTTCCTGGGATTTTCTCAAAATAAACTCCGGCAACTTTTCTTTACCCACACGATATCGAAAAAAACAGGATTTTTCGTTCCCAATTTAGAATTTTCCAAGATTTCCTCAATTTCAACAAACGATTGGAAAAAAATAAAAAAACATCGATCAATTTTAGCCTAATTATTTATTGTAGGTAATTCCAAAATCTACGAAAAAAAAGGATTCTCCAAAAATTTCCAAGAATATTTCGAAAACTAAGCGAAATATCGAAAACTTTATACACACTTTTTTCTGAAGCTCTAAAAATTCCCTTCAAAAAAGCGCTGAAACAGAATCACGCTATCTCCCTTAATCTCCAACATCCCATTGAATAAAGAAATACAAATGAAAATAGGAAAAAACATTTTCCCTCACAACAATTTAACGACAATGCCTCCATGAAAATAAAACGAGGCATAAAAACCCAAATTGCCTCCATACCCATCACTTCCCTACTTGTCAGATCATTCAATTGAATTTTACATAGCACGATCACGATATCCAGTTGGTAATAATTGATAAGAGTCAGAATAGCCAGGGATTACCATTGCATTTTGATAAGCAATAACTCCAGCATAAACTAGAGATACGAAGCAGACATTGGCGAAAAAAAAAGGAGAACAATAAAAGAAGTAGCATTAAAAGAAAAAAAAACGACAGGAAAGGAGAGAGGCAGACAGTCTTTAACAACTCTGAAGAAGCCACCGAAAAAGGTACAACGTGACTATCACATTCCCGCGTTGGTGTGGTCTTATCTTTCTCTCTTTTCCCAGCCACGATTATTATAACAGTAGGCTCTTGGGGCATACTTGTGGTACATAAACGTAGTATAGAGTACCCTCGTATGCCAACTCCACTGCAATCATAACGGTATACCATACACTCCTTATATTAGTCCTTATTCAGCATCCCAATGGTAACCTAATACATCGTTGTATTAACTCGTGATTATTAATTCAGATTCTCCTATCTTGCTAATTAATTGAACCTAAAATGTGTATTTAATTTCGTATTTACTCAAATACCTTTTTTTTCGTTGCTGCTGCTGCTGATCTAAACTAATTTATACGACCTATTAAACTGTAATTACAATTCAGAATTTATCTTCCTCATTTATTCATTTTTTTAAAGGAAAAATACTGAATTTTTTTTTTGGAGTGAAAAGTTCCATTGGAAAATCTGAAAAAATTTGGAAGAATGCTAAGGCATCTCTACATTAGTCTGGAATTTTCTCAAATTTTTCCGTTTGACTGCCGCTTTTTCGTGTTTGAGTTTAATAAAACTAATTACAATTTAGAATTTATCTTCCTCATTCATTCATTTTTATAAAAGGAAAATACGGGTTTTTTTTCAGAATAAAGGGTTTCATTTCAAAAATTTGTAAAGATGTTCTGGAATGTCTCCCTTGGTCCAGATTTTTAAAAAAAAATTTAATTAGACTGCCGCTCTTTTCTGTTATAATTCAATAAAACTATTTGCAATTAAGGATTTGTCGTCATCATTTACTCATTTTCTTAAAAGGAAATACTGTATTTTTTTTTTAACAAAAGGTTTTATTCAAAAATCTGAAAAAATTTGGGAAGATGATTTGACACATCTATATTAGTCTGGAATTTTTTCAAAAATTTTCATTTTACTGCCGTTTTTTTATGTTCCAATGTCTTTCATAACAGCAATGAAAAGCTGAAATAGGAGAAATCGTCTCTTCATCATCATTCTTATTAGAATATCTCGGAAACTAAGCAAGATAAGGCAATTTTATTTTCATTCTTCTTCGTAGCGAATTCCGTAAGTTACAAAAGGAGATTAAAGTAAAAAGGGCGTATCTCCATTAATTTTTCATATATTCTCGAAAAAAAATTTAAAAAAAGAGAAAAAAAAATTCAACGAATTACTTGATTATTATTAATTGAGCCTAAAATGTGTATTTAATTTCGTATTTACTCAAGTCCTTTTTTTTCTACTGTTCTAAACTAATTTATTCAACCTATTAAACTGTAATTACAATTCAGAATTTATCTTCCTCATTTATCCTTTTTTTTTATTGATGAAAATACTGATTTTTTTTTTTTTGTTTCAGGGAGAGTCGACATGAAATGAAAAGACTCCTTACGATAGCAAAAATAATAAAAAATAGAGCGGGGAAAAGATTCGTATTAGGAGGAAATCTGGACTCGTTAAAATTGGACCGAATTGAAGAAACTGGTTTGGTACTAATGCGTGTCTCGCATTAATTCACCTATATGTACAACGAATTAAACATCAAAGAATCAAGGAAAAGAGTTCTCTAGTTATCTATCCTCGTTTAATTTAATTAACTTACATGGCTGGTGGCTGAGGGGGAATGATGAGGTCTGCGAAAGTGTTAGGCCTCATGAGGAAAGATTGAGGAAGGCCAGGGCTTGTGATTTCAATGCATTTCACCTGTAACAAATGATGGAGAAGAAGTCCATTCGAATAAATGATAGTACACATTTTTTCATTTTGTCTCATTAAAATATACAAATAATAATAATATTTCATTTTTTTTTTTCACTTTTTTTTGAAAAAAATCTAGGGAAATACAGGAGATACATGTATTTTACTGAAATCCTTTTCTATAGTACTTGATTCTCTACAAAAAAAAAAATTTCGGTTGAATTAACCTATCTCACTTGGTTTCTCAAAAGATATTTTTTAAATAATAAATCAGAAGAAAAAAAATTTCTTTCTCTCAATCGATTTTTTAAAAATCCACATTTTTTTACTGCTTTCTCATCAAAATATGAAAATTCATTTTAATATTAATTTGTTAGCGAAGAGATGAAACACTATAAAGCGTGGTTTGCAAAGAAAATATCTCGGAAAGTAAGCGAGATAGAGCGATTTTGCCTCAATCCTTTTTCTTTTGTACTTGAAATTCTTCAAATTCTTCGAGAAAAAATTAAAATTGATTCTCTTGCTTTTTGTTTTTTGAGAATATCTGGGAAACTAAACGAAATAATATTTTTTTTGCCCAAGTTCGGTTCTGTAGAGGATCTCAAAAACTAGGAAAGAAGTTCTCATGAATATATATCACTATCTCGCTTAGTTCCCGAGACATTCTCGAAATAATCAATCGCAGAAAAAAAATCATTTATTTTTAGTTTTCAATCAATTTCTTTAGCTGTCACTAGTTTTTTTTTTCAAATATCTCAGAAACTAAGCCAAATAGAGCGATTTTGCCCCAACCTTTGTTTAAATAAATCCAAAAAAGGCGTATCTCCATTATCAACCTTGATATTTCCAAAACAAAAAAAACCTGCGAAATTTCACTACAGAATTTTGCACTTTTTAAATACGAAAAAAAAACTGCAAAATCCGCAATTTCGTAATTAAATAGAAAAAAATATGAATGAGTCAATTCCATTGTCCCCAGCAATTGCCAAAAGTACTTCCTGCACCGGATGCCAGCCTTTAGAATTTTAATCTGAAAAAAAGCAAAAATGAAAGGATCACAAAGCATTTCGTGTTCTATGCGTCTCTCAACGCAGAGATTTCGAGCCGTTACGTTTCTCCCGTTGCACGAGTGATCTCGATTCTCAAGCCTCAAACGGGTGGAGTCACGTAGGTGTATTCCCAACGTAAAACGTCACACACAGACATTGAGAATAAAAATAAAAAAAAATTGTAAAAAAAAAGTGCACGTATTAGCCACGTATTGCCTGTATGTGTGTGTTTGCGTTGAAAACACGAGAGATCATGAGGCTGTATTTGTTTCATCTTGTTCCCTTTGCTCTCGTCTCAACTACGGTGAAAGTGAGCGCATTCCATGGCCACCGGGACCACGCCCGATCACCAGACACACACACACATAAACATACATACACACACATAGAACTGGTGCACATAAAAGCGTTTAAAAAAAAAATTGTTTAAAAAAAAGGAAAAGAAAAGGAGAAAAAGCAAACGGTGGAGGATGGAGCAGTCATTCGGCGCTTTTCCCCCTTGCGCCACACATAATGCACACATGAGGAGAATGTTGGCTTCAAAATTAAAAAAAAAAAAAAAAAAATGATGCACTAAATCGCGGGCGGCTCTCGCGCAATTCCATTAAAACGGACCTCAACTACTGTTTATTTTTTTTATTTTTTTTTCAACCATTCTTTCGTCTTCTTCCTCGTATTTTCTACTCTGGGTCTCTCCGTCTCGTTTTTTATCGGGGCCTCAGCCAATGAGTGTAGAGGGCCTGTTAAACGGTGGGGCCTGTTGCACTGCTGCTGTTTTAACACTGTTAAACCCATGGATATATATCGTAAACGTAAATCGCCCAGGTGTTTCGGGCAGTTGTATGCGGATATATTTTGCTTGTTCTTCCCCCTGTGACTTCCTGAATCGGATACAAAGATATTACGGGGGATTGTTATTGCTTGGGAAGTAAATCTGGGCATTTTTTGGCTCAAATGCGAGGCTTTTTTTGCTTGGATCGGGTTACATTTTCAGTGATAAAATCTGGAATTCCGAATTTTTGGGAGATGCAAGGGGGAGGAGAGGGAGGAGGGTGGAGGGAAATGAGTTCATGTAAATTATGAAAGATTTTTTTTTACGACAATTCACTTCTCTTTTTGCAAATTTTTTTTTTCGAAGTAAGATCGAATGAAAAGTGAACGGATTTTTTTGAGGATAAAGGCCTCGATGGAAATTTTTTGAAAAAATTCAAAAGATATTTGGGTCTGTTGGAGCATCTTCTCAAATTTTTTCAAATTTTTTTGAGATATCCTTCATTCTAAAAAAAAATCCTGGATCATTTTGCTCCGGAGGTCCATTTTATCCCGGTCTTTATCTCTGGTTCTGATTGGTGCAGCGATGCACGACCGATTTCAAATGACAGGTGAGATCATTTCCTGCAGATTTCACTATAATCGAATTGATTTTGAGCGAAAATTACACGAATCATGACTATTTTTTGTGAAAATCAATTTTTTCGGTCGTATTGCCATCTAATTATAGGGTTTTTTCTTTTCTTCATCTTTTCCCAATATCAAACCTCATGCATCCCAACCCCAACACTCGGCTCATGAAAGGAAAATACAAAATCACTCAAATATAAGTAAAAGCTCTCGGGCTGAAACTGTGCAAACAATTGTCTAGCTGTAACTGTAAATAATTTGTTACCCTGTCTTTGTACATTATGTTGATGAAAATCGTTTGAACTGAACGTATTTCCATTAATTTCTGCTCAAAATTAATTTCTTCATAGTGAAACTCATAGGAAATGATCTCATCTCCCATTTAAAATTGGTCCTAATCCTCTGCAACAAATCACGCCATATCTATCCCCAAAAAGATCAATTTTTCAAACTGAAAAAAAAAGTTCCCATGAAAAAAGTCATCAAAATAAAGAGCAAATTTTGTTTTCACGATTTCCCAGAGTGGACGAGTTCCCATTTCTCCGTAAATTAATGAACCTCCTCAATAATTAAGTATCCAAATATTAAAAAATCCAATATAAAATTCCATCAGCTCATAATGAGCCTCCGTATATCCTTAACGAGCCTCAAACTCAATTAATTATGACATTTGAAGTGCACAAATATAAAAAAAAGAAAAATGAGAATATGATTAAAAGAATTCCGTTGATATAAAATTTTTACCTCATCAATTTCCATTAAAAAAGAAAGAAAAAATTGAAAAATAATGAGTTAGACTTTTTTAAACAGCATGAGGAAAAATTCATTTTAATTTAAAATTCATACCAAAGAGAAAGAGAAGATCGCCAGTGGATTGACGATGTGAACGCGCACATTTCCCTTTTTTTTTTTTTTTTTGGGCGTGGATAAAAAACCTTGGGATGCAATGCAAAGTGGACTTGGGTAATTGATGCACCGAATCGAGAGAAAGAGATTCAAAAATGTACTTTCGCAATGTTGTTTGGCTTATGGCTCTTCCCTTCTGGACACTTTTATCCTATTGGAGAGTTAATACTTGACTTGAGATGCGGCCAAGGGCAGTCACGCTCTTCTCGGATATCCCACCCGAAAAAGTGCATCAGAGCGATTATTCTGTCTCTTGTCCTCCTCCTCCTCTTGCTGTCTCTTCCTCCCCTTCATTTTCATTTTTGTTTCACTTTTTTTTTTGTTTTTTATTCTCTTGTACTCTTTAAAATTGTTTTTACCTTCCTTTTTTTTATATCGAATATAAAAAAACCCTTTTTGATGGACAGATGAAAGTTTAATCAGTGATACTTTGAAGAGGCGCAGAATGCCGCATCAGTTTACGCAATCTTTGTATGACGTTTTTCTTCATTTTCGAAAGGCCTTGATGCTAAAATCAGGTGAATTGACGCTTCAATTCCCCCCCTATCCCCTTTTTTTTCCTCTTGCATTACTAACCGTGTAATTAACCGAGGAGACGCTGTATGAGTAAGGACAGATGATCTTGTTCGACATCATTCATCAGGTTATTAGTTGTTTTTATTGAAAATTCGTTAATTACCGAATGAGAGAGCGAGTGAACTGCATTTTTTTATAGGGCATCTTTACTCATTTCAAAATTTATATCGTAAACTTAAGAACAAAGTGGCGTAAGTGCTTTATATAAATAGAGCACCTACGCCACTTTGATTCTGAGGTGGCGATATCCGTTAATATATGAAGATAATAATTATTGATTAGTCTTTTCACTATTTGATTGATCATTTTCATTGGTATTGTGTCGTTTTGCAATTTTTGTATTAATTCCGTGAAATGTTTATTTCGTTATTGTATCGATAAAACAATGGATAAAACAATTGAGATATTTATTGAAAAAAATAGGAAAAATAATAGGAAAAATCGAATTATCTTGTTTTTGTCTTGTAGCAGAATTATATAATATTGAGGGTAATATTGATATATTTTGAGATATAGTCATTATATTCTTTTAAATGTACGATATATTGGGATTTGAACATACACAGGGAGATGTAGTGTTAGAAGGATCTGAGGGGTGAAACAGGGACATTCTTGTTTTAATGTTCGATGTTATGACAATTGTGAGAAGAAAATGAAAATATCAGAAATTGGATTTCTCTGATGATTCCATTGGAAAACTGGGGAAATTCCAGTTGAAAAACACATTTTTGAGTATTTCTTCAAAATTTATGTTTTTCAGAGGAAAATAAAGGCGAAATTAAGAATTCTAACTTTTTGAGAGATGTCTTCGCTTTGATTGGTCGTAGCGACTTGAAGCTGATCTCAAATGAAAAATGAAATCATTTGCCATCAATTTATGTAATTTTTAAAGGGAAATGATCCATTTTGAGCTACTTATGGGGAAAAAACTATTTCCATAGAATATCTCCTAAATCAATCATTTTATGTTCAAACCACATAAATCGATAGCCAATGATCTCATTTCCCATTCAAGATTGACCGAACATAGCTCCGGAAACAGTGAAAAATATCGAAACCCCCCTCCCCCCTCTCTTTTCGTGCCCAAAAATAGTAAAATTTCCGAAAAATTCGATAAAATCAATGCTAACGAAAAATTCCCGAAGAATTCTCTAACAAAAATTTCCCTATTTAAAAAAATTGATTCAGAGAAACCGAAAGCTCATAATAAAAAGTATAAATGAGTATAAAAAACCTTTCTTTCATTCTAACATAGAGAGTGCCCAGAAAAAGAGAAATTAAATTGATCTCAACTATTGAATTGAATTAAATAAACCAAAAGATTTGATTTTATCAGGAAGTCAGTAAGATCGACAAGTCGTGGACTCGGATTGAGCCCCTTCATAATTACAATCGTAGATATAGACAAAACCATGGGGGGAAGGCGATTTTTCGATTTGTTCGAGATCTGTCTGTACCACCACAATTGTAATGACCGAGAAAAGATGAAGAAGAGAATGATGCAACACAGATTGTGATCCTCAAGAATAGGAATTGATTCGTGATCTATTTTCGTTACTCGATGGGCATCCCTCGAAGTATCACGACTTCTTCAACATGTTATTCTTTTAAATTTCATTATTTTCATCACGAGTATCAAATTAAATTTCACCTCTTTAATTAACGTAAAAAATAAGACTACCTGAATCGTAAAATACAATTCAATAATTCAAAATTAATTAATTCCTTCACTTAATTAATAATAAAAGAAAGAAAAGATATTGATTGGTAATTTGTCAAATTTAATGAATATTTCCATGACGTGTGATTAAAATATTCCGAAAATTGATAAATTATGTTATCAACTTTGTGAAATTAAAAATCGTGTCCTGCATTTAATTGAAATAATTCAAATTTTAATGTTACGTTGTGGTAATGAGTTTTTTCACTCTTTTTTCTCCTCTTGAGAATGATTACGCAGTGGGCAATTGTCAATAATATATTAATCGGTATTCTGAAGATCTCAGTTATGCCAATGGCTATTGGATTCATGAATACAACACACACAGTAATCTTGGGACCTCCGCCTTCCCCTGTAATTCGAGCTTCGATCAATCGATTTAACGGCATTTCGAAAGCGAAATTAAACCCACCTTCTTACACTGTCGTATTATATATATATTTATCGTGGCAAAGGAGGAGTTGACCAGAGCTCTCAGGCATCGTATAATGCCTTTATTATTTAATTTTTTTCTCGTCCACCGATAATAATCCTCCATTAAAACAACGAATGAGGAAAAAAAATGAAGATGTAACACAAGAAAATCACGACTTTTACTTGTTATCAGCACTTTTTGTTAATTTTTCAAATATTTGATTATTTAAAAATATGATAAAAAATTTGAAACATCCTTTTTTACTTTCCTGTCTAAAAAAATATATTAAAAAATAGAGACGATTTTTTTTTAATGTATTAAAAATCCAAAATATAAATATATTCAATTTCTATTTGACTCGATATAACATGAGATATTTTTTATTTTTATTTTTTCAGTATATATTTAAGTAGGGAAAAGGACAAATAGTATAAATCAATTTCTTCTGCCAATTATTTATTAAAAAGGTTTCGGAATTTAATGGAGATACGCCCTTTTGCCCTAATTTGTGTTTGTAGAGAAGGTTAAGAGCTACGAAAAAGAACTGGAAGAGAGACCGTATCTCCATTGGTTCCTGAGGTACTCTCAAAAACCGAGAAAGAGAGTAATTACGAACTTTTTTCCAGCTATTCTTTTTTAAGAATATTTTGCGAATTCGGTGAAATAGAGCGATCTTATCCGAATCCTCATTTATAGAGAATTTCAAGAGTTAAAATAAAGAATTTCTGCAGAATCGCCCTATCTCGTTTAGTTTCCGAAGTATCCTTAAGAAACGATCGGAAGGAGAAATTGATTTTTCACTATTTTTTTTTCTAAATCAAAATTAGTCTCTTTTTGTCATGCGTTTCTAGAAAGTATCTTGGAAACTAAACGAGATAGAGCAATTTTGCTTCAGAATTTTTTTGTATACCTTGCGATTCTCTACAAAAAGGATTCAACGAAAATCATTCTATTTCGCTTAGTTTCCGAGATACCTTCAAAAAACTAATGACAAATAAATAGACATCCTGTTTTACATTTTCGCTACCGATCTATCTCTCCACGAGTTTAAATAAATCATTTTTTTTTTCTTTTTATCATTCGAAGCTCATTGTTCCCAACTAAAAATGCCAGATAATTTAGCCACTGGCTAGCTCCATCAAATCACCTAGGATTAATCGTTTATTCATGCATTTCAGGGTGAATTATTTATTATTATTTCACTTCTTTAATGATCCAAATAACGAGTCCTTGAGAATTAAATTGAAGAAAAAAATAAATAAAAGAGTCGAATGAGCGATCAATCGTTGTATGTCTAATATCGCCTGAAGGATGCTTGTAACGTACAAATATCGATTATTCCACGAAAAAAAAAAAAATTGGAATTATAAACAAAGGGGAAAAAAATAATACGAACATAATTCATTAATACTGAATATTGATAAATGCCTCCTAATTCAAATAAATCTGTTGCTTTGAATATAAACAACATTGATTGAATAAAAGGTGGAAAATAAAAATATTCTTCAATTGCGTAAAAGACGCTTCCTGGTGTAATGTAAACGTGATGTATTCTACATGCAGCTGTTTGACACCCACGCCTGCAAGAATAAAATGAGAATCTCGAGCAAGAATCGAAGCGATCGATAGGTCGAGGCGTAGGTCTCTTTAGTATGTGTTTTGTTGGCCCCGGAATAAGATTTTTATGCCTTTTAATGGTGGGGAAAAATTGTGTAATACAGAATTTAAGGTAGTTTCTCAGCGAACTCGAGGATAGTTAACCCCTTATTTTTTTGATGCCGTATGAAAGATGATATTTAGTTAAATTTTTTCAAATTTTTTTCATAATTTCTGACCGTGTAGTTTATGAGATATGAATTATTAAAACTACTGAAAATAGCAGTAGTGGGGATGAAACGCCCTAAATCGGCCAGAAATAACGAAATTACTAAAAAAGCACAGGATTGACCCATTATTCAAAAACAATTGGTGAAGAGAACAGCATCTTAACTAAATAATAGAAGAAAAAAATATTCAATTCACCGTATAGTTATTGAGAAATTTTAATTAGAAGGTAGTCGTAACTATTTGCCTCTCTCTCTATCTCATGCATGTGAAATGAGATTAATGAAAAAAAATTATATTCACAAGCTGAAGATAAGACTTTGGAATAGTTCAATCACTTTTTTATTGAGTCAATTGAAGCACTTTTTCCCGAATTATCAGCAACTAATTGAAAACTAATCTACAAATCCTCTTTTCTTTCTGTTTTATCGACAATACTCTGAGAACTACCTTAATAGACTGGTCAACAAGTGCCAAATGAATAATTTTCGGTTGACGCGAACAAATTGTCACCTTTTGGCACTTGTTGCAAGGCTCCTGCTCCTAATTTCTATATGGAATCAGTAGTAAAGATTTGGAAAATTGGCATCCCCTCTTCATTGGTTTAGTTGTTGAAGGTGGCCTTTTATAGGAACTTATTTTTAAGGATATCTTGAAATCTAATGGAGATACTTCATTTTTGTCCTAATATTTTTTTCCGACTCTCCAAATTCTCTTGATGAAACAATTCGAGTAAAATTGATTCATCTCGATTAGTCTCCAAGATATTCTTGAAAAAACGATCCGAAAAATCGACGTTTTCCAAGATTACTCGGAAACTAAGCGAGATAAGGCGATTTTGCATAACTCTTTTGTGTTGAAAATTTGCAAGAGCTTCTAGAAGAGTTAAAAATAAAGAGGGCGTATCTCAATTAGCTCCGGAAATATCCTTGAAAAAAGAACGACAAGACGAAAAATTCGATAGATTTCAAAAAAATTGGAATAATTGAATTTCTTCGATGCAGTATCTTCAATATAGTATTATAGAGAATTCTCTTCCTCAAGTGTCTATGTATGAAACGTAATGATTTTGTAAGACTTCGTGAGGAATACACACGACGAAATGTGGACGGTAAGCAAAAGGCGTGGTCGGTTTATGTAAGCCTGATACATATCCTCTTTCTCTACCAATTTTTTTATCTTATTTAAAAATAATTTTTTTTTTTCATCTCAATCTCTCTCCTTTTTTTTTGTTTTCTTTTATTTTATTTTAAATTGAAGGCGCTGAGATTCTTCATATCGATCGACCCGACTCCCGCGCTTTGATTATCTGAATTGCCCCCGGGGGCTGATCCACTCCGATCCCCTGACATTTTGCCAAGTCCCCTTATATTACAATATAGTATCTCCCCAGAGATACAATTTCCTTCTGTGCACTATGATTCACAGTATTCGTTTTAACGACGAATGTAATTGAGCAATTAATTTTTTTTTGATTAAATCCCCGATAAAATTGTCAATAATTTTCATTACGCACTTTTTTTTTTTACAAATTCCAACAATTTTTTCTTTAAATTACAAGTGTGATTTCAATATAATAAGAAAATTAATAAAGTGTATTACGAAATGAGATCACGGAATTCTAGGCGTTGATAATTTTAATGGCCAATTGGAATCACTAGTCAATTCTCAAGTGACACACGCGAGAGTGGAAAAATCGTGGGAATTGAATCCAATACATTTTATACAAGATAAAAAAACATGCTCGATGATACAAAAGCGTGGGCATAATTAAACGCATCACGGAGCATCTGAAGGTAGAATCTCGGAAGCTGTATGCCTTCTAAAAAAAAAAGAAAAAAAACTAGGAGGAAACCAGGGCAAAATAGACCTTTTATACAAAATGATTCAGGAATTTGTTTCGGGTTGAAGGAGTTAGCAAAAAAATCTGAAAAAAAATTGAGAAGATGCTCCAATATGTTCACCATTTTGCTGAATTTTTTCCAATTTCTTCGTGTACTCCGTCACACTCAAAAAAATTGCAACTCATTTTGCTCAATTGGTCCAATTTTCACGAGTTTTTCCTGCATTATTGTGTAAATCATTTCTTATGATTATGCTGATGATCTCGCAAGGACAATTCATTGCTGGTAATTATCATTAACGTCTGCGCATTATTTTTTCATTGATTTTTATCGCATGAAATTCTCAATGAATTTGATGCATTAACGAAAAAAAATTGAAAAAAAAAAAAAGTAAAAATCAGTAACATAAAATAATTTAATTTCGACGTGAGTGTGAATTATGTATCAGAGAGGGTGCGGAGGTATCGTGCGAGAAAATGGACATAATTATGTGTTTATTCCTCCAATCCACGTGGAATTCCTACTCAATTTATATTTGCACTAACAGTGTATATATACATATAACAAATCCAAGCCACGTATTTCCGAGGCCTTTCTCAATGTATATTGTAGCATATATATGTATATATATATATCAACTATAACGACACACACGCGCGCGTCTTAGAGAGGTAGAGAGATAAGTTGGAGTATACCGGCGAAAGATAGTAACGGATTAGAGATTAGTGGGTGTGTTACGGGTCGATACGGGTGTGCGACCATGCGTTGAAATGAAAGGAGACGCGTCTCACAAAAAGAGAGAAAAAAAAATCCTGTATTTCGTTTTGTATGAGGGAATTTATGCATTTAAATTGAGGGGAGAAAAGGAATTAATTACTCATTATTCCCATGATAAATTAATTCTTTTATTTTTTTTTTATTTTTTTTTTAATAAAAAAAAAATTCCTCCTTTATTTTCAATTTATTTTATCAATATTTTGGAAACTGCTGGAGATACGCCCTTTTCGCACGAAGCCCCTTTAGTAGCCCTTGAAATCCTCTACAAAAAAAGATTAGGGTAAAATTAAGATGAGCGCTATCTCGCTTAGTTTCCGAGATATTCCATTGCCAATCACTTACCCCTAAGTTCTCAAATTTTAATAAGAATGAACGAAGATTTGTCAATTTCAAATAAACACATTAAATAAATGGAGTATCCAAGATGGACTTGATTCCAACTTAACAACTGAGCAACAATATAATCATCCGGTAAATCCAGTCTCCAGTTTCCTAGTTGTAGAGCCGATAACTCATATAATGAGTGCATTTTCCTTTTACTCAATATAATAAAAACGAGAAAACTTTTGATTTCAATGAAATTCTCATTTTTATCCTCTTTTTCCCCATCCAACTTTCATCAAATTACATCAATATAAATCATTCAATCCAGATGATTTTAGTTCACGAATATAAAATATATTCACCCGAATCTGTTTTATTTTTTGTTGCACATTTTTTTTTTTGCCGCTTTCTAAAACCGTCGAGGATCGATTTCCCGAAACGTAGAAGCCTCTCCGCGATTAGTTAAGGTAGTCCGTTTCGTTTTTTTCTTTTTTTTTTTTTTTTCAATAAATTTTTTTCGCTCCCGTTCCTTCAACCGCTGTGTTGCCTGATCCCGGTTGGCAATAATGTTCGATGGTGCGTATAGAGAACGGTTGCCTCATCGGAGATCACTACCTGAAGCTGACTTGTCATTTTCGAATGAGTAAACACGAGGCTTTTTATTTCCTTCAATTCCCCTTTTTTTCATCGCTCAGAATACTGTCAATTGATTTGATTAATGCACAGATAAGCGTGGAGATTGTATCCAATTGATATTATGAATTAGATTTCATTTGAAAAATCATTAGAATATCATTTTCTCTTTTTATTCTGTTCCCATTTTTTTCAATTTAAATGCAGTTTTACCAACATACCTGCGCAGTAGAAATGCGCAGTGGCAATTGGCCAGGAGTACCAACTGCTGTAAAGTTTCATTTCCATTGGCGACAAAAGAGCGAATTTCATTGGTTAGGCATTCAAATCCCGAAAAGAGCGGGAATCCCTAAAGAAAACGAAAAAAATTGGGAATATTGTTTTTTAATGATTTGATTGTTCCTGCAGATGATTAAGGCATTTTTCTCAATTAATATTGAGCACTCGCCGATTTTTTGGAGTCATTGACTTCCATTGGCTTCTGATTGGTCGTCATGAAGCGGTCTTACGCAATTTATGAAGACGCGCACTAAAGTTATTTACGATCGGCTAGTTTCGTGTTTCTAGAACGCTTAGGAATCAATGAATGAAGTTAACAGTCAAATTGTCACAAGTTTTTATTAATTGATTGATAAGCACTAGAAACAATCAGTGGTGTGATATCTGTGTAACACACGTAATAATAATGGAGAATAACGATGGTAATGACAAAAAGGCTGTGATATTAGGTAATTTAAATTTGTTGATTGGATTTTTTTTCGATTGCGGAGGTTATAAATGTGATTTATTTGTAATTGGGTGTTGATAGATGATGATAGGAGTGAAGGATCTGTCGAGGTGGAGCCGGAAAACGAGATAATTGGTGACAATGAGGAGCCAGAGAAGATTTGCATCATAGATCCAGATACTGATGTATGACCTTCACTCTCAACCATTAAATCTCTTTCGAATTGACTAGTATTTCGCATATTTTCCTTATATTTTTCGCTCTTTTCAGGAACTTGATTTTAATCACTCGAGGGTTTCGAAACTGGAGAATTTGGAGCCTTTGAGAAATATCAAGAAACTCTGTTTCACATGGAATTTAATCAAAAAAATCGAGAATCTTGACACACTTACGACACTTGTAGAATTGGAACTGAGGGACAATCAAATTACTGTCATTGAAAATTTGGATTCATTAGTCAATTTACAGTGAGTAATGGATTCTAGTGGTTAAGCTGTTAAGAGTTCATGTTGAGGGACGTAAAAAAGAGTCAAAAGAACATAAGGGTGGAATGGATCATAAACAGAGTGGTGTCGTCTTGAAAACAAAGTGGCATAAGTGCTGTGTATAAGCATAGCACTTACGCCACTTTGTTTCTGCGGCGACAATATAATTTTGTAATGAAGAGGTAATGCGAATAATTCGATTTTTGTACCGGTTCTTGAGAAACCCTCGAAAATTAATGGAGATACGCCTTTTTTGCCTTGATCCACCTCTGTAGAGGATGATAAAAGCTACAAAAATGAATTGAGGCAAGAAAAAGCGTGTCTCCATTAATTTTTGAGGTATTTGAGAAGAATTATTGATGGAAAAAGTTGAATTATCGTTTTTTTTTCATTTAAACCTTCTCGTTGTTGAATTAAATAATATATTGTTTGATATTAATGTATCTTGAGATATATTAATCATATTTTTTCGAAGATACGATATATATATTCATTTTGGGAGATATATAGAGAAATATGTGGTATGAAAATAACTTGAGGTTGAAACTGGAATATTTTAGTTTTTATGCTTTATATTAAATCAAAATATGGAGAAATCAGTAGAAATATTTGAAATACGTTTTTGAGGACATTCTGAGAATTTGTTTTTTTTCAGGGGAAAATCAGGGCTCTTCACTGAAATTGAAAATTTTCAGCATTCCCATTAATTTGTAGTAATAGGCAAAAAAAGTTTGGGTTTTGAGGTACTTATAGAGCAATAACTGATTTTCACAAAGGAAAACTCACAAGTACCTCATAAATCCATGATTTTTGGTTTTCTAAGCCACATTAATTGATAACAAATAATCTCGCCTTTGATATGAGATCGATTCCATAATGCTACGACCATTAAAATCGGAAATATTCGTGAATAATTGGAAAAAATCGAAAATGGAAGAAGTTTCATCCCATTCGTCCCCAAAGAAATAGGATTTTCAAAAAATTAAAATAATTAATTTTAATGATTGCTCTCTACCGCAAATTTCTTCAGATTTTGAATTAACTTTTAGAGAAAAAAATCTATCCATCAATTTTGCCTATTTCATTGATAAATTGTGTTTTCAGAGTTTTAGACCTCTCATTCAATCGGATAAAGAAGATAGAGAATCTAGAACACCTCACAAAACTCCAGAAACTCTTTCTCTCCTCAAACAAAATCACAAAGATCGAGAATTTGTCGCAATTGAAAGAATTAACTCTTCTAGAGCTTGGGGACAATAAAATTCGTAAAATCGAGAATTTAGATGGACTCGAGAATCTCACGAATTTATTCATCGGTAAGAATAAAATAACAAAAATTGAAAATTTGAGTCATCTGGTCAATTTGACTCTTCTCAGCCTCCAAAGTAATCGTCTAACAAAAATTGAGAATTTGGAAGAACTCAAGAATTTGGATCAACTTTATCTATCAGAAAATGCATTAAGTAGCATTGAGAATTTGCAGAGTTTGAAGAAATTGACTACTCTGGATTTAGCGGATAATAAAATTAAGAAGGTGGAGAATATTGGGCACATGGAACTGCTGGAAGAACTTTGGGTAATAAAAAAAATTATGAAATTTTTAAAAAATTGATTTTATTCCATCATCAGTCTTTCGAAAATATCTCAGTCAATAATGGAAATACGCCTTTTTTGTTCCAATCCATTTTTGTAGAGAATTTCAAGAGCTGCAAGCAAATATTATAACAAGATTGCTCCATTTCGCTTAGTTTTCGAGATATTTCAAAAAGACTGGTGCCAAAATAAAATCAAATTGATAACTTCATTCCAATAAAATCATTTTATTCGGACATTTATCTTATTTTCACATTTTTATTAAAAATAAATCTTTTACAGATGAACAACAATAAAATCGAAAACTGGCCAGCAGTTGATGCCCTATCACAGAATAAAAAACTGCAAACAGTTTATCTAGAGCACAATCCAATCTCCAAAGATCCAAATTACAGAAGAAAGATAAAACTTCTTCTACCCTGGTTGACTCAATTAGACGCAACATTGTGCAGATGAATTCTGTGAATTTTCCTTCCAAAATGATATTTAAAAAGCATCAACAGCTACTTTGTCACCTAGACGAGAAATCCTGTCAATGTAAAAGAGTTGACTATAACTATGTTTTTTACTTAAAATTGTCTACCAAAAATTGAATACCGAGGAGAAGTTACAATCGCCTCTATTCAATAACATTTAATATTGAATATTAAATATAAAGTTCTCAGACAAATGGATTTCATTTTGTCACCAGCTTTTTTTAATATCTCGGAAACTAAGCGAGATAGAGCGATTTTACCCCAATACACTTGTGTAGAGATTTCCAACTATAAAATGAGGATTGGAAAAAATCACTCCATCTCGTTTAGTTTCCGAGATATTCTCAAAAAAAATTGATGATGCAATAAAATTGATTTGTCTGACAACTTCATATTCGTTTGTGAAAAAAAAGGAGAAAAGAGAGAAGCTTCGATGTTGAATGTTGAATGAAGCTGAACTGACCCAAAAATTTCCGGATAAATCAACCAAAAAATACGAGATAATGAAACTAGCACACATGTGACAATGTTTCAGATTTTCGAGACAGTTGAATTGTTATTAAAAAATATTTGAAAAATTTGTACTTGTAGTTTCTTGTATTTTCTACAAGTGCCTATTTTTTCCATTTTTCGAACTAATTTATTTGTACAAAAAAAAACTAAAAATTGTCAAACGTCTGCTATTTTTAGTATCAAAAATAAAGTATTAATCTTCAACGTCAGTACAGAGAATCCGCCAATTGTTAATTAAAAAAAATAATTTTTATAAATAATTTTCAACACACTTTAACTAGTGATCTTGTAGCATTTACAATAATGTCTTTCACCACCAACAATTCCACTGAAAAATGTTTTCTTTTTGTAATTCAATAAACGTGCGAGCAAAAATTATCTAATGCTCACACATTTCTGTTTTTTCTCTGAAAAATATAACTGGAGGAAAATAAAATGAAAGTAATAAGCAATTATGTGTCTCTGAATTTTTAAACAGTTTTCGTTTATTTATATGCAATTGTGTAGTTTATTGGATAATTTATTTATTTATTCAATAACTTTTTTCAAGTAACTATGAAACTTATCACCAGTGTAAAAATTTCAAGCCAGTCTTTTTCTGTGTCGAATGAATATTTTAGAAGAGAGAACAGTGATCGGCGAAAAAAAAATTATGTATTTTCATTACCTCATTATTCTGAAAAAATAGTAATTAGCCGGAAAAAATTCCGAATTTTTCTAAAAAATCAACAATTCACCGCGAAAAATTTCTAATTTTCCTGAAAAATCAGTAATTAGCCAAGAAGAATTCCAAATTTTTCTGGAAAATCAGTAATTCTTCTCAAAGATTAGTAATTAGTCGACAAAAACGAATAGTTTTGGCTTATAAATCAGTAATTAGCTTGTCAGCTAATTACTGATTTTTCAAAATATTCAATAATGTTGTTGACTCTAGTCGATTGATTTCAAGTACGATCGATTGCTCAACCCACTTTTTATTTCTATTTTAAAAATATTTCACTCAATGTAACTAGAGGGAAAAAGGGCATAATGAAGAAATCCGAAAGTAGAATGAAAGGAAAAGAGAAATAGTGTCACATCGACAACTTTTCAGATAAAAATAATTAATAATAACAAATTATTTAGGAAAATTATTAATTCCCCTTGTCCAATTACTAGTTTTGAGGAATTTTTGAAAGCAAATAGTAATTTTCCTCACTAATTACTAATTTTTCAAAGTAATTAGTAATATTTTCTCACTAATTACTAATTTTTTAGAAAAATTAATATTTTTTCCGACTAATTATTAATTTTCCATTAAAATTACTATTTTTGTTTGGCTAATTACTAATTTTCATGGATAATCAGTAATATAATGGAAATCGTTGACGAAAAAATCGATGATGCCGATCACTGCTCTAGAGTCATTAATCAGGGGAAATATATAGAGCTACCATGACCATGGAATGAATCCGATAATCAATCTTTAAAAAGTCATTATCACAAAAGTAAACTAATTAATTTGCATTTCCCTCTTTCCGCCTATTGTCCCCAATTTTCCTCCAAAAGTATTTTCAAAATTCGAATCAAATTCATAAATACGCGCGCTTTAAAATCGCAAATGGCCTAACCTTCCCCTCATCTCCCAGAAATATCAGCTCAATCCATTAATATCCCCAAATAAATTGAAAATTACGAAAGAAAATTCATTCACACAATTCCACAATAACAAAATACTTCAAAAAATCCACTAAATAAATTTCAAAATCACGTGAAAATTTGCGAAATTCATTGTGTCAGATTAGGTTTGAACCAATTAGTTCAAATAAACGACGCAAAATAATTGGCTGTGTGCTCACCTTTGCCGGCTCCCACATGTTGTCATTAACAGCTGTAAAAGAATTGTCCATCTCGACGAAATTTTCCCCTTTTTTACGTCATTAAAAAGTGTCTCATCTAGCCTAAAATCGTCTTTTCCACAATTTCCCCAGTTTAAATACAGGAAAGCCATTTTCCGGGGGTCATTAACCCCTGTATTAATCGCCAAACCCCTTAATTATCAATTGCAAGCACCTGCCAATACTTTCCCATTCAAAACTGACGGTTTTTCACTCACACACACACAAAAACAAACGCAAACACACGCACGAGTCCCTCGGGACGCTCGCAACGCATTGCATGCCCTCCGCCATTTTGTTTTGCGTCACGAAATGGCGGCAATACGAAAGTCCAAATATTAATCATACGTTTCGTTCGCTCATTTCCTCAATATTCATCAATCTAATTAATATTCCATGTGCATAATTTTTTTTCTCCTCATAGATAATCATTTTTCCCTCGCACACCTTCACAGTTCAGTCAGCGACAGTGCTGCCTCTCTTCACCCCCCACTCTCTCGCCAAAAGAAAAAAAAAAACTAAAAATCCACAGGAACTCAACACACAAATCCTGACGTCACCGACCGACACTCTCAAGATCGGCCATTTTGTGAGTGTGTACTCCGGGACTGGGATATTTGTGTTGAGAAGTGGGCTGGCATTTTTTTTCATTGAAATAATATATAATAATCTAATGATTTAGTATATGTAATTAAATGTTTATTCAATTTAATTAATTAATTGAATTTAATATATATTACATGTGCTTGAAGTGATAGATTTACGTTAATTTTAAATTAATAAAAAAAAAAAAAAAGGAATTATACGAGGATTACGATGGAGGAAAAAGCATCGCTCAAGGAGCTTGACCAGTGGATAGAACAGTTAAATGACTGCAAACAACTGACAGAAAGCCAAGTTAAAACTCTGTGTGACAAGGTTTGTTGAAACATTTTTATTCAATTTATTGTATTTTTTAATTTTTCATTGATTTAATTTTTTTTTTTTTTTTAGAATTTTTCACATATTTCACGTTTCATTGGGGATTTTGTGAATTTTTTCCCCTTTTTTTTCTTGCCTTGGGTTAGGCAGAATGCGTGCGTTGGCAATTGCCAAGAATTGGGCGGTTTGTCATGAAAAATTTCGATTGTTAATGATTTTTTTTTAATTATTAATTCAAATTCTATTGTACTTTTTTTTCTATACTTTTTAATAACTCATTTCTTTTTAAAATTAGTTCAAGTTTGTCGGCTTTGAGGGCTGAGTTGTATTTTTTTTTAGATGTAGCCTTCGTTCACTACGTCATACTGGGGATGTGATTCATTGATACGTCTTCCAACGTTTTTTTTTATCTCTCTTTTTTTTTATTGACTATATATACAATTATTAATTGATAATAACACATTTTGATGAAATTACCTTGAGACTTGCCTTTACTATTGTGTCTCATGTTTTTTCAGTGGAATTTTTAGTTCATTTATTAATAGTCTAGTTGGATTTATTAAAAGTCACGTAAACTTTCTTGATTGTTTATTAATGTAAACACAAAAATTAATGTTTTTTTTTAGAAATTTTCGGCTCTATTTTTTTTTCGCAAAAAAATGGATGATTTTTATCTTTTTTCGATGAGAATTGAAAATCAATGAAAAGTAATGGAAATATTTTCTATTAATTTATTAAATTTTTCTTCTTTTTTCAATTAAATATCAGTAATCGAGGCGAAGTCACGTACTCTCTTGATTGTTCATCAATGCAAACAAGAATTAACGTTTTTTTGGAAACTTTCTGCTCTTTTCTCCCCGAAAAATGGATAATTTTTTTTCCCTTTTATTGAAATTAAAATTCAAAATTCATTGAAGATGTAATAAAAATATTTTTTATCAATTTTTATATCAAAAAATGATGTTTGTTCCATTAATTATTAATAATTGAGGTGAGAATTCGCGTACTCTTTCGATTGTTAATAAATGTCAACAACAATTAATCTTTTTTTTGTAAATTTTCTGCCCTTCGTTTTTTGATAATCTTTCGATAAATTATTTTTATTCAATTAAAATCAAAATTAAATAATCAATGATGTAATGAAAATCCTTTTCATCAATTTATAGGGGGAAAAAATAATTTTTTATTTTTTTTTCATTGATTTAAACATTAAATTAATCTGCAACAAGTGTAGATATCATTTTTGAGATAAATCGTATTACAGTATCGATTTATCAGAGCAGGTAAATATTTATATGTGTCTGAGAGGGGGAGGGGAGGGAGGGGGGAAGAAAAGTAAATTGACTACTGTAATTCAGATTCTTCATTTCATCATACATGTGAAAAAAAATAATTAATACTCATTTGAATCCCAGAATTCAGCAGATAATAAGCAAAATGAGGAAATAATGAGTTTTCTTCATTTTTCACGTCAACATGTGTCGCTGTATCTCATTAGGCATTAAAAAACATTTATCTAATCTGCCGGAAAATTATTTGGCAAATTATCCAGTTTCCCCATATTTTCTCATTTTCAATTTATCCTTATCAATATAATTACATAATTCTCATTGTGTCACGAGATATTTCAAAGAAATGGAAGATAATTATAAATCTGTACTCCAATTTGTGGGATTAATGAACAAAAAAAAATATACATATATATATTAATGTTTCAGGCTAAAGAGATACTAGCCAAGGAGTCAAATGTCCAGGAGGTCAAATGTCCAGTAACAGTTTGCGGTGATGTTCATGGACAGTTTCATGATTTAATGGAACTATTTCGAATAGGTGGAAAATCACCTGATACAAATTACCTGTTTATGGGTGATTATGTTGATCGTGGATACTACTCTGTTGAAACTGTCACCCTCCTTGTTGCACTAAAAGTTTGTATTCAATTTTTCTTATAAAAAGGAAAAAAAATCATTGATGCACTGTTTATAGACTATTTTGGAAACTAATGGAGATACGCTCGTTTTGCTCTAATCTGATGTTGTAGAGTATTTTAAAAGCTACATCGAAGGATTAGAGCAAAATCGCTTTATCTCGCTTATTTCTCGGAATATTCTAAAAAAAATGATGAATGAAAAGAATTCACGTTTTTTCACTCCATTTTTTTTATTTCTATCATCTGGGAAAATAAGCGAGATGGAGCGATTCTGCCCTAGTCCTTTCCGAGAGAGAATTTAGATCTTCAAGAAAGGAACAGGACACAATCGCCCTTTTTCGCTTATTTTCCAAGATATTCTGAAAAAAAATTCAAGAAAATGTAAATTTATACTTTCTCACTCCAATTTTTTTCTAAGTATCTCGGAAAGTAAGCGAGATGGCGCAATTTGGTCGGAATCCTTCTTTTACCGCAATTTATAGCTATAAGGAAGGATTAGGGCAAAATTCTCCTATCTCGCTTATTGTCCGAGATATTTTCAAAAAAATGTTATAAATGAATAAATTTATGTTTTTTCATTCCATTCTTTTTTAGAAAGTATCTGGGAAAATAAGCGAGATAGAGGGATTTTACACGAAGCCTTT
Source organism: Aleiodes alternator (assembly GCA_963921955.1). Lineage (NCBI taxonomy): Eukaryota > Metazoa > Arthropoda > Insecta > Hymenoptera > Braconidae > Aleiodes > Aleiodes alternator. Next base: position 8,225,112 of record OY998098.1, on the reverse strand, counting down.
TTTTGCAGAGAATTTGAAGAGTACAACAAACGAGATAGGGCAAGATCGCTTTACCTCCCTTATTTTTCGAGATATTCTCAAAAAAATGTTGGAAATGAATGAAGTCATCTGTTTACTCCATCCTTTTCCAGAGAAAGATCTCGGAAAATAAGCGGGATGAAGCGATTCCTAGAGCTCCAAAAGAAGGAGATAGCGCCAAAAGATCCCATCTCGCTTAATTTCCGAAATATTTTCAGGAAAGTGGAAAAAACAATTTAATAATTTTGATTAAATTGAAAAATGCTTCAGAACAGTGCATCACTCCTTTAATTTCCCTCTGAATTAATCAATAAATTAATTAATCTAGGTAAGATACCGAGAAAGAATAACTATTCTACGTGGAAATCACGAGTCAAGACAAATCACACAAGTCTATGGATTTTACGACGAGTGTCTACGTAAATACGGAAATGCAAATGTTTGGAAGTTTTTTACTGATTTATTCGATTACTTGCCCTTGACTGCGCTGGTCGACGGTCAAATATTCTGTTTGCATGGTGGTCTTTCACCCTCTATCGATACACTCGATCACATTCGCGCACTGGATCGTCTCCAAGAAGTGCCACATGAGGTAAATTAATCATAATAAAATTAGCAAACCTGACAATTTTTTAGCTTTTTTTCAAACAAATAAATTATTCTGAATTTTTTTTTAACAAATAATTTATTTGTAAAGACAAGTAAAAATTTAAAAAATTTCGCATGCTTGCTTTTTTCAGTTCCATAATCATTTAATAATACTGAACATAGCAGAGATCTGACTATTTTTGAATTAAGAAAAAAAACTAAATTATTACAATAAAAAAAAATTTGCAGTTATAGTTTTTCAAATTTTTTACACATGCATATTTTTGATTTTTTTCAAATAATCTATTTACTAAGACAAAAAAGACTAAAAATTTTCAGATGTCTCTTATTTTCAGTATCATATCGTTGCCTTAGAAACAGAAGGGCATAAGTGATGTATATATGCAGAGCACTTACGTCCCTTTGACTCTAAAGTGACCAATATTATTCACATTATTTTTTTTCTTCATCATGAGCACAAATTATGGATAATAATGAAATTTATTTAAAAATTCCAGGGACCAATGTGCGATCTTTTATGGTCAGATCCAGATGACAGAGGAGGATGGGGTATTTCACCACGTGGTGCAGGTTACACATTTGGCCAAGACATTTCTGAAACATTTAATCATTCAAATGGTCTGACTCTTGTGTCAAGGGCTCACCAGCTTGTTATGGAGGGCTACAATTGGTGTCACGATCGTAATGTTGTGACAATATTTTCTGCACCCAATTACTGTTATCGCTGCGGCAATCAAGCCGCAATTATGGAACTGGATGATGCTTTGAAATATTCATTGTAAGTAAATTCCTTTATTTACGAACTTTGATAATCAGAAGAATGATTTTTTATTTCGTTATATTCGAAATCGAGAATATTCTTTATTTCAGTGATAAATCAATAATTCAATGTCTTTTTTTTTTCTTCAAATACACAGCCTTCAGTTCGATCCAGCCCCAAGACGTGGCGAGCCGCACGTAACCAGACGGACGCCTGACTACTTCCTGTAAGAAGTTCAACCCGTGGGAAATAGATTTTTAAGGTAGGGCATTGGAGATGGCTTTATAATGATGCCACAAAAACACACAAAAAAAAAAAGCAAGAAAATATTCAAATGAGAAAGGATAAAATAATAATTGAAAATAATAATATTAATGATAAAACAAGTAAGATCGTCCCTGCGCCATTTACATAGCCCCAAGTATTGTACGGCTCATTTTACAGTGTCTACACAGGCGACAGAGCTCCAAGTGTGCATGTCCGCTGAAATAATTGAAAAAAAAAAACAAGAAGAGAATAAAAAAAATGGGAAAAGTGAGGAAAAAAAAGAAGAAACCACACATTTATCTAGACATTTATAGACACAACACTTGTACACTGGAAAAAATTAAGGGTGAACAAAAAAAAATGAGAAACATAAAGAGAGACATGAAAATCATTGTACACATATACCAATTATAAAATGATAAAAAAAATTTGAAAAAAAAAAACAAAAATATTCACACACATTGAGTTTCATCTATCGATTAATGGCTTATATTTTTATGAAAGAAAAAAAAAGGAAATAATAGTAATAGAATAAATAAAGGAAATAAGGATAAAGTGTTAATCAATAATTACTGGCCAACATGTCAATGTAAAACTTTTGAGTATGCTAAAGAAAAAAAAAATTGGATAAAACATTTAAATATTCTAAAATTATTGGAGAGTACAGTAGTTTGGAAGCCACACACTTTTGGCTAACTTCGACTTATTTGAAAGAATACGAAAAGAGATGACAGAGAAATTTTGGGATGATAAGGATAAATACATGTTTATAATTGGTAAAAAGAAAAATTCCGGGGAGCTGAGCTCACAAGAGATTTTCAACGTAAAATTTATGAATAACGTTGATTATTTAAAAAAAAAAACGTAGTTTGTATAGAGTTACTTGTGACGTAATTTTTGAGAGAATTTGGGATGAAATTTGGGTAATGAGGGATTAATTTGTTGAAAATATATGATACTAAAAATAGCAGAAATCTGACAATTTTGAGATTTTTTTCATTTTTTAACAAATGAATTATGGATCAATAAAAAATATGGGCATGTGGAAAATTCAAAATACTGCAGAGTGCGAATTTTTCGAATATCTTCTAGAATAATTTATTTGTTTGAAAAAATCACAAAACTGTCACATGTACGCTAATTTTATTATCATAAAATATTTTGGAAATTTCGAGAACGGTTGGGAATGGGTTGATGCAATAGTGACTTGACCCGTACTATAAATTAGAAGCCGAGAATGAAAATTAAATGATTAATGAAGAAAAAAAACAATGATGTGAGTTTAGTGTTAGATGTTTAATTGTTCAGAGAAACAAAATAACAAAATTCATAGATATAAGAGTGAATTAAAAAAAAAAAACATAATTAATTAATTGTTGTTGGTGAATACTGTTTTTCCAACTGAGCTACAGCGGACCACAATCACAAAAACACACATGCTCTTAAAGAAATGAAAAAAAAAACAAGAAAAACCATTGACCTTCTGTATAGACTGCATAATTTCATTTCATTGAAAACATAAAAACTCTCCATTTTCTCTTTTTCACAATAAAAGAAAAATATTGAAAAAACTCAATTAGCAATTTTTTTTCTTCTATCTTTCAATTTTATAATTTACCTCGTTGAAATGACGATTTAATTATTATTTATGAGGACAATTTAATTGAAGACAATTAAGTGGTAAAGACTTTTGCATCAAGCCCCAATCTGTATTTAAATTGAGAAAACAAATCAATTAACAATAAAATTTGTGAAATATTTTTTTTTCCATAAATGAAAATTATTTTTACTGCTTAATAATTGAAGCTAAATGCTTCTAATTCAATTAAACTATATTGGTTTATCCAAATAAATTCAGCAGTGCTCGTCTAATACTCAGCAATTAACTGGAGTGATGGGATAAGTCTCAAAATAAATTAAAAATTAAATTAAAAAACAATTAATTTTACTCATAACCAGAGACATTCATTTTCATCTTTTTACTAAAAATATAATTTACATTAAAAATAATAGATTAATCTCTCTGAATTGATTATTTTCATTGTCCACTTTATTTTGAAGACCAAAAAAAAAATTGGAGGTTGATCATGTTTATCTCCTTCTTTCCATAAAATCACTTGCATAATTTATCGAAAAAAAAAAAAAATTGGAAAAAGGTGAAACATGATAGAGATGTATTCATAAAATATGTATTCATAAGCATAATGGAATAAAGATGAAAAAAAAGTAATGTAGTGCTCCTAGAGTGGCTTTTGCATAGGTAATTAACACGAGTAAAAAAATTCTGAGAGATAATTAACGTCAACAATTTCAAAAACTGAAAGATGAAAAAAGAGAATTTTAGATTGCGCATTTGTAGTAAAATTTGTAAATTATCATAGTAAAAGCGCAGAAGAGGCGGAAAATAGATGAGAAATAATCGTATCATGGCTAATGTCCGTGCATTTTTTTTTCTCTCTCTCTCTCTATCTCATTTTGTATTAAAGAAAAACAAAAATAATGGAGAAAATGAAAAATTACATGTAAGAGTGAATTTTTTCTTATACAATATTTAAATGAAACAAATTCATTGGAGCAGGGAGGAGCCGAGTACTTGGTAATAATTACACGTGAAAAAAAATAGACCCTAATGTATAGATAATTTTGTATTCGCTCTATTTATTGTATTCAAATAATTCTCACAATTTTTGCGTAAAATGACTTTTCAAGGATTGAAAAAATGAATGAAAAAAAGGAAAAAAACCACTAGCATCATTTTAGTTTCATTTACTCGAAAGAGCTTCGGTGAGACTTTTGTATCTTCTGTCTTAATTGTCTTTTTTCTCTTATCTCCTCTTCTTTTTTTTCTAATTTTTGTCAAATGAATTTGAATTATTAAATCCCTTTTTCACAGCTGACGATAAAATTTTGCTTTTTCAATTAAATTTTTTTTTTAATCCTAAAGTAAAGAATACGTTTATCTAGAATTATAACGAAATTTGAGTTTCATTTGAGTTTTTAGATAATTTCTTTGGCGAGCTGACAAATTAATTACATATACACGTGTCAACACGTCTATGATTCAATTCAACTGCCAATTGTGTGTTTATTGAATAATAAAACAAAAAAATAAAAATTGTCTTCTTACTAAAGAAAAAAAAAAGTTTGAGAAAAAAGATATTTTTTTTTCTTTTATGACAATGAATTTGTGTGTAACATTGATAATTTTTATGTCAGCTCTGCACAATTTACATAAAAACACTGATTGATCCGATAATACAGTGACTATATAATTTTGCATTTATCAAATAATTTAATCACTGATTTAAAAAATTTTTGACGTAAACCGAGAAATTCAATCTGACATCGAGATCTCATCAAAAATTAATCAGTAATCTTGATTAAAAGAAAAAAAAATTAAATTGCCAATGTAATTTTGCTATTTCTTATTTTCAAATTCATGATTCCTTCAATTTAGAACGAAACAAGAAAAAATTAATAATAAATTGTAACAAAACATGAAAAATTATGCTTGCATGTTATTTTTCTGTCCAGCAATAATTCTTCAATTTTCAAAGGGAAATCTGCCTTCTTGATTCATCAATTCTCTCATTGATTTCACTGTTTTATTTTATTACAAAAATATTTTCATTACAAAAAAATAGGTAATTTTATTAATCATACTCGGCTTGAAATTCTATAATTAAATCAAAATAATTAACTTTCAATCTAATCAATTAAGTTTATAACAAAAACCATAGTCAAAATAATTTACTAATGGGATTATGTATTTTGTACATTTTTTTCAGTCCCTTCCAAAAACAAAACTGCTAAATTATTTAAAATAAGTTGGAAAATATGGGAAGAAGGATGTTATTCAAAATTTTAGAAAAATTGCTGATATGAGCACACATCTGACCATTTCTTTCGATTTTTTTCAACAAATAAATTATAATTCAAAAAATATTTTAAAAATTTGCACTTGTAGTTTTTCAAATTTTCAACATGTGCATATTTTTCATTTTTTTCAAATAATTTATTCATTAAGAAAGAAAAAAGACTAAAAAAAGTTAGATTTCTGCTATTTTCAGTATCATAAAAATTGTAATTATTCATCTGCAGATGAGCAAAAGGTGTCTGTTTACATAAAAATTCCCCACTAATATTCAAGAAATTCCATCTTTTCAAGACTTTCAAAAAATTCATTCTCATTAACATACTCGTCCTTTTTTTTCCTCCAAAATTAAACGCTAATACCAGTATCTAAATCAAGCATCTGTTTCATAACTTCGTAAGTTGTAAAGCTAACAGAGACCATTGGTATTGCCCGAAGATAATTTATGCTCATGCCTCTGTACAGTCCTCTGACGATGCCATTTTCCTCGTAGATCAATCTTATTGTTGAGAGCATACTAGAGCTGTTGAATATAAATTTATTTTGATTATAACAGTTTATCATTGATTTCGTAAAAACAAAAAAATCCATCATCCCTTGTTTTTTGTAAATATCTCGGAAACTAAGTGAGATAGGAGAAATTATGAAGAGACCTTTTTTGTAGAGCATTTCAAGAACTACGAAAAAGGTCATTATAAAAACTGTTCTATCTCGCTTAGATCGCGAGATATCTTTTAAAGAAAAACTGGTGATGAAATAAAATGAATTTTCCTGCAAAAATTTCGTATTTTTAATAATATTGCAAAAAAATTAAGTGAGAATTAATCTTGAATTGAAATAACATTTACCCATATTTATGTGTAGCAGGATTCATCATGGCTAATTGCATTCGTCTCCTGGTGACGTCTAGTGGATAGGAGAAGCTTTGTGCTACAGCTCCTGCGATACCCCCACAGAGTAATTTCGCTGGCAACGTTAATACAAGGCCACCTGATCAAATATATTATTGTATTCATTATTCCTTATCACACTTTGTAATTCTTAAAGAAAAAAAAAAGTATTTCATTCAATTATTTACATTTTTTTTTTCATTCAACACTGAATTATGATTTTTCATTTGCGATAGAATATTTGATTTTGAAATACTTCAAGAAAGCATTGGAAAATAGGAAAAAAAAAACCATATGTATCTTAAAAATTATTCATGAAAAATTCTTGTCACACATATTTCAACCACATTTTTTCATTCATTGTATCATCTAAATGCTAATTAAATACGTATGTAATAAAAAAAAAATATAAACATAGATGAACTTTGATTTTTCATCTTTGGATCATTTTATGTTTCTTTCTCGATTAATCTATTTTTTTTTTTTTTCATTATAATCACTCACCAGTATTTCTTTGGCAATCATTGCACGTGTAAATTGGTGCATATTTCATGCAAAGGAATTTCAGGTACTCGAATGAGTAAAATGAAAATCCTGCGTAAGGAATCATTCCGAATATTGTCGGCCAAAAACCTTTGTAAAGAGCTGAAATTCCTCCCTCCTAGAATTTAATCAATCGTGTATTAATCATTAATCATTTTCTTTCATTTGGAGGCAAAATTAAAAAAAAAATTCTAAATAATTTAGAAAATTGTGGAAAATCTCGAATAGAGAAATATAACTGATTTTTGAGAAATCAGTTGAATTTGAGAAAATTTTCAAAAATCCGAGAAATTTCAAAATTTCGACAATTCCAAAAAATTTCAAGATTTCAAAAATTCCAAAAATGTTAAAAAATTAAAATTTTTTTTAAATGTCAAAAATTTGACAATTTAAAAGAAAAACAGGTTTTTCGAAAAATTCCCAATTTTTTAAAATTTAAAAAAGTTTAGGAAATTCTGGAAAATCTCGAATAGTGGAAAATGTTTTTTTTTTTAATTCATGAAGTCTTTTTTACTCAATAACTCACATTTTTGAAAATTGTCACAGCAGTATGAACAATTCCCGTATAAACATGTTCACCAGTGACTTGAAAGGCCAATCTTGCTCTGATAGTATCAAGTGGATAAGTTAGTGTCACAGCCGTCACTCCAGCACAAGAGCCAGCAAAGAATTTATCTATGTGCGTGTGTTTTCCAAAAATAGTACCTAAATACTGTTATTCATTGAACATTAGAAAAACATTTAAATTCTATTTATAAAATATTTTAATTTTTTACAGAGTCAACAAATTTTACCCTTTTATACATTTCAAAAGAAGTGTATTGAGTTGCGGCATAAGGAAATATTCTTATCATTTGCGCAAAGTTGCCCTTGTAGAGAGCAAAAAAACTCTCTTTCTGAACGATTCCTTTGAGTCCGGAGAAAACACCTGAAATCATTAATTCAAAATTTCATTATTTATAGACATGTTTCGTTACGTCTTTTTCTGTTAAAGATATCTTGGAAACTACGTGAGATAGAGCGATTTTGCTCGAGACTTGTCCTGTGGAGAATTTTAAGAGTTACAAAAAAGGTCTCCACATAATTTTTCCTATCTCGCTTAGTTTCCAAAATATTCGTAAAAAAAGAGAAATGAAAAAAATAGACTCATAATTATTAAGAAAAAATATTATTCTTACCAAAATGTTTGTAGTGATTACTATGAGCCTGAAGTAGTATCTTGATCCTGTCTAACGGTGCAACGGCAGTCTTTGAACACATTCCAGCAACACCTATTCAAAAAGTCATTCAAATTCATGAACTCACTTTCCCGCTCTAGAAAACGCGCCTAATACAAAAATTCAAAATTTTCGCCTGAAACATTAAATTAATACAAAAGATTACTTACCACCTGCCAGAAGATTTTTAAGCACTAATTCGAATTTATTCTGTTCTTTAACTTGCAGCTCCATGTTTACTCTTCTTTACAGTTGACAGAAGATTGTGTTTCGTGCGAGTGAAATTTTCGTGAAGAAAGAATTCCTTTGCTTCGTCCGTGGTTTTAGAAAGCGGAATGAAAACTGAATGAGCCCGTCACATTGGCTGCGGAAGAAGGTGACTACATAGAAGTGATACAGCGAAGCGGCAAGAGGGGGGGGGGACAATAGGGGTCAGTGGGTCAAGGGGTAATTGCAGAGTTCTGTGTGATCGAACTGTCAAATGTAGAGGTACATAACCCTTTTTTCCCTTTAATCCTGGGATTTGAAAGGAAAATGATACTCACTTTAATTATTGTATTTCTAAGATAAGATGATTCAAATGATTATTATGAAAAATATGCATTTTTTTTGTAGAGTTCTGGGAGAAACTGTTGCGGAACTTGCGGAAGTCGTTCTGCTCTTATTTTATCTCTTTTTGGCGAACTCGAAGAGATTTGAGAGGGGGCGCTCATTAATTGAGATATCAGAAAAATTCGATATCAAAGTCAGAAGTTCGATGAGTAGAATATTGCAAGGACTAAAAATTGGGAAATTATAGTGTTTTTTTCAGGATTTTTCTTGGAGCTGCAGGATTGACCTTTTTCATGGAATTGAGAAGGGGAGGGGGATTAATAGATGCTTAAAATGTGAGAAATTTAATTTTTTTTGGGAGATTTCTTCTTCTGTGGCGAAATTTGATGGAAGATTCTTATTCATGCGAAAATGAGTGATAATGCAGACAAGACTCTTTCGCGTCTTTCAATTAGAAGCTGGTGGCACCATCTGACGCACGTGAGAACAAGAAAAGGAAGGATTTTGGGTAGAGAGGGTACAGCGGATAAATTAGATTTGTGAGGGAATTTTAATTCTTGAAGTACACATCCCTGAACAGAACTTCGGAGCACACACGGGGTCAAATTGACCCCAATCCATTTTCTGAGCGCTACATCTCAAAAACTAAGCATTTTTTTCAGAATTCATGTTATGAGGTTTTTTGTATAGGAAACAATGTACTTCCGAATACGATCATCATTGGTTTGATTTAACTATTTTTTGATGGTGAAAAAATTAATCGAAATCGGACCTCTTTTCTAAAGTCGGCTAATTTGAATAAAAAAGTTTATAAACGTCGGAGCCGAGTATTTCAAATATTTTTATTAATTTCATTATATTTTAGGGCAAAAATCCCGTTTTGTCAAAAGAAATTTCAGGAGTTTGGAGGGTAAACACAAAAGGACGGGAAAAGTTTGATTATTTTAACAGGGATGAAACAAATGGTGTTGAATTACCCGTTCTTGAGCTTTCGAATGTTGTTGGTCGTGTACCCATATCGATATGTCCATTTAATCGATCTTTCATTGGTCAATGGTCGATATGAATCCTGAAATCCTTGAAGGCATATCAATCAGAAGAAATCCTCCAAGTCATCAAGTTCAGGTATGAAGCTGATGCTCATTGCTGAGCATAGAAATATTCATGAATTAAAAAAGTAAATGATAAAATTCACGGGTTCTCTTATCTCTACGTATCCAGAGTATTTGATATAAGAATTAACTCTATATTCACAGTGCTCTTTCAGGAAAAAAAGGTGGAAAAATTCCAAATAACATAAGGCAAATACGAGAAAGAGATAAATGAATAGAAAGATAGAAGTGGAGGATAGTTTAAATATCGCAAAAGGTGAAATCGTCACCTAAAAATGTTCCTTCAGTTCATACAGCAGTGTCGGAAAGAGAGAATTCAAAAAAAAAAAATATATCAATACAATGCATCTATCATGGCTCTACTTGCAATTGTTTCTCTGTGAAGTTTTTCATGGTAAGTATGAGAAAAAAATAATAATTGAACTCGTTCAATTGTCTCAGTGGAATTGCACTGGCTGAATATACACTCATCACGTTCAGCAGGAAATGCAATAGATCGTGGCGAAGAAGCGGCAGAAGGACAATTTCCATATTTGGCGCATATAGCAATTAATGAAAAGCTGGAAAGCTCATGGTGTGGTGGTGCTATACTAGATGCAACTCACATCCTCACTGCTGCTCATTGTGTTACACATGGTCTTGTACCAATAAATCATACGCTTGTAAAAGTGATGGTTGGTCTGACGAAGATTTATCGATTGAGGAGCAAAGAATTCTCGATAACAAAAATAACTGTGCATCCGGAATACAGATTACCCAAATGTCCTGCATTTATTGACGAGCTATTAGCAAAAAATTATTCTTGGTCTGAAGTAACTGAATATTTGAAGGCGAAGAATGACATTGCAGTGCTCACGGTAATTACCGTCATTTACTTGACATGTTAGGTATTTATTTGCTTTCTCACTCAATTCATTTTAAATGACGTAAATTGAATGCTAAGACTGAGTTTTTCAGTCCCATGGTGAAGTATGGAATGACTTCACGGGTTGTAAGCTAATACCATCTCTGAATCAAATGTGAAAGCTCCACTTGCAATCAGTCAGCATTAAAATCATGCATGAAACGTACTGCGAATAAGCTACTAACTGTCATGCAGAGATGGCTCTTCCTCGAATAGAGTTTTATTTCTTGAATATGAGGCAGTCCTATTATTTTTCGCTGTGATAAGAACCTTGACTATGACAATTATAGATGGAGGAACCTCTGCCTATGAGCCCGAACGTCCAGAAAATTGATCACCTCCATCAGGATTTATTGCCTTACGGTGAAAAGTGCGAGTTCGCTGGTTGGGGTCTAGATTATCAGCCTGGTGAACTCATTCTGGAGCTTGACTTAATATGGGTTCAACTCAAAGTACTGGAAGATTCAGAATGTGCGGCCTTATTGTTACCGTCAAGTCCTGATGATTTTTGTGCCCGCGATGTGGATACCAATGCAATTACTCTTTTGGTATGGAATCTACTAGAGCTGAAGCTCCCTTTATTCCGACTACTCATCTTTTCTATCTTCGACACTGTTGATACTGCTTCTGCTGATTCTCTCCACTGGGACTGAACAGGGAAAGCTTTCTTGTGCACTAATATTAATAACGATCATTTCGAAAGAAAATTATTTAATTCTGCTTTATATTTTCAGGGAGACAGTGGAAGTCCATTGGTCTGTCATGGTTTTTTAGTTGGTCTACTTTCCACGGGTACCGCAGAATTCGGGTATCCAGATATTTTCGTTAAAGTTAGCCATTATGAGGATTTTATTGAAGGCACTTTGAAAAACTAATTGTTTATTCCAAATTCTTTGCTTTTTGGTTCCATCGGAATATGACGGAGAATGGTCTATAACGTCCAGAAAACATGTTTCCCAGAAATGTGTGTATGTGTGTGTCGGTATGTGCGTGCGTGTGTGTGTCAATTGTATTGGCAGAAGATTGAATTTTCAATAGTAGCGGGATTTGATAGTAGTTAAACCAAAAAGGATTAATGCTATTAATCATGCAAATATTCTAGCGTTGATGCATTCGAAGTGTCTTTCTACGACTCCAAAATCATGCACTTTTGTTACGCCAAACACTCAGCTATGTCTGTACTCTATTTTCGTGATGGGAATAATGTTGCGTTAAAAAAATTCAAATCGAAAATTTTCACAATTGTTAAGCTTCCATTCGGAAGCAAAAAAAAAAGAATATTGTAGTTGAGAGATGGAAATGCCTGTAATATCTTTCTTATTGCTGCAGTAAAAATTCAAATATTTGGATGAATATTCAGCCTGCATTGAAAGCTTGGTGAACCAACTGGAACATCAACATGCTCAATATACCTATGAACTTGCTTTGAGAGCTGAGACTTATGCGGGAGCAGATGAAAGACAGTCTCAATAAATATTCGTCAATTGCAGTACAGAGTTCGCAATTGTTGAGATCCAAAGTAATTTTTATAATAATTTTTGTTGTCGAATATTATTATTAATATTATAATTATATAAAGAATTGTATGTGCGATAACTTATAGATTATATCAATAGTATATCGAGGAAAACCAAGATCAAAAATCATATGAAGTGTTGTAGAAATACGAGTTAGTTAATAAAATTGGAAATTCCAAAAGTCTATTGATTCATTCTGTTAATTCCACTTCTTCCAAGTTATCCACAAGCACATTCATAGAATCCCTGCGTGTCGTCTGGAATTTTTTTTCAACAATCTACGGATCATATGTTTCATAGTTTCCCAGTATAATTCTAAGAATAAAACGATGGGAGCAAGAGATAAACCTGCTACCAATAATTGAAAAGCAAAGGCCAATTTAATGAGTCTGACAGGTCGATATTTTAGAGAAGACCATTCAGCTTCCATGCTCTGACGTTTGGCCTTTGTGCTACTATTGTTTCTCATGTTCAAAAATTCCAATAATCCAGATTCTACAAGTCTCATCAGCATACTATGAAAGCGATCGTGTAACGGCCAGTTTTTACGACACTTGAAATTAGCCACTGATGAAAATAATGGTTCTTTAGCAATGGCTACAGATAATGAGAGGTAGTTTGCCTCATGCGTTGCTTTATTCATGAGGCATAACTTTTTAGTACCATTCAACACTATTTCTATACACTTATTGAGAGTTGAGGCTTCTTCGAATCTACATTTTGGACAGCGTGCCTTTGCGAGCGGTATATCCTTTGCAAGCATATACATTTGATATCCTAGTGTTATCAATTCATGGATTGATTTAGGAGCACTGCTTCTTTCCCTTGTGGTGAGAAATGAAGCGATTTTCCCTTGAAAAACTCCATTACTAATAACCATGAAGATGAGCATAGTCGTGAAATAAATCCTAAATGATTGATACCTGTTATCAGTTTGAATTGATGTGTATGTCAATAATCTGGTTATATCCAATAGTGCTAAGCCGAAACTCCACGTGTTTATCATGAGGATTAAGAATAAAACCGCCAGAGCCAAAGCAGCTGCAATCAGGACAGGCGTGCTCCATAATTGGCGAATCTTTTTCAAAGTCGATACTTCTGCTGGTAATTTCACTACTGCAATTATTAGAGCTTGATCATGAGGAAATGAATATGGGTAGTCCGGGAGCGAATCGAGAGTATATGGGTGTGTCACGATGTCTACAGTGCCTTTGAGGAGACGCTCTAGCATGGCAAAATTTTCTATTTCAACTTCTGAATAGCCACTCGCATTCAAAGCTCGAATTATGAATCTTAGGGCTATGAAATGTTTGGTGAAGTATTTAGCAGACTCTTCGATATAATTCATTCCAGGCACCCACATCAACCCTGCAAATCGCTGGTCTACAGCAACAATATTATATCCATTCAAAATTTTTGTTTTATCGTAAGTCAAATGTGTACAGGAAGTATCTGAAAGTAGACAGATCATTATAAAATGGATTGATCCTTCCACATATGTGGATAAGATTGAGGTACCTTATTTTTCAATGAAATATCTGAATATTTTATCAAAATTCATAACGCTCTGCAGACGAATTTCAAAATGATGAACTACTCACTTGCATCGAACTTTTGACGGAAGACATCCATATAATCGAATTCTTTGATTCTTTCCCAAGGATACGGAGCATAATCTGTGATTGGATTCAATGTGTATATTTCTGATGTGTTATCAATGGATTTAGAACAAATGTATATCGAATTAAGAATCTCCATTCTCCACATCTCTCTCAGAATGCTTCTCCAATTCTCACATGAAGCTGTGTTCTTGCCGACTATGAAGAATGGAATCATGTTATTCCACAAATTCGTTGCCCTCAACAGTTCTAGATCTAGTAATAATTTCTCTGGTGGTTCTTTCATCATTACTATACTACTCATTTTGAATTTTAACGATCCTTGTACTTTGTAGTACTCAGAATACAGAAATTCATTGATCCGAATAATCGATATTCCGTCGATAAATTTATTGAATTCGCCAAATATATAAACTGGATTGGGAAAGCTATTATTTCCATAGCATGACTCTAGAATCTCTTTCTGTAATACGAAATCCAAATTAAGAATGTTTGAATTCAAACATGATTTATGACAGTAATGATCAGGGACCGAGAACCTTACGATGAACGAAAAAAAAACGCGTCATTTTCGTTTTCGTTCCCAAGAACGAAATAAGATGGGAACGAAATTGCGAATGAAATTCGGAATAACGTTATTCAAGAGAACGGAACCGAAAACGAGAATAGACGAAAAACCAAATTAATTTCGTTCTCGGGAACGAAATTCATTTTCATTCTGCGGCTATTTTTATTCGAAATTTGCGCAGTGGAACAGAAAATTTCGTTCCCATTTCCGTTCTCCCGAATAACGTTATTATGAATTCTGGTCTCAGTTTCGTTCTTCCGAATAACTTTATTCCGAATTTCGTTCTCAATATCGTTCATGTGAATTACGTTCCTATTTTGTTTCGTTCTTCGATCGAAGAATGAAAACGAAAATGGAATACGTTCTCAGTCCCTGGTAATGATAATTGTTTAATTGAACAATTGTCATTACTGATAAAGATTGAATGATATTTAATGACAAACCAGTATTCCCTCACTAACAGCAGAATCCCTCGTTTCCCATCTGGGAGATCCGTCTATTCTAGCGATTATGGCGAGAAATGGTAGCCACTTGATTGAAGCCATTCCTGTCATACTCTGGGGAATCCCCTTGTGCTGGAAGTCTATACAGTACGAAGTATCCCCATAACACTGACACCATTTGCACTTTCATAAAACTTAATGCGTCAAATTTATTGATTACCAAGTGGTGTCATGTCTTTCAAAAAATGAATTACAAACAATCTCATTTGTTGCTCACTAAAATAATATATGACAAATTCATTATATTATTTCTATCGTACGACCTACCGGCTGCTTACCATTTGTTTAATGCCCTGTGAGAGGTTTGAATAGACTATGAATGCCGGTTCTAACTTATTACTCATCAATGACCTTCAAAATGAGTCACCTACAGTAGAGGTCATCCGTGAGTGAGGACCAGTCGGAGGGCGGGAGAAGGTAAGAGAGAGATGGACTATTCTAGGGTGTTCTACCACAAGGGCATAGGGGTCAGTCATTCCAAGAAGGAGGCGTGAAACATGTCGTAGGGTGAGATCGTGAGCGAAACATTCTAGAATGTTTTAAAAATTTCTTTTAGACTGTTTAGAAAACTTTTTTTTCCATCAAATGCAAATTGTTTTCAATCTTATCATTGGGATGCTGTTGATGAGCACAAAGAAAACATGATAATTCGTAGGGAGCAAATCAATATAACTGCCAACATGTAGCCTATGAATCTGAGCGTAATCCATTGAGTTTCCAAAATATTCATGAAAAGCGAATTTTCGAGAATTACCGATACCGGGAAAACTACTGGCCAAATTCCAATTCAATAGGGTTCAAAATGAAGGGTTCAGTGACTGGAATATACTGATGAAATTCCAAACTCTGGCATGTGAGAAGTCTCTTGGAAGTTATCGAGACATATCTGGCCATACAAGGACACACATACACATTTTTTTTCTCTTATAATAATTTATTCATTTGAAAACATCTAGAATATTGTTCGATGTGGATTAGTTTCAGTGTCATTAATTTTAGGAGGAATTGCGACTGCTACTGTGATTGGTCGTTACGTTCATGCGGGCCACGCTCTTATCACTCATTCTTCTGTTGAGATTCTAAAAATTGGGGAAGGGAAATGATTAGTTACAGGTCTTAAAAGTCATAAAATATTCTAGCAACCGAGTGAAAATCACGCATAAGGCTCGTGATTATTTTTATGAATAGAAATATTCATGAAGCAAAGAAATGAATGATGAAATTTCCGGGTTTTTTCATCTCTACGTATTCGGAATAATTGAAATAAGAATTAACGTTATTATTGCTAGGGCTTTTCTATAAAAAAAGTGGGAAAAATTTCAAATCAAATAAGGCAAATACGAGGGAAAAATGAGAGTGGAGGATAGTTTAAATATCGTGAAAGGGTAGATCGTCATTTATATGTGTTCCTCAAGCTCGGGATACTTGTTCTCGTTCCCAAAGAAACTGGCCATGCCTCAACTGGCCAAGCCGCGTATGTTCACGGTGAGATTGTCCCATGGAAACAGTCGTCAGTAATTCATGTACATTGATGTCCCCGCATACAAAATTTGGACAATAGATGGCCCGATATGTCTTGTGAACATTCACAAACAACGAATGAAGTTTGCTCCATGATGGCAATATAATGTCCTCATTGTGTACATATTTGTCAGCAATATTATTGAATGTTGATGACGGTCTGTGAACATTCATGTGGTCATCCATTCGAACGCGAAGGCTTTTCTCCCAGCGGAATAATATTATCAAGTTTAACCTCAATAAAGAATGACATCTACATTGTAATGATCCCGCCGTGACATCCGCGGCATCCAAAAAGAACGCGGGGACATCCAAACATCGAAAAGTTAGATATTCAACGAGAAATTGTGTAAGATCATTGGAACATTCAATATCTAACGTCTCCTTATGTTCTGATGTGACATTTCCATCGTCAACGATACCTTTCGTCATCCGACTTTGTAGACAATAGGTCCGTAATTAGCATTTTGTGGACATTCATTATCCCCAACCTGAAGAGTACCGTCGGTAAATCATAATACATTGAATGTGCTTTATCGATTAACTACTTACCATCGGAAACTTATCTGTCTTATCGACGATAAGCGTCAGAATGATAAGGCAGAATTCCGCCAAATGAGGTACGGAGGCTGAGGATAGTTGTTGATGATATTTTTCGAGAATGAGTGAATTCTTAGAGAAGCGAGGAAATTTCAGATGCACGCAGGAAGAAGTTCAATAAAATTTGAGAAAGAGCTGAAAATTTTGCGGGAACAATCTGGAAATTCTAGAATGGTAAATGCCGAATTACGTGAAAATTCTGAAGAATTATTGAAATTGGAAAATGAGTTTGATAAGTATTGGAAATTTATTATTGACAATTCTGAGTGGTCAATTTTGAATTTTGGAGCCGAAGTCCTATGATTCACTTTCCTTGGACCCTATTCTACAGATCCCCTCGAAAAAATGGACATTTCACATTGATTTTAACATAGAAATGACTCGGGAAGTGCAAAACATATGGGGCACCCCCAGTTTTCCGGGAATTAATTCATTATTCAAGTACAGGAAGCAGTCTGAGTTGTCACTTTTGATTTCTTGAGCCAAAGTCCCATGATTCACCTTCTTTGGACCCAAATCTGTAGATCCCCTCGAAAAAATAGACAGTTCACATCGATTTTAAAATAGAAATGGCCTGGAAAGTGCAAAACATATGAGGCATTCCCAGTTTTCCGGGAATTAATTCATTATTCAAGTACAGGAAGCAGTCTGAGTTGTCACTTTTGATTTTTTGAGCCAAAGTCCCATGATTCACCTTCTTTGGACCCTAATCTGTAGATCCCCTCGAAAAAATAGATAGTTTACATCGATTTCAAAATAGAAATGGCCTGGGAAGTGCAAAACATATGAGGCATTCCCAGTTTTCCGAGAATTAATTCATTATTGAAGTACAGGAAGCAGTCTGAGTTGTCACTTTTAATTTTTTGAGCCAAAGTCCCATGATTGACCTTCTTTGGCGTCTAATCTGTAGATCCCCTCGGAAAAATAGACAGTTTATATAGATTTTAAAAACGTTACGGCTTGGGAAGTTCGAAACATATGGGGTACTCCCCATTTTCCTGGTAATAAATTCAATATCCAAGTACCGGGAGCAGTCTGAGTTGTCACTTTTGATTTTTTGAGCCAAAGTCGTATGATTCACCTTCCTTGGACTCCAATCTACAGATCGCCTCGAAAAAATAGACAGTTTACATCGATTTTAAAAAAGTTATGGCTTGGGAAGTGCGAAACATATGGGGTACTCCCCATTTTCCCGGTAATAAATTCGATATCCAAGTACAGGGAGCAGTCTGAGTTGTCACTTTTGATTTTTTGAGCCAAAGTCGTATGATTCACCTTCCTTGGACTCTAATCTACAGATCCCCCCGAAAAAATAGACAGTTTATATCGATTTTAAAAAAGTTACGGCTCGGGAAGTGCGAAACATATGGGGCACTCCCAATTTTCGCGGTAAAAAATTCAATATCCAAGTACAGGGAGCAGTCTGAGTTGTCACTTTTGATTTTTTGAGCCAAAGTCGTATAATTCACCTTCCTTGGACTCTAATCTACAGATCCCCCTGAAAAAATAGACAGTTTATATCGATTTTAAAAAAGTTACGGCTTGGGAAGTGCGAAACATATGGGGCACTCCCTATTTTCCCGGTAAAAAATTCAATATCCAAGTACAGGGAGCAGTCTGAGTTGTCACTTTTGATTTTTTGAGCCAAAGTCGTATAATTCACCTTCCTTGGACTCTAATCTACAGATCCCCCCGAAAAAATAGACAGTTTATATCGATTCTGAAAAAGTTACGGCTTGGGAGGTGCGAAACATATGGGAAACTCCCTGTTTTCGCGGTGAAAAATTCAATATCCAAGTACAGGGAGCAGTCTGAGTTGTCACTATTGATTTTTTGAGCCAAAGTCGTATAATTCACCTTCCTTGGACTCTAATCTACAGATCCCCCTGAAAAAATAGACAGTTTATATCGATTTTGAAAAAGTTACGGCTTGGAAAGTGCGAAACATATGGGAAACTCCCAATTTTTGAGGTAAAAAATTCAATATCCAAGTACAGGGAGCAGTCTGAGTTGTCACTTTTGATTTTTTGAGCCAAAGTCGTATAATTCACCTTCCTTGGACTCTAATCTACAGATCCCCCTGAAAAAATAGACAGTTTATATCGATTTTGAAAAAGTTACGGCTTGGAAAGTGCGAAACAAATGGGAAACTCCCTGTTTTCGCGGTGAAAAATCCAATATCCAAGTACAGGGAGCAGTCTGAGTTGTCACTATTGATTTTTTGAGCCAAAGTCGTATAATTCACCTTCCTTGGACTCTAATCTACAGATCCCCCCCAAAAAATAGACAGTTTATATCGATTTTGAAAAAGTTACGGCTTGGGAAGTGCGAAACATATGGGAAACTCCCAATTTTCGCGGTAAAAAATTCAATATCCAAGTACAGGGAGCAGTCTGAGTTGTCACTATTGATTTTTTGAGCCAAAGTCGTATAATTCACCTTCCTTGGACTCTAATCTACAGATCCCCCCGAAAAAATAGACAGTTTATATCGATTTTGAAGAAGTTACGGCTTGGGAGGTGCGAAACATATGGGAAACTCCCTGTTTTCGCGGTGAAAAATTCAATATCCAAGTACAGGGAGCAGTCTGAGTTGTCACTATTGATTTTTTGAGCCAAAGTCGTATAATTCACCTTCCTTGGACTCTAATCTACAGATCCCCCCGAAAAAATAGACAGTTTATATCGATTTTGAAAAAGTTACGGCTTGGGAGGTGCGAAACATATGGGAAACTCCCTGTTTTCGCGGTGAAAAATTCAATATCCAAGTACAGGGAGCAGTCTGAGTTGTCACTATTGATTTTTTGAGCCAAAGTCGTATAATTCACCTTCCTTGGACTCTAATCTACAGATCCCCCCGAAAAAATAGACAGTTTATATCGATTTTGAAAAAGTTACGGCTTGGGAGGTGCGAAACATATGGGAAACTCCCTGTTTTCGCGGTGAAAAATTCAATATCCAAGTACAGGGAGCAGTCTGAGTTGTCACTTTTGATTTTTTGAGCCAAAGTCGTATAATTCACCTTCCTTGGACTCTAATCTACAGATCCCCCCCAAAAAATAGACAGTTTATATCGATTTTGAAAAAGTTACGGCTTGGAAAGTGCGAAACATATGGGAAACTCCCAATTTTTGAGGTAAAAAATTCAATATCCAAGTACAGGGAGCAGTCTGAGTTGTCACTTTTGATTTTTTGAGCCAAAGTCGTATGATTCACCTTCCTTGGACTCTAATCTACAGATCCCCTGAAAAAAATAGACAGTTTATATCGATTTTAAAAAAGTTATGGCTCGGGAAGTGCGAAACATATGGGGTACTCCCCATTTTCCCGGTAATAAATTGAATATCCATGTACAGGGAGCAGTCTGAGTTGTCACTTTTGATTTCTTGAGCCAAAGTCCCATGATTCACCTTCTTTGGACCCTAATCTATAGATCCCCTCGAAAAAATAGACAGTTTACATCGATTTTAGAATAGAAATGGCCTGGGAAGTGGGAAACATATGGGGCACCCCCAGTTTCCCGGGAATTAATTTATTATTCAAGTACAGGAAGCAGTCTGAGTTGTCACTTTTGATTGTTGGAGCCAAATTCCCATGATTCACCTTCTCTGGACCCTATTTTACAGATCCCCTCGAAAAAATGGACATTTAACATCGATTTCGAAATAGAAATGACTCGGGAAATGCAAAACCAATGTGGCACCCCCGGTTTTCCCGGGAATTAATCCAATAATGAAGTACAGGGAGCAGTCTGAGTTGTCACTTCCGATTGTTAGAGCCTATGTCCTATGAATCATCGGACTTTGAAAGTCAATCATAGGACATTCACTCTGAAAATCGAAAATGACAATTGAGACTGCTCCTTGTACTTGATTATTGAGTTAATTACCGGGAAAACTGGGGGTGCCTCATATGTTTTACACTTCTCAAGCCATTTCTATTTTAAAATTCATGTGAAATTTCTATTTTCTCGAAGGGATCAGTAGAATAGGATCCAAGGAAGGTGAATCATACGACTTTGGGTCTAAAAATGAAAAGTAACCACTCAGAATTGTCAATAATTATCAAATTTATTTTCCAATTTCAATAATTCTGCAGAATTTTCACGTAATTCGGCATTTTCCATTCTCAAATTTTTAGATTTTGAAATCTCTCCTGCGTGAACTTGAAATTTCCTCGCATTTCTAATAATTCACTCATTTTCGGAAAATATCATCAACAACTATCCTCAGCCTCCATATCCCATCTGGCGGAACTCTGTCCTAGTAATTCTGACCCTATCGTCGATAAGACAGGTGAGTTTCCGATGGTAAGTAGATAATCGATAAAGCAGATTCGAAGTATTATGTTCTATCCACGGTACCCTCCAGTTCGTGGACAATGAATGTCCACAAAATGTTAATTGCGGATCTATTGTCCACAAAGTCGGATGACGAAAGGTATCGTTGACGATGGAAATGTCCCATCAGAACATAAGAAGACATTAGATATTGAATGTTCCAATGATCGTACACAATTTCTCGTTGAATATCTAACTTTTCTATGTTTGGATGTCCCCGCGTTCTATTTGGATGCCGCGAATGTCACGGCGGGACAATTACAATGTAGATGTCATTTTTCATTGAGGTTAAACTTGATAATATTGTTCCGCTGGGAGAAAAGCCTTCGCGTTCAAATGGATGACCACATGAATGTTCACAGACCGTCATCAACATTCAATAATATTGCTGATAAATATGTACACAATGAGGACATTATATTGCCATCATGGAGCAAACTTCATTCGTTGTTTGTGAATGTTCACAAGACATATCGGGCCATCTATTGTCCAAATTTTGTATGCGGGGACATCAATGTACATGAATTACTAACGACTGTTTCCATGGGACAATCTCACCGTGAACATACGCGGTCTGGCCAGTTGAGGCATGGCCAGTTTCTTCGGGAACGAGAACAAGTATCCCCTCAAGCTCATATAGAAATTGAACCTTTTCCGATTCATGTGAACAGTTTTTTTTGGCGGCAGACGGTATTAGTCTGATGACATTAACACCAGTAGAGTCAATCCATTGGAATTTGAAATTTGCCTTGCCAACAGTGAATACTCCTATTGAACAACCATCATTGCTGCACGAAAATTAGGCTGAGTTTTTCATTCGATGGTTAACTTAACTCAGGGTTAACTTACCCCAGGAATAGTTTTTTTCGCGGATTTTGACGACCTGCGCCACCTTCGCAGATAAGATCTCAATTGTTTTGTAGTAATCATAGTTGTATTCTTCTTCTGTTTCCAAGATTGATGTGTATTTTCACCCCCGACCAGCAGGCAGCGCAGGCAGTGAAAATCCGCAAAAAAAAACTATTCCTGGGGTAAGTTAACCCTAGGTTAAGTTAACCATCGAATGAATAACTCAGCCTTAGGCCTTCACCAGCAAAGATGGCACTAACAGTATAATTCCAGGAATGAAGGTATCGCGATGTGAATTACTCACGGATTTTTTAGTATTTCTGCATTTCAAAAAAATGCCTGAACACGCAAATTAGTCGCACAAAATTGATTGAAACAAAGCGGAATTAATAATTATGCAGAAAAAAAATAATGTTTCTGACTTTTTAAATAATTTCGAACACAATAAGAATCGATTATATTATTATTAATTATCTTTGATTATTCCGGAAACTAAGCGAGATACGAAAATTTTTGTGGAGACCGTTTTTGAAGGAAATTTCAAGAACCTATAAAAAAGTTCCTATAAAAATTTCTCTATCTCCTATAGATTTCGACATAATCCCCAAAAACTTCCAAATTATTCTCATCATTCATAAAAATTAAAAAAAAAAAAAAAACATTTCTCATTTATTTAAATAATTTCAATAGCAACAATATTCAAGCAATAATTTATCTATATATTACCTCCGAGAAAATAGGGAAAAGTTCTATTTATATTCCCACGTTTCTTTCCCCCTGAAAAAAACACATCTGTAAATAATTTTTTTTTCGAAATAAATAGAAATGATAAAAAAAAAGAAGAAAAATAAATGAGTGGAGGGCGTTAAACATATTCGTAAAAGGGGAGTGATGAGTCAGCCTCTCTCAGTGTGTGTGCCCTCTCTTCACTGAACACGCTTTCTGCCAACTTGGCCTCATAATCAGAGACGAATACAGAAAAAAAAAAAAAAACGTGGAAGAGCAGAGAGAGAGACTGAGGAGAAAGAGCGAGAGAGAAAGAGAAGAAACGCATCCACAACGTCACCGGTTTTCTATCGTCATTGTACACCTCATGGCCATCTCAAAGCAACTGCATTCTGAATTCCATGACTTTCATGACTCACAATATTAAAAAAAATCAGTAATAGCCTCATTAAATATTAATTATGATTAAATTATTTACCCCTGAACATTAAAACAATTGGGAATTCCTTAAAAATAATTTTCATAAATAATTGATTATTTTATTTTTATCCAATACTCCTTCAAAAAAAAAAAAAATGCTCCGATTAAAAAAAAAATTGATTTCCCATAGACTGAGAAATGAAATAAAGAAATTTCAAAATATACAGTATCCACCCACTTATACTCCAGCTCACCCCCCCCCCTTCATCCGTTGCCCTAGTCCCTTCCCCTCTCGCCCCTCAAAAATCCCCCAGAAAATCCCTAGAAATACAAAATTCCCCAAAAAACCTTGATTAATCCCCGAAAAATTGAATATATCCCACGAAAATTGCTGTAAAAAGCCTTTGAAAAATTCGGATAATGTTGGCAACACTGCAGCGATAAGTCTATCGTCACGGAGGGGTGGGGGCTGTAGTTGCTGGTTAACGGTAGGGGACAAACCGGTGAGTGACAGAGACGACCAAACATGGCGTCGCAAATGCTACCAATTTATTTGCCAGTGCAAGAGAGAGGGGGAATCTAGTTACAAGAGTGGGAGACGTGGCGGCGTGTCGGTTGGTCAGTCGACTAGTCAGACGAGAGTGGAGTTTTCATCCAGTTTAGTCTCGAGAGACGTGAGTTGAGTCAGTCGGTGACGGACGTGTGGCCACACAGTGTCTCTAGTGCCGTTTTTTTTTTGGATTGAAGAATAAAAAGAAGAACAAAAAAAAAGCAGCCGAAAGAAAGAAGAGGAGTTTTGAGGAAAAAAAAAAACGAAATAACGCACATAGTAGATTAGACAAGAGTTATTTTACGAGGATTTAAATACGAATTAATTTGTACATTAACGTTCAATCGAGAAAGCAAATCAACGGTTTTTCTAGTTAATTCTCTTCTCTCATTTGAGGAGATAATTTTTTTTTTCCACCCCCCTCCCCTCTCTCTCTCTCCATCTTGGAAGTTATATCTTGTGGTGAAGAAGTTTTTCAATACTTCTTTGTTTGATTAAAAAATTTTTTAAATAAATTATAAATAATAAAAATCAGCAACAATGAGCTGGCAGGATTACGTTGACAAGCAGCTGCTCGCATCGAGATGCGTTACGAAGGCAGCTATTGCCGGCCACGATGGTAATCTCTGGGCAAAATCTGAAGGCTTTGAAGTGAGTAAATTCAATTAAATAATATTAAACTTTGCTAGAGAGCACCACTTGAATTGGTCGACGGTATTACCGGTTCTATCTGAGACCTTAAGACGCTTTTAAATGTTTTTTTTCTTTTAAAAAAAGTGATAAAAAAAAGGGGAGGACGACGTGAACACTCCCTATCCCTCCCCCACCCCTTCGACATTGAAAAATCCACTTCCCCTTTTTTCCTACTTAAAATCTGCCATTTTTCTACCAGACTCTTCGGTTCCTGGGGATAATAATTTCTCCTGCTCTCAAAATTCATAGGAAAAATCTGAAAAAATTCACGAATTGTTACAGAAGACTTCTGAAGATCACTGAATTTTTTCAAATTTTTTGAAACAATTTTACGAAAGTCTACGATCGATTATACAGTTTGATTCCTGGGATTTTTTCGAGGGAACGCTTACGAAGAGAGGATTTTTCCAGTGTCTCGAGCCACAGCTGCGCACGCCATGGGATTCTCTTTCTCTCTCACGGCCTCTCCACACGACTCGTCAAGGTCCCCGTGCCGGCAACTCACCCATGTTCTAACCCCGAAAGCCGATTTTATTCATCAAAATCCCTTCTAATGAATTCGCTGTTGCGAAATTGTGTAAAAAAATTCTTGAATTCCTCTTGAAATTTGGCGTCTGCATTTCTCCTGCCACGTAGCTGCAAGCCCTCTCCCTCTCTTTCTCCCCCCACCACTTTCGTGAATCTCTGGAGGCCCTAGACACCCCAAAAATAATATTTCCATCCTCGAAAAACCCGATTATCTCCAGGAAAAAATGGGAAAATTTTAAATAAATTTTGGGATTTCTTTTCTCTCTGCGAGGGCGTGCGCGCATCGATCGTATTTCTCTCTCTCTCTCTCCCTCTCTCTTTCTCTTTCCTTTTTAACCGGCTTTGGAGCTCTCGAGAGACTGCTCCACGACTCCTAGAGAGAAACCAGATTTTTTTTGTCCCCATCTTCTCAATGATTCTCTCTCATCTTTTGCTTTTTACCTCTTTCCTCTCGCTCTCTCTCTCTTTTCATGCCTCCTTGTGTGTATTTGTCTTGGCCAAAACTCAAGAGGGATGATGTTTTTTGTGGCTATGACAAAATTTCACTTTTCTGGGGACTTTTCCCCGTGGTTCAGAGCAAGAGGCTATGACACAAAGAGGGTGTGGCAAGAGAGTGCCGGCACACACAACACCGAATTTCGCCAAAAACCGCCGCTCGCGTCGATCGATTCTCCCAACGGTTTTTTTTTTCTTCTCATTTTCTCATTTTTTTTTCTTTTCAAATTCAAAATGGCGAGAGACAGAAAAACCACGTTTTTTTCTTTCTTCATATTATATTATTATTTCATGAATCAATTAAAAATACATAAATTCAACAAAAAACAAGTTTTTTTTTTTGGAAAATGTTCCAATTTTTTAAAAAATAAAATCAATTTACTGAAGATGAAAAAAATTTTCAGCTCCAAATGCTAAGAGAAATTTCTAATTGAAATCTATTAGCAATTTTACACGAATGTAGTACTCTAAATAACTCATTAGTAATAATTTTCAACTAATGAGAAATTTTCCCTCTGTTTTATCTGGATTTATAATTTTCAATCTGGAAAAGAAGAGAGAAAATAGTTTTAAAGATTAAAAAAAAAAAAAAAAAAAAAAAAAATAGGAGGCAGCTGCCACGCGCGTTCGAGAGTTTGCGTGCACACTTTCCGGTTGCCGGAACGCCAAAATGGCGACAGTACCGGCCTATGTATGTGTGTATATATATATATATATGTATATGTATATATATGAAAACGGCATCCTCCAGTAACGTAACTATACAAATGTAAATCCCCCCTCTTTCAACACTTTATTAACTATCATCCAAACGTATCACGTTTCTATTTTGTTTATTGTGTTAATGGAATATTGATTTTATGTCAATTTTCATTAACAATGACAGTATTGAACAATAGAAAATCCTCGTTTCCTCTTTCTAGAAGTGAAATAAACATTTTTTTTCATCAGAAATGAGAGAAAATTTTTGATATTTTTAGAATTTCCTCATTTTACCTTTTAATTTTTTGAATTTAAAGGTGAAAAATGGGATTTTAATAGGAAAAATATGAGGAAATCAATAGATGACAAACGGAAATATCATTCTAGTGACAATGAAACATTGAAAATACTCAAATGTGTTGAGTTATCATTGTTATTAACGCTGTGAATGATTCATCGGTACGTAACAGTGACGTATCGAGTGTCTGCAGTGCCCAGTGACTCACAAATGAAAATGTATTGGATTTGCGTTTGTATTTAATGGAGGGGGTGGGAGGGGAGGGGGGCTAGTAGAATCGAGATGGGCTGAACCTGTCCCTTATTCCTCGAATATTCGTAATTACCCGGAAATCTTCGATTTCATTCAATTTATTGAGAAATAAAAAAAAAACTTAATTTATTAATTTAATTCATTAAAATCAGATTAAATTGGAGGATTTTTTATTTATTTTTGATTTATGGATTTTCTCCTCATTAATCTTGCTCTGTAATTATTAACATCATTTTCTGATATTCATTATTTTTATTATTATTAATTATTATTTTTTATTTTTACTTGTTATTATGGATTAAACGGTTCGTTCGGTAATCAGTGAAATAAAAATGGAAAGTAAAGAGATTCTGAATTGTTTAAGGAGGATGGTTTAAATTGAATAACAAGTAGAGCATGATGGGATAGCAAAACGCGCGGAACGAGGTTTTTTTCTTTTTTTAACATCATCGATTCTCTAACTCTTCTTTCACTTTCAATCGTCACTGACCATGAATATGTAACGTATTTTCTTTTTATTTGAATTTAGAGAGAGAGAGAAAAAAAAAGTTCTCTTTTTTTTTATTTGTAATTTATTGCAATAAGACTCCAGGCAAAATTCTTATCAGCTTTTTCAAAGGATATCTTGGGAATTAGAGGAGATAGAGGATTTTTGGTTGAGACCTTTTTTTAAGAGTGAATTGAGATCTAAAAAAAAAGATTTCTACGATTTTCTTCGTATCTCGCTTAGTTTCCGAGATATTCTACTTTTATGAAGTGTTAAAATTATTTGGGAGTGAAAATTCATTAATTTCATAATTTTTAATAATTATTGTGATTTTTTTTCTTTCTTTGCTTCTTTCAATGTGAGTTTTTCTTCTTTTGCGTGACGATGAAAAATACAAAGATAATTTCGACCAATTATCATGCAAATGTGCGTGGATGTTTCCATGAACTCAACACAATTGATTAGATTAATGAAAATTCAAGGAATTCCTATTGTTCTGAGGAGTTTCTTTCATTCGGACATTGGTTCGTTGTCCTAGGGGCATTGTGCCACCTGAAAAGAGGGGGGGAGGGGTGGGTTTGTAGGGGGAGGGAGGGTGGTCTAACTGGAGGAGCGATCGATTACCAACTGCTGAGTGTCAGCATCATCTAGAAGTGCGTCTGAAGCCTCACTCCCATTACTCCTCGATTTTTCATTCAACAATTTACATGATTTCGGGGGATTAAGGTCGTATTACAGGGAACTCGAGTACAGTTAAACCCTCATTTTTTTGATACCGTATCAAATATGATATTTTTTTACATTCCTCTGAATTTTTTCTGAATTTTTGACCGTCTAGTTCATGAGATATGAATTATCAAAGTTACTGAAAATACTGGTGGTCGGGATGAAACGCCCTAAATCGAACAGAAATAACAAAATTACTAAAAAAACCACAGGGTTGACCCATTATTTCAAAACAATTGGCGAAGAGAACAGCATTTTAACTAAATAACAGAAGAAAAAAAATTTAATTCATCGTTTAGTTATTGAGAAATTTTAATTAGAAGGTAGTCGTAACTATTTGCCTCTCTCTCTATCTCATGCATGTGATAGGAGATTGATGAAAGAAAAAAAAATATTCACAAGTTGAAGATATGACTTTTGAATAGTTTAATCACTTTTTCGGGTAAATTAAGGCACGTCTTCTCGAATTATCAGCAATTAATTGGAAACTAATCTACAAATCCTCATTTTTTCTGTTCTATCGATAGTACTCTGAGATAATCTTTTAATCGTTACGTTTTTCCCTATAATAAGCACCTACTTCACGTCCATTTCAAGAGAAAATGCAAGAGAAAATGGAAAAATCCATACAAATAATCGATATACCGCTTTAACTTCGAAATTTTATAGGAAGAAAAGATTTTAAAGTAGAATTAAAAAATAAAATGACTTTTTCATCAGTTTTTGATGGAATATCTCGGAATCTATGGGAGATAAAGGAATTTTCATAGAAGCCTTTTTTCTAGAGAGAAACAAGAGCCACAAAAGGCTGTCCATAAAAATGTCCCTTGCTTTTCCATATATTCCAAAAAAATCTAATAAAAAATCTAAAAGTTTTATACTAATCAATGAAATATTTTCTTTTCTTTTATTCAGGTAAGCAAAGAGGAATTGGCAAAACTCGTACAGGGTTTTGATTCCCAGGAAATATTAACCTCGTCAGGTGTAACTCTAGCTGGCAACAGGTATATCTATCTGTCCGGTACAGACCGTGTGATAAGAGCTAAATTGGGAAAAGTTGGTGTACACTGCATGAAAACGACGCAAGCAGTTGTAGTATCACTATACGAGGATCCAATTCAACCACAGCAGGCGGCTTCGGTCGTTGAAAAATTGGGCGACTACCTCCTCTCTTGCGGCTATTAGGTATGAATCATTGCTAATTATTTTTATCCATAGAAAATAGCAAAAAAAAATGTCATTTTTCCTTAAAAAAAAAAATCATTTTATAATTTTTCTTTCGTTAAATATCGTTACATAGTTTATGTGTCAATTTCCCTTTTGAAATTAAGCTTATTTGTTGTTTTTTTTTTCTCATTGGAGGCCACAGGGAATTTTTGAGGATTGAGTTCAACGGAAATCCGAGATCTTCACTCTCTCTTTCTCCTCGTGGTCTCCAACTTTGAATCACTTTGGCCCTCGCTCCTCACCAGTATTCTATTTTAATCCATCGCACTACCTCCTTCGGTGACGCCTCGTAACAAAGAAATGAAAAAAAAAAAAAAGAAGAAGTAGAAAAAAATGAAAAAATAAAGAAGAAAATACCGCATGCCTCTCGAATGGTATCTCCATTTAACTTATTTGCGCTTTAATGCACATAGTAAACTCCTAAAAACAGCCTCCCTGCATCTCTAAGCCACCCACTCTCATTTTATTTTATTAGAAAATGAATCAAAAAGCATGAAGAATGTTCCAGTCTCACTGTTTTCGCTTATAAAAGAGATCCTCTTAACATTTTCGTCTTTTTTTTCTTAGAATATCGTTTTTTTTTATCTTTTCTTCTTTGAGAGGATTTTCAAAAGGATCTTGGAAACTAATAGAGATAGAGCGATTTTGTCTGAATCCTTTTTTGTAAGTCTTGAAATTTCCTACAAAGAAGGTCTCTTGATAAATTTCTCTAAATCTCATGGTTCTCGAGACATTCAAGACATAATAAGAATGTCACGAAATTTTTTAGTTTCACAATTTTAATTAAAGAGGATTTCTTTAAAAAAAAATACTAATGAATTAAAAAAAATTTGAAAAACACCATGCTGACGCAAGATTCCCTCTGATTTTTCTGTTGCAGTAACCTCTGGGACCCAATTTACAAATACCTAATATTAATTAATAATAAACAGTCGATTATTTTAAAACAAACAAAAATAATGAAATAACAGCGAACGGAAGCAACACAGTCACGAAAAAAAAAGAAAAAAAAACATGAAATAAATTCACAATTTAAATGATATTATGCGTCATGTCCGAATGAAATGAAACATAAATAAATGAAAAAAAAAGCGGAACTGCCGCAAGCCCGCCGCCGATTAGCGACACTTCTAAGTCGATTGCAAATTAAAAGGAGAAACAACTAAAAAATGATTAAAAAATAATTTTTCGTACGAAAGCATGTATGTGTGTGTGAAAGCGAGAGAGGAAGAGAGAAAATGAAATCATCTGTATTTCTATGTCAGCATCAGAATTAGTCACTTCTGTCCCCTTTTTTTCGTTTTTTTTTCTTGAGGAATTATTATTTTTTTAATTTTTTTTTTGGCATCAACATCTTGAATCTCCATTGCTATTTCGAATGGAGGCTCTGAGAATCGACTGAAAGAGGCCAAATTATTTTTTATGAGAAAAATGACAAAAATAAATCATTCATTGATGATAGATAATTAAGTGAATTTTTTCTTTAAAGTAGAAACAATTTTTTGGATTTTTTAAAATTTATTAAGTAATGGAGATGCCATATGAAGTTTTTTAAAATTATCTTGGAAACTAAAAGAGATAGGGGAATTTTTCTCAAGACCTTTTCTGTAGAGCACAATGAGAGCTGAAAGAAAGGTCTCTACCAAAATTCCTCTATCTCGTTTAGTTTCCGAGATCTCTTTACTTATCTTGTCACGTCTCTTTGCTACTTGATTATTCCTAATTTTTTTTCCAAAGGGACAGAATTTATAAAACAAAGTGAAACATAATTGAAATTAAATGGAAAGAAATAAAGAAAAATCATACTCAAGTGACGTAAGTTAATAGTTTATTGATAATGATAAAATAATAACTGTAACGGCCTTTAATTTTTTTTTTTTAATAAAACAGACTCAAGGAAAATGAAATAAATAATAATAATAATGATAAATATATGTCAAACGAATGAATTTTCTAAATGTTTTCTAAATAAAAGTATGAAAATTTTTTTAGTCAATGTTTTTTGTGTGCGTGTGTGTGTGCATGAGTGAGGAGGGCTAGAGGACAAGGAAATTGTGTTTTTTTTTCTCTGTTTGAGATAAAAGGAGAGGGAAAACGGATACTGGCGACTAGATAAAAGCGACGACGGTGTGGCTAAAGGCATATTATTATTCAGATGATAAAAAATGAAAGAAATCTAAAAATTTTGATATTCTGTGATTTAATGAGATAAATCTCAATTTTTTGGGGAATTATAATGAGAGGAGAGGGATGAAAATGGTTTCATTTTAAAGCGAGGGAAATTCTGGTTGAAAAAACACTTCAATGTAATCAATTTTGCTCAGTTATTTCCTGAAATATCGAAAAAGATGAGAATTTCTTAGATTTTGCTCCGAAAAAACATTCAAATGTCTGTATTTTTTGATCTACTGGGGCAATATGGGTCTTTGAGTGCTCAATTCCATCGGAAATTTTCCTGGCTCTCTAATGTGACCATTTTCCAATCTCTGCCTTTTTTATTTCTACAGGTATTCACGAAAAACTGGAAAAAAAATTCGGAAAATATTAATCTTATTAATTCACTAAATTTCGAAATTATTAAAAAAATAATTGAAAAAAAAAATACAGGAATGAATCAATAACGGTGTAACAGCGTTCCATAATCGATTGGCTATTGATCTCGTTCATCAAACTATTTAAAATGAATGAATAAAAAAATAAATAAAATTAATGAACGAGCTGAGAATTGAGGAAAATGCGTGGTCCCTTTTTTTAGCTACTTACTGTCTTTAATATTTGCTAATGTAATAAGATAGAGATGAAGAAAAAAATGAAAAAGAGCGATGTGTCATAACTGCTGAGATTTTTATTGACGATGGAATAAAATAATTGATAAGAAATGATTAAAAAAAAAAAAAAAAAAAAAAAAAGAAGAAAAAAAGTAATAATAATGAAGTAACTAACAGTTTATTGGGCGCGATTTTTATTATTGAATTGAAATAAGTAAACTTGACGATTGAAGTAAAAATGAAATAATAAACACATTTACATGAATAATTGACGTCTTTTTTTTATAAAAAAAAAAATGAGTAATATGTAAAAAAATAATGGATGTTTTGCGTTGCACAAGTGTAAGAATCATTGCTTTACTGATGAAATTTTTTTTATTGAGATCAAAAAACTTGAATTTGAAAAAATTAATTTTATTTTTGTTTTTTCAAAATATCTTGAAATTTTTGAGAAATAGGAAAACTTCATAGAAAGCTTTTTTGTAGAGCAAATTAAGGGCCACAGAAAAGGTTTCCATGGAAAATTCTTTATCTCGATTATTTACCGAGTTATTTGAAAAAATCAAAAAAATAACTAATTTTCTCGAATTTTTCCTGGAATTTATCACGAAAAAAAGGGAATCATTCATTAATTTAATTGGATCAATAAAATGATTTGATTTTCGACTTGAATACCTTTTTTTCACTCTGGCATTTGTCAATCGTGGAGTTGAATGAGTCCAGGGCACATTATTGGCAAAGTATGTCAAATAAACGATGATTTTTTTTTTTATTATTTTTATTTTCACATCGAGTTTGCCTTTTAGGGTTTTTTTCCCAGTTGCCTTGAAATGGCATAGTGGCTTTAAACGCCTCGGGAGACCCGTTCACTCCGCATTTGACATGATAAATAAACCGCAATGCCTATCCGTGATTTTTTTTTCTTTTTTCTTATTAATCAAACTTTTTTATTTTCGCTTGAATATCATGGTAACGTCAGAAGCCCATTTCTGAGATTAAATAGAACGAGAAGATGAATTCAATGAATTTTTCATTATTTTTAGTCGATGAATTTGTGATCGTGACATTTGCCAAGAAAAGATTTTTTCGTGACAAATTAACTTGAATAATTAAACGAAGAGAAAAGAAAAAGTTGAAGAAAGGAAAAAGTTGGTTCGAAAATTTTTTAGAAAATTTAGAAAATAAAAAAAAAAATTAATCATTTTTTTTTTCGATATCTTCTCATTCCATTTAATTAATCCAATCAATCATCTGTGTCACAGGCTCATTAATATCACGATTAAATTATAAATACACCGATACATATGAAAAAAAAAAATGAACACAGCTACCAAAAGAGTGAAAAAAATAATAATTAAAAGATGAAAAAAAAAACTATTATTGTATTTCTGTACTGCTAATTGCTATTTACTACTTACCCCCCTTCGCTAAACTGCTAAACTATTTGCTAGTAATTATAATAACTCTACTGGTAATTAACTACTAATTAATGCAAAATAAGCAATAATGAATGAAAATAAATAGAATAAGAAAAAAAAAAAAACAATTATTTGGTGGCTGCTTGTCAGTGGAATTTTTTCAATGTGCCAAGCGCCCAAAAAATTGAATCATGTGACCAGAAATTTAAAGGAAGAAAATTAATTAATTAACAAAAGCGATTTTAAAGGAAAAACAAAAGTGAAGAAATACAAACCAAACTACCTAAACTATGTAACGATTTTTATTGATAAAAAAAAAAGGAAGGAATAAAATTGAAATAATAATTGTAACATTTGTGATAGTAATAGTCGGCTTAAAATTTTTCTTCGTAAATTTAGAAAAAAAAAAAACCTTTAGTAATTTAATTTTGTTGAATTGAAATATCTCGGAAAGTGAGGGAGATAGAGAACTTTGCGATGAGACCTTTTTTGTAGAGGAGAATGAGAGCTACAAAAAAGCTAATCACTATTTTTTCTCTATCTCCAATAGTTTTCGAGATATTTCCGAAAAAAAAGAATTGAAATAGAATTTAATCTTTTTCCCCTCTTTTTCTCGTTTTTCATTTATTCCTTTTTTTTAGTCCCCTGGAGCTCGCAGGTCTCTCGTTTTAACTCCAGAGATGAGGTCGACTTACCTCCACTTGTCACATTGGCTGTTTGCTGAACCTGCGATGAAGAATTTAAATTTTTTCTGTTTTTTTTTTATTATTATTATTATTAATTAATTGAAATGAAGATAAAACATAATGAGCTGAAAATTGAGATGATACAGTAAATGCAGTGGATCTTTGACAACGAGTGGACGTTTTTTGGGCGTGAAAAAATTTTGAAACATTTGAAATTATAAGTTGATCTAGCATTTTTTAAACAATTAAAAACGTGAATTAAAAAACAAAAAAACAAAAGGTGAATTAAGAATTTTTTTCTCATTGACCGATAGCTGTAGCTTTGTGAAACAATATTTTCTCGTAAGATTTTCTTTTTTTTTTGCATACATCAAAAGTAAGATTGTGTTTAAGAGAGTAATAAATTTGTATAAAGTGGTGTAAACATTCTTTTTTAAATTTCTCTCAATCTCTCCTGGATTTTAGTTCTTTTATTATTATTATTCAATGGTGAGTATTATTTAATTGAGTTGGAATAATTCTTTTCTTGAAAATTCGAGGTCTACCTCATTTTGCATAAAAACACCGATTTTCACTGGAAAATCTCCTTTTCTTACGATTTTATGAACCACAAAGTAGTGAAATTGCGAAGTTTATCACGAGTATCTCCGGAACGAGTAGGTTTGGAGAGAAATGTCAAGAGATTTTCTTTGCAGAGAATTCAATGGGCTACAGGGAAGGTCTCTTTAAGAATTCTCGTAAACCCAATAATTTCCGGGATATTTACGAAATAATAGAAATAAAGTGGATTATCGAGAAAAAAAAACATCTTCATTAATTTAAGGAATATTTCTGAAACGAGTGGATTTATAGAAAAATATGAAGAGACCTTTTTTGAAGCTCATCAAATTTTCTTGAAAAAAGGTCTCACATAGAATTCTCATGCAATAATTATTTCCCCAGATAATCGCGGAATTAGCAATTCCCGAAATCATCCACCCGAATCTTTTCTTCCGAATTTTAATTATTTACAATTTTTTAAAAATGTTATTCACGAAATTCAATGGAGGGGGCTTCAAATCTTCACAATTAATTCAATATTCTTTTTTTTCTCATAATATGAATACTATTTATGTATATTTCGCATTCTTTTTAAACGCTACAAAGTTTTTTTTTATTCATTTTGTTTTTTTTTCCTTTTAAATGTTACTTTGGCTTACAAATCCATCGCGTGAGGGGCAGTACAATTTTTTTATCTTCATTAAATTCATTTTTTCACTTAATCGTAGGTTGTAAGTATCAACGGTGGTCGCAATTAAACTTTACATTTTTTTCCATTATTTTTTTCATTATTTTTTCACCTCTTTACGTTAATTAGAAGAAAAAAAATCCCTCACAAATCACAATTTCTCTCCATTTTTTTTTTTTCTTTGAAATTCAATTGATTATTTTTTATTCTCGCCAAGTTAAAGCTATTGATTTTTGTACTTAGTCATTGGCGATGATTTATTAATTTACTTTTTTTTTTTTTTTTTAATTATTTCAATGAGATGACATTTAACGGATTTTTCAATATTTCGTGACGGAGGGAATGAACGCACCGTGATTTTATTAAAAAACAAAACATTAAATTATAAAATTAATTAATTAAATTGATTGATTTATGTACAAGGTAAGAATTATGATAATTAAATTAATTTGCAATTAATAAAATTATAAATTATAGTAATTTACAGAATTTTCAATTTTTTTTTTTTTTTGACAAATAAGTTATTCATATAATTAATAATAATGTATTATTAATTATAATTTCAATAAATTACACGATTAATGATTATTGATTAACAATCCATGTTCTTCAACGACGAATTAATTAAAAAATTGGCAATTAATCAATTTCCTATGATAAAAATGTTTCTACTCACTAATTAACACATTTATTTAATTAATCAATTTTTTTTCTTTCTTTTTGTAATCAATCAAACCGAAAAAATTATGATTTTTCCTTTTATACTTTTATTCATTTTTTGAATGTGAATTAATGTGAAATTTTGGTTTTATAATTAATTTTATTCTTTCATTCTTTTCATTTTCTTTTTTCGTGGGTCAATGTGAGATGAAAATTTGTGCCAGGTTCATTATCCAAATTTATTATTACATAAATAATGTGTAAACTCTCGAATTTCTATGTTTTTTTTCTCATTTGTCTCATTTTTTTTTTTCTACATTTAAGGCATGTGGTTCGGTACTTGGGTCGGGTATCCACAATTTCTTTTTTTTTATTATTAATATAATTAATTATTGTTATTTATTTAATCTTAAGTAACACTGGATTTTTTTGCTCAAAATTTTTTCAATTTTTTTCCTCATTGTTGAAAATTATTAGAAATGATTTTTGATGGGAAAAATCGAGAATAATTCATAAATTAATTATTTTATCAAGAGAGTGGAAAA
This sequence comes from Aleiodes alternator, assembly GCA_963921955.1. NCBI lineage: Eukaryota > Metazoa > Arthropoda > Insecta > Hymenoptera > Braconidae > Aleiodes > Aleiodes alternator. The sequence continues at coordinate 8,188,442 of OY998098.1, read as the reverse complement.
ATCGAGAAAATTGAGATAAGTTGATTACTCGACGTTTTTCTAAAGATATCTTGGAAAATAGAAAAGATAGACGATTTTTTGTAGAGACCTTTTTTGTAGCTCTTTTTCTGCTCTAAAAGAAAGGTCTCTTTGAAAATTCCGCCATCTCTCTTCAATTCCAAGAGCCTTTCAAAAAACGGAAGACTAGACAAAATCGACTTATCTTGTTTCACTTCTTTTACTACCAAAATTCTTGAATTCTCAATAAAAAAAAAGGATTCTCTCATTATTTATCTTGTTACACATTCAAAGAACACGAAAACTGAGATAAAATTCACGACGCTTATTTTGTATTCATTCATTTATTCGTTTCATTCACTCAGACACACGAAAATTATCACACTTGGACGTTAATAAAACGGAAAAAAGTAGTGAATGCCTTCATTTTTAATGCGCTATGAACTGCAGTTTAAACAACTGGCTATTACTTATCCGTATCTACGTTTATGTATACATATACATAACAGTGAAGTTCTGTGATTAAGTGGAATAATGAGAAAAGTTTCAGTTTTCACGAGAAATGAAAAACCACTGGAAAATTAACTGATAAAAATAATAAATTTATGAGAGAAAATTAGTGAGAAATGGATTTTTTTTCTTCTTATTTCATGAAGAATATCAATGACAAATGAATAGGATTTTTTTTTCTCGTAATTTTCGAGATATTAAGACAAGTTTTTCATAGGGAAAAACGAAAATACTCGAATTCTTCGAATTTACTCAGTTTTTATTTGATAGCTTGACGAATAATGGAGATAGAGAAATTTTTATGATGACTAGTAATTTGCGAATAGTGTTAGAATCGAATAATTCGAATTTTCGAAAAAATCCAAACGTGTTCTGAATAAATCGAAAACTTTCTTTCAATTGAATATTGCTATTCGATTCAATAAGAATGATCCGTAAATTCGAATCATTCGTACAAAAAAGGCCTACAAAAATTTCTCAATCTTCCTCAGTTTCCAAAATATTCTCAAAAAAACTGATTTAAAAAATCATTTCCACACTTCACCACTTTCCAATCCTCCAAAAAATAAATGATCAAACCCTCAAAAACTCTTGAAACATTTTTTTTCCACTTAAAAACAGAAATTAATGATTGTTATCCAGCAACGACAAATGATTAGCAACAATGTCGTTGGTATCGAATTAAAAAATTTCAAAAACTTAAAAAATAAAAGAAAAAAGAACAGTAGAACAATTACCCTCGATACTCTCACGGTTGACAATTACTCATTAATTGCAGGTTGTAATTACAAGTTCCCTCAAAAACAGCAATTTCATGATTTCTTCATTATTTTTCCTTTTATTTTTAAATTATCCCTTTTTTCTTCTTCTTCAATTATTATTTTATTACCATCTTATTTCTCATCTTTATTTTTTTTTTTTTTGCAGCAAAGGCGGTTAAATATATTGCATCTTGTTTCGACTAGTATTAGTGTATGATAACATTTTTTACTCATTACAACATACGATTATTTTTCTCTTTACTCATGCATTTTTTTTTGTATTAATTTTATTTATCTTTGAAAATTCAAATTTTTCTTCAATTTGTTTTTTCAAAAATTGAAGATTATTTCATTTTTTTTTCTGAATGTTGAATGAAAAAATAGGACTCCTCCATTTTTCAATCCATTTATCAATAATTAAATTAATTATCGTAACTTGATTAAGTTAAATTAAGTCATTCGATAATTATCAATTTTTTCATTGTTTTTTTTTCTTCAATATATTAATTATTAAATCGTGTTTTTTTAAATTAATTCATTATAATTCATTTAAAATCATTATCACTATTTAGAATCACCATTAATCCATAATTTTTTTTCTTTTTAAATTGTTCATTAATTGTTAATACAGCTCGTAATTGTTCATTTTAAATTGGTAATCACTCAGTGAGTTTTAAAAATCGATTAAATTTCATTTTTTTTTATTTTTGGAACTTTGAAAATGGTCAGAATGGTATCTCGAGGTGCCTGAGGCCACTATCAACCGACACTCACCACTTTCCGGCTTACTGGACTTCTTTCTCTCTTTCTCGTTCGTTTTTTTTTCTCCTTTTTTTGGGGGGAAGTTTTTATCCTTCACTCGTTTCCGTTTTATCGGAGACTTCATTTTCTTTCTTTTTCATGAGCCCTTTTGAATTTTTATCATTCCTCTTTCCTTTTTTACGTGATTGCACACTTTGACTCCAAATTATTCCTGAAAAAAAAAATCATATTTCAATAAAATTCATTGACATTGTTTTTTTCGAATTTTTTTTTTTTTTTTGCAATTTCGGAAATTTTTGGGTGAACGAAAATTGTTGAAATTAACGGAAGTATTTGAAATAGGATGCTTTGGATGATTCCATTGGAAAGCTGAGGAAATTTACGATGAAAATCATGTGTCAGAAGTGATTTTTGCATTTTTTTTTTAAATTTCTAAATTTTTCGTAGAAAATTGGAGAAATTTTCAAAAAAATCAATTCTCTGGAGAATATCTCCAGTTTTATCTGTCGTAGAAAGTCGTGGCTGGTCGCAAATGGGAGTTCATATCATTTTTTATCGATTTATGGTATTCCGAAATTATTTTTCATAATTTTTAACGGATTTAGTGATTTTTTCTCGGAAATTCACATTTTTAACAATATTTTTCCTCCAAAAATCGATTAAAAACTCCATAAATCGATGGAGAATGAGATCAGCTTTCATTTGCGACTGGCTTTAATGTGCTACAACTAATAGAAATAGAGAGATGCTCAAAAAAGAAAAAAAATCGAAAAATTCAAGAGAATTGAGTTTGACACATGTTTTCCATCCCGAATTCTCTCCGATTTTCAATGAAATCGTCAGAAGAATCTTGTCTACATTCTTATTTTTTTTAAAGAAATCCCTGAAGTGAAACCTTAGAAATCGATATTATCAAAGCAGTCTGGAAGAAATCCAACAGAATAACATAATAACACTGCAATAAATATCCCAGTTCAATTTGAAGCCCCCAAACTCTGTAAAACATCTTGAGAAAGTAAATAAAATTGATTTATTCATAATAAATTTGACGGTAAATTTTTTCCTTGGCTCTCTACCCGCAAAGCCAATTTTATCATCCAATACCTCTCGAGATTTCCCATAAAATCTCATTTTCCCTTGTTGAAATAAAATTCCCAGACTTCAATGGTAAAAAAACCCCAATTTTTTTTCATTTTTTTTTCAATAAATAAAATAATCGAAAAATCGAAAAACTTAAAATCACTTTTTTTTATCTAATTCGGGATTTTCCAAAATTTTCCGCAATCATACTCCGGCAACTTTCTTTTGCCCACATATTTTTCCTGAAAAATCAGGTTTTTCCCTCCAATTTGGGATTTTCTGAAATTTTCCAATTTTTCTTAGACTTTTCGAGAAAAAAAATCGAAATTTTTCAGGATTTTCCCAAGTTCAACTCCGGTTGAACTTTCTTTCCCCACATATTTCCTGAAAAATAGAGCCCCCCCCCCCCCCCTCGCTCTCTCCCCCACTAGAAATTTCCCTTTGATTCCAGAATTTTCGATTTTTTTAAAGAATTTTACAGGATTTTCCCTGACTGAACTCCAACGACTTTTCTCTATCCACATATTTTCTGCACATTTATTTTTCTTATTAATTTAAAAAAAAATCTCATCAGTAGCTTGAACTAAAAATAATGAAGAAAACCTGGAAAATTTCTTTGAAAGCCACAGCAATGAAAAAAGTTCTGATTAAATTTTATTTATAAAATACTTTGAAACGATTATCTTACCTCAAACGAGTTTCAACTTTGAGTTTCCTTTTCCAAGTAAGTTTTAAATCCCTTTGAAAGTACATATATAATGGCAGTTGAAGTGAGTGGTGCAAAATGGCAAATAGAAATGGTAAGAGCCTCGAGAAGTATTTTTTTTTCTTAAATATCGTTTATCATGTTTTATTCCTTTCTCTCTCTCTCTCCCTCAATTGCACCAAATCAACTCAAACAGATTAAAACGAAATCACTTGCTCACTTTACCTCTATATTAGTTATTTCATTTTGAATATTGAATCATTGAGCAATGCAACAGCATGGATTCTCAATTATACGAGCAGTTGTTAATTGCAATTGTTGATTATTATTGTGATTTCGTTGATTTACTTTAGTATTATTTAATTGACGACGTGATGTTGTGTCGGCTCTGTTTGACTGTTTTCCAGTCATTGAGACATAACACCTGGGCTATTGATTCTCAAGGGAATAGTGACGTGAACGTTTCCAGAAATTCTTGAAGAAGCCTTTTTTCTTTGGTGCATCACTCGGTTCTCCAGCTTTAAAGATAAAAATTAAAGAAAAAAGATTATTTGAGAAATTTTCGGGATTTTTAACATGACGAGTCCCAGTTTCCGGACATAGCAGTATAACATACTAATAATTAACAGTCAAGTGAAAAAATCTAGTTTCTCAATACTTGCAAAATCTTAAAATGAAAATCAAGTAAATTGTTTGATTCATTTGATTGAAATTTTTTATCATTTTAATAATTTAATTCTAACTTGTCTGGGAATCGGTACCATTGCCTCAACCGTCCGGTAACTGGTGCCTTCACGGTATTTTGTGTTTTTTTTTTTGTAGAAAATTTCGGGAGGTACAGAAATTTTGATTATAATAAAATTGGGAGATATCTGATAGCTTTTTCTGTTTTTTTTCTTAGGGAAGTGCGAATAATTCGGATTTAGAGATTATTCTTATGGAATCGAATACTAATTTTCGATCCGGAATTCGGATGGAATAATTCGAATTTTTGAATACTTCAAAGTTTTCGAATTATTCAGAACACATTTCGAATAGTTCGAAAATCTCGTTAAACTAAAATTGATGAAACGGAGGTATCGAATGATAATGCGATATCTCGAATTTAATGCGAAATATCGCATCGATTAATCGATATTCAAGAATAATCGATCGGAAATTGATGGGATATTGTTTTTTTTTATCATCAAATTACGTTGGAACGTAAATGCCTTTTTAATTGCTAGTTAACAAATAATTCGGAAACTTCGAATCATTCGAAAATTCGAATTATTTGATTTGATTCGAATCTTATCCGCACACCCCTATTTTTTTAACGACTGAATTGTTATAAAAAAAATATTTAAGAAATTTTCAATTACATTTTTATGCATTTTCTACATATATATATTTCCCATTTTTAAAAAATAATTTATATCAGAAAAAAAAAACAGCGAAAAATTTTCAGATGTTTGCTATTATCAGTGTCATAAATTTCCTCATCTCTGATAGATTCCAAAGTATTCCAGATCATAAATGTTCGTAAAAAAATTGGGTCTCTGGGAAAATTCAAGTTGAAATTGGTTCACTAACAACGTCCAACAATTTCCAATGAAAAACACAAAAGCTCTGGGAATTTCTGCCTCGATACTTCACGAAATACAAACACACATTGTTTTCATTGCAGAATTTGATTTTCCAAATAAATCGGAAACGGATCGCGGAAAATGGGTCGTCCAGTTCTCCAATAAAAGCTCCCCCGGGCTTTTGACCTCAATGAAAAAAAAACCATAAAATGAACCACATTTCTTTTTCCTTTCACATAGAAAAGAGTCAAAGTATTTTTTCCCTCATTTTCCCTCTTCAAAAATTAAATTCCTCTCATCATTTTTCCGTGAAAAATTCCTCGAAAATCCGTGAACCAGAAGTAATGAAAAAAACGCCTCTGCATTCCATCTATCCGAAGCCTGGAAAATTCAAGTAAAAAAATGAAAAAAAAAATATCTAAATTCCACTTTTACACATTTTTTTCATCATTTCTGAGACTTTTCCTCCCTGAGAAGCTGGGAATGATGAGATGGTGGAAAGGATTGAGAGCATCTTGACTTCATGCACATTAATTCAGACATTTGCTTATTTTTTGAGAAGGTAGAATATTTTTTTTTATCATGTGACACACATTTTGTGATTTTATTTTTGTCTGCAACGACAGGAAAAGAGGGAAAATTGCGAATAAGAGAAAAAGAAGAAGAAAGAGGAAGCCGGAACTTGGGAATTCAGAATCCAAGAAAAATCCGAGTAAAATCAACTAAATTCTCTGTTCTCTCTCTCTCTTTTTTTCTGCGTGTGGAGATGTGCTGCTCCTATTGGTGTACTGGTATTGATCCTCCCTGGGTGCACGCGTACTCGCACATAAAATGACGTTACACGTCGAGTCGATAAAACGCATCGTTTATAATGCAATTTGAAGTGACGTGGATTAAACGATGGAGCAAAACTTTCGCTTTTCAATGAAATTCCTCGGGGCTTTTTATTGATATCTTGAGAACTGTTAGGGTTAGAGGGTTGGGGATGGTCTCATTGGAAAGCCAGGGAAATTTCCGATAAAAAACACTGCAAGGAACTTAATTTTTGTTCATTAGTTTACGAGTTATTTAATCATGAAGCTGAAGTCAGAAAAAAGTGATTTTTTTGAGGAGACGTCTTTATTTGGAGATTTCTAAGAAATCATGGGGGCAAAATGGGTTGCATTATAGGGTTTTCCGGGGTAAAATCTCCCTGGCTTTCCATTGGGACCATCTGCACCTTCCTATCCCCAGTAGTTCCTGAGATAATCAATTATTTAATAATTCAGTGATACTGTGGTGGAGGCTGTGTGGTCCACGACAAGTCTGGAAGATTTTCCGGAGATTATTTTGAAGAGCACTCGGAAATGATGGAGTTTACAGAAATTTGTCAGGAAACCTTTCTTGTGGAGAATTTAATTTTCTACAAAAAATGTCTCTTGCTAATTTTCGCTGAATTCATTTCCTTCTGAGATATTCACGAAAGAATGTAACAAGTTTTTTTTGTTTCTTCCAGGACTCAATTGATCAATTTGAATTTATTGAAGAAGAAACCTGCGACGAAGGTAGTTTTGAAATAAAGTCATTTGAATGTGATTCGCAGTGGTCAAGGGCGGAAGTTGAGGCTACTTTAAATTCAGGAGACTCTTGGCGCGTCCGGGAATGAGCGTTTTAATACGTAATATATTAATGAAGCTCGATACATTGAAAAAAAAATTTATGAGATCAGAAATTTCAATGAAACTTTGGATTTCTAAATTTTAAATATTATTCATGGAGTTTATAATTTTACATGACAAATCTTTCCATGAAAATTCAAAGGTTTAAAAGGCCGAAAATCCGTACTTTCTCCCAACTTCAAGGAGAATTCCTTTTTTTTATTCTAAAATATTCATGAAAATCTGAACGAATTTGAGAATATTGAATTTTCAGGAAAATTGATTTCATTTTGTCACCAGTTTCTTTGAAATATCTCGGTAAATAATGGAGAAACGCTCTTCCTTTGCCCTAAGACGGTTTTATAAAAAACTTCAAGAGCTTTAAAAAGAAAAGGCTCATAGGCAAAATTGCTCTATCTCGCTTAGTTTCCAAGATATTCGAAGAAAACTGGATAAAATCGATTTGTCTGAAAAATTCAGAATCTTATGAATTTTAGATGCACGAGAGTACTCACCGGAGTAAGGACCCGATGGAAAAACATTGTCCTTTCCTGAACCTTTGGCCTCTTTTCCACTTCCTAAAAACGAAAGTTAATGCATTTAATTAAGAATAAAATTCCAAAAATACGAAAAAAATTGAAGTAAAAATTTTAAGTAAAAATTTGAATTTTTTATTAAATTATAGTAAAAATTCTAAGTGAATAAAATTTCATAAAATCCTTATTTTCTTGCCTTGAAAGGATTTTGTATATTTAGAAAAATGAATTGTGTCCTAGCATGGTATACCTACACATAGGCGAATAATAAACGTTTCGGAGTTGAGTCATAGTTTAAACTTTGAGAAACGCCTGGATGAAGAAGCATTTACACGGCCTCAACAAACAAGGAAGGAGGCGTGGGTTGTGTCTTACCTCCTTTATAATCTCTTTCTCACTTTCACTGTCTCTCATTATTCTCTTACATTTTATGAAAATCACCATCCCATTGAGATACATAAATGCAGAATTTTTTAAATAAATTTTCTACACTATTTTTATTAATGGGAAAATATCAGCGCTTAAGGTAGTATCCCAGTGAAATCGAGTACAGTTAATTCCTTATTTTTTTGATGCCATATCAAAAACGATATTTTTTTCAAATTTTTCAGAATTTTTTCTTAATTTTTGAACGTGCATATGAGATATGAATTATCAAAGTTACTGGAAATACCGATGGTGGGGATGAATTGCCCTAAATCGGAGGGAAATATCGAAATTACTAAAAAACCACAGGATTGACCCATCATTTAAAAAAGTTGGCGAAGAGAACAGCATTTCAACAAAATAATAGAAGAAAAAAATATTAAATCCACCGTATAGTTATGGAGAAATTTTAATTAGAAGTTAATCGTAACTATTCGCCTCTGTCTCTCTATCTCATGCATGTGATAGCAGATTAATGAAAATTAAAAGAAAAACAATTATATTCACAAACTGAAAACGTATGAAAAATCCTTATAGAAAATTTCTAGATTCATTCTATAGAGACTCCCATAGATTGAATCCCTTGAAAAATTTCGGGACATTTTTTAGAGACACTTGTAAAGTAAAAACTGATGAGCCCAAGAAGCTATAGAAAACTATAGAAAAACTATAAAAATAAACGATGAGTCTATAGAATTCTCTATAGAATACACATATAAAAAATATACTATAGAAATCTATATTCTATATTTTTCGGAATTCTATCGAAATTTTCTATAGGAATTTTTTAAACACAAACCAAAAAATCCTATTTCTACCACTATTTTCCTGGAAACAATCACATGAAACTCTACTCGTATAGAAACAATTCCTATGGGAACGATAGCTATAGCAAATATCCAAATATCATATATGATAAACCTATGGGCTACTTTATAGAATAAATCTATAGGAATATTTCATAGAAATAATCCATAGGAACATTCTATAGAAACGATCTAAAGAAGTATTCTATTAAAATCTTTTATAGAAATTCGCTATGGGAATTTCTCATACGGGCATCAAGAAGATTCTTTTTTCACCACCTTCCTCCTGGATCCAGTATAGAATCACATAAAACTCTACTCGTATAGAAATAATTCTTATAGAAACAATATACCTATAGACATATCCCAATATCATATACGATAAAGCTATATCATTGGCTTAGAAACGAAAGGGCGTAAGTTCTGTGCTTATCCACAGCTTTTACGCCTCTTTATTTCTAAAATGACAATATGATATTCTTTCGAATGAGTCCATAGAAATATTCTACAGTAATTCTCAGAATTTTCCATATGTGTATATGAATTTTCAATATTTTAACCACTTTTTTGGGTAAATTAGAGCAGACTTTCTCTAATTATCAGCAATTAATTGGAAATTAAACTCCGAATTTTCATTTTTTCCTGCTCTATCGACCGTACTCTGGGATACTACCTTAAAGGAGATGATTCCATGCAGTTTTGGTAGTTCTTTGTTTAGATATCTTGAAAATTAAGAAAGATAGCAAAATATTCGTAGAAATCTTTCTTGCAGCTCTTCAAATTTTCTACAAAAGAGGTTTCTATAAAAAAATTTAATCTCTCTTAGTTTTCGATACATTCCACAAAAACTGCAGAAAAAAGCAGATTATTTTCCTGTTAATGTGAAAAATTGAATGAGAAAAGTTTATTGAAAGATATAAGTAAGAATAAGAAGAAGAACGTAATAAAAAGTACATTTATGATGGAAATAACGTCCATACCAATATTGATGTCCTTGGATCGTCTTGAAAAGATTTTTCATGTTTATTTTCCGTTTTTTTTTTGTTCACAAACTTTTTCTACTTATCTACCTTTTATTGCTGGACTGCATTGGTCAATGTTGACACAAGTGATTGTATTAGATCAATAAAATTTAACGAAATTGAATGGATATTGATAAAAAAAAAAGACATAAACGAAGAAATATTATCATACAAGAAAGAGAAATGACAAAATTGAGTGAGGAGATGAGTTTGGAAGCTTTTCTGAAGAGTATGAAGATGAAATTATAGAGTGGAAATATGTTGAACTGGGAAATTGAGATTCACTTGATAATCAGAGACATTTCCGTCTTCAGAAAGTAGAATATATAAAATTCTATTTTCTCTCTCGAAAAATTCTGAACATGAAAAATTGATAAAATTCCAATCAATCTTGGATTTTCTCGGGAACTATTGAGCGAATAAAGATGAAACGAGTTTTATCAGAAAGCTGAGGAAAATTTACGATGAAAAACACTGCAAGAAACTTATTTTTCCTCCAAAACTTTTCTCCATTATGATAAAAACAAATTTCCCCCAAAAAAGTCAATAATTTTATCAATTCCATCAATAACTCGAGAAGTAGTAAAGGAAAAAGGGTTCGATTATACCATTTTCCAGCGCAAATTTCCCCAGCTTCTCACTGGTGCCCTCAGAAATCTCCTCCCTCCTCCACATTTCGAGATAATCCAAGAAATATTAACAAACTCCTCGAAAGTGCTCATTCCCTCCTCATCTCAACTCATTTAAAAAAAAAAAACCTAAAGAAAAGTTAAATTCATTCAATTCAGCAGACCAGACTCATTCCAGTGGTTATAAATGAACGTGCAGATTAGCCAGAAAACTGTAGAGAGAAAAAAAAAAGGAAAACAGGAAGCAAAAAAGAGAGAAAGAGAAAAAAGACTTGTGCTCTGGGTGCTTTTGACTGTTGTGTGCAGTTTGCTTTATTCGCCCTTGGAATAAATCAATAAGTTGCTAGAAGTCAACGTAGATGCTGTATATATATCCTCCTCATTCCCCCCCCCCCCCCCCCGCCCTCTTCTCCTCTTGTTTCAGCAGAAATGGGAAGAGAGATAGGTTCATCTCACAGCTACGCTTCATTCTCTTCATGTGCAAGCATTGTTTTCAACATTTCAGATTGTCTCATATGGAGAGAGAGATCCCCATGAAAACGTCCCATTATTCCTCTCTGCTTCTTTTTTTTTCATATATTTTTTTTCTATTTGTCCCCTCCTCATTTGCCTTGGAATGTATTGTGCTGTTCTTTTTAATTTTTAATCAAAAATGGGGAGAATTTGGTCTGGGAAAAAGCGTAAAGATCTTCGAAACGCGGGGGTTCATGGGAATAAACATTTCAGGGGTTTTTGTAGAGAATTTCGAGAGCTAGAAAAAAGGTCTCTTGAGGAAATTTGATAAATCGGTTCGTTTTGAAGATATTTGGAGAAATGTGGGAGAAGAAGGGATTGATTCATTTTTTATTGGGAGAAGTGTGCGAATAATCCGAATTTAGGGATTATTCTTATGGAATCGAATATTAATATTCGATTCGCAATTCGGATGAAATTATGCGAATTTTCGAATACTTAAACGTTTTCGAATTATTCAATCGACATTTGAGAATTGATAGATTAAAAGCTGATGTGATATATTGTGTTTTTTGTGTTATCAAAACTCGAATTTAATGCAAAATATCGCATCGATTAGTCGATATTGGAAAATAATCGATCAGAAGTTGATGTGATTCGTTATTTTTGTCATCAAATTATGTTGAAACGTAAATTATTTTTCATTGCTGGTTTACGAATGATTCGAAAATTTTGGATTTTTTCAAAAATTCAAATTATTCTTCCAGTAATCAATGAATATCTCTGAAACTAGTAGATTCAGTAGAAAATATCAGGAGACCTTTTTTGTACAGCATTGAATTCCCCACAAAAAAGGTCTCCTATCAAATTCTCTAAAACCCATTATTTTCTGAGATCCCTTTAAAATTCCAAAATGAATATTTCAAACTCTTCAAATCGTCCCCAAAAAATTTTCTCAATCAGAAAAAAAAATCTTTTCAATGAACCTCCCATCACCAAAATTACTCTATCAAATCTTTATAAAATTTCCTTGAACCACTTTGCTAACTAAGTGTCGAAACATTGAGCATAAAGCCACAAATTGTCTCGGTCTGTGATCATATCGCATTACAAGCGTGTTTCTTCCACTTTTTCGCTGCTCTTTAACGCTGAGGAAACAATTGCTGGTGTCGTTTTTGAGGCTTGCACCGATGCCCCTTTGACGTAAATGGCACAATGCAAAGAGGCCGAATGAGATGGATAGAGGATAATTTTTTCCCTTTCATTTTTACTCTTTTTTTCTAAAAAAAAAAAGCGAAAAAGAGAAATGAAAGGTTTCTAAGGGAGGAGAAGAGTGAATCGTGACTGCAGACGAGTTAGCAGACGGAGAATAACGATTCCTGCCTCTGGCTCGTTGCTCTGTGTGTTTCTTCTTCTTTTTTTCAATTTTTTTTTTTTTTTTTTCGATGTTACAGCTCTTTGTTCAGTGGAAAACTTCTTCTCACTTGTGTGAGCAAAACGGGAAGACCCTGTCTGGATAATCAGTGACCTGGGTTCAAAATATTCTTACGACAGATGTTCCCCACTCATTCCGTTGGTCCAATAATATATTTTTAGAGTTTAAAGAATAACAAAACACACAATCCGTAGGTCTTCTACAATTTTTAGAAATTACTAGATTTACTAATATCTTTTGAAGAAAATTAATTTAATAATACTAAAGAATTGTCAAATGAACTATGATTCGCCTGTTTTTATTGAGGTTTCCTCAGGTTCTTTACATCATTAGTATTATTAATTATTTGTTTCTTGTATAGCATCTCGGCTCTTTACATAGTACATCGTTACACCTCCCTCAACAGGGCTGCTCCCTTTTTAATAATCTAATATACACCAAGAATAAAACAGAAAAAAGAATATATAGCAAGAAAAAAATAACTTATTGCTTTAATACATTGCTATTCTTACTTATCAACGTTAGAAAACCTCTCGATGACTCAAAATCCAATAGAACTACCTTAATTTTTTTATTTTATGAAAAATTGGTGGTAATTCATCGTGGATGTTTTCTCGTGGTTTTTCCCCATTTTTATTCACTTTTTGTGATTTTGCTGATGCAGTTTAGTGGAAGAAACGACGCGAGTAATTGAATAGCGTGGAAAATTCGATTTGTCCTGTAGAAAAATTAGATTTTCTCAGGAACTACAAGATTGAAGTGAACAAAAATAGGTTTATTGTATAGCTCAGAAGAATTTACAACGTAAAACACTATAAAAACGTCGTTTTCTCTTCGATACTTATCGAATTATTGAAAAAAATTTCATTAAACAAAAATTGAATTTCTTATTTTTTTTTTATATTTCAGAAACTAAGCAAGCTAACGAAATTATTGTAGAGACCTTTTTTGTAGTTCTCAATCTCCTCCATAAAAAAGGTATCAACAAAAATTGCTCTATCTCGCTTAGATTCCAAGATATTCTCAAAAAACCGAAAAAAACTGAAAAATTCCCAGATTTCCATTTTTTTTTAAATTTCAATTTAATCTAAAAAAAAAGAGAATTTCATCAATAATTCAATAATTCTCGAAAATCCTATTCAATACCCCGAAGATCGTGATGTGCATTTATTAATGCCTTTATATGCCTTTTCCTAAAACTGATAAGACTCCATAAATAACAATACACGATAACAATCAGCGAAATGAACTGAAACTGGTGCATTATTTCCTGCCAACAAAGTTCCTCTCTCAATTGAATCGATATTTCCATCCAAAACCATAAGGTTTTGTGCCCCAGTGCAATTGGTACACTCTATATTGCTCTAGGGAAAATGAGGACACGATGTGCTCATTTGTGCTAACAAGGACTAGCTTATAAGGAGCCAAGTGTCTGGGTCGGAAATTCTATTTTTTTTTTCTTTCTTTTTTGTTTTCTCATAAAGTTTCTTCGACGTTTCAGTCGCTTATCGTTCTTTACACCTCGCTGGCAAACTACTGAGAGCTCTTAATCGTTCGACAATCTCATAAATTCAGAGACACTCTCGATATTCAAGTTAATACGAATTTATCGACGTTTATTTTCCTTATTTTCTTCTTTTTTCCAGAAAATTTACAGTACTTTCTCGTTTTTTAAAAGGATCTCGGAAAATAAGAGAGATAGCGAAATTTTAATGGAGACCTCTTTTGTAGCTCTTGAAATTCTCTACAAAAAAGGTTTTCTCGGAAATTTCGCTATCTCGCTTAGTTTCCGAGATACTCAAAAGAAACTGAATGTGCGAAAATTAACAATTTCTTTTTTTTTTTCTAGAAAATGAGAAATAAAATTTGTGGAATTAGAGATAATTTTTTTTATCGAATTAATTCATCTTGGTAGTTGATCTCAAGACCTTGGAGATGAATGGATGACCAGATAGAGAGAAAAGAATATACGATTGGAGACATTGAGACTAGATTTTAAGGCCTTGTCCTCTCTGTTGAGTTTCTCAAGGTCACAATTTTCTGTACACATGTGCGTTTATTTTATGGTACGTGTTGAGGATATTAAAATTTTCATTTGCACTAATCTACCAGAAGATGGAGCCAGCTAACAGGCAAGAAAACATTGATCGAAAGTTCGAAGCATTTGAAACTATTTCTCTGAATTTTTCCATTTTTATTTTTAAATTTGTTTTAATTTTATCATTCGAAGCCTAGTTTTATCGGAATACCTCGCTAAATATTAAATTCATCAGAAAGTTATAGAAACGTTTTTTGTAGTTCTTGAAATTCTCTATAAGAAAGGTCTCTTCAAAAATTCCTCTATCCCCATTATTTCTCGAGATATCCCAAAAAAACTGATGAAATCCCCTGTTTTTTTCACGTCAATTAATCAAGAGAGGATTTTCTCTTTTCTGATGAATCGATTCAATGGAAAAACTTATCACCAGTTTCAAATCCTCTGAAAGCAGGTACAATCTCGTGCAACTACAAAAACTTTCTAATCACTCGAAAAAAGCATTTTTCTTTTTCAGTTGAGTGAAGCAAAAAGACAGAAAGAAGCCAATTTTCCATTTGAAAATTACAGGAAGGAGTTGCATCCTTCTGCACCTTTTTCCAAGGCAGGGGAAAATGGACAAATGTAGGGCAGCATGGACCTCCACACCACTTGATCCAGGATTTTTTTTTTAAAGTAAAGGACTTCACAAAAAAATCTGAAAAAATTTAAGAAGATGCTCCAAAATGCGAACATTTCTGTTTAATTTTTTCGAAAAATTCTCCTAAACTCCTTCATTCCAAAACAACATCTCATCTGTCCAAAGTTGATTGGTCCATTTTGCCCTAGTCTTCGCAAATCATTGGGAGATCCAGGATTTTTTTGAGAGTAAAGGACTGCACAAAAAATCTCAAAAAATTGGTGAAAATGCTCCAAAATGTGAACATTTTTGTTGAATTTTTTATAAAAAAATCTCATTTCTCCAAAGTTTATTGGTCCATTTTGCTTCAGTTCTTGCAAATCATTGGAAGATCCCAATTCTGTTTTAAACTGAAAGACTTCATAAAAAATTCTGAAAGAATCCTAGAAAATGCTCCAAAATGTGAACATTATTGCTGAATTTTTTCCAATTTTTCCAGACTCCTACACTCTCAAAAAAAATCATCCATCCAAAGTCCATTTGCCCATTTTGCCCCAGTCTTCGCAAATAATCAAAAAATTCACTTCACTCAACTGTTGATCAAAAGGAAGTAATGAAAAATTCAATGCAATTTATGGTTTTACCAGTCTCGTTTGTAAATTTGAAAACAAAACATTAATTTGATGTGATTGATGGGATGGTGATGGACATTGGAAACCCCCTCTACTTACCTTTTTTGATGAGTAAGCTAGTGACCCTCCGTAGTGCCTCACGTGTACCGGAAGCTGCTGTGCTGTGCTTACTTTGACCGAAGTATTTGTTGGGCGTGATGTTTGTTGGCAGTGTCAGTGGTTTTCTCTGTTCTCCAGATGTTGGTAAACGTGACTCGTATGTACTGTTGAGACGTTCCAA
The DNA here is from genome assembly GCA_963921955.1 of Aleiodes alternator. Lineage (NCBI taxonomy): Eukaryota > Metazoa > Arthropoda > Insecta > Hymenoptera > Braconidae > Aleiodes > Aleiodes alternator. Next base: position 8,172,551 of record OY998098.1, on the reverse strand, counting down.
GTGTTCAATTGATGCTGGACGTGGTTGATTCGTTGCTCTACGTGTTGGATACCATCCACGGTTTGGTCCACCAGCTAGACGCAATAATTCAGTGCCAATTATTGCCTGCTCCAGTCCTGGATTGTTCCTTCTGTACCTGAAGCAAATATTATTGAATTATTTTTCTATTTAAAAAAATTATAATTTTTTGGTCTTTTATTTAAAAAATGTTATTGAATTTTTCTTCCATTTAAAAATTTTATTGAGCTTAAATGAACATTTTCTTGTTATTTTGATGAATATCATGAGAACTTGAAGTGAAAGACGAATGAAATTGGTTTCATTGAGGATCTAGAAGACAAACTCTGAGAAAACTTCTTGTTTCAATGATTCTCAAGTCAAGCTTCTTCAATTTATTAAATCAGAAACTTTTGTATCAAAGTTATCTCGTAAACTAGTGGATCCAGGAAAAAACGTGAAGAAACCTTTTCAGTGGAGAATTCAATCCTCGCAAAAAAAGGTTTCTTCACCAATTATCCTGAACCCACTAGTTTTCGAGATACTCTTCGAAACATGAAAAAACTCAGAAAACAATCGAAAAAATGAATTTTCCCTTATTTTAAGAATAACTCTTAAGCACTTGCAGTTATCAAAATGTACCAAGAGACCTTTTTTGAAGAGAATTAAATTCTTTACAAAACACGTTTCCTGACAATTTTTCCTAAACCCAACAGCATCAAAGATACCCTCTTTATTCATATCGATCTCCAACATTCTTCAATTTTTCAATCATTAAAATAAAAAATCAAGATTTCCTCACCCTCCAGTAGTAGCTGTAGTTGGTGCATACCATCCAGGCTGTCTCCTGGGCTGTGTGGCAGTCGTAGAATTCGTCGATGTGGTCGTGGACAATGTATTACCCGAAGTGTGCTGTGGTGTCCTCGGAATATCACTTCCTCTGGCGAAAACTGGTGTTTCTGGTAAAGAGCAGGATGTCTGCATGCCAGTATTACCAGGTACTGCTATTGTTCCCATAACCGGTGTGCCCATTGGATTATCACCAGAGGGTGATTGTCTAGTCGAAGTTCTTCGTCTTGATGGACCTGGTAAATCAGTTGGTAATGTTCTTCTTTCAACAGGCACATCACGACGTGAATTCGTAGCTGCTGCCGGAGTTCTTCGGCCACGTGAATACCCAGCATCCATGGACCTTGTGGTATCTATGGATGTTCTATGATCTTTTATGTCAATAGCTGGTACTCGGTGAGGTGGTACTCTTGGTCTGTACTCGATTGTCCTTGTTGGTTGACGCTGAGTCCTGTGGGATCCGTAATGAGTAGAGACACTGACTGGAGCTGGAGTGGCAATGTCCGAGGACTCCTCATCAGCTTCCTCAACTGGTGATGGAGGTAGGGGAGGAAATTCCAGGACCTCTACACTCACCTGAAATAAAAAGGGAAACAAATGAATGAAGTAAATTTTTGAACTGTTTTTTTCTGGAGATCTTCCCCCAAAGCTAATTTTGCAATTTATGATTAATTTTTTTCTTTCAGTTAGGGGAAGGTGGGGTACAATGGACACAAGGAGTAAAATGGGCACTTGCTTTTTTTCGGTGTTTTATACTCGGAATTTATTGAAATATTGGAGATAGGTTTTTTCTGATGATATTTTTGGAAATCTGAGGAAATTTTCCATGAAAATCATACGTCAGAAGTTTTTTTCTTTTATTTTTGTCAAAAATTCAACTTTTTGCTGAAGATTTTAAGGTGAAATCCTTTTCTTTCGAAAAATTGAAGTTTTTCGAGAATTTCTGTGGTTTTTTGATTGGTCTTAGCAGCCTGGAGTTGATCTTAAATGAAAGATCAGCTCATTTGCCATTGATTTATGTGGTTTGAAAGAAAAATTGTCATGTTTCAAGTACTTATAAAGCAACAACTGATGTTTAGAAAATGGCATATAAGTATTTATAAAATTGGTTTGGAAAAAAAAAATTGAACCACTTGAATCGATGACAAATGAACTCATCTTTCATTTGAGATGCACCCCAGGTCGCTACGACCAATAGAACCCGAAATTTCCACGAAAAAGTGAATTTATTCGATTTTCGAAAGGAACACTACTGCAAAACTTGAAAAAAAATGGAAAATTTTCAAATAATAAGAGAAAAAAAAATCGATATATGTTTTTCATCTGAAATTTCCTCAGCTCTCCATTGGAATCATCAGAAAATCTCCATCTCGAGCTGTTCAATTGAAATGTCCATTTTACCCCACTATCCCCTAAGTGAAACAAGAAAAAAATTAATGATAATAAAATTAGCAGACATCTGGCAACTTTATATATTAAAAAAAAAGGAATTATTATAGAAGAAATATTTGAAAAATTTGTACTTATAGATCCTCAAATTTTCTATGTGCACATATTTCTCTCTTTCTTCTCTAAATAACTTATCTTTTGAAAGAAAAAGAAAATCTAAAAATTGCCAGTAGTCTGTTATTTCCAAAATTCCAAAAATGATTATAAAAATCGCACCTGAAAGTCAGGATTCTTCGAATCCTCCAAAATCGCATCAATGACATTTTCAATTTGTCTCTGATCATTTTTCCCAATGCCATCAATCTCTGCCTTGACCCTTCTACCCGAGCCATAAACAATTTCCTCGAGTCTCTCTGGTCTCCTACCATCAAACTCGTCCTCATCATCTCTTGTCCTTTCCTCAAGGCTCACCTCATCATCATCATCCCTCCTCTTTTTCTTGACATCCCCATGAATTTCGCTGTTCCTAACACTCTCGATTTCTTTGATAGCATCACTGACCTTCTCCAATTGTCTTCTGTTTTCATTCAACGCTTTTTTCACAATCTGATCCTCAATAAGTACATTGACTGGTATTTTCGATTCAAAACGTGGCTCTTTTTGCTTGACTGATGTCGCACGTTTATTGATGATTCTGTAGTCCTCGCGGTCATTTTTGCTCGTTTGAATGTCCAGGCTCTTTGATATTGGCAATGAGCTTCTTGAATTAATTCCATTGCACTTAGATTTTATGTTTAAATCAGGCGCAGGTGGTGGAGGGGAAGAGGCAGATGATGAGGAGGAGAGGTAATCGTTCCTTGACGAGTCTTCAGGTTCTCGTGGTTTATCGTCGTCAAATGCTGGCAATGAGAGAACCCTGACGAGATCTGGTGGCACTGGTGGCACAAAATCAGGTGGCGGTTCATTTAAACCTTCTAATCTGCCCTCTCGTAGAAGACTCTTGATGTCATCGAATGTATTGGAGTAACGTTTATACAAATTTCCGTTATCTAAATTTTTTCCTCTAGTTGGCGATGAATTGCTTGGATTCAAGGGCTTTCTCTCTCTCTTTCTTGTTCTTCCACGGATAACGTAAGTGCCATTTTTCGATGGATAGTCACGTTTTGGCAGAGACTTGTCCAATTCGTTCGTTGAAGAATCTGGGGAATACGGAGAAATCAAGTCGTCGTCTGTCGTTGAACGGCGATGAGGTTCCTGCCATTCGTAGTCCGAGTCACGAAGCTTTGATACTGAACCAACACCTGGAATTATTCATTTTTTGATTAGAAAGGAAGAAAGAGGTTTTTTTTGGGGGGGGGGGGGGGGGGGGGGAAGTATTTCTTATTTAAGGGGGTGTTGATGTTCGATTGGAAATGCGGATGGAATAATCCGAATTTTTTCAATACTTCAATTTTTTTGAAATATTCAGAACACATTTCGAATGATTTGAAAATTCTGTTGGATTGAAACTGGTGAAATGGAACTATCGAATGATAACGTGAAATGAGAATTTGTAGGTGAGTATCAGTATTAATTGCTGATAATCCGGGAAAAGTGCTTTAATTCACCCGAAAAAGTGATTAAATATATTCGATTTCATATCTTCAGCTTGTGAATATAATTTTTTTTTCTCGAATTTTTTTTACATCAATCTCCTATTACATGCATGTGATAGAGAGAGAGGCAAATAGTTATGAATACCTCCTAATTAAAATTTCTCAATAACTATACGATGAATTGAATATGTTTTTTTTTCTATTATTTAGTTAAAATGCTGTTCTCTTCGCCAATTGTTTTTAAATAATGGGTCAACCCTGTGGTTTTTTTTAAATAATTTCGTTATTTCCGTCCGATTTAGGGCGTTTCATCCCCATCACTGGTATTTTTAGTAACTCTGATAATTCATATTTCATAAACTGCACGCATGAAAATTATAAAAAAATTCAGGAAAATGTGAAAAAACATCATCTTTGATACGGCATAAAAAAAATTAGGGTTCAACTGTACTCAAGTCCACTGGAATACTACCCTAAATTGCATCTTCAACCACCTCTTTTTTTCGCTGGACTATTGACCTCCGACTGACTATCACCGCTACAAAATCATACAATTTTGAAAAATGGTCCTTCGAGCCGGATATAAAGCATCCACCTATGGACTGTAACATCCCTGGGTCGCTGGTTCAAATCCGGCTCGAAGGACCATTTTTGAAATTAACTTTATTTATCGAATAGTTGGGGAATGGCGATTTTTTTGCCTTTTTTCTTGGAATGTCTATTTTTTACGTTTTAAACAGACCTTTTTTATAGAGAACTTCAAGATTTAAAAAGAGTATACATAAAAATTTTGCTATCTCAATTATACTTTTCACTAATTTTCCTTTTAAAAGGATTAATAAAGCATTAATAAAAAAATAAACAATATATTTTTCACGCTATATTCTCATTTTTATAAATGAAAAATAAACTAAAAAATGTGGAAACATTCCTGGAAAATATTTTTACTGCGAATTGTTTTCATTGAAGTTGTGAAGGAAACTCTTGGATCTTGTGATTTAATTTTCAATCGGGAATTTTCCTTTGATTTCTACCACTAAAACCACTCACAATCCAGCCAATTCAATCGAATTATCGACGTATTTGCTGAACTAATTGAACACAGTGGACAATGAAAGGATTATATACAATTCCACTTAATTACTAAAATCACAGATATCTCTATTGAATTTTCTTTGTTATTCTTTGGATAGAAAGTAGTTGATTTATTGACTGAAAATAGAACTTTGGATGAAGAGAGAATTAGTTGAAGGGGAAAAAAAACTCGAAATTATCAAAGAAAATTAGAAACTCTGAGTGTAAGTGATAAATTCTCTTGGTCTCGAGAACTTGAAAGGGTATTTTGTTAGTTAAACATCCTTCCAAGACCTGAGAAATTACTGGCATCGTATATTTGCACTAGTGAAGTAAGCTTGCTCATCAGAATGTGGTTTTCCCTTGGGAATTCTCCAAATTTCACTTTGAAAACCACACTCATCAAGAGTTCTCATTGAGTTTAAGAAATTGAAGAATGAGACTCAACGTTATTTCCTGAATATCTCGGAAACCGTTTAATTTAGAAAAAAATGTCAGAAGACTTTTCTTGTAGAGAATTCAATTCCCCACAAAAAAGATCTCTTGACAATTTCTCCTAAGCCCACTAGTTTCCAAGATATTCACAGAGTAGATGAGAAATTTCCTCGACTCTCTGTTGAATTTTTCAGAATTGAAAGAAAATTCCATCATTTTAATGGGATGAAACGAAAAAAAGTGAAAAAGAAAGCGGAAAAGAACTTACAGGATTATTTTTGCCCTTCTAGGGTTTTTTGCTGATAATGATTGTTCCTATCCCTAATATTCCGATTAATCTCTTCCCCCCTCCCCCTTTTCTTGCAAAATCCCACACAGCTAATTAAATATATCGTCATCCTAGAGTGAAAAGGGCGTAAATTATCCCTGTTTCCTATTTTATTATACCCTTTTCAGTCTAAGACTACAATACATAAAAGTCCAAAACCAACCGCTATGTACCTTTCTATCCAGTCTTAAACCTTGTAAATATTGTAAAGTTATTTGTATTCATATTAAATAAAACTTTTTAACAGTGAAGAAAAAAAAGGGCGAAAGAGAATCTTGATAGGGTGAATGGTCCATTGGTCGAACGGACAAGGCTCGTCAGACACCAGTGATCGAACATAAGAAATTCGATAATTAATGATATATTTAACAGTATGATAGGCTCTTATTCGAGTTGATGAACATTATATCGTCGTCCTAGTAACAAAAAGGCGTAAGTGCTGTGTATAAGCATGGCACTTACGCCCGTTTAATTCTGAAGCAACGATATTGTGTTTAGAAGATTAGAAAAATCATATTTCGCTGAACTACCACTTCTTTCCCAAAATAAATATACGTATACGTTAAATAGTTCGATCACTGGATGATTTCGAAGACTTTTCAATACACCCTAGTTCCCAACACAACTCAACTAAAATCCAAAACTTACTGGACACATCGCTGCTCCTTCTTCGTCTTCTTCCAACAACCTTCGTACTACCAGGTGCATAGAGTGGATCCTCCTCAAGCGACACCTCCCAAGCAATCGAGTGTCTCTTACAAACACTGGGTTGTGGTGGAGGAGGTGGTGGAGGTGGTGGCGGTGGTGGTACAGTACTTCTCAGCATCTCTTCGAGCGAATCATCGGAAAATCTCTCCTCTTCTTCGCTCTGTGTTGGAAAATCCGTTGAATTTCTCGTTGAAAAATCCGAATTTCTCGTTGAATAAACATCGGAAAATCTTTCTGAACACGAATCAGCACGTCCCAATGAAAATGCAGATGCAGCAAAGTCCAAATTTCGTATGGAGAATGGATCGGACGTTGGTATTGAAACACGATCATTTGAACTTGCTGATGCAACAGCAAGTGAAAAATCCGAGTGAAATCGTTCATTTGACGTTGAATTTGCACGTGAAAAATCGGATGAATCACAGTTTGCACGAATTGAGAAACGCTCGACTGATACAGATGATGAACGTGGCATTGAGTAACGTTCGGATTCTGATTCTGATGCACCACGTCCAATGCCCTTTCGTTTTCTGCGTCTGCGTCGTGAATATCTGTCACCTGAACTCGAGTCTGATGCATTTTTGTCGACTCTCGAGTCATCGTCACCCTCGTCAGCTCTTTCCTCGTCGTCTTCGTCGACCTCGTCGTCTTCGTAGTCCTCGTAGTCGTCTTCTTTACTGTCCAAATCGTGCTGAAGATTGAAGTCATTGGATTCTTGGACAATAATAATGTCTTCTCCGTGATGATTGGAGGATTTGGGAGATTGGAGGGGGTTTTCAGGGGTTCGAGATGATGCAGGCTTCTCCAGCTGGTTTGGCAGATTCAACTGCGGATTCTGGGGCGGTGGGGAGGATCCCTGCCCTGAACGTCGACGACGACGCTTCTCGTGCGATGACTCTCGGTGCTTCTGGTGACTTGATTTTACGGGCTTTGTGGAGAGCAACCAGTCGTAGGAGACCTGCACGTCATATGGGAGACTCGAGAATTTTGATGAGGTCGAGTTGCGACGAGACTCGGAAGAGACTGACGTCCTCTCTCGAACACCGTACAGCTTCTTCCGGCGGGTCTTTGGCTGAAATCATTTTTTTTTAAAGTTAATTTGAGGATTTTAGGGAAGAAATCGGTTATTGATGAATCGATTTTTTTAAAATTAATTTGAGGATTTTATGGGAGAAATTGATTTTTGATGATTCGATTTTTTTGGAAATACGATTTTTGAGCATCAATTTTTTCAACAAAAAAAATTAATATGAGAGAATCGATGAATCGATTGAAAAATCGATCTCATTTTGCATTTTTTTTAGAAGAAAATCGAAATTTGATTGCGACTACTGATTCCCATAACAAATTTCCCCAGCTTCCTAATAGAATCATCAAAAAAAATCCTCAAACTGTTCCATCAGAATATTCATTTCAACATCAATTACATTTCTTTTCATTATTATCAAAAATTTGATTTTATCCTTCAGACGAATAATCATTCAACAATATGACAAATAATTGAATCAATAATTTTTCCGATAGAATCAGTGAATTTATCGGCCCCAAATTACCTCAGGTAGACCAAATAATTTTATTTAAATCGGTCACATGCCAATTCAATTAACTAATGTCAATTTCCAATGATTTCGGAGTATTTATGTAATTCACTCAATCAATTAACCCCCCCCCCCCCCCCCTCCCTCAGCTCAAGCATTCTTCATACTTCCCTTCAATTCCTAATTGAACTCCATAATGAATCGTGCATAATTTTCATGAGATTAAAAATGAAATAGCTTGAGAAAGACTCGTTCAATGTTTAATAAAATAGAAAAGCTGAAAGCAGGAAAAAAATCAAACAGAAGCACTGAAGAAAAATTCAGTTCATAGAATTAAGAAAAATTGCTTTCATCTCTAATTATCCATGAGGATATGAGTTGAATGCGTTTTTTTGTGTTTTTTACTCCATTGCTTTGATAAATTTCTCAGAAAATTAAAAAAAAATTATTTAAACTTATTTAAAAAAGGGAAAAATTATTGAAAAGTTATTGGGCATCATATTTGCATGAGGGGACTGAACTGGCTTATCAGAGTGCATTTTTCCCCTCAAATTCTCAAAATTTCACTTTAAAAATCACAATCATCAAGAATTCTCATCGAATTTAAGGAATTGGAGAATGAGACTCAACGTTATTTCCTGAATATCTTGGAAACCGTTGGGTTTAGAGAAAAATGTCAGGAGACTTTTTTCGCAGAGAATTTAATTTTACACAAAAAGCGTCTCTTGACATTTTTCTCTAAGCCCCACCGCTTTTGAGATACTTCAAAAAATAAAAAAAAACGTCAGAAGCAGGTAAAATTGAAAATTTTCGTTATCCCCTCGTTATCTCCTAAACGAGTGGGTTTATCAAAATTCATCAAGAGCTCTTTTTTAAAGAGAATCAAATGCTCTACAAAAAAAAGGGCTCGTAAATTTTCATAAACCTGATAGCTCCTGAAATAATCCAGCTCAAAGGCAAAGTATGAGAGTAGGAAAAAAAAATTAAAGAGAAGCACTGAAGAAAAATTGAGTTCAATAAAGAAAAAAAGTTCAGTAAAATAAAAAAAGAGGATTGCTTTCATCTCTAATTATCCATGAGGCCATGAAGTAAATGGGAATTTTTTTACGTTCTTCTCCTTCATCGCATCAATAAATTTTTCAAGGGATAGCAAAAAAATCTCTTCTTTTTACTGAAAAATAAAAAAAAATCTTTTTTTTCTTTTTTAATGAGAAAAATTACCTCTTTTTTTAATGGAAGAAAGAGGAAATTTCTTGAAAACTCACCAAAGTCGTCTGACTCGTCACAGCATGGCCACGATTATTACGGGTCCTTGATGATTCTTCAGTCGTCTGTTTGTCTCCACGTCTATTACTGTTTCCACTGTTACTTCTTCGCTTCGAGGAATTGCCCGGTGAAACACTGTGAAGTAAAGATGAAGAAGAAAAGAAAAATGATAAAAAGAAGGAAAAAAATTTTTGTAGAGGTATTAAAAAAAAAAAAAAAAGAATTGAATGATCAAGTAGTTTGTAAAAATCGTAAAAAAATATCGTAAAAGTATCGAATAACTGGAATTTTTTTCTGTGCAAACTTTTGCCTGATTTTATGCACTTTTTTTTTTATGACTGAGAAATTTGCAGAGTTGCGAAGTTGGACGAGTGAATTTATTGAGAAAAATTCAATTTTGGAGTGATAAAGCAAGATGTTATTCTGAATTCGGTTTTTTGAGAATATCTCGCTTAGTTTCCGAGATCTTTTCGAATTGATTTTGGAGAGAAATAGTAGATGAAAATTGAGGGTGTGCGAATAATTCGAATTTACGAATTATTTTTATGGAATCGAATATTAATATTCGATTCGAAATTCGGATGGAATAATTCGAATTTTCGAATACTTCAATAATTCGAAAATCTCCTTAAACCGAAACTGGTGAAACGGAAGTATCGAATGATAATGCGATATCTCGAATTCAATGCGAGATATCGCATCGATTAATTGATAATTTGAAATTGTATTGCATCAAATTATATTGAAACGTGGATGCTTTTCCAATTGCTAGTTTACGAATAATTCGAAAAATTTGAAATTTTTTCAAAAATAAAATTATTTGATCGAAAAAATAGCATCTGTTTAATTTTGAAAATATCTCAAAAGCGATGAGATTCACGAGAATTCATCAAGGGACCTTTTTTGTAGAAAATTCAATTTCCTACAAAAAAGGTCTCCTATCAAATTTCACCTAAATCCACTACTTTTCGGAATATTCACAAGATAAACAAGAAAATTTTTACGACTTTCTGTTGAATTTCCCTTAATTAAAAGAAAATTTCATTATTTTAATGGGATAAAACGAGAGAAAAAGAAAGAGGGGAAAAAGGCGGAAGACGATTAATTAAGCTCACGGAAGTCGCATAATTCAAGCAAAAGAAAAAAAAAAGAAGAAGAATCTCTTGAATGTAACGAGATGTCTGACATTCTTGTATAACACGAAAGTGTGAAAGAACAACAATAACAGTCCAACATCCGGAGTAGTTCTTGCAGTTAGTGTCAGTATAAGAGACGCGTGTGTTTGCACTAGTTATGTAATAGCTAGATTGTTTGAGAAGGGTCAAAATGCTTTATCCCTATTCCAAAACTTTTGCATTAGACTACTTACATTGGTAGGAGGGTGGAGATAATGCGTTCAGCCTCTTCTGGTGGTGGTGGAAATTCATTTGTCGATGCATTTGATGAATCCTGGGGCTCAGGACAATCTGGCACTGGTCGCAGTGCTACAAGCGCCATTTTAGCTTTTCTACCGTTCATGCTCATGTAGCCGTCGTCTTCGGACTGATGTCCTGTGAATTATTGAAAAAATGAATAAATTTTTGAATTTTTAAATTTTCCCGCCACGAGATAGGAAGATGCTGATGATCCCAGTGGATAGCTGAGAAGATTCTACCCCGAAAAACACTATAATAAAGCTCATTTTACTCGAAAACTTGAGGATCTGCTCCAAAAACCTGTTTTAGGGGGTAAAACGGGTATTTTAATGTATCTCCGTTGATTTCAGACGAAAATCAAGTTCATTATAGTGTTTTCCGGGGTAAAATTTCCCTGGCTTTTCAATAAAACCATTTTCAAAGCTCTATCCCTTCACTGAACCCGAAAAAATCGGTTTTTTCCTCCTCAATCCAATTCTTTGTTCTTCCAGACTTCTAAATTTAATCCGAAATGAAAGGGTAAAGAGTTACATTTGCTTTCTTACATCACAAGCTGCAGTGAAGAGGAAAAGCAATAGTTTTATTTATTTTCCCAAGCTAAACCCGTACTCTCAGAATAGAAACGCATCATGTGTAAACATGAAGAAGACTAGAGGAAATGAAAAAAAATTTGAAAATAGAAGAGAAAATATTGTGCGTATGTGTGTGTATGCGTGTGTTTGTATGCAAACCTAGAGAAGGGCTCTCGTCGTCTGGTGTAAGGCCAATGCTGGGCTCAGTACTGCTACCACGACGTGCCTCAACATCGGCGTCGGCGTCGCCCTCATCAACGGCTTCACCGACGCCTGAGGCGCTGCTACCTTCCTCACACCCCGTCTCAATCTCGCCGTTTGTACAGCTATCTGTACCGTGCTCGTCGTACTCAGAGAGCACCTTGTCCAGCAATTCAATTGATCGTTGAACATCGTCACCTCTGGAACAAATGAAAAAAAAAAAAATGTCCAAAAAAATTTTTCTATAGTTTTTACGTTTCTTTTAATTGGGTTTGATTAAATTAATTGAACACTGATGACAGATTTAAGCGAGTTCATGCATTTTTTTTCGAGAGAATATCTCGAAATGGGAGAAGAAAGCTTAATTTTGCTGTAACACTACTTCGTCAGAGAGAGTTAGAGCTTCTTTTTCGAGAAAATCTGTAAAAAGTGATTTTAAGGTGATTTCAAGTATCCAAGTGAATTTAAGGACAGTTTACCGATTTATTTTTCTGATGCTGTATCTAAAATGACATTTTTTTACATTTTTTCATGATTTTTTCATAATTTTTGACCGTTTACTTTATGTGATATGAATTATCAAAGTTACTGAAAATACCGGTGGGGGATGAAACGCCTTAAACCGGGCAGAAATAACGAAATTACTGAAAAACCACAGGGCTGACCCATTATTTAAAAACAATTGGCGAAGAGAACAGCATTTTAACTAAATAATAGAGAAAAAAAACATATTCAATTCATCGTATAGTTATTGAGAAATTTTAATTAGAAGGTATTCGTTACCATTCTTACGAATACCTTCTAATTAAGGATTAATCATTCGTAAGAATTCTTCCAGATTTTTTCAAAGAAGCCTCTACTTTGAAAAAAAACCTAATCTGAAATTTTTCAATTTTTCTACATTCAATTAATTTTTTTTTTAATTAGGCTTTTTCTTTACCTTCTGCAATATTTCTTTTTCCTTCGAACTCGACAATTTGTATCGAAATGACTGATAACTGATCGAAAATAGTGGAAGGAAACCACAAAATGACCGAAGAATTGTTACGGATTTTTCAATTATACAGTGAAATATCTCAGGAATCGTTAAGTTTCAGGGAATTTATTAAGTGACCTGTATTTTTGTGGAGAATCAAATTTTCTACAAGAAAGGGTTGAACGTCCAACCTCATAAACTCACTCGTTTCCGAGATATTTGAAGAATTCTGTCAACGTGATTTTAGTTTCAAAGTTTTTACTTTTTTTTACTGTCTAGATTATTCGATGAATGTCTGGAGGGCAAAAAAATGAAGGAAGTTAATTTTCATGTTAAATTGAATGAGAACAAGTTAAAGGTAATTATCTGTGAAGTTATGGTGCGGTGGTTGATGAAATTTGTCTGATGGTGGATCATTACGAGGGAAACTTGATCCACCGAGGCTAAAGGCATAAAAAAAAGTTATCTTTGGTAAAAAAAAAATCGTAAATTAGGGGATTCCTTCTTTTATCATCATTTTCCCTCAATTTCCCGAGAAATAGAGCAGCACGATTCCAAAATATTCCTTGGAAAATCCCTAGAGTTAAAAAATAAGTCAATGCCACAGCAATAACGCTTTAACTACTGCCACACAAGTAATTACACTAAAAAAACACCTCCACAAAAAGCCACACAGAGCCATAAACCTTTTAACGATCCATGAAAAATCGTCATAATCTCATCTACCTCAATATCACACTCAATTTCCATTAACAAGATCCAATCAATCATAGCATCGATCTGATAATCATCGTATGTGTAATATCAGAGCACAAATAATAGCGTGGGCGATAGTACATAGCACAAGTGAGTGTATTAGAATTTAACGAAGGTCATAAATGATGCATTTCATGACCTTTTACTCATTATTGGGGTCATGTAAGACGAGAAGGCATCTAATTTCCCCTTTCAGACCCCCAGCCTTTTTTTCCGCTTTTTAATGCGTAATTTTCCAGGCCTATCAGGAAATTGATTGGCTCACGTCAGAGATAGAGGGCTGAGAATGATTTCATCGGAAAGCTGGCAAAATTCTACCCCGAAAAACACTATAATATGATGTATTTACGTCAAAAACTCAAGGAGATGCACCAAAAAAGCGTTTCAAGGTCAAAAGGTCACTTTTGTGTACATTATCAGGTTCTGGAGTGAAATGGACTTCATTATAGTGCTTTCCGGGGTAGAATTTTCCCAGCATTTCAATGGACCCATTTTTAAATCTCTATCGGCAATGGTTCGAAAATTCCGTTTCAGTTTTATCAAAATCTCTGAACAAAAAACTAGAGAGCTTTTTGATTCAAAATCATTTTTCATCGGCTCACAATATTCCCATATTTTTTACATTCAATCACATAACCCGGATAGAATATAGGTGAGGAAGACGAAGGTGAAGAGAATAAAACGGAAAAAAAAGGGGGAAATGGGATAATCCACGTCGCGTACGATATTTGCGAGAAGGCTTCAGGGGACACAAACAAAAAGAAAAATATTGAAAAAAGGATTACAGGCGTGAGGGGGAAAAGAATGAGGGAATAGAAAAGGGTGGATAATGGAGGATGAGATACCTGATGGAGCTAATCGAATTGGACGGGCGCATTTGGGGGCCTCCAGGGATGTTACGATAACGTCCAAAACCCAAAAACCTTTTTCTGGGTCACTTCATTAACGCTGTAGCTATGCCAACTCTAATGATCACATAGAGGCCTCTTGGTTAGTCAGGTCAATCGGTTTAGCAAACTTCGTTAAGCTCGTGTCGCGCTAGATAGTTTTTTTTTTCTACTTTAAATTACATATCTACTATTTTTATAGGTCTCTGGAGAATTTTTTTTTCGTCTTCAATCAAGGGCTGACGATGTGCAAACATTTCTAAATGTGTTTGCACATGTTTTTAGTGTTTCTTCACCCTTTAAATGATAGAGTATTGAAAATTTTATGCAATTCACTCTTTTTATTAACATTATGGTAATAGTGAATGAAGTTTTCATTCATTGAATAGTCGAGTAAATTTCGAATTTTGTAGTGCAGAGGGAAATAAAAAAGTTTACTTTGACCCAGAATTTAGTTGGGATATTTGAAAAGCAAATTTCGCTTTTATACTGAGTTTGAGAGTAAAGGAAAATGAATATTTGTAGAGTAATTCAGGATAAATTTAGTCCCTTTTAGTCAAGAAAATTTCCATAGTGTCATTCCCCTTTTTTGGAAGAGCTTTGAGGGATCAAGTAAATTTTAGAAGTCAATTTTCAGTCATTTTTCGGCTCTTTCCCACAATTTTCAATCAGTCATCAGTCATTTCAGTCTAGAACATCGAGCCCAATGGCAGAAACATAACGCAAATCTTAGAAAAGGCCTCAATTGAATCAAAAACATCAATTGATTGAAAAAAATCTAAAAATTTCAGATTAGGATTTTTTTTCAAAGTGAAAGTCTCTTCAAAAAAATCTGAAAAAAATCCTGAAGATACATCAACATTTCTGCATTATTGTTGAATTTTTTCAGAATTTTCCGTGAGCCTCTTCACTCAAAAAAAAATTCACATCTACTTTTGCTCTAGAGATTTGCTTTCACACTCATATATTTTAATCCTCAACATTGGAAATGGTACTTGATACCAGGGAAAACGAGCCAATCATCGTTGTTGAATCCCTCATCTGGAGGTGATTGGATGGGTGTGACGTTCATTACACTTCTATATATCTTGTGTTCGTTAACGAGGCCCGGAGCAATCGGTACACCCGGTGCTCCTGATAGCTTCCTCATCCGCTTTCAGAATCCATCGTTTTGTATCCAATATACATATCTATATATACATATATATATATATATTGCAATATATACATTGGGGAGTGTGAAATGCCCTGGGAGAGGCACCCTTATACTTCCAGGTGTATAGACCCTGTCTCCGGTGAATTTCGCTAACAAAACCGAATGGCAAATGCCGAGCGCGCGCAGCTTTCAATCTACATCCGTTGATGATATTCCATCGATCTTCCTCACGAATAATAATCCACGGTCAAACGAATTTTAACATTCGATTTTAGAAGGCAAATCGAGTGAAGAGGAGTTGACAAAAAAAAAGAGATAGAGTGGGAAGTGGAATATGTCAAGAGAAATTGGGTTTTTCGAGGGTTTGCACTGGGATATGTTGAGTACGATGAAGCGAAATGGAATTGATAGTTGGGTCAGTGGACAGGTGGGACAATTTCCAATCGAAATTGCCGCGGAATGACCTATTTCGGTGATGTCATTGACCAGAGGCAGGAGAAGAGCTTCTGGCTCGTGTTTTTGGTGATTCGATTGCTGTTGAGAAATAGGCACGGGGGCGAAACGGGCCAGTACATATAGTTTCTCATCGAAATTTCCACGAGGAACCCAAAGAGACCAATTTCGGTCCTCTAGCTGCTCTAGTTCCGAAGGAAATTGGAAAAAAAATGGAATTTGTCGATCCAGTAACGATCAGTTTTCGATCATTTTTCAATCATTTTCAGTTTTTTGTTGTTAATAAAACGTTCAAGGGGAAAAAAAGCGAATGGAAAGAGTTCTAAGTACACAGATTCTCATCTGCATTTGATCATACTGCGGATCGATCTCATTCAAGAATAATAATCAACGGTCAAACGGATTTCCCATCGTTTTCTTTCTTCTTTTTTTTTCATTTCTCTATTTTTCCTTCTCATTTTTGCAAGGCAATGAACGCTCACTGGATATATTATTTCTTTTCCTCTCTTTTATCAACCTTTCCTTTTTTCCATCTACTCAGGTCTTTTTCCACTCACTGGAGATATCCTTTTGATTGAAAAAATATCCTCTTCGTTTGACGGTACGAACTTATACACTCAATTCTATCCCTGACTCTGCAAAAGGATTTTTCATGATATGTATTCCTTTCTTGAAGATGAGATGGTTGAAAGGTAGAGGAGATAAATAATTTTAAATTTTCTTTTTTTTTTTCATTCCTTTATCTACTTCTTACCAACTCATTTTTCCTTCACTGCAGTCTGGTTTAAAGTACTTGAGGTGAAATAAAAATGGAAAAAATGAATTTAAATGCTGAAGATAAATGAATGAGTCTAAGGTACTTCTAGAAGGTGAACGTTTGATGGAGAAGAGTACCAAGCGTGAAATCGATATGAGAGTTTTAAATTTTTCAAGAGATTCAATTTCATCAAGATTCCATCTTCAGGAAGGAAATGAATATGATGGTTTTTTTTTTGTTTTTATTCAAATGATGATATCTCGATGAATAATTGAGATAGAAAAAAACGGAAAAATGGGACATTCTCGTTGTCTCAAGAGGAAAAACTTTTGTAATCAACATTTTTATCCGTCTCAATTATTTCACAAGTTACGCTACTTTTTTTGAAAATCCGCAAGCACTGCTCAAGATTGCTCGAGAAATGCTCATGACCGCTCATAATGAAGAAAATCAACCACGATTAATGAACAGCCGGTCAAAAATTGGTCAATTTCTGTCTATCTTCTCTTTCAAAACACTAGAAAATTCTTTTCTAAAAAATCAATGAAAGAAAACGTTAAAAACTTGGAATCCTTCCAAATTGACATCTTCAGTTTTCAGTCAGGAAATAGGAACCCGGTGAAGAAAGCCCCTACTCAACATCTCACATGCCTGTAAGAGGAGGGATATAATCATCAGTCATTTCAGTACAAAATTGAATGAAAAATACTACTTGATGATTGAAGAAAATGCGAAAAATTTCGGATCTAGATTTTTTTACAAAGTGAAGGCTTTTTTGAAAAAATCTGGAAAAATTCCTAAAGATGCATGAGCATATCCGCATTATTGTTGAATTTTTAAAGAATTTTCTGCAAACCCTTTCACTCCGAAAGAAATACATGTTTTTTTGTCTTTATCCAAATGATAATATCTCAATGAATAATTGAGACAGAAGAAAACGGGGAAACAGTAAATTCTCGTCGTTTCGAGAAGAAAAACTTTTGTAATGAACATTTTCATTCATTTTAGTAATCTCACAAAATCTGCCCCTTTTCGGAAGTTCACAAGCACTGCTCAAGATTGCTCACGAAATGCTCAAGACCGCTCATAACGAAGAAAATCACGCTCCATTGATGAATAGCCAGTCAAAAATTGGCCAATTGCTGTCTATCATTCCCCTCAAAGGACCAGAAAATTCTTTTCTAAAAAACCGATGAAAGAAAACGTTAAAAACTTGGAGTCCCTCCAAATTGACATCTTCAGTTTTCAGTCAGGAAATAGGAACCTACCGAAGAAAGCCTCTACTCAACATCTCACATGTCTGTATAAAAGAAGGGATGAAAATAAAAAGAGAATCAGGATACATTCTAGAGTCTCCACTGACACCAACTCCACTGGTCCCAAGGGACCCTCAAAAATTCACAATTTCACCAAGGGTAATCACCCGATCTTCGTCTCTGCCTGACGCCAGGAGCGTTTTTTCCTCTCTTCACTGGCACAAAATCAATATGAAAAGAAGTAAGTATTCTTTTGGCTTCCTCATAAAAGAAAACCATTGACAATTTTTCCGTTTGATTCGCAGTCTCATGTCAAGCAAACTGTGTCAGGAGGTTTCCACTGCTATTCTACCAGATATTGGAGGATAAATATAGGCACACCGAGACATTTGGTGAAACATTTGATCACCCTCGGGAGTTAACCGACAGATGTAAATTTGTGCAGACTGATCAGGTACGTGTAAGGGGGAAAAAGGGAGGAGAGGGAGAGGTATAATCCTTTTGGAAGGAAAATCAACCGAGTAAACTCCAGGACAGACACCTTGGGACGTGTCTTGTGGCTATAGATTGTCTTGGCTGTCTCTCAGTCACAGTAGTGGGGCCCAAAGTGCCTTTGGGGGTTCACTTGAGGGAAAATACCTTTTCTCTCCCTCTCTTTCTATACCCCCTTCTGCACACTTTACTGTCTCGCTCACTCTTTTACCTTTTCCCCCCTTTCTGCTCGACGCGCGTCGTTACGACCGTATCGATCCTGGCACTGGTGCGTCTGGCTACATCCACTCCAACTCCCCTGACTAGACTACCCTCTCATTTTAACCTTCTGCATTTTTTTTCGCGTGGTTCTTGTTTTTTCTTTCCTTTTTTTTGTGGAGTATTTGTCTCCTCTCTGGGGCTCATTCCTGGTTTACCTTGTTGATGGGGGAGGAGACCAGTGGACATCAGTGTCGGTCAGTCGGGCATTTTCTCTGGTTAAATGCTCCAGTAATTGATGCTGAAGATTTGGTTTTTATTGAGCAGTTTCTGGGGGATTTAACGCTTTTTAGTGGAATGAAGGGGGGAGGGGAGAGGGGTTGAGATGAAAAAGAGGAGGTGGAGATGCCTTTTGTTCTTGCGGTTTGGGGGGGGGGGGGGGGGGAATAAGGATTTTTTCATTGGATTTGTTGTGTTTTTAAATTTTTTTTGAGTGATTTGGAAAATTTTTGCAGTTTATTGGAAAGTATCTCTTAGGCGGTTGGGTTCAAGAGAAAATGTCAAGAGAGCTTTTTTGTAGAGAATTTTGAGAGCTACAAAAAAGGTCTCCTGGCGAATTCTTTTAAATCTAACGGTTTTCGAGATCCTTTTAAAATAAGATAAACGTTACTTTTTCATGGTTTTCTAGTGAATTGTGAAAATGCAGGAATTTCATGAATTTCATCAGGTATAATTTTGTAGAGGTAACAGTGAATGCAATCAATTCCAATTGATACGACTGGGATAATTTTTTGAGGTGAAAACACTGTAATTAAATGGAATTCATTGAAACACTGTTACGAAGTATTCATCAACAAATAATTTCACATTCGAGAGTGAATTTTCAGGAAAACTTTGATCATTACTGGAAATCAGTTTGATGATAGTATTTTGGAAAGGGTATTTTTTTGCTTTTATTTACCAAAACGCAAAAGTTTCATTCAGCAATTACATTCTGATGCGAACAAATAACTCGATCCTATTGAATGAAGAATTATTCACTGAATTTTTATGTGAATTTCTTCAGTTTATTGAGATATCTCAGGAATGAAGTGATGCAGAAAAGAAAAA
Organism: Aleiodes alternator; assembly: GCA_963921955.1. Lineage (NCBI taxonomy): Eukaryota > Metazoa > Arthropoda > Insecta > Hymenoptera > Braconidae > Aleiodes > Aleiodes alternator. The sequence goes on along the minus strand of OY998098.1, from coordinate 8,153,143 downwards.
TATGTTTTATTGAAGAGGGTATGGACTGTGAAGGATATTTTTACTATTAAAAATTCCATTCTACTTCATTGCTTGTGAAAAAAATAAAATAAAAGAAAAACCATTAAATCTCAATTTTAACCAATGAAAGAAACTTTTTTTTTTCATGTCTTCAATGGATAAAACATTGAAATTAAAAGAATAAAAGTACGAAAATATTACGCGACAGGCCGCAGGAACCCATTAGCATTCAATTCACCTCATTATGCTCATAATTACATTTTTTTTCCTCCATAAAAAACCAATTTATTTCAATTTTCACGTTATCTCGGTAATGAAGTGAAAACAGAAGGAAATTGAGTTGAAATTGGTTTTTTGAAGCATATCTTGAAAACTAAGCAAAATAGAGAGATGTTTGTGAATACCAGTTTTTAGCTCTCTTTTGTTTCTATAAAAAAGGTCTCTACAAGAAATTCTCTATCTCGTTTAGTTTCCAAGATATGCTCCAAAAACTGCAGGAAACAACGATTATCTCAAATTTATCTTAAAACGATTATCTTGAAATTTTCTAGAAAATGAAATTCGGCCCAATTTATACTCAATTATTGCCATTATTTTTTTGCGATATCCTTAGGAAAATAAATCGGAAAATTGATTTATTTCGTTTTCTTCAGCTGTCGATTCAACTTGTGGACGTTTTCATGAATATCTCACGAACGGATGGAAGTGGAGGCACGAAGTTTGATAGATTGAAAAGATTGGGGAAAAATGCCGCAAAATACGGTACAAGAGAAACCATTCATCTCATTCAGATCACGAGGTAATTCAATATTTCTATGAAACCATAATTAATCGTATTTTTTAGGGTTGTGTGAATAATTAGAATTCACGAATTTTTCTTATGGAATCGAATATTAATATTCGATTCAAAATTTGGATGGAATAATTCGAATTTTGGAATACTTAAAAGTTTTCGAATTATTCCGAACACATTTTTAACAATTCGAAAATCCCCTTAGACTGAAACTGGTGAAACGGAAGTATCGAATGATAATGCGATATCTCGAATTTAATGCGAGATATCGCATCGATTAATCGATATTCAAAAATAATCGGTCGGAAATTGACATGATATTGTTTTTTTCGTCATCAAATTATATTGAAACGTGAATGCTTATTGAATTTCTAGTTTACGAATAATTTGAAAAATTTGGAATTATTCGAAAATTCGAATTATTCGATTTGATTCAAACCCTATTCGCACCACCCCAGTATTTTCCTCTTTCTTCATCATACTTTAACGTGAACTAATGACCAACTGTCCCCGATCAGACTCAATTGTCCTCGAATATCACCAGAATTACTCAAACTATTTGCCAGAGTCAATGCCTCTTTTTTCTTCCAGATGAAGAAGTTTTAGTAACACAGTTTGTTCTGATGAGTTCAGACTTAACTAAAACTCTTTCACTTTTATACTCTTCCTATTATTCTTATTTTTTTTCTTCTCGTATTTTTATTGGAAAATTCATGATGTGTGTTTAGGACGAAGTTTGGATTGGTGATGATATTGAATGAGTTTCTGCTTTCTAAGGGAATTTAAAATAATCGTGAAAGACATGAATACCAAGGGAAATTGAGGAATATGAGTCTACGAATAATACTCTAAGTTTTTTCTGAATATCTCTGTAAACATTGGAAATATGAGAATTCATGAAAAAACCTGTTTCAGAGAATTAAATTCTGCGTACAGGAGGTCTCAGGCGTCAATTTCTCTAAATCCAACCGTTTTAGCGACATTCATGAATTTCTCGAAAACTAATATCAACATCAATTTTCTCTTATGAATATCTCGAAAACTCTTCGGTTTATTGAAAAAGTCCAAGAGACCTCTTTTGGGGCTCTCAAAATTCTCTACAAAAAAGGTCTTCTGACATTTTCCCTCAAACCCACTCGCCTCAAAGATATTAGCAAAAAAACATAGAAAAATTGACTTTTTAAGATGAATATATTGTTTTTTCATGCAAAAATTCTCATTTAATACCGAAAATTACGTCATGCCAACTATCGTACAACGTAGGATGCAAATAATGATCTAAAGACACAGTTACGTTTTTTTTTTGCTGATTTAAATGTGTGGGTTGGATACTGTACATACGTATACTTACTCCGGGGCGGGATTCCTCCAGCGCTGCGTACCAGCGCGAGCCATTGAGCATTAACTGGCCCGGGGCCGCCTGAAAACAAAGAAAAAAGAAAAAAAATTATGAAATGTATCGAAAAATACGTCCAATGCAATATAACATGGAAAAACTTTTTTTCCCATTTGTTTTTGACGTTAAATCAAAAGTAAAAAAAAAAATATTTGATTGAAGCTTTTTTTCATGACACAAAAAAAAAAGTTTTTTTTTTCATGTTACATTTGAAAAGAATTATGTCATGTTTTTTAATGAATTTTCATTCAAATATCGATGAACTCGACTAGCGAATATCTGTTGAGCTCTACTCAAGTGTTATGATTCACTCGTTAAAATATAAAAAAAAATCATAAATGATCTCTCAGCAACCTTGCGAGAGTCTCGTACTTCCGGAACGATGAATCACGTACTGAATCAGTGAGGTGTTACATTCGGAATTTTTTTGTTCAATAATAATATAATGATGAGTCGATGATCCCTCATCTATTAAATTCATGAAATATTATTTCGAGAGAATTAGAATTACAGGTTTAGAAAGAATTTGAAAATTACGGGTTTTATTTTGAAAATATCTCGGAAATTATTGGGTTTAGGGGAAAATGAGAAGAGACTTCTTTTGTGGAGAATTCAATTCTCTTCAAAAAAGATTTCTTGCGATTTTCTTGTAAACCCAAGAGTTCCAGAGATATTCAAGAAAGAATGATAAAAAAAAATTCCCTAACAAAAATGATCATATTTACCAGCTTAACAAAATTATCACCTTAGATCATCATAATTCGTGTCAAAAAATTCCCTAGCCCCTCAAGTGCTTCAGATTCACCCTACTCCTCTTTTGCAAAAAGGAGTTGTATAAAATTCCCGATGCAAATTCACATGTAAACTCTTCTTTAACTGTTTGCAAAACTGAAGAGAGCTGTTAAAAGAAACAAAGTAAAATGTTCCTAGTGGAGTTACTTCAAGAATATCTCGGAAGCTATTAGGCTGAGAGGGAAAAGTCAGCTTCTGTTGTAGACAACTTTCTTCTCTACAAAAAAGATCTCTTGACATTTTCTCCTAGACCTAGTAGTCCCGGAGATATTAAAAAAAAAAAAAAATTAAATTCAAAAATTCCCAAGGCTTAATGGGTAGATCAACCAACTTAACGAAATGACTTCCTAAAATCAACATTATGCACGTGGGAAAATTTCCTAGCCACTAAAGACTTCCGGATTCACTTCTCCTTCTTTGAAATAACTCTCTTCAAACTGTTTGCACAATTGGAGAGAACTGTTACAAAAAATAACATGAAATGTTCCTAGGAGAATTATTAAGAGAATATATCATGGAAACTTAGGTTTAGAATTCTGAGAATATCTCCGAAGCGAGTAGGTTCAAGAGAAAATGTCAGCAGATTTGTTTTGAGAAGAATTTAATTCCCTACGAAAAAAGTCTTCTGACATTTTCTCCCAAACTTCCTTATTCCAGAGATATTCGCAAAAGGACGAAATTCAAAAATTCCCTAGGCGAAATGATGAGATTAACCAGCTTAGACCCAGTTGTATGAAGCTCGATTAACGCTAATCGTCGATTAGCTGATGGAGCTGTTACAGTTATGTATGGTTAATTAATGGCCAAATTTCGGAATTTTCGGAACGGTTAATCGAGTACCGGTGGTACTACCTTAAGAGGTAACTGAAGGGCTCGTCGGTACTGGATTTTTGAATCAATGGTTTGATGATATTTATCAATATTTTCGTCATAAAAAAAAGCAACGACTGACGAAGAGAGTGAGGATGTCTATGCTTCCATTATTGTATAAAAAAATCATAATTATTGCTAAACAATGAATTAGGAAATTTGAAATTTACTGGATTTTCCGTTATCCCTTAACAAAATTACTTCCTGAAATCAGCATAATTCACCTCGAAAAATTCCCTAGCAAGAATAATCAGATTAACCAACTCAACAAACTACTCTCTAAAATCACCATAATTCTCCTCGTAAAATTCCCTAGCCTCTCACGACCTCCGGATCCACCCCACCCTCTCCCCCTCCTCTGTCAAAAAACCCGTATAAAATTCCCGATGCAAATTCACATGTAAACTTGCCTCCAACTGTTTGCACAACTGAAGAGAGACGTTAAAAAAAAATAACGTGAAATGTTCCTAGGGGAGTCATTTGAAACTTTTCTGTATGACCACGATAAATATTAAATTCTCCTCCTGCCCTTTTCCCTGGACACAGATTTATACGTTCTATCGTTTTTCTCATTGCAAGGTCCAAGAGGAACTATTAGGAAAAAAACGAATGAATAGAAGGAGTAAAAGGAGTTTGAGTTTTTCGGGAGCTCGAGAGATCCTCTCAAGGTTCAAAAAGCCATTCATCGTACGTGATTGCGCCTTGAATTTTTAACACATAACTACTGAGAGGCGTCACACATACACTGACACACACATGTACGTATGAAGGGGGGAGGCCAACACCAAAGAAACAAAGAGTGTAATACAGTGGGAGAAAAGGGGTGAAAAAAGCCCTCGAAAAATCTCGAGGTCTCACTTTTTTTCATTCCCCTCTCTTATTCGCGACCTCCTGCACTTGTCTTGTACCCTTGCCCACTCTACATCCGGTCTAATCTCACTGCATGTACCGAGGGAATGGCGAACACATTCCCTTTTCGTGCGAGGGACAAGGGACCTTTGTGTGTTCATATATGTATGTGTGGTGTATTTATGTGCTGCTAAATTGTAGGGACCTTTGGCGTAGGGTTCCTTGTGTATGTTTGGCTTTTTCGGGAAATTCTCGGGGGTTTTATTTTGTTGGTGAGGTAAATTAAGTTGTTAATTAGGAACTACCGAGAATTTAGAAACAATTTGTGAGCGCGAGAAATTTGAATTTTCGGGGACTTTAGAGAGTGGAGTTGAAGGAATTTTAGAAGTTTTTCTCCCTTTTTTTGAAGTTCTGTGGAGTTTGAAGAGTTTATCCGATGAATATGAGTTCCTTTTACTGTATATTCCCTTAAGGTAGTTCCCCAGAGAGCTCGGGTATGATTGGACAGTAATGAGCAATAACGTCTTAATCAACGTTAAAAAAAATTATTTATTGACAGTGTATTTTCAGTGAACAAGCATTTCTGAACCCGAATATGCCATCTACGAAATTTCGAAAAAAATGTTGGTTGAGACGTTATTGCTTATCACCATCCAATTAATACTTCATTTTTCTGATGCCATATCAAAGATGATATTTTTTAGACGTTGCTGCGAAAAAATTAAAAATTTTTGGCGTGTAGTTTATGAGATATGGATAAGTGAAACGTTGGTGTACGATTCGTTCTAGGTTGAAGTTGCCTATAGATCAAATATATTCTAAATGTTAATTAATGTCAAACTGACTTTATAAACGTTAAAGAATTCATGTTCCCTAATTAGTTAAAAAATTGGTTAACATTTGGATATTATCATTCATTATGAGTTATAATCCTGATGGGTTCCCCGAAGAGTTTCCTTAAGAGATCCCCTGGTAGTTCCCTGAAGAATTCTCCTAGGATTTCCACTGGAAACTCCACTCAGAGTTCCGCTGGAATTTTTCGTACGAATTCCCTTAAGAATGGCCCTGAGTTCCTCTGGAAGTTGCCGTAAAAGTTTTCAACGTCCATAAAGTCATTTCGACGTTCATAAATATCAATTTAACATTCATAACCATTCAGAATGTGTTTGATCTAGAGCTTAGCTTAGATCAAACGGTACACCAACGTTTCGGCCCTAGATATGAATTATTGAAGTTATTGAGAATAGTGGTGGTGCGGATGAAACGCCCTAAATCGGACAGAAATAACGAAATCACCAGAAAAACACAGGGCTGACCCATTATTCAGAAACAATCGGCGAAGAGAAGAGCATTTTAACTAAATAATAGAAGAAAAAAATATTCAATTTACCGTATAGTTGTTGAGAAATTTCAATTAGAAGGTAGTCGTAACTATTTGCCTCTCTCTCTATCTCATGCATGTGATAGAAGATTGATGTAAAAAAAAATTATATTCACAAGTTGAAGATATGAGTTTCAAATAGTTTAATCACTTTTTTCGGATAAATTAAAGCACGTTTTCCCGAATTATCAGCATGTAGCTAAAAGCTAACCTACAAATTTTTTTTTTGTTTTATCGACCGTACTCTGGGATACTACTTTTCTCTTCGTTTCATTAGTAACACTTGCATTTCAGATTACGGCACTTTATATGTGTACACATATTCTTTGATCATTTGACTCTTTACAAGGTTGTATGCGATTTCCTATTTACCGTACAATTATTTTCAGCAAAGAAACTAATTGCCATCATTTCATTCATTCCACTTTGAACACATGTCCTCACCCGAATATGCGTTTCTTTTCATTTTCAGCTTTCCAGTTTTTCAAATTCTCTCAAGTATACACAAATTTCTCCAATAGACTCCTGCTTCACCCATTCCTTGGACCAGTTGGTCCATTCCTCGTTGACTAGTACTGATTTTTCCTCAATTTTCCCTATTTCTGCCACCGCTTTTCTGTATATTTGCTCCCTTACACTCGTACATGTCAGAATGCGTTCGGAATTTTCAGGATTTTTTCTATTCTATTTTTTTGAGACTGGCTGTAATACAAGTAGGGTACGAATAACTTGAGAGTGAAGAATGCCAGATGTTTTTACAAGTGGTTCGTCGGAAAGTTGAGGATATTCAGGTGGTATAATCCTGTGAGAAACTCAGTTTTTCATCGATTCAATACTTTTCTCGATAATTCTGAGAAAAAAAGGGGGATTTCTTTCTAGTGGAGATATTCAATTAATAAGTTTGTTCTCGATCATATCTCGAGGAACTGGTGGAGCTGAGAAAATTCAATTATGATGTTTTCCACTGGTGGAGCTTAACAAACTTATCTGGTTAGCGGAAAAATAATGAAAATTATTTTCATCTTGAAAACAATTTTGTAGAGAAAAGGGGAAAAAGTTGTTTTTGTTGAATATCTCGAAAACTAAAAGGGCGATAGATAAATTTTAGCACAGACCCTTATGGAACTCGAAATTCCCTACAAGAATTATTGAAACAAAATTGGGCTATCTAGCCTAGTTTCCGAGGAATTTAATCGAGAAGTATCATGAATAGGAATGTGCGAATAGTTCAAAATTACGAATTATTCTTATCGAATCGAATAATGATATTCAATTCGAGTTTTCGAATATTTCAAAGTTTTCGGGGAATCCGTTGAACTAAAACTAGTGAAACGCAACTATTGAACGGAATGCGATATCTCGAACGAAATGCGAGATATCGCATCGATTAATCGAAATTTTGAAATTGATCGATTGGAAGTTGACCAGATTTGTTTTTTTTTAATCTCATCAAATTTTGAATTATTTCGAATTCCGAGATATAGAATATCGAATTTAATGCGAAATATCGCATCGATTAATCGATATTTGCAAATAATCGATCGGAAGTTGATGTGATATGGTTTTTCTTAGTCATCAAATTATGTTGCAACGTGAATGCCTCTTTAATTACTAGTTTTCGAACAATTTGGAGATTCGGAATTATTCGGAAATTCGAATATTTATATTCAATTTAATTTGAACGCTATTTGCACACTACTAAACATGAAGATGATTTCCCTTTGTCTGACGATATTTTCCAAAAAATATATCGGTAACTAAGTGAGGTAGCGCAAATGTGAGCGTCGCCACAAAAAAAATTCTATCTTACTCAATTTCCAAGACATTCGCCCTGAAAAAATCGTAAAGATATGTTCCCTGATAAGGATATGAAAAAGAATTCAATATCGAAGTAGAAATTTTCATGGCATCTCCAATTTTCTGTAGCTCTCTTATTCCTCTACGAGATACCATAACGAATATTTTAGTATCGCCCTCAGCTTCTGCAATATTCCCAAAAACCGATGCCAATATGAGATTGACTCTACTCATTTCTGTCCTTTAACTCCTCGTGGAAATTGTTGCCAATCTCTTCACGTCAAGTAATTCCATAAAAATAAAAATGAAAAGTCCCTTCCAACATTGACAGCCATTTCATCCCCTCAATAATCTCAACAAATTTCCAGAATCCCCCAGAAAAAAACTGCAATCTCAAAATCCTCTTTGATATTTATTTTTACGGTGTCACATTTTTTTTTTTAAAGAAATGATCCACTAAAACTGATAAATCTCCAAAGGCAGAGGCAATTCACCCCGATAGTCACGTATGCAGATAAAAATAGATAAATAAAAGAAAAAAGGCGCACGGGAGATGGTCTTTTTGAATTTATCACCAGCTCCATATATTTTTGGAGATTTTTTCATTATTTCAACTTCAGAGGGTGAAAATTCAAGTCATTGTTGATAAATTGGGACGAGAAGTTCATACAGGAAAGAGTCTGTTATAGGTTGAGCACGTGTATTTTACATTTGAATCATCGTAAGTGTCAAAAAAGTGACGCGGACACATGAAGAACAATAAATTAAGTTGTGCTTCGAGAAAAATTCTCCACGTATAGAAAAAATCATTTCAAATTGTACCTAAATTATAGTTTTTTCAAGGAACTGCCTTTAATTAATTTCGAATATTGTTTTGGAAAATCAATAGTTGTGGGAAGAAGATCCTAAAGGGTTCTTTCGACAGTCCTCTCAATGGTCCTTTGATAGATTTTTCGACTCGATATTAAAAGTAGCGAATAACTGACAATATCTACGTTCTTTTTAACGAATAAATTATTTCATGGAAGAAAAACAAATTGAATACGTAGAGAATTCAAAGAATTATAGATGCAAATTTTTTAAATATTTTTTAAAATAATTGTTAATTTGTTTCAATGAATTTCAGGCTGATTCAATGATTTAACTCTATTATTATACATTAAAACCTTATATATTATACCATTAAAATCTTATGTAAAAACTTCATAATAAATCACGCACCTCTGTACATCTTATGTACATCTTTTTTGGATGCTATTGACGTTTAGTCACTTTTTCTACTTTTGCTATGATCTTATGTATACATCACTTTTATCTCTATTATTAGTTTCGGCTGTTGGGTTGTTGTTCACAATAAATAAATGAATAAATAAATAAAATTCAGAAAATTGTCAGATGTATGCTTAATTTCATTATCATCTTCCGACAGTCCCCTCAACAGTCCTTTCAATGACCTCCTTAAAGGGCCACTCAATGGTCCCCTAAGCAGTTCCCTGAATGGTTCCTGTGTATTCATTTTCTTTTATCGACTAGTGGTTTTTGAAAACCCTAGGCGAAAATGAATGAACATAGCTCTAGTTAAAGAAATAATCATTTTCTTTAGTAGTAAGATTGAAGATGATCTTTTTCTTTTCTAAGTATCATTTTTTGAAATACAAATTAATTCATTGCTCTTCATGTATTCGTATTACTTTTTCGACAGTTCTCGATAATTCAAATGTACAATGCACGTGCTCAACTCAACTGTCAAAGTAAGATATATGAAGTTAAATTTCAAATTCTGAGTTGTTCAGCAACTATAATAGACTTTTTCGTGTATGAACTTTCCGTCCCTACTGATAAAATTTACACTGGCATCTTCAACACTGCAATTTTCATGATCAAAATGTAGTTCAACGTCATGAACAAGTTTGTGATGCAGATGAAATTGAATAATTAATAGGTTTATTCAAGTTCAGCGATAAAATAGAATGTAAATAACAGTTAAAATGACACTACCTCCAGCTATGGAACAAAGTGCTGGTAAAATAATGTAGCGTTCATTCTCTCCGAGTGGATTGACTTTAAAAGGTCCTCGTAAACGCTGCTAGTCTCCTGTGAATTTATTTTATCCGATACAGTTTTAATGCCGTCCTCATGTTGCACAACTTTAGCAAATGAGGAGAAAGTAAAGAGTCAAGATGTGTCAGTGCTTGTTCTGAAGTGGAGTATTCAATGAGGTTTCAGTAATGCGCAAGAGGCTTGATGAAAACGTCCATTGATGAGTCAATTTTTTTTTTGGGGATTGATTAATTTGCGGAAGACACTACCGCGCCTCTTCGTTGCTCAAACGGTTTTTTTTCAACGTTTTTGCGAATATCTCGGCTTTGAAAGGAGGTATAGTGATGAAACCAGTGGCAATCGAAAGCTGGGGAAATTACCGATTCAAAACACTGGTTTCGAACTCATTTTGAAGTTCCAGCTCCGCCAGGAACTTCAGTTCCCTCCGAAAGAGAGTTTGGGAAGATAAACAATCATGGGTAGCTTATTTGGAAAGGATCTCGGAAACTATCGAAGTTAGGGGAAAATCCCAAGAGACATTTTTTATAGGGAATTAAATTTTCTACAAAAAAAGTCTCCTGATATTTTGACCTGAACCTAATAGTTTCCAAGATATTTGAAAAAAAAACTACAATATAATTTTATAAAAAATCTTTTATTCACAATGTCTTCAGCATTTCCCATGAAGGAAAAGGTCTAGTGTTTTCCATTGGAATTTCCTCGAGCTATCCATCACACTCACCCTTAACTCTCTCTTCTCGCTACTTACCGCCGAAAATAAGAGCCCCTCAATTAAATTAAACACCCGAAATTCACTGGATTCCACAAAATAAAACAATGGAAACTGTATAAATTTTATTTTTCGCTAGTAACCAGTGTAAGAATGATTAATGTCTTCTCGCACTTAAATCTCCCATCTCTCTCTCTCTCTCTTGCTCCCCCGAAAACATGCAAAGTGCTACGCAATCTCTTCGTGTCTCGCAATTGCGCAACTGTAACTACTTATTCGGGTTCCTCTCTCGCATGTGTTTATATCTTTCGTTTTCATTTATTCTTATTTCATACCCCGGAGGCTTCTCTCGAGGAGGCGAGGGCAAGCCTCGCCCACGCAAGCAACCCACACGCAACACACGCACTTACATAGAATCCAAAAAACTAATGAAATAAAGTCTTTTTTCTCATAATTTTCATTTTTTTTCTTTTATCTAATTTTTCTCTCAACTACTCTATAAATAAAAAAAGCAATGCAATGAAAAATAAAGCCATTGGGAACTTCCTGTTGCATCAAGGAGCAAATTTTAAATTTTTAATGATTTTAATTTTGCAAAAATAAAATTAAGAGGTCAATTTTACACAAATTGCACAAAAGAAGTTTTCACTTCCTTATTTCGTGAATTAAGTGTCATGCCTTTTGTTTGTCTTGATATCACGAGAGATTTGCCTCCTCTAGTTGGTACAACGACTTCGAAGACAAAGGAATAGAGCACGTGCGGTCAAAGAGGGTCACGGGCATTCTCTTTCTCTGTGCCCCGTTACAATTTCACAATTTTTTTATTTATTTTTTGAAAGAGAAAAGATTTTTTTTTCACGTTTTTTTGTGGAAAAAACATAATTATTTTTTTTTAATTAAAAAAGAAGTTGGGATAAATGAATGATATAATGAAATGAAGATAATGAATGTGAAAAGAAAAAACAGAATAAAAAAATTGATAAAATAAATAAATTTCAATATGTTGAAAAAATAATCGTGAAATTGGGAATCGTGGGTTATTCTTCCATTATTTACAATGGTCTAAAAATAAATCAAGTGAAAAATTTCAACAGTTTGCCAATTATTTATGAGGCAGCTCTATTAAAACAATTCTATCTGTTCAAAAAATTCAGGAATTTTTTTTCAACTGTTTGCGTTTTATTTTTCAGCGAGTGAAAAGGCGTTATTGTGTATAAAAATGTTATTTCCATAGATTTGATTTTTTTCGTAAATAAATTGTAAAAAAGAGGAAATTTTGAGTTCTTGAGACAGTTTTTATCGAAAAGATTTCGGAAACTAAACGAGATAGTGTAATTTTGCATGAACTCTTTTCTATACAAATTTTCAAGAGCTACAAAAAAGGTTTCTTCAAGAATTTCTTCATTTCCCTTCGATTCTGAGATATTCTCTAAAAGCTGATGAAAAATCGGCTATCCAGAATCTTCCATCTAAAAAAAAATTCCGAGAAAATTTCATCACCCGATGATTAAGTCTTTCAAAAATTCTCAGGTCCCATTTGCTCCACAAAATCCTGAATAAACCCATAATTAAGTGAAAACTGCCCCAATTAATGTCATTCAATCTTAATTAGAGTCAAAAAGCGAGAACTTTTGTCTTGTGAAAATGTGAATAACATAATGGTCTCTTAAAATTGAATAGAATTCTGTGTTTTACCTCTGTTTTTTTTTTTTTTTTTTTTTTTTTTTTTGGAAAATAGAAAATAGGTTTTTGTACGTGTGTTGCCCAACCGGAAACGATAGAAATCCGTCAACGAGGAAATGAACTCAATGCATTCACCGAAAGGAGAGAATAATAAATAAAAAAAACGATTCACAGACGTTTTATCCGTGTTTCCGGTATTGTCAGTCACTTCACGAAGACTTTGAAGAAAAAGAAATAAAGAGGCATCTAACACTACCTTTCATTTTCAATTTCATTTTCTTCCATTTTTAGCCTCGAACCTTTATATTATTTTTAAATCGCATTTATTTTCCGCCTCGTTGCCGTAAGAAGAACTCCAACGAAAGGTGAGTGGATTCGCATCGAAGTTTTGTTCCCACGCTACGATTTTGATGTATGAATTCATTTTGAATATCTCTTGTTACTTGAGGTAGTATCTTGAAGAACTCGAGTGCAGTTAATTCTTGTTTTTTTAATGCTGTATCAAAGATGATATTTTATTACGTTTTTCTGAATTTTTTCATAATTCTTGACCGTGCAGTTTATGAGATATGAATTATCAAAGTTATCGAAAATACCGGTTATGGGGATGAAACGCCCAAAATCGGACGGAAATAACGGAATTACTAGAAAATCACAGGTTCGACCGATTATTTAAAAACAATTGGCGAAGAGGACAGCATTTTAACTAAATAATGGAAGAAAAAAATATTCAATTCACCGTATAGTTATTGAGAAATTTTAATTAGAAGGTAGTCGTAACTATTTGCCTCTCTCTCTATCTCATGCATGTGATAGGAGAATGATGTAAAAAAAAATTCGAGGAAAAAAATTATATTCACAAGCTGGAGATATAACTTTCGAATAGTTAATCGCTTTTTTCGTGTAAATTGAAGCACTTTTTTCCGAATTATTAGCAATTAATTGAAAAATAACCTACCAATCCTCATTTTCTTCTGTTCTATCAACCGTACTTTGGGATAAAACCTTAAAAAGCAAAGTGGAAGTGTTTTTCATGAATTTCAGTAGCAAAAAAGTAAAACAGGAAAAATATATATTTTTTTTCAATAATTTTTTGAGAATATTTCGGAAACTAAGTGAGTTGCGCTCTTTTGCAATCTTTCTTGTGGAGAATTCTAAGAGCTTCAAAAAGAGATTTCTGTAACATCGCTCTATATCACTTATTTTCTGAACTATTCTGAAAACAATAGTGAGAAAATTTGTTTTTTTTTTTCTTCAAATGTCGGAATTAAGTGAGATAGGGCGATTTCATCCAAATCCTATTTTGTAGTCAATTTTGAGAGCTACAAAAGAGAATTATCATAAAATCTCGCTATCTCGCTTAGCCTCCGGAGTATTCTCTAAAAAATTTATAAGAAAGTTCGTTTTCTTTTTTCCAAATTTTTTGACAACTAAGGTAAATAGCGCGATTTTGCCAAAATCCTCTTTTTGGTTGCTCCTGAAAATCTCTGAAAAAGTGGATTGAGGCAAAATTCCTCTGTTTCGTTTAGTTTCCGAACAAACAAATTCGCAAAAAAAAAACGGCCTTTCTCATATTTTTTGTTACTGATTTGTATTCACCCCTCTTTTCTCTATTTTTTTAATTACAAAAATATAGGAAAGAATTAGAACGAGATGAGAGTGTAGCACGCGAGTCGTGAGCGACTAGTGTGATTACTGCAAAAAAAGGCAAAGCTATCAACACCGGAGCAAAGTTTATGAGACTCTCGTCATATTTCAGAGCTCAACCCTCTCCTTCGCTTTCCCCTATTCGTTTCATTCGTCGGTACAGGAGAAGAGGCCACTCTAAACAAGCTTGCTCAGCTTTTTCCTGAGCCCCTCATCTTGACTCTTTAATAAGAAAAAAAAAAAAAAAACAAATCCTCATCTTTTGTCTTGAAAATAATATCGAGTAGTAATTTCATTTTTGTGGGGATTTTGTTTTTTTTTTTAAAGTAGTTTGAGCATATGTCGCACTAATAGTTGAGTATGCTGCAAAAAACGAACGAGAAAGTAAAAAAATAAAAGTAATATTGATGCTTGGAAACATATTTTCTGGTATTAAAAACGAACTCGAAGGAAAATTAGTGAATTCTATTAATTATTTGTCATTTTCTTATTACTTGAACAATAGCATGCCATTTGACTAGCATATTTGTTTTTCTCTCTTTTTTTCAAAGACATTTTCCAGATTGCAAAAAAATAATAATAATGATTTTATCATCAGTTTTTTCGAAATATCTCAGAAACTAAGCAAGATAGAGCAATTTTGCTTGATTTTTTTTTGATAGCTCTTCAAATTCCCCACAAAAAGGAATTTCCCAAAAAGGTAAAAAAAGGTCGTGCCTCTATTACTTTCCGAAATATTTGGAGAAAAGAAAAAAACTTAATGACTGGATCCAGCTGCTTAATTAAGCGTTGATGAAGTTTGTTTGCATTTTCTCCTGCTTCACCACCTTCTGATGACTAAGGGAATTTTTTTATAATTTCAACGAGGTGTCGAGAAGTGGAGACGAATGAGAGGCTCAAGAGAATGATAAGGGCTGGTGTTTCATTAGATAGTGGAAAATTTCCGGTTGAAAGTTATTCAGACGTTAGTTTTCGTGATGTTAATGGAGATAGTTTCGTTGAGTATAAAAAAAAAAAAGAAAAATTCATTGTTTTGTATCACGAAGTGGTAAACGAGCTTCTCTCCCTTTGCATTTGAAAGCGGAAATTTCCTCCTATCAAATACCGCTATTCTCATCTCTCCCTCAATTCCCGGCGAGAATTGAAAGTGCAACGAATTTTTCTTCTTCTTTTTGTAACGAAATCTGCTTCATCAAGTCGATAAAAGAAAAGAAAGAGGCGAATGAATTGCAGACGTTAAAATCCTTACGCTCCATTTCTCCTCATCCGACCAATCTTTGATCCATTAAGGTAGTATTCCCGAGAACTCGAGTACAGTTAACCCCTTATTTTTTTCTTTTGATACCGTATCAAAGATGATATTTTTTTATATTTTTCTGAATTTTTTCATAATTTTTGGCCGTCTAGTTTATGAGATATGAATTATCAAAGTTACTGAAAATACCGGTGGTGGGGATGAAACTCCCTAAATCGGACGGAAATAACGAAATTACTAAAAAACCACAGGGTTGACACATTATTTAAAAACAATTGGCGAAGAGAACAGCATTTTAACTAAATAATAGGAGAAAAAAATATTCAATTCACCGTATAGTTATTGAGAAATTTTAATTAGACGATAGTCGTAACTATTTGCCTCTCTCTCTATCTCATGCATGTGATAGGAGAGTGATGTAAAAAAAATTCGAGCGGAAAAATTATATTCACAAGCTAAAGATATGACGCTTGAATAGTTCAATAACTTTTTTCCGGTAAATTAAAGCACTTTTTCCCGAATTATCAGCAATCAATTGGAAACTAACCTACAAATCCTCATGTTCTCTGTTTTATCGACCATACCGAGGTACTACCTTAATGCAGATAGTTTCGTTCTGCATAAAAAATTCATTGTTTCGTATCACGAAATGGTAAATGAGCTTCTCCCTTCACATTTGGAAGCGGAAATTTCCTCCTATAAAACCCCGTTATTCTCATCTGTCTCTCTATTTCCAGCGAGAATTGAAAGTGCGAAGAATTTTTTTCTGTTTTTTATAACAAAATCTTTTTTTTTTTATAACGAATCCTCCTTCATCAACTTCATCAACTACATAAAAAAAAAGGCAAATGAATCCCAGACGTTAAAATCCTTCCGCTCCACTCCCCCCCAGCCACCCAATCTTTAATCCATGAAAAAAAAAAAATTAAAAACCAATATCTCTTGATTTTCCCCTTTTTTCCTCCCACCAAAATCTTCATTACTCTAATGAAATACAATTTGCTGGATTACTACGTAGTTGAGAGTGAAATGAGACGATTAACGAGTACCGGAATCGGTTGACGAGGTGAAGGAAACCGGTAAGAAAAAAAAAGGGAAAAATCCCTGGGAATAAATTGTGAGTGGAGGGGGAGGAAAAAAGAAGCGAATCTGGACACAATGAGAAATGAAGGGGGGGGGGGGGAGAAATAGTAAAAAGAGTTAAAAAAAAAAATGGGATATATCAGGGGAAAGGCAATATCGGACGCAATATTATCCGCAGAATGATCAACTTTTCCGGAAGAGGAGAAGGAGGGTGGAGGGGAGGGGGAGTTGGAGTATGAGCCATTAATTTCACGAATCGAGGAAACGAAAACAACGCACGAGCCGGAAATTCTCTGAATCCACCGAAACTTTGGTGCAATGAGAGAGGGGATGGGAGGGGGGAAATGGGCATGGATTCAGGAAAGTACGAAAACGAGGGGAAAAGGGTCTGCATTGAAGGGGGCGAGAGGGGAAAAAGGCTTCCAAGTTGTCGATCGATTGAGCAAAAGCGAGAACATTTCGCTTTCGTTACGTTGCCCAGAGGGTTTGTGTGTTCTGTTTCACTAGAATGGACACGTATTTTGGACATGTTATAGTTCTCGGAATTGGTGGAAATATCAGTGGATTTGGCTGGTCGTGCTGAAGATTTGGAAAATTAGGGGATAGGAGTGTATGCGCTTTTTTTTTGGCTGTGATTCGGGAATTTGGGGGTAGTTATGATTTTTTGGACTTTTATTGTCGACTTTTAGGGGTTTTGGGGAGTGGGTTACGGAGGATTGGGAGAGGGGGGGAGGGAGTGGCGAGACGAGATTCGTTGATTGGGCTGGACGTGATGAGAATTGTTTCGGGAGGATTAGGAAATATCATGAGGATTTTTTTTAAAGGTTTTAGGAAATTACGAGTGATTTTTATGGAAATTTTGGGAATTTCGTTCTCTTTATGGGATTGAAATGTAGATTTTTTCGGGTGGTATTAAATGTAAATACCATTATTTGTTTTCTCTTTCGTTAGAACATCGACTAAATTTAAGAAAATTCTGAAATAATTTCGGAAAAAAATATTTAAAACAATTTTCAAAATAATTTCGAATCTTCAGGAAAAACTCTGTAAAAATAATTGATTTTCAATTTTTCTTTTTTCAATTTTTGGAGTTTTCAAGTTGAACTTCATGATTTTTATTCTCCAAAATTTCAATTTTATTTATTTCTCTGATTTCAATCTTCTGGAACGTGTTGGAGTTGATCGGAAATGAATGCCATCGTAATTTCCCATCAATTCCGTTTTTGATTCACTCGATTCCGTCGAAAATCATCACAGATATCCTGAATTTAGTAAAAAAACCCCTTCCAAAACCGTAACTACCTCGATTTTCGTCAAAAATCGACTTGCAAAAAAAGAAAATCGGGGTAAAATTCTCTCAACTTCCATTTTCAACTACCCCCAAAGACCTACGACAATCAGAACCAAAGATATCAAGCAAAAATAAAAAAAAATCAGCAATAAAAATGATAAACTTTCTTTTTTCCCCCAAAAAAAGTCGGAAAGTCAATTTTTCTTCATTATTCCCATCCCAAATTTACATTCCCCTTCAATAAAACCTTAAAAAAAAACAAAATAGGTGTTCCCTCTCACGTTAGAACCCTCTTTCCTCAGAATTATTAACTCTCAAAAGGCAATAACTTTGCTGCTGCCAAAAATCACGCTTTCCACTTCATTAAAAACCCATTTTTTCCCTTTATCCACTGAATTCTATCAAAGAGAGTCACACATGTTTCTCCCTCCGTTAAAAAAAAACCTGGATTCGGATGAAAAGATATTGAAACCAGTGCTATAAATATTTTCCATAAACGTCAATAGATAATACTATTTTTTTTTTCATTCCCCATTCTCCAGAAAAAAAAGACTTTACGAAACAGCGGGAATGGACAAGCGAAAAGAGATGAAAAAGAAAAAAGTTATAAATGATTGAAAAAATTCAAATAAAACGAAAAAGAAATACATTTTCTTTTTTGTTTCCAATTTTTTTTCTCTTTTATCAACTCCTATTTCTTCTTTCATATACATGAGTTATCAGATATTGGAGCACTGGTGTTGAGCCCACGTATTTATTCACGGAAAATCGATCACCATCACGGCTAGTCGAATAATTTTGTGGCTTAATCGTACGAGATGGGGAAGAAAAATAATCGAGAAAGGGAGTAAAATATGAAATTCAGGAGAAATTAAAAATAGAGGGATTTCAGAGGTAAAAGGGAATTTAATCAGGTAAATTGATTTGGATTTTAGAGAGAAAGAGAGAATATTTCTGTTTTTCTCAAGTTCATTTTTATAATGCGGAGGAATGAGTTCTTCCTCATGATTCTTAATCGGTTTGTGATTAATTAAGGTAGTTCTATCGGATTTTGAGTATCGAGAGATTTTCTTCAAATTTTGTGAAATAATTATTCATGTTATTTCGAATTTTCGTGGAAAATTTGAAAATTTTTGACCGTATGGTTAACGAGATATTGAATCTCAAAGTTTCAACTTTTAACACAGATTTAATGGCGTAACCTCAAAAATCAATCAAATTCGACAGGTTTTCGTTTTTTTTCTCAAGATCCAGTCGTGAGATTTCGATAAAAAAAATATGCAGAGATTCTTCCAGTATTTCGGAGTTATTTGAAATTAATTGAGATTTTTTCACCGTGTATTTTTCTTTTTGACTTTGGAGACAGGGAAATTTGGTAAAAACCACGACTGAGTGAGGCAATTAGCTGGCCGGTGCTTAGACGTGATTGGCTGCTCCCATTCCGCATAGTTGTGTGTGTGCTCTATGGTCCTATACGTGCAATGAATGTTTAGATGTGTGCATACAGCACCGTATCATTTGGGGAATATCGAGAATTTACTAAAAAAATCTTAAAATTTTCGTTGAATTCATAATTAGATATGCAAAATTTCGTACTTGAATATCGAATAAATCAATTTTGCATATATGAAAATGAGACTAAATATGTAATATATGCACACCGAGAACCTTCTCCTTGGAGAGCCCGGTGCCTCAATTTTTATGCATCATTTCGAATAGAACTACCTTAAGAAAAAAATGACTTTAATCATAAAATTTTCACTATTTCAAAGATACCTCGGAAACCCCTGGGTTTAGGAGAATTTACCAAGAAACCTTTTTTATAGAAAACTAAATTCTCTACAAAAAAGGCCTCTTCACATTTTTCCCTCAACCCAACCGCCTAAAGGATATCCACCCCTCTCCAAAAAATCAATTTTTTCCACTAAAAATGAAGTTTCCTTTGAAATTCAAAATCCTTTAAAACATTCGGTAGGTCAGTAAAGAGAAACAGAGAGCAAAAAAGGATCAAAT
Source organism: Aleiodes alternator (assembly GCA_963921955.1). Taxonomy (NCBI): domain Eukaryota; kingdom Metazoa; phylum Arthropoda; class Insecta; order Hymenoptera; family Braconidae; genus Aleiodes; species Aleiodes alternator. The sequence goes on along the minus strand of OY998098.1, from coordinate 8,133,523 downwards.
ACGAAGGGGATGAAGAAATAAGAGAAAAATAAATAAGGCAAAATGAGAATGAGTGACGAGGTAAACGACCCCACGCGATTCTCCTCCACTCTCTCTCTCTCTCTCTCTATAGCAAACTGTTTTGCATTTTTTTTCCTCTATTTTCTTTTCTTTACCTCGCTACTTCTCTCTTTCCCCAAGCGGGAAAGCATAGAGTTGACGATGCGAATCTTTTCACCCAGAGCAATTTTTTCTTCCTACACATTTTGCCCATCTCTCTTGGCTACATTTTTTTTCTTTTCCTCGAAGGAAAAAGTGGAGGGAAAGGAGGCAAAAGAAGAGGTGTCTTTGAATCTACACACAAGTATCACAAGTTTCTTCCCATTGTAAAAGAAATTTTTTTTCTTCTTAATTTTCCTTTTTTTTGTTGTAAAAAGTGGAAGAACTTGATGCTGTGTATTTTATACTTAAATTTAAAAAGTTCCAGTGAATTATTATATTTTGCAGAGAAAACAGCAGGTTCTCTAAATAACAGAGACTCTTTTTTTTACTTCCAGTTTAAAAGTAGCGAAAATACAAATGATTTAATGTGATTATAAAATATTTACGATTGTTAGTATTATTAATGCACCAATTACTGCAGTAAACATTGTTTGTGCAGCAAAAAGTGGGCTCTTGAGGTTAAATCATTACTGGAAACTCTAGAATATCCTGCGTATTTTTTTTTAGCATGTGGGATTTGTGTCGAGAGGTATATAAATAAAATCTGAAGCTCTGCATAATTTTTTCAGATTTTTTTTTCCACTGAATTGCCTTTATCCGAGGATTATTTGCGGAAGAACAAAAGGCAGAGAATTTCAGATGATTTCGTTGAAGAGCTTGGGAAATTCTACCCTAGAAAACACTATAATCGAACCACTTTTGCCCAGTGCGTTTCTAAGTTACGATGAATTTGAGTGGCACTCCAAAAAAAGAGCATTTCAACTTCAAATAAACGTATTTTCGGAATTAAGCGATAGAATTGAAGTTTCTAGCAGTGTTTTGTGGGATAAAATTTTCCCAGCTTTTCAACGTCATCAAGATATCTCCATTATTCCAGAGGGATCTACGAGAAAATTCAAATTTTCCAGAGAAAAACTAGGTATATCAGAATGAAACACAATTTACACTCAACACATTTTTATTTCACCCTATAAAACTCCGGAATATCTCGAGAACTAGTGGCTCGAGGCGAGTTACACAGTTATCCGTGAAAAGCCTCGGAAAATACCCGATGAAAAAAGAAAAAGTAGGAAAAACTCTCTAGAAAAGTCCTTCTACCCTCAAGTACATCTCGAGATATCACAATATTTCGTTTTGGAGTATGAGAGCAGTGTTTCGAGATAACTCAACAACGGCAGCTCCAAAAATACTTTTCTTGTAGTGTTTTTCGGGGTAAAATTTTCCCAGCTTTCGATTGAAACCAACCCCACAAAGAAATTTCCCATCATTTCCCCAAAAATCTTAGATTTTCTGAAAAAAACCGCTCTTTACCGTTTTTTCCCCCACAGAAAAAATCATTAAAACACGAAAAAAAGTAAATTTTTCAAAGGCAAACACAGGCACAAAGTTAAAACCCTCTTCCAGACTTGAAAACTTCCTTCTGAAACCCTCTCAAGAAATAATAGAACTTAAAAAAAAACACTGTTTCCGTTACTAAAATATTCAACGGTGTTTCATCCGGTTAAAAGCGTGTACAAAAGCATTGCGCACCTGTGAACAGTAGTAAAAAAAAAAAAAAAAGGCCTGGCTACTGGTCAAGTGTTGGTAGTCACCAAACTCCATCCAAACACGCAGCAGGTTTCATAATCCCGTGTATCATTGCACAAAAAAAAACCCTTCTACTCAAAAGTCAAAGCTCACAAAAAAAAAGGAAACAAACACTTGCATTTAACAATTCGCCACTTTTCCCTGAAAATCCGCGAGATTTTTCCAGCCCGTACCAATTATCCACGAAAAAAATCTGAGACTTAAAAAAAATTATTCACTAAATAAACTTGCGATCTTTAATTCATGCCAGTGTTATTACGAAAGAGTTACGGTTCAAAAGATCTCGAAAAAAAAAAATTTCGTTTTAAAAATACACGGAATACAGCATGAGGCAGGAGTCAACGATAAAGCCTCGCTCGAGCGTGGCGTGTTGGAGACTGGAGTCGAGTTCTCTTTTTTTTTTTTTTTCATTTTTATTCAGTTGCCTCTTGGTGTGCTTTCATCCGTGCCATGGGGCTCTCCAACACATTTAACCGTTCTCGAGGCCTCCGTATTGGTGTACAGGGTTGGTGTACAAACGCGAAAGAGAGAGCGAGAGGAGGTGGGAGGGGGGGGGGGGGGATGTCTGGTGGAGGGCGAGTACGAGAGACTCATCGCTGGCGTAAAAGGCACCAGTTGGGAATAAGGTATATGAGAGGACGCTACGATCAGCCAGGATAAGAGAGACTCGTAGTAGGGCTGAAAGTACGAGTATATTGGGCTTCGTGCCAGTTGTATATATATATACCGATTTTTCTCTGACATTTTATTGATCAATAAATATCGAGTGTATTGCGTCCAGAAATAGATAGGAACAACGAGTCTATTTGTTGTGTGGAGTTTCGGGGTCTTTTTTTTTTTTTTGGTTTCAAGGGCGAAATTATAAATGCTTTGAGACATGTGTCTTAATCATTTTTTCAGTGCCTGAGGTGGAACAGAACACGTCTGTTTTTTTTCTGATGTTATTTTTAGGATATCTGGAAAAATAATGGGATTATGCCCTTTTTGCTCTAATTCGAAAGCCTAAGTTGCCCTATTTGGCTTTTATTTTCCAAGATATTTCATGATGAAGGTCACAAAAAAGAATTAATTTGTCTTTATAAGTTTCTGAATTTTTCGAAATTTTTTAAGAGACCTTTACGGAATATCTAGACTTTTTATTATTTTCATGAACATTTCTCTGTTTCGAGATTTTTCTGGAAAATGTGAGGATTGAAGATGTGAGAATTCTTATAGAGATCGTTTTTGTGGAGAATTTCAAGAAGAAAATAACGATTTTCATGAACATTTGCCTATCTCCCATATTTTCCAAGATATCCCGTTAGAAAACAAGTTGATTTGTCTTTTTTCACAGAAACGCCTTCTTAAAAATTCTGAAAATAATGAAAAAAAACTAAAAATCATTCATTGAAAGAAAAAACGAAGAGCGACGACTCAATTGAACCCCTAAATTTCCTTCCTTCCATTGAAACTCGATTTTTTTTTTTTAGTCCCTGATAAATAATATATGATACGCTTTTTTTTCTGTGGAGAATTTCAAGAAAAAAAACTTCAGACGAATTCACCCTATCTCGCTTATTTTCCGAAATATTCCATAAAAGAGACTCCGAAAAAGTAAATTTGTCTTTTTCCACTTTTTCACAAAAAATTTATCTCAGAATTCTCAGGATAATAATAAATAAGCTAAAAATCATTAATTAAAAGAGAAATCAAGAGGTGACGACTCCATTCTGCTGCTAAATCACCAATTTGTAACTCCATAATTCAACAAACCCCCCTCTCCTCTATTGAAACGTGATTTCTCCACCTTTTTCCATGAAAATAGAGGGGACGAATTGGCCCTGAAGACGTTCGGTACACACTGGGGCATTAAATCAGCGGGATATCCTCAAAAGTACCCTACAAAACTCCACGCGCCCGTAGAGAACATAAAATCGATGAGGATCCACGCGGAGTCAAATGCAGAAAGGGGGAGGGAGAGGCACGAGATACAGGGGGTGGGGAAGGGAAAAGAAATAATTCCAGAGGGGAAAAGTAGGCATTGTGAACCCTACACGCACACACACACAAATACCCCTGTATCCATTTTCACCACGAGTTTGAATCGATTTTGAGAATTAATACCGTCTGTGCCGTGAGAGGGAGCGCCTGTTACTTACAGGCTTCTCTTTTTTCCTCTCGTGTCTGCATCCATAAAAATATTTACATTGTATCAAATTTTATTATCTTAATCGAATTAATTCTATCCACAGGGCAATTATCCACTCTCAAAGACTTTATTTTCTATTGACAGGAGAAAAAAAAATAATTAAAGTAGTTAAATCTTCCTACTTGAGATTTTCCAAAATTTTCCATTCTTTTTTCAGCAATAATAAGAAGCTGCTGAATATTGATTGTTATGTGGGCGTGCAATAGTTCTTTCAGACAATAGAAAAAAATCACGTTTTTCAACACAGGATGTGAAAACTATAGTATATTATCTAACAAGTGCAGTAAAGTACTTTTTCCGTACGCCGTGCAAAAAGTGGCTACTTTACACACGTGCAAAAAGAACAGTAGCTCACGTGTGCGGTAAAGATTTTTTCTGTACGCTGGGGCGAAAGTGAGATTTTCGGCCCTCGCTGCGATCGGGCGTAAGTTCACTTGCGTCCCAGTGTGCGGAAAAATAGTATACACACCTTGAGCAATAAGTAAGAAAGCCTCGGAACACATGTTTGTTGACCTCGGCTTTCACCTCGGTCAAGAAATACATGTGCTCTGAGACATTTCTTACATTATTGCCCCAAGCATGTAATATACTATTGAAAATACTTTACCGCACTTGTTGCTAGATGATATACTATTCTGACAAGTCTAAAAATCTTTACCGTACCTGTAAGATACAATTTTTCCATGCACAACGTGGAGAAAGTGACTACTTTCCGCACGACGTGTAGAAATGGTATATCACCTTACAAGTGCGGTAAGATACTGAATGTGAGTTTTATAATCACACGAGTCTGAAAATCTTTACTTCACGCGTGAAGTACTGTTTTCTTATGCACAACGTATGGAAAGTGCCACTGATGGCACGCTTAGCGTGCGAAAAGTCGCTACATTCCACACGGCGTGCGGAAAACCGATATTATCTCAGCTTCTGATTAATAATTTCCAAAAACCGATTAATCAATGCGATATCTCGCATTAAATTCAAGATTTCATGACTAAACTAGCAAACTAGCGATTAAAAGTGCGCGCCTACATCAATAATTTTCCTTACAAAAACAGCAAGTTCTGATTGACCATATTCAAACATCGATTAATTGACGCAATGTTGCCCATTAAATTGCAGTTAATTGATATTGCATTCCATTCAATAGTTCCGTTTCACCTGTTTTAGTTTAAGGGGACTTCTACGAGTGGAATGAATTAACTGTCCACTGCGTGTCCTCTGAAGAGGTCCATTAAACTTCAAGTGAAAAATAGATACACTTTCAATTCCATATAATTGTACCTCACTCAGCACAATAGGGGCAAAGAGAGGAGGAAGGGGAAGGAAAAGTCTATTTCTTCTTTTTTCCCCTCTTTTGATACAGACAGAAGTCCAACAATGAGTTGAAATGAAAGAGTTAAAAGATATATACCAATTCCCAACGTCAAGTAGAGTTTGGTGAAGCTGAAATAGGTGGGAAAGGGGCGAAAGCTGTCTAACGAGCTCCTCCTCAGAGAGTCCAACACAGCCACTGTAAAATTTCCTCTCTCTCTCTCTTGCTTCTAACTCTGGCTCTTTTGTCCATAACATCCAGATCCTCAATCCCCTATTTCTACCACTACTTTTTTTCTATCCCTCTGTTCTTTTGAAGCGTTTTTCCTTACAGCTTCCATGTTGAAAAAAATTATTCATATCAAATGTGGGAGGGAGGGAGGTAATGGGCACTGGCTAGGAGAATCGTATTTGCATTGTACTTCAGTTACTTCTGCATTATAGGAAACTCAAGGGGACTGAAGTTCTGTGGGACTTGGGAATAATGAAGTTTGATATTCATTATTGAATAAATGGTTTTAGAGAAAGTGGAGATTCAGAGAAGTGGCGATGTGAGATTTTCTGGTGGAATTTGAGGTTTTGGGGGATAATTGATTGAAGTTATTGGGAGTTTTCGGGAGAGGGGAGAGTGCGGTAAGATTGGGGGTTCTAATGAGGACATTTCTGATGAAAAACATGGATCAAAGGTGATTTTCCTCTCAATTTCTTTCAGAATTCTAATTTTTTGGAGGAAGATTCGAAAGAATGGCTGTTTGCTACGTTGATAGGATTCACTTTTTTGCTAATATCTCCAGTTCTACTGGTCATAGCGACTTAGGGTTGGTCTTAAATGAAGCATTTCATCCGCTATCAATTCATATGGTTTTGGGAGGATATTTATCAATTTTCGAGGTATTAATTGGGCCCTGATTTCCACTTAAAAAGTCGAACTGTTCAAAAATGATCATAAAGAGATTTTAACATGTGCTTTCTTACGGAATTTTCCTCAGCTTTCCAATGGAATCATCAAAAAGAAATTATCTCGAATATTTTCACTGAATTTGAACAATTTTCATAATATTTTTACCGTAGAAATAAAATGACGTAAGTGTTATGTTTATAAACAGAAAATACACCACTTTGGTTCTAAGAAATCTATTCATAAGCAAAATTAGTGAAAATATTTGATCATAGCCTTAAAAAAAGAAGAGCGTAAGTGTGATCAGTATTTTTGGTGGCTTTTTTTTCTATAACTTCTAATTAAAGTAACCTCTGCAGAGACCTAAAAGGCCACCAAAAATACTGACTATAAATCGAAGGTCGTATATCCACATATTGAGCGTAAGTGTGATTTATAAGCAAAGCACTTATGCCAATTTGATTCTAAGTTGAAAATATTATGCAAATTGTGAAAAATCGGTTGAATTATTCGATCGTCGCCTTAGAAACAAAGTGACATAAGCGCTATTCATAAGCATTGCACTTACGCCCTTTTTTTCATAAATTTTTTCATGAAATTGAAAAGATGTGGTGGAGAATGGCACATGGTAACAAACTCTTTCAAAAAAGGAGAAAAAATCCTCAAGAAAGGACAGAAAAATAGGAATTAGCTCTCGAAAACTGAACTCATAATTTTCCCAGCCCTTCCATCATATTAACCCCTTTCACCTGATTTTTCAATCGACTGAATCTCTCAATCCCACTCACACTCATCCAGTCGGCCTCTCTATTTAATTTCACCTCGTCAACTTCTCAGTTGAGTTCACCTGTATCCATTAACGATTTCACCATATAAATATCCTCATTCCCAATTCTCTTCTGTCCTCCAAGCAGCATCAGCATACAGAGATAAACCCCCTCACAATCCATTCCCCCCTCTCTGCCCCTCTAATTTCCACACGACAGAGTCTGCATATGCAAAACGTATATCTGATCCTGTTCACTCGTCTAAATCCCGTATATACCGCAGAATCAATCAATTCGTATCAATTTTAGGAAATATGGAATGCAAATCTCCTTTCTCATGGGGTTCAACATTCCTTTTGCTTCCTTTACTTTTTCTTGGCGATGTCTAGACGTTTCGAGGAACGAAGGGAGGAGGTATTGATGGGAATTTTGAGGGTTGCAAATTTATTTAATAAAAGTTTTATGAGTATTTGATTTTTAAAAAAAGCGAGAAGAAGGATTTTCGATGTAAAATATTCGGCACTGATTTTTTTTTGTACTATCACTGGAAAAATCATGCCCTCTTTTTTTTTGAAATGTAATTTAATATTAGAGAATTTAAATCTTAGTTTTTAATTGTTTTTTAATTTTTTTTTATTCAATATCGAGAAATGTGAAATTTTTGGAGATTTTTTAAAATAAATTTTGAAAGTCACAATTTCGGGATTTTTCAAAGAATTTTTTGAGAAAATTTTTACGAGATTCTGAGAATCTTCAGTATTGAATTGAATTTTATTACTTTGAAATGGAAAAATCATTTTCTTTTACATTGTTTGTTTGTTTGCCTTACTCTCGTACTCTGCATCTTTAAATTTTACATTTTCGCATCATCGCTCTGCTCTGGGACAGAATAATACTATGGAAAATACTGCCGAAAAAAAAAAATCTCCAGGATTTTCATGAATATTATGTTTTTTTAGGAACATCTTGAAAATTGAGAGGGAAATTTTTGCAGAGAATTTTGAGAAATACCAAAATAATTTTCATGAAAATTTCTTCATCTCTCACATTTTCCAAGTTGTTCAAAAAAAAATCAAAAAACATTAATCAATTTCGCTATTTTATTTTTCTTTGAATATTAAAAAATTTAACTTTCCATTCATTTTATTTTTTTTCCCCAATATTAAGAGTAAAAGAAAGGAAAAAAGAAATCAATTCTCATCAATTTCCGGAAATATTGAACGCAAATCCCCTTTCTCAGGCTTTAAGATCACCTCATTTTTTTTTCTCTCTCTTCTCATCGTTTTTCCTGATGTCTAGACGTTTCGTAGGACGACGGGAGGCAGAATTGGTGGGAATTTTGAGGCTTGTTGTAAATTTTTCATCTCTACGTCCTCTGAGGGATTAAGGGAGAGGGATTGTGAAGGATCAAAGGGATTTTGCCTTTTTTGTTTCACCTTTTTTTTCGTTCTCCAGTGTTTTCAAAATGAGGAAAGAGGGTTTTGGTGAATTTTGTTACTTTTTTCGTTTTTTTGCATGGAAAAACTGCGGCTAACGAACTCTTTCACTCTATTAAATTCCCAGATATAAGCGGAGAAAAAGGCAAAGGCAAATAGATAGTGAAAAGGGGATTTTATCTTTTATCTAGTGAATGGGGTAAAATAGACTGTTTTATAGTGTTTTCTGGGGAGGAATTCTACGGCCATCCAATCAAAACTTCCTTCCCTTTTTTTTCCAACTTTTTATTTTCTATTCTACTATTAGTAATTACTTCTTCGAGTACCAAGAGAAGAAAGGAGGGGGGAGGAAAGGAGGATGTTGTTTGGATAGACACATTATTAAAATATTGTATTTCACTTGTCCTAGAGACAGAAAAAAATATAAATAAATGAATAAGTCTTAAAAAAATATTTAAAAAAGATGAAAAAATTATGATAATAATAATTTAGAAAGAAAAAATAATAATTATAGTAAATAAATAAATTTCATTATCATAAGCTCAAGTTATTTTTTACTTAAGTGTCACGATGCTGACTTCCTTGTAATAGACCGCACGGTCTCTAACAAGTAATAAATAATAATAATAATAAATAAATTTCATTTCACCCTCAATTTCTAAATCAAGGGGGAAATAATATTTATTGATCCCAATATGAGACGTGATTTAAACGATCAATTTTTTTTACAGGCAATAGGGGGCTCGGTCCAGGGCTCATGGTTTTTTTTTATTAAACTTGAGTGTGATTAATGGAAGTTTGCCAAACAAGTATCAGCGACAATACAAATTTATGATTGTGTTTTTAATAGGGACAATCAACGCTATTCTTTATCGCTTTTAAATTTAATTAATTCCTTTTTTTTATGGTTTCATTGGGAATTTTTGTTAGTGGAGTATTATGTAAGATTTGGTAGGTTTTTTTTGGGTGGGTTATGAAAATTATGAATTAAAGAATGTTGTCGGTTTTTCTTACAATTTTTGTTTGAGGAAAAAGTGGCGAGATTTTCTATTTTTTTGCTATGGATTTTATGTGTATTATTATTTCTGTGAGAATATCTCGGAGATTAAACGAGATAACAAGATTTTTGTGAAAAACTTGTTTTGAGGGTGTTGATTTTAATCGTGGCTTTTCAGGGTGGGTTGCAGAAGGCGATTAATGATAGTGAAAAAAAATTAATAGTTGGATTACACTGAGCCGCAAGATAAAACCATTTTATTTGGGAAAAAAATCCGCTCGTCCATAGATAATATAAAAGTTGAATTAATCGATGAATAGTTGACTTTTACATAATAGTTGAACAAACTCGTTGGATTTGACTACACTCGAGACAAATTATACGAAAATAGAGAATATTAAAACTTGAAACAATTATAGAGTTTTCACGATTAATAAATTAGTTGATGCATCTTGATTGAACGTTTAAACACAAGTGAGGTAGTTGGAGGGGGAAGATTTTATCTTCTAGCCGAGGGCCGAGGAGTCGCTGACCCCCTCTCCCTCGATCAGGTGACTATTGAGAATTCGGTTACGTTTTAAACAAAATTTTTAAGCAGAAAAATCCAAGAGCTGCAAAAGAGGTTTCAACAAAAATTTCCCTTTCGTTTATATTTTTCAAAATATTCTCAAAAAAACCATTAAACTTCCCCCATCCAATTATCCCAAATATCTCAGTAACTAAATGAGATAGCGTAATTTCCGTAGAAACCTCTTTCGTAACCCTTAAAAAACCTCACAAAAAAGGTTTCTTCAAAAAAAAACCCCATCCCCCTTATTTTCCAAGATTCTGCAATATTTAAAAAAAAAACTGCCCCAAAGCCCTTAATTTACGTAAATTTCCCCTCAATTACCCATTAGACCGTTCAATAACCCCTTCGATTATTCCCCAATGGAATGAGGAGGAGGGGGGGGGGGAGGGGGGTGATTTTAAAAGGAGTGCCAGTTTAATCGCTCTAAGCACAATCCTTCTTCCATATTAACCAGGTATATAGAGCGTTGCGTCACCCCCTCCACTCTCCCTCCCCCGCATCCAATGCACAAGCCACAAACGGGCATTGGACGTTTTTTTGTAATGAGGAAAAAGAGTGAAATAAAGTGCACCAAAGTAGCGCCCAAACATACATCTAGTTTTGCGATCAATGAACAAGTTCAATAACCTTAAATCCACTTGACGGATACAAGTGACTTCTGCGCTAGTCCCTGAACTATTCCCTTCCCCCCTCCCCCCTTCTTCTCCTGTAGCATCTCGCTCAAACGAAAATAGATATCGACGTATCTCGTACGCCAACACTAGAGCGATATTAAACTTTCAAAAGCCTTCCATTTTACCCCCCCCCCCCTCCCCCTCTCACTCTCGGTGTTCCCACCAAAAGCAGTGGGTCTTTATTTTTTTTACCTTCTTTTATCAGGTATTTTACTCCACTCTACTTTACACACTTATCCATTCATACTTTATCGTCTCTACTCGAGAGTCTGTATATAATTTTGTTTTCATTCATAATTTTTTTCCATATTTTTCTCGTACGGGAGAGGAGGGGGTAATGAGGGAGGGGGAGGTTTCTGTTGCTCTCTAGATAATTTTCCATTTAAAGATGATTTTTTTTCCTAGAAATTGAGAATTATCTGAAAAAATCAATTAGATTTCATTAGATTTTATGGAGAAATTGAGAGGATTTAGTGGATTATTAGGGGAAACTGAGTGGTAAAGGTTTTTTTTTTGTTTTCTGTGGGAAACTAGGGGTATTTGCATTAGAATAAATGGATGAGAAGTGATTTTTAGGGATTTTTTGTAATTTCATTTTTTGGAGGCAGAGTTGAAGAGCTAATGATTCGGTTTTTAGAGAATTTTCGTTTCTTTGGAAGAAATCTGGTTCTGATTACGATAGCGTGCTAGGGGTGGTCGCAAATGTAGCCTGAGCTCATTTTCCATTGATTCATTTGGTCATTTGTCATTCGACGTAATTTCCATTTGTAAAAATCAAATTATAGGCCAAAAACTAATTTTCGTAAAAGGAAAGTTCTATGATTGGACGAAAAATTGATAATAATTGATTAAAAACCTTATGAATTCATGGCAAATAATCTCATCTTTCCCCTCCCCTTCAAATTTTTGGAGTAAAACAGGCAAAACCCAAGATATCCCCAAAAATATGAGATTATGAAGAAAAAAATCCAATTATTCTCCTCTAAAAATGAGAATTTCCAAAGAAATTCCAGAAAATAAATTTCAAAACACATTTTCAGTCTGAAATTTCTCCAGATTTCCAAAGAAATCATTAAAAATATCGCATTTCAAATATTTTCCACAATTTTAATAATAAAAAAACAAAAAATTCCACTAAAAATCAACTTTCCCTAATTTTTCTTGCGCTAAGAAGAAGAGGGATAATGAGGGAGAAATGGGGGAGAGGCCTCTGTTGTTCTTGAGGATATTTTCCGGTTTGCCTGAATGGCGAGGAAATTCGCAGCGAAAAATACGAAAAGAAACACAGCATTTTGGTGGAATTGTTTCTGAGATATGCGGAGTTAAAGTGGAAGTTTTCCGAGGGATTTTGGTAGGTGGGATTCTCCGAGGAAAATGAAAGTACTATTGTGGCGTCTGGAAGATGAACATTTTCCCAGTTGCATCGTCGAGCAGGTGTCGTTGCCCTCTGTTTCTCCAATTTTTTTTTTCTGTTTTTCAACTCTGTTTATTATTTTCTCGAAAATCTTGAAAACCATTGACTTTACGAGAATATAAAGAGAAACCTTCTTTCGCGGAAAATGTAATTTTCTACACAAAAGGTCTCTTAACATTTTTTCTTAAATCCAGAAGTTTTTGAAATCCTTGCAGAGCAATGGAAAAGTGAAAAAAATTAATGTAATAACTGCAAATTAATTTTAAAGAAAATGAAAAAAGTCATTTTCTATGCTTTTGAGAATATCTTTGCGGGGAATGGGTTCAGAGAGAAAACTCAGGAGACCTTTTTTGTGGAGAATTTCCTAGGCTTTAAAAAATGTCATGACAAAAATTTCGCTATCTCCCATAATTTCAGAGATACCTTCAAAAAACCGTAAAAGTAAAAAATTCCCTTTTTCCAACCTTACATTCACCTCCAGATTGATTTGATAATAAAATTCGACACGTACTTTTTATCCAAAGCGATTGTCAAGAGAAATGGATTTATTCATAGTATTTTTCAGTGGAAATTGTTCTTGTTATCTGATCCTACAGCCTCCATTTCTCTTGGCATTCTCGTCCTTGGAATATTCATGAAAACGTTAAAAAAAAAAATGAAAAAAATCTTCATTGTCACGTAAATCTCCCGATAAAACGCTGCTGAAAAGTATCCGAAGAATCTGAATTTAATGAGAAAAATATTCACTAAATCTGAAAATTTTCATTAAAATTTTTTTTCCAACAAATCTAATTGAAAAAAAACATATGCACATCTAAAAAATTCAACAAACTATAACTGCAATTTATTTAATAATTTTTTTAATCGTAATTTATTTGTTGAAAAAAATAAAAAAATTTAGGAAAGAAGCTAACCATTTCTGTGTTCATGTACAAGACTATATATATATATTGTAATAATACGTTAAGTTCAACTATTGTGTGTTGTTAAATATTATGTGTTATTTTTGAGATTATATCGTCGCCTTAGAAACTAAGGGGCGTAAGTGCTATACTTATGCACAGGACTTATGCCCTTTTGACTCTAAGGTGACGATATAACTATAACTGATGATGGCAATGGGAGGGTACAAAACGAGAATTTCGTAGCACCAATAAAAAACATATTTATCTAAGTCCAGAATTTTTTTTAGATGTCTGCTAATTTTTCCATCAGCATTATGAATAAATAGCATGATTTCCATTACACATTGCCACAATTTAAATTACCCCAAAATTTCCATCGTAAATTCCCCCGATTGTTCAATCAACTTGTCTCCACACTCCCCCCCCCCCCTCCTCCTCCTCTACTCTTCATCCCCCAAGTGCGATGACACTTCGCTTATCGCCTCAATTACCATTAAACCAATTTCAATTATCCACTGAAAAAATCTGAGAAAATTCACACAGTTACCGAATACAATATATATGATATCGAATGTTATGAATTAATCTGAACGAAATCAGTTGATGAATTTTTGGAGAAATTAATTTTTCGTTAAATATCGAAAATTCAGCATAATTCAAAAAATACTGAATGAATTTTAAGCAACAAGGTGCTAAAAAAAAACATTCATCACGACCAATATACAGTGAAAATATGAGATTATTAGTGATTTTGAGTGGTTTGCTAGAAAAAAATTTTTTTAATTAAAAAAATCATTTTTTTACCTGAAACGAAGACGTCAGTTATGAATTTATTCCATCAAAATTCACTCACTTTTGAAAAAAAAAGAAAAAATTCGCGCACGTGAATTCCTCTGTTTTCGTTGAATATTTCACAAGAAAAAAAAAAATAAGAGAATTCAGCGATGACAGGTGCGTCACGAGACTGCAGGTGCCGGTATTGTTCTCCCCCCCAGATATCCCTTCAGATAATTTCATGAAATTACGAGGGGAGAGAAGAAGAGAAAAATAATTTTAAAAAATAATAAAAAATAAGAAATTTTCTTGCGTTTATTTGAGCTTTTTTTTCCCTTCGTCTCTATTTCGTTTAATGATTTCGTCTAGTTTCACTCGTATCGAACGCTCCGTCTCGACTGTCTCGACAAGACTAAGAAGTGGGGTTAGAAGTGACGCCAGAAATAGGAAAAAAAAGTGAGTGAGAGGGATGTGGGTGAAAGTAGCGTCGGCGCACGAGGAGAAAAGTGGAGGGGGAGGGGAGAATTGAGAGGAGATAAGAGATCAAATCCACCCTGGGATCAAAGACTAGAGGGATTTTCATGTGACTGTATCTTCTATTTTCTTTTTTTTTTCTGTTATTTTCCCTTTATTCCTAATCCGGAACTGCGTCTTTCTTTGGTTGAAAATTGGAGATACAAGAATTGCTGATTTAGGTAAACACAAATGACAGAATAAATTGTTATATTTTGAGGGAATTCTACGATTGTCTATTTTGAAGATTTTTTGATGATACTGAAAATAGCAGAAATCTGAAAATTTTTTGCGTTTTTTTTTCTACACTGAAAATTCAAAAAACTATGAGTGCAATATAAGTGACTATATAAATGCAAATTTTTGAAGTATGTTATGTTTCATAATAACTTTTCCGTTGAAGAGAGAAAAAAAAAATTTTCAGATGTGTGCCAATTTTATTACCTTTTTTTTTTTAGAATTCTCTTCGTTGAATATTCGGGGAAATATGCGGTTTTGAGGAGAGCTTTTGGAATTCGATTTCCCTGGTGGTTTTTTCGGCAGTAGAGGGCAGATTTTCCTGTGAAAATTATGTGGGAATTATTTTCCCATTTTTTAAAGAATTCGGTTTTCGTGAAAAATTTACAGAATTTAATAATGGGCAAAATGAGAATATTTAGGAGAAATAGGAATTTTTAGGGAAGGGTGAGAGATAGAGATTTTTTGATGATGCCAGTGGAATGCTGGAAAAATTTCCGGTGGAAATCATGTGGCAGAAGTGATTTTTGATATTTTTTTGGAGAAATTCCACTTTCTTCAGGGAAAATTGAAGGGATGATCCTCGGATTTTCCAAAAATGGTTGATTTTTTGCGAATGAAAGGTGACCTAATTTTCCATCGATTCATGAGGTTTTGAATGACTTTTCAATCATTTTTAATGAATTCATAGAGCAAAAACTGATATTCATGAAATTCACTTTAGATCAATGAAAAACTGATGAAAATCGATTTGGAATCCTGTGAATCGATCGAGAATGAGCTCATATTCCATTTTCTCTTAAAATTTTTGCGCTACGACAATTGAAACCGCAAATGTTCCCAAAATAATTGAAAATTCCAAAAAGATGCTTATTTTCTCCCGAAAAATTCGAAATTTCCAAAAAATCATAGAAAATTAAACACCGCCGGAAATTTTCTATCCGAATTTTCCCCACTTTTCCAACCAAATCACTAAAAAAATCCAATCCCAAGTACTTTTCCCTTTTTCCCTAATAAAAACTGTAAAATTTCCCTCAAGCCAAAAATAAATATCCAGAACCTCATTAAAAACGTAATTAATCCGCACGTAAAAGATAATTAAAATTACGCGTTAATTATTTTTTTGGATTAGCACAAACCAATTGAATATTCTCTTTCCTCCCAATCTCATAAAATCCCGATCACGTAAAAATGATAAAAACCTCTTCATTCATCCCTTTCATCCTTAATAAAAAATTCTCCCTTTGTCTAAAAAAAAACATAAAAAAAAAAATTAAAATAGAGATAAAAGTGAAAACAGGGAATAGAAAATACTGAAAATAAATGAGGAAAAACAAAAGAAGCTCTTGAGGATAAAGAGATGAAAGTTCTTCATGAAAACTCTTCTTTCTCTCCTATTTATCAATAAAATAAAATGAAAAATATGTGTTTTTTTTTGTTTCTTTTTCCCCATCTTTTTTCACTGTTTGAAGGACCTCTTCTTCAGATGTTTGTTGTTTTACTCCCGATTTCCACTCGTCCAGTTCACAAATAGAGTAATAAAAAAAAAAGAGTTGAGGTCGAGACTCTTCTTTTCGTGTTTTGCCAATGAAATATAGCAGGTAGAGTCAATCATTGAGGCGAAATACGTCGGATTTACCATAGTTTCAACATTATTTTTTGCCAGAGGCTTTGTCTGCCAATATTTTGGATGATAGGAGGAGGTGGAGGAGGAGAGCACGAGAATAAAATACGTGAGAAATAAAGTGAGATAGGCCTGTCGGATTCTCTTACATCTTCGCCTTTTTTTCTGTTTTTCAGGGGAAGAAAAAGAAAAAAAAAAAGGTTATGCTCTGGATCGTGTGTGGCGATTCGGAGTGACGCTCGGGGGCTTCTTGTATCGGTAAACGGTGTAGAAAGTGATAAAAAGTGATGTAACGCTGGAATAAAACGAGTGAAAATGTTTCAAACTAGTGATTCTACTGGGAGAAATAATCCAGACGATCTCAGGTTATGTCTCGATTATCAATCGTAATTTTACTACTTTTTTCTAGGATTTTTTTATGAATTTGGAGAGTTTTTTCTGCAATTTTTTCGGAATATCTTTGAAAATTAGGGGGATAAGGGATGTTTATAGAAACTTTTTTTGTAGAGAATTTGGAGAGCTACAAAAAATATTTTCATGAAAATTTCGCTATCTCGCTTAGTTTTTGAGATATTCATTAAAGAAAAATGAGGAAAAATTCACTGAGAGAAAAAAATTTTTGTAGCAAGAAAATTGTCTTGTAGCAAGAAAATTCAAAATTTTCCTTCACAATTTCTATATCTATATATTTTGACATTTTCTTGAGTAAAATCGATTTTCTTACAACGAAAATTTTTTTTTCTCAGTGTTGAAATTAAGGTACTTGTATCTCTGTACAATCGATAAAACAGGAAAAAATGAGGATTTGTAGGTCAGTTTTCAATTAATTGCTGATGATTCGTGGAAAACGTGCTTCAATTTACCCGAAAAAAAGTGATTAAACTATTCGAAAGTCATATCTTCAGCTTGTGAATATAATTTTTTTTTCTCGAATTTTTTTTACATTAATCTCCTATCACATGCATGTGATAGAGAAAGAGGCAAATAGTTATGACTACCTTCTAATTAAAATTTCTCAATAACTATACGGTGAAATGAATATTTTTTCCTTCTATTATTTAGTTAAAATGCTGTTCTCTTCGCCGATTGTTTTTGAATGATGAAAAAAATATCATCTTTGATACGACATCAAAAAAAAAGGGCTTAACTCAAATTCACTAGAATACTACCTTAATTTCGAAGTAGTTCTAAGTATTGAGAGTTTATTTCTGGAAATATCCCAGAAACTAAGCGAGATAGAAATTTTCTTATAAATATCTTTTTCGTGGGAGTTTCCGTTGTTTAACGAAGCTCTATAAAAAATTCCCTAGTTCGCCTCAATTCCGAGATATCGACAAAAAAAAACTTCGGACGAAATAATGAATGAGATTGAATCTCTCTGACACAAGTCAACAACTCCAAAAGCATTTCCCAGTATTCCAATGAAATTATGTCGATTTTCCCATTCGACTGAGTTAATGGAAATGTATCGCAAAAATTTCCAATGAAGATTGATCATAAATTATTGATAATAACCATTGAATTATTCGGGCCATGATCGATTCCATCGGAAAAGTAGTTTGACCCCACACTGTTATTTTATTTTGCCTCTATTTTCCACCAAAACAGAAACGAGGCCAATAGCTTGGACGAAACATGCTGCGGCAGGGCAATCTTCTGTCACCCAGTAATCCGTAACATACCGGTGAACCAAGCAATCTCATCGTGTCTCGGTGAAGCAATAACGTGGTCAAGTATCCTCTGGCTATTAACCTGCCTGTCTATATTGACAGTTGTATATGGTACATTGTATTTTGTCATAGGTACACCGATGTGGCCAGGTATAAAGCTATCAATTTCACTGATTTTTCAATCAAAAAAAAATTAAAATGGCGGAATTCCGCAAGAAAAATGGTTACAGTGGAAAGATTGGAAAATTCTACCCCGAAAAACACTATAATGCAACCCATTTTGCCCCAGTACTTTCCGAGATAATTACCGTAACGTAATTGATCAATGAGCTTTCCCTTCAATTATCTCAGAAAATACTGGGGCAAAATGGGTTGCATTATAGTGTTTTTCGGGGTAGAATCTCCCGATCTTTCCAATGGAATCAAGAAAATCCCGAAATTCCGTCAACTTCAGGAACGACAATTTTCGAGCACTCAATTTGTTCCCAGGTGGAAGCCTCTTTGGACTATTTGCATTAATAGTGTCATCCTATTTTCTTGGATGGAGTTTAGCATACATACCCTATCTAAATTTACCACCTGTATTCGGTATGTTACTAGCCGGTATGATTTTTCGTGGCAGTGGCTATTATGATATTCATGAGGAAATTGGAGCTTCTACAACTGGAAAAATTCGTACATTATGCCTCACATTTATTATGATACGTGGGGGCTTACAGCTCAGTACAACAGCTATAAAAAAATATCCGTATTTTTTGCTTTCCCTTGCACTTATACCGTGCTCGTTTGAGTTTCTTACTGTTGGACTGGCATCTAAATTTATTCTGGATTATCCCTGGGACTGGGCTTTTCTCACTGGGTGAGTATCCTTGTGGGATGTTTTTTTTCTTGCACTCTTGGCATATGAAAGTACGTTATTTCCATGAGTATTACAGGTGGGAAATGAATGAGATTAGTTTCATTGCATTGCTGATGAAAGAAAAAAAAACAAATTTCCGAGGCTCTTTGAAAATAATCCATCCAACCGAAATTGCTTTCTCGAGAACCGGAAGAAGTAGATCATTAAAAATGGTTTTAACTGGTAGGTGAGGAAATTTCCTCTGGAAAATGTACCTATACGACCCATTTTCCTCTTGAATTTCCTGAGTTACAAAGAAAAAAAACCGTTTTACCCCCAAAAAACGTACATTTCAGATATCTTCACAAATTCTTGACGAAAATGGACGACATCAAATTGTTTTTCACAAGAAATTTTCCTCGTCATTCAATCAAATTATTTCCAGTTTGATTTACTCAACAAAATTGCTTTCTTGAGAACTTAAAGAATTAGATAATTGAAAATGGTTTTATTAAGTAGCTCAGGAAATTTCCTCGGGAAAAAGTACCCACACGACCCATTTCCCTCTCGAATTTCCCGAGTTACAAGAGAAAAACCCGTTCTACCCCTAAAAACGTAAATTGTCAATATCACCTTAAGTTCTTGACATATTTTGAAGGTTTTCCATCGGAAATTTCCCTCGCTTTCCAATGAAACCATTCTCAGCTTTCCATCACCTCCGATTCCCGAGATATTCAAAGAAAACCAAAAAAATTCGAAATATTCATTTTTTCCACAATTTGAAATTTTTTTTATTTCACAGGACAATCGTAGCCTGCATGTCACCAGTCGTGACAGTAAACTGTATTCTAGCACTTGCAGAAAAGGGCTATGGTGAGGACAGAGGTATGGCGACACTACTATGTACAGCAGCATCGATCGACGATGTTCACATAGTTTCACTTTTTTCAGTCTGCTACTCATTCGTCTTTCGTGATGGTGACATTTTTCTCATTACACAAAACTTTTTTTATTTTTTCTCTATTGGTACTGGGATAAATCATTTTATTAAAAAATAATATTAAATTTTCAGAAGATAAGATACGTGGATGGTGGTCCTATATGCCACCTGGTATACGTGATCTTCTGCTTGGTTTAACTGCTGGAATTGTTCTTGGAATAATTTTTACTTTTCTACCACACAGAAATATGGTGAGAATTCATTCAATTGGATAATTTGATTTTTTTTTTGTAGATAATTGAAAGAAATAATTTTTATTTTGTTGCACATTTCTATTATTTTTCGAAAGACAACGTCAAATGCTTTTTGTACGAGGACTAGAAAAATTTCGACGAAAAAAAAAAAAAATACTCCATTTATCTCTGCAAGTTTCTAAGATAGAACTAGAGAACACTTTTCACCTTGAAAAACTTGCTTTTTCGTTGAATGTGAGGTTTCAACGGTAAATGGGTCGACAGGGTGTATTTTTCAGTGAAAAAAGAGCCACGGAACGTTTCAGTGGCTATTCTCATGTCTACCGCATCTTGTGGCTTCCTAAAATATTCAGGTGAAGAAATTACTCTATCAAAAACCTGAAGAGGTAGATTGTTGAGAAGGGTTTCATTGAATAGCTCGAAAAATTTCCGCTGGAAAATGTACCTACACTACCTATTTTCCTCTTAAATTTTCCGAGTTACGAGGGATAAGGGTTTTACCTTAGAAAAACCGGCATTTCGAGTATTTCCACTTTTTTTAGGAAAAAAAATAGTTCATTACTTTGTTCTTCCATCTATCCTCAAATTTCCCAGATATTTTTGGAAAACAGTAAAATTTCGTGAATTTATTGAAATAATTCATTCGTCGAAATTTGTTTATCGAGAATCTGAACAGTTAGATTGTTGAAAATAGTTTCATTGGATTGTTGAGGAAAATTCCTCTGGAAAATGTACCCACATGTTCTGCTTATCTCCAAAATTTTCCAAATTCCAATGGAGAAAACGTTTCTGACGTAAAAAAATGCAGAATTTCCCTTATTCATTCTCAAAAAGAACCTTTACCGTTTTTTTATCTATCCTCTTACATTTTCCACATGTCTCCAGAAAACCATAAAATTTATTGAATTTCTCGAAATAATTTATCCAGCGAAATTCGTATATCAAGAACCTGAAGAGGTACATGATTAAAAACGGTTTCATTGGATAGCTGAGGGAAATTCCTCTGGGAAATGTACCCACATGACCTACTTATCTTAAAGAAATTTCAAATTCCACTAAAAAAAACATTTTTAACCTGAAAGAAACTCAAAATTTTCCTATTCCTCAAGTTTTCGATTAATAAAAGAGTCCCAGGAGTACTTTTCACCGGAAATTTCCTCAGCTTTCCATCCTACTTATCCTCAATTCTCCCTCACCTCACGTTCTTCAGCTATCCCCCAAAAACCGTAAAATATAACCCAGAAAATTCTGAATTTCTTCGGAAAGTTTAGAAGTACGTGACTTGGTACAGAGCAATTGGACTAGTAATGGCCTGTCTGATGTGCACGACAGGAGCCTCGAAGATAGCAGTTACTGGTGGTGGCTTCTTAGCAACAGTATCAATGTCATTCATAGCTGCTAAGGGCTGGAAAATACTATCAGGATCAACAGTCGAAGAGGCGCCATTACGCCGTGTTACTCACTTCCTCTGGCACTTTATGCAGCCAGTTTTAGTTGGCATTATTGGAGCAGAGATTGACTTTAGTCTCTGGTCGCCTCACAGATTTAGCCTTCATGTGATTTGCGTATTGCTTGGGCTCATGGTCAGTAGAAAAAGAAAAAGTGAAAATCAATGGAAAACGTGTAAAGTTGACCTCAGCATTGATTCTATTCTTTTTTATTCTAGGCTAGGAGTGTCTTTGTCATGTTGGCGACTTATGGTACACCATTCAGCATGAAGGAACGTATTTTTGTGGCACTAGCATGGCTGCCCAAGGGAACGCTCCAGGTAAATTTCAACGAGAATTATTCTGATGGATTAATCATTTCAATTTTCTCGCGATATCTAGAAAAATGAACGAGATAGAAAAATTTTGATTCAGACTTTTTTTTTTGAAGCTTAAGATAGCATTCTAGAGTATGGTTGATAAAACCGAAAAATTGAGGATTTGTTAGTGTGTTTATAATTAATTGCTGATAATCCGGGAAAAAGCGCTTTAATTTACCCGAAAAAATGATTAAGCTCTTTGAAAGCCATATCGTCAGCTTGTGAATATAATTTTTTTTTCTCAAATTTTTATAATATCGCATACATGAGAGAGAGAAGCAAATAATTACTATTACCTTCTAATTAAAATTTCTCAATAACTATACGGTGAATTGAATATTTTTTTCATCTATTATTTAGTTAAAATGTTGTTCTCTTCGCCAATTGTTTTTGAATAATGGGTGAACCCTGCAATTTTTTTGTAATTTCGTCATTTCCGTCCGATTTAAGGCGTTTCATCCCCATCACCGCTATTTTCAGTAACTGTGATAATTCATATCTCATGAATTGCACAGTCAAAAATTATGAAAAAATTCAGAAAAATATAGAAAAATTTCATTTTCGATACGGCATCAAAAAAAGTAAGGAGTTAACTGTACTCAAATTCACCGGGAGACAATTTTAATTTCCGAGGTATCATAAAAAAAAAGACCAAAGAAAAACATTTTGTTTTTTTCAATTATCACAAAAAATTGTTGGAGATTTAATTAATATTTTTTTTATAAATTGGGATCTAGAGGAATTTTTTCGCCTTGCATTCCAATAAAAGTGCAATAACTAGGATAATTGGAAAAAAAAATAGTAATTAAAAAAAAATTCTATGAAACTATATACTATAACAGCTTTCACGGTTATTGGTCCATTGATTTATCGGAACGTGCTCCAGTTTACACTATTATTATTGTTATTATTATTAGTATTATTATCGTTATTAAACCTGCGGTATTTACTGAGTAAAACCTCAATGCCATGAGTTCATAAAAGGAGATCAATAGTACTATGAGAAAGCTTTGCTGATTAAATTAAACGAACAGTTAAATAAACAGAAATAAACTTTGAACTATTCCAAATTATGATGGACTGTTCAAACATTCCAATCGATAATTTTAATTGAAATCAAACAATTTTTTTATTCATTGAATTTTATTGAGAAATAAAATTTAAAAATAAAACGAAATTAATGAAATGGTTTTTGCATAAAAGTTTCAATTTCAAAACTAATGAATAAAATTTTTCAATTTATTTTTCAATCTGTTGAATGGATAAAGACGAAAAAATTCCAATTTTTTTAACATTTTTTTTGTTTTTGCAATTTAGTTATGGAAATAAAATTTGATTCAGTTTTTTTGAGATATTTTTGGAGCGAGTGGATTTAGGGGAAATTGTCAAGAGACCTTTTTTGTAGAGAATTAAATTCTCCACAAAAAAGGTCTCCACGAAAATTGCTCTAGCTCCCTTCAATTCCGAGATATCGAGAAACTGATCCCGAAATATCGAATGACTATAAAAATTCTGTGAAAATGACTTTTTCTATGAAATCGAATGAATTTTCAGGCAGCACTGGCGCCAATGGCATTGGAAGAAGCAAGGGGTACAGAGGATGAAATTAAAATATCTTTAGCAATTGATGTTGTACGTATATCAGTTGTTGCTATTGTATTTCTTGCGCCATTGGGCGCTATTATTATGATGATTTCTGGTCCTTTATTATTGAATCGTATTGACGAGGATGAAATTAATCGTCACAGAGCACTGAGTTTGTTGAAATGGACAAGTTTACAGCCAGTACGTGATGAAAGACGTACAACTACTGTTAAAAATCGCGTATGACAATTGTGAGACTTTAAAAGTTGGTGAAAATTTAACGAATTGAGCTGATTTTGGGGAGAAATCAATTTTTTCATTAATATTTCGGAAACTAAGGGAGATTGGACATTTTTTGTGAAAAATCCTCTTTATAGGACTTTTTTCGATCTACAAAAAAGGTTACTAGAAAAAATTTCGCTATCTCGCTTAGTTTCCAAGAAATTAATTTAGAAAAAAAAGTAAAATTAATTTTGAATTGATTCTAATTTAAAAAAAATTGAATAAATGCTAAAAGTTAATTTTTTGGAGTATCTTAGAAACTGAACGAGATAGCGAAATTTTCGAAGGGACCTTGTTTTTAGCACTTGAAATTCTCCACAAAAGAGGTTTCTATGAAAATCTCGCTATCTCGTTTAATTTCCAGGATATCTTCAAAAACCCTCAGAAAAAAATGGTCTCAACTGGTTTTTTCTCTTCACAACTTCTTTCTCTCTCTCATTTTATATTAATGAATAATTAATGAAACGATTTATGTATCAATTAGCTGACCTTGTCTATTTACTCTCAGCCAAAACATTTCACAATTCCCCTGTTCTCCGTTTACTAATGTGTGCCTGAACTTCAGGAATAAAGTATTATAAATAAATTATTGAAATATTTTCAAAAAAAGCGATGTTATCATTTCATATAACATAATTCCAGCTAATAAAAATCACACAATCACTCCATTGCATAATGGAACATTAAAAAAATAACAATATCAATAAAACGTATGATATATACTGAAAATAGCAAACATCTGACAATTTTAATATTTTTTCCTCTCCAAGAAATTATTTAAAGTAGAAAAAAATACGCAAATGCCAAAAATTCCAAAATCTGCAAGTACGAATGTTTAAAATATGTTTTTTTTTAAATAATTGATTCCTCTAAGAAAATGCACTAAATTGGCAGGGATCTAACAATTTAAAAATTTTTTTCTTCTCTCTGCAGAAAAATCGTGTTAGAAAAAGAAAAATTTGCACAGGTAGAGAATTAACAAATCTATAAATACGAATTTTTCAATGATGTTTATACAATGAGTTTATTAATTAAAAAATAAACGCACACAATTGCCACATGTCCGTTAATTTCTCAATCATTAAAACCTCGAAACAATGTCTAATTTTTCCTATTTTCCCTTCAATTCAATTGAATTGCCTTGATGTTCTAACGTTTTTGAAATTAAAATACAAACGAACTCATCAGAGGCCAAATCCATATGCCGTTAAATTGCCCCTGCATAAAAATCCCTTCTTCTTCCTCTTCTCTCATGCGTTTCTTATGTTAATTTATTGAAAAATCTTACCTTCTACAGTCGAAGGTAATTCTCCTCCATATATAGACAGCCAGCAAGTAACAAAAAAAAATTCACAAAAATTGTTTTCTCTCTGAGTTCAAAATTTTCACAAAAAAATCACAAATTTTCACTTCAAACTCTTTTTTAGATGCAAAAAAAAATAAATTAAAAACACTTCACATCAATTTTTTTTAAATTTGCCCTCAATTAATTCTTTAATTTGTATCTGTGTTTATTTTCCACTCAAATAGTGTCTTTGCCTCTCTTTTTATTTTCCCACCGAGCAAAAATTACGCAGAGAGTTGTACTAGTACACACGACACTTATGTCACTGGAGATCAACGGGCCACTGCTGTTCGATGGGGATTGTTAAAACGAGAAAGAGAGAAAAAGAAGAAGAAAAAAGGAGAGGGGGTAAAAAAAGACGCAGAGTAATCCCCCACTCTTTTCCCCACAATACCCTGTCACCTACACTCGCTATGGCTAGTGAACAACTGAATACGTACTGTGAATTATTGACCGTAATTTTCGTCTCTTCGAAGGGTCCTAAACCCCAAAAATCGCACGACCCTATTATCTAAAAAAATTCCCCCTTTTTTTTTTGGTCGTCCCCATTAATTTTAGAAGTCAAAAATGAATTTTACGGAGTTTAAAAAATTATAAACTTAATTCTACAATTTTTTTTTACAGTGGCAATAGCTCTGTGATTGATGCTTTCATCACCGGAAATAATTTTGCCTCAAATTTTCTGCCTTTCCCTTTTTTTCGAGGGGAAAATTTGATGATTATCGTCATTTCAAAAAATGGCGGGGTTCTGCAGACGTCTGAGAACGTTTGAAAAATGTAAAACTCCCTTTTTTTGCAGTTTAAATATTACGGAATAATTATTTGAGGGGATAAAACTGCGTCAATAATTTACAGGCCTGCGATTATTCTGGAAGGAAAATTGTAGACTCGAATTTTACGAGTTTTCATTTTTTTTTAATGGGAAATCAGGGGTTTTTCCGCGTGAGAAAATTATTGATAGAATTCTAGAGGTTCAAAGGGCTTTGATGAATTTTTTCGTGAATTTAAAGCTTGAGGAAAGTGCAATAAAAAATTTTTGGAGTAGTGAATTGGAGCAATAGTTGATCTTTGATGCTTTTGCAAAGTGCGCAGTCGCTGAACTGAGGCTCCAGTCAGTCTTGGGGTGGGGGTAACCCCCCGTTTCCCACTGCAATAGCCCGTGTTCGCTGTTCTCATCATTTTGATGAGTGATGCGCATGCGCATAAAACATCACTTGCATGATTTGAAATTGAAAAAAAATAACTTAACACAGTATTGCAGTTACGGAAAATGTTTATCGGTTTTGTTCCTATTTTGATTTTGTTTTAAAATTTCATTAAAACGTCAAATCGAACGGAGATTCGACGAATAGACGGTTTTTTAAAATAATTTTAATATTAATTTTGTTGAGGAGGGCTTACAACAAAAATTTTCAGATGTTAGCTATGTTCAGTGTAATGTTCATTGAGTGATTAAAAATATATAGGGTTGAGTGGGGCAAAATTAGTCTATATATCTCATTTTGAAAAGGATTTCGCAACGAAAATCCATATTTTGCAGCGAAAATTCACATTTTACAGAGAAAATCCATATTTTGGAGCAAATTCAAACTCTCAAAAATTTCTTTTGCCATGATTTTTCAAAATTAGTCTGTATATCCCATTTAGAGATTTTGCTACGAAAATCAATATTCTGCATCAAAAATCTCCATTTTGCAGAGAAAATCCATATTTTGGAGCAAATTCAAACTCTTGCTATTTTCCTTTGCCATGATTTTTTAAAATTAGTCTATATATCCCGTTTTAAGAGGGATTTTGCAACGAAAATTCAGATTTTCAATCTCTCCAGTTCAACTTACATTTTCAAATTTGGAACCACGCAACTAACCCTCAATGCGCATGCGCTCTCCATCAGTAATTTCAAAATGGCGAGAGCACCATGAACCCGACTGAAGGTGCCCCCACCGCCATCTTCCTCTATTCCCCCGAACTGAAAAAGCGCCATTGGCCATAAAAATTCTGCAGTATCGATTGAAATATTTTATTTCCTCGAGTAAAATTGAATTGAACGGTGAATCATATTGTGGTGGGGTCAATGATGAATTCAGTGTTATTCGCTCCAGTTAACAATAAAAAATAGTTGAAAATAATGTAATAAATAATTTTAGTCTTCCGGATAATTCAAGTAAATTCGAAAATAAAAGAATTAATTTTTCTTCAACAATTGGCAAAAATGAAGTCTCCATGGAATTGACACACCCGGACATTGTCGTAGGTTTGTAGACCTCAAAGTTGATTAATTAAATTATTTCATCATTTTTTTTTTCCACCTCCAGAAACGTCGAGAATTTTTCTACGAGTTCTAACGAATGAAACCCTTTTTTTCTCGTGTGAAGAAGAAAAAAAGAGGATTTACCAGGAAATTGCATGAAATTTTCTTCAAAGACTCCAAAAATTGATTTTTCTTTGAATTTTTTTAGAACTTTTTTTTTTGAAGATTTTTTTTAATTTTAATTTTTTTTTTTGAAGGGGAATTGTGAATGAATTGAGGAAATTTTTACGAAGAATAATTAGTCATCGAGTTCAACTCGATGGTTGCACCCAAGGGTGAACAAGATGTCAGCTGATGCCATTGTGCATCGAGCGATTTTTTCTCATCACTCGAAGAAACTCGAAAAAATTGATTTTTCTAAGAAATTTGAAAAATTAATTCCCTAATTTTTGATTGTTAAAAGTGATTTTTCTTGTGTATTTCAAGGTGAAATGAATGAAGATGGAGGGGAAAAATAAAAAAGACGACAAAACAAAGAAAAAAATGGAGAATCTCATGAAAAAATTCATGTGCAGAGATGTGGGGATGGGTATTAGTAGTAGTGCTAGTACTAGAGGATTTGAGTCAATTGCAGAGACTAATTTAGTGTTAAAAGATCACAAGGAATTGGTGAGTCATTTTAGAAAATAAAAAATTTGCATAATGTGAAATTAATGAGGTTCTTGCTCATTTTTTTTTTAATTAATTTGGGTATTTTTAGAAATGCCATGTTCCTGGATTTCCAAGGGCAACGTTTCTCATGGTTTTCAGTCCAGATGGGTAAGAAATTTTGTAACATTTCTCTTTGTACCATTAAATTCAGTTTTGCTCCAATATCTTGGAAACAAAGAGGAGTAGCGATAACAAGAAAATCAGCCCACATCTGCCATTTTTTTACATTTTTTAAAACACATACCTTATTATAACGAAACATTCTAAAAATTGTCCCCCATCATTTTTCAAATTTTCTATCTCTGCCTATTTTTCATTCTTAAAAAATAATTTATTTGTTTAAAAAAAAAAATCAATAATTTTTCAGAGTCGCCAATTAACGTATCCCTCCTATCACTTTCCAGGACAAAAGTAGCTTCGACCCATGGCAACCACAACGTCTGCATAACGGACCTGATAAGCGGCAAGCACATCCGTACCTTAACAGGTCATCCACGAACCCCCTGGTGCATCGCCTTCCACCCAACAGCAGACATTCTCGCAACGGGCTGTCTCGACGGTCAGGTCCGTGTTTGGGACTTGGCAGGAGGTTCAGAAACCTGGAACACAACCGGTAAAACCGTCATCGCCTCCCTCGCATTTCATCCAACGGAGCGCCTATTGGTAATAGCAACGTACAACGAGATCCATTTCTGGGACTGGTCGGAGCCGGAGCCTTTTGCAGTAGCAACAACTCGCAACGACAAGGAAAAAGTGCGTTACGTCGCCTTCGACAAGACCGGTCGCAAGCTAATAACAGGAATAGCCAACGCACCTCATACGCAATCCCAATGGGACAGAATTCCCGAAGCACCAACAAGAACCCTGCTTCGACCAGACTGGTCAACAGTCTTCCCAACCGGCGACAGATCATCAGTGAGTCAACTGCCTCGTAGCGATCATCTCTGGAATCATGCACGTCGTTGGTGGGAAGAGAATCGCGTTGAACTGTCCCGAAATCCTCAACCCATCAATACGATAAATCTTCCAGCACCAGTACCATCGCCACCGCCTCAAATCTATGTGGAAGAGCGAGAACGTCCAGAAAGATCCAATCATGGATTCCTATCAACTCAAAGTACCCTAGCAGAATCACGTGCATTGATCCGCAATCCACCCGAAAATATGCCGAATGATCAGCAGCGAAGTAACTTAATCCCTGAGGATCGAGTCCAGTCACCAGTCAACACAATAGGCCAGTGGATTGATCGGCTTGAAGCAGGACTGCGCTATTTTTATTTACTTGGAAGACCAAATCCCTCAACAAGTGACATGTGCACTGCCATTGTAACTCCTCTATCCCCGAGACGTATTGGATGTGTACTGTACAAGATATGGGCTCGTCTGCGACACAGTTTAGACGGACGTGACTATGTCGTTCACTACAGTAACTTGCTGCACAGTAATTTTTCATACTTGCCAAATGTAGATAACAATACTGTACTTGAAATCCGAATGGCATCGCTGGGTAATAGGATAGCTCGAACATTGAGAAGAAATTTTTATACGGAACTTGAGCAGCGCCTGATTCATTGGAAGCGAATGATGGAATTGACGATTAGGTACTCGTGTGTATTGGGAAGGACTTTATTTAATTCAATCCACGAATACGAACTTGCAAGATCCGCACATTTGGCACAGCTTCAGTCATTGTTGGAGCTGAGAACGTGGCTGGAAAATCAGGCAGGACGATATCATCTTCATGACGATCGTGCATCCAGAGTCTGCACTTATTCAAACGCTGTTGCCTGTGAATTACCGATTTTGAATGATTATATAAGGAGTTACGATGAAATTGGATCGTACATTGAAAGGATATCTGCTGCAATTAGTGGCGCTGATGAATCTGCGAGTAATTCAGTTGATCCCGATGATAATGTCACGTTTCTAGAATCATCAGATAATCGTGAATCGTCTTGGACTACTCCAAGTACGTCAACGGCAATCAGAAGATCAGCACCGAGTCTTTTGGGGAATGATGGACCATTGAGAAGAAGAAGGAGACTTAATGAAGAAGGAGCTACTGCCTGGAGCTACGACAGTACCCCGAGCACGTCAACGTCAACCAGAAGATCATTGGTACCAAGTCTCTTGGGGAATGATGGACCATCGAGAAGAAGAAGAAGACTCAATGAAGATGATGAAGACACTGCGTGGAGTTACGATACTGCAATGAGAAATTTCGTTGTGATAAACGGCGAATCATCGGGATCAAGTGACGAGGGAGAAACTAGTCAGGCACCTGAAACAGGTGCATCAAGCTTCACAGTCTCATCGAGATCAGCATTTCAGCCCAGTGTTAGGAGGAACAGTCTCGAGCAGAGTGGAAATGGAACTGCGAGTGGAAGTGGAAATGCGTCTGGTTCACGAGACAATTCTAATTGGTCCAGGCCAAATTCAATGGTTCACTTGTGCCAGAGTTTGAGGCAATTGTCTTCGAATATCCAGAGACGCAGGTTAAAACGTCAGAGAGACGATGGTAGAAGGCAGAATGAGGAGAGACAAGAGGGATCGTCCAATTCTGTTAATTCTGATGCTAGAGGATCGTCAAGCAGGAGAGACGAGGAGACTGAAGCATCTCGGGTAGATGTGCAGATGCCATCAACCTCAAGTGCTGGTGACAATCAATCGTCTCCAACCACCTCTGGAACATCTGAAAGGCCGACTAGCTCGAAGCGGGCACAAGTGCTGAGAGACTGTTTGGCAGCTCTTGCAACATCAAATGACAGCCAAGAGCGTACAGAACAGATTAAGAGACTGCAGGCCTTAATAGTATCTCTACGACCTGATCTTGATGGTGCTGGTACATCATCAGGTAATCAGGGATTTCTTTCTCCGGAGGTGGGGAAACAATGTGTAAAAACAATGTGTGAGGATCTTCTGAAGAGTAGTATTGCCAAGTTACAAAATTTGAGAGGTACATCGAGTGATGAATTATCAAATACTTCGGGGAGAAGAACAGGTGAAGAAGAAGCGAGACCATCATCATCATCATCATCATCATCGTCATCATCAAGCAGCCAGAGAACAGGTAATCCTCTGGCGATAAATATTTTGGAGCGAATAACCGCTCATTTGGAGAGGCACGAAACGAAGGAACGAAGTGGTGAGCCTGGAACATCTGCAAATTCCCCGGAGTCATCAGCCCTGACAACATCAATAGCTGAACATCTTGCGGATTTACGAAGAAGAAGAGAGGAGAGAGTCGTCAGGCCTTGGGAGGC
This sequence comes from Aleiodes alternator, assembly GCA_963921955.1. Taxonomy (NCBI): domain Eukaryota; kingdom Metazoa; phylum Arthropoda; class Insecta; order Hymenoptera; family Braconidae; genus Aleiodes; species Aleiodes alternator. Next base: position 8,102,478 of record OY998098.1, on the reverse strand, counting down.
TTCTCCAAGCTCCTGGAGGCTTCATCAGCCTCCATCGAACGAGGACAATGACGCTGCTTCGTCATCAGGTAGCCAACAAGTGGTGAATCCAAGTATCGATGCTCCTCGGCTCAATCTTGGAGTCCGACAATTGATCGATTGGCTCGAGACAGCAATTCTAAATCTATCAACAAGCCTATCATCACGGAATCTCGTGTCATTCGAGACCATAAATCGTAGACAGATACAACTCATTTCAACAACGCTGGAGACAATCTGGCTCCGTTTGGGTCGCAATTGGCATGGGAGAAATTACATTGAGACACTGGACAATTTACTGCGTAATACTTACGAATATTCACCTAGTAACAGAGATCCTGCAACAAATGTGCATGCAGCACCAGTACTTGGTAAAGTAGTGACAAGCTGCAAGCCCCGATTGAACACAGAAACTTATCTGTGTCTTCAAAATTGGGAACGTATGAGGGCATTAATAACAAGATATACCCATGAATTCGGGAGAACTCTTTTTAATACTCGAAATGCTTATGAAGCAGCGCGAATAGCTCAACAATCACAAGTAATTAAATTACGTGAATTGGAGATACTAATGGAGAATCGAGGTAACCAGTACAGTGGTTATGACGACGATTCAATAAGACGACGCAGATATGCACTGGCTATTTCTTCAGAATTGCGCTGGGTTCGCCAGATTTCCTCAAGAATGCGTGAAATTTCTTCTTGTATAACGAGCATTGCGTCTTTGGTGGGTAGACTGGACAGTGAGGAAGTACCGAACAGAGTTGAACCAGTTGCCGAAGAGAGTGCAGGAAATGGAGCTGAAGGAAGTGCGAGTACGTCGGAGGTACGGGACGACGTTACTCCATCATCGAGCAACGGAAGAACCTCATCCGAACGACGAACGAGCTTTCCTGAATTGAACGTAATGGCAAGAAAGAGTCTGAATTCAATGGCAAGACGAAGTCTGAACTCAATGGCAAGAAGAAGCAGAGACGGACAAGAAGAGAATCGTAATGTATTCTGGAGTAGAATTGAACTGACATTGGCAAGCAATGCACGATCGAATCGCAGCGATGACGAGACTGTTGAAGACACTGAAACTCCATCAGGCAGTAGATCAACAACACCTAGAGAAGATTTTGCGAGTATTATCGCAGATTTTCGTCGTATTACAGCTAGATTGGCGGATGAACGTAGCAGAGATAATAATAACGATGAAAGGCCATCTTCAAGCACAAGGAGACCTACGTCAGCCTCGACAATTCTACTTTCAGAGCTTTATGCGAGACGTAGGAGATACAGAATTGAGAAACGAAGGATTCTCGAGAGAGCACGATTGAGAATGCCTTCAGCGAGATTATTAGCATCAACACTGTCAGAATTGAATCGCGAAGATGAAGAGGCTGCTGATGATGAGAGAGGTCCAAGGACCAATGGCAGACCAAGATGGAGCGCTGGAGATGCTGCAAGTGCATCAGGTGATTCTGGTGGCTTGAATAATTTTTTTCAAGACATTTTTGAGCAACGGGCAGTGCTGATGTTGCAGGAAGGGCTTCTTCAACTTCTGCGTGACCTCAACAGGAACATGTACAGTACTTCAAACAACGGCAATGGCAATAACAATAGCAATAGCAATGATCAGCCCAGTACATCATACACTGACGCAACTGAAGAGAGAGAGGAAAGTATTCCACCGATACCCGTTCCTGCTGAAGTTGACAGAGAAGAAGAGATTGAAGGTGAAGAGGAGGAGGATAACGAAGAGCCAATGAGACCGGCAATCCCACAAAGATCAGCATCTACTTCAGCTCTTGAAGTGAACAATCGCAATCTAAATGAAGAGGACAATGTAGCTGAACAATCAGAAAATGGCTACTGGCTTCTCGAAGAGAACTCAAATTCCGATTCCAATCACGAGGAAGAGGCGCCAGCTGGTTCCACCTCTAACCCCCGTTCCCAAAGATGGACGAGCCGTTGGATAAGAATAGTTCCACCGAACAGAGACCCAGAATCTCCATCAATCGACCGAGAACCACCGCAAGAGCCGCAACAAACATCAACCGCTGAACCTGTCGACAGAAATCTTCTCTCTCCAGTTTCCGCAAATGCCAGTCGTTACGAGCAGCCACCGCTCTTTCCCTTCCGCAGCCTCCGCGACAATCTCAAGAGACTGAAACGCTCCCTACAACCCGACAAATCCCCGGACAATCAGAACCATGCTCACGACAAAAAATCCCAGCCAAGTACATCGTTCTCAGTTCCACAATCGAGAATCGACAAATCCGATGAAGATTCATCTCGTGCATCAACAACGAGTTCTGGAACGAGCTCCAGCCAATCCGAGCCAGCTGGGAGCTTTCCCCGTCTTCCTGCAGTACCCCCAACTCCTCAACCCCCCGCAAATCAGCGGAGGAACGAGCCAACCGAGGAATTAGACTTTCGAGGCTGGAGATTTCCCTGGAATCGTACGAATTATCAGCCAGAAGAGCAGCTGCACAATCTAGTAAGCGATATTCGTTATTATCGCAGACAAAGAGCAAGATGGGAGTTTTTTCTCTCTGAGATAAGATCAATGAATCCACGTAATTCATCTGATGACAATAGCCAAGGTAGTAATTGCAAGAGACCACGTCAAGATGCCGAATCATCTTCCAATCAACCGTGCACTTCCCGCGAGGCATCTGGCTCCAGTCGCACAAACAACAATTGTCTTCTACGTAAACATGAAAAAGTCATCGAGGCATTGTCCCAAATAATCCCAAGTGAAACACGATTTGAGCAGGCATTCTTCAACAATTTCTTGTACCAATGGAGTCCTCCCAGATCTCACTCGCCAAATCCAAACAGCGATCACACCTACTCCAATTTACCAACACGAAGTGACAACGATCTAGGTAATTTGCCTGATCCAGCCAGAGTTGCACCAAGAATCATGTCCAAATGGAATCGTGAGATCTGGAATGAGAGAGAGGGTGGATCATCGGATGAGGATGATTCAAGTACAGACGACGAGACACCGAGTAATCAGCAGGGATTCGGTCTCAACAAATACATGCAAATGGTATTCAGGGCTAGACACGTGGCCCGAACAATTCTGCCGGATCTCAAAGTCATTCAGAATGGTCTTCATCGTCAGGTTGCTGAATTATCAACGCTTTTAATACAGCACTACAATGCTCTTCCAAATGACGGTAGAATAGTTTCACGAAGCGAGAGGAGAAGCAACGACGAGAGCAACGAACAGATTTCCCACGAGAATCGAGTGGTCCTTCATAATTCAGCGAGACAGAGATTGGAAACTGCCTGGAGTCTTCTTTCTGATCATTACTCGTTGAATTTCTGGAGAATGGGCGGTTGTTACACGCAGCAGCGCTGCATTTTCGTGATAATCCGTCAGGCACTCGAGCTGATTGATCTTCTGACAGCACAAACACTGATCTTCTTTTCTGAACAGCAGGAGAACATCTGGCGAAACAATCATAGTTCATTGATAACAGCAAGAGAATACGGAGACAGTGTCAGCGATGTTTATCAGATAGACCAAATAATTGATAATCCCAGTAGAGAGAGAGATACTTCGCGCAGCTCAATGAATCCGTCTACATCATCGGATGGCAATCAGGAGAGGGTAAGGGCGAATTCGCGTGCGAGCACGAGAGCAATTCTCGGGATTGTTCTGGACGAACTAAACTCAATAATCCCTCAGGCTTACGGTATGAGGCCCGAGCCGAATGTTGCGAGAGGGCCTACGTCATCTTGGAGCAATGAAGCACCGGAGGTGCAGGAGCCCCAACAACAGCAACAGCAGCAGCAGCAGTCGCAAATGGACGCAAGATCTGAGCAGAGACCAATGAGGCTGCGGTCCATTCCAACGTCTTTTTGGCATCGTTACTACAGGATTAACCGGAGACTTCCGGAATTTCCGAATTCTTTTGGTTCTAGGGACAGGAGTGAGGCCCAGAATCGGGACAATCGAAGGCCTTTTAATGTGCCAGTGGTTCATGTTAACAATGTACCAGTTAGTGATTTGAGTGATGCACCGGGATGGAACGTGCAGCAGCAGAGAAATACGGGAGAGGTCTATGGAACGAGGCTAGTAAGGGAATTGTCGAGGCCAAATAGTCAGAGACTGACGTCACTATCGCCAGGACATTCATCGGGTTCTTATGTGACGGTTTTATCGGGACAGCAAGTGGTGACGGTGCCGAGGGCCTGGTTGCCGCAGATAAGCTGGGGGAGATTTCTGCATCCAAGACATCCGGGACATGTTGCGGCTGCTGGAATGGCAGCAGGGGGCAATGCTGGGGGACCTGGACCTGATCCGGGCAATGATGACTCGGATGAGATCGAGATTAGGGATCAAGTGCCGGTCATGTCGTTCAATGCACTGGAAATTCAGAGCTACAGGGTTCAAGCATGGGACTTTTCCAATGCGGAGATACCGGATGTCACGGATCCGGAGAAAAATGTGGTTGTTAGGGAGTGCAAAATACATAACGATGCAAGTATTGATATTTCGAGTGATGGGAAGTATCTTGCTACACTACTGCCGTCTGGGAGAATCAATGTTACGACTACTCTTGGTGAGTTTGGGGAAATTGAGGGAAAATTAATTTTTTTTCATTGAATTTTCGTTCTTAAATTCATTGGATTTTGTTGTTTTTTTTTTTGGGAATATCTTGGAATTGTAGCGAGATAGGGCGAGGCTGTTTTAGAATACTTTTTTGATGGAAATTTCAAGAGCTATGAAAAGAGAACAGGGTGAAATGGGTCTATCTCGCTCAGTTTCCGAGATATTCTCAACAAACTGATGATGGAATATCAATTTGCCAAGAAAATCCAAGTTTCTCTTTTCTGTTTTCAGGTGATAATGCTCCTTTAGCTACGTAGTTTCTTAGAAATCAGTCTTTCATACCAATTCGATATTTCCTGATTTTTTAAAGAAATTGCCAAAAATTTCGAGAAATTTTCCCAAACTGCACTGCAGCAACCAGTATTTTTGTCTACATAGTTTCTTTAAAATCAGAATTTTGTCTAAATTTGAAATTTTCTGGAGGTTTTGATTTTTTTCAATTTTTTTTCCGGAATTCTTCGGAATCTTCCTGAATTTCATCAAATTGAACTCCGGCAAACTTCCTTTGCCCCCATGATTTCTTAAAAGTCAGTATTTCTCCCCAATTTGTGATTCTCTGGAATTTTTGCAATTTTCCCAGAATTTTTGAACAAAAATTCGGAATTTTCCCAGATTAAATTCTAACAGCCTTTGCTCACATTTGCTCACTTCTTAGAAATCAGTATTTTTCCCAAAATTCCGGCTTCCGAGAATTTTAGAGATTTTTCCAATTTGTTTTTTTTTAGATATTCTCAAAAAACTCATGATAAAATATCGATTTCTCCAAAAACTTCACTCTTCTAACTTCTTCTCCTCTTTCCAGGTGTTTACAGTCTCCAATGGGAAACGCTGGGCAAGTGCATTTACTCGACGAAAGTGGATCAGACAGTGGTGTCCCTATCAATGTCCCCAACACGTGAGCATCTTCTCGTTGGTTTGGCATCACGACGTGTACATGCGCCATCTCGACCATTTCCAATGGCCCTCATCTACAAATTCGTTGATCGCCCCATCGAAGAGGACGACAAACAGTCGTACGGGACAAATCAAGATTCGCGTTTATATTATCCAATGAATTTATCATACGACAGAAGAACCAATGATTTCATCTACAACATTGAAAACGATATGATGATAAATAATCACGTTAATCATTCAATTGATTCGGGCAGGTCTCACAGAGCACGTGACAGTGAAGTTAAGGATAACAAAAAAACAATGGTACTTCTTCGGGAATTGCAACAGACCAATAGAGAAACTGGTTACGTAAGTTTGAATTGCATTAGATGGGCACCACAGCCTGGTCAGGGTATGATTTATGCAACCAACACTGGTCAACTAAATATTCTCCATTAATTTTGCCATTTTTGTAAGATATTTTCGAGGTAAAGGCATTCATTTTCTTAAAATTGTGATTTTTTGTGATTCTTTTCGTTTCTTCTTTTTTTTTTTTTATATAAATGAGTTTTTTTATACTATTTCATTGACAGAAGAAAGGATTTTACGGAAAAATTTGTAGAAAAATATTTTTTTCCTCGATTTTTCAATCGAATTTCATTGCTCAAATCCTCGAAATCTTCGAAATTTAATAATTCAATAATAATAGATTCTTTTTCAGTAGAAAAATTGATTTTTTCAAAGCTTTCAATTAATCTTCCGACAGTTGTGGACAATTTATTGGAATTAAAAAAAAAATGAAGAATATTAAAACAATCTATATTTTCAATAATATAGATATCAATAGATTTAAGTATACTCGATGTTGATAAAAATTAAAATTGACAATTTTGAAAAAAAAAAAAAAAATATTAATCAAAGTTAATTGTAAGAATCGGTAAACAGATGTCTTTACACAAGTCTACTTAATTCAAAATGAATAATTGAATAATCAAATGATTAAATAATTAAACTTGAACTTCACGATGTAAGAGGAAATGTTTAGTTCATAGGTGGAGATAAACGATTAATGAAAGTTTGAATATAATGACAATTCCAGTAATATATCCAGTATGTTTAATGTCTCTTCTTTTTTTTTTTCTCTATTGATTATTGTGTATTTTTTTCTGATTTATATTACGATTAATACGATTTCGATATTAATTAAACGTTTCTTTGTATATATAAGCTACTCTAGTGCTGACGCTAAATGATGGAAATATATAAACAATTGTATGCCGTTAGGCTGTATGTAATAATCTTGATTAAACAATTATTAAAGAACTGAATCAAAAATATTTAACGTGTATTTAATTGATTTTTAATAAATCAGGAAAGAACCGAGGGGATAATCACTTGTGAAATTTAGTGGACATTCCAATTAGAAATGTTACAGAAATTTCGGAATTCTTCGGGAGATTCTTGAAATCTTATAGAATCGGGAAAGAAATCTGAAAACATATAAAAAAATAATAATAAAAAAAAATCTGAAAACACTTATGAAATAGAGGAATCCGATGAGAAATTCACGAATTTTTTGAAATTTCGGAATTTTTTGCAAGTTTATCTAAAATAAATAGTGATAATGGAGGAATTTTAATCAAATTTTCCTTATTTGATTTTTTATACACTCGGGAAATGTTTTTTTTTAAATAAAATTCTATTTAATTTGATAGAATTAGATCTGCAGCCATAACTTGGTAGATATAACGTCATGTCTGTGAAGATATAGGCAAATATACTAGTAGATCTGACCAGATCTGACAACTCCACGCTGGAACGGCCCAGATTGACATCAAATATAATTATGTACATTTAGATCTTGATAGAATATCTATAGGTCTGAAAAATTGATAGAATTGGATTTGATCAGATCTAAAAAGTAGATTTTTTTCTGCACTTCTCAAGATCCAAATATATCTAATCTAATAAGATATAATTATATGAAAAAAAAAAATTCTGGAGCATCTTTGTTTCCGCCATGAAACCTTGAAATCTCTTAGTAATCCCTAAAATCTGTTGAATTCTCATGGGAATCTGTGAAATGTTTGGAAATTCGTTGAATTTTCATAGATTTTCAAGAAAATCTCACTTAGTTTGCAAGATATCTGTAAAAAAAGATCAGAAAACTTCAAATTCCTTTAAATTCAAAAAAAACAATTTTTTTCTTTATTTCATGATAACTTGAATAAATATTTAAACATCATATAACAAACTGTGGAGGAGCTCTGGAGTTTCCGGTTGCTTCATGCACAGCCCCAATTTCTCACTCCCCTCCTCCCCATATTTACTACCTTCTAATTCCTCTAAATCTCTTTCTAGAATAGTTTCGATTTCGTCGTCAATATAAATTGGATTATCGTAGTTCTTGAGAAACGAAGAAGTGCTTGGATCATTGCTCGAGTTGATTGTTTCATTAATTGTCTTCTGGATCTCGCTTTCAGTTATATAAACTGGTTCATAATTGATTGGCTCATTAATTCTGTCTCTCTCGCTGTCAATCTGCTGAAGATCATGAAATTCTCTTCCTGCATTTTCATTGACTTGATTATTGATTATCTGATCTTGAATAATTGCTTCTGAAGTTCTTGGACACTTCAGCAAGTGCAGCTTCAAATTTCCAGTTTGTGAAAATGTACGATGACAATAATTGCACGTGAATGGCCTCTCACCTGTGTGACATCTCATGTGCCTCTGCAATTTGTATTTCGTTGCAAATGCCTTTCCGCATTCGGTACAGCTCAATGGATTGAAATTAGTGAGCGATGGATTGGAATCCTGGTCTGAATGAAAATTCAGCATGTGAGATTTTAGAGAAACTTTGTAGCGAAATGATTGGAGACACGTGCTGCACTGGAACTCTTTTTTTCCTTGATGACTCTCTCGATGAGTTGCGAGAATTTCTGGCTGATTGAAGGACATTCTGCAGATCTGAAAATTTTGATATTTTAGTTGATGGATTTGGATTCTTTGAATAGTGAAAAAAAAATCAATTTAAAATTTCCCGAGATTATTTAGAAATTACTCAAATTTCCGAAATATTTTTGTATTTTTCTCGGAATTTTTGACAATTTCTTACAAATTTCCTGAATCTTCTTAAATTGAAGCCTGACGAGCTTCATTTGCCTACATAATCCTTTAAGAATCCGTATGTTTTACCAATACGGTATTTTCTCTTATTTTTCAAAATTATACAAAATTTTCGAATTTCTATTGCATTTTTTTTCATAGTTTCTAACAATTTTTGGGAATTCCCTAAATTTTTCGAAATTGATGTCTGGCGAGCTCTCTCCTCACCTACATGGTTTTTGAAAAATCTCTATTTTTTCCCCATTTGTGATTTTCTTCATTTTTTCAGGAACTTACGTTGCAGACGAAAGGCCTCTGACCAGTATGAATACGTTTATGCCTGTCTAGATGTGCTTGACATCGAAAACTCTTAGCACACTGATCACAAGTGGGCTTTTTATCGTTCTTTAACTCCCTACTGTCCTTATCAATGAGTCCAGTTTCTTTGAAATGATTCAGCATGTCCTGGAAAAGGAAATTCAGAAGTGAGAAAATAAAAGGAAATGAGTCAAATTTTCTAGCCATCTCTTTCTCTCAGAAGATCTCGAAAACTAAGAGAAATAAAGTGATTTTACTCGAATTCCTTATCTGTAAAAAATTTGAAGAATGACATCAGGGATTAGGGTAAAATCGCTCTATTTCGTTCAGTTTCCGAGATATTCTAAAAAAATAAATGCAAAAATTCGTTTTTTGTTTCCTTTTTAATATCTCGGAAAGTCAAGATGAAAGAGCTATTATGATCGATTCCTTTTTTTTTGGCTCTTAAAATTGTCCTTAAAACTGGATCAAGACAAAACAGCACTATCTCCCTTATTCTCCGAAATATTTGGGAAAAAAAGACTTAATTCCTCTTTTTTGAATGAAAAAAATTAATTACCTCTGCAAAATCGATTTCAATTGACGGAGCTGTCAATTGCTTCTGCACATTGGCTACCATCAAGCAGAACTCGTCGAAACTGCAGATTTTTTGCTCGCAATCCATGCAAACATATTTCGAGAATGCGTCGGAATCTGATACATTAATTACCTGAAATTGAACAAAAAAACAAAAATCATTAAGAACTCATAATTTTATGATCATGAAATGAGCCCATGTCCGCCCTTTTTTTCCATTTTTTTTAACAATGAATTAGTGTCAATTGACCAGTGTTCGAACTATTGAACGTATTCATTCTGGAAAAATTGGTAATCGAGCAAAATAATGATAATAATAATGATAATAATTGAACAGATATCAGACAATATTGTGCATTTTTTAAAGAAAAGAAAAAATAATATATTCGGTAGTGAAGAGGTAGAAGAAAATAAGTATCTATTTTTTTCATTCATTCTTTTTTAAATACAAAATTAGAAAATGAACGAGATAAAGCAATTTTGCTCTGAACCTCTTGTGCAACTCTTAAAATTCTGTACCACAAAAAATGAATGATATCGCCTTATCTCACTTAGTTTCCGAGACATTATTTTCAAAATGATTACAAAAATGAATCGATTTATCCTGTTTTACCACATCAGTAGTGAATTAAAAGATAGAGAAATAAATTTTAAACTATTTAACCAATTCATGCTCATAGATTTTTAAACTCTCTACATGTACATATTTTTATTCTTTGTTGTAATTCATCCGTTGAAAGAGAAAAAAATTATCATATGTCTGCTATTTCGATGATAATGAAATTGTAACATATCTGACAATGTTTTACATTTTTTTTTAACAAATAAATTATTGAAAAAAAATATTACAAAAAAATTGCACTTGTAGTTTTTCGAATTCTCTACATGTACATATTTTTTATTTCATCAAAATTATTTATTTGTTGAAACATAAAAAATAGTAGTAATCATCAGATATCTACTATTTTCAGGTTTATAACAAAATATCATTTTTCTAGTCTTCAATAAAAAAATATCATTTTTCCAGTGCTTAATAAAAAAATTCCACTAACTCAAATGAGAGCCAATGAAATTGTTAAATATATCAATAATTACTGAATTTCTTGTATTTGTTCATTGGTGTCTGACGAGTCTTATTCGTTCGACAACTGGACAGCTCGCCTAATAATAATTATCAAATAATTATTGAATAATTATTGAATAATTATCAAATAATTATTAAATAATTATTGAATAATTATCAAATAATTATCAAATAATCATTGAATAATTATTTGAAAAATATTCTAAAAAATCGTACTCATAATTTATAGGAAATTTTTGAGTGTGCATATTTTTTTTAAATTGATTTGTTACACAAAAAATCTAAAAATTGTTTGATATGTTATCTTTAGTAATCATGTCGTCACCTTACAGGCAAAGTGGCGTAAGTGCTATACATAAGCCTAGCCCTTACGCCACTTTTTTCCTGAGGCGACGATGTAATTTCTATTGATTTCGATTTGAAATTGTTATTTACCTCTTTTGGAAAATATTTACTGATGATTGAAACTAACACTGCCCCTTTGACTTTATCCTTGAAGACGTCAGTACCTCTTGCCTTCTCTTTTCCGCACATTCTGCACAATTTAGCGCTGATTTTATGTATATTCAACATTTTTGGGAGTTTTATGACAATTCAAAGGCTTCTGTCAAAAATCATTTGAATCCGATGGAAGAGTTGAGGTTAGCGGATGCTATAGAGGCTGGAGAAGAGCCTCGTGCGCAGGCGCACACTTGCTGAATCCTAAATGTCAATGAACGCAGTTCAAGGAACTCGGGAGAAAATTCGTGAAAGTAGACGAACTTTCGATGATTCTTTGAGAAAAGATATCTTGATAACCAGTGAGAATAGCGAAAATTTTTGAGGACACCTTTCTTGTAGAGAATATTAAGAGCTAAAAGAAAGGTCTCCGCAAAAAAGTCTCTATCTCCCTTACTTTCCGAGATATTCTCCAAGAACTGATCTACGAAAAAATGCCTCACATTCCAGAAATTTCGGAATCAATAAATAAATGCTAAAAAAGCAGAAAATTCTCTCAATTAAAATTGCAATTCCATTTATTCATTAAAAAAGCTGTTCAACCCTCATTGAGAACCCTGAATATTTACAGCAAAACAATGATTTCAGTCCCTTAATAATTAATAGAGGATTCATAGATCAAGAGTATCTCGAAAACTAGTAGAAATAACCAAAATTTTCGCAGACATTTTTTTTATATGAAACGTTAAGAGCTATAAAAAAGATCTCTCCGAGAATTACCCAATTACTCTTCTACTAAAAGAGATTGCTCTTTTAGTTTCTGAGAAACTCTTAGAAAACTGATCGCAAAAAAAAAAATTTTTTTGAATCCCATAAACTTCTAAATCCGCAAAAAAATCCCAAAAAATCATGAATACATCCCAATTAATCGAAATCCCATTTATTAATTTAAAAAAACAGTTCAACCCCCATCAATCCTGAATAATCACAGCAAAACAACGACTTCAGTCCCCGGATACTCCGGCAGCTCCAGTCCATACTTTTCCTCCAATTTCTCCGGAACAAAACGTCCCCCAAGATAATGAAACTGTCCCTCAAACTTTTTTGCGCACATTTTAGGTGCAGTGAGGGAGACAAGCATACTGGGTTTAATGTGATCCTGGTCCTGAGGTCCTTTTTCCACGTCCCATCCCGAGGGGATGTCAACACTGCAAATGGGACTAACAGCAGTTTTCAGGTACTCGATGATCGGTACAAAGGACTCTCTGACTGGTGGCTTGAAACTAAAGCCAAAAAGGGCATCGACGATGACTTTGTACTTCAGCGAGTCTTTCACGTCCTTCATGTCCTCGAGAATAGTCACGCCGCTTTCTCTGCATTGATGCAGAAGATTCTCGTAGAGTTTGTTGCTTGTTCTTTTTGGGTAATAGACTTCTGGCTGATAACCGAAGAGTTTCAAGTGTCTGGCACAAACGAGCCCATCGCCACCATTGTTACCAGGACCACAGCAGATCAGGACTGGATTTATTGAACTTTTTGACAGGCTGTAGGTCTTCGCAATGGCTACAGCGCAAGCTTGTCCAGCTAATTCCATCAGTTGGTCAACAGAAAATCTGTAGATGTTGAACAAATCTTGATCCACGTTAATTGCCTCGTTCTGATTGAGGTACTTGACCATTTTTGGGAGATGGCTGGTGCTGAACGCCTTGGAGAGAGGTTGAAGGTGCTTGAAACGTCCTGGAGCAGCTGATGAGAGTGATGAGATGACTTTTATCATGGATGTTCAATCTGCAAGATTTTTGATGGTTTTTAAAGATTTTTCAAGAATTTTGCGGAATCTAAACGAGATAGAGCGGTTGATTTGCATCGAACAAAGAAGGGTTGAGGTGAAATCGGTCTATCTCGCTTGGATTCTGGGATTTTCTTAAAGTGTGGACGGAATGAGAATTTGGGGGCTTTCAAGAGTATTTAGGAGATTGTTGGGTTTAGGGAAATTTTTCAAGAGACCTTTTTCGAAGAGCATTTAGTTATCTAGAAAAAAGGTCTCTGGAAGAATTCTCGTAGATCCACTGGTTTTGGAGATACCTTCGGGTTAAGTTTGTTTTATGGTTTTTTTTTTAATTTTCGGTGATTTATCATCAATTGAGTTAGTATTCCAGTGGACTCAAGAACAGTTAACTTCTTATTTTTTCAATGCCGTATTGAAGATGACGATTTTTTTTACAATTTCATAATTTTTGTCCGTCCAGCTTATGAGATATGAATTGTCAAAATTACTGGAAATTCCGGTGGTGGGGATGGAATGCCCTAAATCAAACAGAAATAACGAAATTACTAAAAAGCCACAGGGTTGACCCATTATTTAAAAACAATTGGCGAAGAGAACAGCATTTTAACTAAATAATAAGAGAAAAAATAGTCAATTTACTGTATAGTTATTGAGAAATTTTAATTAGAAGGTAGTCGTAACTATTTGCCTCTCTCTATCCCATGCGTGTGATAGGAATATAAAGTGTATAAAGTAGATACTTGAAACTCATCCATTAGCATTTCATCACTTAATGGAAAATACAATTTGGCTGACCAGTACTTGTCACTCTCTAACCTCCGAATTACTGACAATTCCTTGTTGCATTCATTCCCTGTTCAGAATCCATATGTATATGTTGGGTTCTGAATGCCGCCATGCTGATATATGATTCGTATGAAGTTGGCTGTATCACCTAGCGGTTGAAGGCCAACTGCGACCAATCGCAGCACAATTAGGAAGAAGAAGAATTATTATTCGTGACTATTGCTTGAATTTAACGGCTGAATGATCTAATATTAGTGATGAAACACAAAAAAGTGACGGTCATTTGACCGTCAATGACCAACTGGCAATGACTGACCATTTTGGTCAAAAAAAATGACCACATCGTGAGTCAGAAAATTGGCCAGAAATGGTTTTGACGGTCAGATTCCATCTAAATAGAGCTGATGATTTTTCTTTGTGGACTTCTTCTTTTGCGTATTAATCAAAGCCATTATATTTGGGACTGACTAGAGTCAAGAACATTCAGGATAAAAGTAATATGATAGAACGTTACGGAAATATATCTCGATCTGTAAGACTAGAGTAAGCTGAATCTGTTAGGATAAGAGCAGAATTTATGCAGAGTTTACGATTTGTTGAGAAAGTAAAAGAATATTCCTGTGATATCATTGTATTTAAATTTAAATAAGCATTTTCCTCTTCAAAAATATCATTCTACTAAAAGTAACAAAAAAAATGACCGAAGAACAAATTGACGGTCATGTTCCATCTATATAACTGGATTTCATTACAGATCCTGGTTCGTTATTCTCAATTGGGTTTTTCAATCGCCGATATTCTACCAAACATGAGAAATACTGCACTTTTGGAAATGGATGATTCTTTGAGTATTTCCATTAAATTTTAAAAAAATCATAAAAATGACATGAAAAATGACCAAGGATAAAATTGACCGTCAACTTTCATCTATATAGATGGATTTTGACATTTATTTCTCCTGACTGACCATTTGAATTTTTGACGGTCAATTTTCAACGAAATAAAAAATGAGTGAATTTACCGCGTTATGAATGTATCGAACATGATCTCGTCAATTACAATAATGATATGAATGAAGATTAATAGGAGAGTATATGAACGTTTCCAGAACTACCATTAGACCTAAATTACATTAATTTATGATATTTCACCTAAAATACAATGGTTGCAGCAGATTGAATGGGATATCAACTATCGAAGACACTTGTAATTTCTCTGATTACAATATTGAAACTAAGTTTGAGAAAAAAGTATAGGCCTAAACATAATCTGTAAAATAACGCACTAACACCACGAAACGAATGGCATGAGAGAAAGAATTTGAGATTGAACAAATACGTGAATACTCACTCCATTGAAGCATTGATCCTCGTCTTCCCTGGCCGTCTCAATTCATTTGTCCTCATCAACTGGCGCTAGTGAGTAGAATGATGTAAACACTATCGTTCCATACGCTCAACTAGCATCAGTAGCCACCACCCAAAAAAAAATATTTCCCATACGCTCCATTACTCCCAAATCCCATAAAAAATTATGTGTTCACACCCTCATCAACTGGCGCCAGCGAGTAGAATAATGTAAACACTATGGTTCCATACGCTCGACTAGCGCCAGTAGCCACCACCCAAAAAAAAAAATATTTCCCATACGCTCGATTGCTCCCAAATCCCATAAAAAAATATGTGTTCGCACCCTCATCAACTGGCGGCAGCGAGTAGAATAATGTAAACACTATGGTTCCATACGCTCGACTAGCGCCAGTAGCCACCACCCAAAAAAAAAAATATTTCCCATACGCTCGATTGCTCCCAAATCCCATAAAAAAATATGTGTTCGCACCCTCATCAACTGGCGCCAGCGAGTAGAATAATGTAAACACTATGGTTCCATACGCTCGACTAGCGCCAGTAGCCACCACCCAAAAAAAAAAAATATTTCCCATACGCTCGATAACTCCCAAATCCCATAAAAAAATATGTGTTCGCACCCTTATCAACTGGCGCCAGCGAGTAGAATAATGTAAACACTATGGTTCCATACGCTCGACTAGCGCCAGTAGCCACCACCCAAAAAAAAAAATATTTCCCATACGCTCGATTGCTCCCAAATCCCATAAAAAAATATGTGTTCGCACCCTCATCAACTGGCGCCAGCGAGTAGAATAATGTAAACACTATGGTTCCATACGCTCGACTAGCGCCAGTAGCCACCACCCAAAAAAAAAAATATTTCCCATACGCTCGATTGCTCCCAAATCCCATCAAAAAACATGTGTTCGCACCCTCATCAACTGGCGCCAGCGAGTAGAATAATGTAAACACTATGGTTCCATACGCTCGACTAGCGCCAGTAGCCACCACCCAAAAAAAAAAATATTTCCCATACGCTCGATTGCTCCCAAATCCCATAAAAAAATATGTGTTCGCACCCTCATCAACTGGCGGCAGCGAGTAGAATAATGTAAACACTATGGTTCCATACGCTCGACTAGCGCCAGTAGCCACCACCCAAAAAAAAAAATATTTCCCATACGCTCGATTGCTCCCAAATCCCATAAAAAAATATGTGTTCGCACCCTCATCAACTGGCGCCAGCGAGTAGAATAATGTAAACACTATGGTTCCATACGCTCGACTAGCGCCAGTAGCCACCACCCAAAAAAAAAAAATATTTCCCATACGCTCGATAACTCCCAAATCCCATCAAAAAATATGTGTTCGCACCCTTATCAACTGGCGCCAGCGAGTAGAATAATGTAAACACTATGGTTCCATACGCTCGACTAGCGCCAGTAGCCACCACCCAAAAAAAAAAATATTTCCCATACGCTCGATTGCTCCCAAATCCCATAAAAAATTATGTGTTCGCACCCTCATCAACTGGCGCCAGCGAGTAGAATAATGTAAACACTATGGTTCCATACGCTCGACTAGCGCCAGTAGCCACCACCCAAAAAAAAAAATATTTCCCATACGCTCGATTGCTCCCAAATTCCATCAAAAAACATGTGTTCGCACCCTCATCAACTGGCGGCAGCGAGTAGAATAATGTAAACACTATGGTTCCATACGCTCGACTAGCGCCAGTAGCCACCACCCAAAAAAAAAAATATTTCCCATACGCTCGATTGCTCCCAAATCCCATAAAAAAATATGTGTTCGCACCCTCATCAACTGGCGCCAGCGAGTAGAATAATGTAAACACTATGGTTCCATACGCTCGACTAGCGCCAGTAGCCACCACCCAAAAAAAAAAATATTTCCCATACGCTCGATTGCTCCCAAATCCCATCAAAAAACATGTGTTCGCACCCTCATCAACTGGCGGCAGCGAGTAGAATAATGTAAACACTATGGTTCCATACGCTCGACTAGCGCCAGTAGCCACCACCCAAAAAAAAAAATATTTCCCATACGCTCGATTGCTCCCAAATCCCATCAAAAAACATGTGTTCGCACCCTCATCAACTGGCGCCAGCGAGTAGAATAATGTAAACACTATGGTTCCATACGCTCGACTAGCGCCAGTAGCCACCACCCAAAAAAAAAAATATTTCCCATTCGCTCGATTGCTCCCAAATCCCATAAAAAAATATGTGTTCGCACCCTCATCAACTGGCGGCAGCGAGTAGAATAATGTAAACACTATGGTTCCATACGCTCGACTAGCGCCAGTAGCCACCACCCAAAAAAAAAAATATTTCCCATACGCTCGATTGCTCCCAAATCCCATAAAAAAATATGTGTTCGCACCCTCATCAACTGGCGCCAGCGAGTAGAATAATGTAAACACTATGGTTCCATACGCTCGACTAGCGCCAGTAGCCACCACCCAAAAAAAAAAAATATTTCCCATACGCTCGATAACTCCCAAATCCCATCAAAAAATATGTGTTCGCACCCTTATCAACTGGCGCCAGCGAGTAGAATAATGTAAACACTATGGTTCCATACGCTCGACTAGCGCCAGTAGCCACCACCCAAAAAAAAAAATATTTCCCATACGCTCGATTGCTCCCAAATCCCATAAAAAATTATGTGTTCGCACCCTCATCAACTGGCGCCAGCGAGTAGAATAATGTAAACACTATGGTTCCATACGCTCGACTAGCGCCAGTAGCCACCACCCAAAAAAAAAAATATTTCCCATACGCTCGATTGCTCCCAAATTCCATCAAAAAACATGTGTTCGCACCCTCATCAACTGGCGCCAGCGAGTAGAATAATGTAAACACTATGGTTCCATACGCTCGACTAGCGCCAGTAGCCACCACCCAAAAAAAAAAATATTTCCCATTCGCTCGATTGCTCCCAAATCCCATAAAAAAATATGTGTTCGCACCCTCATCAACTGGCGCCAGCGAGTAGAATAATGTAAACACTATGGTTCCATACGCTCGACTAGCGCCAGTAGCCACCACCCAAAAAAAAAAATATTTCCCATACGCTCGATTGCTCCCAAATCCCATAAAAAATTATGTGTTCGCACCCTCATCAACTGGCGCCAGCGAGTAGAATAATGTAAACACTATGGTTCCATACGCTCGACTAGCGCCAGTAGCCACCACCCAAAAAAAAAAAATATTTCCCATACGCTCGATAACTCCCAAATCCCATCAAAAAATATGTGTTCGCACCCTTATCAACTGGCGCCAGCGAGTAGAATAATGTAAACACTATGGTTCCATACGCTCGACTAGCGCCAGTAGCCACCACCCAAAAAAAAAAATATTTCCCATACGCTCGATTGCTCCCAAATCCCATCAAAAAACATGTGTTCGCACCCTCATCAACTGGCGCCAGCGAGTAGAATAATGTAAACACTATGGTTCCATACGCTCGACTAGCGCCAGTAGCCACCACCCAAAAAAAAAAATATTTCCCATACGCTCGATTGCTCCCAAATCCCATAAAAAATTATGTGTTCGCACCCTCATCAACTGGCGCCAGCGAGTAGAATAATGTAAACACTATGGTTCCATACGCTCGACTAGCGCCAGTAGCCACCACCCAAAAAAAAAAAATATTTCCCATACGCTCGATTGCTCCCAAATTCCATCAAAAAACATGTGTTCGCACCCTCATCAACTGGCGCCAGCGAGTAGAATAATGTAAACACTATGGTTCCATACGCTCGACTAGCGCCAGTAGCCACCACCCAAAAAAAAAAATATTTCCCATTCGCTCGATTGCTCCCAAATCCCATAAAAAAATATGTGTTCGCACCCTCATCAACTGGCGCCAGCGAGTAGAATAATGTAAACACTATGGTTCCATACGCTCGACTAGCGCCAGTAGCCACCACCCAAAAAAAAAAATATTTCCCATACGCTCGATTGCTCCCAAATCCCATAAAAAATTATGTGTTCGCACCCTCATCAACTGGCGCCAGCGAGTAGAATAATGTAAACACTATGGTTCCATACGCTCGACTAGCGCCAGTAGCCACCACCCAAAAAAAAAAATATTTCCCATACGCTCGATTGCTCCCAAATTCCATCAAAAAACATGTGTTCGCACCCTCATCAACTGGCGCCAGCGAGTAGAATAATGTAAACACTATGGTTCCATACGCTCGACTAGCGCCAGTAGCCACCACCCAAAAAAAAAAATATTTCCCATTCGCTCGATTGCTCCCAAATCCCATAAAAAATTATGTGTTCGCACCCTCATCAACTGGCGCCAGCGAGTAGAATAATGTAAACACTATGGTTCCATACGCTCGACTAGCGCCAGTAGCCACCACCCAAAAAAAAAAATATTTCCCATACGCTCGATTGCTCCCAAATCCCATCAAAAAACATGTGTTCGCACCCTCATCAACTGGCGCCAGCGAGTAGAATAATGTAAACACTATGGTTCCATACGCTCGACTAGCGCCAGTAGCCACCACCCAAAAAAAAAAATATTTCCCATTCGCTCGATTGCTCCCAAATCCCATAAAAAATTATGTGTTCGCACCCTCATCAACTGGCGCCAGCGAGTAGAATAATGTAAACACTATGGTTCCATACGCTCGACTAGCGCCAGTAGCCACCACCCAAAAAAAAAAATATTTCCCATTCGCTCGATTGCTCCCAAATCCCATAAAAAATTATGTGTTCGCACCCTCATCAACTGGCGCCAGCGAGTAGAATAATGTAAACACTATGGTTCCATACGCTCGACTAGCGCCAGTAGCCACCACCCAAAAAAAAAAATATTTCCCATACGCTCGATTGCTCCCAAATCCCATCAAAAAACATGTGTTCGCACCCTCATCAACTGGCGCCAGCGAGTAGAATAATGTAAACACTATGGTTCCATACGCTCGACTAGCGCCAGTAGCCACCACCCAAAAAAAAAAATATTTCCCATACGCTCGATTGCTCCCAAATTCCATCAAAAAACATGTGTTCGCACCCTCATCAACTGGCGCCAGCGAGTAGAATAATGTAAACACTATGGTTCCATACGCTCGACTAGCGCCAGTAGCCACCACCCAAAAAAAAAAATATTTCCCATTCGCTCGATTGCTCCCAAATCCCATAAAAAATTATGTGTTCGCACCCTCATCAACTGGCGCCAGCGAGTAGAATAATGTAAACACTATGGTTCCATACGCTCGACTAGCGCCAGTAGCCACCACCCAAAAAAAAAAATATTTCCCATACGCTCGATTGCTCCCAAATCCCATCAAAAAACATGTGTTCGCACCCTCATCAACTGGCGCCAGCGAGTAGAATAATGTAAACACTATGGTTCCATACGCTCGACTAGCGCCAGTAGCCACCACCCAAAAAAAAAAATATTTCCCATTCGCTCGATTGCTCCCAAATCCCATAAAAAATTATGTGTTCGCACCCTCATCAACTGGCGCCAGCGAGTAGAATAATGTAAACACTATGGTTCCATACGCTCGACTAGCGCCAGTAGCCACCACCCAAAAAAAAAAAATATTTCCCATACGCTCGATAACTCCCAAATCCCATCAAAAAATATGTGTTCGCACCCTTATCAACTGGCGCCAGCGAGTAGAATAATGTAAACACTATGGTTCCATACGCTCGACTAGCGCCAGTAGCCACCACCCAAAAAAAAAAATATTTCCCATACGCTCGATTGCTCCCAAATCCCATCAAAAAACATGTGTTCGCACCCTCATCAACTGGCGCCAGCGAGTAGAATAATGTAAACACTATGGTTCCATACGCTCGACTAGCGCCAGTAGCCACCACCCAAAAAAAAAAATATTTCCCATACGCTCGATTGCTCCCAAATCCCATAAAAAAATATGTGTTCGCACCCTCATCAACTGGCGCCAGCGAGTAGAATAATGTAAACACTATGGTTCCATACGCTCGACTAGCGCTAGTAGCCACCACCCAAAAAAAAAAATATTTCCCATTCGCTCGATTGCTCCCAAATCCCATAAAAAATTATGTGTTCGCACCCTCATCAACTGGCGCCAGCGAGTAGAATAATGTAAACACTATGGTTCCATACGCTCGACTAGCGCCAGTAGCCACCACCCAAAAAAAAAAATATTTCCCATACGCTCGATTGCTCCCAAATCCCATAAAAAATTATGTGTTCGCACCCTCATCAACTGGCGCCAGCGAGTAGAATAATGTAAACACTATGGTTCCATACGCTCGACTAGCGCCAGTAGCCACCACCCAAAAAAAAAAATATTTCCCATACGCTCGATTGCTCCCAAATCCCATCAAAAAACATGTGTTCGCACCCTCATCAACTGGCGCCAGCGAGTAGAATAATGTAAACACTATGGTTCCATACGCTCGACTAGCGCCAGTAGCCACCACCCAAAAAAAAAAATATTTCCCATACGCTCGATTGCTCCCAAATCCCATAAAAAATTATGTGTTCGCACCCTCATCAACTGGCGCCAGCGAGTAGAATAATGTAAACACTATGGTTCCATACGCTCGACTAGCGCCAGTAGCCACCACCCAAAAAAAAAAATATTTCCCATACGCTCGATTGCTCCCAAATCCCATCAAAAAACATGTGTTCGCACCCTCATCAACTGGCGCCAGCGAGTAGAATAATGTAAACACTATGGTTCCATACGCTCGACTAGCGCCAGTAGCCACCACCCAAAAAAAAAGACCATGTCCCCCCACCACTAATGACGAATCAAATATATTCTCAAAACAGAGTTCTGAACAACGGATGCTCTTGGTTCCCTTCGGAAATGATGTCGTCATGTTCTCTGAAAACCAAAAAAGAATCCCAAAAATTAGTGATGAACAACGGAGCTTCAGCAAGTCGCATAGCCATTCGTTTCGTGTGCCCGCTGTATTATCGAGGGAAGAAAATATATGTTAGTAAAATAAGAAAATCACATAGGATACAAAAAAAAGAAAAAAACATCAGGAAAATTCTCAGTCCCAGAACAAGAATGACCGTCACCAATTCAGAATGAAAAAAAAATGTCGAAAGAAAATCAAATTAATTTGATCGATCGTTGAAGTTATTAATTTTTATTAATTAAATAATCGAGATGTATTTACATCGAGCGAAATCGCGATCACTATTACAGAACAGCTGGGCGTGCATCTAGATGAATCGTAGCTGTGTTTCGACAAGCAGAAAGAACAGAAGAACCAAGGGAATTCCTTTCCACATCACCATAGCTCTCCTACCCTCTTTTTCTGCATTCAACTCTCAATTTAGGTATTCATCACGATTATTATTATATAATAATGACTAGTGCTGTTCAGTTTAATCATTTAATCGTTTAATCGGGATTGTTGTACCGGTCAACGATAGCTGGACGATAAAGACAAATTCTTGTGAAACTCCAGGAAAATCTAAGCCCATCTGCCGATGAAGTAGAATTAATTGCTTGCTCTCCATGTCTAGACCACGTCAGATTAAAAATTTGATGGAGTTTTTGAGATGATAGAACCGTAGAAAAGTTCACAATTTATGTAAACAATCATATTAATTATTATCGTGGAATAAAAGAAAGGTTCGCTTGAAAAATTCTTTCAAATCGTTCGATTTCTAAGACATTCTCGCAATAATGTAAAAATCATCACTGGTCTATTTCTAATTTCTAAATTCTACCTCTGGATTAACAATTGATTAATTGAATTTATCAATCATCATTGTTATCATGGTGGACCCTGTTATCGGACGGGTCCCAGTTCCCGGACGCAGCAACAAAACATATTAATAATTAATATTCAAGTGAAAAAATCTAGTTTTTCAATACTTGCAAAATGTTAGAATGAGAATCAAGTAAATCGTTTGATCCATTTGATTGAAATTTTTCATCATTTCATAATTCTAACTTGTCCGGGAACCGATACCATTGCCTTAGCTGTCTAGTAGCTGGTGCTTTCACTTAATTGTCAGAATTTTGATTCTCTTCTGTTAAAAAAATTTCATATCACATTGCTATCCTGATCTCCCAAACCGTCTAAAAATTGTAATTAATCATTGAACCTTATTCAAATCGTCATATTTTTCTATTAATGCAAAATGCAGGGAGTTGTTGACGTTTAGAAGAGAGTCGCGATCAAAAAATGTCTGCAGTTACGGAACAATCGTAACTATAAATTTAACTTTGAGAATAAAAAATCGAATAATCGGTGACTCACCGTCGCTGCAACAGTACCATCTACCTTCATTTCCCTTCATACTTACTCAAACAGCCAGTACTAACTAGAATCAGAAAGAAACAACGAATTTATTTTTTTTCCATTATCCAACTTCCATTTTAATCATAAAAGCAATTATAATAAGAAGTACAAAAAAAAAAAAAATTCCTCCAAAAATAATTGTTATCATCTATATTTTATCCATTTTTTCATTTTCAATATCAATATTTTTTACAGCCTTGGCAATAATTAATCTAATGATAAAAAATGAAGGAAATTTTACTCAATATCGATTACAATGAAACTGAAAAACAAAATAATTGTTTTTTTTTTTTTTCATCAAACAATTAAAAAAAATCCCGCTTTCTATAAAACTTTATTCAATCGTTAACAATTGAAAAAAATTGATTTTATGTAGAATTAATCCTACTTGTTTAAAGAAATTCATTACTCCTTTTTTATCATTAATTATTCCACTCCTGATCTATTAATTATTTCATGAATTATTCAATTTATTTTATTAATTATTCCACTCCTGATCTATTAATTATCCAGAATTTTTTTTATATAAAACAGAGAGAAATTAAAAGTTGTGATGGTGCAAAAAAAACTCACCTCTTTTCCTGCTGTGTGACTGGATGATCCTTGTCCGCAACGTCTCAGCTGCGAACGTCTTGAATAGAATCAAAACAAAGCCCCCTCCAGCTCTGCATTCTCGCACAATTCTCTCCCCCACTGAAAGACGTCTCCTCTATCCTCTGACAACCCACGATAACTAGAATGAAAAAAAAATCACAATTTTATTTATTTTATGAATCAATCAAATAATCTGCGTGGATTAAAAAAGAAAAAAAAAATCCGTCATTTTTATAGAATTTCCCGCAGAGAACGCCATGTTTTTTCTAATTCTTCATCTCATTTCCCAACGACTATTTTAAAACTTCTCTTCGTTTTCACCCAACGAAATGAATGAATTCATATGACCTATTCCCTAATCTTTCAGGGAAAAAATTTTTTATCAATAGAAATAGGACACGCAAGTATCATGAGATGGAAGAATAACCTTTTGATTATCAGCTGTTTCTTCTCTTGCATTAGAAGAAATAATTAAGAAGGAAGAGAATGAGGATTTACTCCTGTGCAATAAAGAAATGGAAACAGCAAATTTTGTGTTATGCGTTGAAAAACGAAAAGTAATCTTGGCCTGCAAAAATGAGACTGTAATGGCGGTCAAGAACAATGTCCATCCTTTCGATTCAATTCCCCATCGAATATTCCAATCATCAATAAAAATCAATCCATAATGAACTTTTGTCAAAATTTCATTCCTTCTTTTTTCTTACTCGACGTAGTGAATTAATTGTATCACTTATGTCTCTTTTTTTCATTGTCAGAAAAAAAACACGATTAAAAAAAAACAAATTCATCCACAGAAATACCCCCAATATTCCCTCCATTCTCTTTTCAGGACAAGAAATCGTAGA
The DNA here is from genome assembly GCA_963921955.1 of Aleiodes alternator. Classification (NCBI taxonomy): domain Eukaryota; kingdom Metazoa; phylum Arthropoda; class Insecta; order Hymenoptera; family Braconidae; genus Aleiodes; species Aleiodes alternator. The sequence continues at coordinate 8,077,776 of OY998098.1, read as the reverse complement.
AAAAAAAAATCATTAATTAAAATCGTCTCAATATTCCCCTTTTCCCATTTTTTCAGGAAAAAATACCGTTAAATAAAAAATTGTCATTTAAAATAGCCCCAATATATCCTTCATTTTCTCTTTTTCTACGAAAATATACGGTTGAAAAAGAAAAAATTAATTCATCAATTGAAATAGCCTCAATATTTCCATGAAATAGGAGATTTACCTGTTAATTATCAGCATTTCCAGTCATAGCATCATAGGAAATAATTAGGAAGGAAAAAAGAGAAATAAATGGCTTGAAAATGAAGAGACAAAAATTACTAATATGTGTCGCCTGTGAAAGAGCGGGAAATGCGTGTGGCGTTCCAAAAATCAGACAATATGGCGGTCGAGAATGCTCGAGAACGTTAGGTCTGTTCTCACTGCGCAGTATCGAAAAAATGTACGCCATTTTCATTGAATTTTGAAAAAAAAAAAAAACCCCTCATATTTTTTCAATTTTTTGCCCCAATCCCCAACGAAAATTTCAATCATGAATAAAAATCAATTTGTAATTAATTCACAGCAAAATTCCCCCCCCCCCCTCTTCCCCTTCGCTTGTTATTCTCGCTTGATGTTGTAAATTAATTATTTTTCTTTTATTTCCCTTTTTTTCATTTTTCTCCCCCATCCCCGTTAATTCTTGCTTGACACAGTGAATTAGTTCGATTCTCCCTTTTTTTTATTCTCAAGAAACAAACGATGAATAAAATAATTCAATAATTGGCAAACCCTCAATATTCCCCTTTTTTTTCAAGAAAAAAAAAATGCAGTTAAAAAAAAATTCATCAATTAAATTAGCCCCAATACTTTCATGAAATTGGAGATTTTTACCTTTTAATTATCAGCAGCTTCAGTCATTTCATCATAGGCAATAATTAGTAATGGGTTGGAAAGGAAAAAATGGAATTAACTGCTGCAAAACCAAGAAAATTGAAGGAGCTGATGTTGACTCGTCCGTGGAAAGGCGGGATGTGATTCTTACCGCCAAAAAGGAGACGCTAATGGCGGTTGAGAATGACGCAGTAGTGTTTTTCGTTGGAGAGTGACGAACTTCACGCGATCACCACCGGCAGCAGCTGTGTTCCTTGGTCACGTGACAACTGTTATTGTTATTGTTATTATAGTACTCAAGAGACTCCGGAGTTATGCTTTGAATAATTTTTCATTGTTCAAGCTGTTTAATAATTGGTAGTTGTTGCTCCAATAGAAGATATAACCATCAAACAGTAGAAGAAGTGTTCACAAATTATTATTATTAAATTATTATTAATAATGGATGTACTGGAGCCCGAGATGGTTTGGCTGAAGGGACGTCGTTACAGATTTTGCGACAGCAATACTTGGACAAATCAGGAGAAAAATGTCCCTTATGAAGAGGATTATCAAGTGGAACTCGATGATCTCACTAATGAGGCATGCGAGGCTGGAATTTTGATCGAAGAAAATGGAAATGGAAAATATCAACACACATTTTCAATCCCGAAGTATTAATTCATTTTCTGAATTTTAATTAATTATTTTTTTTTAATTGTTAATTTTTATTTTTTTAAGTTTTCAAGTATGTTTTGGAAAATAAACGAGATAGCGAATTTTCTGTCGAGATCTTTTTTGTAGCCCTTGAAATTTTCTAGAAGAAAGGCCTCTATGAAAATTTTCGTATCTCCTTTCGTTCTTGAAATATTCTTGACAGACTGACTCATCAGTTATTTTTAATTTTACAATTATTTTTTGCAAACACATCGATTTTATTCCATCATCAGTTTGTTGAGAACATCTTGAAAACTAAACGAGATAGAGCGATTTCATTTTAACTCATTTTTTGGAGCTCTTGAAATTTTCATCCAAATATCTTGAAAACTAGAATTCGTCTGAAAACTTCACATTTTCTCTTTTTTTTCCACATTTTCAGGAATATTTCAGGAGAGAAGAGAGGTAGCGGAATTTTTCTAGAGATTTTTCTTTTGTAGCTCTATAAATCCTCTATAAAAAAGGTTATTTTGAAAATCTCCATATCTCGCTTAGTTTCCAAGATATTCCCAGAGAATTGAGGCATCAGTCGATTTTTAATAATATCAACTAAAAAAAATCCAAATTTCTAAAAAATAAAACGTACTTTCAGAGCTGTTCATGGATCGATCATTGGTTACAAAGGCGATACAGTGAAAAAACTGGAGACAGAAACTAGGACATCAATAAAAATACCAAAAAGAGATTCAAATGGAGATGAAATAACGATAATTGGTATAACAAGAGGTGATATTATTTCATGCAGACAGAGAATTGATTTGATTGTTGAGAATGCGAGGAAGAAAATGCCCTTCACTCACTTTATCTCAATTCCATTGAATACAGCCGAAATGATAAAAAATTTTGAAGAGTTGAAAAAAGGCATTCTAGAACTTCAGCAAACAAATTCGGGAATCAGTGAAGACATCTTCGTTAATTCTCACAAACTTCATTTGACGATTGGAATGCTTCTCTTGTTGGATGGGAAAGAAATGGAGCAAGCTGATAATGCTTTGCATGAATGCGTTGGAGATGTCATCAAGTAAATACTAAAATTCAGATATTTTGAAGGATTTAGTGATTTTTCGTATTGAGGATGTAAGGTAAAGGACCTAATGGCTGCTCAGGAACTAGTAGCTGCTAACTCACGTATTTGTATAGGTATCAATATTTATGAATAATTTATAAATATAAATATATAAATACGGGTGCAGATACTAGTTCCTGAGCTACTACTGAGTTTCTTTACCTTTCTGCCACTATTATTCATTTTTATCCTTTTTCTGAAGATTTGTGATGAACCATTAAAGATGATTGAGAGTTAGAAAGGGATAAAAGCTCATTTTTCGTATGAAATCGTAGATAACAACGTTATACAAGATAAATGTCTCAAAAATGAGTCAATGAGTATTTGGAAAAAGTAATAAGGAACAAAAAAAAACCATGGAAAGAAAAAATTTATTGAAAATAAAGAAATTAGTGTCATTTCTGTAATTTTACATTCCTTTACTTTATTCCAGATTTGAAGGAATGTGAAAAATGGTACTAATGTTCCAGTTTTCAATTGATATTCTGTTTCTAAAGCTTATTTTATTCCTCATTACATTCTTAACAAACTCTCTGAATCAGATCCAAAAACTTCACGTCATATACATTTGATGATGGTGGCCTGTTAGGTCTCTGCTAAAAGCCATCATGATTGAATCTATTGGTAATTAAGGTCGTATATTCAAGAATCTTATTCATGTTATATAAGTTGTTACTAGCTATTTTATGCAAATAATTAACTTTTTTCCGATTGTACCTCCCAAACATCTTTAATCGTATGAATCCGTAGAAATATAACGTTCTTCGGTTTTACTATTATTTATCAGTTCGTGAATTTTTTAAAAATAAAAGAAAAAAATTGAACCAACTTTTTGAACGGAAATTTCTCCATCTTTTCAATGTAATCATAAAAAAAAAACATATGTTTTATTTCCACTCTTTTCGAGTGACTCTCCTATTATGAAAATCAAAACCAAAGTCTATTTTTCTTGAAATTAATGTTAAAAATTCTTCTTCCTTTCAGGCCAATGCTAAAAAATATGAAAACACCTGTAAAAATAAAAATTCAAGGACTAGACTGTATGAACGATGACTCCACAAAAGTGTCAGTTGTCTATGCAAAAGTAGGCAGCAATGAAATCCTTCAGGATATAGCCAACAAGATTTTTGCTTTCTTCGTCGAAAAAGGTAACGTTTTCAGAAAATCATTGAATCATTAATTTGCTCAATTTCTTATTTGTTTCATCATTCAGGATTAACGAGAATTCAGTACACAGAAGACGTGAAATTGCACATGACCGTGATGAAAACGAGTAAATTAATTCCGAAGGATCTACTAAGAAAAAGAGGAGGAGGGGGAGGACCTCGTGGAAAAACATTTTTCGATGCGAAAAAACTGCTGACGGTAATTAGTATTATGACACTAAAAAAAGGCAAATATGAGACGATTTCCATTTTTTTCAACAAATGAATTATTTTCGAAAAAAAATGAAAAAATGTACATGTACAAGATTCAAAAAACAATGAATGAAATTCAAAAAAAAAAAAATTACTCACAATTTATCTGTGTAAAAAAATCAAAGAAAAATTGGAGATATATGCTCATTCCATTATCATTTGATATCTAATTATAAGAATAATAATAACTTTTACAATTTTTTAAATTTCCTCTTTTTTACATTCTCAGGAATTTGGAAATTATAATTTTGGCACCGTTGATCTGGAGGCAATTCAAATATGCGAAAGAGGCAAGGAGGATGCGAATGATTATTACAAAATAATATCTGAGATAAAATTATAAAAATATAAATTTCTTGATTGAGGAGCAACAGAAGGCTTTTTTGTATATATTGAATTCCCAAACTAATTGTTTGACGATATTTACTATTATTTCCATCGTAAAAAGTGTCATCAACTGAGTAAGGTAATTAAAAAATTGATGTTTCTGTTATTTCAATAAAAAATTAATAACTATTGTTTAGCAATGGATTCGAGAATGATACTAAAAATAGCAGACATCTGGAAATTTCTCTTCTTTTTAACAAATAAATTATTTTACAAAATGAAAAATATGCACATGTAGACAATTCCAAAAACTATGAGTGTAAATTTGTCAAATATGGTTTTTATAATAATTTATTTGTTAAAAAAAATCCAAAAAATTGTTAGATGCGTTGTAAGTTAATTATCATTTTTTAATTGATATTTCACGGACTCTTATCAAATTCGTGACTTTTTAAATTCAATTTTCGCGCCTTTCTCGAAGTAGAGACCTCTAACATCTCCATAAAGAAATTCTCCATTGTTTATTATTGTTAACTAAAAAAATGTTGAAATGGATGAAGAAAATTGTACATTTGCATCAATTGATATCGAAGAAATCAGCGAAGGAAGCTTCAAACACTCGTTTATTATCTCAAAGTATGTGATTCATGAAAAAAACTAAGGAATAACGTATTTAATTTTTTTAATGACAAATTTATCGATTTCGAATTAGCGAATGCTAGTTATTGTTGTTTTTTTGTTGTTAATTTACTCTTCAGATCTTTTTATACTTTTATTTATGGTAAATTGGAGACCATAAGTGATCTACAATCAGAAACAAATACGAAAATATCAGTACCAAAATCGAAAAGAAGATGGTCAGGAGATATTTGTATTTTAGGAAGCAGCAGAGCCGAGGTTATCTCGTGCAGAGAGAAGATACATCAAATTACTGAGAACTCCAAGCAGCAATTAAGGTAGTATCCCAGGGAACTCGAGTAATGTTAATGCTTTAGAATAGAATAGAATTTATTTTCTTCAGATGTTAGAATTTTTGTTTTACATCGGTTTATAAGCCTTCTTTCAGTCACTTCTTTCAACTTTATTTTCAAATTAACTTAAGTTACTTATTTGTTCGTTCATTTTACATTTGCACTGGCTTTATATGTTAATGCTTTATTTTCTTAATGATGTATCAAAGATGATATTGTTTTATATTTTTCTGAATTTTCTCATAAGTTTTGACCGTCTAGTTTATGAGATAGGAGAAATAGTTTAATCACTTTTTTCGATAGAATAATCAGCAATTAACTGAAAAATAATCGACAAATCCTCATTTTTTCTGTTTCATCGACCATACTCTGGGATACTACCTTAAGATATACACACTTTTTATCAATTCCATTGAACAATCTCGAGTTCAGACAGAATTTCAAATGCTTTCGTGAGCAAATATTGAATGATCCAGCTCAGGAAATCCATGGAATTGGGGAAGACATCTTTGTTGGTAACAACAAATTGCATTTGACGGTGGGAATGCTCTCGTTGGTGACGGATGAGCAGAAAACAGAGGCTGTTGAAACTCTAAATGTTTGTGTCGAAGAAGTCGTTCAGTAAGAAGCGAATTTTTTTCAATTTTTTGAAAATATCCTGGAAATTAAAGGTGATAGAGAAATTTCAGGGAAGACCTAATTTTAGAGAAATGTGAGAGCTATGAAAAATTTTCGTAGCTTTATTGGCTCACATGTTTCGTTAAAAATCAGTTTTATTTCATTTTTTGAAATTTTTCAAAATTTTCAAAATTAGTTTCGAAATATCTTGGGAATCTTTTGAAATTTTTGTTCGGATTTTTTCGAATTCAATACTAATTACGTAATATTTCATGTAATTAGTATTGAATTCGAAAAAATTCGAACCAAAATTTCGAAATATTCTCATAATATTTCGTAACTAATTTTGAATATCCTGAAAAATTCCCAATACGGAAAGAAAACTGATTCTTAGCGGAATATGTGAGCAAATGAAAGTTGTTTGAGTCATATTTAAGAAAATTTCGAAAACAAATCGAAAAAAAACTTTAAAAATTTCGAAAATAATTTCGAAAATTCGAAAAATTCTCACATAAGGAAATATAATTGATCTTTTTTCTTTTCTTTCTTTTCTCTTCATTCTCTAGAAGAATTTTTCTATCTCCAATGAATTTCGAGATATTCATAAAAAAATCCATTTCAAGATTGAATTTCCTCATTTTGCTCATCAGCTTCTTTATTAAATTGCTTTCAGACCTATTTTAAAAGGGGAAAAGGAGCCCATCAAATTCAAAATTCAAGGATTAGAGTGCATGAATGCTAATCCTGCTAAAGCAAAAATCCTTTACGGAAGGGTAGTGGATAATGAGAGACTCCAGGTAATAGTCAATAAAGTTTTTCATCATTTCGTTAAAAAAGGATTGATGAGAGTAGAACGTGGGGATAAAGTAAAACTCCACATGACTCTGATGAAAACAAGCAAATTAAGGGGAAAGAGGAAGCATTCTCATAAGAGATCTTTCGATGCGTCTAAGATAATGAAAGTGAGTATTGAAAATCTGAAATTTCGAAAATTTTCTAGAATTTTCCCAAACTGAATAGTGGCAACCTTTTTTTGGACAGCATCTTGTTGGGAAAATGTGTTTTTTCGCCCAATTGCGATTTTTCCAGAGTTTTCTGGAATTTTTGCGATCTTTCTAGAAATTTTGCAATTTTTCTAGACTTCTGCAAGAATTTTCTAGAATTTCCTGAAATTCTTCCAATTTGAACTCCGAAAATGTTCTTTCGTCAACTAAATATCTGAAGAATTGTTTTTTTCCCCAAATTTTTGATATTCTAGAATTTTCGAAAGAAAATTAGCTCTAAATTTGATTTTTAGACAAATCGATTTCATTTCATCATTAATTTTTTGCAGGATATCTCGGGATTTAAAGGAAATAGAGCAATTTCGCTTCAATTCTTTTCCATAGCTCTTGAAATTCTCTACAGAAAAGCATTACGACAGAATCACTCTATTTCACCTATTTTCCGAAATATTTCTTTAAAAAACTGATGATAAAATGAAAGCACTTGAGTCTAAAAAATCCAAACTCTTAATTTTGAATTAATTATTCATTAATTCCGCTATTATCATTTTCAGGACTTCGGGAATTATGAATTTGGAGAAACAGTTCTTGACACTCTGCACATATGCGAATGCAGTACAAATCCAGAGGATGGTAGCTATCCAATTTTAACTAGAGTTGATTTATTTTGATGTAAATACAGTTTTGTGAGTAAAATTATTTTTATATCAAAGATCAAGGGCATTTTTAATTTCTCCTAAATTCTTAATATTTTCTTTGAATTTCGGTCAAACTGACGTGTATGAAGGTAATCCAAGGAAGTAATCTCAGTATGTCCAAATTATTTACTTTTTTTTTTTCTAAGTTTTCATGCATTCTTTATGATTTAAAAAATGATAGAAATTCAGACGAACAAGAATATATACAGTTACATAAAGAATAAAAATGCTCTGTAACTATGAATTCTTGCATTGAAACTAAAATTAAATCTCGCTTAGGGAGTTTAGTGTTGATTTTATTTTTTTCAAAAATCATTTCTGCCTGAAAATACTCGGTATCACGGGGTAAAATTGATCTCAAAAAAATCTCCTCATACTGGTCTATTACGAGTGACCAAAATCCAAAAGAAAATATTTATTATATGAACTACTTGGATGTCCTTAACACTGTTATAATAATTTTTCGCGTTTTTTCGTTCTTTGTTTGTCTGCGCCTCTATTATCACTTCGTGAATATTGTCGTCACGAAGGATAATTATCTTCGGCTTGTTATCAGCCAGCAAGCTGCAATTTTTCAAAGCATTTGCCACGTTTTCATAAAAATAACAATTTAAACACCTGTGAATACAAAGAATCTTGAATTTTATACTCGAATTTTGGGAGAATTGAGTCAAAATATTTTTGTTAAAAGACATTTTTCACATTTGTTCGTCATGCTCGTGAGTGTAGTAAGAATATTTCCATTTCAACAAAAAGAAACAGGAAAAAATCATGAAAAATCAGAAAAAGAAAAGGTAAAAGAACACTTCAGTACATGAAAATATTGTTTTTCGATAAATAAGAAAAATTCGATTACCTCCGTAAAATTATAAAATTCATCAGTTTAAAAAGTTTCTTGTCAATTCTTTCATGGATATCTCAGAAACGAGTGATTTCATCAAAAAATCCGAGGATACCTTTTTTGTAGAAAATTTCAAGAGCTAAAAAAAATGTTTCTTAACTTTTCCCCGTAAACCCTCTCCCCTCAAAGATATCTTCCAAAAACACTAAAAAAAGCGCAGAAACGCAAAAAAAATTCCATCTTCATAATTTCCCGAATATCTCCGAAACGATGAGGTTTATCGAAAAATATCAAGAGACCTTTTTTGTAGCTCTCAAAATTCTCTACAAACAAGCTCTCCTCCCATTTTTCTCTATTTCCAACGGTTTCTAAGATATCGTTGAGAGAATCCAAAAATACTTCATTTTAATTCTTTCAACGTTTTAAAATTTTCTGGCTGGCTTTTTGAATCGTCCAATATCCTCAACTCATCACGAGCTTCTCCAAGCTCTTGAAGATGTCGCTGCTCATCAATTTTCAAACGAGAATTCCTTCACTCTCACATAAAAAATCGTCGTAACAGTGTGTGTCTCTTATTTTGTGTTATGTTTACATTGAATACGTCTTTTTTTTTTCCTTCTTCTGTGTCTCTCCCATTCACGAGCTCGTGAGAGCCAAATGTGTGAATTCAGTTCAGTCATCCGTGCGAATGTCAATCTGACAGATTGATTTTTTTCTGTTAACAATAATAATTGAAATAATTTTTAAAATTCTTCATTGAATTAAGACAAATGAAACTATTAATTGTTTTCATTAATAAAATGAAAAATAACTGTCTTATCTTATCGATCACAGCCATATTAAGCCATTGAGTGTAATGTTTATATGGGGATTTTGTGTTTTGGAGCACTATCCAATTGTATAAGTACGTGAGTAAATCCAAATAAGATTAAGAGGAATAAAAAAATCGTTTTTAATAAAAAAAATTATACTGAAAATAGCAGTAATCTGACGATTCGTAATTTTTTTGTAACTAACAAAAAATGACTAAAAAACAAATTATTAAAAGAAAATGAAAGATATGCGCATTTAGAAAATTTAAAAAACAATAAAAGTAAATTTTTTGAATATTCTTTTAATAATTTTTTCCTTTGTTAAAGTTTTTTCGAATAATACTTTATTTCTTTAAAAAAATCCAAAAAATTTCAAAAAATGCGCGCAAATTGAAAATTTTAAAAATCTAAAAATGTAAATCTTGAATATTTTTCCATGATAATTGATTCGCTTTGAAAAAATGTTTTTTTTTATTATACAAGAATGTAAAAAATTCAAGAAACTATGAAAAAAAAAAAATTTTGAATATTTTTTTCATAATAATTTATTTGTTTAAAGTTTCTTTTTTGAATTTTTGGAAAATATGCGCAAGTCGGAAGTATTAACAATCCTAAATGCATATTTCCACAATATTTTTTAATAATAATGATAATTTTTTTATGAAAATCATAAAATTTGTCAGATTTGTGCTAATTTCATTATAATTAATGAAAGAAATTCAAATTAATTTAGAAATCAAAAGGAATTAGTATTTCACAATTCTCTTTTGTTTTTCTTTTTGTTTATTAATAGAACGAGCTGTACAGCTGTTCTTGGGTGTTACAATATATTCTATTAATTGTTTGACATCAAAACTGCATCAATAAGCAATTTTTTTAATGAATTTCATTTGAAAAACTCTGGAAATCATTTGAAATTCGAATTTCTTAATTTTTCTTCGATTCAATTATTCTCATTTTGCCGGCAATTCATTATCGTGAAAAGGAGCAGTGATTAATTTATTCATTAAGATTGCTGTGCTGAGTATTTTCATATTTTACGCAGATAATTCATTGACTGAACGTCAGTGTCTGCTAAAATACTAAAAAAAAGTGTAAAATTAAATTAATCGTCCAGTGAACCACGTTTTCCCTGATATCTCGTTGAATAATGGAGATAAGAAGAATTTTGTGATAACATTTTCTAAAGAGGAGATTGAGAGCTACAGAAAAGGTCTTCACATAAATTTCGCTATCTCGTTTACTTTCCGAGATAATTGGAAAAACTGATTAAACTACGAAATTAATCAATTAAGAGAATTATTACAAAAAAATTACAAGTGAATCAAAGATTTTCCCTTTGATATCATGGAATTGCACCGAGATAGCGCAATTTTGGTGGAGACCTTTTTTGTACAGGAGATTGAGAGCTAGAAAAAAGGTCTCTACAAAAATTCCGCTATTTCGCTTCAATTCTGAGATATTAGAAAAAAATGAGATTCGACGTTGTTTCAGCTTTTAATTTTTTAAATTTTAATTAATTGGGGGATTCTTCGATGATTTCAATTGATATCTGTTTAAATACGATTATTCAAGATGCTGCAGTCTCATTAACATGCGGAAGTAGAAACACTTGCTAATTACCTGTTGATTACTCCAAAATACTGGAAAATCTTCAATTAAGGAAGGGGAAAATGGGATAAACTGGACTTACGTTGCAACAAGATCTAGGATTTTCTTTTGGAGTGAAGGACTTCACGAAAGAATTTGAAAAAAATTGAGAAATTGCTCCAATATGTAGAGATTGTTGGTGCATTTTTTCGAAAGACTCCTTCAGTCTGAAAAAAAATGTCAAATAATTTTAAATCTCCGGTCCATTTTGCCCCAATACCCCCTATTATTCCAGAATATGCTCGATAAAACAGGAAAAAATGAAGATTTGTAGATTAGTTTTCAATCAATTGCTGATAATTCGAAAAAAAATGCTTCAATTCACCCGGAAAAGTGATTAAACTATTCGAAGATCATATCTTCAGCTTGTGAACATAATTCTTTCCTATGCATGAGATAGAAAAAGAGACAAATAGTTACGACTATCTTCTAATTGAAATTTCTCAATAACTATACGATGAATTGAATATTTTTTTCTTCTATTATTTAGTTAAGATGCGGTTCTCTTCTCCAATTGTTTTTAAATAATGGGTCAACCCTGTGGTTTTTTAGTAATTTCGTTATTCCTGTCCGATTTAGGGCGTTTCATCCGCACCACCAGTACTTTCAGTAACTTTGATAATTCATATCTCATAGACTAGACGGACAAAAATCATAAAAAAATTCAGGAAAATGTAAAAAATCATCATCTTTGATATGGCATCAAAAAAATAAGAAGTTAACTGTACTCAAATTCACTGGTATACTACCGTAAATTGATATTCCATAAATCATATCAGTCGATATCGAATCAAAGTGCAACGACGTCGATTCATTTCAAGAAAATAAAAATGCAGTTATTAATGATTTTGATAAGGATTTGATTTATCAAGTAATTAATATTTTTTTCCTTTTATTTATTTCAGCTGGCAGTCAATATGCATGGAGTCAGGCGTGTTATTGTATTCTGTCTTTTGACAACAATTTTACCAATTTTTTTATTGGTAATGCCACTTTATTTGAGACACAGCCTCTATGCTGATGTTATTTATGCTGTTACTGAGTCTGATATCATGGAAATAACTGATGGGGTATCAACAATGTTCTGCTCGGTAAGTTGAAAGAACAAAAAAATTTATTCAATAAAATAATATTTGAACATTGAAAGGATTTTTCTTCAGTTTTGGTTTATTATCTCAAAATCTATGGGAGATAGAGGATTTTTTGCGGGGACCTTCTTTGTAGCTCTTAATTTTCTCTACAAAAAAGGATTCCTGAAAAATTCTTCTCAAACCAATAGTTTCCGAGATATCTTCAAAATAAAAGACAATTTGCACTTCTCTAAGATTTTATTATTCAACTTTCTATCAATTTTCCTTATTCAGTCACACACGCTCCAAATGAATGGTACATTCAATGCATTCCAAATGGGACACAGGCCAGAGATAACATCCTCCCGCAAACACATAAGACTGAAGAAAAGTATGACCTTGCCGGATGATACTTTAGAATACTGGGGATTTTATCTACTGAGAGGAGCAACTGTCGCACTATCTGTTTGCTCAAGGTGAATGCATCATATTTTCCATGTTTTATTCAATGAATATTTGCAAATTATTCTCAAAGTTAATTCCAATCAAATCGTGAGAATAATTCCCGGAAAAAAAATCGATTTTCCTGTTTTGTGATAATCATTGGAATTACGAGAAAGAAATAATTTGTATAACGTCATCTCCATTAGACTGTTAATATCTAAGAGGCGAGTAGTGTTAGATGAAAATGTCAGAAGACCTTTTTTGTCGAGAATTCAATTTCCCACAAACAATGTTTCTTCACTTTTTCTTCTTGAACCACTCGCCTCTAAGATATCCTCAAAAAATCCCCCGTTGTCCTCCAAAAAATGAAAGAAAATATCTAATTAAAATCAATCAAATAGGTTTCCAGGTGCTTCAATTCTCGTAGTTAAAGGCGAGAGGAGTCTCCGTACCTGTGGAATGCTCGATCACAACCGCAATAAGGCCCGAACGAACGGCATATTCCTACCACAGGCGCACAATCAAGTGAAAATTACGTTCGAAACAAACGCACAAGAAATTGACTCCAAAGAAACGAAAAAATCAAAATCAAGCGATGAATTAACATCAACCCCAACCACCCCAACCCCCTCAACTACCCCCCAGCCTCCCGAAGAGCCCCGTCACATCAGTCCGTCAACGATAAACCGCCTCAGTCCATCAGCCAAGAACTACCTCCAAAAAATATTAACCGAAAACGCGACTCAGCTCAGAAACTCCACCGAGAAGCGGCTGAGACACAAGAAAAAACGTCTAAAACAGAAGAGCCAGAGCCAAAACGAGACCTCAGAAGCCCCCGAACAAGTCAAAACGGACGAAAAATTGAGTCGCCAGAAGCGAGATCAAGACGACAACGAAAAAATCAAAAAAATCCTAAATTTCGATTTTAGTACAACTCAGAAAAACTATTATTTCGAGAGAAAAAAGGACTACGAGCACCAACTCTCGCCAATGCTTTCTAAAACAGAGGAAGAGCAGGTGGAGTCATTAAAATCCCAATTATTGACTGAAGATGCTGATGTTGCAGCGGAAGAGGACGAATTTGGTGCTAAAATCTTCATTTCCCACAAGTACGTGCATACAGAAGCGCCTCACAGTATAAAAAAGCGAAATCAAGAGCCGAAAAAGCCACCGGCACTTCTGGATAGAGGTATTAAACACGGTGGCAATGCATTCAATGTTTTCAATCCAACGCCCGATGAATCCTCGGTTTCCAGCTTTGAAGAGGGGCTTTGGGACTGTTACAAGGGGCGAGTAATTCTTGCCGAAGAGTTTCCGCCTTCAGATGCTTGCACGGATGTCCATTACCTGGCCACTGACAAGCACATGGAGACAGAGCACAATGTCACTGAAGACGGATATTATTATTATATTTTTTATAGTGACAATGACATTGTCTTCAACGATATCCACGCAGTCTTCAATATCTACAAGCCAACATTTCAGTACGAGAATGTTACTAAAAGCTGTGTTAATCAGACCGAGTGCACTTTTCCACTTGGCATCATGTCTAATGACAGAGTTATCGTTGAAATACCTACTAGAGATGGAATCGAGCATGAGGCTGATGATATTTCACTTTTAGTATCAGTCTGTCATCCAAGAGTTGGAATTTACGTTATTTTTCCAATTGCCGTACTGTTTCTAATCATCAGCTGCGCATTCTTGTGAAGCTATGGCCTTTAACGCCTTTTTTTGAGCTATTTTTTAGGGTGGAATCAAGTTCAGATGATGATATGTTGGAAATGATTGAGTTTAAGGAGATTTGTTGAAAGAGCTTCTTTCTGGGGTATTTCATCAGCCAAAAAAAGGCTTTTCAACATTTGTCACTGGTAATTCAGTAGTGAAGAGGTAAAACGAGATAAGTCTCTTTTTTTCACATTAAGTTTTTTGAAAATACCTTATAGAATAACCGAGAAAGAACAATTTTTCCCTGAAACTCTTTTGTAACTTTTGAAATTCTCTACAGAAACAGATGAGTAATATCACCTTATCTCGCTTAGTTTCCGAAATATTTCCCTCGAAACGACCTCAAAGATAAGTCGATTTATCCCGTTTTACCTCTCCTCTACTGAATTCATTCATTCCGAAGATATTTACGGAGTAATATTGATAAAATCGTGTTGAAGATTTGAGTACATTATTTTGCTTGCATCTCAGGAAATATTAGGTTTAAGAGAATTTAATGAGAGATATTTTTTAGAAATTGTTAAATTGTCTGTAAAAAAAAAAAGTTTTGCTAATTCCAATGGTTTTAAAGATATTTATGAATTAAACAACGAAATAATGATTAAAATTTATTGAAAATCTATTTTTCTGCGGAGAAATATTAATTGTTAATGATAATCAACGTTCATGAATTTAATAATATTGAAATTTCGATTTTTCATATATATATTTTTTAAGTATTTTCAAGCTTTAGGTATGTTTATCATTTACTTTTTTTATTATATTTATAATTATAAATTTAATTGCACAATTGCGAAGCTAATTAATGTCCTCGAAAGTGAATTAATTTTTCTCTCCATCAAAAAACATAATTTAATGATGTTAAATGATTTTTAAACTACTTTATGATCTCGTGCGATTTTGCACTTCCAAATATACTAAAAAATTAATGAAAACATCGTTAAAAATGAATTGTTAAGAAATTCAGAGGTTGTAATTGTATATAGACCTGAAAAATCTCTATTTTCAATTCATAATGTTATGTAAATATTGAAGTTTATCGAATATGTTGATAGGATTGTATTAATCGATGGATAAGCAAATTAACGAATCGAATAAAAGATAATTAACCGAAAAGAAAGATTGTGGTTTAAATTTCTCGCACTTTTAAAATAAGTAGAACGTGTCCAAATTGGACCCAGAGCAATAGTCACGGGGATACAGGCATAAGGCCCAATCTAGATCAATCGAAAATAATTCTACTATGCATATTTGAAAAGCTGAGACTATCCTCTTTTCAAATATCCACGGAAAGTTCATTTGGGACCAATCTGGATTGGGCCTTATGCCTGTATCTTTGTGAATATTGCTCTGGGCCCAATTTGGACCGGCTCACGTGACTCCTCGGAAAATTTACGATCGATATAGATGGGGAGAACTTTCAAATTCAGACATTTTCATTTTTGTCCAAAAAAACGAGAAGGTTAACCCCTTCTCGTTTTTTTGGGCCCAAAAATGAATGTTCGATTTTTAAAGTTCTCCCCACCTATATCGACCCCATTTTTCCCGAGGAATCACGTGAGACGGTCCAAATTGGGCCCAGAGCAATATTCACGGGGATACAGGCATAAGGCCCAATCTAGATCAATCGAAAATAATTCTACTATGCATATTTGAAAAGCTGAGACTATCCTCTTTTCAAATATTCATGAAAAGTTCATTTGGGACCAGTCTGGATTGGGCCTTATGCCTGTATCTTTGTGAATATTGCTCTGGGCCCAATTTGGACCGGCTCACGTGATTCCTCGGAGAATTCACGATCGATATAGGTGGGGAGAACTTTCAAATTCAGACATTTTCATTTTTGTCCAAAAAAACGAGAAGGTTAACCCCTTCTCGTTTTTTTGGGCCCAAAAATGAATGTTCGATTTTTAAAGTTCTCCCCACCTATATCGACCCCATTTTTCCCGAGGAATCACGTGAGACGGTCCAAATCGGGCCCAGAGCAATATTCACGGGGATACAGGCATAAGGCCCAATCTAGATCAATCGAAAATAATTCTACTATGCATATTTGAAAAGCTGAGACTATCCTCTTTTCAAATAATCATGAAAAGTTCATTTGGGACCAATCTGGATTGGGCCTCATGCCTGTATCTTTGTGAATATTGCTCTGGGCCCAATTTGGACCGGCTCACGTGATTCCTCGGAGAATTTACGATCGATATAGGTGGGGAGAACTTTCAAATTCAGACATTTTTATTTTTGTCCAAAAAAACGAGAAGGTTAACCCCTTCTCGTTTTTTTGGGCCCAAAAATAAATGTTTGATTTTTAAAGTTCTCTCCACCTATATCGACCCCATTTTTCCCGAGGAATCACGTGAGACGGTCCAAATCGGGCCCAGAGCAATATTCACGGGGATACAGGCATAAGGCCCAATCTAGATCAATCGAAAATAATTCTACTATGCATATTTGAAAAGCTGAGACTATCCTCTTTTCAAATATTCATGAAAAGTTCATTTGGGACCAGTCTGGATTGGGCCTTATGCCTGTATCTTTGTGAATATTGCTCTGGGCCCAATTTGGACCGGCTCACGTGATTCCTCGGAGAATTTACGATCGATATAGTTGGGGAGAACTTTCAAATTCAGACATTTTTATTTTTGTCCAAAAAAACGAGAAGGTTAACCCCTACTCGTTTTTTTGGGCCCAAAAATAAATGTTTGATTTTTAAAGTTCTCTCCACCTATATCGACCCCATTTTTCCCGAGGAATCACGTGAGACGGTCCAAATCGGGCCCAGAGCAATATTCACGGGGATACAGGCATAAGGCCCAATCTAGATCAATCGAAAATAATTCTACTATGCATATTTGAAAAGCTGAGACTATCCTCTTTTCAAATATTCATGAAAAGTTCATTTGGGACCAATCTGGATTGGGCCTTATGCCTGTATCTTTGTGAATATTGCTCTGGGCCCAATTTGGACCGGCTCACGTGATTCCTCGGAGAATTTACGATCGATATAGGTGGGGAGAACTTTCAAATTCAGACATTTTCATTTTTGTCCAAAAAAACGAGAAGGTTAACCCCTTCTCGTTTTTTTGGGCCCAAAAATGAATGTTCGATTTTTAAAGTTCTCCCCACCTATATCGACCCCATTTTTCCCGAGGAATCACGTGAGACGGTCCAAATTGGGCCCAGAGCAATATTCACGGGGATACAGGCATAAGGCCCAATCTAGATCAATCGAAAATAATTCTACTATGCATATTTGAAAAGCTGAGACTATCCTCTTTTCAAATATTCATGAAAAGTTCATTTGGGACCAGTCTGGATTGGGCCTTATGCCTGTATCTTTGTGAATATTGCTCTGGGCCCAATTTGGACCGGCTCACGTGATTCCTCGGAGAATTTACGATCGATATAGGTGGGGAGAACTTTCAAATTCAGACATTTTCATTTTTGTCCAAAAAAACGAGAAGGTTAACCCCTTCTCGTTTTTTTGGGCCCAAAAATGAATGTTCGATTTTTAAAGTTCTCCCCACCTATATCGACCCCATTTTTCCCGAGGAATCACGTGAGACGGTCCAAATCGGGCCCAGAGCAATATTCACGGGGATACAGGCATAAGGCCCAATCTAGATCAATCGAAAATAATTCTACTATGCATATTTGAAAAGCTGAGACTATCCTCTTTTCAAATAATCATGAAAAGTTCATTTGGGACCAATCTGGATTGGGCCTCATGCCTGTATCTTTGTGAATATTGCTCTGGGCCCAATTTGGACCGGCTCACGTGATTCCTCGGAGAATTTACGATCGATATAGGTGGGGAGAACTTTCAAATTCAGACATTTTTATTTTTGTCCAAAAAAACGAGAAGGTTAACCCCTTCTCGTTTTTTTGGGCCCAAAAATAAATGTTTGATTTTTAAAGTTCTCTCCACCTATATCGACCCCATTTTTCCCGAGGAATCACGTGAGACGGTCCAAATCGGGCCCAGAGCAATATTCACGGGGATACAGGCATAAGGCCCAATCTAGATCAATCGAAAATAATTCTACTATGCATATTTGAAAAGCTGAGACTATCCTCTTTTCAAATATTCATGAAAAGTTCATTTGGGACCAGTCTGGATTGGGCCTTATGCCTGTATCTTTGTGAATATTGCTCTGGGCCCAATTTGGACCGGCTCACGTGATTCCTCGGAGAATTTACGATCGATATAGGTGGGGAGAACTTTCAAATTCAGACATTTTCATTTTTGTCCAAAAAAACGAGAAGGTTAACCCCTTCTCGTTTTTTTGGGCCCAAAAATGAATGTTCGATTTTTAAAGTTCTCCCCACCTATATCGACCCCATTTTTCCCGAGGAATCACGTGAGACGGTCCAAATTGGGCCCAGAGCAATATTCACGGGGATACAGGCATAAGGCCCAATCTAGATCAATCGAAAATAATTCTACTATGCATATTTGAAAAGCTGAGACTATCCTCTTTTCAAATATTCATGAAAAGTTCATTTGGGACCAATCTGGATTGGGCCTTATGCCTGTATCTTTGTGAATATTGCTCTGGGCCCAATTTGGACCGGCTCACGTGATTCCTCGGAGAATTTACGATCGATATAGGTGGGGAGAACTTTCAAATTCAGACATTTTCATTTTTGTCCAAAAAAACGAGAAGGTTAACCCCTTCTCGTTTTTTTGGGCCCAAAAATGAATGTTCGATTTTTAAAGTTCTCCCCACCTATATCGACCCCATTTTTCCCGAGGAATCACGTGAGACGGTCCAAATTGGGCCCAGAGCAATATTCACGGGGATACAGGCATAAGGCCCAATCTAGATCAATCGAAAATAATTCTACTATGCATATTTGAAAAGCTGAGACTATCCTCTTTTCAAATATTCATGAAAAGTTCATTTGGGACCAGTCTGGATTGGGCCTTATGCCTGTATCTTTGTGAATATTGCTCTGGGCCCAATTTGGACCGGCTCACGTGATTCCTCGGAGAATTTACGATCGATATAGGTGGGGAGAACTTTCAAATTCAGACATTTTCATTTTTGTCCAAAAAAACGAGAAGGTTAACCCCTTCTCGTTTTTTTGGGCCCAAAAATGAATGTTCGATTTTTAAAGTTCTCCCCACCTATATCGACCCCATTTTTCCCGAGGAATCACGTGAGACGGTCCAAATCGGGCCCAGAGCAATATTCACGGGGATACAGGCATAAGGCCCAATCTAGATCAATCGAAAATAATTCTACTATGCATATTTGAAAAGCTGAGACTATCCTCTTTTCAAATAATCATGAAAAGTTCATTTGGGACCAATCTGGATTGGGCCTCATGCCTGTATCTTTGTGAATATTGCTCTGGGCCCAATTTGGACCGGCTCACGTGATTCCTCGGAGAATTTACGATCGATATAGGTGGGGAGAACTTTCAAATTCAGACATTTTTATTTTTGTCCAAAAAAACGAGAAGGTTAACCCCTTCTCGTTTTTTTGGGCCCAAAAATAAATGTTTGATTTTTAAAGTTCTCTCCACCTATATCGACCCCATTTTTCCCGAGGAATCACGTGAGACGGTCCAAATCGGGCCCAGAGCAATATTCACGGGGATACAGGCATAAGGCCCAATCTAGATCAATCGAAAATAATTCTACTATGCATATTTGAAAAGCTGAGACTATCCTCTTTTCAAATATTCATGAAAAGTTCATTTGGGACCAGTCTGGATTGGGCCTTATGCCTGTATCTTTGTGAATATTGCTCTGGGCCCAATTTGGACCGGCTCACGTGATTCCTCGGAGAATTTACGATCGATATAGTTGGGGAGAACTTTCAAATTCAGACATTTTTATTTTTGTCCAAAAAAACGAGAAGGTTAACCCCTACTCGTTTTTTTGGGCCCAAAAATAAATGTTTGATTTTTAAAGTTCTCTCCACCTATATCGACCCCATTTTTCCCGAGGAATCACGTGAGACGGTCCAAATCGGGCCCAGAGCAATATTCACGGGGATACAGGCATAAGGCCCAATCTAGATCAATCGAAAATAATTCTACTATGCATATTTGAAAAGCTGAGACTATCCTCTTTTCAAATATTCATGAAAAGTTCATTTGGGACCAGTCTGGATTGGGCCTTATGCCTGTATCTTTGTGAATATTGCTCTGGGCCCAATTTGGACCGGCTCACGTGATTCCTCGGAGAATTTACGATCGATATAGGTGGGGAGAACTTTCAAATTCAGACATTTTCATTTTTGTCCAAAAAAACGAGAAGGTTAACCCCTTCTCGTTTTTTTGGGCCCAAAAATGAATGTTCGATTTTTAAAGTTCTCCCCACCTATATCGACCCCATTTTTCCCGAGGAATCACGTGAGACGGTCCAAATTGGGCCCAGAGCAATATTCACGGGGATACAGGCATAAGGCCCAATCTAGATCAATCGAAAATAATTCTACTATGCATATTTGAAAAGCTGAGACTATCCTCTTTTCAAATATTCATGAAAAGTTCATTTGGGACCAATCTGGATTGGGCCTTATGCCTGTATCTTTGTGAATATTGCTCTGGGCCCAATTTGGACCGGCTCACGTGATTCCTCGGAGAATTTACGATCGATATAGGTGGGGAGAACTTTCAAATTCAGACATTTTTATTTTTGTCCAAAAAAACGAGAAGGTTAACTCCTACTCGTTTTTTTGGGCCCAAAAATAAATGTTTGATTTTTAAAGTTCTCTCCACCTATATCGACCCCATTTTTCCCGAGGAATCACGTGAGACGGTCCAAATCGGGCCCAGAGCAATATTCACGGGGATACAGGCATAAGGCCCAATCTAGATCAATCGAAAATAATTCTACTATGCATATTTGAAAAGCTGAGACTATCCTCTTTTCAAATATTCATGAAAAGTTCATTTGGGACCAGTCTGGATTGGGCCTTATGCCTGTATCTTTGTGAATATTGCTCTGGGCCCAATTTGGACCGGCTCACGTGATTCCTCGGAGAATTCACGATCGATATAGGTGGGGAGAACTTTCAAATTCAGACATTTTCATTTTTGTCCAAAAAAACGAGAAGGTTAACCCCTTCTCGTTTTTTTGGGCCCAAAAATGAATGTTCGATTTTTAAAGTTCTCCCCACCTATATCGACCCCATTTTTCCCGAGGAATCACGTGAGACGGTCCAAATTGGGCCCAGAGCAATATTCACGGGGATACAGGCATAAGGCCCAATCTAGATCAATCGAAAATAATTCTACTATGCATATTTGAAAAGCTGAGACTATCCTCTTTTCAAATATTCATGAAAAGTTCATTTGGGACCAGTCTGGATTGGGCCTTATGCCTGTATCTTTGTGAATATTGCTCTGGGCCCAATTTGGACCGGCTCACGTGATTCCTCGGAGAATTTACGATCGATATAGGTGGGGAGAACTTTCAAATTCAGACATTTTCATTTTTGTCCAAAAAAACGAGAAGGTTAACCCCTTCTCGTTTTTTTGGGCCCAAAAATGAATGTTCGATTTTTAAAGTTCTCCCCACCTATATCGACCCCATTTTTCCCGAGGAATCACGTGAGACGGTCCAAATCGGGCCCAGAGCAATATTCACGGGGATACAGGCATAAGGCCCAATCTAGATCAATCGAAAATAATTCTACTATGCATATTTGAAAAGCTGAGACTATCCTCTTTTCAAATATTCATGAAAAGTTCATTTGGGACCAGTCTGGATTGGGCCTTATGCCTGTATCTTTGTGAATATTGCTCTGGGCCCAATTTGGACCGGCTCACGTGATTCCTCGGAGAATTCACGATCGATATAGGTGGGGAGAACTTTCAAATTCAGACATTTTCATTTTTGTCCAAAAAAACGAGAAGGTTAACCCCTTCTCGTTTTTTTGGGCCCAAAAATGAATGTTCGATTTTTAAAGTTCTCCCCACCTATATCGACCCCATTTTTCCCGAGGAATCACGTGAGACGGTCCAAATCGGGCCCAGAGCAATATTCACGGGGATACAGGCATAAGGCCCAATCTAGATCAATCGAAAATAATTCTACTATGCATATTTGAAAAGCTGAGACTATCCTCTTTTCAAATATTCATGAAAAGTTCATTTGGGACCAGTCTGGATTGGGCCTTATGCCTGTATCTTTGTGAATATTGCTCTGGGCCCAATTTGGACCGGCTCACGTGATTCCTCGGAGAATTTACGATCGATATAGGTGGGGAGAACTTTCAAATTCAGACATTTTCATTTTTGTCCAAAAAAACGAGAAGGTTAACCCCTTCTCGTTTTTTTGGGCCCAAAAATGAATGTTCGATTTTTAAAGTTCTCCCCACCTATATCGACCCCATTTTTCCCGAGGAATCACGTGAGACGGTCCAAATCGGGCCCAGAGCAATATTCACGGGGATACAGGCATAAGGCCCAATCTAGATCAATCGAAAATAATTCTACTATGCATATTTGAAAAGCTGAGACTATCCTCTTTTCAAATATTCATGAAAAGTTCATTTGGGACCAATCTGGATTGGGCCTTATGCCTGTATCTTTGTGAATATTGCTCTGGGCCCAATTTGGACCGGCTCACGTGATTCCTCGGAGAATTTACGATCGATATAGGTGGGGAGAACTTTCAAATTCAGACATTTTCATTTTTGTCCAAAAAAACGAGAAGGTTAACCCCTTCTCGTTTTTTTGGGCCCAAAAATGAATGTTCGATTTTTAAAGTTCTCCCCACCTATATCGACCCCATTTTTCCCGAGGAATCACGTGAGACGGTCCAAATTGGGCCCAGAGCAATATTCACGGGGATACAGGCATAAGGCCCAATCTAGATCAATCGAAAATAATTCTACTATGCATATTTGAAAAGCTGAGACTATCCTCTTTTCAAATATTCATGAAAAGTTCATTTGGGACCAGTCTGGATTGGGCCTTATGCCTGTATCTTTGTGAATATTGCTCTGGGCCCAATTTGGACCGGCTCACGTGATTCCTCGGAGAATTTACGATCGATATAGGTGGGGAGAACTTTCAAATTCAGACATTTTCATTTTTGTCCAAAAAAACGAGAAGGTTAACCCCTTCTCGTTTTTTTGGGCCCAAAAATGAATGTTCGATTTTTAAAGTTCTCCCCACCTATATCGACCCCATTTTTCCCGAGGAATCACGTGAGACGGTCCAAATTGGGCCCAGAGCAATATTCACGGGGATACAGGCATAAGGCCCAATCTAGATCAATCGAAAATAATTCTACTATGCATATTTGAAAAGCTGAGACTATCCTCTTTTCAAATATTCATGAAAAGTTCATTTGGGACCAGTCTGGATTGGGCCTTATGCCTGTATCTTTGTGAATATTGCTCTGGGCCCAATTTGGACCGGCTCACGTGATTCCTCGGAGAATTTACGATCGATATAGGTGGGGAGAACTTTCAAATTCAGACATTTTCATTTTTGTCCAAAAAAACGAGAAGGTTAACCCCTTCTCGTTTTTTTGGGCCCAAAAATGAATGTTCGATTTTTAAAGTTCTCCCCACCTATATCGACCCCATTTTTCCCGAGGAATCACGTGAGACGGTCCAAATCGGGCCCAGAGCAATATTCACGGGGATACAGGCATAAGGCCCAATCTAGATCAATCGAAAATAATTCTACTATGCATATTTGAAAAGCTGAGACTATCCTCTTTTCAAATATTCATGAAAAGTTCATTTGGGACCAATCTGGATTGGGCCTTATGCCTGTATCTTTGTGAATATTGCTCTGGGCCCAATTTGGACCGGCTCACGTGATTCCTCGGAGAATTTACGATCGATATAGGTGGGGAGAACTTTCAAATTCAGACATTTTTATTTTTGTCCAAAAAAACGAGAAGGTTAACTCCTACTCGTTTTTTTGGGCCCAAAAATAAATGTTTGATTTTTAAAGTTCTCTCCACCTATATCGACCCCATTTTTCCCGAGGAATCACGTGAGACGGTCCAAATCGGGCCCAGAGCAATATTCACGGGGATACAGGCATAAGGCCCAATCTAGATCAATCGAAAATAATTCTACTATGCATATTTGAAAAGCTGAGACTATCCTCTTTTCAAATATTCATGAAAAGTTCATTTGGGACCAATCTGGATTGGGCCTTATGCCTGTATCTTTGTGAATATTGCTCTGGGCCCAATTTGGACCGGCTCACGTGATTCCTCGGAGAATTTACGATCGATATAGGTGGGGAGAACTTTCAAATTCAGACATTTTCATTTTTGTCCAAAAAAACGAGAAGGTTAACCCCTTCTCGTTTTTTTGGGCCCAAAAATGAATGTTCGATTTTTAAAGTTCTCCCCACCTATATCGACCCCATTTTTCCCGAGGAATCACGTGAGACGGTCCAAATCGGGCCCAGAGCAATATTCACGGGGATACAGGCATAAGGCCCAATCTAGATCAATCGAAAATAATTCTACTATGCATATTTGAAAAGCTGAGACTATCCTCTTTTCAAATAATCATGAAAAGTTCATTTGGGACCAATCTGGATTGGGCCTCATGCCTGTATCTTTGTGAATATTGCTCTGGGCCCAATTTGGACCGGCTCACGTGATTCCTCGGAGAATTTACGATCGATATAGGTGGGGAGAACTTTCAAATTCAGACATTTTTATTTTTGTCCAAAAAAACGAGAAGGTTAACCCCTTCTCGTTTTTTTGGGCCCAAAAATAAATGTTTGATTTTTAAAGTTCTCTCCACCTATATCGACCCCATTTTTCCCGAGGAATCACGTGAGACGGTCCAAATCGGGCCCAGAGCAATATTCACGGGGATACAGGCATAAGGCCCAATCTAGATCAATCGAAAATAATTCTACTATGCATATTTGAAAAGCTGAGACTATCCTCTTTTCAAATATTCATGAAAAGTTCATTTGGGACCAGTCTGGATTGGGCCTTATGCCTGTATCTTTGTGAATATTGCTCTGGGCCCAAT
This sequence comes from Aleiodes alternator, assembly GCA_963921955.1. NCBI lineage: Eukaryota > Metazoa > Arthropoda > Insecta > Hymenoptera > Braconidae > Aleiodes > Aleiodes alternator. The sequence goes on along the minus strand of OY998098.1, from coordinate 8,052,590 downwards.
TTGGACCGGCTCACGTGATTCCTCGGAGAATTTACGATCGATATAGTTGGGGAGAACTTTCAAATTCAGACATTTTTATTTTTGTCCAAAAAAACGAGAAGGTTAACCCCTACTCGTTTTTTTGGGCCCAAAAATAAATGTTTGATTTTTAAAGTTCTCTCCACCTATATCGACCCCATTTTTCCCGAGGAATCACGTGAGACGGTCCAAATCGGGCCCAGAGCAATATTCACGGGGATACAGGCATAAGGCCCAATCTAGATCAATCGAAAATAATTCTACTATGCATATTTGAAAAGCTGAGACTATCCTCTTTTCAAATATTCATGAAAAGTTCATTTGGGACCAGTCTGGATTGGGCCTTATGCCTGTATCTTTGTGAATATTGCTCTGGGCCCAATTTGGACCGGCTCACGTGATTCCTCGGAGAATTTACGATCGATATAGGTGGGGAGAACTTTCAAATTCAGACATTTTCATTTTTGTCCAAAAAAACGAGAAGGTTAACCCCTTCTCGTTTTTTTGGGCCCAAAAATGAATGTTCGATTTTTAAAGTTCTCCCCACCTATATCGACCCCATTTTTCCCGAGGAATCACGTGAGACGGTCCAAATTGGGCCCAGAGCAATATTCACGGGGATACAGGCATAAGGCCCAATCTAGATCAATCGAAAATAATTCTACTATGCATATTTGAAAAGCTGAGACTATCCTCTTTTCAAATATTCATGAAAAGTTCATTTGGGACCAATCTGGATTGGGCCTTATGCCTGTATCTTTGTGAATATTGCTCTGGGCCCAATTTGGACCGGCTCACGTGATTCCTCGGAGAATTTACGATCGATATAGGTGGGGAGAACTTTCAAATTCAGACATTTTTATTTTTGTCCAAAAAAACGAGAAGGTTAACTCCTACTCGTTTTTTTGGGCCCAAAAATAAATGTTTGATTTTTAAAGTTCTCTCCACCTATATCGACCCCATTTTTCCCGAGGAATCACGTGAGACGGTCCAAATCGGGCCCAGAGCAATATTCACGGGGATACAGGCATAAGGCCCAATCTAGATCAATCGAAAATAATTCTACTATGCATATTTGAAAAGCTGAGACTATCCTCTTTTCAAATATTCATGAAAAGTTCATTTGGGACCAGTCTGGATTGGGCCTTATGCCTGTATCTTTGTGAATATTGCTCTGGGCCCAATTTGGACCGGCTCACGTGATTCCTCGGAGAATTTACGATCGATATAGTTGGGGAGAACTTTCAAATTCAGACATTTTTATTTTTGTCCAAAAAAACGAGAAGGTTAACCCCTACTCGTTTTTTTGGGCCCAAAAATAAATGTTTGATTTTTAAAGTTCTCTCCACCTATATCGACCCCATTTTTCCCGAGGAATCACGTGAGACGGTCCAAATCGGGCCCAGAGCAATATTCACGGGGATACAGGCATAAGGCCCAATCTAGATCAATCGAAAATAATTCTACTATGCATATTTGAAAAGCTGAGACTATCCTCTTTTCAAATATTCATGAAAAGTTCATTTGGGACCAGTCTGGATTGGGCCTTATGCCTGTATCTTTGTGAATATTGCTCTGGGCCCAATTTGGACCGGCTCACGTGATTCCTCGGAGAATTTACGATCGATATAGGTGGGGAGAACTTTCAAATTCAGACATTTTCATTTTTGTCCAAAAAAACGAGAAGGTTAACCCCTTCTCGTTTTTTTGGGCCCAAAAATGAATGTTCGATTTTTAAAGTTCTCCCCACCTATATCGACCCCATTTTTCCCGAGGAATCACGTGAGACGGTCCAAATTGGGCCCAGAGCAATATTCACGGGGATACAGGCATAAGGCCCAATCTAGATCAATCGAAAATAATTCTACTATGCATATTTGAAAAGCTGAGACTATCCTCTTTTCAAATATTCATGAAAAGTTCATTTGGGACCAATCTGGATTGGGCCTTATGCCTGTATCTTTGTGAATATTGCTCTGGGCCCAATTTGGACCGGCTCACGTGATTCCTCGGAGAATTTACGATCGATATAGGTGGGGAGAACTTTCAAATTCAGACATTTTTATTTTTGTCCAAAAAAACGAGAAGGTTAACTCCTACTCGTTTTTTTGGGCCCAAAAATAAATGTTTGATTTTTAAAGTTCTCTCCACCTATATCGACCCCATTTTTCCCGAGGAATCACGTGAGACGGTCCAAATCGGGCCCAGAGCAATATTCACGGGGATACAGGCATAAGGCCCAATCTAGATCAATCGAAAATAATTCTACTATGCATATTTGAAAAGCTGAGACTATCCTCTTTTCAAATATTCATGAAAAGTTCATTTGGGACCAGTCTGGATTGGGCCTTATGCCTGTATCTTTGTGAATATTGCTCTGGGCCCAATTTGGACCGGCTCACGTGATTCCTCGGAGAATTCACGATCGATATAGGTGGGGAGAACTTTCAAATTCAGACATTTTCATTTTTGTCCAAAAAAACGAGAAGGTTAACCCCTTCTCGTTTTTTTGGGCCCAAAAATGAATGTTCGATTTTTAAAGTTCTCCCCACCTATATCGACCCCATTTTTCCCGAGGAATCACGTGAGACGGTCCAAATTGGGCCCAGAGCAATATTCACGGGGATACAGGCATAAGGCCCAATCTAGATCAATCGAAAATAATTCTACTATGCATATTTGAAAAGCTGCGACTATCCTCTTTTCAAATATTCATGAAAAGTTCATTTGGGACCAGTCTGGATTGGGCCTTATGCCTGTATCTTTGTGAATATTGCTCTGGGCCCAATTTGGACCGGCTCACGTGATTCCTCGGAGAATTTACGATCGATATAGGTGGGGAGAACTTTCAAATTCAGACATTTTCATTTTTGTCCAAAAAAACGAGAAGGTTAACCCCTTCTCGTTTTTTTGGGCCCAAAAATGAATGTTCGATTTTTAAAGTTCTCCCCACCTATATCGACCCCATTTTTCCCGAGGAATCACGTGAGACGGTCCAAATCGGGCCCAGAGCAATATTCACGGGGATACAGGCATAAGGCCCAATCTAGATCAATCGAAAATAATTCTACTATGCATATTTGAAAAGCTGAGACTATCCTCTTTTCAAATATTCATGAAAAGTTCATTTGGGACCAATCTGGATTGGGCCTTATGCCTGTATCTTTGTGAATATTGCTCTGGGCCCAATTTGGACCGGCTCACGTGATTCCTCGGAGAATTTACGATCGATATAGGTGGGGAGAACTTTCAAATTCAGACATTTTCATTTTTGTCCAAAAAAACGAGAAGGTTAACCCCTTCTCGTTTTTTTGGGCCCAAAAATGAATGTTCGATTTTTAAAGTTCTCCCCACCTATATCGACCCCATTTTTCCCGAGGAATCACGTGAGACGGTCCAAATTGGGCCCAGAGCAATATTCACGGGGATACAGGCATAAGGCCCAATCTAGATCAATCGAAAATAATTCTACTATGCATATTTGAAAAGCTGAGACTATCCTCTTTTCAAATATTCATGAAAAGTTCATTTGGGACCAGTCTGGATTGGGCCTTATGCCTGTATCTTTGTGAATATTGCTCTGGGCCCAATTTGGACCGGCTCACGTGATTCCTCGGAGAATTTACGATCGATATAGGTGGGGAGAACTTTCAAATTCAGACATTTTCATTTTTGTCCAAAAAAACGAGAAGGTTAACCCCTTCTCGTTTTTTTGGGCCCAAAAATGAATGTTCGATTTTTAAAGTTCTCCCCACCTATATCGACCCCATTTTTCCCGAGGAATCACGTGAGACGGTCCAAATCGGGCCCAGAGCAATATTCACGGGGATACAGGCATAAGGCCCAATCTAGATCAATCGAAAATAATTCTACTATGCATATTTGAAAAGCTGAGACTATCCTCTTTTCAAATATTCATGAAAAGTTCATTTGGGACCAATCTGGATTGGGCCTTATGCCTGTATCTTTGTGAATATTGCTCTGGGCCCAATTTGGACCGGCTCACGTGATTCCTCGGAGAATTTACGATCGATATAGGTGGGGAGAACTTTCAAATTCAGACATTTTTATTTTTGTCCAAAAAAACGAGAAGGTTAACTCCTACTCGTTTTTTTGGGCCCAAAAATAAATGTTTGATTTTTAAAGTTCTCTCCACCTATATCGACCCCATTTTTCCCGAGGAATCACGTGAGACGGTCCAAATCGGGCCCAGAGCAATATTCACGGGGATACAGGCATAAGGCCCAATCTAGATCAATCGAAAATAATTCTACTATGCATATTTGAAAAGCTGAGACTATCCTCTTTTCAAATATTCATGAAAAGTTCATTTGGGACCAGTCTGGATTGGGCCTTATGCCTGTATCTTTGTGAATATTGCTCTGGGCCCAATTTGGACCGGCTCACGTGATTCCTCGGAGAATTCACGATCGATATAGGTGGGGAGAACTTTCAAATTCAGACATTTTCATTTTTGTCCAAAAAAACGAGAAGGTTAACCCCTTCTCGTTTTTTTGGGCCCAAAAATGAATGTTCGATTTTTAAAGTTCTCCCCACCTATATCGACCCCATTTTTCCCGAGGAATCACGTGAGACGGTCCAAATTGGGCCCAGAGCAATATTCACGGGGATACAGGCATAAGGCCCAATCTAGATCAATCGAAAATAATTCTACTATGCATATTTGAAAAGCTGAGACTATCCTCTTTTCAAATATTCATGAAAAGTTCATTTGGGACCAGTCTGGATTGGGCCTTATGCCTGTATCTTTGTGAATATTGCTCTGGGCCCAATTTGGACCGGCTCACGTGATTCCTCGGAGAATTTACGATCGATATAGGTGGGGAGAACTTTCAAATTCAGACATTTTCATTTTTGTCCAAAAAAACGAGAAGGTTAACCCCTTCTCGTTTTTTTGGGCCCAAAAATGAATGTTCGATTTTTAAAGTTCTCCCCACCTATATCGACCCCATTTTTCCCGAGGAATCACGTGAGACGGTCCAAATCGGGCCCAGAGCAATATTCACGGGGATACAGGCATAAGGCCCAATCTAGATCAATCGAAAATAATTCTACTATGCATATTTGAAAAGCTGAGACTATCCTCTTTTCAAATATTCATGGAAAGTTCATTTGGGACCAATCTGGATTGGGCCTTATGCTTGTATCTCCGTAAATATTGATCTAGGCCCAATTTAAACTAGCCCACGTGATTCCCCGGGAAATTTACGATCGATATAGGCAGGGGAAACTTTGAGTTTCGCATATTACTATTTTCATCCAAAATGCAAGGGTATTCTGAATATGGCGCCAACTCTCCACAAATCCACTAGTGCACAAGTTAAAAATGAACTTGTAGACTTGTGCACAACTCACAAATGAACTAGTGCATTTGTAGAGTACCAATTCTCCACAAGTTTAAAATGCACATATGGAAAATGGACATGTGCAGCGCCACTTTCCCACAAGTTAATCGTGAGCCAACCCGGCTTCCGTAGTCAATCTATTCGTTTGACTTCAGATCATAAAATATAATATTAATATATTGAGTTTTATTAATACATACGACTTTATGACGTTTACAGAACCGATTTTTGGCCCATACGCCCTTCTGCTTTTAGAATTTCGATATCATAACTCTCTACAGTTGAGAAACCTCACCTATAGTAGTCCAGTCTCACTGCCCATTGGATATTTCATGAAAAATCACCTCAGATCATAATTTCCACTTCAGACATGGAAGTTCAGAATCCCAAGAATGCAAATTGAGTGATTTCGAGAGAATGAATCGAAGAATGAGAGCAGAAAGTCTCTTTAGGAGAGAGCAGTCTCTACTAATATTGGACTTAAACACGTAGTTTGGGCTGTTCATCGCAATTATTTCACAAAAAGCCCACAAAGCAAAGGAATATTGTTCCAGCCTAATTTTTAAGAAAACGTGTGGACAGAGGAAGGCCACCAAAGTTCAATTTGAGGAAATTTAAAAAAAATCGAGAAAAATATCGTGATTTTTTTTTGTTGATTATCATTAGAAATAAAAATTGATCCATTTTATGATACAGTATTGTTTTTATTAAATTTCACCTACAAACAACGAATCACAGAACGTTACATTAGAGTTCCTTACGTCAATCCATCTTAATTTTTTTTTTTTTTTGTTTTTCTTTTCAATTTTTCTCTCTTATCTTTCACATTTTACAATTATAATCATAATATATTTCCTATTATAATAAAGTCTTATTCGTTAAAATATCTTGTAATTTAATTCAATCATTAATTACGTTATGTAAAATTCAATTGTATACCTACAAAATAGGTTTCTTTTTTTTCTTCCTGTTGTATTCAGTTGTGTTTGTGTGTATTTGTGTTGAATTTCAATGTTTACAATTAAAAATTTGTATTTTTCACATTTCTTTCTTCTATTCTCTCCTTTTATTAATTCATTAATTACTTTAATTCAAGAAAATTCCTCCACAACAATAATTGCAATTGAATCGGTAATTGTAGGTACTTTGTCATTGTACTCTGATGATTCTATCAATTAATCATGATTAATTAATTAATTTATTTAATTTTTTTTTATTTTTTCTATTCTCTCAATATCATTTATTTTTCTTTTATGTTTATTAGTCAATAAAAAAATGAAAATCTTCGAAAAAAAAAAAAATCAGAGGAACTGGGACATTCATTTAAGTACTGAGACAATATGAAAATTATGATACAAATTCTTTTTTAAAAACATTTTTAAACCTTTTTTCTATTATTTTATATTTCTCTTTCTTTTTTTTTTTCATTACTATTTTTTCTCTTTTTTTTTCATTAAATTTTTTTCATCTTCTTTTAAAAGGCAACACTTTGTCATTATGTAAAGGCAATTAGCTTTGTATCATCGGTATTTTCCTGGCTCCCCGAATAATTACCAATAATTCATCAGTAAAATGAATAAAACGAGTTAATTCCATCAAAAATTGGAAAAATTCATTTTTTTTTTTAATATCTCGGAAAATAAGCAAGATACAAGATCTTTGAAAGAATTATTTTTTGTAGCTCTCGTTCCAGTCTACAAAAGAGGTCTCCTCAAAAATTCTTCTATACCCCGTATATACCGAGATATTCCACAAAAATCAAATTTCCAACGATTTCCCTCGTTTTATCCTTTTTCTATTCTCAAAAAATCTCGGAAATTGTGCAAAATGTGGAATTTTCCGTGGAGACCTTTTTCAAGCGGTAAAAACCCCCAAAAAAAGGGTCTGACTGAAAAATTCTTTATTTTCTATGAATTTTTGAGATTTTTCTAGAAAAAATCATTCACAATCATTAAAACACATTTCTCAACACGTGAATTATTATATCAACACTTTTTTTTTCATATTCCTTCAATTTTATTTATTCAATGTGGTAAATGCAATATGTGGATTCGTCACAGGAGTTTCAATTGGCAGCACATTGGTTCAATGGATTTATTTACATTTTCTTTTTATTTTTTAGCTATTAAAAAACTGTTTTAAAAAGGCATATTTTCAACACAAGAATAAAAAAAAACATCTTTTTTTTTATCCAGAGAGCACTGCTGAGCCTTAAACTATTTGTGGTATCTATGTAATTTTCCATCTTACGTTTTCTCTGTTTTCTTTTTTTTTAAATTATAATTAAACTTCATTGATTGAATTATACGAAAAAAAATGTAATTTTTCGTAAAATTTTTCGACGTAATTTCTTTCTTACATGCAAATTCTCTCTATGTACAAAATTTTATAAACTAACAGGACATTTTTCGAAAAAAAAGCTCACGTCACTTATTCTCAACTGGGGACTCAATTAAATGTAAATAATTCAGTGATTAAATAATTAAACAATTTTAATTTATTCAATTGTAATTTCCTTGTTTTCATTGATTACTCGGAATTGAAGCAAGATCGCGAAATTTCGGATGAGACCTTTTTTGTAGAACTGAAAATTCTCTATAAAAAAGGTCTCTACGAAAAAACTTATATCCTCATTATTTTTCGAGAAACCGTTTAAAAACGAAATACAAAAAAAAATGGAAAAATTATTTTGTTAAATTTTCACTGAATTAATTCATTTACCAATAAATTTATTATTAAACAATAAGAAAAACCCCAGGCCGATCAGAAAGGATCTGTTTCTCATCAAATTTAAGGTACGACGTTTAAATTTGAATTAAAAAAAAAAATTATTTATGGAAGATGTTTCCTTTATTATTATTATTATTATTATTATTATTTTGTTTATTCAATGTGCGTATCAATGTTATTAATTTTTATTTTTTCTAAAATTATTCTGAGCATTGGTCACATGTGTAAGATTGGTAAAAATGTTGTACTTTTTTTATATTCATTTAATCTTCATAAATCAGTTTAATCATTTTTTCCTTATTTCTTTTTTTTTTTTTTCATTTATTTTAAACTATAAACTATTTTATTTTTCAATAAAAAGTCGCACCCAACCGCGCGCACAGTCCCAAATGATCCAAAATGGACGTGACCCACAATTATTCAATTATTAATTAATTAATATCTCACAGAGACACATCAACACTCGCCATTTACTACATAACATACAATATATATTTATATATTTATATAATAATATATATAATATTCAATAATATATACTAATTTTTTTTAATTTTTTTTTTATATATATATAGATTTTTTTTTTATATAATATATACAGATAGAGATAATGTCTGTCTCAATCATTTTTATGAATCAGTAACATTATAATTTTATTTCTTTTTTCTTTTTTTTTTCTGCACATTTTTGTGGTTGCTAAATAACATTTTTTTTTTTGTTGGACCTCGTGTAGTTAGCCAGCACCTTGCAATTTTATCAAGTAGAGTAGAAGTGAAACGAGATAAATTGAGGGTTTTTTCTGAAGAATTGTTTTTATAAATAGGAAAAATAGAAATTTTCAGTTAAAAAAAAAAACTTTTTATAGAGCACTTCTTGCTCTAAAAGAAGAGCTCCATGAAAAGTGCCTTATCTCGCTTAATTTGCGGGATATTGAGTTCTTGAGACAATAAGCTAGTATTGAGGCAGTATTCCAGTATGGTCAATAAAACAAAAAAAATGAGGATTTACAGGTGAATTTCCAATTAATTGCTGATAATTCGGGGAAACGTGCTTTAATTTACCCGAAAAAAGTCATTAGACTATTCGAAAGTCATATCTTCAGCTTGTGAATATAATTTCTTTTTCTCGAATTTTTTTAACATTAATCTCTTATCACATGCATGAGATAGAGAGACAGGCAAATAGTTACGAATACCTTCTAATTAAAAATTCTCGATAACTATACGGTGGATTGAATATTTTTTTCTTCTATTATTTAGTTGAAATGATGTTCTCTTCACCGATTGTTTTCAAATAATGGATCAGCTCTGTGGTTTTCTAATAATTTCGTTATTTCTGTTCGATTCAGGGCATTTGATCGCCATCAATTATGAAATTATGAAAAAATTCAGAAAAATGTAAAAAAATATCATTTTTGATAACGTATCAAAAAAATGAGAGCTTGACTCAAGTTCACTGGGATACTACCTCAAATTTCTGACAACATTTCGGAAATTAAGCGAGATACAAGATTTTTGTTAGAACCTTTTCCTGTAGAACTTTTCACTCTTAAAAAACGGTTTCCATAAAAATTTTCCTATTTCCCTCATTTACCAAGAAATTCCGCTGAAAAACCCTCGAACTCCTCTCCTTGCACGACTTCCTTCAGCAAAATCCGAGAAATTTCCAATTTTTCAATAAACTTTCATTCCACCTTCATCCTCAAAAAACACCTATCTCTTGTTTTAAAAAAATATCAAACCCTCCCTGAACTCTCTGAGCAGAACTTTAAGCGCTTTCTTCATTAAACCTTTTCACAGCCCACATTTCGTTTCATTTATATACTTCACTAAAACATTATCTTTAAATCCATCAAATTCATTTCAATAATAATTTTCCACCGATCACACAATTTTCTTCTTTTTTCACATTTCAAATATACAATAAATAATTTATCTGCATTATTTTTCTTTTTTTTTTCTCGAATGTACATTAAAAACGTCTTTAAGTAAATTTGTCCAGCAATAGTTCCAAATTTTCTTCGTTCTCTTAAAATTTACGTAATTTCGCAATTAACAAAAAAAAAAAAGAAAAAAAAAACAATAAAAGTGATGAAAAAAAGCGAAAAAATTCTGCAAAAAAAAAAAATTGCAAAAAAAAAAGAAAAAAACAACAAAATCTTTCTTTCCCCGAGAATCAGAGAGGGCCACTTAAATAATTTGTGGTACATGCCATGTTGGTAAATCATCATTACAATCAATTTTATCATAATAATAATTTTTATTAAAATTATTACTCTGATAATTATTATTTAAATTACGTAATACCCATAAGGGATAGGCCTTATCTCACGCACCCGTACAATCAATCTCAATAATGTCCTTGGGTACATCAACAAATTGATAAACAAGCCTTTGTCCATCAACTTTAGCTAATATACCACGTTGATAATAATATCTCAATGCACGTCCCATTGTTTCATAATTCATGTCTGGTTTATTTTTATGTAAACCCCATAATCTTGACACAGCTTTACTATCAACTAATTTAAAAACACCACGTTCACGATTTGTCCATTTAATATAACGTGGACAATATTCACGATCTTGTAATAATTTTAATAAAAATTCCCATAGATAAGTTGTCGAGCCCTCACGTGATTTACGCTTAATTGCAGCACCATCTCCATTTTGTCGTGTTTTTTTTAATTTACTTTTTTTAGCACGTGGTGGAAAGCCAAGTTCAAGTAGATAAAGATCATCGGAGACTGAGCTTGTTGCTGCTTGTATTACACTTGTTGGTACACCACCTGGTCCACGTGGAGGTGATGGAGTGCATGGAGCAGCAAATTGACCAGCACCACCGTACATTGAATTTACGTAGCTGTTGTAACTCTCCGATACTGAAAGGAAAAATGTAGAAATTAATTTGATGTTTATGGGGTTTTGATGGGGGAAAATGCTCTGACAATTTTTGACTGCAATTGATTTCTGATAATTCGGGGAAAAGTGCCTTCATTTAGCCGAAAAAAGTGATTAAACTTTTTAACTCGAGTACCCGCCAAATCAAGAAAATTCGTGTGTCTGAACCAACTCTGTCCGTTTCTACTTGCATCGACTGTTTTACCCCGAGACAGAAGGCCCACTTCGATCTTCCACCAAGTGATGGCGCCAAAAGTTCCTCAAGATCATCAAGATCTGATGACAAATACAAACTCGCATTCGTAATTGCTATGATTACATCGATATCACTGCAAAATCTGGGACAATTCGTAATGATGATATTATTTGTCCAATGTATTTAACAATGAATTGATAAGAACAAGTGCTCGATATTAGCAGCAATCTGGCGAGAAAAAAAAAATAATAAAAAAATACAGCAAGTGCAAAATAACAGATAAATCAAAGTTAATGAGCTGATTGTAGATAAGATAGAATATTTAAATAATCAAAAGATCATCAATGTGGTATCTCACAATTTTAATCAAACAATTTCATCACTTTTCCGGAAGTTGATTACAATGAGTGATTATATAAAAAAAAATTACATTCACTGAATGGACAAATATGATATTTACAGCACTTTAATAACGCGAATTTCCGTGTCTTTATCAAACGAAAATAAATCTTATCTCATTAAATTCTTTTTTTTTCTTCTTTAATTCTCGCACGTTATCAGTGATTACGAAATTCATGTGATAATCCGTTTACACAAAAAATGTGAGAATTTCTATAAATCATAATTTTTTTTTTTAATTCATCAAAATTCGAGGAAAATGTGCTTGATTTATTTTTGTGAAAAACCTTTTTTGTAGAAAATTTCAAAAGCTAAAAAAAAATTCTACGAAAATACCCTATTTCTTATATTTTCCGAAATATCTTTCCAAAATCAAGATAAATTCCTTTTCAGCTCAAAAATTCCGATAAAAAAAAAACATTTCTTCTTTGTATAATCATTCAATCGAACACATGTATCAATTTAAACAGTTTCATGTGATAATCCTCTTTAAAAAAAAAACCGGAAAATAAGAAGAAGTCATTACTAGACGGATATGACGGCTGTTTAGGTCGAAACCTTCGATGATAGTCGCCAGTGAGAATGTGTAAAAAGAAAAAAGGAATTTAAAAAAATGCAAAGAAATACGAGTATGAAAGAAACGAATCAGTATGTATAAGCAGAATATAGGCGGCAGTTGGAAATGGAGAAGAGCGAGGAGTGAGAAGAGAAAGAGAGAGAGAAGAGGGGGGGGGGGGAGATGTGAGGGGGGGAGGGGATGGAGTGCCGCCTGGCAGTATGATAGAGGACTGACCCGAGCCAAGGTTGCAACGGGTGACGCCATGCCCCCTCCCCCCCCCCCCCTCCTCACCACCCCTAGTCTTCTAGTGCATAATAGCCCGTGCACAAAACGCGTACAGGCTCTGAACTACCGAGAGAGGCCGGGGTCGCTAACTAAAATGAGAACTCGGTTATGTGCGTGTGTATATGTGTGTATATATATGTGTATGTGTGTGTGTGTGTGTGTGCATACACATGCATACATTGCTGCGGGCTATCTTCCGCTGTCTCATCGTTAAATCAAACTAAAATGGTTGAAATGGTTTGATGGAGAGAAATATATACTTTTTTTTTTGGCATTCCGATGTTTGACGATTTTTTAAGGAAATGGCTTGGGGTTTCAGAAGAGAAGGGGCGGAAGTGCCACTGTACTATTGAAGTAAAAAGCACGTATCTCCATGGGGGTGGGCTTTTCAGATTAACGTGAAGAGCAATTTCGCGCTATTTTTTCGTCTTTTTTTTGTAGAAAATTTGAAGAGTTACAAATAAGGATTAGGACAATATCGCTCTATCTCACTTAGTTTCCGAGATATTCTCAAAAAAAAATTAGCAAAAAATATGAATTATCTTGCTTTACCTCTTCCCTACTGATTTGGACTTATGCCCTTTTTTCGCTATTTTTAATCATCAGTATCCTCTAATTTGACACTTACGCCTTTCCATTTCTATAGTTGAAGTTAAAAAAATGGGATAAATCATTGGGAATAAAAGGGCACGAGTCCTCTGAAATCAGAAAACCTAGAAAAATCAATTAGAGCAGAAAAAAAACTTATGCCTTTCTGTTTCTCAATTTTTAAGACAATAATGTGATATAAGCGCTATTGCATCAAAAATATTTCGAATGAAATCAACGAAAAATGCTAAATATTTGCCAATTTTATTCAAAATGTTCTATTAATTATCGTAATCATGAATTTTTTAAAATTATCTTGATTTATGAATTTTTCGCACAAAAATTGAGACCCCAAGCGTGTTTTTGAGTTAAAAATACATTGCCCCGTACTATTGTGACGTCTCAAATGCAAACTGTCAGACCCCAGGAGCGTCGCAGTAAAATAAAAAATTAAAAAAAAAAAGAGGAAAATGAAAAAAAAAAGGAGAATTCACCAGTGTAAATTACTAAATTATCACCGCACATGTTTAGCATGCAGCGATACTAAGGGCCTCTTCTCTCGACTACGGAACTGGCAAGAGAGCAGTGTGCTTACTACTGTGAGTAAGCAGTGTGCATGACTCTCGATCTACTAGATGAGTCAATCGTAGACCCGTTGTCTAGGAGCAATGGAATGAAGGAGTGGGGATAAACAGACTCACTGGCTTCACTGACCTATACCAACTGAACGGAGCGCGAGGCTATCGTTTACTCTAGGCTTACACGTACTTTATTTGCTCGTTGATCTATCATTCTCTATTGGAAGTGCCTGATGAATTGGAGATGATTTTTTTTTTTTTTAGGTAATATGAGGGGTAGGCACGAATTATCTAGACTTTTCTTCTTCTAAGTTTCCATAATTATTGTAATTATTTCGATTTTGTAACGTTTTTTTTTGATATCAGAACAATGTCCATGATAGTAAATTGTTATGAAATATTATGATAAATATTTAATATTGCTCTGCATTTAACTCACGTTGTTCCCCAGCCTCTAGGACTGTGAATTGGAGGATTCTCGGATTTTAAACATTCAATATTGCCGCCATAGATTTCTTCATGCAATTAATTGGATTAATCGTGGCTATTTGTCCGGTAACATGCATTTTTTATGATTCAAAGAAATAATAGACATTCTGACGAACAAGAATATGTACAGTTATATAAAGAATAAAAATGCTCTGTAACTATGAATTGTTGCATTGAAACTAAAATTAAATTTCGCTTATGGAGTTTAGTGTTGATTTTATTATTTTTTCAAAAATCCTTTCTGCCTGAAAATATTCGGTAACACGGGGTAAAATTGATCTCAAAAAAATCTCCTCATGCTACTCTATCACGAGTGACCAAAATTAACAAAAAAAAAATTACATCACCCGAAAAAATTCATTTCCTCATGTTTCTCCTTGCAAATAGAAAAAGACTAGAAGACATTGGGCTTCAAAAATATATTTCAAATAAAGCGGGGCCGTTTTAACACGAAGTTGTAACGATGATTACCGAGGATGTGAAAGATGTGCTAAAAGTTCTCATAGAAGAGAAAAAAAACGAAGAATCCGCCAAATAAGAAAAAATAAATAAAGATGGAGGAACGCTCATTTATTTTATTTTATTTCTTTCGTAAATTTCGCACTAGTCCCTCGCGGCCGGAAGTACAAGTATAGCAAAGCAGAAGAAGAAGGAGAAGTGGAAGGGGTGAACGAGAGTGGCTCTGCGAAAACGGGATGCAGGCGCGAGAGGAGGAGGGGTGGGGGGGGGGGGGTAGAATGTCAGAGAGGTGGGGATTCCAGGGACATGGTGATCGTGACGGCTTAGATGGTGGAATGAGACGGGGGTTAAGAACCAAAAAAAAAAGAAGACGTTAGATTTCTTCTCTTTTTCTTTTTCTCTTCAGGCTTCTCGAAATAAAAAAGATGAGTATTTTAAAGTAATACTGCAGTGTGTTGTAGTTACGTTGTAATGGAGGATAACTATGTGTACTTGTACAAGTACTGTGGTGTGTTTTTAAAGGCAACTTGAACAACTGGGGAGGATAATTGCCTGGGAAATGGGTGTAGCCATTGATATCACGGGGATTAAGCGCTACGTCAATAAGTAGGATTATACTGCCCTGACAGTTTTTTTTTTTTTTATTCAAGTTATCAGAAATTAACTGTTATTTATAGATACACAAGGATATTGGAAAAGAATGAATGACGAAGAGTTAAATGAGTCTTTATCCTCGATTTTCCCTGGAGATAGGCCTTTTTTGCCTTCACCCTTTTTTTACAACTTTGAAAAGTCTCTACCAAAAGAGGATTAGAGTTAAGAGGGCGTATCTCCATTATTTTTCGAGATTTTTGGGAAGAAAAATTGTGAAACATTAAAAATATATCCAGATTTAATGAAGATACGCCCTTCTTTATCTCCTCCTTGTTTCTAGCTCTGAAAATTCCCTACAAAAAAGGATTTAAAAGGGTGAAAAAAGGCGTATCTCCATTATTTTCTCAGATATTTGCAGAAAAAATTGTGAAAAATTCAAAATATCTCGAAAATTGATGGAGATACGCCGTTTTTTGCCTCCTTTTCTGAAACTCTTGAAATTCTTTGAAAGGGAGGATTAGGATGAAAAGGACCTATGTCTATTGATTTCTGATACATTCTAAGAGAAAAAATGGATTTCCTAGCTAGTTTTTTTGAGAATATCTTGGAAATTGACGGAGATACGTCCTTTTTATCCCAATCCTTTTTTCAACCCCTTGAAATGCTCTACCAAAAAAGAATGAAGGTAAGAACGACGTATCTCCATTACTAGTTTTTCTTGTAAGTTTCCTTGTAAAAATCTCAGGAACTAATGGCGATACGTCCTTTACACCCAAATCCTGTATCACAGATCTTGAAAATCTCTACAAAAAAAGGATTTGGAGTAAAAAAAAGTCGTATCTAGATCAATTTCTCATATAAATTTGCAGAAATGATTTACCTCAATTCAACTCTGAATGAAATGAAATTTTCATTATTTTTTTCTTCACATATATATTATACCGTCTTGATTTTGGCATATATAGAGGAAATGAAAGGAATTGTTAGTAAAATAAATGTAAGTTAGTGAGGAGGAGAAATAGTTGGAGCGTATCGGCACTGAGGGAGTCGTTAAATGTGTCTGCGTATATGTGTGTGTGTGTAAACGTTGAAAGTGCATAGAGTTGGATAAAGATGGTCTTTCGGAATCAGAGAAGATGCGGAGAGAAGGAGGAGGGAGATGAGGATGAGAAGAAGTTAGAGTTAAGTTGGGCGCGAGAAAGAGAGAGTTAGAGAGGGGGCGGAATTGGATGGAGTAGCAGTTAGGAAGGGCAAAGAAGAAAAGAGAAAAAGAGAGAGTGAGTGTATGTGTGTAGCGAAAGAGAGGAGAGGAGAGGGAGGGGGGAGACACAGTGTTGACCTTCAGCTGCGCCGGGAAAGTCAGGCAGTCACTGACCGACAGACTAACTTAACTGCTCTATCCTTTTCTCCTCGTCTCTTCCCTCTTTTCTGTGTGCGTCTACCCTTCTTGCCCCATCCTCACCCCTCCTCTCTTCTGCCATTTCGTTATATTCCATCCATTCGCAACTGCTAGTCTCGTCCGATGCACCGCGTGTGCCCCTGCCCAGGCCTGTCAGCCTGCCTTCTTCTCGCTTCTTCCGTCTCGCACACATATATATATGTATATACATATACACATGCACTTGCGAATGAACATGCACAGACACACACACACACACACTTGGAGGGAGAGAAACAATTTTACTTAAATGTGTGTGAACATTTGTTTTTTTTAACATTCTTTTTATTAGTCTCTCTTTTATCATCATATATATATATATATATATATATGCGTCTCGGGGACCCTTCGTCCTTACTGTGTCGTGTACCTCTTTTCTCCTCCATTCCTCTCTCTCTCTTTCCTCCCCTTACCCGCCTCATCATTCGCTCTATCGCTACATTTTTATTCCTCATTCTCGTTCTCTCTGGTTTCCTCCTCGTCAATGTTACTGCGGAATTGACTATCGTTAGTTCCTTTATTTTTCTTCTTTTTACTTTTTTTTTCCTTGGGGTATATTTCACGTATTAATGTAAGGAGTATATTCTTGTTTTTTTTTTTCAATTTTTTTCTTTAGATAACAAGTTCATTAATTTTATTTTGTTAATAAATTAACAGGAAATAGGATTTTATGAAGAGGAAACTCGTAAAAGTTATTTTTAGCGAGATTCAAGAATTCCGGGGGTGGGGGAGGGGAGTTTTGCTTTTTTTGCTCTCTGCAATGTGGAAAAGTAACTATGACAAGCGCATGCGCGTTATCTGGGAACTAATTTGTGAGATAAACTCTTCCTGCACTTTTTTTTTACTCTTTTTTTCGGTATTTTGGAATCTGAGAGAGAGAGATGGAAGGTTTTACGTTCAGAGCTTTTTGTAGGTCTTTTTCTTCTCTACAAAAAAGGTATCGATGAACATTTCTCTATTTCTCTTCTATTGCGAGATATTTGAGAGAATAGGAGAAAATCGATTCTGTCTGGGAGAAAAAGTTAAGGTAGTTGTATTCGGAAGGGATGTATGAAGATTAAGGCACTGGGTCCTTCATGGAAAGGGTTCTCGGTGTTCATATATTGCATATTTATTCTCATTTTCATGTATCCAAAATTCATTCATTCGCTATTCAAGTATGAAATTTTGCATCTAGATATGAATTCAACGAAAATTTTATGATTTTTCTAGCAAAATCTCGATATTCCCCAAGTGATACGGTGCTGTATGCACACATCTGAACATTCATTGCACGTATAGGACCAGAGAGCACACACACAACTATGCGGAATGGAAGGAGCCAATCACATCTAAGCACCGGCCAGCTAATTGCCTCACTCAATCGTGGATTTTACCAAATTTTCCGGTCTTCAAAATTAAAAAGAAAAATACACGATGAAAAAATGTGAATTAATTTCAAATGACTCCGGAAAACTCGAAGAATCCCTGCATATTTTTCTATCGAAATCTCACGACTGGATTTCGAGAAAAAAAAACAAAAACTGTCGAATTAGATTGATTTTTGAGGTTACGCCATTTACTCTGTGCTAAAAGTTGGAACTTTGAGATTAAATATCTCATTAACTATACGGTCAAAATTTTTCAAATTTCCCACAAAAATAACAAATAACATAATTAATTATTTGACAAAATTTCAAGAAAATCTCTCGATGACTCAAAATCTGATAGAACTACCTTAATTAAAAATCATTCGTTATTCCCAACGTTTCCCGACAAGAAAAAAAAACATTGAAAAGAACGTTATTCATGAATTTCTGTAAAACACAGAGACCCAGAGACACAAAGTGGAATTCTTTTGTTCCCATGGTAGTTTCTGTATGTTAGCTCGCGACAAACGCGTGTCTGCCGCCTTGTGTCCCCTTCCTCATTTGACACCGCATTCACTTTCTCTATGGGTTACTGCTGTGTGTGCACACACAGGCCCCATCGACAGACGCTGCATCGAGCTCTCCCCCCTCTTCCTCCCTCCTCCCATTCCGCAGTCTCTTTCATTCTTGTGTACCAGGCCCACTACGTGCAATTACCCTTTAGTCTTCCCCTCCTCCCTTTCCCCCTCTCTCTCTTCATGAAAACTACAGGTCTAGGCTAGCTCAGTGGGTCTAGGTCTAGGACTTGCGGCACACTGTGTGTGCAACGGGAATCTATTGCGTATGCGCTCGAAAACTAAAGAGCTAAATAAACAGTTGAACACATACTAAGACAAATTGGATTGTGTATTGGATAGATTTTTTTTTTCTTTTCTCCAAGTACTTATACTACACACAATGTAGTCGAGAGAAGAACTGGCAACGTTCCGAGGATATTTCCTTATTCAGTTTGCCACTAGAGGGATGTGCAGAAGGGGGGAGGGGGGAAAGAGGGGCGAGACATAGTAGAGACGAGAAGGAGAGGCTAATGTGTATGCACGAATATAGCTGACTCGATTAACCCGCTCGGTAATGCATTAAATTTAGAAATCTTCAACTCCTTCACCCAATATATTCGTCTCTGCTTCTTCGTTTTTTTTTTGTTGCACTTTTTTTTTCTCATGACACAAAGTGCAGGAAGTAATGACAAACCGGAAATGAATCAGTTTTGAATTTCAGACTTTAATGGCAGCGGAACATAGAGAAGAATTTAGAGGTGAGAGAAGTTAGAGAGCGCTTTTTCTGGGACATTTTTTTGAGAGAATTGTGGAGAGTAATGGAGATAAAGCATTTCTAGTAGCTTTGCTTCCTTCAAAAAAAAGGTTCTGGCCAAAATGGTTGTATCTCGCTTAGTTTCCGAGATATTTGGTTAACAATGATCAAGAGAACATTCTACGGAAAAAAATCTACTCCTCATTTCTGGAAGGGGGGGGGGGGTGGAGAGAGATGAGAATTAGAGGATTAGGGCATGACGAGATTGAGAGGGAGAAGAGAGCGCTGAGAAAATACGAAAGAAACGGGTATTTGGGCTCCGCGGAAGGGGTGGTGGAGAGGCAAACGAGGAGAACAAAGTCTGTGCATGTCTGCAGGATGAGATTTTTCGTTGGGTGGGGGTAGGAAGGAGATGAAGAGTGGAGCATTTTTAGTTACGTGTATATGTGTGTATGTGTGTATGCAACACGAAGAGAGGGAGAGTGTAACAGAGGCATCGATATGCCTGCTGGATTGGCTCTCCCAAGCCAGTAAGAGAGAGAGAGAGAGAGAGAAAGAGGGGGAGGAGGGGAGGGAGACTATTGGGCTGCTGCGTTTGCTTTTTGCCACTGAAATAAAGGCGACAAGACGAAAGTTAACACACACTTCTATACTAATGCAAAAAATGAAAAGAAATAAAAAAAAGAAGAGCCAAAGGGGGCCACAAGAGGAGCAGCAGCAGCAACAGCAGCAACCGCAGCGCCAGAATAGGACCGTGTTGTGTTTGTGGATGAAGCTGTGAAGTGGGGTAAAGGGAGTACAGACGGGGTGAATTGCCGGCGACAAGGTCACCGTCTATACCTCTTCTGCTAAACCAGGCGATGCCTTCTTGTATTATACTCGATTCTCTTTCGTGGGCAGCCAACTCTAGGTACACACCAATGCGCCGACGTGCATTCGCTCTTCAAATATATATATGTGTTTCAAATATGTGTGGATGCTTTTTTTTTCTTTAAACTATATACACATATCCGCGTCCGGTACGAATGCCAACGAATGGAGACACACTCTTTGGCGTGTGCGTCATGAGACGTATAATGGAACGTGAAAAAGTGACACTCAAGCTCTTCTGCAACTGTGTTGATTACCGAGAAATTGGGGAAATTCCATTTTTACTTTTACAAAAACACGTAAAAATGTTTTGCAAGCGATTGAATCACAAGTTCATGAAAACTCGTCAAGGTCAATCTCATCGGGTCTTCAATTTATTGAGAATATCTCGGAAACTTGGAGAGATAGAGCAATGTACTCAAGTCTATGTTATAGCCCTTTTCATTCTCAACAGACAATATGTCATCAAAAATTTCTCTATTTCCATTAGTTTCCGAGATATTCGAAAAAAACTGAGTGACGTGTTGTCACGGAGCAGTAACGCCTAACGCTCATTGGTTAACCGATTAACCGAGCGCGCAGCGGCGCTTGCTATTGGTTCATCGCTACGTCACGAGGACAGAAACGCCCTTTAAACGTGTCTCCTGCGTTGGAATAAACTCCCAGTTAACTTAATAATACTCAACAATTCCTGATCCTCAATATGATTGTTTCTAGATTAAAGAAATAACTCGGACGATTGCCATGCAGTTGAGAACCTTTTCTACTGTCTTGCACACAACTCTAACACACACACGCAGAGGAGGAGCGCTATGCATTTTTGCCAGCGGCAGAAACGACGATGCCAGTGGCGAACACAGTCGTGCATCCACTTCACTCCTTCTCTCTCTCTCTTGCACTCTCAACACTTGCACACATAGAAAGGCCTTAGTTCTGATAATACATACACTACAAATATACAATACGGCATATATACGATCGCCGGGGCAGAGACCCAGGAAGGACGCGCGTCGCCGGTCTGACTATCCAACGAGAAAGAGAGAGAGAATCAATTTTCATTTTCAATGTAAATTTCCGTTTATTTTAGTAGCATTATAAAATACAGGAAATTTCTTGTATTAAACAAATAATTTTTTTTTTTCTTTAAAATATCCTTCGGTTATTTTTGCTCTATATTTTTACCTTGAAAATTACCATTTTTTTCTCGAAAAAAAGAACCTTCTCTATTTTTCTCCCGCGAAATGCAAGAAAAAAAATCATTTTTGCTGCCAGATCGTTAATTTTTTAAATAGAACGACTGTTCTAAAAAAAAAAATTTCATTTTTCTTGTTCTTCTGGATGAAAATAAATATGTGCAATAAAAATATTGAAAATAAAATTTTTCGTCTCTTCATTATTTCAACTATGTCAGCGAACCTGTTGGTCTACTATTTTTTAATCTTCTTTTTCTTTGGGCTCCGGAAAATTATCATTATTATTATTTTATTTCATCTCTCAACGAAGCACAACAGGATGCAATCTGTCTGACCTTGAGCGAATTAATTGTTTGACGGATGGCAGGAAAAAAATGAATTAATTTCATTGAAATATTCAGAGTTGAAAGGAGAAAAAAGGGTGGGGGGCAAGAGGGGGGAGGGAGAAAGAGGCCACGCCTTCGGCTGGCGGTAGTCGACCTAGACCTAGACCCGGTCTAGCTTAGTTGAGAGAGTGATCTCTTTTTATTTTTAAATATCTCGCTACTCTCGCGTCATCGTTCCGCATCCATGACTCCTATTCTTTCAATAGTACTGATACACAAGTGAATAGTAAAATAAGCAATAACGTCTTAACCAACATTTTTTCCGAAATTTTGTAGATAGCACATTTGGCCATTAAGTGGCTTTTACCTTATTACCAGAATAAAAATTTTAATTCAATTTTTTTTCTGTGCAGAATAAATATTCTACAAAAAGCAAATTCTTAAATACTCCATAACAATATTGCACAGCATGTGAAAATTTGTTTTTCCCGACCGGCAGTTTGGCTGTTCGGTCTGTGTACGGCTCGGCGGATCTACCGGGTTAAGCAGCATTGCGTCTGGTTACTACTTGGATGGGTGACCGCTTGCCGTACACAGATTCGAACAACAAACTGAACCATACGGTAAGGTGTGACTATAGAGAATTAGTGTGCCTTTCTCGTCAGTGTGACAGAAAGGCACATTAAGGCTCTGTACGAATCCGACTGCACTGATCAGGGTTTTCCATGGTTTCCCCTGGTCCACGGCAAATGCGGGCAGTGATAGAAAGTCGATCCATGGCTCTCGCAAATAGGGAAAGAAGGCGGCAAAAAGGCAAAAAGGCAGATGAAAGGGGAGGGTATAAAACCGATATGGTAATACCAAAGGAAATAAATAAAATTAAAAAAAAAATTAAATTGTTTTTCCCGAAATATTCATTCTACACAGGAAAAGAATGGATTGAGTTCTTTTACTCTGATGATAAGTAATATGGCCACTCAATTATCCATTCAAAAATGCTTGTTCATTAAAAATAAAACTGTCAAGAATCCTTTCTAAAAGAAAAAAACATTACGATATTTTATCGAAATGCGATCATCGTTATGGAATACATCGAAACCTCGTAACGCTTAAATTTCATTGGCTAATTTGCGCGGGCTATTTCAAATACAAAATAAGAATAGACGTTTCCTATTGAAACATTATACACAGTATTACATTTCTACTCATTAATACACTGTTAGATAAAAATGGAAATTTCATAGACAATTCAATGAAATTTTTCATAAACGTGATATTGAATTTTCTTTAATAGGAAGATGGTTATGAAATTTGTGAGTTTCAGAGGAAAATCAAAGGAATCTATGAGTCTTGAGTAGAATTGAGACGTAAATTCTACAATTTACTTGAATTTTCAACGGGACATAAATATTTAGAGTCGAAATAACTTGAATTTTCAATTTTTTTTTTTTTTTGGATTTTCCGGTTTTTACGAAATGTTCAAGCAACAATTAAACTGAAATTCACAAATTTCATTGATATCTAGGCGTGAAACTATTTGAAAATCGATGATATACTCATTTTTTAATGACGTAATTATCTGAAATTTCAGTAGAAATGTGACTTGCTAGAAATTTTCGGAAATTATGACTTTGCACGGAAAATTCAGACGGGAATTTTTAACAGTGTAGAAACAATCATTTATGATTTTAATGAGAAAAAATTTTCTTTTCAGGTTAAATATTAATAAATATTACTTAGATTGGAGTCAGAATGCGCAAACTGCATAATTTAGGTTTTGGAAAAAAAAATTTTTGGTTAAAACGTTATTGCTCATTGCTGTTTAATATTGTTGTATATATAACTTTACATTAACCAGAGGTGTTGGAAAAAAATAATAATTTAAAAAACATTGAGATTTTAAAATAAATAAAAAATGAATTGTTCGTTCTATTTCGTATGCTTCGTTTGGCTGGCGCTCGCAAAAGTTGGACACGAACACTTAAAAATAACATTTTTTTTAAATCTCGAAAATTGCCTTGATCTAGGGTAACCAGTATACATAGGATAGCAGTGTCTCAGGGCGTGCGCACGTCATTTTTCAACGATTGGTATTTAACTGTCTTCTTTTTTTTTTTAGAAAAAAAAAATTGTTGGTGCCAAAAATACTGGGAAAGCTGGTTCCAAAGAATTTTTGTAGGCATTCTGGTCATTAGAATAAAGTGAAAAAAACTTAGGAATTGAGGCAGGAGCTCGGTTCATTCGCAATCGGTTTTTAGAGGATAGAGGAATTTTTTTAAAATTTTTTTTCTCTGTAGGGAATGAGGAAAAATACGATAATGTTAAGATTTAGTTTATGTCATCGGTTTTTTTTAATAGCGTGGTTAATAATGGAGATACGTCTTTTCTACCCTGAGACGGTGTTCTAAAGAATTTGAAGAGCCACAAAAAAAATTTCATGAAGATTCCAAATTTATTTCAATTTTTCTTTTCATTGAAAATTGAAAAAAAAAAAAATTTCCTAATTTCGGTGAATAGAGGAGATAGAGCGATTTTCGGAATCACCTTGTGTTGCACTTTCCTTTACAAAAAAGCTCATTAAAGGTCAATTAATGATGAAATAAATCGTTTTTTTTTTGTCAAATTAAATAAAATTAATGAAAAATCAGTGACGAAAATGTTTTCTCTAAATATCTCGAAATCTGTGATAAATAGAAGAAAAAAATTGCGACTATTTCTTTTGTAGCTCCAATTCTCTACTACAAAAAGTTTTGAAGCAATTTCCGTATTTCTCTTCAAATTCCGGCGAAAATTTCCAATAGATTAATCTCAAAATAAATCTCGATCCTAAAAAAAAATCCCCCCGGTCACTCCATGAATCCCGAATTAATCGACGATTCGTGTCAAAGTTATTCCGAATAAATACCAGGTAATACCAGCCACAAAGTGGGAGGGAGGGGGGGGGGGGGGGAGACCCCCGTTTGCGAACGGCTGTGCCGACTGAAAGTGAAATCCGCAAAGAAAAAAAAAAAAAAACGATTTAAATTTCGTAATTCTTGACACTGAGTATTCAGAAGACGTTTACTACTAATTTATTCTCTCTCTTTTATTTCAAACTATTCAATGACAAATAAATTTGCAAAATTAAAATTATTAATGGCTCGTTGTGTTTTTTTTTTTGCCGTAAGAATTTGTCAATATTGACAAATGGAAATGAAAAAATTAAAAAAAGAAATTCCTTTTGTCTATATTCGAAACAGGTTAAATTATTTACAAATGAATTTTTTGATGAAAAAAAAAAAAAAAAAGGGAATAAACGATTTACCCCAGTAATCGACAAACTGAAATATTGCGATTCAGTCGTGTGCGCGGTTTTATCCGCAATGGGAACACAGAGGTAGAGCGGGGGAGAGAGAGAGGAAGAAAAAGAGAGAGAGAGAGAGAGACACCATTCTGTGTAGTTACCAAATAGCTGTGGCGCAATATTTTGCTTATTCACGTTCGATTATACAATCCGGCACACTTTTACTCGCTCGGCCCGCTTCCCTTCTCAAAGAGTAGACACGGGTCTATAGACCTCGTGGTACTAATAATTTATTTATTAAACACATCTTCATTATTTATTATGAAGTAAAGAATTTAATGTTAAATGAGGAAAAATTAGGTTCATTGATGAAATTTGAGTTTTTCGTAATTATCGATAGTTATCTCGGAAACTATTGATTTTAGGGAGATATTGAAGGAGACCTTTTTGGTGGGGAATTTTATTCTCTACAAAAAAGGTCTCCTGGTGAATTCTCGTAAACCCAGCGGTTTTCGAGAGCATGAAAGGTGAATATAGAGAGACTGAATTTTTTGGAGTAGGTCCAAATTTTCTAGGTTTTTTATTTCTAAGTTTTCATAATTGTTGTAAATATCTCGATTTTGTAACGTTTTTTCGATATTGGAAAATTGTTATCAAATATTTAAAATATTGCTCTGCATTTGCCTCACGTTGTTCCCAGGCTCGAAAACTGTGAATTGGAGGATTCTCGGATTTTAAACATTCAATATTGCCGCTAAAAATTTCTTCATGCAATTAATTGGATTAATCGTGGCTATTTGTCCGGTAACATGCATTTTTTACGATTCAAAAAAATAATAGACATTCTGACGAACAAGAATATATACAGTTATATGAAGAATAAAAATGCTCTGTAACTATGAATTGTTGCATTAAAACTAAGATTGAATTTCGCTTATGGAGTTAAGTGTTGATTTTATTTTTTTCAGAAATCATTTTTGCCTAAAAATACTCGGTAATACGGGGTAAAATTGATCTCAAAGGAATCTCTTCTTGCTCCTCTATCACGAGTGACTAAAATTAAAGAGGAAAAAATTAATATTGTACAATTGCGTTAATTATTTGAGGAGAAATCGAACGATCGAAGAACATCCAGTCGTTAACTGACTGATTTTTTGCAAAATTGGTTTGTCGTAGAAAAAAAAATCTTAGAAAAATTGCATCGAGAAGGAAACGAGGCGAACAGAAGAAGTGAATCTGGGACGATGTGCCAGAGAACAGTAACTGGGTCACGAGCGAATGGCCGACAACGTTTGTACGGCAGCTTCTACTGTCAAACAATTTTATACATGCATATATAGATATATACATCAGTGTCCGCAAAATTCAAGTGAACCAGTGCAAAACGCACTTGGCTTCCTATAATTTGCTGTTTCTTTTTCTTTTATCCGGTTGGAGAAAATGTTAAGGGAGTTTTACTTCCTTTCACCTTCATTCGCAAAGAAACACGAGTTGCCTGAGAATAAGTGAATTGCTGAATGACACA
The DNA here is from genome assembly GCA_963921955.1 of Aleiodes alternator. NCBI lineage: Eukaryota > Metazoa > Arthropoda > Insecta > Hymenoptera > Braconidae > Aleiodes > Aleiodes alternator. The sequence continues at coordinate 8,026,134 of OY998098.1, read as the reverse complement.
AAGGAAATATTGCAATTTTTATTGCGACTTTTTTTATTTATTTTTTTTTATTATTTTTTCGGGATGACGAAATCGTGGGACTTTGAGATGCACCGGAACGATTGCTTTTTTCATTTGAGAATGGCTCTTTTGCATTTTTTACTTCACTCGACAAATTGGCGCGTCCTTTCACCGGTATAAAGAGTCAACTCTCTCGTATAATGTTAAATCATGGGGAAAATACAATTTTCTCAGAATGATTTTCACGATTTTTTTGAGAATGAAAGCGGAGAGATCGGTTTTAAGCAATTGATATCTCAAAATCTAATGGAGATACGCCTTTTTTATAAAAATGTTTTTGTAGAGCTGGAAGAGGTCTAGAAAAAAGGTCTCCATCAAAATTGCCTGTCTTGCTTAGTTTCCGAAACATCGCAAAAAAAAAAGTGGACATAAAATTTAAAAAAAGTGATAATTCCACGATTTCAATTTTTATTCACTTTAACGAATGGGCATTCGGAAACTAAGCGAGATAGCCAAATTTTCGTAGAAACCTTTTTTGTAGCCCTTGGAATTCTCCACAAAAAAGGTATCTATAAAAATTTCCCTAACTCCTTTAGTTTCCGAGATCCTGAAGGAAAACTGGACAATTGTCAGAAGCATTTGTTTCGGAGTTATTTTTTGGTGAAAAAAAAATTGATAAATTGATTTAATAATACTCACGCGTTGGTGGCTGACGATAGTGGAGATGTTGGAGACTTTGAGGCTGATGATGATGATGATGATGTGGTGGTCCCATTGTTGGTGGCATATTGTGGCTACTGTGTGGATGATGTGGTGATCCACCTCTGTGTGGATGATACTGTGAATTGTGATGCTGATGTGGATGATAAGATGGTGGCAAGAATCCAGCTGAGGACGGATAAACACCGGGACTGTGGCATGCTGATCTTCCTATTGCTGTTGATCATCGTTCAATTGTTTTTCCAATGAATAATTTAATCCGATTTTCCCTCGCGCAAATTCATCAAACGAAATTTTCATTAGAAAAGTCAACAAAAAAAGTTGTAGATTCTTTCGCAATTATCTTGAAAACTATGAGCCTGAAGGGAATTCATGAGGAGACCTTTTTTTGAAGAGAATTGAATTCTTAAAAAAAAGGTTTCTTGGTAAATTTTCCTCAACCTCATGGTTTCCGAGATCTCATCGAATTAATGAACAGGTAATTTCTGAAACTTTTTTCATCTCATTTCGTTGAAAATTAAACTCCGTCAGTTTTTGCTGAATATTTTCCGATAATAAGGGATATAGAGAAATAATGATGGAAATCTTTTTTGAAGCTCTGAGTTTTCTCCCAAAAAAAGTCTCCACAAACATTTCTCTAGCTCCATTATTATCTAAAATATTCCACAAAATCAGAAAATTTGAACACTTATTTCGTTTTATTAATTCACAAATGTCTTAATTTTCTGGGAAACTAAGAAATTAAGGAGGTACATTCGCTATCCATATCAAATTTTTTTTGCAATGAAATATTTGCCTCACCGTGAATTTCATTGAATTAATAAATGAAAGAAAGTCAATAAAATCAATAAAAGTTGATGAAAACGTGCATTAGAATGGAGTCGTTTCAAACGTTTGGCAAAGTTGTGCTTAATTATAAAAAAAATTAATAGTATCCTCTATTTTAATGATAAATTCCTTGCAAACTATTTATTTTTAAATTAAATTAAATTTCTTTTTTATCAATATTTCGATTCAATTTGTCGAATTTTTGGTACTGCACGCCATATGACACGTATAGATTGAGTGTACCTCCTCAATGGCAATTTTTTCCCAGTTGCAGACTTACCTGAGGGCAAATGTGAATGGTGTGAAGCGAGATTCGGTTGGAGGGATGAGTTTGGATTGAGTCTCGCTTTGAGCAAAAGATTAGCGTCCTCATTACCACCTGAGGATGTACTAGACTCTACGTCACTTACACCACTGTCTGCTGGACTTGCTGGCAGTGATCCGCTTCCTGTTTAATCAGAAAAAAAATTCTTATTAATTACTGAAACTCATTGCATTGAATTTTAATTTTTTTTAATTAAGAAAAAAAATCAACGAAACTTTTTATTTCATTCTCTTTAACGATTGGGCACTCGGAAACTAAGTGAGATAGAGAAATTTTGCAAGAGACCTTTTTTGTAGCTCTTGAAATTCTTTAAAAAAAAGATCTTCACAAAAATTTCTCTATCTCCCTTAGTTTCCGGAAACTAAGGGGAAAAAGTGAGAAAAAACCAGATGCTATTACAAAATTTCCTCATTTCATTTCTCCTGAATTAATTCACAGAACGTTTCATGGTTTAAATATAGAATCGATTGAGGGTGCAAGAATTATTGTTGCACGAAATATATTTAACCATCACGTATAAACACATGCCTAATCTCTTGGATCTTTAACCGCGCCAATATGCGTAACTACTGCATTTAATTAAATTTCAATGAATGCTCATCACGAACAATTTGTAAAGGAAATGCGACAAAAAACACCGACATTGCCTCGATGATAATGATTCTCTTAACGAATTGAAAAAAGGGAGGGGTGGGAGGGAGATAAAAAAAGAGGCAGACAGGACGAAGAAGAGAAGGACGAATCCTGCATGAAAAAAAAAAATTACCCTCAACGGCTCAGTTTCTGACACATTAGAGCTAGTTTCTGACAGCATATATCCAAGGCAATGACTATTTGCTTATTGAATTTAATTGAATTATATTAATACTTTTTTTATAGAATGGTCAAGGAAATTTCTCGGAGATAGATTTTCGGGAAATTTCAAGGAAAATTTAGAAAAATATTCAATTTACTAAAACTCGATAAATTTCAAACAATGTCGAAATCTCTCCATTTCGAGATTTCTGGTTAAATCTCAAATTATTCGAAATTGAACATTCTTCCTCCATTTCGGAAGATACGCCTCTTTCACTCCAAGGATCGAGCGTTTTGGAGCACTTACGCCACTTTGCTTCTAAGGCGACTATATGTTTTTTTTTAATGGGATGACATCCTCATGAAATTGGGGAAGGTGCATAAAAGAGCTGCGGGGCAGGATCGGTGAAACGAGCGATGGTGTAACGTGTTTTTCGCGTGGCCAGTCAATTAAACCTATCTTTATGCAAGGGTCGAAGGTCATCCAGTCATTTGGTATGCACATTGACACAGTCTTCCCACGGTCAAACCTCAAAGAATAGCCAAAGCATGTCTCCAACCGTCTCAAACCTGTCTACAAGAGGGCATTTTTTTAATATTCTTTTCCCCGTCTTTACTTTCTTTATTCGCAGTCAGTTCGCGAAGTCTATTGTGTTGAGCTCGAGATAGATCTTAATTAAATGGAATTATTACGATGAAAGGAGAGATTGAATAATTTTTTAGGTTTTTTTGAATAAGAATTAAATTTGAGGCATTTAGAGTTTTTTCTGCACGAATCTTTAGATTTTATGAGGTTGGAGATGAAGGGTTGTAATTGTAATTGTAATGCATTGCATTATGATCAAAGGCCCTAGAGTCTAGGCAAATGATGCTGCAGCATCATCAGAGGGAGATGAAGATACATAATATTATATAATTTATCATATTAGATTGATTAAATTATTGGTTTAGCATCATTGGTTCATTGATACAAAGATTTCTCGAGAATGGTGAAGCTCAGGAGAATTCATCAAGGGATTTTTTTTGTGGAGAAATTCATTTTCTACAAAAAAGGTCTTCTGATCATTATTGGTAAACTCACTCGTTTAGGAGATTTTTTTTAAAAGACTGAATGAATCAAGAGAAATGTCTGAATTCAATGAATTATATAGCAGTGATAAATAATGATTTTGGAGATGAAATAGAGGCAACATAGAGTCTTGATAATTTCGAGTTTCCCCAATTTTTTTTAGATTATTAAATTTATAATTCACTTATTGCAGAAATTTTGATGTTTAGATTTAAAAAAATTAATTTTTGCGATGATTTAGAGAAAAAAAATGTATTATTTGATTTTGAAAATTTCCAGCGCTTTTTAAAGGACTCATGAAAATATAAAAAATCCTAAAATTTAATTTTTTTACTTCATCTATCTACTCTTCAATGTAATTCCTACAGCAAGAAGAAAGTTTGAGTAATTTCCCTTTTTTTGCTGAAAATGAAATTCTAAGAATTTCTATTTTCTTTCTGCTTTATTAGATAGAATGAGAAGCGTAGACCGGAAATTGGGATAATAGAGTTCATTTTGGTCCAGTGGTTTTTCAGATAATTGGAGCATTAGAAAATTTCCAAAATCCATCAAATTTTAAAATATATCAGAAACGAATGGACCAAAATGGCTTGTGCTCTTGTGTTCTAGTACTTTCCCATGACAATGATAAAATTCTCCAAATCCTCAAGAAAAAACCCCAAGCATTTTTTTTCATAGGAAAAATGGAGCACTGCGGTTCGAAATGATTTGAGATTTTTTTCGAGATCGAAGATATCTCCAAAAAAATCTGAAAAAATTCACCAATGATCTTCACATATTAGAGCATTTTCTCAAATTTTTTCAGATTTTTTCATCAACTCCTTCGGCCCGAAAAAAAATCCTGAATCATGTTGTCAAGGTGGTCCATTTTGCCCCACTCTTCTTTTGCGTGCAACGAGTGGAAATAACGTTTAAATTCACCTGGTGCACTGTTGGCAATTCCATTGGAGCTATACGGTGGCTGACCCAGCTGTGGATGACTCGATAAGTGTCTGCCATAGCCATTTTGTACACCAAGTGGATGCTGTTGTGGATGCTGCGATAAAATTCCATGAAGTAATCTGGCACTACTTGTGCTACCTGGTTCAGCTTTAACTGTTGCCAAACCCATTGACTCTTTGTCGCCATTTGTGTCGTGTGGTTGTACTTCCCTGGTGTCCACTAAAATCATAAAAATGAAAAATAACGATTTTTAGTTAAGATTCGATTAATAATATTTGGAGAAAAAAGAGTGAATTCAGGAAGAGAATATTTTTTTTTGTAGCTCTTGAAATTTTGTGGAAAATGGGAAAATCTCGCTTTCTCTCAATTTCCCAGATATTCTAGCAAAAAAGTGAAAAAACCGCGATTTTACTTGTGTTTTCGGTTTTTCACGATTATTTCAGAAAATACTGGAGATAGGAGAATATTCGTGAAGATTTTAATTTTTTTTGAAGTTTTTGAAGTTCTCTACAAAAAAAAATCATATAAAATTTTCTATTCTCCTTAAAAATCTGAAAAAAATTAAAGTTTTCATGAAATATTTTGGAATTTATGAAAAATCTTTTTTACAGAGATATTTCCCCCAAAAAAAACAAATTTCCTGATGAATTCATCTCGTTTCGCTTTATTCCACAATGAAATATCTGACAATTCCTCCCAAAAATAAAAAAAAAACTTCAAAATTACGAAATTTGGAGGAAAGGAAAGAATAAATAAAAAACTGAAGAAAACAAAGTTCCTGTCGTTCTAACACGCGCAATAAAACATGGAATATGTATGGCAAATGGTGGTTTTGCCGGTGTGTGCTGCTGAGAGGAAGTGAAAGCCGTGGTAGACTCTCCTTGACCCACTGCAACGTTTCTACCTTCCTTTCAGGCAAAAGCTAGTGCCACCGTCAGGTTCATTAAGCAATTTCTCGACGAGCCGCGATTATCGTAGAAGGGAAAATTCAACGAATCGAGAGAGAATTTTTTTTTCTCTCTAGAATCTTAGATAGTAAACGTGAATTGTAAACTTTATAAATAAATAGAATTTTTTTTTTTCCATGAAAAGTTTCTTGAAAAATTTCATAATTTCTTATCTCGGAGGCGCCGTTACGTAACATGTTAAATAGAATTTTTCGGCGTATGTTGGAGACACGTGCGAGTTGAGTAAGCTTGTGACGATCGTGATTTATGGAGAGGGGGAGGAAAAGAGTGAAGTTGCGGATAGGAAATATTATAAAATGGAGGAACAGGAAGAGGCGAGTTGATAGGCCTGGGAGGAAACCCTTCTCTTGCTCGTCTCAATTCAGTTAAGAATAGGGGAGAACAATTTTACTTGAATTTTTTAATATTTATTTTTGAATTTTTAATTCATTTTCAAATATCACGAGTTCATGATTTTAATGGGATTTCGGAAATGAAGGGTTTTGGCAGAATTTTGCAAGAGACCTTTTTTGTGGGGAATTTAATTCTCCACATGAAAGGTCTCTTGATGAATTTTCGTAAACTCTACAGCTACTGAGTTATCTTAAGAATTATGACCTCGTGATGTTGAAATTTGAAGGGAGTGAATTCAGGGGAGTCTGAATTGGATAAATTAATTATTCATGCAACGAATAATAATTCCGGAAACAAAATGGAGGTTATTGAGAGTATCTCCGCTTATTTTTGAGATTTTTATCAGAAGATTGAATGCAAAAATTTTATTATTAAGAATTATAATTCATTATTTATCATAAAATGTTAATTTTCCAATTTGGAGAATAACTCGGAAACAAAGCGAGATAGCAGAATTCTTGATGATACCTTTTTTGTGGAGTATTTCAAGAGCCACGAAAAAGGTCTCTACAAAAATTTCACTATCGTGCTTACTTTCCGAGATCCTTTTCAAAATACGAATTTTCAACAAATAAAATGAATTTTAATTTGTTTTTATTTTTTCAGAAAATATTGTTTTAATATTTATCGGATCATATCGAAATTCAAAATTCCGGAAATCGGACAATTTTATCGTTATCAAAATGTAAACTTCCTTTTTTTTATCTCAGATGTTGTTTTCAGGTGTATAAATATCGTCACCAACCCTCTGACTGACTATAAATGGAAAAAAACCAGACTATCGGAAATCCAATTGTCCAATAACTTGGAAACCCTCGGTTATTCGATCGTTTCAACTGTAATCGCAGAATACTGGAGACACCGAGGCTTCATCTCCAAGTAATTCGTCTGACATGTATATTTTCAGTTCGTATTAAATCAAAGTTTAATAATTATCTGAAAATACGTTGACGTAAAATCATGGATTATTCAGAAACAGAGAAAATTCGTCTGTATTGATTTCCTTTATTTCTGTTTCCATTGTACAATTATTCCAATAAATTTGGCTATTCATTAAAAAAAAAAAAAAATTATTTCCAATAATTAAGATTCTTTTTTCTATTTTATCGAGGAAAAAATTAGAGAATTCTCCATTATTTCCGATAATTAAAAAAAATCAAGTTATAATTAGAGAAATTCCAGCTGTTTTGTAAGTCTCTCTTCGTCAAAATTGTATTAAAAAATTGAATTTTACCAATTTTTGAAGAAATACCTCTATTCATCTAAAATTTCCAAGAAATTTAATTTTTGTACTCTACAATTTTATTCCATAATTTTGTCTTCTCCAATAGTTTGAAGATTTTTTTGAAAAATAATAATAATAATATTTTTTTATTTCTTTTGCAGTACAACATAAATTATCAAAAATTATTATTGATTTTTTTTTCAATCATCAGTAATCTATTTTGAACTTCCCAACTCAAATTCTCCCTTTCTCCTATAAAATACTGAGAATATTCAAAAATCCATCCATTCCCCAATGTCAAAAGCAATATCATTTTCCCCTCTTTTCTCCCTCATTTTATCCATTGAAAAAAAAAAAAAAAAAAAAGAAAATTCACCATCGTGTCAATCATTCCTCTCGAATTCCCCGAATAATGTGTAAAAAAAGCAACACTTTTTGACGTATTTCAAAAATCCTCTTACAAATTTATATTCATCGACCGGACTTTTCCCATCCCCGTGGTTTGAGCGTGCATTGAACAATATATTTACGCGCAAGCCAAAGTTCAAACGAACTATTAAAGAATCGAAAGAGGGTGCTATCACTTTCTCCCCCCCCCCCCCCCCCCTCTATGTTGTGTCCATGATGACAGGGCAAAGGGTGCATTTTAGATGTCCTCCAACTCCCCCCCCCCCTTTTCTCGGCAATTTTTTCTTTCTTTCCAACAATTTTTTTTCCCCAACGTTCGATGGACGACAGACGCCAGTTTCACAAAACACTCGTAAAACTCCTGTCAGTTGGCGGGAGTTGGTCTCTTGCATATAAAATTGTTTGGAAAAGAGAGCGAAAGAGGGAGAGAAAAAGAGAGGGGGATGGGGTGGGAGAGGGCAAAAATATGTAATAACACTGTACGTCACGAATGCAAAAAGCTTTTCTCATGCTCTGTACTTTATATTAAAATGCACCTGTTATATTTCGCAAAGGATAATAACGTCCAAGAGAGGGACGTTACGTCTTCCTGGATACCTCAATAATTAACTGGCCTCTCTTTTATTTATACCTTAATGCATTCAATTAAGTTTTCAATCATTTGAATGAAGCCAATTCCCTTTCCTTTCACGTCACACAAAGAGAATTGTCAACGTATTTCCAGTTTTCCTACTGAATGAGAAGAGGTACGATAGTGTCTCTCGCCAAGTACGCACGCATTATCTCAAGACGCGCAAGAGCTCCACCGCACTCTTGTACATCTCAAATAGGATTTGGAAGATTCAATCAAATATTATTAGCCAACGATTTCACCTAGCGAGATCATTTTTTGATACCACATTCATATCAGTTTAATTTCACGATTTATGTAGAAAAGAAGAGATAAAAAAATGATAATTTATCATTAATTAAGAAAAGTGGCCCGAATTCTTCTCCAATATAAAAGTTCTCTGGACATGGCAATTGTGGTAGTGCCTCATCGATGCTACGTAGAAGCATGTGTCTCACACGAATACAGACCGTAAACACCAGACGATTTGGTGTACAGATGATGTGCACCACATACACGATGTGGCACTTCTATACACTAAATTACGTTCAACTATTGGCGGTTGGATACCTGAGGTATCAGAACGCGTACTTGGCTGCGACATTTCTCTGTAAAAGAACGTGCAGACATGTTTTTTCAGCTCCAAATTCTTTCTGCAATCAACGAGAGAAGTAAAGGCGAAAGGGCGAGAACTTTGTGTGTGTGTGTGTGTGTGTTGTAGGTCACATTTAACCTTGCGCGACCTTGATTCGCACTCTCGAGAGGATAGTGGGAGGGAGACAGATAGAGAGAGAGTGGGTGGGTGTCTAGCCGCATCGACCGACTCACCCGTGGATACTACGCTTCTCTATTCTTTACTGTGTACAACTCTGTGTTATAACTCTCTCTTTCTCTCTCTCTCGTGTCTATTCTCACTTCCTCTTACTATATTCGTTTACACTGAGTGTATAATAAACATGATATTAGTTCTGTTTTTTTTTTTACTTCTTTTATGACTCGTCGATACTTCCGGCATTGCAAACCCACTGTTTTCACCGGAACTTGAATCACCTTATTCGATTTGAGTCTAAAATTTCGATTGAAATTGGCGAAATTTTCGAGTCAAGAGGTAAAACTACCTTTTTTATCATCCATTTCTGGTCATTATCTCGGAAACTGAACGAGATAGGATAATTTTGGTTGATATCTTTTTTGTAGCTCTTGGAATTCTCTACAAAGCAGAGCCAACACTGTTTCGAATTGATGATCGGATTCATTTCCACGTTAATAATAATTAGTTTCAATTATCATGGGAAATTGGAAGGTTTCTTTTGACAAAACAATACTAAAGCATTGTCAATTCGCGACGTTTCGTTCATGATTTAAGCTTCATCAGGCTCTTGACATTATCAGTATCTTGTCAAATTAATACTACTATGGTCCATGTAGAGAATCAAGAATATTGCATAATTAATTAAAAAATATTTAATCAATCCACTCTCAATTGTCATTGCACTACTCTTAACACCACCCCTCTAGGCTGTGTTTCGAATATTTCTATGAAGTAGAAATATTCTATCTCTTCATAATTTTCAATATATATTAGACAAAAAAATGTGCCATCGTTTTTTCTTCTTTTTCACTACCAATTTTTTTTTGTGGTTGGAAGGACTTTTCAAAAAAATCTGACAAAATCCTTGGAAATGTGCCAACATCAGACATTAGTAAGAGAATTTCTTTCATCGAGTCCTTCACTCAAAAAAAAAAAAATCGAATTCATTTTTCTGGCTTTTCAATGAAAAATAGAATATTAAAAGAAGAAAAAAAATCAATTTTTCGATGGAATAAATGAGCAGCAGCTGCGAGATGCTTCAGTACGTAAGGTCAGCGTTCGGCCGGACCGTCCAACTTTCTCTGAGCACAAGCACGAGTCACTCCTCCTTTTTTTTTCAATTTTTTTCTTCATTTAATTCTGCGTGTGTGTGTGTATCTGTATTGCGGCCGATTGCGTAACGGTAACGAGACTCTCTCTTTCTATGTGACATCACACACTCACGATTCACACGCTGAGTCAAGGAACAACGATGGCGCCGTTTCTGCACACGGGTCATAAACTCGTGCGTCTACCTGTCCCAGATAATAAAAATAAAGAAAAAAAAACGAAACGGGAACAGAACGAAATGAATGTTGGAATGAAAAAATGAATTGAGAAATGCAATGAAAAAAAAAAAAAAAATGTTGGAATTTAATTCAATGAAATATTTCAATGGAAATTGAATGGAGTAATTGCTGATTTTTAACAAAAAAAAAAAAAAAGAATTTTCACAATATTAAAACGCTCAAACGTAATGAATTCATGCATGACGAGCCTCACGTGACCCCCTTCCGGTTAACGAAATCGAGAGTGGGCTGAGAGTGAGTTTGCCAGAAGCGCACGCGCACGAAAAACTGTACCACTACACATCCGTTATCTCTCGTTTCTTCTACCTGTCAACGTGTGATTTTTTTCTCTTATTTCTCGGTTTTAATTCTATTACGTATTTCATGAGTTTCTCATTGTCTTGTTGCTTGCATAAGACATTTAATGCCAGAGGAAATGCAGGATTAATTGGGGATTAAGGTGGTATCCTAGAGTACGGTTGATAAAACAGGAAAAAATGAGGATTTGTAGGTTAGTTTCCAATTAATTGCTGATAATTCGGGGAAAATGTGCTTCAATTTACTAGAAAAAAGTGATTGAACTGTTCGAAAGTTATATCTTCAGCTTGTGAATATAACTTTTTTTTCTCGAATTTTTTTCACATCAATCTCCTATCACATGCATGAGATAGAGAGAGAGGCAAATAGTTACGACTACCTTCTAATTAGAATTTCTCAATAACTATACGGTGAATTGAATATTTTTTTCTTCTATTATTAGGTTAGAATGCTTTTCTCTTCGCCAATTGTTTTTAAATAATGAATCAATCCTGTGGTTCTTTAGTAATTTCGTTATTTCTGGCTGATTTAGGGCGTTTCATCCCCACTAGCGCTATGTTCAGTGACTTTGTGATGCATATCTCATAAACTAGACGATCAAAAATCATAAAAAAATTCAGAGAAGTGGAAACAAATATAATCTTTGATACAGCATCAAAAGAATGGAGAGACAACTTCAAGAATCCCAAGAAAAAAAATTATATAATTTTTCCATTATAATAGATAATTTTTTTCTATTGCAATTAACTCAGAAACCATTGGGTCAACGAAGATTTATGAGAAGACCTTTTTCGTAGAGAATCAAATTCTCTACAAAAAGTCTCTGAAGGTCGATTCCTCTAAATCCCTTCGCTCTAAAGATATTCCAGTCTCAAATATCACGAGGAAACGAAGAGTAAAAATTAAGGTCAATGGATTCGCCTCGGTGTTTAAACCGTTAAAAAAGTAAATAATAAAATCGAATAATGTCCTTGAAGTACAATAGATGAATTGTGTCTGTGTCTGTCTGTTTCACTTTCATAGTCAGGTAGGAAAAATTTTCCCCTATTTTCCATCCCATTGAAAAAAAAGAGAAAGAAGAGAAGAAAAGAGGAAATATCATTGGACACACAAGTTTATGTGTTCCCAAGTAAAAATAACAAATTCGTCCCTGACCTATTTTTTTTTTCTCCACTCTCGATGAATGCAACATCCGAGGAGAGTTGTCGGCCCGCCGCTGTCGCCGCTCCGGCAAAACGTCGCCGGCTCCATTGTCGTTCGGTAACACGACAGGAGGAAAAAATATGAGACGAATATATAGAAGAATAATGACAATAATAAAGAAATAAAGAGAACAAGTAAGACATTTCTTCTGTGCATGTACACACGAAGCGTAAATACGTGGTATGCGACCTCGTACGCCCACTTCCTTAGAGGAAGGATGAAGGGAGGGGGGGGGGCATGAGAAAAGGAGAGAGAGGAGTAAGAAATAGGAGATAATAAAGTTTAGATTTTTGATCGAAAGAGAATTGATTCGATCGCTTTTCCCACGGAATTTGTAAGGTTTTCTTTCCTAAGAGTTAAAGGATTATATTGTTCGGTTACAGGAAATAGGATTAGGCGGGATGAAAAAGGCCTGCGCGTTTTTTTACAGAGAAATGTCGCAGCCAAGTACGCGTTCTGATTCCTCAGGTATCCGACCGCCAATAGTTGAACGTAATTTAGTGTATAGAAATGCCACATCGTGTATGTGGTGCACATCATCTGTACACCAAATCGTCTGGTGTTTACGGTCTGTATTCGTGTGAGACACATGCTTCTACGTAGCATCGGTGAGGCACTACCACAATTGCCATGTCCAGAGAACTTTTATATTGGAGAAGAATTCGGGCCACTTTTCTTAATTAATGATAAATTATCATTTTTTTATCTCTTCTTTTCTACATAAATCGTGAAATTAAACTGATATGAATGTGGTATCAAAAAATGATCTCGCTAGGTGAAATCGTTGGCTAATAATATTTGATTGAATCTTCCAAATCCTATTTTAGATGTACAGGAGTGCGGTGGAGCTCTTGTGCGTCTTGAGATAATACGCGCGTACTTGGCGAGAGAAACTATCGTATCTCCTGATATGATAATAGGTGAGATCTCCTCTCATTCATTTTTCCTAGATTTTTCGGCAATATCTTGGAAAATGAGAGAGGTAGAGAAATTCTCATGAGAACCTATTAGAGGAAGGTAATAACATTTTCCTCTTTAATTCCATTACTTGAAAGAGATATTCGTAAAAATGCAAAAAAAATCATCCAATTCCGAATTCCACAATTTTTCCCCTTGTTTTCCATTTCCTCTTATTAATAGAATTGAATAAGAAAAAAGAAATCGTGTAACACATTGATTGGAATTATCCGAAGGCCAAGAACCGATAAGAAATTATTTTTCACAAATTCGCATTAATATACACCGATAAAACATAAATGAAGAGTTATAAAAAAAAATGTTAACCATCCAAATCTTGTATTTATAAGGAAAGAGAAAAGGGAAAACGTGTCAAGGACGATATGAGACAAGCCTGAGTTACGGAATTGCGCGATTATTTTCGTTTACTTCAGTGTGAAATAAAGTGAATTGAAATAATTGTAATTGTGCTTGGGATACAATTAAATTAAATGTGAAATAGAATAGGAACTTTTTTTTTTCCTTTTTTTTTTCTTACTCAAATGGAGTAACCGGAAGAGCTTGAGAGTGTGACGTAATGTATTTTTTTATTTTATTTTTTTTTTCATTTCTTTTGGGAAGAAACTTTTATCTAGTCGATGGAGGCACAGATAGTGCGGTAATACACAGACTGATTATTTTCAACGGTTAATGCTTCAACAGTATGTATATGTATATGTATGTGTGTGTAGAGAGTTGTTGCGGTGGCACGCGGGCAATGCGCGCACCTCGTAGGCTATAATAGATCGGGTTTAGTACCTAGCGTAGGCACTACACACAACGCCTAGCCCACAACTTGCTGCGCGCATTTTATTTTTTTTTTTCTCTTCTTTTTTTATTTCCCCACTATGTAGGTCAGGGCTGATGCATTGAATAGGCACTCCATCGTTCCTTTTTGCTTCCTCTTATAACTACATTGCACACACCGGCGTGTTACCGCTCATCGTTCGCATTTTGTGTAGGATATTATGACTTTATTATTAGTTAACTAATAGTGAAAATTTATTGAATTTTTTTTTTCATTTTTTTTCTTTTCTGAATAATTTTGAATTGATTATTGTTCTTATAGAGAGATTTGTGGTTGAATTTTTGTTGTAGGAAAATAATCACATTTTTGCAACGGTAAAGATCTTTTTTCAATTGAAGAGAAAAAATCATTTTTTAAATTAATGAATTGAAAAAAATTTTTGCTGTCCTTCGTAATTTTTTCGAAATATGGGGGAAACTAAGTGAGATAGAGCAATTCTGTTTCTGGGCTTTTTTTTAGCTATCGAAATTCTTGGAAAAAAATAAATAAATAGAAAAAAAATAGTTTTTAAAAGTTTTTTTTTCTTTCATTGATTAAAAATATATTTTACGCATGACGCAAATGAATTATTACACTGCGTAGGTATGATTACTGCATCCCACCCCATTTATAAATTATTCCCTTTTTTTTTTGTTTTTTTTTTCTCATTTTGTTTATTATCAATTCCAACTTGTATTTTTCCGGTCTATCTAATTTGGAGCAATTGCTGCATACAACTGGACATAAGTCTTCATGTACATATATATAATGAAGTCACAGTCAGTCGAATAAAATAATTAACATTGAAACCAAAAATATGAATATATATGTATATATTTATAAATAAATATTAACTATAATGTTTCATTGGAAGGTGTTTGAAAATTAGCGCAAATAATAAAAAATCAAATATTTATACAATCCACAGTTTAATTGGCATTGAGGTTTTTTTTTTTTTTTTTTTTTTTTTCAATAAAAAAGAAGGAGAAATTACAATTATCATTGACAATAATTTCTTCTTCATTTTTTTTCATCATAATCTCATGTTTGCTCATTAAATTTGTACTGATACGACTATTTTTTTCTGTTAAAAGTAATTTTTTTTATCAATTTAATGTAAGAATTCTTTTATTTCTTTAATATTCAATTCTTTTTCTTTATTTTTTTTTTCTTTTACGGTCATCGTCATTTACAGATGAAGTGAGATGATAAGTGTGTTGGAAATAAAAACGTCTCTGTGCCAACACATACACACATATACTAAAGGCGCAAGGACGGCTTACCCCAGTTTCCTATGGCGACTACAGGTACATTTTTCTCTCCCCCTCTCTCTTTCTATCCCCACCCCCTTCTGACTCTAGCCAATCTTCCGGGCTGATCGACATGCAAAATATTCCACCCGGTAGAATAAGGGCGAGTGAAAAAGAAGACTTTTGCAATTTCGGAAATTGAAGAAGTGAATTTTTTTAAATTTTCATGATTCCATTGGAAAGAACGGGAGATTTTACCCCGAAAAACACTATAATGCAATCGTTTTTGGAGTTATATTTATTAATTAATGAAGAATTTTGATTTAACAATTTTTCTGAAAAATGATCAGAAATCAATTGCATTATAGTACTTTTTGGGGTAGAATTTCCCGCCTATTGCGATGGAATAATTTTTTTCCTCCAATTTTTCATGAATTTCCTTTCAATAGAAAAAATCGTGTTTTCCAAATTTCAAGCTTTTCTTTCATGCGTGAGTGTCAATCGAGGGCGAAAGTTTTCAATACTCAGTAATGAGAGTCTTGTGAATTCACAACACTATTATATGTCTCAGGCGGAAGTAAAAGCTATTTAAATACATATTTTCCTTTACTCTATATTCCTTTTTTATAAAGTAAATCGAGAGAAATCTAACAAGAGGATGCAATTTATTTTTTTTATTGAGGAAAAAAAATGAAAAAAGACATTATCAAGGTTGAGAAAAATATTATCCATCGATTTAATAAACGTGGATTTTTTTCTTATTTATTTTTTTAAATTCGTGATGAGGAGAAAAAGAGCTGAATATTTTTAGAAAAGAACAAAAAAAAAAAGATAAAAGAATTAATCGTTGAATGTATGATACATTAGACAGACAGGAAGTTGGTCCTCCCTTCCTCGGCGGGCCAATATCCTGAATTACAATGAGATATTTCGTTTGACATTTCCACGAAAACTATTAACTATTTAAAATACAGGAAGAAAAAAAAAAGACCACCCAATCACTCATGTGTGGTCCAAAACTCTTCACAATTGACAAAAATAACTTGAGAATTTTTTTTTTATTTTTGTATTTTCGAAAATTTTAATGACTCCATCGAAAAGATCAGAGAATTCTACCCCAAAAAGTGGTATAATGCAATCGATTTCAGATCAATACTTCCCGAGTTATCGTTATTATTAACAAATTTTTCGTTAAATAGTTTTTCAAATAACTCTTAAACTATTGCTCCAAAATGGATTTTATGATACTACTTTTCGGGGTAAAATTCCCCGATCTTTCCGATGGAATCATCGAAATTTCAAAAATCCAATAATTTCCAATAATCAAAAAAGTCAATTTTTTCTCACAGTAGCAAATAAGGAAGCAAATAATGCAGAAGTCAAGTGACAAGTTTGGGTAAATAGTTTTGGGTTGTAAATAAAATTTTATAGATTTTGTGTAGGTAGAGAATGGTGTGTTACCTGCTGGCTAAATTTTCTTGGTTGGTCAATACAAAAGGAGAACAGAAGCTTGAAGGCTTCGAAAAACGGTAGCTAACAACCTGTATGTGTCCATTCAGTCATAAATGAAGAAGAATATTTTTTTCTTCAGTGCACGTTTCAACAAAGGTCAAAAGGCTTTTTTTCCTTTATTATTCATTTCACTGGAGATGAAAGTCCAATTCTTTTATAATTTTTTTTTTATCAGCCCTTGATGCTCTGAAGGAGAAAAAAAAATGAAGAAAAAAGGAAATGAACGGAATTAGAGCGAAAAGGGAGGGGAGAGGGTAGAAAAAGGACGAGCCAGTGGATGGTACAGGTGAAAGTTTAAAGCTTTGGGAATAAAAGGGAAGTACTGTGACTAAAATGAAAAATGAGTGAAATTTTTCTCTCAATTTTTTTTTTTTCTTCTTCTTTTCTTTAAACAGGAAAACCCCGGGAAACTTTCACTGTTAGTCCTTCGTTTTCGTTGAAAAGTTTTCATTTTTAAATCTACAAGAAGTCCAAGTCACTTTTGATAAATTGTGAATATTGACGAAAGTTGAGGTAAAGAGTTGTTGAAAGTTTTTTTTTTTTGAAATCGTGTTGAAATTTGTGGAATCACTTGAGAAGAAAAAGTGAACAGTGAAGATTGTTTGTACTAATTTTGTAAATATTTCGGAAATAGTGAGATTTAGGAGAATTTATGATGAAACATTTTTTTGAGGACAATTGAATTTCCTATAAAAATGAGGTTTTCATAAAAATTTCTCTATTTTCTTGAAATTTCAAGATAATTCCCAAAAAAATTTGATGCGAAAATCCCTTCGTTTCATGGGAAACGGAATTATCGAATGGAGTTCGATATCTCGAATTCGATGTGAGCTATCGATTCGATTAATCGAAATTTTGAGTTCCCTTAAATTGAAACAGATGATGCTCTCAAATTAAAACAGGTGAAACGAAATCGATTGATCGATCGATCCAAAATTCGATTAATCGATTTTTTGACATCGATTAATCGAAATCGATCGATTTCAAGTGGATCGCCTTGAAGTAAAGCAGGTGAAATGGAACTATCGAATAAAATGCGAGATATCGATTCGATTAATCGAAATTCTAAAATTGATCGATTGAAAGTCGACCTCACATTATTATTTTCCCTTAAAACTAAAACCAGTAAAACAGAACTATCGAATAAAAAGCGATATCTTGAATTCAATGCGAGATATCACATGCGATGAATCGAAATCTTGGAATTAATCGATTGGAAGTTGATCCTTGAAACCAAAAATGAAACTGTCAATCAAAAAAGCCATATCTCCAATTCACTACAAGATAACGCATTCGATTAATCGAAATTTTAAAAACTCCTGCAATATATTTTTTTTCTGCCATTAGATTCAATACAAGAATTTCAGAAAACCACGTCAAAGATATGGAGTAGTGCGCAGTGCTCTTAATTGCCACTGAATTATTATTTAAAAAAAAAAATACATTGTTTTAATATTATACAATGCTCATTAATTCATGAATTTCAATAGTCTTGGGGCAGGTCACAGGTTCTGGTATTACGTTGCCACATTGCTCCAAGTAGGCATTGAAATCATAATCCAAAGACGTGGGGAGGGGGAGGTAATGCGAGGGAAGGAAGTGGGGAACGTGCAGAAATGATAATACTTCGTGAAATAAAATTGGCCAGGCCGAAGAAGAAACGAAGGAGAAATTTTTATCGCTATGAATCTCATAAAAAAAAAAAGAATCCAAATTTTTAAATTAACGCTCAACAAAAAACGCGCAAATTGTGAATTCATGTGTACTCTCTCTCTCTCTCTCTCTCCTTCTCTTTCTCCATGTGTATGTATATATTTGGCACGACCTTCGAGGTGGTATTGCGTAATTTTTTTTTCTTCTTCTTCTTCTCTTCCAATTTTTCATATCAGTATTACGCACTTAAACGCACTTGAGCATCAATTTTTATATAAATATGAAAGAAATTTATTAGATAAATTTCATGAAAAAAGTGAGGACGAGCCAAAAAAAAAACCTCCAAAAAATTTATGTGTGCCTCTCATTACCAATAATTGCTGATAATCAATGGTTCAAGCGCAGAGAAAAAAAAAAAAGTCGGCAAATATTTTTTTTTCCTGGTTAATCAACCGACCCACTTGATTAACCTCAACTGAATCGATATAATAAGAAATACTGATTAATTTCAAAGAGAGAAAAAAAAAATTATGTATTACATATTCGAGAAACGGTTAATCAACGTAACATTGATTCTAGTATCCTTGAAAAAAAATTTCTTTCTCCTTCCTCGCGTTTTATCATGCG
Organism: Aleiodes alternator; assembly: GCA_963921955.1. Lineage (NCBI taxonomy): Eukaryota > Metazoa > Arthropoda > Insecta > Hymenoptera > Braconidae > Aleiodes > Aleiodes alternator. The sequence continues at coordinate 8,007,366 of OY998098.1, read as the reverse complement.
AAAAAAAAAAATTCATTATCTAATCTAAATATTTATGCAATATTAGAAATTTTTGGATGTCTGTGCAAGCAAAGAAGAAAAAAAATTTCTAATTCAAATCAAAATTGTCTACTGTAATTAACAGAACAGATTAAGAGTTCTAGTTAATTTGAATTATTTATGGTAGTTTAAATGAATTTTGTCTGTGATTCTTTCTCGTCTTCTCTTTTTTTTAAACATTTTTTCTTGAATGTTGAACTTTTGCATTGATTCAGTAGGCAAGTTATGGAATCTAGATGAATCAAATAATTGTGTCTGGAGAAATTAACTGATAACGAGAGAGAGAGAGAGAAACGCGTGGGTTTAAAATTGACATTCGAGACTATGACGTAGAAAATTTAACTCTACAAAAAAAAATAGAAAAAAAAAAGACTTGTCATGGAATTTCTGCAGATTCCTCAAATATTCACAGATTAACGTATTCTATTCTACAAAAATGCCTCTAAAACGAGTAATTTTGGACAATTTCATTGCAACCTTTTTTTTGCAGAGAATTCTCCAGAAAAAAAGGCTTCCAATAAATTCTCGTCAGCTCAATAATTTTCTAAATACCGAAAATAGCAGATATTTAACAATTTTTTTTCCAAAAAATAAATTATTTTCAAAAAAAAATAAAAAATATGCAAAGTGCTAATTTTTGAAATATTTTTTTTTTACAATAATTGATTGATTCAGAAACATTCCAAAAATGTTCATAAGTATGCTAATTTCATAAACGCATAATTTCCTGGTTATTGCGAAAAATTGGAAAAAAAAATCTGCCTATTTCCGCAGAAAGTTCTGAATTGAGTAAATATAGCAAAATTCCCTACAACAGTTTTTTTTACAAAATTATGAATTATGAATTCTCCACTGAGGTAAAGCATAGATATCTCGATAGAATCCCTTAATCTCATTAGGAACAAAGTGGCGTAAGTCCCATACCAATCCACAGTACTTACGCCCTTTTAATTCTAGCATGATATAATTTTTTAAAAAAACCTCCAAAACGTAATTCTTCCACTTCACTGAATCCAGGCAAAACCATAAATTTCATTTTCATTGAAAAAAAAAAGAAACAATAATAATAATATTTCAATCACACATCCAATAAACTCACAGTATCGTCTCATGAGATTCTTCTTATATGGTTTTGTACCAGGTGGCCTTAATCTGTTTCTGCTTGTGTCTTTCTGATTATTATCCGAGCAAGAATCATCAGAATCCTCAGAGCATGTTCTATCCTCAATTTGTGAATACTCAATAGTACTTGATGTTGTAACAATTTCCCTGAGTCTCATTGTAACATTACCATAATCCTCAATTTCTTTACGATTTTGCTGTTGTTGTTGATGTTGTTGTTGTTGATGCTCATGTATATCCCCACGTTCTATCGTATTATCTTCACGTGATAATTCAGCATAATCACCAACACGTACGCTCAAATCCAACGGCTGATCCTCCAGCATTTTGTCTCGTCTATATCTCTCTCTCTTTCTTATTTAAGCAGTGAAAAAAAAGGGGGGAGGTAGGGGGGAGAAAAAAAATTGACTGGTCCTCCCGACCTCTACGAAATTGTCGCCATTATTAATTTAATTTAAAACAAAAGCCCGTTTTTCACTTCCTAATAATCACAAATCATTTTTTAAAATAATTGTTATTCACTTAAAAAAATTCACTTTGTGCAATTGTTTTCTCCCAAAAAAAAATTGTCTATTGCACTTATCACAAAAACACAATTTTTTAAAAAAATTCACAATTACTTAAATCCTCCAAGAAGTTAAATTTAAAAAAATTATCCGTTTTTTTTTACTCTTGAAAACTATGAATTTTAATAATTAAACAAAATTTTAATTTAATTAATATAAATTCAGAATTGAGAATTATTAAACGCGATCAAACGTGACCTATCCAGACAACGGTTCACCCTCGACTGTGGTTGCGGTGTTTACGTCCCGTAGTGCGTGCGAGGAACGGGTAAGAAAGCTTGTGGGGGAGGAAGAAGGCGCGCGCGGGGACTGCCTAACCAACGAGGATGTGTGTTGAAGCCAGAGTGGAGTGGGGGGGAACAGAGCAGCAACAGCAGCAGCAGCAAAGAACGAGAGAGGAAGAGGAGAAGGGAGAGAAAAGTGGAGTGGGGGAAGAGGCGCCGGTGGCACACTGACTGAGTCCTCTGAATCCGCTACACAAGCCCACAATCCTCGATTGTGTCTGTTCTGTCCTCTTCCTGAATTCCAACTCGAAGAACTGCGAGGAGTTGCAGATGAAACTCTTTTATTTTTTGCTTGTTTTTGATTATTAAATTGAATTAATAATTTAAGTGCAAGCGTGCACTTTTTTTTCACTTATCTAAGCACATTCTTTGATGAGAAATTTTTTAATTCGAAAATTATTTCGTTCTTCCGACGATTTTTGATGGTTTTTTTCTTATTTTCTTTTCGGATGAATTCAAAATGACGGGGATTTTCGCGCGCAATTATGAGGCTCGCTAGTGGCATACTGACTGACTATGAGGCTCATGTGAGCAGCGGCTCGAAGAAACGATGGGAAGCAATCACCGAGAAACTCGATGTGTTCAACGTTTGTATCAGGGTCACACGACCAACAGATAGACACTGACCAAAAGATGGACAGTTTCTATTATCGAGGATTTTCATGAATAAATAAATGATTCTCATAGTTTTCACGTCAATTCCTGATTATTACATTCATATAGATTTATAAACTCTTTATTACACAGTGATTGATGGAAATTTAAAATCATACCACTGCAAATATGCAGCTGTCCATCTGTTGGAGGTTCAAGTTATTTTCCAGGTTTTCCTTGATTTTCTTTAATTATTCCCAGATTATTCGAGTTTAATTGATTTTTAGTCGATTCAATGTATGTTTTTCTGTACATCATTCTTTTCCGCCACTTTTTAACGTGATTCGCCTATTTCATATTAATTAATAGAGTCTGATGTTTCCTTAATCGTCCATCTATTGGTCATGTTACCCTACTTGTCGACTCGATCTTTCGAGTCTACCGTCTCGGATATTGCGCGCGCGCACACATTCATACACACATGAGTGGCGTGTGTTGTGTATGTATATATATGATGTGTGTGTGGGGCTATTCGGCGCTTATACTGAAACCAAGAGTTCTTTTTATTGCATGTTCGGCAGAACTCGGGGATAATCGGCCCATACCGGCGTTCAACTACCGCGTGCTGCGATTTCTTTACACACACACACACACAATCAATTTTATGGATCAGAAAAAAAAGCGCGTGTTATGTGTGTGTTTGTGGAGGGGAGGGGGAGGGGAGGGGAATTTTTAGGAGTGCGGTGAGGATCTCTGCGGCGGATAATGAACGTCGCGACGCCCCTGTGCGAGAGCCTACCGCAACACGCATTAAATTGCCCGTTCTTATTTCTTTATTTTTTTTTTCTTCGGAAATTTTCTCGAACGTTCGCGAATCGATTCGATGGAGAATCTAGGAAACAGGTTGTTGGGTTTTTTTTTTTTACTTTTTTGGGAGGAAGTGGACGATTTGAAGGGGAAAGAGCAGCAGGATATTGCCTCATTGAATTATTCTATTTCTTTGGCGATTTTTTTTGTTTTTTTTTTTATAAATTTTGAATAAAATGAAAGGAATCGCGAGAAAATTCGAGAAAATAGGAAAATAAGAATTCCAGCCAGAAACAAGTTTTTTCGAAGAAAAGGCGTATCTCCATTGAACCTATCAATTTTTTACCATTTTTTTTGAGAATATCGCAATCTTGGAAACAAAAGGGCGTAAGTAATGAGCTTATACATAGCACTTACGCCACTTTGTTTCTAATGTGACGATATTTTGAAAATTAAGAGATACAGGATTTTTTTTTTTCAAAAATACCTTTTCTGTAGCTCATAATCCACTCTACAAAAAAACGTATCCATGGAAATTTCGCTAATTTACTTAGATTCCGAGATACAAATGAAAATGAATTTCAAAAATTTATCCTACATGTTTTACATTTTTACTATTGTATTGTAAGAATTTCAATTTATTGATTGATTTCGTTTCTCATAAAATGAGTTCACAGTTTTTCGTATTGAATTTTCCGTCAAGTTTACGTTCAAGGTTCTTTTTTGAAACGTTTAGTTTCATTACTTGTTTCGGACTCTTATCTATTTTGCTATCTAAATGGAAAAATTGAATAGTCACTTGCCGCAACGTAATGTTTAAGAAGTCACAATAATTTGCTTAACGATTATTCACTGAAGAGTTTTACAATTTTTCCATTTGCTTGAAATGGACGAATTAACATTGATTAAGGTAGTACACCAGAGTACGATGGATAAAATAGGTAAAAATGAGGATTTCAATTAATTGCTGATAATTCGGGAAAAAGTGCTTCAATTTACCCGAAAAAAGTGATTAAACTATTCGAAAGTCATATTTTCAGCTTGTGAATATAATTTTTTTTTCTTGAATTTTCTTTTACATCAATCTCTCATTACATGCATGAGATAGAGAGAGAGGCAAATAGTTACGACCCTCTTGTAATTAAAATTTCTCAATAACTATACGGTAAATTGAATATTTTTTTCTCCTATTATTCAGTTAAAATGCTGTTCTCTTCACCAATTGTTTTTAAATAATGGGTCAATCCTGTGGTTTTTTTAAATTAATTTCGTTATTTCTGTCCAATTTAGGGCGTTTCATCCCCACCACTACCATTTTCAGTAATTTTGATAACTCATATCTCATAAACTAGACAGGAAAAAATTCTGAGATAATACAAAAAAATGTAAAGAAATATCATATTTCATAAAGCACTAAAAAAAATAGGGATCAACTGTATTTGAGTTCGCTGACGTACCACCTTAATATGCAGGATAGAGAATTTTTGGTGAATTAAATTGTGGAATTATACTTTGTAAAATATCCCGGAAATAACGGGGTTTAAGGGGATTTGTCTGATCTCTTTGATGCGTCATTAAATTTCCTCATAAGATAGTCTTCTGCGGTTTTTCTCTAAAATCACTTATTTCAGAGATACTAGAATAATAAAATTCAAAAAGTTATTCGAGGAAATTTTTTCCGTCACTTCACAATCAAACTAATCTTTTAATATCTCAGAAAATATGAGGTTTATGAGAATTCATCAGGAGACCTTTTTTGTAGAAAAATTTCCATTCTACAATAAATGTTTCTTGACATTTTCTCCTAAATCCACTGATTTTCGAGATATTATTTTTTTAAAAATTTCCGTTCATTTTTCCCCGAAAAAACTCGAAAACAAGCAATTTTAACAGATAACATAAAAAAGCCTTTTCTGTAAAGAATTTAATTTCACACAAAAAAAGGTCTTTTTATTTCATCCCCCAAATCCATAAGTTTCCTAAATATCAACGAAATAATCTGCATTCAATTATTTTCGATTTTATTGTAAATTTTCTAGAAATTTTGATCTTCGCACATGAATTGTACGGGTTATCACGTAGAGCCTCCCCCCTTTCCACCAACTACTCTCGCGTTATCGGTCGACTATCTTTCTCTGTGCGATACTAAAACTAAGTAAAGACTATTGAAGAGTATTGTACGCTCGAGGGTTAGAATCACAGACAATTCTCTCGTTCATGTATCAGTAAAATTAGCTGCATGCGCACGTAATGTGTACGTATGAAGTTACATTCAGCCCGAAGGATTCACGGAGACAAGAGAGGGAGATTAGGGGGAAAAAGGGAAGGAGGGGGAGAATGAGTATCGGGTAGACCACAATCTTATCCACGTCGGGGCCGTGGCCACGCACCCCAGACTCATTATCACAGGCCTTCAAGAGATTCTGAACCTCTACTGTCGAGGTGAAACGTAAAAAAAGAAAAAAAATAAGAAATTTATGATATATTTAATTTTGCGAATCAATTGGGACAGACGAGGGCAAAGTGGACCAGGATTTGCTGCAAAGTGAAGGACTCTATGATGTTTTTTCCATAAAAAAATCGGATTTTGAGAAATTTGAATCTACCATTGGATAGATCGGTAAATTCTACCCCAAAAAGTGGTATAATGCAATCAATTTTGGAACAATAGTTCTCGAGTTATCCTAAAAAATTGATTTTCACATGATTTCTATCTCGCTGAATCTCGGAAAGTATCAATCCAAAATCGATTGTATTATACCACTTTTAGGGGTAGAATTTTTTGATCTATCTATCGGAATGAGGAAAAAATGAAAATTCCGTGATTCTGGTTATAATAAAAAATCAGGTGTCTTCAATGAAACTGATTCTTATAACCAGGTAGAGAAAAGTCGATTTCTAATCGATTTTAGACCGCCGACAGAAATTGCATAGTTGTAATGCGGAACCAGGTCGTATTGTCATAATGCAGAAGAGATTGTTTCCTTCCCCCCGATAAAAGTAGAAAAAGTATGTCTATTGTTCGAGGAAAGAAAAAAAAATTGTAACATAAATACAATTAGCTTTGCGCGATCTATTTATCATAAATGTGAGAATAGGTTACGTAGCAATGAAAAAAAATGACGTACAAAAATTGATAACACTATGTATACCGTTGGAATTAAAAAAAAAAAAAAAGTTCAACAATTAAATACACAAAGATAAGAAAATGATAAAATACATATTGATGCTTCAAAGGATTGATTTAATCTTTTCGCGATAGTGATGGTTTAAACACTTTTTTTTCTCTTAATCTTCTTTCTCTTCTCTATTTCCATTTAAAGTCACTGAGAAAGGAACTCGAGAGTTTGAAATAGAAGGAAGAGTATTAGTCGACGATTCAGGCCGAGACTAACGTGCACTTTTCCTCGACACGTTTCCCTTCCAAGACGTCACGTCAGAGAAAAGAAAAATAGAAATGGTTTTTTTCTTTTTTTTTGGCGATTTATAATGATTTTTTCTTCAGTTTAAGGAAATGAACTATCAGCGTTCATAAGAATTAGTTTAATTGAATGGAACATTTTGAATCGATCTTGGTGAAATCGATTCTTTTTTCCTGAAAAAAAAAAACTATGGTTTTTGGGCGATTTCTTTGTCAAATCACATCAATTTTTTCTGAAAGGAAAAGAAAAAATAGAGTTTCACCTGAGACTGAAACAAGTGAAACGAACTATCGAAGTGATGCGATATCTCGAATTGAATTCGATATATCGCATTCGATTAATCGATATTTGAAAAACTATCGATTTCAAGTTGATGTGATATAATTTTTTTTGATATCATCAATTCAATTGAATCGACTAATCGATATTTGGGAATGATCGATCTATCGAAGTATTTTAAGCATTAATGTTTTTTTTCATGTCTTATTTAGAAAAAATTGCTAGCATCAATCGATTTCCTTATTTCGATTCTTTTAGAAATCAATTCTCAGGAAATCAAATTTTCCGAAGATCGTTTTTTTAAAAACCGATTTGGTCTTCGGAGATTGTCCATTACTGTCTGACATAATTTTGAGAGTTTTTTTAAATTGTCGTTAACTCCAGCAAATTCTGGACATACGCCCTTTTTTGTAGCTCTGATATTCCCCTACAAAAAAGCTTTTTCCAAAAATTCAAGAATCTGAAATTTTCAGAAAAATTGATGTCATTTTGTTCCGAGTTTACATGTAGATATGCCCCTTTTTATCCCAAGATGTTTTGTGGAGATTTTCAAGAGTTACGAAGAAAGATTGGAGCAGAATCGATCTATCTCGCTTAGTTTCCGAGACATTTTCAAAAAAACTGATAATGAAATAAAAGAGATTTGTCTAAAAATTTCATAATCGTAAAACTTTTCCAATTTTCATGAAAGTTAGGACAAAAAATCAGAAAAAAAATGAAAATTCCTTAACTAATTTGATCTAGATTCATTCATTACACGAAATTATTAAATTGCCATAGAAGTGAATAAATAAATATATTAAAAAAACATTAAAACGAACAATTTACTTTCTTAACCAGTGAAATCAACGTTCTTTCCGGTGTGCCAGTATGGAACGCCGTAGAGAAGCAATCGGGCAATTATTTTCCACTGCAGAAAGTGAAGAGTTTTCAAAACAGACGGACACACACACATGCAGAGGCGAGAGAAAGAGAGAGATTAAATTATTTTGTAAATAGAATAATAAAGGCTGTGTATTTGTGTGTCTATGTGTGTGCATATGGTTTTGTTTCCCAGAGAACGTGCACACATGCACACACATGCACATATTCACATGCACAAAAAAAAAAAAATCTAGAGAGAAGAGAAGGTGTCGGAAAGCCATGAAGCCAACGTTGCTTCGCTTTATTCCGCGTGTGCTTCGCACGGCTTTCCAAGGGCACGAAGAAGAAATAACCCTTTGGCGGTATACGTCCGCGAGAACCGGAAAGATTCCCCCGATCCGCTACTTCCAAGGTCCCGCTCTATACTAACGTTCCAAAGTATTCACTTTATTGTACGAGGGATAAAAGGCAGAGACTCTACTGAAGCTTTTGTATATATATTTGTTGCATTTCTTTGTTGAGTACTTGATGCTTTTATGAAAGATAAAATGAAAATATTTGTTTCATGTTAGAAAATATAAGAAAAAAATAGAATAATTTACTTTTTTTTAAAATAAATTATACTTTTAAATTTAAATTTTTTTGAATATTTCGGTGAATAAATGAGAATTACAAAAAATGTTTTCAGCGATTTTTCTTTACTCTACTTCTCCCATGGAAAGAATATATCATCATTATAAAAGGAATCATGACCTCTAGACTACATGGGAAAAATTCTAAAAAATATAGTGCAAAATATAATTTTATCGAAAATTTATCGATGCCTTAGCATCAAAGAGGCACAAGTGTTGTGCATAAGCGCCACTCTGATTCTAAGGCAATGACATATGATGAATTCATAAGAAATGTGAAATAATGTATACTTCGTGTATTTCATTCACTAAAAAACAATATAATTTGATTGGAAAATTTTTGGCCGAAATTAATAGATATTTCATGCATTAAATTTACAGGTAAAAATAGAAAATTTGTTAAAGGACGAATATTTTTTTATAGTCATGGAAGATTCATAAAATTTGATATAAAAATGATATGGCAGGAAATATAAAAAATTATGTAAACGTGATACATAAAATAATTTTATAATTTTTTTATCATTATTATTATACATTCGTCGTATATAAAATTTCTGTTCTTATTTGCAAATTTTATGCAGACAATATGGATCAATTCCGGCCAAATGCTCTAGAATTGAAATGTATTCAAATTTATTGTAGATAAAATAGACGAAACATACAATATTTTATATTTACTATATATTTCCTTCATATTGTTATTGTTAAAATGAAGAGAGAATGAAGGGATTTTTGTAGTTTCAAAGATTCACTACTAAAATATCTTTAAAATGATGGGAAAAAACCCAATAACTTCCGAGATATTTAGTGAATAATCTCCATTCAATAATTTTTCATTGAAATTATCCAATTTTTTTTAACATTTTGAAGAATTAAATTGTTACTTCACGCTTTTTTCTCGATCTAGTAAAAAATCAATTAAAATTTGGGTTAGAAAGAGAATTGAGTGATGCAATAAAATATTTAATAAAATGAAAAAACCGCAATTTTCTTTAAAAAAATGTAATTTAGAGGTCATGGACATAACATATCCGTAAGGGAAATGGGTTTGAATTGTAATATGATGATACTTGCGTTATAGCAAGACAATGTCCTCTGTGTGGACAGCTACCGTGGTATAAACGTATCAATTTGCAAGCCCTATCGTATAGCTCTTATCGCTCAATTATTCTCTTTTTTTCCTCTCTCTCTCTCTCTCTCTTCGATTCTGCACGAAGCATTTTATTATAATCGACAAAGTGGGCGCTGTACTGGGCCACTGTGACGAGTCTCACGACATTATTTCTTCATTTATCTTTGATACTTCTTGATACAGTCAAAGCACACAGGGATAATTGTTCTTCACACATTAATGACTGTGAGTATCACCATTAAATAGAGTTATTTTATTAATTAAATAATTTTATTTAATTTTTCTATCAATTTTTGTTGAATATCTCTTTTCATAAATAAGAAAAATAGGAAGAATTAGATAATTATATTATCTTTTGTGGGCATCTCTTTCGCAATTCTCATCCCACAATGAAATAGAGGTTCTTACGAAAAAAGAGCGTATCTCCATTTTTTATGCAGAAGAATAGTGCTACAAACTATCAAAAATTTATGCCATTGGTTCATGGCAAATTTTTTTTTAGGATAATTAAAAAAGTTGATGAATTAATTGAATTCAGTTAATTAAAACAGATTAACTAGTTAAATTGACTAAATTCAGTAAATTCAACAGATTTTTTTAATTATTTCAAAAAAATCATTCCCTGAGATCCAATGGCATCAATATTTGATAGTTTTTACCCCTTTTTTTTCTCAATGTGAAGATATATTTTCGAAAACTAAATGACGAACTTAACGAAATTTTTAAAATGTTTTTTCTTCATTCAATTGTTTTTTGTGAGTGAAATTTTTTTTTCATTGATCTTCAATACTTTGATGAGAAAGAAAGGAAGATAATTCTCGTCCACACATTCAAAAATTGAAGCCTCATATCAACACGAGTAGTTCTGCAGTTGCATGTGCATCGCACACTCACTGTGTGGCGAGTTTTGAAAAAAAAAAAAAAGGGGAAGTAGGAGAGTCAGCAGAGAGAGAAAGAGAGAGAGGGAGAGAGGGAACGGAGAGGGCTTCAGATGAGTGGGGAGGGAAAGAGGCCGGTGGGGTAGGACGGGTGGATGGACGGGAGGTGCAGCGAACTCTCTCAAGGCCTAAACTGCCCTCCTCTCTCGTCTCAGCCACTCATCGACCGACAGCAGGAGACTTCTCTGTCTCTCTTTCCCTCTTGGACACGGGCAGCGTCCACATAGGCTGAATGCAGCCATCTAAACGCAACTTTGTGGATATAATCAAATTTTTGTCCTTAGCTTCGGTTTTTCCCGGAGTTTTTTGCCGATTTTCATTGAAGAGTCAGCGAAGACAGGAGAATTTGAGGGTTTTCTCGGTTTCAATGAAAAGAGCGGGAAATTTGAACCCGGAAAACACTATAGTGCAATTGGTTTTGGAGCAACGGTTCTATAGATATGAAATAACGCGATTTTTTGCGAATTTTTGAATTTTCATTGGAAATTGATTGCATTATAGTGTTTTCTGGGGTAGTATTCACCGTTCTTTCCAATTAAATCCTCACTTTTCCAAAAAACAACATTTTTTACAAACTTTGCAGTTCAACTTCTCATATTACGATTTTTTTAATTCAAATTTCGCGGGTTTTTCTTCTTATCAATTTGAAAAATAGGAATTTTGCTGGAATCTTCATGATTTAGATATGAATGCGAGAGGGAAGTCGTAAACAGGAAGAAAATATGTAAAAGAGGCAGACGACCGTTCGAGGACAGATTCCGGTCTAGCGCTATTCGCCATTGTGCCCAGGCGTCATCCAACGATTCAAACAAGCTCTTTGTAGTAGTGGCTATCACAATTACCCTCCATTTCTCCATTTTACGAAAAAATTTCGTCGAAAACATTCGAACATCGAGACAAAAAAAAAGAAACAAACAAATAAACAATTTTTTTTGCCTCATTTTTATAGTCAATTCGTTGTTGACTACTTCTATGTTTTAATAAAATTTAATATGTTTGCCAACTCTTTTTCATCGTTTCGTGGAAACTCTACGGAAGGCCATCGGCTCCTCCACTACCATCGTCTCTCGTATATCCCTTTCTCATCCTTGAAGAACGCCTTTCTTACTTCCCGTCACGCTCAGAATTGCAATGAGAGGAAGACAGAAAAAAAGAGAGAGAGATAGAGAGAGAGAGAGTGGAATAATGCGTGCGAAAAAGTTTGCATTTTTCCTTTCGGCTCGGAATGTGTTTCTAAAATAATAGAAATGGAAGGAAAAAAAAAATGAATTCAATCAGATGCGAGAGTGAAATGAGATAAATTCCACGTGAATTAACGGAGTGAATCATTTTCTTGCTATTCAGCAATTTAAACGAGATAACGCAATTTTGCTTTAATGATTTTTTTAGCTTCTGAAATTCTTTGTGACAACAGATTGAAACAGAATCGCCCTATCTCGCTTAGTTTCCGTGATATTCTACTATTTGACTTGTTCACTGCTGCATTTTTTTCACGCGAAAATAGGTGAAACGGAACTATCGTATGAAATGCGATATCTCATAATCAATGCGATATATCGTATCGATTAATCGAATCTTGAAATCGATTCATCGAAGTTTTAAGATTGATTGATTGGAAGTTGGTCCCCTTTGTGAACTAGATCAAGTGAAACGGAACTATCGAATGATATACGATATCTCGAATTCAATTCGGAATATCGCATTCGATTAATCGATATCTCGAAATTAATCGATTGGCAATCGCTCTTTCTTAAAAAGAAAGACTAGCGATTATCTCGAACTCAAAATATCTTCAATTGCATTCGAGATATCGCTTTCGATTAATCGATCTCGAAAATAATCGACCATAATTTGCTATGTTTGGAAGGAAAAAATATTGATGCACTTTTAATTGCTACACCAAAATAATTAGAAAAACATTTACTCAAAGTTATAAAATTGAATGATAAAAATGCCCGTACGTGAATTTACAATTGAAAATTATGCAAACATGTGTGTGCCAAATGCAATTGTATAGTATCACGCGATGACAGTCTCAGAGTATTCGTATGGATCAGTGGCAAACACGTATTTGAAATCCATTGCTAACATTGTTGCTAATGTATGTGTATTCACATATTAACGCGTAATGTGAATGCGCACTGCTAGCCATGGCCTAGATTAATACTACAGCAGCTTATATGTACTATGAGGAGTTTTTTTTTTTTTTTTCTTCACTACTCGAGTGGATCACAATTACTTGAGTCACATGAGTTGAGAAAATAAGAGGGAAATTTTGAGGAAATTTCGTTGGAAACTAATATATTTTTTCGTTTGAGTTAAATGAAGTGGAGAGATGTTATGTTCTGCAGTTTTTACAAAATTTTTTTCATCTTCATGATTTTTGAAAAAATTCAGATGAAACTTGTAACAAAAAACATTAGCTTGATTCAATTTTTTAATGAAAAAAAAATGAGTTTAAACAAAGAAAAGGTCATGACAACGATTTTCCTATTTTCACTATTTATGGAGATAACTCATCAAAAGTGAAAAAGAAATCGATAAAAATTTGCATTCTTTGTTTGAAAGAAAAGAAGAAGTAAAAAAAAAAAGGGAAAAAAATAACAAATTACAATGAAAACAAAGTAATTCACTGGAAAAACGGTAAAACTGTAGAACTTTTAGAGCATTTATTATTATAAATGGTGTAGTGTTTTAGATATTTTTATGGCTAATTGGGGTATAATAATGCCGAGGTAAATTTCACAAGTGAAAGAAAGAATAGGAAATCGTATCGACGAGATTTTCATGATGAGCGTGTGTAACTTGTTGAGGTCGCGTGAATTCACTCGCGCGCCATCAGTAAGAGCGGACATAGTGAAACTATGTACCTCCTTCTTTTCTACAACTTTTTTTTTTTTTCTCTTTCTTTCAGCACTTTTTTTTTTCTTTTTTATCAACAAACTACGCGCTTCCAATGCGCTTGGAAACACACCCGATTCCACTCCTTTCCCTCGGAAGATTTGTTAAACCAGTATAGAATCATTGAAACTCTCTATTTTTCCATCTCATATTGTCAGAGTAATTTTCAATTATTTCCTTTTTTTTTTGTGTTATTATTGTTTCTCCTGTAAATATCGTTTTTTTTTCTTCTATTGTGATGAAAACAAGTTGATTGAAGGTAAATAATGATAATTTGGGAATAAAGAAATTGTGTTTGGTGCAATCAATTGTGGAATTATATTTTTGCACTTTGCTGCGAAACTTCGCTTTTTTTTTATTTTATAAAAAAAAAAAAAAAATCAGGGAAATTCGCGACGAAGGATGCGATAATACTTTTTTCAGAATTATAGTTATAGTTTTTGAGGTAGTGAAAAATATTATATTATATTTTGATAACTCTGACGCAATTGCACGATAATCAATTGTTCTTGGAAAATTCTGAACTTAAATTTTTCGATTTTTAGAAGAAAAAAAAATTTGTAATTTTTTAAAATAATTTTTTTTTTTTTGCGGAAATTCAATAGAAAATAATAGAAAATCTCAATTTTCTGTTGAGATCACGTAAAAAATTGTCTCCACGATGCAATGCAACAGAGAACGCCGATGCTTTTGCGCATGCGCAAACAAAACGATGCACGTGGTAAGTGCAAGTGTGTCAAGGCGCGACCTGAATTTTCCTACTCTTTTTAGTGCCAGTTACACCGATACTCCTGTCTCCCTTAACACCGCGTTTACATGCAATTTTCCATTTAACTCAATTTTCCTCATTTTTTTTTCTTCATTCATCAATCAAAATATTTTCACTTGATTTCAAAATTCAATGCAAATAGAAGAATTATTATTCTCCATGATAATAATTTGACAGAAAAAAATGAGAAAAATCAAATCAAACATTTTTTCATGAGAATTCTTTCGATTTTTTCATGATATTATGCAAGCAATTGTAGGGTATAATCTTCGGTAGTATAATGATCAGTATTTCCAATCATGACCCATTTTGTCCCAGTGCCCCTTTTTTGCAAGACTTTTCATGAATTGAAAAATTTCCACTCAATTTTTTATTTTTTTTTTAATCTTCGGTAGTATAATGGTCAGTCTTTCCTCTCATGACCCATTTTGCCCCAGTGCTCATTTTCCTTGAGGAATAGTCGTATATAGGGTTTTTCAAAAGACTCCTTTTGCTTATAGCTGAACCCAGTAAAAAAGCCATAATATTCCTGTAATATTATAGAAATACCAATCGAATGTGTTCAAAAGCCAAAGAGCTGATGCTGCATTAAATTGAATATAAGGAACCAAAAGACTGTATACATATATATATGTACTATACTTGATCATATTTACGTTAATGAAAATCTTTACATAAAAAAAATAGTCTTCTTTTTTAATTAGCAACATTTTTACTTAATTTTCAACAATTTTAATGTAAATAAAAGAATGTAATTATTCGGATCATTCTCCGCTCAGTTTGACGTAGACACAAGCGATCCAGGATAAAAGACCTCTTCAATAATAAAAATAGCGTGAGTCTGTGAACGCGCGAACGGTTGCGTCGAAAGCGATACCCTCCAGTGTTAACCATGTGTCCTCTCCCTTCAATGCTCAACGCTTCGTTAACCCGATAAACTTCGCATTTTTTCCCTCGTTACCATGTACTTTTTATTCGATGTTGTCTTCCCCTTTTTCCTTCTCTCTCTTTCTCACTCGAATTCGATGCAATGAATTTCATCAGCGTGAAAAAATAATAAGAGCTCAATAAAGTCAATGAGAAACTTGTGTGACCTCACGCAATTTCCTCGCTCGATAATAAAAAGAAATTTGAATCGTCACAATGAAATGAAAAATATATTTTTTTTTATCGTTTCAAAAGTTGATGCATCACTTTTTTTTTCATTCGATCCAATGATCAGCAATTTTTCATTCACAAATTAGAGGATTTCAATGAATGGAATCAATTGATTTTCGGAAAATGGACATATATCAAAGAGTATCGATCGAATTCCCTCCAAATAAAGCTTAAAAAATAGAAATTGTTGAGATGAAGTTTTCCAAAAAATAGTAAATTTTTCTATAAAACTATTTTGCTGTAATTGAGACTTTCATGCAAATACAGACATGCACACACACAGACATGCGCTGGAAATATCATATTCTCCCAATCTAGATAAAATTTTTAAGTATCTTCTATTAGAAAAATTACAGTCAAAAATTCGGATGATTACACAGCTTCCATTTGAAAGCAAGAAGAAAATGTCATCAGATCTCCGCCATTATATTAGCCCCGAGAATTAATAACCGGTCCTACGCCAAAAAAAAACAAGTGAGGACAGAGTATTGATTTGTGTTGTGCGTAGGTGGGTGCTGACCTACACCTACCCCCCATGATAAACCCTCCACCGACGTCCTTTCTACGACCTTCTTTCTGTATATATACGTCCTATCCCAACCCCCAGACACTTTCCTTCCGTCGACAAACATCCCTCTTCTTCTTTGCCCTCTGTCTTTCTCTTATCCGAGCCAAAAATTTTACCATGAGAAATACGCCCTTGAGCCGTCCGTACCTCTCTCGCACATCATCCCCCTATTTCGTGTTCACTTCTCACACTGATAAACATTAGATCCCTTGTTTCAATGAAGCTCATTCACTTCAAGGACGTCTACGAAATTTCACGGAAGATTTAACAAGGTTTTGGACGTTTGGGGAATGTGCTGGGAAAATGATGAAAAAATCATGACGTATGCGTTTTTTTGTTGACCTGAATATGTCTGTAAAAAATGGAGAAGTATTGACTGATTTTTTTTGTGAATGAATAAATGATAGTCGCTAATTTCAATATTTTCGACATTTTCGAAAAATTATTGGTTAAAAAAATGGAATTTCTCTGATTTATCTTTTTGTTACTCAATTTAGGTGTGATAATTGAAAAAATGATTTTTTGATGACATTTTATCATTTTCTGTTCGAATTTTGTTATTTTTATTGAGGTAGTTCTATCCAAAAGGGTTGGATAGAAATTATGGCATCAGGCCTCGAATGAGAAGGGTTCTCCATGTGCATATATTACATATTTATTGTGATTTTCATGTATCCACAATTCATTTATTCGATATTCAAGTATGAAATTTTGCATCCAGATATGAATTCAACGAAAATTTTAAGTTTTTTTTAGTAAACTCTCGATATTCCCCAAATGATTCGGTGCTGTATGTACCCTTCTAAACATTCATTGCACGTATAGGACCATCGAGCACACACACAACTGTGCGGAATGGAGACAGCCAATCACATCTAAGCACCGGTCAGCTAATTGCCTCACTCAATTGTCGATTTTACAAAATTTTCCGGTCTTCAAAATTAAAAAGAAAAATACACGGTGAAAAAATCTGAATTAATTTCAAATTACTCCGAAATACTGGAAGAATCCCTGTATATTTTTTTATCGAAATCTCACGACTGGATATTGAGAAAAAAAACGAAAACCTGCCGAATTTGATTGATTTTTGAGGTTACGCCATTTACTCTGTGTTAAAAGTTGAAACTTTGAGATTTAATATCTCATCAACTATACCGTCAAAAATTTTCAAATTTTGTTACCAGAATCGGAAATAACATAAAGAATTATTTCATAAGATTCGAGAAAAATTTTTCAATGACTTGGAATTTCATAGAACTATCTTGAGACACTTCAAATTTTCCTTAAAAAAATTGAATTTTCCCAAAATTTCACCAAAAATTAATTGACACAATTTCCCTCGGAATTTATCTCAAATTTTCAATGGAATTATTCTCTTCCTTCTCCTATTTCGCTCTTAATTTTCATATCAGAACTATTTCCGCTTCCTCCAAATAATTAAATTACCTAAAATATTGAAGTTTCATCTAAAATCAAAATGATTTCCCTTCACTTCTCCCAAACCACAAATACCTTTAAATTAAATTCATGCTATCCGCAAAATGTTTCAACTTCAAATACAAATGTCACAAAAAAAAAGTGTCGTGAATTGAACGAAAAATCTTAATTAATTCCTGTCATTTTTCATAAATTTTCTCGCAAGAAAGAAAAAACCTGAACAAAATAAAAATAAATGAAATTCCGTGATTTTTCTGAAAAGTGAGAGAATCAACAAATCAAAAATCATTAAATGCATCGAGATGATATGTTCTAATAATTTTTCGTGAAAAAAAAACTCTCACTACATTTTTAACGCTTTCGTTAACTCTTCGCACGCAGTTACATTTCTTTACGCCTTTGCCTTAACTTCACTGTATTATTTTTATTATTATTTTTTTTTTATTCTGCGCTTCTTTCTATGCATTGGCCTTTCTCTTTTAACTGAAAATTGATAATGTGACCTTTGTTGTCGCACAATTCCCCTTTTTTGCACATTCAATTTATCACTAAAAAGCCAACTTATCGCTTTATTTTCTGATGTCATAATTCACACACGAGTTTAGCGATTTCATTTTTTTTTCTTTCATTCTTTTTTTGTTTTAAAGTATTCAAGAAAAAGAATTTATTCCGTTTGAAATTGTTTATCAGAATTAAGTGCATCAATGTTTGGACCTTATGACCTCGCTCCGATTGGACCAAAATGATATTCATGAGGTTTTTTTGATTATTTTGAATTCAATGGGGAACATCAGCAACGGAAGTTTGTGGAATTATATACGTTCTTTTCTTTCATTCATATTGTCAAATTTAATTCATGCTAGAGATAAGAAAAATTGAGATTGAACGTTTTTTTTTTATATGTAGAATTTTTTTAATTTTGTAAATTTCTTGAATTTTTAAGAGTTTTTGGATTTCTTATGACAGATCGGAAAATTTGAGGTGGAATAACATGCAGCACATTTTATTTCGGAGAAATTGCTTCTAAAATAATGAGAAAACATTTTTTTTCGATCATTTCGAAAATTATTGAATCAAAGTTTATGATTTTACATCATTTTTAGCCTTGAATTTTACGGTCCATTAAATTGAAATTCATTTTTTTTTTAATCGTAAAATTTCAAGATAAAAACAAAAATTTTTATAAAAACAGTGGTTAATCTTTCTTTTCCTTCATAAAACAGTGGGTAATCTTTCTTTTCCTTCATAAAACAGTGGTTAATCTTTCTTTTCCTTCATTTATCTCTATTTATATTCTAATACAAATTGTTTAAAAAATCAGCAAATTCCAAAATAACAAAAAATGATTTTCTTAAAAAAAAAAAAAAGAGCCACGACTAAAATTGAACAATTGAAAATGCAAAATTTTGTCCGATTTTCAAAATCTGATTTGTTAACTTCCAAAAATAGAAATAAAAAGCGAAAAAAAATACAAATTCAGAAGAAAAAACTCGTGAATTTCAAAATCTTCAAAAATCAATTTTTTTCTCAATTATTATATTTCTTTAGCTCCATTAATTTTTCTCATTCATCAAAATATATTGATAAAAAAATGATTTGTCTTCAAATTGTGACGTGAAAAAGAAAAAAAAAACCTCGAACTTTCTAAAGGGGATGATCAGGCGTGCCAGACAGGGCGTGGTCGCCCTTGAACTTGGCAAAGTAGAGCTCCAGTATCAACTCCATCCCCTAATCCCAGTGCTCTTCTCCCTTTTTCTCAAGAAAAAAAGAAAGAAATAAAGGAGAAAAATCATAATAATAATGAGAATACGAGACTGAGGAAAAGAAGAAAAAAGAAAATTGTCCAATCACTCGAGTCATCATTTTGTCACTCGAATTCCATGAAATTACAGACTGAATAAATCACTCGATTCTGTTTTCACTACTACCCTCTTGACCTACCCCACTGTCAAAATATTGGCTTTATCGTTACATAAACATGGACGAAGGTGACTTTCTTCACTCCGTAAAACTGTCGATCTATTATTTGACCAAAAAGGAAAAACATTTCGATTTCACGTTCGTCTAGGAGAATTTATTTCGTTACGTTAGAAGCGGAGTGGCGTAAGTGCTATGTATAAGCATAGCATTTACAGTATTTGATTTTACCGACCGTGTATTTATTATTGTTATTCTTGTGACATCACTTTAACGAGCATTTGGATCATATATATAGGCGTTTATTCATGAGAATTTTCAGCTGAACTCAAATGGAGAAAAAGCCCAAAGTGCTTGATTATTTAAACTTCTAACCTATTCAGGTTATAGTAGTTATAAAGATGGTGAAGATGGAAATTAAATTATTAATAAATCAATTGAATCGAAGAATAAAATCAATTGAATCAATTGAAAATGCACAAGTTTCAGAAAAAAATGGGAGGCGCTTGGATTCGATCTCGGGTGAGTATCGACGCTCACGAGTTTCTACTTTCTGGGCAGCTGCTGCACCATTAAGCTACCGAGAAACCTCACACCCTCAAATTTTGAAAACTTGTGCATATCGTCACTATTATTGACAATTATCCTCTACAGTATTTGATTTCATCGACTTTGCATAGCACTTACGCCCTTTCGACTCTAATGCGACGATTTTATTGAGTTAGATTTCTATTTATTCCTTCGAGTCCCTGGTTCTAGGCGATTTGATCTCCTGAAGAAAATTTCCAGGAAAAAAAGCCGGTTACCGAGTCCCTGGACTTCTGAGGAAAAAGAGGAGTTCCCTCTTCATCTCATAACACAAAGAGGATTACGGTAGGTTCAGTTCCAATTTTTAGTGAAGCCGATATAATTATCGATTCGGTTATTTTTAATCAAGTAATCAACTCTCAAAAATTGAATGAATTCCGAATTTTAGTTTTTTTGGGATAAGATCTCGAAAAGTATTGGGTTTAGGAAAATTTTGTGAGACATAATTTTTATGGAGAATTTAAAAAAAGTTTGTACAGAAAAGGTCACTTGTGAATTTTCTCTGAATCGACTACGTTCGGAGATATTCTTGATGTAAATTGTCTAGGATGATATTCGAAAAAAAATCGGAAATTGCCGGGCTTCTAATTTGGGAAATCCTAGAAAATTATGAGAAATTGGGGATAAAATCTTGATTTTTTAAAAATCATTTGGACGAAGGCAGTCTGCCGGAATTTAATGAAAGAAAATTCTGAAAAATTCAATAAAACTCTGAAAAATTCTGGAAAACTTTGTGAATCCCTGAAAAATTCTATTTTGAAAAATAAATCTTGATTTTCAAAAAAACCATATAGACAAAGGTAGATTGCCAGAATTTAATTTGAGGAAATTCCAAAAAATTCCTGGAAAAATCAGAATATTCCAGAAAATCCCTCAAAATCCCACATTGGAAAAAAAGTCTTGTGTTTTCAAAAAAAACCCATATGGGCAAACGAATGTTGCCGAAGCTCCCCAATCTGGAAAAATCCCGGAAAATTCTCGAAAATCCCTGGGAAGAAATCCTGATTTTTAAGAACAGTTAGTACGAAACTCTCCGCGGAAGTCAATCGTCAAGAATTTCCGAAACCCGTAAGTTCAGCTGAATTATAAGCTTTATCAAGAGACTTTTTTTTATAGGGCATTTACATGAAAAGAAGAGGTTGAGTGTCAATCCCTCCCCCCACCTCTCAAATGCCCTTATTTCCTAGTTATTCTCAAATTCCTTCCAATTTCCTCGATTCATGCAGCTACTTCACTGTTGATTTTTTATTATCAAATTCTTCTACCCAACAGCATAAACGTATCAAACAGAAGCGTAAGGATAAAGAGGGTCAGACGTGTTGTAAAGGACGTGATAAGGGCTCCCATGCGGGCACAAAGAACGCCCAACAAGAGAAGAAAAATTTCAAATATACATCTCAAACCGGACGATTTTGGAGGTCGAGTCTCGCATTCTCGTAAAAAGAAAAAGAAAAAAAAGATAAGTTACGTGCGTGCCGAGGATGCGAAGGGATGTAGGACCAAAAACACACCACCATCATCGCAATAACGTGGCTCTCTCCGTAGCCATGGTGACTGCCGGGTAAAACCGATCGATCCACCCGGGGTCAAGGTTATTTACTGAAACTTTGGCAAAAGAAGTCAAAGAACAAATAACATTACCATTTACTAGTTTCAGTAGTGAAAGTCATCGTTTGTCGGCAACATCTGATGGCGCTTCTCAGATGTCACAACACAAATTGTCAATACATGAAGAAATTAATAGAATACGTGATATAATGAATTATTTTTTTTTGTACACTGAGGAAAAAAATAGTGAAACAATCGAATATTGAGCCAAATGATCCTTAAGAAAGATTTTTTTTTTTTTTTAATAATTAAAAAAGTTGTTGAATTTAGTGAATTTAATCGATTCAAAGAGATTAACTAGTTGACTTGACTAAATTCAGTCAAGTAACAGCTGTTTTCATTTATTTCAGAAAAAATTTGCTCAGGACCAATGAAAACAATATTTGATTGTTTTTACCATAATTTTTTTCTCAGTGTGAAAAATGTTGTATGATTTTTCTTCTTCTGATAATCAGGTTTTGAGGAATATCTCGAAATTTGAGGGAGATGAGAGTTTTTTTGTGGAGAATTTTTTTGGAGAGAACCAAAAGTTTTATGAAATTTTTATGAAACTCTTATAAAATTTTAATGATTTTTCTTTGAATTTCTATGAATTTTATTTCCCTTTCTTCTGCCATATTAGTTAATTATTTTTTACAAAAATTAAAAATATGGGGATAAAAAGAATTTGAAAGATCATATTTTTTATAATCTATTTGTTTAAAAATTTCTGAAAAATTATCAGATGTGTGTTAATTTAATTATCATCGATTGTAACTCCTGCTGAGATTTTTTTTCTCAAAGAACCAAGAGATCGATAAATTTTCATAGAAAAAGGAGATTTGAGTATTTTGAAAAAATCTCGAAAACTAAACGAGATAGAGGAATTCTACGCCTCTCCATAAATTCATTTCTATAATTCTTGCACCCCCCCTCCCCCCATCTCCACCCTCCTGTTCACTCCATCGATGAAATTTTTTTCCAAAAAATAAAAAAAAACCCCAACTTCATTTTCGCTTAAAAAACAACAATTTTCAACAGAAATTTCCGTTTTTCATGATAATTTCCCATTTTTATTGAAGGGATGGAGCAATATAAACTCTTCAAAAAAACATATTTCCATCAAATTTAATCCAAAATTTACTCAAATTACACATTAAATGATTTTCCCGGTGTTAGAATCGGGAAACCACCCCTGGAGGCCATGACCGTGACCTTGGCGGGTAGTATCGAGCGCCAATGGAACTTTCACTGTTCTAAAATACTTAGGACCACCCCCTTCTTCCTCCCACACAAGTACACAGAATACTCTCATTCCTTCGCTGCTTCACTTTCGTTTAGTAAACATACTCATCTCTCTACTCTCCCTCCTCTTCAGGACTTTCACAATTTTCTGTTCATCGTACTTTTGTATTTCTCCACCTTCCCCAATGACATTTAAGATGTAAGTCTAGACGTACCACCCAACCACCCCAAAAACAGTTTACTCAACTTATTGCGTCAGGCTCAATGAAAATAAATGTATCCAACGAGCGAGAGAGAGAGAGAAAAAAAATTCGGCTTATTATTCGTCGTAAAAATAATTTTTTTTTATTAAACGTTTTCTTTTTTTTTTGGTTTGGGAATTTTGTTTTCTCATCTTGCTCTATGTTTTTCTTAACGTTGTTTTTTTTAAAAAAAAAGTATTGTTCTTAATTTAACCTGCAATCGTAAATTTGGAGTGATTATTGAAATTTTTATGAATATTTTAGAGATATTTTTAAACCAATTTTTGATGCGAAAAACGAAGTCCAATTAACTATTTTTTAAAAATAATTTCGAAATTTCTAACAATTTTGAAAAAAATCAGACAATTCACTCTGATAGTCTAGAATGACACAATAATTGTTTAATAAAAAAAAATTCATTAATCAATTATTTAAAAAATGATTCCCAATAAATAAGACAATTGTCTTCGATTTTTCTGCAAAAATTTATCCAAAAATTTCTTTTAAATTCGAAAATTCATTGGAAATTTGATGCAAACGATGAAAAATACAATTACTCACGGTTCAAATGGAATGCTTAATTATTTATTAACGTTAAAAAAAAACCCTAATAATCATGAATATCATGAATTTTTCATGTTTTCATCGTTCCTTTGATCATAAAATATTTTTTTCCTCAAAAACTCTATGAATTCCAGCAGGAAAATTCACCCCAAAGCTCATGCGCATGTCCCCAAAATGGCGGTGAGCACTTGAACTGCAGAGGTCACGTCCTAAAGTACATAGAACCTCAACATTTTTCGTCTTATCAAATATCTCCACTTTTTTTTTCGTCCTCCTGAAATGAGCGAATAAACTTTCCTCCCCTTTTCGACAATTCTCGCCGCCATTTTGTGCGATTTGAATGATTAAATGAGTGAAAGAAAAGAATTACACCTCACACGATTATAAATTTTACTGTAATTAAAGTCAATGAAAAAAAAACTCTCGAATAATTAAAATGATATTTTTTTTCCAAAATTGCTGATTTTCCTTCATTTTTTAAGTTCTTTTTTTTTCAGTTTTTCCGCAATTACGTCAATGAGGGATGTGTTATTTTATATGTGTAAACGTGGCAGTTATCCAAGCGATCGGAAATGAATACTGTACTTTGAAGGGACAGGACCAATTATTGCCACGCGAATAGATACAGGCTAGTGGCGACAAGTAAAACCCCTCGCACACGTTAGGGAGGGACAATTTTTTTTCTTCTTTTTCAAGCTCACTGAATAAGTGGATTACGTCCTAAATGGTAAATACCTTTTCTTTCAAAGTTGACTAACAATGTAGTTTTTATCTTCAAAAGAAAATCAGTGGATGATAGTATTGCTTTTCAACTGATATAGCTTTTTCTGCTAATACCTAAGCAATATGCTTCCGAATGGAAGTGATGCAACTTTTTTCAAACCATCATCAAAATATCAAATTTGGAAGAACTTTAGTAAAACGCCAATAACTCGAGAACTAATCATGCAAATGAGCTCAGAATTTACAGGCATCTAACTGATACAACTGTCAAGATGATATATGAATATAAATAACATCAGTTGAATAGTTTCCAGAAATTCCATTACAAACTCATTTTCGAAAAATGGACTCATCTCAAAAAGTACAGATCGGAATCTCTCCAAATAAAGCTTGAAAAATAGAGTTCGTCGAAAGGGAGTTTTCCACAAAATATGGAAATTCTTCTATAAAACCGTTTTGCTGCAGTTGAGATTTTCATGCACTCGCAGACATGCGCTAAAAATATCATTTCCTCTCTATTCAGATCATTTTAAGGATCTTCTATTTGAAAAATTACAATCGAAAATTCTGATGATTGCATAGCTTTCATTTGGAAGCAAAAAGAGAATTCTGCAAGTTGACAGTGCAAATTCGTTCATTAATAAGAAAGAAATCAAAGTTAGAACTTGTAGAAGAAAAAAGCGTCTATTTTTAAGCGAATAGTTTTGCATGTATTTAGGGAATAATTGGGTTTAAGGAAAAAGTCAAATGACTTTTTTTGTAAAGAATTTCATTTTCTACAAAAAGGTGATTTAGAATTTCCTTCTAAATCTAATTTTTTAGAAGATATTATTTAAATAATGAAAATGTTCTTCGCGGTTAACTTAAATTTAGTAGTGAAGGGGTAAAGAGAGCTAAGTCTATCTATTTTTGCTCTTCATTGTTTAGGGAATATTTACGATTAGTTCCCAACTAATCGAAATATGAAGATTTTACTTTGAACGTTTTTTTTGTAGTTCTTGAAATTTTTCAACTACATGATAAACTATACATTTATCATATATATTCTATACGAAAAAATTCATATTCCATGATATATTTCTTTTATAATGTTAATATATATTTTTTCCATGTGAGAATTTTTTTTTCTTTTAAATTTCTATTTCTGTTTACCTTATTATCAATTTTATCACATTTTCCAATTCCAAATTTTCCTCGATTTTCAATGAAATCCTGAGAATAAAAGAAAATCCATCAGCTTTATTAATCCCGAAAAAACCTAAAAATTGTAAAAAAAAAAAAAGAATTATCCTCTGATTGATCGATGTTGGCAGCCATCAGCTGGGCTTAACGTCGAACAAAAAAAAATTACCGGACTTACATGTGATGTGTTCGTTCGTGATATAAAGTCCTGAGCTTGAAAAAAAAAGGAGAAAGTGGGAAAAAAACCGGCTAACCCCCGGTAAGAAAGCCCAAAGGAAATGGAAAGGGCGAACAGGCGTCAAATCGATAGCACCGCCCCAGACGACCTTGGGGGGAGGGAGCAAGCACCCCCACATCGACCCTCACCTAACCTCCAAAACTCACCGAGACACGATACATAAAATACCGAAAAGAGGGAGGATGAGGTCTGTCGCGACAGAGTTGCGTTTTATATTTTTTTTTTTATATAATTTTTTTTTCTTCGTGAATAAGATGGGTTTACTCATCCTATACACCTACTAGAACTACTGTATCGTTTCATTTTATTCTTCTTGGGAATTTAATTTTTTTACGGTGGTGAAATGCGAGAAATTGAGGGAATCATAATCAAGATAATGTAAAAAGAAGAATTGAAACAATTGATGCAGTTTTTTTGAATCTATTTTCCTTTTTCTTTTGTCATTTATTCTTCATGGATATTTCGGAAACTAAGCGAGACAACGTGATTTGCTTTGATTCTTTTTTGTAGCTTTTTATTTCGCTTAGTTCTCGAAATATTATTTGAAAATTATATATATTTTAAATTGAAAGATTTTTTTAGTCCAAATAATAACGACAGTTACCAAGAATATTGTCACCTTAGAAGTAAAAAGGCCTAAGTGCTATGCTTATATACAGCACTTACTCCCTCCTGTTTCTAAGGCGATGATATATTGACAAGATTTCACATCATTTAACTGGAATGTGTGAATTTTTGATTGTCCTATCAAGGTAACCTCAGTAATAGATCCAAATTATCAACTTTTTTTTCTAATTTTTCATAATTATTGTAATTATCTCGATTTTGTAACATCTTTTCGATATTAGAACAATGTCTACGATAGTAAATTGTTATTAAATATTGTTATAAATATCTAAAATTGCTCTACATTTGACTCACGTTATTTCCAGCTTCTAGGACTGTGAATTGGAGGATTCTCAGATTTTAAACATTCAATATTGCCGCCATAGATTTCTTCATGCAATTAATTGGATTAATGATGGCTATTTGTCCGGTAGCATGCATTTTTCATGATTCAAAAAAATAATAGACATTCTGACGAACAAGAATATATACAGTTATATAAAGAATAAAAATGCTCTGTAACTATGAATTGTTGCATTGAAACTAAAATGAAGTCTCGCTTATGGAGTTTAGTGTTGATTTTATTTTTTTCAAAGATCATATCTGCCTGAAAATATTCGGTAACGCGGGGTAAAATTGATCTCAAAAAAATCTCCTCTGGCTCCTCTATCACGAGTGACCAAAATTAAGAAAAAAAGTTATCATTTGAACCAATTGAATATCCTCAAACTAAAAGTTCAAGATTCTAAAAATTCATTTTAACCAATTTTCCATAATTCACGAAACTGACCTATTAAAAATCCATAAAGCCCCAGCCAAATTGACCAAAAATATCCATTCCCTTAATCAACCAAATAACTCGATCTCCAGAGTAACTCAATTAAAGAAAATCTCATTAAATCTCCATACAAAATCAAATGAATAAAATCAGAATTGTTTCTGAATAACTCGGATCCTCGACTCGCCGTTAACCTCTGTTTTATTAATTCCCTTTTTTTTTTTCCTTTATTTATTCACCTCCATATATTTTTTCTCAGACGGTTCAATAATGCCTGATATATCACCCTTCGCTGTACAACAAACTCGATACGTTCTCTCTTATTTTTTTATTCTCTGGGTGTGTGTGTGTGTATGTGTGAGTGACGAGCCTGTGTCTCGGCTTGACGATAATTTCGCAAGTTTTTCACGATGAAAATTACATGAAGCGAGGGCACACGAGCCGGCTGAAACAAGTGGGAAGATGGAAGCGTTTAAACGGTTTTATATGAGGGAAGGAAAAGGGACGTAGCAAACTGTTTGTTATATATATATGTATATATATAAAGATAGGAGAGGCAGAAAGGGGGTTAGCCTTCTGTCCTGAAACGAATTATCATGTCTGAGTGAGCTTCGATCAACACACAGTTGCCTCTCGGTGTGTTGAGGGGGGGGGGGGGGGGGGGAGGATTGGATGCAAGGCCTGGGGAGTCCCATGGGAGGGTTATGAGACCTCTTTTAGACCTCAACCTCCCATAACATGGACAAGCCTAAGCACTAAACAGGCGCCGCTTCACGACAAATAAGCATGAATTGAAAAATGAGGAAAAAATGTTATAAACATTGTGTAAATGACCCTTTGACAAAACACGTTACTTGTAAAGAGGCACTTTTTCTTTGCTCTTTTTTTAACACATGAGTTTTTTGTCAGTCTGTTACATTATTCTTTCATGAAATTTACAATAATAGAACGGTATTGGAGAGTAAAAAATTCTAATTAAGAGGTAAAAACGACGGAATTCCGTTTTTCTTTTGCTCATCTTTTTTTTTTGAGAATATTTGGTGTATTTGATTTTTGGAGTATTTTTGATTTTTTTGGAGACATTTTTAAAAATTAGAACACAAGGTATAGAGCAAAATCAATCAAAGAATATAGATTAACAATATGGAAGAAATATAGTGATATGTAAGAATTTCAAAAAATCTAGATTTATTTTCTTCGTTAATTGATGCACTTATTGATGAATCTACTATGTATGTATTGAAGTTAGACCATAAATACTAATATTGAGTGTTTGCTTTTGGAAAATACTTTAATGAAATTATTCATGTTATATATTTATAATTGACTTTGTATTGTGTTTTTTAATACAACTCTGTTATTGGCGATGAGCTGTTGGGTCTCTAAAAGAGTTTGAATAAATTAAGTAAATAAATAAAATATATATAACAAACGTATAGTAAATGTGAAGCCGAAAGCGTATCGTAGATGAAAAATAATTTATGTTTTGTATATCTTATTGACAGAATGAATGCAATTCTATTATAGAACTTTTGACCAAAATTAATACATTTTGTATACACAAAATTAACAAGTAAAGATAGAAAACTTATACACAACGAATTTATAATTATAATCATGTAAGATTCATAAAATCGATATAAAAAAGATGTACTTAGGAAATATCGGAAAAATATGAATGCAATATATAATATAAGTTTATCAATTTCATATAATTATAATGATATATTCAACGCATATAAAATTTCTATCTTTACTTGTGAATTTTATGTACAGAATGTCTTAATTTTGGTTAAAAGTTCTATAATCAAATTATCCTTTTTTGCAAATAAAAAATACAAAGCAAATATTTTTCTATATTTCTGATATATTAAAAAAAAAATGGTTGATATCTATTTTTTTCGATAAAGATTGGAGCTAGAGAAGCAATTATTAAATGAATTACGCTTTCTCCGATAGATTGTGAGATATTTCGGGGACATCTGAGTGATGAATAGAGTTGTTTATTCGCTGGTTTACTTTATTAATCGGTTTTCAGAAAATAACTCGGGAACAAAGGAAAATAGAGAAATTGTTTGTAGATGGAATTCAGAGTTTTAAAAAGAGGGTATTAACAAATTTTTTGCTATATCCCATAGATTCTGAGATATGTCGAAAAAAATAGGAAAAGCTGTCTAATGATGTTTCACAGTGGTGCGAATTGTAGGTTTTTTTTATCGAATATTTTAGAATCCAAGAAAAATAGTAAAATTGTCATCTAAATCATTCTTGTAGCTTCCGTTTTGCTCCCCCGAAAAAATCGCATCCCTCACAGATTCCTAGATAAAGATGAACTGTACATAAAATTCACTACTGGAGTGATAAAATAAAAAAAAAAGTCTAGAAATCATATGATCTATTTTTTAAAAATTCTCAAACGATCAAATTTAAGATGATTCATCAAAAAACTTCTTTTTTTGGACAATTTAATAAATTCCAAAAATCCCTCTCGTTGTTTCCCTCTGAGGTCCTTCAACTAAAAGCCATTCTGCACAAAAGCTACATGCTATTTCCCAACTTAACCAAATCCTCGATTTTCCCATTTCCCAAATCGATTTACCCTCGTCTTAAAAAATTCACAAAACTTAAAAATAATAATAATTTATCGATGAAAATTTGGAGCAAAATGTCATCGTGAATTATCCATAATATATTAATGAAAGAATGTAAATTAAGGAAATTCAATGAATTAAACATGATAAGGGAAGTTAATTGAATCAGGATGATGTGATATTTTCGAAACTCAGCTTGATGCTCTCATAATAAAATGTCTAGACGGTTTTTCATTCTACCGAATATAGATTTTACATGTTAAATCAAATGAACTTTATGGAGGAGTTCAACGTTCAGGAGTATTATTCTAGAGTTGAAGATCTTCCAAAAAAAAAAAAAAGAGAAAAAAAAAACGTCAACGACCGAATGACGAATTTTGCGACTTTTTTTTTCTTTTTTTTTGTCATAAAGAATTTTTTTTTACTGGGATTTTAACGATAAATCGCGATAAATAGATTGCGCTTTCCGCTATCGCATGCAATCCGTTCTACACGCACTGTGTCAAGGCCCTCTGGCACACGCTTCATGCTAATAGACTCCGTGGAGTACACGTTTTGAAGTAAAAGGGGGGAATAAACTTCCATTCCTCTAGCCATCAACTACCGCGTATTGGTTTGGCTTTAATATCACCGGATTAAAATTAAAGTGGCATAAGTGCTATGCTTATGCATAAGACTTACGCCACTCTGTTTCTCAGTCAATGATATTTATTATTTCTTCTTTTTCCTCCTATTTGTATTTAATGTCGCGTTGAATAATCAGTTTCACATGAGAAAACGGAACTCTCAAGAAAATCTTTGTATTTTTTATATAAAAACGTGTCTGCAAAAGGTTTTTCTCAATGATGACCCAATTCTTACGCATTACGCAATCAATTTTATTTTTTTCTCAAAGAGTTTGTTAACCGGAAATTAATTCCAGTTTGGTTGTTCTTGATTATGAATTATGAATGAACGATATTTTCATAGCGATAACAAACAATTTGGTTGAATTGATAAGACTTGTGGTGGAATTTCTTGGAAATTGCTCGATGTTATCGAATTCGGTAGCAAAGAGGTGGAGTTGGATGAGTCTATTTTTTTTGTCATTTATTTTTGAAGAATCTCTAGAAGACTGGAGAAATAAAAAAAACTCGTGATTATAGGTTATTTTCTGGATTTTTACTTCTTCCTTTTTCTGATTGTTTTGTCATTTGGTTATTTTCACTTATTGTTGAAGAAATAATGATTGAAAAATAGAATTGTACGTTGCTGCTATTCATTGTTCAAGAATCACGTTCATTTTTAAAATATCCCGTGGATTGCAAAGGTTGAAGAGAATTTAGCCGAATTTTAGCTCATTCCAGTTTCACGTTAATATAAAATAATATCAGCTTTATATATTTTATTTGCAAAAGAATATAATCCAATTGTGCATCTTTTGGTCGAAATTAATACATGAATTATCTTTCTTTTGTGAATAAGGTACAAAAAACATACATTATTCATTTATAATATATAATATTGAAAAAATTCTCATGTTGATATATATTTCTTTCATGTTGTTAATGTATATTTTTTCATGGGGATTTATTTGGTTGAAAACTGTTCCTAGCTGTATCGTCAATGATTTTGATGGAAAGTTGCGTCAGCTAGAATTTTCGATGAAGTTCATCGTTTCGCGCCTAGTATGATGATAAAAAAGAAAAAAAATTATAAAAAAATGAATTTCGATTGCACATTCAAAAAAATTGATATTCTGAAAGGAAAACTTAAAAAAAGCAGTTGACTAGAAAAATTGAATTTCTCAATTTCCATAATTCGTTCAAATTCAATAAAAATTCCACAATTAATCATCAAAAAACGACGAAATTGTCATTCCCCATAATGCACTAAAAGATGCATGAATAATTGAGAATTCCAAATAGGTACAGAGATCAATAACGCAGGTTAACATTTCCATTCATAGTATCCAAGCGACCCAGACGAAAAATCCATTGCCTCTCCAATTTCCATCTGAAAGTCTGTATCCAATTTATTAATGAGTAAGAGTAGATTGAATTGAGTTTTATCGAATCACATGCTCTCAATATGCCCCCCCCCCCCCCTAAAGATATCGGATAATCCAGAAAATTAATTTATAATAATCTATAATCATCCTAAAATCGTCTGCTAATGTAGAACAAAAATGAATAAATCCTCAAATAAATGAATTAATGAAACGATTAAACTCAACCGAATTAATTGCCATTTTCCCTCATTAAAACTCCTCAATTAATTAAATTTAATTAAAAAAAAAAAATTAATCAAACGTCGAAGAAAAAAAAACACCTGTTTTCAGAAAATTTCTTCAAAATTTCGTAATATTCAAGGATTTCCTTATCACAAGAGCGATAAAAAAATGAAAATCCACACGTCTCGATACATAAACCCGAGTTTAGAATAATTTCCGTGAAAAAAAAAAAAAATTCGTGTCACACGTGTGTATTAATACGAGTCTCTTGTTCCTCGATTTGTCTAGTTTGTGGTGGGAGGCTACTACGTGTATAACAAATAAATGATTAAATCCATCGGAAAGCCAGAAGCAGAAGGGGGGGGGGGGAGGATATGAGGTATAGAGCACGACTTAGGAGCGCTCATGCAATAAGAAAACGCGATACGAGTAATCAACTTCAAGTATTTTGACTTGAGAAAATAATAATAATAATAATAATAATAATAATGACAAGAATAAAGTTGGCCTGCAGGTATAATGCCACTTGTACCCCGAGTACCACATAACATTATTCTCCTGTATTACTGCAAACGCGTATGGGTTTAAACTTATGCGTGAGCGCCTGCTCGCTCGCTTGCTCTCGCATATTACCACCTAGCATCATGAGGCAGAGAGACAGGGCTCACAGGTTAGCCTCGGCCCACATTGGCATAACACTTTCACTGACGTAACACTTCGCTCTAAACTGTTGCGTTTGCCTTTGCCATTCGTTCTCAATCCCTCCCCCTCCCCCCCCCCCTTCACTCCCTTTTTCAATGGTTTACGGTAGTGTCACAAAATCAGCTCATGTCGAATGATAATGCGAAACAAGTGATAATTTTATTTTTAAACTTATTTATTAACTTCCGTAAAGATTTTTACACTGGGGCACACTTCCTCATATTTTTCGATTTTTTTTTTCCTTTTTTTTTTCTTTGGTACAGTAATGATGAAGGAATTTCGAGGTAAAATATGACATTGAAAGTGATATGATTTTTTTTAGAAACACGTGGATATTCGAATGAGGAACTTGGGTTTTGTTTGATTTTTTTTCTTTTTTTTTGGAGGGGGGGGGGCGAGGGGGGTGGGGCTTTCGTAGTTAGCTGTAATCTTATTTGCATTACGTCGATATGTAGGTGTTTTATCATTCGAAAACATTTTCGTTCCATTTCAATTACGCTTTGTACTAAGTAAATTTCTTGGGTACCACGTAATTCGAAAGGGCTTTGAATGATACGTATGTTTTACACGTGCTTCTCATTGAAACAAAAAGACCGTGTTATGAGTGAGGATTGTGACGCAGTTTTATGTTACGATTATTCTACATTTATGATTTGAAGATAATTTTTTTAATGGTAAAGTTATTATATTTTTTTGGAGGTTTTCTGAAGGGGGAAAATACTTGAAATGTGAGAATTTAAGAAATTTTTTTCCTTTTTTATTCAGACAGTGGAAAAGATTTGCGAAGAACTTGGAAAATGCCTGGGTTTTTCAATCTCACGGGGAAAATGGAATTAAAAAAAAAGGAATGGACGAAAAGACGCTTTGATTGATGTTTGTTTTAACCTCATTCCGAAGAAGCATGCAGCAAGAGAGAGAGAGAGGGAGGCTTGTGTATGGTTGTGGCACTCTTTGAACGTGTGTATAAGGAAATTCCCAATTGAGGCATGGAGTAGGGAATTGCGAAACTGTTTACCTGACACATTGGATAAATCCAAGGATGAAGAATTACATGATTTGTAATATAATAACGGCTACGATCTCTCACTTCTTTTATCAGATATTCTGAATTTCATGCCAATGGTTTATTCAAGTTTTACTGGAGAAAAGGATTGGAGAGAAAAACAAAATTTGCTTCTTATTTTTTGATAGGAATAAAACTTATTCATTCAGTAAATCGGAAATGAGTGGAGTTGGGAGAATTTATGAAGAGACCTGTTTTGCGAAGAATTGAATTGTCTACAAAAAAGCTCTCCTGGGGAATTTCGATAAATCTACTCGTTTCCGAGATATCTTTGAATAAAGTATTCATTGTACCGCGTGCGAAAAGTGACCACTTCCCGCACGCTGCACATGCGCTCAGCGCCATTTTTCGCATGCCATGCGATAAACCACTTTAAAAATATTGCACGTCCGGGAAGTATTTTTGGAATCGTGTGATTGCAAGATTGACCCTTGGCTCGTTCTGCAACTTCCCACTCAAAAAATATTTTACCGCACATTTTATTTCTATTTTTATAAATAAATAAATATTATAAATATTGCAGATGTTAGAGTGATAAGTGAACAAGGCAAAAAGAGTGAGTGATGTAAAACAGACATTGTAAGATCAGCGGAATGAAATTCTATCTATTTTATCGCATGTGTTAAATAATATGAGGGAGAACGGGGCAAAATGGACCATCGGGTGAAAAAAGATTCAGGACTTTTTTTGTAGGGAAAAAATTCACAAAAAATCTGAAAAAATTGGAGAAGAAGCCGTGAGATATCTATAATATTGGTGATTTTTTTTTTATTTTTCCGTGGAGGCCTTCACTCTCTCTTCAAAAAATCCCGGATTATTGTCTTCCCTAGTATTTCAACTTTTTTCAAATAAATTGGAAAATTGATCAGTATTTGATGGATATATCTAAAACCATTTGCATGAAATTCTCTACAAATGAGATTCGAATTATTCCCGAAAAACGCCAGATTCTCCAACAATAATTCACTAAGTCTATTATTATTCTCTCAATTTATTTATAATTCATTTACAATTACACACGTTTGAATTCGACCATGGCAATTCGTCAATGCCACTGAAGAAGAATACTAAACAATATTAGAAATTCTATTTTTCTGTGAAGAAACAAGAAAAAAAAAAACAGAAATCTGGCAGTGCCGGAAGGGTCTGACCATGAAAAATCATTCAATTTTTTTGTCACTCTCATTTTGAAAAAAACAGGCGGGATGTGTTGTACATAAAAGAGCGTGAATCCCAGACACACACCAGTGATGCACATGCTCGGGAAAAAAATTATTATTTTTTGCTTCTCTCTCAAACTTTAATGGAGGTAGATCACTGAAAAAGGGTGAGGATCTGTTGAGGAAAGGAACAGATCTCTCTTCCACCTGTCATGTCGGTTCACATCGTTCCACGCATTTTAACATACTAAGTAGTTAACGGAAGACTAACGACTACGGGATATTTTTGAATCACTGGTATTTTTCAACTTGTCCCTAAGGACAGTCTCAAGTTTTCTTTAAAATGCCTGAGTTAACATGAAATTCTTTTTTTTGTTTCCTTCATTTTAATGTCGAACAAGAAGCCTTGGCCAGTGTGTTGTCAACAGAGAGAGGCAATAATTATGTAGATCGGCAGGCTATCTGCCAGAAACTGACCAGCTCAAGGTGCATTGTAATTCACTTGCGTATCTATTTCATTAAATACCATTATAATTTAAGCAATTGTTCCTTACGACAGATTATTACAAGTAGGAGGGCAAAATGGAACAGAATTATCGGCAAAGAGAGGGCTTTTTTGGGAGAAATTTGGCATGATGCTTCAGTACATCAGCAATGTTAGATAATTTTTTTTTTATTCTTCCAGAAAGGTCTTCACTTTGAAATAAAAAATTCATTTTACTTCAATTATTTTTTTTCTAAATAATAAAATCGATGGAAGAATCGGAAGTATTAGTTGCATTTGTTTTTTCTTTTAACGAAAACAGATTCAATTCGATTTTTATTCGTTTGTCTACAAATTTATTAATTTATTATCTTGATTCCATTCTGCATTAACATTGTATGTGTTAAGCTGCTTGAACTTCATCATAACAGCTCAAATTATAAATTTTAATTCCTACGTATTTTGTGAAGATTCCGGTAGAACTTCGTATCAGGAAAGTTCCAGAAATTAATGGAGAATGAAAAGGAAAAAAAAATTGATGATGAAATTCGTTGAAAATTCAGGTGGCAGGAATAAAACGCCATAAACACGAGCAAAATATTTAATTTACTATGACGCAGACTACTCAGTTTATCTATGTATCATAAGCTATGAGTAAATAGAATTAACACTTCTGCTTCATAATATAAAAAATGTGAAGCATTGAAACGGTTGATGCCCTCCGAATTAGTCTATTTTTTTCAAATGTGAATTCAAGGATTTCAGATGGAATTATTGATAATTTATCGAGGAAAAAAACGGAATATTCAGTTGGGGTTATGCTTTTAATTCTAAGGCGTCTCTCCAGGAGGCGTCCAGTAAAGAAGTCGAAATTTGAATAACGCGCGAAAATGCAGCTTTTTTGCAGCTTCTGAAATTCTCTACAAACAAGATTTCTCGATATTTTTCTAAAACTCATACAATTCGATAATATTCGCGGAAAAATTAATTGAGTGGCGATTAGTGATGGACGATTTTGAATCGATTTTTGTAAGGTCGATTTTTCGACTCAATCAATTGATATTTCCAATTTTTTATCGCGTCAATTAATCGATATTTGGCAATTTTCGATCTATCGAAGTTCGTTGAACATAAATGTTTTTTTTAAAGATTGTTTTTCAGAAGAGATTGAGATGGAGGCGCTTTAAGTCGTGAGTATTAATCGACTTTCTTCTATTTTTTTTTTTTTTATCGATTTTCAAAAAATCGAATCTCTTCAAGAATCGATTCGTTTTTTCAAATATCGCTTTTCACCACTAATTGATAAGTAAAAAGCATGGTTCCCAGGAGAATTTCATCCACAAATTTCTTCTTTTCAATTATCTCAATAAATATCGCTCCAAAACAAATATCGTTACATAATTTTTTAGCAAAAAAATCCGGAAATTTCATTGCACCAAGAAATCAAATGTTTCCCTAAAAACCGTTATATCCTTCATGCTTGCACAACAGACAGATTTTTTTTTCTCTCAATGTTCAGAAACTTCCGGAGAGAATGAGAGGAGAAAAAAAATTGATAAAAAAAAAAAACCGGCGTAATAAATGTACATAAGGAATCATGGCCTAGGGCGGGTTATAGACTACAGACTATTGAAAGCCCTGACCCCGATTTAAAGAAAATGTCAACACATCTCCAGTTCTACCGGCAATATACCCAATAGTCAACGCAATGAATACAAGTCGATGCATACCCACATACACACACATATGTAAAATAAATCCTTTTTTATTCTTCTTCTTCTTTCGAATTTACACAAATACATGACAATTGATTCACCTCAAAAACTAATACGTGAATACACGTACTCTAAAGTGAGTGAGAGAGAGACAGATAAAGTGAGTAAAATAAAACTACACGTGGCCATCTTGAATTTACTTTCAAACTGTATGGTGAACACAGTTGTCAGCGCAACCATACATATTTAACTCTTGTATTAAGCAATATGAGGAAGCCGATTACTCAATCATTCGGTTCCCTCAATTCTCATTATAAATTTGAGTGTTGTAATATCGATGAAAATTTATTTTACGCGTCTACAATTTACTTCATTTTTTTTTTTCAAATTATTTTATCCACAATTCACAATTTTTAGCAATATGCTTTTTAAAAATTACATTTTTTTTATATTGAAAAATAGTTCAAAGGATTGGGACAAACGAAATTTATACAATATCCTATTTGGGTCCAATGTATCTCAATTACTTTTCAATTTAAAAAAAAAATAGAAATTATTTTTCAATTGAGAATTGAGAGAAAATGAATCAATTTTTTTTGTATTTTTGGAAACTGAATAAAAAAATCCATTATTTTTTTTGGAAAATAGGAACAAATTTGCAATTACTAGATATATATCATATTCCCTTCTGTTCTACTTTTTTCTATCACTTTTTTTCCTCTTATAAGAACGTAAAAAAAAATTTTTCATTTTCTTTAAGAGAAAAATTTGTAATTGTTGGAATGCATGAATTTTAAAATAATCGTTGAATAAATAAATTTAAAAAAAATTAGAGCAAACCGGTACAATTGAAGCCTCGAGGACTAATTATTGCTTAATCCATCGGAATTATTCCAACAGTTACATAATTTTTCAGGTCAACATTAGCAAGAGATTTAAAATGAAATGAGAACAAAGTCATCACCCAGGAAGAGGGTAGTGTAACAAAGTTTCATTGCACCTGTTTCGTTTTAACGGCTTCATTTTATTTTTTTAACGCATGTACATATATATATATATATATATATAGATGTAAGTCAGCAACAGTCTATTTCCGTGGTGCATTCGAGAGCCCTGAGGCCACGAAAACTCGGAGCCAAGGATTTATGTGTTTTTTGGGGAGGGTCAAGGGAACGAGGATAACCGAGCAATAACAAGTGCATCTGAGAGAAAACAGCTGCGACTGTGATGTTTTTCCTATGAAAAAAGAAAAGGAGTCCTCAATGACTCCAGCATTTTCGTAATGGGAGAGATAAATGAAGATAATGGGTTTTATTCGAGTAGAAAAGAGGTGAAAAATAAAATATCTCGAAAACCAAGCGAGATAGCGAAATTTTTGAAAGAATTTTTTTCTTGTTCCTCATTTTTTTCATTTTTCAAGGTAATTCATACTCCGAAAATCTATATCTTTCGAACAAAACCATCAAAAAATTTGGTGTTTTTTTAAAGAAAATTCTAATTATTTTGATTTATTATGTATTATTTTTGGAAAAAAATCGTAAGAATGGTTCTCAAGATAAAAAGGAAAATATAAATTTCTTGATTAATTGATTGGCTTTCTGCATATTAATCAAGTAGATTTTGATTGTTGATATCTTGTTTTACAATCAATGAAAAGATTTCCTTTCAAATTAAATGTAAGACACTTTTCTTCATCTCATACTTTGATTTTATATAATTGTTTAAAAAAAAGTCGTTTTTCGAGTGAACAACTTCAATGAAAATTGCTCTATCTCCCTTAATTTCCAAAAGATGTTTTTCGCAGAGTTATGGTTCAAACTTTTTTTGCAGAGGAAATGAAGTCGTACGAAAAAGTTTTCATGCCAAATGTGCTATTACTCTTCCATTAGGCAATATTCTTCAAAAACAGAACTAAAATTGGTCCTTAATGTTTCAATCGTCATTGAAACTACCGAAATCTATGGGAGATCGAGAGATTTTCTTTAAAACCTTTTTCATAGCAGAAAAAGAGGGCTACTAAAAAGATTCCCATGCGAAAT
Organism: Aleiodes alternator; assembly: GCA_963921955.1. NCBI lineage: Eukaryota > Metazoa > Arthropoda > Insecta > Hymenoptera > Braconidae > Aleiodes > Aleiodes alternator. The sequence continues at coordinate 7,968,215 of OY998098.1, read as the reverse complement.
ACTCTATCTCTCTCAAATTCCGAGAAATTTAATGAAATCTTGATTTCACTCAAATCTCTTCATCTTCACTTTTCATCAACAGTTTTCCTCATTTTTTTCTCAGAAATCCTACGAAAAAGGTGTTAACATGAATTTCTCTATTTCTCATGAATTACGAGAAAATCCTCCGGAAACTGAAAAAAATCAGCTCATCTCATTTATTTTTCAGTGATTTCAGACACATTTGATGAGAAATGGGAAAAACCGACGAGATCGATAAAATTGTATATGGCCCAAGTATCTCGGACACTCGGGCATTAAATGATTGACTTACATATATAACTATAGATAGAATCACGGTGAGATTGTCACGCAGCCTTGGCCACGGCGAAAGTGATACACGTATATAGCCAAACACAAGACGAAGAGACTCTTTGGATGCTTATAACGAGCATTGCGTGAGCCGATTTGTACTCAATTCTTTCGTTTTTTTTTTTTTTTTTCAGTTATGATAGCTCTGATACGTTGAAGATTTTTTTTTTGTGAAATCGCTTGACTTTCGATACAAAGAAATTTTCTTAATTTCTCTGTTTGTTTTTTTTTGCAGAAAAATGATTTTTTTTTTACAACGAAAAAGGATTAATGGAACGGAGGCTATAATCAGAGTGATGGTAAATTGATGCCATTTGTGATTCTGTGAAAATTCATTGGAATAGAGTTTAAAAGTGATTCTATTCTATCTCCAACACTTTCTTCAAACATTTAAAGAAAAACGATTTTACAGTTTGAGAGTTGCAGAATTTTCCAATAATTTGGGTTGAAAGGTATGAATTTATTATACATTTTTATTATTAACTTGGCGTGAATTAAAAAACTCGACAATCTCGAAGAGAAAAAATTGTGCTGATAAAATGTAAGAATTTTCAAAATATTGAGAAATATGTTTTTAAAAAATAGAAATTTGCAGTCAAAAAATCATTCAATCTGTTATTCTTGTTCATCAAAATAATTCATAAAATTCTAGAAATTTCCAGAAAATCGACTTTTTCAACCCAACTATTTGATTCTTCTTCAGTTTCAACGTTAGTTGAAAAAAAAGCAGAAAATCATTGAAAAAACCAAAAAAATCCTTCAAAAAATTTCGTAGATTCAAGGATTTTCTGAAGAAATAAGGAAATCACGACTGAAGTACTTATGATATCAACTAAAATAATAAGGAAAATCGAGTGTTGGAAAAACGTTTGAAAACGTTTAGCCGAGAACTCTATCAACACAGATTATCAGAATCTGACGTAAAGAAATTAAAAAAAAAAGTGTTACCCTATATTTGTATAAATTGTTCAATAATCTATATGTACAAATTGTTAACTGACTACTTCACAGTTGGAGTTCGATGAAATATAAAACGAGATCATGAACCAACTTTTGAGTTGCGTATACACACACATATATACGCACACACATATGAAACATTACTTTAAGGCTTTATATTATTACGAAAGAGCTGTAAATTGTCAAAATTGGGACACGCATGTACAAACGATGCGTAGAATGCACATACGTACATACATGAGGAGGAAAAAAAAGGCAGTGAATACTTTTTACGTCAAAGATAAAAAAAGAAGAAAATAAAAAAAAATACACCAAGTATGAGAATGGATAACGCAATTATGTACTAACGCGGATGCCCGTTTGCAATTTTTTATGGCGGAGGGCCTTGGCCGGTTTCCCTTTTCAGTGTTTAAAATCACATACGGGTTCTTTTTCTTCTTTTTTCTTTCATGAAGGAATACAAATTCGTTGATAGCGACTCTTCAAATGATTCGCGACATCTTGTGAATTTTTCTTGGATTTGTCTGCACATTTTTGTTAGTGCAGATCTCTGCAGGATCGGTGGGGATAAGTAGAAGAAGAAAATTCCTTCTTTGCCGATTAATGACAAAAGGTCATCGACGAATGGTAAAGAAGTGGCTTAGCGTATGTTGGTAATGCTGGAACTTACCTTCACTGCTCTCTGGCATTATGCTCTCCGTTTTAATATCTGCTCTTGCGGTATAAGGCATGGAAGATGAGGGTGATATCTGCGTTGAGGGTGCTGCTAATTTTTCTGGAATAATAAATGATATGTTTGTTAATTGATTATTGGATTGAATGACAAGAGAATATTTTCATGAGATTTTTCTTCTTGAAATGATGGAAGTTTAAAGATTCTTTGAAGAAAGGAGATTTTATTGGAAAGCATGGAAAAGTTGAGTACAGAAGGAGCAATGAGCTTTTGAAATTCATTTCTGATTACTGATGTGATTTGCGAAAATCTTGATATTATATCTATTGTATTATAACATTTTCCAGCACAAATTTTCCAATTTTTCTAATAGCATCCTGAGAATTTCGAAAATCGATTGATTTTGAATGAAAGAACCACTTTTTTTTCAAATACAAGCCTTCAAGCCTCTAAGAAAAAAATGAGAAAATCCTCCAAAATGTCGATATGTTCGAGATATTTGGTCAATTTTTTTTTACAAAGATCTTCTTAAAAATTCTTTTAAAAATACCTCTGAAAGTATTGGACACATAATTTTTCGAGAGACTTTCCTACTAAAAAAAAATATTCTGCTCTACAAAAAACGGTCTCCTGAAAAACTCTCCCAACTCCAAAAGTTTCTGAGATATCTATGAAATAAATCAGACACTTATTTGCCTCAGAAACAAAAGGGCGTAAGTGCTATGCTCATACACAGCACTTACGCCACTTCATTTCTAAAACAACGATTCATTTGACAGGATTTTCTTTCTCCATCCGAACTAAAAATAACTTTCATCAATCATTTCATTAATACAAGTTTTATTCACCTGCTAATAATGGATTTGCAGCAGCAATATTGTACCTCTGCCGCCTATACAAATTATTATTAGGTGTTGTTGTTGAAGTTGGCTGACTTGCTTCAGCCAAATCAGCCTGTAATTCTCTCAAAAACGTATCAATTGTATCGAATGGCTCTTCATTAACACTCGACATACCACCATCGCCATCCTCTGAAGGCACATTGGTTGGTGCAGCTGGTGCACCCACAAGAGCATTCAATTCCATTGTGGAAAACTCAACAGCTTGACCTGTACTGCTTTCCTGATTTGAAAAAAAAAAATAAAAAAAGTAAAAAAAAATTATTCACACATTTACATCTGTCATTTCACGGAATTTTTCAGAATGAATTAATATCTGTGATTATGTTAAGTCAGGAAGCAGAACTTTAATAACACTTCAATTTTTTTTTTCTCAAAAAAAACATGTCAATTAACTGGTAATTTGATATTTTTTTTAATTTTTAGAAAGTTGAAGAAATTGCTAATTTTCAATTTTACATAGAGAAAAAAAAGTAAAAAGAAATTATTAAAATTGAATCTGGGAATTCCTGCAGTTCCATCAAAAGTTTTAACAAAAGTTCGAAAATGTATGGAATTTAGCAAAGAAAAAAGAACAGTTAAATCAGTTTTACTTCAAATAATTTGAAAATAACCAGATATTTGCAAATTTCTGGATTTTTCGAGATTTCTCAAGATTTTCGATGAATTTAATATATTTCCAAATTTTTTGAAAATATATACATATATTTTATGTAATATACAAAAAAAATTCCTTTAATCAATAATCGGATTCATTTCCATGTTGTTGATAATTTTTTTAAAGTATCACGGGAAATTGTGAAGGTTTTCTTTAGTAACAATGCTAAAATAATGCATTGTTATTAAAGAAAATCTTTCGATTTCCCATGATACTTCAAATCGAATATTTCTTCAATATTACTATTAATACGAATTCATTGTCTCAAATATCATTTAAAAAAAGAAAAAAAATGATCAAATTGACTCTCGGGATTTCATCAATTCCCTCAAAAAAGGCAAAAAAATCTCGAAAATCCATGGAATTCATTGTCATAAACATGAAAAAAAATGAACAAAATCTTTCTAAAAATTGTAATCACAGATATGAATAATTCATTGATTCGTACATAATAGAGCGTGCGAACCTGAAGACACTGTGTCAGATCTACCATTTTTCCATCATTATCAGGGCACCAAAGTAGCTCGTCGTCTATGAAGGGCATTGTTGACTCCTCCTTGGGTACTAAGCTGGAGGTCAGCGTAAGAGTTTGTGATACAGGGACCGGCATCGGGACCCGTACCGTGCGGCGGGGCTTGTTTAGCCACCCCCGCGCCAGCTAACATCCAAAATCAACTTCTGCTTTTGTTCCTCCCCCTCGTCCCTGTCGCAATCCTTTTCACTGGGCCCTGAAAAAGAAAAAAAAACTGTAATTAATAAAGGGCAATGGAGTTGATGAACACATTATGAATTATTTTCTGGGATATCTTGCAATTTAGGTGAGAGTGAATTCTAAATTCTCAGGAATTCTCCAGAATTTCGTTGAAATTCATGATTTTTTTCAGAATTGTTTAAATTTTCGGGAGTTTTCCCAAATTTAACTCTAACAACATTCTCTTGTCCACATTATCTTTGCAAAATGAGTGTTTTTTTGCACAATTTACAATTTTCCGGGTTTTCGCAGAGTTTTCTAGAATTTTCAAAAATTTTAGAAAATTAACAGAATTTTAAGGAATTTTCGAAATTTCTTAGAATTTTTCAGAATTTTTCGGGAACTTTCAGAATTTTTGAAAATTTTTAGAATTTTCGAAAAATTTTGAAGAAATTTTAGAAATTTTCCAGGATTTTCCTAAATTCATTTCTGAAAAATCCATTTTTTCAAAATCAATTTTGAATTTTCTGGGATTTCAGAGAATATTCTAGAATTTTCAAAAAATTTCAAATTTCCCCAGGATTTCCCCAATCTGTTTTCTGACAAATCCGTTATTTTTTGTCCACTCGCGATTTTCCTTGATTTTCGAAATTTTTCGAACATTCTGAAGAAATATGCACCGGTAGGAAATTCAAAAAAATATAACTCCGAATTTTTGTTATTTTTAAAGAAATAACTTGTTAAAAAATACCCCCGAAGAATTCAAATATTCAATTTCCCAAAGATATCGCCAAATCCAAGCGATATACATCAATTTCCATAATAATCTCTCTTACAATTAACAATTTCATCTACAAAAAGCTCATTACAAAAAAAAAAAAACATTTCTCTATCTTGATCGAATTCCGCGATATTCACTAATTATAAACTGAATTAATTCATTCTCTCCATAATTCATTGCACTTGCAAAAAAAATTAAAATATCAAATGCATTAATTTTCCCCAGCATTCCCTCCAGAATATTCAATTACAATTGAAATTCGAGCAAGCTACTAGACGCTTCGTACATTCAACCAATTTATCAAGATCATAAAACAAAGAAAGAGTGAAGAAAAAAGAAGAAAAAAAAAAGAACATTAAAGAAGCAACAATTACAAAGGAGGCAGAGACCTCAGTATTTTCATGAAAGTGAAAACTCCAAGTGAAAACTTTCTTTCTGTTAGAGTTGTTTCACTTCCTGTGAGCGCGTAACCCTCGGCTTCTCTTAGTGGCTGGATTTTCTATGCAGCCTCTACTAGTATTTTTACGTAATCGTACAAACTCAAGAAAGAAAGTTTGCTATCCAACGAACGAGAGGTTAACATCCTCTCGTCAAAGTATATGTACGTATTTAAATCTCACTTTTTTTTTTATATTCCTTTTCTTTTCATCTATTATTGTGATTTTTTTTTCCTGCTTCGTGGTTTTATTAATGCAGTGATAGAATTCCTCTCAATGCCTCATTGTAATTGTAATAAAGCAAATTGCCGTTGTTTTGATTGCTCCTGTCACTTCATAATTGCATTATTATTGCGATGAAATTAAAAAAAAGGTTTTTTGTTCAATTTTTTTTTTTTTTAGTGGGAAAAGATGAATCTTTGAAAAGAGAAATGTTTTATTGGAAATTATGGGAAACTTGAGACCAGAAAAGACTATAACGAGAACGATTAAGGATTTATGATTTTCGAGATTTTCGGAACATAATTTTTTTTCAAGTTTTCAAATTTCAATTCAAAATTGATTACATTACAATGTTTTTTGGTCTTAAATTTCCAGATTTTCATGATGAAACTGTCGAAATTTTGAAATTCTATCAATTTTATAATTTCTAGAAGTTTTTTTTCCTAAAAATTGACGGATTTTTGAAAAGAAAAGTATTCTGTTGACAATAATGGGCAATTTGAGATCAGAACAGACTAAGATGGCATCAATTTGGGATTCACGATTTTTGAGTTGTTCAAAACCTAAATTTTCTGAAATTTTTCAATTTTCATTCAAAATCGATTGCATTATAGTGTTTCCCAGCCACAGATTTCCCGATCTTTGCGATGACACTCACAAAATTTCAAAATTCCATCAATTTCATTATTAAAAACAAAAGAAAAATTTGAATTTTAGAATCTTCCCGCGCTTAGAACAGCCGAATAATGGCCGACAGCGAGGAAAGCTCGTCGAACGATAGTATCGATGTAACTGCGCAAAATTTTGACCCCTTGAAGGCTCTATATTCATCTAAAATTGTTATTCCAGTGCCAACTGCACGAACATACGATAATCTAAAGAAATGGGAGTCTGCATTCAAAGGAATCTCTGCCAAAGTATGTATTTGCATTTGTAATGAGTTTGTTGCCGGCAGTTTGGCGCCAAAAACTTTGAATTTCATTCATCTAATACCCCATTTATTTTTGTTCATTAAATTCTTTATTTTTCTTGATTTTTCAGAAAAAAGACGAGACCGAAATTGAACGTCGTTTCTTGGCACATCAAGGTAATTTGCCTCTTTCTTTTATCCCCCACACGTGTGCGCCCGAGCAGATGTTAAATTAAGGTTAGGTCTATTCTCGACCGGTCACTCGCTCCTTTTTCTGCTATTAAATTCGTCCACGAGATGGCGCCTCTATACACATTTTGGAGATGGAGGAAATTGAAAAAATCAAATGATGAATTCTGTAGTTAAGGGGTAACGGAACCTATTGTTGTATGCATTGAATTTTTGAACTAATTATTTAACGATATTTATCTATATTTCTATAATAGAAAAGTGGCAACGACTGGGGAAGGACATTAGGAAGTCGATGCCTCCGATATTGAATGCAGAAAATCATAATTATTATTAAACAATGGGTTTGAAAATTTGAAATTTACTGGGTCTTCCGTGACCCCTTAAGAGCCAGTGAATTGGGGATTTTTGGACCCATTATTTAGTGATAATTATTAATTTTTTCATGAAATAACATTTGAACATGTTAGTATTTTTGCAATCAGCAGATCATAATAATAATCTTATTAAATTTCTACTATATCAGTAGTGAAGAAGTAAAACAAGATAACTCTCTTTTTTTCCTCATTAAGTTTTTTAAAAATACCTTAGAAAATAACTGAGAAAGAGCATTTTTGCCTTGAAACTCTTTTTTAACTCTTGAAATTCTCTATAAGAACAGATGAGTAATATCATCTTATCTCGCTTAGTTTCCGAGATAATTCCTTCGAAATGACCTCAAAGATAAGTCGATTTATCCTGTTTTACCTCTTCACTACTGATATTATTATATATGTGTTGGTTTTTGAATATTTCTTGTCTTCTAGTTCAAAATAATCGATACGAATGACTAATACCAGCTAAAAACTGGTCAATTTGAATATCAAAAGGGTCTGATTCTTTCATAACTAATAAATTAATTAAAAATCGATTCTAGACTATGATGAATCGGTTTTCATAATCGCAGCAACCATAATTAATCGAAAAATCTAGAATCGATCATTAGAATTCCCTTTCCATCTCTGAATTACGCTATCTCGCTTAGTTTCCGAGATACTCTTAAGATAAAATGAAATATGGCGAAAAAAATGGATTTGCCAGTTTTAGGTTTTTATTACTGAATTAATTGGAGAAAATTCATTTATCAATTACTTCACGTTGATTTTGAGGGTGGGGCAAAATGGGATAAGATTCCATCATTCATCATAAAAAACTCTATCATTATTAGTAATTAAAAAAAAATCGGTAAAAGAGAAAAATTGAGATTTAAGAGAAAAATTAGGATTTTTAATTCATGACGAATTATCATAATCGTAATTTCTCATCAATAAATTCTTCATTTGATTTTTCTTCGAAACTAACTGTTCATGAAAGCCACATTGACCTCGTCCACAAGGAAAAAAAAAATTGCTATTTACTCTCATCCAGATAGAAGCTCACATGAATTATGATCAAACGTGTTAACATCGAAGGTCGATAGTGTTTCATACTATACACATACATGCACGCAACAATGAAGGCGCATACTTCATTGAAGTGAGACAGATGTTAAGTTAGTAGCCATCGTGTATCTATATGGAATTTGACCTCAGTGTACGTCAATGAACGTGCACGTAAAAGCCCATTGTTTTTCATTTATCGAGTACTGTCAGCTTTTTTTCTTCTTTCTATTAGTTTTGAGAGAGAAAGGGAGAGAAAGAAAGATAGAGAAAGGAGGAAGAGAAAGAAATCATGCGCGTATATGTCTGACAATTTTATTTCAAATCGAAACAGTTATTCGTAGTTTTTACGATCATTTTCGATTTGCTGAGGGCAATACAGGATTTAGCAATGAAGCCTTTTTTTTAGGTCTTGGAATCTTGTATAGAGGAGGTTTTTACAGAAAAATTCTCCAATTTTGAAAAAATCTGATTTATTATTTAAAATCAGAAAAATTGAAGAAAAAATAACATAATTTCATTCTCAGAGCGAAAAACTGTAGCTTTTTGTCTTCAATAAAGCGAGAAATAAGGAAGATAGAAAAATTTCCATAATGACTTTTTTTTGAACGAAAAAAATCTTGGATAAAAAAAAAAAAAAAATCTTGGCGAGTCTTTTTTTTTTAAGTCTTCGTAATCATTGTAATTATCTCGATTTTGTAACGTTTTTTCGATATTAGAACAATGTCCACGATAGTAAATTCTTATGAAATATTATGATAAATTATTGATATTGCTCTGCATTTGAGTCACGTTTTCCCCAGACTCTAGGACTGTGAATTGGAGGATTCTCGGATTTTAAACTTTCAATATTGCCGCCATAGATTTTTTCATGCAATTAATTGAATTAATCGTGGCTGTTTGTCCAGTAACATGCATTTTTATGATTCAAAAAAATAACAGACACTCTGACGAACAAGAATATATACAGTTATGTGAAGAATGAAAATGCTCTGTGACTATGAATTGTTGCATTGAAGCTGAAATTAAATCTCGCTTATGGGGTTTAGTGTTGATTTAATTTTTTTCAAAAATCATTTTTGCCTGAAAATATTCGGTAGCACGGGGTAAAATTGATCTTAAAAGAAATCTCCTCATGCTTCTCTATCACAAGTAACCAAAATTAAAAAGAAAAAAATAATTATCAGATCTACTTGAATATCCTTAAATTCAATAAATTTTTAATTTTCATTATTACTGAAAAAAAAAGTTAAAAAAAAAAAATTAAGAAAAAAAATAATAAATGCCGGTATATTCAGTTGCCTGAGGGTAGATATATCTATTGGCCGTTGGCCAATTGCACTCGGTAGTTGATAAATCACGGATCCCTGACCCAGTGCAGTTTTATATTTACACAGACGCATGGTGCGCACACTCTCTTCACTTTATCTCATTTCCTTTATTCATTATTTCCTTATTCATTTCTTTGCCTTTCTCCGTCTATTCTCTTTCCATCATTTTAACCAACTGTGTATAAATTCACTCGTTAATGTCCAACTGAAAAGCGTCGAGCATGTATACAGTCACATGCTGTTTAATGAATAAAAATAAAAGAGATTCAGTGAAAGGAGAAGGGGGTTGGGAGTGAGGCGAGAAGGGCGAATAAAATGTGCGCCTGTGGAGAGAGAAGTAAAGGGCCAAATACACAGGGTGTTTCTGTACTTTAACGGTGTGTGTTAGCCAATGCAGCACTTGTTGCGTCCGGGCGTCGACCTCGGTTCAACCCGGGGCGCCGACAACCGGCAAAAGCCTCACCACCGTACGTGCATAAATGCATAATACAATTTTACCAGAAGAGATAAAACGAGATGAGTCCATTTTCATTGACAATTATTATTTTTTTTCAAATTATCTTGGAAAATAATGGAAATGGGAAAATTTTTGCAAAAACCTTTCTTGTCGTAAAAGAATAGTAAAAATGGTTATTTGATGAAATATTAATGCCATTGGCGCATGGCAAATATTTTTTTGAAATAATTAAAAACCTGTTAAATTCACTGAATCAAGACAATTCAACTAATTAATTCGTTTGAATTAACAAAATTCAGCAAAATTCAAAAACTCTTCAAATTAATTTAAAAAAACATTGTTAAGGACCAATGACATCAATATTTGATCATTTTTACGATTTTTTCTCAATTCAGTGCACAAAATTTTCTTTTTTAACAAATAAATAATTTTGAAAAAAATAAGAACATTGAAAAAATTCGAAAAACTATAATTGAAATTCAATAGCGAATAGGTAAAACGAGATGAGTCTATTTTTTTTCTCATTCAGCCATTTGAAAATACGTTAAAAAATAAGCGAGATAAGGCAATTTGCCCTGAGCCTCTTTTATAACTCTTGAAATTCTCTATCAAAAAAGATAGGTAATATCGTCTTATCTCGCTTAGTTTCCGAGATATTTCCTTCAAAATGATCACAAAGATAAGTCGATTTATCCTGTTTTACCTCTTGACTACTGAATTTTTTTCAAATATTGTCTCAATTATTTATTTTGAAAAATCGAAAAAATTGTCAATGGCCACTAATTTTATTAACATCAAAATTTCGCTATCTCGCTCAGTTTTCCAGATATTTTTCCGCCTTTGAACTCCTAAAGAGCTCATTTTTACGCTTTTTTGACGGACAGTCGTCGCGCCAAAAATTCACAAAATTATATACATTTTCTTTTTTTTCTATTATTATTATTAAGCGGGCAATGATCGCGTCACACGCAAAGAGTCGATGGCACTTGTTGCGCCCGGGCGTCGACCTCCCAGCAATACAGAGAGGAGTGTGAGGCACTTGAACGCATACCACGAATGAGAACGCCCGAGAGAGGCGAATTTTCCCCGATTGTCGGCATTGTTCACACACACATACATAAAGAAGAATAAAAAAAGACGTTTTTGTAAAAAAAAAAAAAAGGAGTGAAGAGAGAATTTCTCGTTTTCCAGTAGTTTTAGTTTTGCAGTTTGAGAACGTAAACATTTGATGAATTCAATTGTACAGCACAAATGGTAAATAATGGGAATTGTATTTTCTGAGTGGTTTTCGTTGTTTTTTCGATTGAATAACACACGAAGAATTGGTTTCTGAAACGACTAGACGGAAATACTTCCGACACATTAATCACTTAGTTTTGGTCGGCACTTCACCGGGCCTCTGACCTATCCCAATATGCCAGTGCCATTGCACTGAGGAGAGGATGGAAAAAGAAAGAAAAAAAAGGGAAAGTAAATTATTCGATTATAATAATTTAATGGTTTTGAAGATTGGACTTTTTTTCTGGGCTTGTATTGTCGTTTGGAGCATCTTTAGGTGTTATGCAAGGGTCGAGTCGGTTAGGCAGATGTCTGAGGGGATGGAGAAATTAGGGGTGGAAGGAAATTTGGACTAATATTTTGGAATATTTGAAAAGTGATTGGAATGATTTTTCGTTAATTTTTATGGATGTTAATGTGAGGGAGGAGAAAGTGAACGTTATGAGCTTTTTTAAATCAATATTTCGGAATTATTCTTTGGTAATTTCGTTTTTTTTTTTTTTTTGTGAATTTTATTTGTAAAAGGAAATTATTTGCTCATTCCGTCAATTTCATTTTTTTTTTATAAACTTTGGGATTTTTGAGAATTTTCAAAGAGAGAGGGAGGGAAGGGGAGGTAACAGAATTTGAAAAAAAAATGGATTGCATAAATTTAATGTTAAAGAAAATTAAAAGGATGCTGAAGGGAATTTTGAAAAAAATAGATTCTCATGAGGAATATTTTGGAAAATGTATCTCTATGAAGAAATGAAATCATTTTTTTTGTGCATGGAATGAAGCCATTGGATTCATTCTGTTCAATAGTTTAACAACTTGAATTATGGATTCAATATTTTTCCAAAAATTATTGAAAAATTTCAATTTTTTTTGTAATATTTGATTCAGTAGTAAAGGAATGGAAAGAAGTTTTTTCTTGTAGTTTTCAAAATTCTCTTTAAATAAAAAAGATCTTCTGGATAATGCGTTATCTTCCTTAGTTCCCTAAATATTTTTGAAAAAAAAATTGTTAAAAAATAATGGACTCATTCTGTTTCACTTTCATTTCTATGTAAAGAAATTCAATAATTAATAAAAAAAAGAATCTGACAAATTGGACGAGTAATTGCATAATTCATCATTAAATAAACCCTATGACCCATTTAGTTCCACAAAAAAGTTGTATCTCATGTCTGTATAGAATCTCAGAATCTCCCCACACATACACACACACAAAAAAACATGGAACAAAACATGAAAAACAATATTTTCCGTTTTTTCCCCAAATACAATGGAGACTCTCAACAAAAAGATTTTTGTTAAGAAAAGAGGAACAATAGGCGAGGAAAGAATGAGATGAAATGAGTGGTGCAAGAGAAAGAGAAAAAGAGAGAGAGAGAGAGCAAAAGGGCTGAGTCGCGAAAGTAACAGTACCTACAGCTAGTTCACGTTTTCAAGCAAAACTGCACGAGAGGAGTGAGACAAGGTAAATGTGTGGAAGAGACCTCTCCTCGAGGCCTGTTGCCGGAGTTCTCTCTGTTGTATAGAATATATATTCCCTCTTTCTCCCTCTTTTTCTGTCTTTTGCTGGCGCATGTTTAGTGTGTACGGGTGGCTCTCTCGGGTGCGCTGCCCGCCAGGACGTTGAACCCAGCGCGACTCAACCTGGGGATCATCCACTGGTATATACATGAAACAAACCCGGTTAACTCGCCGCTCAGTTTTCACCTGGCACTTCTCATCAATACTTTATTTTTTTATTCATTTTTTGTATTTTTTTTTCCCTCTTCAAACGTGTCTTTCTCTCTAAAAATAAATTGCTCCGTCTCTTGTTCTTCTCCCTTCTTGCATTACACAAAATGAAGAAGAAAGTAAAAATTTTTTGAGAGAAAAATTGATTTTTTTTTTTTTTTATCTAACGACAAAAAGATTTTTCGAATGACGTAAGAACGTTGTGTGGTTACGTTTTTGCATTTTATTTTCTTTATTTATTTTCGTATCCTCTTCGCATCGCATTCGCGCGTGCAAACCTAACGGTTTACTTTTATACACATATATATCTATATATATATATATAAAGGCACACATGCACAATGAATGCGCGTGAATGTTTGCAAGGGACGAGAGCTTATCTCATGGTTCGAAGTGATTTTTATGTCTTTTTTCCTTTTTTTTCCGTGAAATATCTTTGGTTCTGATTGCCTTAGCGTGTTGCGGTTGGTCGCAAATTGAAGCTGAGATAATTTCTCATCGATTTCATCTTTTTGGATATCTATTTTGGACGAAAATTGAGGGAGTTATTGTCAATTATGTTAAAAAAAATAATGTTTAGACAATAATTTCGTTGATTTTTGGTTAAAATAGATTTCTCAAAAAAATGAAATCAATGAGTGATTTTGTAAGCTTTCATTTGCCATGAAGCGTGTCATGCTGTGACCACGAAAATCCGAGATATTTACAGAAAAAAAAAAAAATTCTGACAATTTTTTGAAGGTTCAAGAAATTTATTTGAAAAACGAAAAAAAAAAAAAAGTGAAATTGAAGCAAAAACGAGAGTTTTGCAAAATTCAATTAAAATTCCACCAATCATGGAATAAAAACGATGCGCATACGTATAGAGTTGTTAGTTCGCAATTGGATCAGGCGATAGTGAAAGTGGATGTAAACGCGCGAATACACTGAGGAATGAGACAAAGAAAGGTGGAAGAGAGGGATAAAAAAAAATTATATATATAGGTATATATATATAAACTAGTAGTGATGGTATGTGGTGGTTAGACGGGGGTTAATGGGAGAGGAAAGAAGGTGGGGAGAAAAGAGAAGGCAGAATGTTTAACTTTTACCTCTCTTTGTCTTTTTTAACTGCACTCATACTTACTCGTACACTCGCTTAGGATGAAAGTTATTGGAGAAAGCCAATTGGCACGCTTGATCTCAGCTTGTTGGCTTTGATTATGGGGCGCGATTTAACATTACAAGTTGATTATTTTTTTTTTTTAGAATTTCAAACTCAAGGATATCTCAAGTAGTTCAGATAATTATTTTTTTTCAATTTTGGTCACTTGTGATAGAGAAGCATGAGAAGATTCTTTTAAGATCAATTGCAGCCCGTGCTACCGAATATTTTCAGGCAGAAATGATTTTTGAAGAAAATGAAATTAACACTAAACTTCATAAGCGAGATTTAATTGTAGTTTCAATGCAACAATTCATTGTCACAGAGCATTTTTATTCTTTATATAACTGCATATATTCTCATTAGTCAGAAAGTCAATTTTTTTTTTGAATCATAAAAAATGCATGTTACCGAACAAATAGCCACGATCAATCCAATTAATTGCAGGAAGAAATCTATGGTGGCCATATTGGATGTTTAAAATCCGAGAATCCTCCAATAAATGCAGAGCAATATCAAATAATTATCATGATATTTCATAACAATTTAATATCATGGACATTGTTCTAATATCGAAAAAATGTTACAATATCCAGATAATTACAATAAATATGAAAACTCCAAAAAAAGTAGATAATTTGAAGCGACTACACTGAGAGAATTTTTCGAACTGTGGAACTAAAAATATAGCAGGAAAGACCTTGACTATGAAATATATTAACAGCAAACAAATTTTTATCAAGTACAGCTATCAGATAGTACACATAACTATAATTGAACTGTTTTAGTTATAATTCTAGGTGCTATTATCAATTTGGAATAGTTCGTTTTCACTTTTAAGGAATAGTCATGCTAGTAGGAAAAAATCCCCTCAGTGTACTTGGATCTCTTCAAATGATATGATAGTCATCATAGAATTGGAAAAGAACAGAAAAATTAAGAAAAATTGTTTAAATAGCGAAGCAATAAAACGAGATCAGTAGATTTTTTTGCCCTTTTTTCTTGGAGAATATCTTGGCAACTTAGTGAGATAGTATAATTTCACCTGAATTCTTTTTCGTAGAGAATTTAAAGAGCTGCAGAAAGGTATTAAATAAAATCCCGCTATTTCGCTTAGTTTCCGAGATACTCTTTTGAAAAATGTCTACTGAAACGATTTTTTTGTGTATTCTATGAATTTTTTTACAAACAAAAAAAACAGAAATATTCACGATAATTCATTATTCTCTTCCTTGGAAATTAATTACGTTTTTTTCTCGTTTCGGGATCGTTTTTTCACTCACTCTTGTGAGCACAAAAGGTTAAGAAACGCCGCGGGACTCCTCGTAATAAGCCCCTGCGTGCCTACAAGGCCACAGATACGATCGTCTTCCCTTCCACAAACTGATACACGTGGTCGCAGTCTCATCAAGGATAAAACGATGATTTGCTGGTTTAACTCGATGAGACACACTGAGAGTACCATAAATTCTTATTAACAATAAATCGATAGTGGGGTTAAAAAATAATTTTTCTTGGTGAAGGATTCACTAGATAAGATGGCGGATACAGTTGGATAATAACGATTGATATCGAGAAAATCCTTGATGAATTTATCTGGAATTCAAAGTGGAGAAGCAAAATGGGGCTCAGATTTGAATCGTTTTTTTTAAGGGGAATATTTCGGAGTCTAAGCGAAATGGTGCAATTTTGGAAATAATGTTCTTTGCAGCTTCAATTAAACAAAAGGAAACAACTTCTAATTAATCATTTTATAAAAATCGATTGATCTATAAATGCGATATCTCGCATAAATTTCGAGATATCGAAAGTGCTTCGATAGTTCCATTCACCAGTTTTGTTTTAAGGATTATAAAGTTTTAGTTCAAGGATAAGGATCGATTTCAAAATTCGATTAATCGATATCAAAATTTGATCAATCGATACGATATCTTGCGATAAATTCGAGATATCGCATTCCATTCAATAGTTCCGCTCCACCAGTTTTAGTTCAATGGGATTTGATGAATCGATCATTTTCAAATATCGATTAATTGATGCGATCTCTCGCATGGAATTTAAGATTGACGATAGCAATTAAAAGTTTGCTGCGACCCCCCTCCGCCCCTCTCCTTCACACCAATATTTCTTTCTCCCAAAAACAGCAGCTTCCAATCGATCATTTCCAAACATCGATCAATCGATATTTGGAAATGATGCTAAACTGAGAGAGAAAAATTCTGGCCTCAAAAAAAATGTATTCAACACAAGGAAATGTACTAATTTTCTGTAAATATAGATATAGATAACCAATGTTTTTCCCAGAAAAACTTTCCATATTTATTTAGGCAAAATACATTTATTCAAGACCAGAATTTTTCTTCCAGTGTATCTCTCATTATTTTTAAGATACCATGAAGGCACCAGTAACTGGACGGTTAAGGCAATGGTACCGGTTCTCGGACAAGTTAGAATTAAATTATTAAAATGATAAAAAATTCCAATCAAATGAATTAAACAATTTATTTGATTGCTATTTTGACTTTTTGCAAGTATTGAAGAACTAGATTTTTTCACTTGAATATGAATTATTAGTATATTTTGTTGCTGCATCCGGAAACTGAGATCCGTCCGGTAACCGGGTCCACCATGGTAGTTTAGAAAAACGCAGTCGATACTATTTATTTCAATCCATTAATTGCAAAATTTTCTTCTGTTTCAAGCACCTACTCAAGGAACTTCACGCGTCGAAAAATCGGTAATCAATCAGAGAAATGTACTCAACAAGATGCACAATATGCTTGGACCCCTTCAAGTACTCCACCACTGTATGCAAAGTAAAACAAAAGTTAAGGTAACGAAAAATCTCTCGTGTTTTCTCATCTCCTTGACTTTTTTCATTTCCCCCTTGCTTTTCTCAAGGAGATCTTGGCGAAAGATGAATGTACATCGTCATGACACAGTTTCCACGAGTAATGCTCGTGTGAGCCCTTTTCGCGCGCTTGACGACAAAATTTAGGGTCAACACTCGTTGTCATGACAACCGCTCACCCTACAATCATGCTACAAGACTAACGCTCTTATATTCCCTGTCTTATTTTTTTTGTCGTTTCTTTTTTTTTTTTCATTCCCTCTTCCTGAGAATTGATGATCCAAAAGCAAGGTCACATCTCGCAAATTGAAACGCCTTGAATTCCGCAAATTTCTTGGAATTCGTGAGTTTTTTTTTCGTCTGAAGCATTTATTTGGGAGTTGTAGAATTTTCGAAAAAATATTTCGAGAGAATATCAATTTTTTTTTCTCGAGAATTCAATGAATTTTTTCAAAGTAGTTCTTCTTTTGTTTTTTCATGAATATCTCTGGTTTTATCTATTGGACCAGTTCGAGATTGACCACAAGTCGAAGTTGAAATAATTTTCGATTGATTGCACTTGGATTTAATGGATTTTCGATTGGAACTGCACGAAATTCCGTCCAAAATTTAATATTAATGAAAAAACACATTTCTTTTATTAAAAAAAAAATTATCCATATCTTCCTCTCTCTCTCTCTTTCATGGAAAATCAAATTTTCAGATAAAATTCGATGGAAAATCATGTCATCTTCAATTTTTTGCAAATTCACAGTACGAGAAATCTAGAAAAAAATTAAAATTTTCAAAAAAAATAGAAACAAGTTGATTTCTGTTTGCAACATAAAATTTGAAATTTGTCCATTAAAAAAAAAATTACGCAATTATGAATCCGCAAGTTTTTAAGATAAATAGACAGATGAATAAAATAAAATCACTCTTTCAGAACAAATTTCCAAAGGGAAATGAGGCAAAATGGGCTACGGTACAAGATGAACTACATTTTGCTCTATATTTCCTCGCACTTTTCTTTTCGTACGAATTTTTATCAACGTATATAACAAATTTTGGTGTTGTTGACAATTTTTTCCAATATCCCTATGAACAACTAGAGAGAAATTAAATATTTAATCATAGAAATGCATCGAATAATCAATAGATAACGAACCAACTGTGCACAGATATTTACAAGGCGATGTCTGGGTCTAAACTATGACAACAGCCCGAAGGTTTCAACGCATAATTAATTTTCCAACAAAATATCGAGATGAGCGCATAATTAATTTCTCTATTTTATATTCAACACTATAAATCGATTGATCAATTCCCCAATTTTTTCCTTTAATCAATCAACACTGATGCGTCACTTATTGAAATATTTTCTTCAATTCCCCTAGTCTTCCCCCCAAAAATAACAATAATAAAATGAAATAATTCATTAATTCCGCTTGATTAAAATCAGGACCGAAAAATCGTTTTCAGAGAATTTAAACAAGATAATACCATTTTTTTCTCTTTCTTTTCGAAGGAAATTACGAAGGTTAAAAAGATTCAAGCAAAATCGATCTATCTCGCTTTATTTTCGAAATATTTATCCTAACTGAATGCCAAAAAAATAGATTTATTCTGTTTTACCTTTTTCCAGTCGAAACAAATATCGAGATGCAGAAAAAAAAAACTGCAAAATAATCGAGCCTAACGACCAGAATTCGATCCCTAAGAATCTTTTTCCAATGCTCCACGTCTGACGACTTTTTCCACTTAAGCCACTAGAAAACCTCTCTACACCGTCTCAATTCACATTTAAAGTGATCCAACCAAATTTTTTTTTCGTTATCCACAGGCAAGATTACACTACTACTCTTTATTCGTTGTTCAAACAAGTAAAGAGTTTTCGAACAAAAAAAATAGTAAAAAATAGAATAGAATTGTAACATGAAGGTCACAATCACGTAGTGATTATACGTGTTCGTTATGTCGAGTATCTTTATTCTGTAGACTTATTACTACCGCATAAAGGTCTTAGAAACGTGGAAAATAAATACGAAAAATCCAATGAGAAGAAAAAAAAAATCGCACACTTCAAATGAAAAAAAAAAGGAGAAAAAAAATTTATGAAATCGCGTTTGCCATAGAATTAACGTTTTTCCACTGTTTTTTTTTTTGTTTGAAGTAATTTATCGGTGACTGAACACCTTCGCCGTGTGATAATACTCGTTACGATGTAGTAAAAACTCATCGAAGTCAACCCTTCATGGAATTTCAATTAAATGCAATAAAATAAATACAAAACATCCCTGATAATTGTTTTTTCATTAAATTTATTATTATTTACGGTGAAAAATGATTGGTAGATGTGATGAATGCTGGATACGAAAATATATTTTTATCCAAATTTGAGGAAAATTATTGATTATTTAATCTATATTCCATTGAAGCCGCTAACATTTTTTTTGTTGAATGGAAATTCGTTAAATTCTTCATTTCCGCATGTCTATGGAATTTTTCAGAAATTAAGGTATTTTACAGAATACGGTTGATGAAACAGTGAAAAATGAGGATTTGTAGGTCAGTGTCCAATTATTTGCTGATAATTTAGGGAGAAGTTCTTTAATTTACCCGAAAAAGAAATGAAACTACTCGAAAGTGATATCTTCAGCTTGTGAAAAATTCGAGAAAATCATTTTCGTGAATCTCCTATTTCCTAGAATTTCTTCCGGAAAGGCATGTCTACAAAAAAATCTGAAAAAATTCAACAACAATGTGGACATGTCAGAGCATCTCTTGGAATTTTTTCAGATGCTTTCACAGAGCCCTTCACTCCGAAAAAAATACTTATATATTTTTCTTTTTCCAATTTCTCTTTATTAAATTTATTTTAATAGAAAAATTCAACAATGATGTATACATATTGGGGGCTTTTATTGATTTTTTTAGATTCTTCTTGATCACGAGAGATAAAGAGAGACAGGCAAATGGTTAGGACCACCTCCCAATTAAAATTTCTCAATAACTATACAGAGAATTAAATATCCTTTTTTCTGTGGTTTTTAGTAGTTTCGTTATTTCTGTCAAATTTAAGGAATTTCATTCCCACTAGCGCTACTCTCAGTAACTTTGATAATTCATATCTCATAAAATTACTAGGACAAAACTATAAGGAAACTCAAGAAAATGTGGAAAAAATATCATGTTTGGTATGGAATAAAAAAAAAATTAGATTTTCAGGGGAAACCTTTTTTACAGTTCTTACTTAGTTCCATAATAATAAATGATGTCTTCATGACGATTCCTTCATCTCCATAATTTTTCACAGTAATCCTACGAAAATTATGAAAAACCAGGAAACGCAACATATCTCAATTTTTTCGACCTCAATTTTCATAAGAATTTTTTGATAATTCTCTTGAAAATTAATTTTAATTGCTTTTTTTTTTACAACTCGCTGCCATGATTAAACTCTCAGAAATCTTAAGAAAATCCCGAAGCTTAAAGAATGAAAATTGTTTTGCTTCTCAATCATAAATATGTCTCAAGTATTAATCCAACTATTGTTGACTGCTTCCGAAATTTACATTAAAAAAAAAATTCATTGTCAGAAATATTTTTATTTTTCTCTAAATTTAAAAGAATACTGTAGAAAAATTTGATAACAGAAGTGACCCAATTTATCTAAAAATTCACATATTAATGAGGTAATCAATCACAAGAACTTACAAAAAAAAAACATTAGAAATAATTTTTTTACTCACTTCCTACTAAATTCAACTAAAAAAGAATTCTTATCCGAACTCAAACACTATGATAGATAAAATTATCGAACTGGCGCCAATAAATTCTCAGTGGTGTCTCGAAATTTATTCTTCTTCAGATGTGACATTTTTTTTTTCCTTAATGTCTTGTAAACACAACAGTTATTCCTGTAAAAATGATAAAATTGAGGGGAAAAAGAAGAACAATAATATTTGATACCTCGCGCGATCATAGACACTTAATCGTGACATTCAACGTGGCCTTCGGCGTCAAGGCCGAATCGTTGTGTTTCTTATACATGTATCTATGTATTGTGTCGACAGTCACGAGGTCGTGACCCATTAAACCATTACTGGATAAGAGAAAACATTGATCGTACGATTGGCAAGGGATCGCAAAATTTTCAATATTTTTTCATGCAAGCAAGTATTGACTAATTTTGCTATTCAATAATAATGCCCGAGATTTTATGGATAATTGAGTAGCAAAGATACTGATAGAACGGGACAAATTCACTTCCGTCATGAAAAAAGCATATTTAAAAATATATAAATAAAAAAAAATAATTGTAGAACTTTTGGCTGAAATTAATGCATATATATTCTATGCCTTAAATTGACAAGTAAATTAGAAAATTTTTATATATACGATGAATATATAAATTTAGTTACATAAAATGAATAAAGTTATACTATGTATTATATTTATATTGTCTTAATATTTCCGAAAAATACTTTTTTTATATCGAATTTTATGAACCTTACATGATTATGATTATATGTCCATCGTATATAAATTTCCCAATTTTTTAAATTCAATCTATAAAATATGTCGTTCTCTTAGAGTCAAAGGGGCGTAAGTCCTGTGCAAAAGCATAGTACATATGCCCCTTTGTTTTTAATCCGAAGATGTATCAGTTTCAGCCAAAAGTTTTATAATCAAGCCATGTATAAGCATAGCACTTACGCCACTTTGTTTGTGAAGCAATGATATCATTTTATCATATTATTTCCTATTTATTCGTGATAAATACTTTACCTCCAAATGCTATAAATCTCATATTTTTAATGTATATATTCTCTTCATACAACTTATTTGTAAGATGATTTCCACCTTTTTGATAGATAATTTAAAGACTTACAAATAAAAAGAATTCAGACAAAATCGCTCTATCTCGTTTAGTTTCCGCGATGATTTCAAGAAAAACAAATGACAAAAAATAAACATCCTGTTTTACCTCTTTGCTACTAAATTCTATCATGCAGAGTGACATTGCTACGATTATTATTATTTTTTTTTTTTTTTTTTTTTGATGATTACGAGACAGTGTGTGGGTACACTAGGCATTGAAGAGAGCCTTGCCTCAGAGAGACTGCACTTCCGCGTGTAGCACCCTGATATATCTAGTAATACGTAACTGTACACAGTGAATAATACTGAGGAGAGACATTACATTGTAATTGCTGATTGGGTCCTTGGAATATTGTAAATAATAATTTTTTGCGCTAAGTCCGGTTCGCAATTGGTTTTTTTTTTACATAGTGAAACTGAAATTCTGCGATAATACAATGTGTTTGTTGTTTGTTTTATAATATTAGGGCAAAGTTAAAAGTTGCTGTTATTGATAGTGTAAACATTGACATAATTTTATTCTATTGTTCGCACCATTCATTTTTTGAGTAATAACTGTGAAAAGTCACTTCATGATGATCTCTGTAATTTATTGAATGTAAAAAATTTCATAATGAGTTGAAATATCGAATCAGTAGTGAAGTGTAAACAGGATTCATCGATTTTTTTGCGAATCTTTCTTGATGAATATATCAGGAATTGAACGAAATAGCGTGATTTGTCCTAAATTCTGTCTTGTAGACAATTTCAACGGCTAAATTTTCATTATCTCGTTTAGTTTCCGAGATATTTCGAAAAAGAACAAATTGCCAGAAAAATTAACTTATCCTATAGTACGTATTTGAGGCATATCACGCTATTTCACTTATGTTTTAAGCTTTTGTTTTAGATTTAGTTCATTTTTAGATATGTTGTTGAAATGGCTTAGAGACTAAGCCATTCCAACAACATATCCAAAAATGAACGTAATCGAAAAAAATAAGTGAAATAGCGTGGAATGCATCATTTACTAGTGATATTATTTTTGAGAATTATTGTTTCATAAGATTATGGAAAATCTGGAGTTATCTGATTTTTCAATAATAGGCATATCTTGATAAATGAATCTTTATATTTATCTTTTAATTTTGAGAAATTTTCTTGAACTAAAAATGGTGAAATGGAACTATCGAATGTGCTGTGACATGTGATGTCTCGAATTTAATGCGAGATATCGCATCGATCAATTGATGTTCGGAAATAATCGATCGGAAGTTGTCGTTTTTGAAAGAAATGAAATATTGCCTCAAATTGAAACGAAAGTATCGATTGATCGATCGGAAGTGGATATGATATCACTATCTTCCGTTCAAACTGAAACAGATGAAACGGAACTATCGAATGATATGCTATATTTCGAAATCAATACAAGATATTGCATCGATTAATCGAATTTTGAGAATGATTAGTCGAACTTTTGAAATTGATCATTTGGAAGTTCAATCGCCTTGAATTAAAACAGATGTAATGCAACTATCGAATGATATGCGATATCTTGCATCGATTAATCGATATTTAAAAATGATCGATCAGAAGTTGTTGTTTTAGGATGCAAGAAAATATATGTAGATGCAGACGTGCAATGGATTGTTAGTTCGTATTGAAGAAGTAGATAATGAAAAATAGTAACACAACTGAGCCAAACAAAAAATACATCATATTAGCATTAAATATAGTGAAAAAAATTGAAATGTGAATCACTTTCCATATAATGTCGATAATGAAGTCTATTATTACATTCCATCTTGTTCAATTCATTGAATCATTTAAATCGTATCATTTCATCAATCCATATCCTTATAATTTCTATTTAGAATTATATGTATTCCTTTCTGGAACAAAACTTTGCAAAATTTGATCGAACTTCGATGATCTATAGCAAAATTCTGTCACGCTTAAATTTCATTGGTTAATCGGAATTCCACAAGTTGCGCGGGATATTTTGAAAGAACACAATATTGTAGATTATGTTTGTCCGTCAGAATGAACTATTTCGGATTGATTTCGCAGGCTACAACAGCTTATGATTTTCTGAAGATTTTTTTTTTAATTTTCTGAAGATTTTTCTTCAATTTTGAAAAATAATGACGCATGGAAATATGCATAAATATAGATTTCGTTAATCCCCAAAGCACAATTCGCGAAATGCGAGCGTCATCATCCAGTAATATCATGTCGTCGTCTTAGAAACAAAGTGGCATAAGTATTATACTTATGTAGAGCACTTACTTAAAAATCTTCATTTTTTCCATGCCATATATTGTATTATATACATATTATCTCATCTCATATTCATCAAGAAACATTTTTCAGAGTTTGGATTTTACCGATCATTTAAATTGAGATGGAATTCTCATGAACAAACGCCTATATGTGACCAAAATTGCCCTAAAAAGTAATGTCACGAGAAAACAAGAAGAAACATTTTTATTTTACTAAAAGATTAAATTTTTAATAATCATATATTAGCACCTTAGGAAGAAAGTGGCTCAAGTGCTATGCTCATATAGAGCATTTAGGCTACTTTCTTTCTAAGGTGCTAATATTATGTCGTTTCGTTCATGGCATTTTAGTAAAAAAAATAATTATCTTCGTAATATTATCACGAGGATCTATTGACCTAGAGTCTTTCCAAATGAGTTGTTTCAATTAATTAAATCTTCTAGGTTTACACAAGGAGTGCCAGGGGCATAAGAGGACACGTTGAGGCGTACATAGCTGCGTTTGACAAACACTGGAATTTAGCGCTTGAGGATTGTCTCGAGGTTTGGACACGCAAGGTCAAGTGCAAAATACCGGCACTGGGTTAAGTATATTCAGTGAATCATAATTCCTATTAGTAATAAGTGTGCTTTACTTTTTGATTCAGTAATATGTTAATTGTCGTTTTCCTTTATTCTTCTTTTTATTCCGAAATGAAAAGATAATGAAGGAAAAGAAATGATAAAAACGTCAAAGTTAATTTTAACGACAATTATTTGATAAAAAAAAGCTACGATAAATTTTCATTTGTGTCATACATGCGCTTGTTTTAATGTCCAACTGACCTCGATAATTAAAGAAAACGCAGTGAAATTAACAAAACGTATCACAATTTAACGCTATCTTTCAAAAAAAAAAAATAGGCAAATATAATTGAAATGGACAATTGTATGCCACATTTAAATACGAAATATTCTTTTTCATTTTTCCGTTTTTCTTTATCGCTTGACTTGTTTAAAACCCATGAATTGGCGCAAAATTATTGTGGCATTGGACTGAAAAAAAAAGAACTTAGTGACTTAACAGCATTTAATTACAAATGTTGAATTCACTGACGTTGACTGTTTTCCCCTCATTTATTTCTTCCTTCGTAATATTCAACGGCAAAGAGTTCAAATGAAGACGTAAGTGAATTGTTTAGATACTGAATATTATTAATATATTAATTTTCAAATGAAGAAACTTGCATAATTTTCGTCACTTAGATTTCGATTCAATTGAAATTTTTTTTACGTCTCCAGGTTTTTTTTTTTGTAGATGTTTCAAAATTTGCAGGAAGAAAAATTCGGAGACATTTTGCAAAAATTAATGGATTTTTAAAATCATCCTTCGCAAATTTCAGGAAAAACGATAAGAATAGCACAAATTTATGCCAATACTTTTCTTTAAATTTCGAAATTCATTAAAAAGAAAATTAGAGTAAAATTTAGCTATTTCGTTGATTTTCTGAAAAAAATTCGCAAAAAAATAGGCTTAGTCCGATGTTTTGCCCCCTTTTTAATGAATGATCGAATAAAAATTCAGATTTTTTTCATTATTCAGTGGAAATGGAACGCGAAAATTTTGAAGAATGAAAGAAATTGTGTTTCATGAAAGAACGGCGAGAGACAGTCGAGTGAACGACTCGCTGTTTGAGGAAAAAGAAAGGAGAAAAAGAAGAAAAAAAAGGGGGAGAAGAGTAGAAATGAGGAGGAAGGAGGAAGAGGGAAGGTAGTAAAGGCGCGCGCGAGGGCACGTGGACCTCCATATCGAACGTGTGGCAGAAACCGTACGTATAGTCAAGGCCGGTCCTTGCCCTCCAACACACACACACACACACACTTCTTAGGCTCGACCCTTAAGAGTCGTCTCCGGTTATATCACACCCTCCTTTTGCTCTCTTTTTTTGTTAGTCCTTCTTTTGCTTTCTTTTTCTTTTTTTCCTTCTTCGGCACCGACTTGTGAACCAAAAAATCTCTATTTAGCAAGCAGTCAGGCTATATTCGTCATGTACCATCGTAATTCATTTGTGTTTGCGTATGCGTAGTATATAAATCGAATGATTTCATTTAATATACGGATAAAAATGGAAATTGATTTATCGAGGAAATTGAGTGAACAAATCAGTTCATTTTGTAGCAGAAAATGCATTAATTGGAATTGGGATTAATTTGAGGCATGATTTTTTCTTCGTTTCAATGAAAAAAAAGTTTTTTTTTATGAAAAATGAATTCGGCGGTTTAACGAAATGAGTTTGAGACAGCAGTGAAAATGGGTTTTGGAGTATGTCTCGGGTTCTGAAGGAGATGGAGAATTTTTTGTTAGGATCTTCTTCGAAGGGAAAGAGCAAAACTGCAAAAAAAAAAGGTTCTCACGAAACTTTCCTGATCTGGCTTTTAAATCTCCAGATATAAGGCGAAAACGGATTTCTCAGGGAAATACCCTTATCTCGTTTCACCACTTCATTCCTGAATTTGTGGATAAAACGAACGTTCTCATAAATATTACGACTCAACAAACAAATTAAAAGTGACAATTTTTACTTGAAATTGTTGAATGATGATAAGAAATAATTCATTGCTCAAGTAGTTTTTCATTTTTTTTATCGTTTGAAGAAATGTCAAAAAATCGTTCTGATAATGATTATTATGTAGTTTTTGTGTTGTTTTTCAGCGCATTTTTTTTCTATCGGCAGAAAAAAAAATTGTAAATTATTACTTCATTCAATATTTTCTTTTTTAAAGAGAATTAATCATCTGTTTTGGATAAGAGAATTCTCATCCAAGAAAATCATTTTTTAACAGTTTTTTAAAAAATATCTCTTTATTTTAGCGAAATAAGGAAATCTTGGTTGCAACCCTTTTGCAGGTCTCATTCGGATGAACAAAAAAGATCTTATAATAAGATTTCTGTATTTCCCTTTAATTCTGACCCATTCGGCAGAAAAAAATGCGACAAATTTTCAAAATTGAAAAAAAAGAATTCCGTACTTTTATTGAGCAAGTTTTCTAATAAAGTCTTGAAAAACATTTAAGATTTAGAAATTCCATTCGAACTACTTTTTTTTAGAGGAGAATCGAGACTATAAAAGAGTTTAGAATACAAAATACACAATCTCCCTTAGAATTCAAAATATTTCGTAAAACCTGAATTTTGTTCGCTGATTGCGCAATATTGTTCCCTGAAATGCGAATATTGCGTTATTATTGAATATTTTGCAAAAAAAAATTCTAACTAAAATTCTTCAATCTCTCTAAAATGCAGAAATATGCTCCAAAAACGAAATTAGTAAAACATTTCTTTTTTCTTTTAACGATTGAGGTCTTTTTTATTTGAAGCCCATTTCAATAGATACATTCTCAGGATCTAGAAACCTTCGCAATTAAAAAAAAAGGCTACTCCTAATTTTTGTCCCTAAAAGTCTATGCTGATATTTCGGACGGAATGGAAAATAGAGAAATATCCGTAAAAACTACTTTTGTAGCTTTAGTCCTCCTCTACAAAAAACCAGTCTCTACAAAACCTCCTCTATTCCGAAATAATTCCCAAGACACATTTACACCTGATTAAGGTAGGATCCCAACGTGTGGTCGATAAAACAGAAAGAAAGGGGATTTGCAGTTGATTTTTCAATTAATTGCTGTTAATTCAGGAAAATGTGCTTCAATTTACCCGAAAAAGTGATTAAACTAGTCGAAAGTCATATCTTCAACTTGTGAATATATTTTTTTTACATCAATCTTCTATCACATGCATGAGATAGACAGAGAGGCAAACAGTTACGACTACCTTCTAATTGAAATTTCTCAATAACTATACGGTGAATTGAATATTTTTTTCTTCTATTATTTAGTTAAAATGCTGTTCTCTTTGCCAATTGTTTTTAAATAATGGATCAACCCTGTAGTTTTTTAGTAATTTCATTATTTCTGTCCAATTTGGGGCGTGCCATCCCCATCACCGGTATTTTCAGTAACTTTCATAATTCATATCTCATAAACTACAACTACAAAAATTGTGAAAAAATTAGGAAAAATGTAAAAAAAAATATCATCTTCCATAGAGCTTTTTTTTTTCTTTTATTTTCCATAAAGCTTCAAATTCCGAAATAATTACAACGCCTGAATAGGAAAGAAACGACTGAATTGAAGTAGCATTAACACCCAATTAATTCCCTCAAAAAAATCCTCCACACATACATGTTACGAAAGCTATCGTAAAAAAATAAGGGTTGAAAGCCCTCGGGGACAGTGGCTGTGTTTGCCCCACTGACGTACATTGTGCTCTATCTGGGAAGGGATGAAAACGGTGGAGAAAGGTCGACAGGTCATTGATACGAAAGCACTTCACCGTCACGAAGGGGAAGGGGGTTGCTCGGACGGGTGCCAGTGACCTTGAGGCACGAGAGAAGCAAGTAGAGTGCTTGTGTGTAGGGATAGGAAAAAAAAGCCCTCGGATCGATGTGCGTCCGCTACACGTGTCCCACGCGATAGGCCACTGAGTTTCGTTTCACGTTAATGTTTTCTCTCTTTTTTTTTACTTCTTCTTCTTGCTTTCTCTACTTCAAATAACAGTTCACTTTGCGCGCTACCCCTACGCCCTATGCTTCAACCCCTGAGGCGAGCCTCCACCCTATTTTGACCGCACGCGCCAACAGTACATAAACAAGATTTGAGTGTCAATGAACCTCTGACATCATTGATGTTCTCTTTTTTTTTGCGAGAAATAATTCATTACAACATTTTCTTCTGTTTTTTTCCCCTGTATTTTTTTTTCTCTTATTTTTCATACTTTGTCGCAGGTATGCCAAATAAATTGGTAGCAATTGAGGAGGACATGCCGAAGGTTATCGTCAAGGAATCTAACGGCAAAACTGAGACCTTGGAGAGACACGTGCCACAGATGCTCCTGAGAGGGGAACAAGTTGTTGTAATCATCAAAATCAATTGAACAAATTATAATTATTGTTTAACGGTTTATACTGTAATTGAGAAGGGGAAAACAGTAGGAAAGTGGGGAAGAGGATAAGTCAATTTTTTTGCGATTCGGTTTTGATGAATATCACGGAGACTAAGAGAGATAGAGCGTCTTTTTTTCATCTTTTTTTATGGAAGCTGCTTTATTTTTGAGAGTTGCAAAAAAATTATCAATAAAAATTTCAAAAAATAAATTATAAAAAAAGGACATTTTGATTTTTTTTTCTTGATAACTGATTTCATCTCGAAGAATCATGATTCGGAAACTAATGGTCCAAAATGAACTGTATTATACTGTTTTCCGGGGTAAAATTTTCCGCTGTTCACGATGAAATAATCAAAATTCTGAAAATCCGCGAATTTCGCTAATTGGGAAAAAAACTCTCACTCTATCATCGAGCAAATCTACTTTTTTTATAAAAAACTTTCCACTGTGATTATATTATATCTTCCTTGTAGTCAACAAATGAGTGACATTTTCGTCACGGAAGTTGTGATTATTTATTTGAAAAAAAAAAGAAAAAATAATACACCTTTCACAGTTTATCAAGGATTACGATACAACACACGTGAAACTAAATTTTTTTTGGTGCCATTTTATCATTTCACATTACTCTGTTTACCACTATCTTGTTCATGTGTCTCATTGGATTGATAAATAATCATCTTTTTTTCCATGAAAATTATGACATTTTGTCTCCACTTCTTCCACTTTTTTTTCTTTCACGTGAATCTTTTCTTCCATTGCAAAATCTGTCGGTATCTCAAACAAAATATGTTTATCAAACACTTCGATGACCTTCGACAACACAAATACAAGAAACAAATGTTTATAAACACAGTTATGTCACGTAATATAAAAAATACAATTGTAATCGAAATAAAAATAAATCAGTTCCGTAAAGATTGGATAATTTATGCATTAATATACTAAAGAAAAATAAATAAACAGGAAGTCTGAGCTAATATTCATTGTTTCAATGTAAATTGCGAAATCCCTTTAATTCATAAATATTTGTCAAAATCTGGAATAAAAATAACACATAAAATCCAAAATGTTAGTTTTTTCCGAAATATCTCGATATTTTGAGACAGAAAATTATCAGTTTTCAAATATTCTTAGCAACATTAAATTATTCAAAAAAATAACAAATCTGCACTTTAAAAAAATTATAAAAAAAGTGTACATTTTCAAAAAAAAATTTTTTTCAATTTATTCGTTTGAAAAAATGCACAAAAATTTGAGATATGTGCTCATTTTATTATTATTCATCATTTAAATTTTCCTATCCCATTTCATTGATAAATTGAACCAAAAAAATCAACAATTTCCTTTAGAAGTATTTTTTCAGAAAAAAAGGCAGAGAAAAATATTTCTTCTTATCTATCAAAAAAAAAAAGATAAATTCATCATTATTATTATTGAACGCAAAATAATATGAAACGGTGAAAGCAACAATTCTTGCGATTAAAGGGGGGGGGGGGGGGGGATTAAGCGGGGGTGAAAACAACGGGGTCGTGAGAGGAGGGACAGGCACAAAACTCACGGAGAGGGCACCACTCACTTTCGCTCAGAGAAAGTTCAGTATTCTGTGCATGTATAGTTATATAGTTTTTCGCTTGTAACTACTTGTTCAGTTCTTTTTTTTTCCTTTTCTTTTTTTTTACTGTTCACTGTCTTCTTTTATTTTTCCCCTCAAAAGCAAACTTCTGCGAGCAAGGAATAGTGTACCCGAGCGTGCGATTATACCCGAGTACTAACAAACTCTCAGTGTACAAGAGTTTGCTATACTGTATACTTAGGTACTTAACTTACGATGGGGTTAATGAACTCTAGAATCATAACCTTAGTTCAATTTCATTTTTCTGAAATTTTTTTTTTTCACTTTTTTTTTTTTAATCGGAATTATGTTGATTCATTTTCATTATTCAGGTGTTCCATTATTTTCTGCTCGATTTAATTTTTTTTCTGCATTTTTATTTTCGAGAGAATGAAGTCGAGGAATTTTCGGAATGAGGGATTGTAGAAAAATGAATTTTTTAATTTCAATTCTTTAAATTTTAGATGAGAATTTTTTTCTTCTATTATCATTTCTATTATCATTTTTTCTTCTAAAAAATTCATAGGAAAAAAAAACGTTTTGAACTGGAAAAATTAATAGCAGTTTCTGGATTTTTATCAGTGGAATTTTTTTCAATAGAGAGTGCCGGAATTTTGAAGTTTTCGCATAAAATTCGAATCACGATTTAATGATTTAAAAGAAGAATCGTTTTTAATGATTTTCACCTTCGAATATTTAACAATCAAATTTTGAATACATTTTGGAAAGAAAAATCCTGATAATAATTTTTCCAAAGGAATTTTTATGGATAATGCATGTTCTCGAGGTTATTTGAAGATATGTTTTTTTTTATGCGATTCGGAAAAAAATTTTACACTTGTTTCAACCATTTTTATAAATTTTTGTTTTTTTCGAATCGTATAAAAAAAAAACATATCTTCAATGATATGTTTCCAAAATATATTATATTTTTTTCCAACTGTGTCATGAAGGGAAAATTCTGTGTATTATTATGAATAAACACACATACACACAGATAATCTATCTAAATCATTATTTTCGGTCTTTTTGGATCATTTTAGATATCTTTCAATAGAAAATTGAATTTCTAATTTTGACGATGGTGGAGCTTCTATTCGGAAGCAAAGAAAAAAGAAAAAAATATATGTATAATGAGAAGTGAAATTATGGAAAAAACTATTCCAACGAAATAATTCATTTAATCAGTTTCGAGGTTTCTATCAGTGAAAAAAATAAATAAAAATAAAATTCTATTGATAATCAGAATTTAAGAACATTTTTTTTCAAAATCGTGTCAATAATTTTACCACAAAAGTTTTATGTATCGCCCATTTTTGTGATTATTCGAACAAAATAAAAAAAATTTCAAAGCGACTAAAAAATTTTCAATTCTCAAGAAATTGTAAAAAAAAAGAAAAAAAAACTACATTGAAAATGAAATTACGAGGAAATAACTTTCTTCACTAATGAAAAGGAACAATAATTCGTAAAAGTACAAAATGTAGTACAGTCCACTTACTGTCACGTGCTGTCACAGTTAATGATAATTGGACAGTTAATTACATGCAAAACAAAAAAAAACCTATGTATTTCTACGATAAGAGTATTGGTATACGAATAATGCGACTTTAGTTGTGTACATATATATATATATATATTTTTTTCTTTTTAGTCAGGGACAACCGGCAAATGCCTTGGAAGGCTAATGAGTAATGACGATCGTAGAAAGACTCCTCGAGGTCTGTTAAAATTGTATCTCAAAGAATCTCTCGTGAATTTTCACGGCTAAACTCTCTTTGCTGCATATTCTATTGATAATTGAAAAAAGGAAAAAAAAAGTGTAAAAACAAAATTTGATGTTGCTATCAAATACATTGGAAATAGAACGCAAACGTCCCTGAAGATGTTAGAATATTTTACTTGAAATAGATACGTTGCTATTTTTATTCGTTTATTATTATCAGAAACAAGTGAATTCATGGAAAAATCCAGAACTGAAGGAATATTACTAATGTTAACGTTCCTCTTGAAATATCTCGGAATCTAACAATATTGTTGAATTTTCGTTTGGACCTTTTTTTTAGAGAAAAGTAGGAATTGCGAAAGAGGACTTCTTAAGCTTTCGTGTTATTAAAGATATTGATAATTGATAAGAAAAGAAAAAGTCAATTTTTTCCTCTAAAAGGTTTTTTTCCTTTTTTTTGAAGTTAAGGGAGAAAGAGAAATTTTGGGTTGGACTTTTTTTTTAAGACCTTTTAGAAGAAAGTGAGAGCTACGAAAAAGGTGATCACAAGATTTCTTCCCTGTCCCAGAATTTCTGCAATATTGCATAAAAACTTCTCACCATGATTGGAAAATGTGAAAATTATTTTTAGACTTGCACAGATTTCATTGGATGAGGAGATGCGATAGCATCTGTCGCCAAGTACGTGTTTATTCATCAGCTACACGTACATGAAATGAGCGGTCAGAGACTACCGTTTTATTATACAGTTAACAGAACACCTCAAAATTTGGGTCTTGAATCATTTAGTTATGCACCCTAGACTGGGCATTTAGTGCAACTTTATGACTTTGATCCTTTCATGAGGATTTCCCGCCGTGTTATTTCAGCTGCGACGTTGCCAAATTCACTCTAGACTGCCCGAGTGCGTTTACCGAGTTTTCGGCAACATGGCTCATCGGACAATTCCATTGAGCAAAAAAAAATTCGCTATCTCCTAAAATTTATTCTATTTCCGCATCAAATTTACGGGATGTCATTAAAAAAATATAGCAATTTGTTACATATTTCAGTGAATATAGTCTATTTTTTTTGAGAATTTTCCTCTTAGCCAAATGATTATAAAAAAATGAAGGCGGAACACCCGTCATCCTTCATGGAGACCATTAAAAAAACATTTTTTTTTATGAAAAAAAAATTAAAAAATCATAATTAACATTTTTTGCTATATTTTTACTTTTGACTTGTTCTGGTCGTCTTGCTGCCTTATCATTTTGTTATTTTGACTTATTGGCTTCTCATACATTCTCTTATACATCTTCATTTCTCAAAACTATTGAAGATAGATTAACCCCTTCAGGGTTAATCATTTCGTCGCCTTAGAATTTAAATGGTGTAAATGTTATGTTTATCCATTGCACTTACGCCGGTTTGTTTCTAAGATAATGATTTTTTACTGTCTTTCAAATATATAAAAGATATATTATAGTCCGATTACCGAAAGGATTATATGGAAAAAATAAAAAATGGAAAAAATTGAAATTCAACGAGTGCCTTGTTTTCCCCCAGCACTGTGCTTTATTTGCAAGTATCGATGTATCCGTTTTCTACTGGTGTCGTGTGTATGTGTTTATAAAATTCTCGACCAGCAATAATGAGATTGAGTCATGTGGCTTTGGTAGTGGGACCTTCATTTAGTAAAGGGCCTTGGTTTATGCCTCGGGCAAGGCAGAGAACTCTGTATTATTATAAATATATATATTTTTTTCTCCTATCCATAAATGATTTTTTCGTGTGTCTCAATAGAACGTGATTATTTACTGAGAACAACAAGCAGAAGAAAAATAAATTGGGACAAAATTGGAGCATCCATGTCCTTGAAAGAGTAAAAAAAAACTAAAAACTACATTCTATGAATTAATAATAGTCTATAAATGAAGAAGAATCACGGAACTTGTTGAAACTTGTGATTTTTAATTTTTTTTTTATTTTTCAAGATATTTTTGAAAAACTGCAGATCAAAATCGACACGCAATTCGGCAGTGAAGAGGTAAAACGAGATAAGTCTACAACTTTTACATTCATTTTTTAAGAATATTTCAGAAACTAAGCGAGATAGTGCAAATTTCGTCAATGCCTTTTTTGTAGCCCTTGAAATTCTTTACAAAAAAGGATTCGGCAGAAATTTGGTAACTGAAGGAGAGGGATTTAATTATGAGAACTTTTTTTTGGAGCACTAAATGGAACCTGAAACGAGATTTTTCCAAAAGATCCCTTTATTTTTCCTAAAGGATGTAAATTTACAAATAACACATAATGACATTTTTCTAGATTTTTTTTTTTAAATAAATTATCATGGAAATGTTTTTTTTTATATTTGCCTCCATAGCTTTTTGTATTTTCTATGTGTCTATATTTTTTTATTTTTTTAGAAAATAAATTATTTAATGAAGAAAGAAACTGAAAATTTCACATGTCTGTTATTTTCAGCAATACCCAAAAAAAAAAAAATTGCGTTTTTTCCAATAACGATAAATATCCAAGAACTTCTAGATAATCGATTAAAAATAATAAACCATGATATTTTTATGTCTAAATAGCATTGGTGAATTAACCTTCCCAACATCAAAGTTTTCCGCAATTGCACGCAGTGGATAATCAAGGAGAACCCTCTCGTTGACGTTTGGAACGTTGAGGCCGACTGTCATAATAAAGCGCGCAACTCTTTGCGCATAAAACGCACACACACAGACAGAGATAAATTCTGAGTGAAAAAAAGTTCAAATCGTTTTCTCGAGAGTTCGGATAAACGTTTCGTTGCGTCATCCCTGAAGCGCGCCCTGGAGCCAAATTATTCCTAAATCACGTGTGTCTCTTCTTTAAAAAAAAAAAAAAAACTGCCGAAGAATTATGCTTTTACGTTTGATGGACAGTGATTTACGTTGACAGCTCATGACCAAAATTTATGTTGTGAAAAAAATAAATAAAAATATAATAGCCCTATGTGTTTTTGCTCGCGTTACACATCGATTGAGGCCCTGCACGAGGCTACAGACGAAGGTCACGCGCAAAGGGACGTGCAAAAGAGCGAGAGAGAGAGAGAGAAGAAGAAAGGGAAACCCAAATGCTTCGGCAGTGCGCACGAGTCAAGGTCTTGTCCCAATTTCAGTTCGAAGACCCACGCCTCTGGACCAGCAGAGGATAGGTCACAGGAGGATTTTGTGTGTGAGCAACTCTTTGCTCACTGAGCTTTAAGGTCATTTACTTTTACCAAACGTCCGTGCTCTCAAGGATTTTACTCCTTTTTTTTTTCTTCTCTTTCTCAAAAACTTCATTCTTCTTTTTTTTTTCTCTTTCTTTTTTACTCATGTGTTTGTGTGTAAGTAGAAAAAGACTTTTTGGCCCTCGGAATTATTACAAACTGTGAATACTGTATTGCCAAGGTCAGTAGATACAACTCAACACTCTATTTGGATGAAACAAAGATTCCGTCCGGTTTATAGAGAACTCATGCCAGAATTTTTTGTTTCACTTTTTTATTTTTTTTTTATTATTTATTCATATATCAACTGAAGGGGGAAATACAGATGAGGAGCAAGAAAGCAATTTCAAGGTTGGCCTAGACTCAAAATAAATTTTATTTCATTAGAAAAACTTATGTCTGTGTGTTAACATCACAGACGAAAAATTTAGAATAATCTGATTATTTTTTTTTTTGTTGTTTTAGGGGAGGGTGAGAGCTGCAAAGGAAAATCCCCTTAAAAATGCATTTTTCTTCATTTTTGTAATATTTAAAATAGCAGATTTTTGACAAATTTGAGTATTTTTTTCTCAACAAAAAAAAATTTTGACAAAATGAAAAATATACACAAGTAGAAAATTCAAGAAACAATAAGGACAAATTTTTTTTATCATAATTCATTTGTTAAAAAAAGTGAAAAAAATTCGAATGTGTGCTAATTGCATTTTCATCTATTGAAAAAAAAATTATTTTCTGTTTTTTTTTTAGAAGAAAAATCAAGTGAAAATGAGTCTTTTCCCCGTTACCGAGTCGAGTCTCCGACTACTCTAAACCACCCCCCCCCCCCTTCACTCAACCCTTCCTAAAAAGAATCAATTAATTATGCCTTTAAAGTGTCCACAAGAACTGAACACTTCTCGACAAGCTAACAGTAAATGAAGAAAAAAAAATCCAGATAAAAAAAAATATAAAAAAATTAAAATTCTCCAAGTGCATTACAAAGAATTCATTTATCCCGATCCCAGCATAATATTCAACGTCCTTCACAATCCGACATGAAGAAAAGTACAGAAAAAAAAAGAAAAAATTGCATGATAACTTGGCATCAGCGGTGAACGCGAATTAATTTTCAATTTTTTTTCCCTACCTCCCTGCTTGGCAGTATCACAATGTAATTTCTCTTAATAAAATCGCGAGGAGAAAATGAAAAGAAAAGGACAACAAAAAAAAAAAGAAAAAAACCTTTAACTCACCAAAACGATTTTTTCCACCACGTCGAAAAGAGAGAAAAAAAACAAATTAAATTGTTGGTTTGTAACAGGATCCAATTGGATGAGTAAACTTTTCTCTTTTTTTTTTTCTACACTCAAACAACTTCTTGAAGGAACTCAGTAGAGAGAAGGAGCGTCTTCCTCTTTTCTTTCCTGCAACCGCACACACCGGTCACTTGGTTCTCCTCAATTGAAACCTCACACTGACAGACCGTCAAAGTAATAAGAACTTTTTTTTTAAACAAAATAATGATAATAATAATTGTATAAAACGTGTAACAAACACAATTGTCGAAATCGCCACTAAAGTCGTAAATGCAATAAACTAAACAAAATTCAATAAAAAAAAAAAAAAAAAATTATTATTGTTACTCGTATAATTTTTTATTATTATTTTTTCTGCAGATTTTCTTGCGACACTTTTCTCTGCAGCAAAAAAGGAGGGAGACGCTTACGTCACACACGAGGATGACCAATGAAATAACCCGCGAAAAAAAACTCACAATAAGGCAGAGACACAGAGAGAGAGAAACACACACACACACACGAAAATCACGCACAACTATTTCAAATGTTACTTTTTCAAATAATGGAGTAAAAACTTAGAGTCACAAGTGATAACGAATTTTAATTTAAATGAAGAAAAAAAGAATTTAAAAAAATCAACCTCTTAAGAAAATAATTCGCAGTTTCACACAGTCCACTAAATTTGTTTTTCAAAAAAATTCAAAATCCCCAAATAATCGGCAAAAAACCGCATGATCAACCCCCACAGATAGTTCCTTGAAAAAATTAATGTTTTTTTTTTGTCGGAAAATCATGAAAATTTTTTTTTGGAGCTTTCACGAATGGAGCAGTAACACTGGAATTGTGTCTGCAAAAATTGAGGGGGGAAGCTCTCTCTTCGCGATTTTGCCTAGCCTAGCCACTGCTAAACACTACTATCCTAGGTTAGACACTAAGCTCCGAACGACAACACAAACTCTCAAACACACTATCCCCCCCTCTTTTCACATGCCCTCTCTCTTTATTTTAAAAAGTCTCTGTCTCACTTCAGTTAAAGCAGTTTATATCTCACCTCCGCAGAGTTTATGCCGGAGGCCCTCACACACACAGACACATACACACAAACACATATATATATAGGTAATACATGCGCATTTTGCTACTCCCTCTACCTCATCTTTTACAGCGATTCTCGCGACTTGTACGTGAATATTTGGCACAAGTGTGTGCGCGTAGCAATGTGTTGTAGCAAAGTGAGAGGGGAGGGCGGGGGGAGGGGGAGAGAGACTTTTGTAAGGCCATAGCCACGGCCATCGGGTCTAACGTATGCGCTCACACGAGCACTCTCTCACACACATATACACACAAACGAATGATTTTATATTCCGTGTATCTAAAAGCGTTTGGGAGGGCGTTTGAAGCATTTGCCTGTGTTTTTACGCACCAATAACAGTGAAGAAGTCGAAACTATTACATAGAGGATTTGTGGAAAAAAAAAAGGAGGAGAGGAAGAGAACATATAGGCACACACATACATACACATACAGATACATATGGACTATCCAAAGAAATCATTTCGTGATCGCAATTTGATGATTTTACTTTATTTTTTATTTTTCCTGCAATTTATTGTGCAGATGTAGCTATCTTTGGGAGTCCATATAGATGCACTGGAATTTCTTCCGCTTCTGATGTTCAATACAAGTTTTTTTAGAAATTTATTACGATTTTCCTTGAAAACTTATCTCTTCTCTTTTTTTTTTTTTTTTTTTTTTTTTGAGAACGAAGGAAATAGCTAAATTCGGTTGGCCTTGTGTCTTCTAATATTTGAGTTTCTATATTTGTATAGATTATGTATTTAATTTCTTTGGCAAATGATCTTGACGCCTTTGAAATCAAAATGGGGGGAAAAAAAAGTGGCCAACAGTCTTCCAACGTTTTCATTGTAAATTGTTTGAATTAAGGTTAACATAGAGAAGTTCTTTTTTTTTTGCATTTTTTTTTTCTAAATAAATAAATAAAGAAATGAAAACGACCGCGAGAGAGGCGACGAAGGTTACGAGGTGATTTAGTTAGGTATCTATTAGAAAATAATAAAGGCAACTTCAAGGCTGCCATTGGTGTCTGTTAAATACACGTTTATACATTTTTATTTCACTAGATTGTTCTTTTTTTTTTCTATTCTCCTGTTGTTTGGGCGGCATTTGTGATAATAGTTGCTTTGGTTTTTCCTTACTTTTTTTTTTTTTATTGTAATAATGGAGTATAATTTGAGCCGAGATGGGGAGGGCTGAGTGAATTTACGCTGACACGGATGGCAGATCATTCTCAACTTTCTAACGAAAGTGCAAGTTATTTTTTTTCTTTATTCACGCCCCGATGTTGCTGAGCTGCGTAACCGTAGTGGACGAGACTGCGAGAGACTTTCCCATGTGTTTGGCTTTCCGTGATTTTCCAAATGAGCCAACGATGACCAATTGCACATTACTTCCGTTGTGTTTATAATCTCATTTTTTCTTTCTTTTTTTTTTTCAAAAGTTTATTATGAATTGATCATCACAAAAATTGTATTAAAAAATATTATCGAGAAACAAAAAAAATTCTCTGAAATAAACGAGTTACGTAAGTTTTCAACGATCTCCATAATACGCATCAACTTGTGTGGAAAAAGAAACACGAGATAATAATAGACAAAAGTATATTCCACTGTATAAAGATAATGATTCCAAAGTAAAGAGATTTTGTCAATTCTTTATTTCTTAAGGTAGTTCGTTTCTCGATGTGCATATATTATATATTTATTTTTATTTTCATACACCCAAAATTCATTTATTCGATATTCAAGTATGAAATTTTGGATCTAATTATGAATTTAACGATAATTTTAAGATTTTTCTAGTAAATTTTTGATATTCCCCAAATGATACGGTGCTGTATGCACACATTTGAACATTCATTGCACGTATAGGACCATAGAACACACACACAACCATGCGAAACGGAGCAGCCAATCACGTGTGAGCACCGGCCAGCTGATTGCCTCACTCAATCGTGGATTTTACCAAATTCTCCTGTCTTCAAAATTAAAGAAGAAAATACACGGTAAAAAAATCTGAATTAATTTCAAATTACTCCGAAATACTGGAAGAATCCCTGCATATTTTTTTATCGAAATCTAAGTACTGGATTTTGAGAAAAACAACGAAAACCGGTCGAATTTGATTGATTGTCGAGGTTACGCCATTTACTTGGTATTAAAAGTTGGAACTTTAAGATTGAATATCTCATTAACTATACGGTCAAAAATCTTCAAATATTCCACAAAAATCGGAAATAACATGAATAATTATTTCCCAAAATTTGAAGAAAATCTTTCCATGAGTCAAAATCCGATGGAACTACCTTAAGTACACCATTTTTTCAAGACCCGCAACACCACCAAAATTATTGCCCATTCTTTCCCCATTGAAAACAAAAAAAATTCACCTAATATTCGATTGTGCAGGCCACTAGAGGGGCCTTGGCCCACGTTACACAGTCAAGGCCCCATTGCCAACAACTTGCCATGACACATATATATATATATACAGTTAATACGTGAGGCTTCTTTTCGCTTTTTTTTTTCCTTTTCGCTTGAGAAAAAGAGACGACACTTTTTTTTCTTTTCTTCATTTCATTTTACGAGAGTCTGAGAAAGAGAGAAAGAAATTCCAGCCAAGCATAGTACAGAATAAATGCAACTAGTTTAGTTACTCAGAACTCTCACTTTTAAAAGAGGGGAATTATTATTACTATTATTTTTTTTATTTCACTTTATTTCCTTTCCTTTTTCCATCCCGTTTATAATTCATTCACTGCGTCCTTCAAAATACTCGCATGTTTGACCTATTGAGAGTGAGAACATTCTGTCAGTGTTAATGTACGAATACTGGGCCAGTGTCAGTCAATGGCACGGTTTTTTTTTTTTTTTTTTTTTGGGAAGTAGTGTCAATGTCAGTATGTTTTATCTAAATTGAGAAAATATTCATTTTTTTTGTTAGCATTGATTATACTCAATTCTGCATTAATTTATCGATTTTTAAAATAAATTCTTCGTAGCGAATTATTGTTTATTTATTTTATCAAGGAATTTTTTTTAATGTCCAATTATCAATATATCATTAAATTCTTGGATTAATTATTTTAATTTAATCAAAAATTCAATGTTAACGAGTCAATTCAAATCAATTAAACATTCGGATTTTTTATGTTTATTTTGATCTTAATTCTCCTTGAAAATTATTTTATTTTAATTTTAATATTTTAGAATTTATTTTTGATAATTAATCGATAATTATTATTATTTTTTTTTTTTTGAAATTTAAGTTTTTTGAAAATTGATGAGGGAGACTTGTTGAAGAGAATGCTCCAATAAAATGGAATTTTCGAAAAATAATTTAGTAGTGAAGAGGTGAAACGAGATGAGTCGATTTTTTCTATCAATCTCTGATAAAGAATATCGGAAATTAAACGAGATAGCGCAATTTTGCTTCTATACTTTTTTTATAGAGAATCAAAGCCATCTCGAAGATTAGGAACTATCTCACTTCATTGCAACAAATTTTCAAAAAATTACTGCAAAAAAAAAATTGTGAATTTTTTTTCCTTTCTCGCTTCTGAACTGTTTTTTGAATATTTCTGAAAGTACTG
Organism: Aleiodes alternator; assembly: GCA_963921955.1. Lineage (NCBI taxonomy): Eukaryota > Metazoa > Arthropoda > Insecta > Hymenoptera > Braconidae > Aleiodes > Aleiodes alternator. Next base: position 7,926,605 of record OY998098.1, on the reverse strand, counting down.
GACCAAAAACACTAACATTACACCACTTTTCGGATTAAAATTTCCCGTTCTCCCCAATGAACCCAAGTTCGCTTCAGTACTCGATCCAAAAAAGAAAAATCATTAAATCATAAGAAAGTTACGTATTCCATTGAATCGAGTGTTAAGCAGTACGGGGCCAGTGGCCAAAATTTGGGCCAATGTTAAACGCTTGAGAAAAAATTGCCCAACCACCAAGTAAGCCCCAAGGCCACCGATTCCCATTTCCCAATCACAATCATTTCTCGATCATGCAAAAACATTGAGCATAAGAAGAAAAGAAAAGGAAACAAAAAACCTTCTTCCTCTCATTCTCAAGTATAAAACAATTTATTTATGGTCATTCTACTTTCTGAATTTCGATTCTTATCATCATCGTCTATTTCTCCTTTTTCATATTTTTTTCCCTCTTTTTTTGCTTTTTTTCGTATTCATGCTTCATACAACTCTCGAGAATTACTCATTTCACTGTGATTTTATATATACATACATCTATATATGTATATATATATAAAAGAAGTGAGCGCTCGCATTCGCTCTTAATGTCCGTACCTGGTGACCCGTGGTGCAAGCTAAACCCACCGGAGAAAGTTGCTCCAGGACTTTCTCGCTGCCTCTCTTGCACTTCGATGCAATCGTACAAAGATATCTCTTTGCGTTATCGATTAAATATAAAACATCAATAAATAATTCAACAAAAAATTGATTGACAGGATGAAAAAAATTAATTGCCTCTCAATTAACCTTTGAGAAATGAATTAAAAAAAAAATGGGGAAAAAATCGAAGAATTAAAATTATGGAAAAAAAATGAAGAATTTCAATGAAAAAGTTGGGGGCGCGTCGAACCGTGACGTTTCTTTGGAGAACCCTGTTCGTGACGTCACTCATTTTGATGACGTGTGGTCAACTGCGGTCAATGCACCAAGGAGTCCACAAGGCGTGTGTTTCTTCTCTCGCGCACACACACACAGAAAAAGAGAAAGATGAACTGAGAAAACAGAGACAGAAATTGTACGATCCTCTCTTATTCTGCAAGTTGCATGGATACACTCTTGTCTCACTTGCTACATTGAGTCTATGGTTTTTCTGTACCACCGCAATGGGGTCAGATACTGAATAATTATGTGAAATTTATTATTAATTTTTTCACTTAAATTTTTGATTGATTTTTTTTATATAATTTTTATCTGAACGAGAAGAGATAAAGAAATTTGTGTAGAAACCTTTTTTTTAGAGGAAAAAGAGACTTACAAATAAGATCTGAAGGAAAAATTTCACATTTCTCATAGATTCCAAGATCTTTAATGAAAACTGTGGACTTGAAAAAAATGAGAATTTCTAAAAAATCGATATTTCTTATTTTAATAATGTATATCTTTATTTAATCCCATGAATTTTCCGCGTGGCATCTATAATCGTCCACGAGCGCGTTAGACGTGGATCTCTCTCTCTCTTTCTCTTTCAAAGAGGCGTGTATATACAACCATCGGAAGTCTGGGTAACCAGCACGGTTCTATTCTAAGCGACAACGTTTAAATTGTACAACCTAGGAAGAAAGATCACGGGGCACACATTAGACCATCTATGCATTCATAACGATAAATATAATTTTTTTTTTTCCCATCAAAAAATTTTTCCATTCTTTTCATCTTCAAATTAACTATTTTATTTATTAAATAAAAATTTTATTCAATGGAAAAAAATCGAGAAGCAATATATTTTACGTCAATTTAAAATTGAAAAATAATTTAAAAATGCAAGTAGGCGAGTGCCCACTTGCATCGTGGGTGGATGGAATCGAGTAGTGAATGTTGAAAAAGTATCCGGCAAGTAGAGACGATCACTATCTAGCCAGACGGCCTCAAATTCATTATTAAAAATGTGAAGAAAAAAAAATTTAGAAAAATCAAATAAAATTTAATTCAATAAAAATGAAGTAGGACAGGAATTACTTGTTGTATTGTTTTTTCTTGCTCAATCTTCCGCATGTGTATTGGAAAATTCAGTTGGAACAAGTCGATGACTCGAAGAGTCAGGCAACTCGATCGTCCCTTACGTAACGGTCTCCGAGGAGTTCTCATCCAGAATATTCTCGTGAGCTTTATCCGTTTCTTTTGTGGACAACATTGTGGTTTCATGTATCTCAATGAACTTCATGAATTTATCGGTGAATCACCGGAGTTGTCTTCTTACAATTTTTTGAAGAATATAAATTTTTTGGACAAATGAATTTCATTTTGTCTCCAGTTTTTCTCTTTTATCTCAGTAAATAATGAAAATATGCCTTTTCTGTCCTTTTTGGAGGTTTAGAAGAAAACTTCAAGAGCCACAAAAAGGACTTGAAGCAAAATCGCTCTATCTTGTTTGATTTCCAAAAAATTCTCAGAAAATTGATGATGGAATAAAATCGATTTGTCTGAATGGATCGGAGACTAAAGAAGAGAAAGCGAATTTTTGCAGAGACCTTTATAGTAAATCTGAAGTTTATCTACAATAAAAAAAAAGTTCTCTCAAAAATTTTCCTTTTTTGTTCCTCTCAGAAAATCGATGAAGAAAATGAAATTTGTGAAAAGAAATTAAAAGCAGAAATGAAGCTTCACTTCCAAAAATTTTTTGAAGAGAAACTCCAGAGCTCCAAAAAAGCTCTGTACGAAAAATCCCTTGATTTCCCTTAAAATCCCCTGAAAATTCCCAAAAAAACCTAAACCATCAAAATCTAAAAACCAATAATACAAAATTTGTTCTACCAAAGCCCCGTACGAAAATAGCGACTCCCTCCTTTTTCCCTCCAAAAAAACCCATAAAATGACCACTGGTGTTCCACTTTGGGTTATTTTGCGAGTTTCACGAATCACCACATGGCAAGAGTCCGAAGAAAGGCGCGCGCGCACGGAGAAAGGGGTAGAGTGAGGTAAAGTACAGAGAAAAAGAGAAAGAGAGAGAGAGAGTGAGTGAGAAAGCAAGCAGCAAGGAGGTATAAACGTCAGTAAGTTAGGTAGGTAAAATGCCGTAGAAATAAGCGGGGTAACCCGTGGACAAGAGCATGCAGAGTCCAAGAGAGGAGTTGAGAGGCGCGGACATGGCGGTCAGAGACCCCGCAGGGCCGGCACAAACAGTACAGCATTACCCACTCTTATATACATGTATGTGTGTGTGTGTGTGTGTATGTGTTAAGAGAGAGAACTATCTTCAAAGTGGACCCAACAATGCTCAATAATACACTTTACCCCCCTCCTTCTCCACCTTTTCCATTTAATTTAATAGAAGAGAGGGAGGCATCTTTTAACAAAATGATTTTTGTGATTTATTATTCTTTTTCAATTAATAAAGATGCATTATGAACGTTAAATATCCAAAGCATTGATTCGAGATGAAAAATATTGATTATTAACTATTTTATCATGTTAAAATTAATTATTGAAAAAGCAAGAAGTGTTCCAAGGTGCCCCCCCCCCCCTAACAAAAAACAACTCAGGTGAAAACTTTCATTTCAAAACAAAACTAAAACGCAAAAACTTTTTCGATGCTCAATTAATTATGATTTTTGCACTAATTTGTTTTTTTTTTTCTAATGGAAAACGTAGGATTTTCACGTGTGAAATACGATAAGCCATCGGGACTTTCATTCCGGAAGATTTTTTAATTCAATTTACGCGCGAGAAAAAAAATAATAATAAAAATAAAAAAATGTTAAATAAATAAATAGAGGCGAATAACCCCGCGTGATTCATTAACTACGAATTTTTTTTTTTTTTTTAATTAATTATGCAGACAATTAACTGCACACAGTCTACAAAGCGTGAGATATAGTCAGATTAAACTTCAAACATACACGTTTGTGTGTATTATTCTTCATCTATCTCACTCATAATTTCTCTTTTATCCATGTGAAATTGAAAAAAAAAACATTTATTCATCCACGAAAGTGATAACTTCTTCACTTGCACTTGCATTACATTCAATTGTTCAACAATCACGTTTTAACATAATAATTTATTATCCACTTTAACAATTAATTAATTTTCACACATTTTTTTTTCCTTTTTTTTCTTTTTTGCATTTCACGGAAATAATATTTTCAATGAAAAATTCCAATTGTTTTACTCACCAATGGGCAATTTCATGTATTCCCAGAATCCTCTGAGTCCACCTGATTCTCTTCTGCACGAATAATAATTTTTTAAAAATGAAATTTTTTCTTAAAAATCACAAAAACCACCACTTTTCCAGTCACTTCACAAATCAAACCATTTTTGACAGTTCAAAAAAAAAAATTAAAAATTAACTAAAAAAAATAAACATCACAAATTTAATCAACAGTTTTATGCAAAACCCTTTTTCCTCTTATCCTATAAACAAATAAATAAAAAAAAAAAACAAAATAAAAATTGTTTATTACAAACACGTGGTCACGACACACCGACTTTTCGCAAGTTGTCTCTCCACGCGTTTAGTTTGCTTGTGAACGCGCGTCTGACTGAATAGCAAACTCCGCAATGAGCCTGTCGCTTTTTTTCGGTGTATAAAAGCCGAGAGTAGCCGAGTGTGTCCTGCGGTGTTCGCTCGTGCCTCAGTAACACAGCTCTCTTCCTGCTTTTCACATACACACAGGCACACATAACACACATAGACACATACACACAATCCATGAAGAATTCACGCATGCATATGTGTTTTCTTTGCTTGTGTGTGTGTGTTGTCTTTACTTGTGTGTGTGTTTTCTTTGCTTGTATGTGTATATATTTTCTTTGCTTGTGTGTGTGTATAGCCTTTCTCCTTGTCTTACAGTACTTCATGAACTTATTGTTTCACTTGCGCAGAAGTATTTATGTCTCTCTCTTTCGTGCGCAAACCCAGTGAGCGTCTGTCCTTTTGGTCTATCCATTCGCTCGCATGCGTTTGTAGTAGAGGCGCCGTAGTCGCTCGACACCCCCGCGCATCTCTCCATTTCTTTTCTTCCCCCCTTCTCCTTGCCCCCTTTCTCGCGACTACATTTCTCTTTTATTCCTCTTTATAAACGTCTATATACGCTTACCGATTCTCTTTGCTTGCATTAGTACAATTCGCAATGTGTGTTGGCTCGACCTCCATCCCCCTTTTGCTTGTTCACCTCCCTCTCGCTCCTCTTGTGTGTCGCCCTCTCTCTCTTTCTCTCTCTCTTGTGAATTTATTATCTCCTATGTCGTAACTTTGTTTTTTGAGGCAGGTTAGGATTCGAGGTAACACTTTCGGTCATATTGAGTAACACGAATTGGGATTTTGTTCCTCTTTTTTTTTTTTTTGGAGTTTAATAATTGAAATGAAGAGGCGAAAGGAATCGGCAGCTTTTTTCTTTTTGAAGAGATGAGACGAAGAGAGAGGCTCTTCTTTTTTTTTTCTTTTTCTTGTATTCTGAAGGTGTTTTGTTTGGAATAATTTCAAATTAATGGACGAAAGTGTGATTGTGGGGCGATTTATGAAAGTTGAAGGATACTTTTTCGCGGGAGAATTTATGAGCCAGAAAATGAAATATGATTTTTCTTTTTTTCAGACAAGGTTTACATGACCATTATCTTGCATCATGTTTTTGTATTATCCAGCTGATGCTGAACTTCATCTTTCTTTTTCTTCACATTTTTTTCATCTTGTTTTTCGTCTTTTGTTCGTTTTGCGTTAGTTTCAAACTGATGAAAATGTAGGAAATTAATTGAAGAAAGTTTACCTGCACTTGTTTCATTTATTTTTTTTACAAATGAAAGTGTACGTTTTTAATTTCATGGAATGAGATATAGAATCATGTTTTATTCTGCCAATTAAAGTTTAATTATCAATGGAAAATCGATGTTATGAATTTGCATTTTTTTAACAATCATTATTGTTCGGAAATTTCCAAAAAATCCATTTTTTTGTTTTTCCTTTTAAAAAATTATAATTGTTCATACAAATATTGAATTTTTTTTTGATCCGATATTGTTATATATATGAAATTAGAATTCCCTTTCCCCCCTCCCAGGATGATGTATGAATGAGAGAAATGAAAATCATCTGGTTGCTGAAGACTGACGTAAAACAAAAATAACATCCATTCCTGGTTTGGATTGATAAGAAGTTCCAGCTCTTGTATTAAATAACATCCACCCAATCCCTTTTTAATTGCGTTGTGCATTCATTATGGATATAAACCCTCCATTTGGGGGCTCGTCCAGCATTTGAACCTCGGACCTCTAGCGATCAGTCAATTATTGTCAAATCGCGACATTTCGCTGGACGTTTTATGTTTCGATCTTATTCGTTGATTTATCTCGTGTCGTTAATTCAATAATTTATTTATTTAATAACTGTTTATAATACGACTTTGTTGCAATAGAGAATTTCGAGGATTGCTTCATATTATGGAAAGTAATTGTAAATCGACAAAACATCAATAAAGTCAATATCCTGAAGAAGCTGGAATTGTCCACAACAAAACTTCGTAATTTGACAATAATTAATGTTATTCATAATTTTTTCAATATCCCTATGAACAACTACAACATTAAAACGCGAAAAAACGAAAAAGGATCCGACAATCAATATTTTTTTTGCCAACTCCAAGATCCGAGTTCAAATCCTAGTCTCTGTCGAAAGACACAAGCATCACTGTAAAAATTATTTACAAGTACTTTGGCCACAGACACATCATGGTCCTTCGTCGCTGATTGGCATAATGTTAACGTGAATATAACGACGTTAAATAAGTATGAGAACAAAAATTTCTTCTCAAATCCAATTTTTTCATCAAATTAAATTTATCATTCCTCCCACAATAGGAGACCTGATTTATTTTGTCTTAATCATAAGGTCAGAAACAGGCCTTTGGCAAAGGACAAACAAGGTTTGAGAGGTACGAGGCGAAGGTGTGCGCGCGCGCGCGTTTCTCTTCCCGACTAAACCCGGGGCTTTTGCCTGAGCACAGCCGTTCGTTCACCCTTGCGGGGGCACCAACCTGGCTTTACTTCAGCTACTCGCTGAGAGAGCCAACGCTGTACATAAAGCCTGTATGTACAATAACACATATATATGTATATATATATATATATGCATGTACATAGTGTAAGTGACTATGCACAATTTGCAGGTACAATATATATACCAGAGAAAATTGGCCTTTTTGAAAAAAAAAAAAAAAATATAGTTACTCATATTTCATTAAATAATTATTAGCAATTAATATTTAATTCATGTAAATTTTCAAGGAAATAAGAGGAAGAAATGAAATTGAATTGTTTGGGCTGGTATAGCATTGTAATTGAGACGAATTGTGTACTACAATGAAACACACCAAGATGACAGTGAGAAAGATTAAAATGAGGATAATGTACTAATGTACAGATAGAATTTGGATCTCTCACGATTCAGTGTTTTTCTTGTATATAATACACTGGTGGTGTTATTTCCCAGAGATAAAATCGTGAGATCACGATCAAGGGATCTCAATCGTGGCGAAAGCATCGACCCCAAGTGCAACTCGTGCCACAAGGTGAAACACTTGGACGGTCCAGTATCATCCTATCATTTCATTCTGTATTCTCATTTTGAATTTGAAAAAAAAAATAAGCGGCAAAACACGCCCGGGAAATTCATTGTCATTTGATAACTGTTATTTCGGATTTTTTCAATGTGAAATGAGTAATTGTTAGTTGAGTGGGAGTTTTGTATTAATGGGAGGAACTAGTGCTTCTGAGAAGTGAGAAAATGTCGCGATATTTGATCCTAGACTGGTCACCTAATGCGCCTATACCACTTTGGTTCCGTCATGAGGGAATTTTGCTGCCTTGTTATTTTCATTACGACGTTGCCTATAGTGATTGGCGATCTTCAATCGATCTTCTAAGATCGATATTTTTTTTGTGAAAATCGTTTTTTTTGGGTGATTTAAAAAAACTCGATTAATCGATCTTTTTAGATGAATCGTATCGTTTTTCCTCTTCTGAAAAACAGGAATAATGAGAATTAGGATTTATATTGAATGCCTCTAAAACTAAAAACCGATGAAATATAACTATCGAATGAAATGCGATGTCTCGAATTTGAAGCGAGACATCGCATCTATTAATCGATAGTGAAAATTATCGATCGGAAGTAGATTTAATAATGTTCTTCTTCTTAAAGGATGAAATTACATCTACTTATATACATGAGAAAACATCGATTCTCAAAAAATCGTAATTTCGAAAGATCGACCACACTGCCCGAGCACGTTTAACGAGTTTTCGGCAATGTCACATACTGAACAATTTCATTTAGCTTCGGAAAATATCGCCAGCTCCTAGAATTTATTTTATCTCTCGATCAAATTTGCAGAATATCGAATCTGAAAAATATCGTATGTTTTTAACATTACAATGAGCAAATTTGATTTTTTTCAGAATTTTACGTTCAGACAAATGATTATGAGCAAATAAAAACGGCAGCGAACAACGAATTCCTCTCAGGAGGACCAGTCTAGGGTTTACTGGAGAATTTCCGGGGAATATTCCCAAAACTAATAAAAATGAAGATACTTGTTTATAAAGACCTTCGTCATAGCTCTGATTATCTTTTACAAGAAAGGTTCTTATCTTTCTGTTTTTTATTAGTGTTATGAATGTTAGTTTTACACCCTCCCACTGCCACAGAAAACCAAAGATTTTCTGTAAATAAATGAGACATTCATTTTCATATCAAAACCTTTTATTAATCACTCTAATTATAGTACACTTAACATTAATGATTCATTCCAGTTCAATTAGTTTTATTAATACAAAAGAATTTACAATTCACGAGTAACGAGGACTGTGAGTAGTGACCATCCTGATGGAAACTGGATCAGTGACAGTCTCAGTTGGGCTTGATCTCTGCTGTTGATGTGTGTAACTCACCTCCATGTCGATTTCATCGAACTCCTCTTCCTCATCCTCATGTGTATCAGATTCCTCCTCCTCTTCGCCTTCGCCCTCCTCTTCTTCTTCCTCCTCCTCCTCTTCCTCCGAGCCTCTGAACTCCTTTTTTCGTCGATAATCGAGATGAAAAAGAGAGGATAGAACATTCAATCTTGTTTACCAGAAAAATGAAAAATAAAACAATAAGGAATACATAAAAGTGGGGTTATCTTACGTCGCTTGCTTGTTTTCCTATTGGTATTTGATCATTTCCAGCTGCTTTCGTACGATCTTTCTATGAATTATTCATGAAAAATAAACAAACTAAATTGCGTGAATATTAATCGTTAAATTTATGTTGATGAATTACCCAAGCTTGATGTAGATTCTCTAATTTGTCAACTTCCTCTTCGTCGTCGCAGGGTTTGTCGGCGTTGAACCAAAGAGGATCAGTCGATCTTGGTTGCAGATTTGGCCAGAGTGGCATAAATGACATTGCAACGATTATTAACTAAAATTATTCAATTTTTATTATTTTGAATTTCTTCAATTGACAATTGGTAGCAGAGAGGATGAAAAAAACACAACTGAATACGAAGTAAACAGAAATAACGGGTTCGGACATGCGCAGAAGATTTTCGAGGCTCGGTAAAAAGTCATGGGCCGCCATCTTGTGAGGACTTGACGATTCACTTGTTGTGTACCTTACAGTGGTACTGCTACTGGTATTGTCGTTTATTTCGCGGAATTCAGGCAAGAGGTAATGGATGGCCTCACATGTATTGAATTTTCGAACGAATTGTTTGACGATATTTTTTGATATTTTTGTCATAAAAAATTGTCAATGACTGACGAAGTAACTTGGAAAGTTAATGCTTCTATCGCTTCTGGAAGAAAATCATGAAGATTGCTGTAATCATGAATTTGAAAAATCTGAAGTTTACTAGACCTTTTGTTATCCTTTAAGGTAGTATCCCAGAAACAGAAGTAGCCAATGAAACAGAAGAAATGAGGATCGGCGGATTAGTTTCCGATTAATTGTTGATAATCCGGGGAAGAATGCTTGGATTCACCCGACAAAAGTGATTAAACTTCAACTTGTGATGTGAGAATAATTTTTTTTTCCTCGAATTGTTTTTACATCAATCTCCTATCACATGCATGAGATAGAGAGAGAGAAGGCGAATAGATACGACCACCTTCCAGTTAAAATTTCTCAATAACTATACGGTGAATTAAATATTTTTTTCTTTTAATATTCAGTTGAAATGCTGTTCTTTTTGCCAATTGTTTTTGAATAATCGGTCAACGCTGTGGTTGTTCAGTAATCTCGTTATTTCCGTCCGATGTAGGGCATTTATACCCACTACCCCTCCTTTGATAATTCATATCTCATAAAATACACGGGCAAAAATTCTGAAAAGATTCAGAGAAATGTAAAGAAATATAGTCTGAAATACGACGTCGAAAAAATGAGAAGTTACTGTATTCGCTAGAATACTACCTTAAGGGGTAACGGAACCCCTTGTATACATCGAATTTCTGAACTAATTGTTTGACAATATTTATCAATATTTTTATGATAGAAGAGTGGCAATGACTGGGGAAGGACATTAGAGAGTCGATGCTTCTGATATTTAATGGAAAAAATCATAATTATCACTAGATAATGGGTTTGAAAATTTGAAATTAACTGGGTCTTCTGTTACCCCTTAAGGGGTACCAGAACCCCTTGCATACATTGAATTTTTGAACTAATTATTCGACGATATTCATCAATGCATTCGTTATGAAAAAGTGGCAACGACTAACGAAGGAAATCGAAAAGTCGATGCTTCTAGTATTTCCTGGAGAAAATCACAACTATTAACTAAAGACTGGATTTGAAAATTTGAAATTTGCTGGGTCTTCTGCTACCCCTTAACGAGACTTCTCCAACATGAGTCCCGTGTCGCCATCTACCTGAATTCCCCCCAATAAAAGCCCTCTCACGTCCAAAACAAGCATCACCTTCCTGTCACATGGTCTCTCGGTAACTCTTGAAAAAAAAAAGAGAGAGAGACCAACTAAGCCCCGAGGTTTTTTAAACACGATTCGTAGTTGTGTGGTTACGCGACGATGATTTCGTGAGGAGATATAACCGAGTAGAAAGTTCTCAATATACAGTTCTCTGGCTGTCGCAGAGCAAAGAGTGATCCATGAGAGAGTACATTGATTGAAGTGCCAATACGTGTTGATATTGAGTAATTAAAATTTCGTGGAATATTAATTATTTTACGGGGAAAATCCTTGTGACATAACCTGGAACTAGTGACGGACGGAAAAAGGAACAATTAATTCGTCAAACGGTAAGTGCAAAAAAAAATTTCAACGAACTTATCATTTGTTATTGCCGTTAATGTGACCTTTAAATGTTGTAAAACATTCTCTCCAAGCTGTTTGAATTTTCCTCTTTTTTTTTCGTTATCTTTTTTTTCTGCTCCAACTAAAAGGCGAAAAGGAGCGAGAAGGAACCGTGCAAAAAAATTCAACTTTCTATTTAGTCATTTTAGATAGGCAGGATTTAGTGTATCCTTGCACTCACTGCGTGACCCCATGCGTTACACCAATTCGTTATGATTCATGGCTATTGATCCAATTGATACCAATAAAATTTGCCATAAGGTAGAGGAGAAAAAGTCGTCAGCTTGTGTTTAAATATTTGAATGAATTTCGTCTAATTCCTCTCCCAGCAGAGAAATGATTTATTACGAGCGATAATAATGAGATTGGAATTTGGGTTCATTTTTTTTTTTTTTTTTCATGAATTTTTATTGGATTATGGGAATTTTAATGAGAATTCCAAGAGTCCTGTGGGAATTCTAGGATTGTTGGAGGACGAGAATGGCGCGGGACTAGTGAATGGCATTTCTCTGACGTAACGTCAGCAAATGCACAATAATTTTTCCATTCCTTTTTTTTTTTCCTCAATGTTTTAACGAACTCGAGGAATTATTTTTTCAATTGAGTGGCCGTGATACTTATCATCAGTGCAAAAATTTTAATACAATTTTTTTTCAGTGTTAAATGAATATTTCGGGACAATTGTTGTGCAGCTTCTAAGGATTCGATTTTGCTGAAAAAAATATTGTTTCTACGCAGAAAAAAATTAGATTATGAATTTCTATTCTGATGATAAGTATCATGGACACTTAATCAGAGGTGTTTTTTTTTAGAAAAAATTAATTTCTTTGTTCTTGAGATATTTTTAGAGAAGTGAGAGATAAAATCCAGTCAGACAATTTTTTTGAGAATATCTAGGAAATCCATAGAGCTGCAAAATTTTTGGGTATTCTACGTTGAAACTGGGAAAACATCTCAAAAAATAGCAACGAAAATTCCTGTATTTCACTTGAATTTCAAGAAATACTGAGAAACAAAAAGAAATTTGCACTCTTTCCCCCTCTTCCTGCTGAATTGATCATTCTCCTCATTTCTACCGAAATAATAAATTTAAAAAATCAATAAATACATGAAAAATACTTGAATAATTATTAATTTTACAATAATTTATTCGTTATTTTGATTGAAATCATAACAACATAATTGAAAATTTATTACATTTTTCACATCATTTAACATTATCAAGTTTTAAAAAACTGAAATTTGGAAAAAATGAATTTTTTTCAGCCAAAAATCTTTTGTTTGTTACCAATAAACAGATTAATTCTTTTTTCTCTCTCTTCAATATTTGTCGTTTTTATCTCAAAAAGATAAAACATTGGTTGATTTTTGTGGTGAGAAAAAAAAGTCATCACTCATTAAACAAAAAAAAAGGCAAGAAGCAGAAACCAGAAAAAAATAGGATTTTATGGCATAGTTTCCTCGACTGACAAAGTATCTTGTTTTTTTATTCGCGTCCTGTCTCATTTTACACGATTACGTTCTCGGATGTTTAAATGTCTAGTCAACACTGAATATCATTCCCCAATTTTTTTTTCATGCAATTTGCATTCAAAGAAAGACTAATCGTCGAAAAAAAAAATTGATGAATTTATCTTCCATTTTTTTTTAATTCGCAGCGATTAATTAGTGTAATTTTAATGAAATTTCTTTTATCTTCGGAAGTTGCACTGCAATAATAATCATATAATGTTTAATGTTATTTTTTTCAGTAAATGACGACTCGAATCGATAACTTCGATACCATTTGTTTGTCTCTCTTCTGTGTAATATTATCTTTTCAATTTTTCTTTCAATGAAATATCTTCATTGTTACGATATCGATAATCTGTATAGTGCAAATAAACTGCAGGTGTAATGATTAAAGTCTCGAAGAATCAACGCATTTTGTTGCTCGTGAAGGAGAGGAATTTTCATTCATTCTCTTCTTTTTTTTTTAGGACATTTATGTCGGAATTGAAGGGAGATAGGAAGATTTTCATGCACTGAGGAAAAAAGTGGTAGAAATTATCAAATATTGATGCCATTGATTCTCAGCAATTTTTTTTTAAATCATTGAAAGAGATTGTAAATTTACTGAATTGAGTCAATACAAATAGTTAATCTGTTTGAATAAACTAAATTCAGTAAATTCAACAACTTTTCGAAATTTTTTTATTAAATGCCTTTGAGCCGTTTTGAAGGCTCATCGGTAAACGATAAAATGAATGATATTTCATATACACAACATAGATGCCAAGGAAACACATTATCTACTTCTAGTTACATTTTTTTTGTTCATTCTAGTTATATTTAATTCACTTATTATTGTTCGTAGGGATATTTGAAAAATAATTAACAACATCAAATTATTGTCAAATCGCGACGTTTCGCTGAATAATGCCAGCTTCCTTAGGCTCTTGATATTATTGATGTATAGTCAAAATAAAATTATTTTACATAATATAGAGCAATAGAGAAGGAGTCTCCTAGTTATATTGCCTGGATTTCGTATCACTGTTATATTTCCCTATATTTCTTTCTTCCCCCCCCCCCCCCATTTCTTTTTCTTGCTTCTCTTTTTCTAGTTCAGATGTCATATTTGCATCTTAATTTCTTCAAAATATCTCGATATTGCACAGATTACTCCGGTGCCCAGGATATAAACGATACTTTTAACGTTTATTGATAACTGACAAACTTTATAGATTTTTTTCATTAGCTTCGGTCTTTCTGCTTTGTATTTTGGGTATTGCCACAGCACATGATTGACGGTTTCCTCGAGAAAGTCACAAGCGTACAAAGGATGTGCATTTTCTTTTAATAATTGAAAACTTTGTTGAATTTACTGAATTCAGTCAATTCAGCTAGTTAATCTGTTTAAATCAACGATATTCAGTGAATTCAACAACTTCTTCAATTACTTCTATGAAATATTTATTAAGGACCAATACAATTGATATTTGATTGGTTTTATCACTTTTTTTCTGAGTGGGGGAATCTCTTTAGTAAGCCGAATCCTGTTGTACAAATAAAGTTCCTATAAAAAACTCTCTAACTCCTCTTAGTTCTAAGATATTAATGAAAAATTTAATTGAAACATGGGAAAGATGCAAGGAAGTGTTATATGGATCGATTCCAATTTACAGTTTTAATGAATAATAAAATTAAATATTCATGTAATTTGAGAAGAAGAGGCCACTTTTGTAATTACATTTTTCTTGCGCATAATCGGACCTACACTGAAGTTCACATGAGAATTTCCAAAAAAAAATTATAGATAATTGAGAAGTGAAAGTGTTTTAATCGATTCGCTTCTTTTTGAGATATCTTGAAAATTAAATAAGACAGGAAAATATCTTTCTCGTGTAGCGGAAGTGGTTCTATGAAAAGGCTCTTAAAATATTTTTCATCCCTTTTAATTTTTGAGATATTCAAGCAAAAAACTGGCTGAAGCTACTTCCGAATTGGTGAAGAACAACTTGGTTGGAATTTTCACTTAATTTTCATGGAATATCTCTTTAATAAGTTGCTATTTTATCAAAAATCATTACTTCATTACTACGTCCACGTCTCAGAGTATCTTTTCAAATCATGAGAAAAAAATCATGAATGGTGCTACCTTCGAGGTCCATTTTGCCCCAGTCTCTCATACTTGTACACTACAAAAAAAAAAGTGTCTTTTATCACTTTACAGAATTTTTTTTCGTCAGAAATACAGTACGAATGTCATGTTCCAGGCCACTGTGTTGCTGTCACTCCAAGGAAAACTATTAATTATTTTCTCATTCTCCAATGAACGTTTTGGTTCATTGAATGCCTTTGAATTTTTTTCATTTCAATTCGAGGGGAAAAGAACGAGTTTATTGAATATACAAAGTAGTCCAGCATATACGTTCATTTAATGCGGTATTTCCTTCTGCTCGAGACAAAACATTCTCTCGAAAGTTCGTACTGCGCAAAGACAATTAGAGACAACTTTCACACGAGCCACTATAACTATAGTTCAAAATCTATTTTGTCTTAACAATGCTGTTTTTTTGTTTGCGCAGTCAAAAAAAAATACTGTGCGAATTACGTCTGATAAGGAACGTAAGATGATATATGTTTCTCGTCATTTGAATGAAATAATAATAATAATAATAGGTAATGACTACTTTCATTACATATTATTATTATTATTATCCAATTAAAGCAACGCGAACTTAATTGACAATCAAATTATGCAACGAAAGATGTAATGAGGTTGAGGGATAATCATTTTCAGGGATATTAGTATAATTTTGGATAGGAACTTTTTGTGAATAAATTCATTTATGACGAAACTAGCAAAATTCACGAAGAAAATTATCCGAAAAAATTTATTTTCAATTTTTTTTTCACAAAAAATGTAATAATCCAGGCCGAAAATCATTCCAAGAAACAGAAAAATATCCTAAAAGTAAGGAAGAACTATTGGAATATTATAGACCCAAATTCATTTCGTAATTATTTTGAAGATGATGAGTTTTTTTGTCAAAAACTTAATTCTCTCCAAAAAAATCTCTCGACGATTTTCCGTAAAATCATTCGTTTTGGAGATATTGTAAGAAAAATGAAAAAAAAATGAAATGAAATTTTGAAATGACTATTTTCAGACGTATTGATTTTTTACCATCATCAATTTTTCGAATATATCTCGGAAACTAAGTGAGAAAGAGCATTTTTGCTCTAATTCTTTTCTTGTAACTTCTAAAAAATTCTCTACAAAAAAAAGGGATGAGATCACAATCGAACTATCTCGCTCAATTTCCGAGATATTTTCGAAAAGTTGGTGACCCAAAATGATTTATTTCAGGATCGAAGAAATGGCAAAAATGATAACTCCGCTCTTTCTTCAGATAGTTTTTTTGAGGATATCTCCCTTTCTTCTTTATTAGTATACAAATTTCAGGGCTAAAAACCCATCAAAAAATTTTCAAAATATAATTTCTACAATTGCTATTACAGTATAAATAAGAACCATATTAATTACTCCTCTGATCAATTGAATGAATGAACAGAATAGAAATCGAACCCTTTGAAATGGATATCTCCAATATTATTGGAGATACCCCTTTTTTGCCCGAAGCCTTTCTTCTTGAAATTCCCACCAAAAATGGAACATTAAGACAAATTCGCTCTACCTCACTTAGTTTCCAAGATTTTCCAGTGAGAACGATCACAAAGATAACGCGATTTGTCCTGTTTTACATCTTCACAACCAAATAAGTCTCGGAAATTTTATATTTTTAATTGTTCAATTCATCTTCTTTCCTTACTGCTCCATTTCTCCCTCATAAACTATCCATCAGAAACATGTGGAAACACTCAACATTAATTGTTATTCATGTAACAGATTTCTGACCATACGGCCTACACGATGAATTCATCACTCGGTCACGAAATGCATCATAATATGGATCACACGCATCACCATCAAATGAATCACAGTGCAATGGACCACAGTAAGATGGATCACACTTCTATGGGTAACATGGGTCATGGTAGCATGGCTGCTGATGCAGCTGGAGATGCCTGTCCTAGTGGTCATGGTATGCATGGTATGATGGTGAGTATAATTAATTAACTAATTATGCACTTAAGTTTTCAAATAAAATGATTTAATTTTGACACCAGGTTTTTTTTTAATATCTCGATAAATAATGGAGACACGCTTTTTTTGCCTTCAAACTGTTTTATTAAAAACTTCGAGAGCAAAAAAAATAAGTGCAAAATAGCTCCATCTCGCTTAGTTTCCGAGATACTGTAAGAAAAACTGATGATCGATTTTTCTGAAAATTTACCACTCTTCGGCAACTAATTAATGATAATTAATTTTTTTTCTCATCGATTAATCACGAAAGATGGCTTTTCATGGTGGATTCTGTGAGACAGTGCTGTTTGAACAGTGGAAAATTAGCTCAATGGGCGGTTTGATTGGCTCAATGATTGGCATAATCATAATGGCAGCATTGTACGAGGGACTGAAGTATTATCGTGAATATCTATTCTGGAAAACTTACAATGCACTTCAATACAGAAGTGTATCAATGCCAGCTGAAAAGAATGTTGTCAATGAAGATAGTCGTGTTGTTCAGTGAGTAATTGTTCAGTAATATCACATTAATTATCGGAGTATTTCGTCAAGATTGAATAGTTGACGCCTTATTTTTTTGACGCCCTATCAAAGATGATATTGTATACATATTTCTGAATTTTTTCTTAATTTTTGTCCGTGTAGTTTAGGGGATATGAATTATCAAAGTTGATGAAAATACCGGTGGGGAGATGAAACGCCCTAAATAGGATCAAAATAATAAAATTACTAGAAAACTACAGGGTTGACCCATTATTCAGAAACTATTGGCGAAGAGAACAGCATTTTAACTAAATATTAGAAAAAAAAATATTCAATTCACCGTATAGTTATTGAGAAATTTGAATTAGAAGATGGTCGTAACTATTTTCCTCTCTCTCTATCTCATACATGTGATAGGAGATTGATGTAAAAAAAATTCGAGAAAAAAAAATTATATCCACAAGCTGAAGATATGACTTTCGAATTGTTTAATCATTTTTTTCGGGTAAATTAAAGCACATTTTTCCGAATTATCAGCAATTAATTGGAAACTAGTCTACAAATCCCCATTCTTTCCCGGTTTTATCGACCGTACTCTGAGATACTCCGCTGGCAAAAACTGAAAATGCATTTTCTGATTTATTGCGATAATGAGCGGATTTACGAAAATTCCAGAGAAGATCCTTTTTTTATACCGACCTTAATCCTTCACTGAAAAAGTCCGAAGATAAATTCTCTTGGATCAAATAATTTCCGAGATAATCGCAAAATAATTGGATTTTCATTTTTTTTAATGTGGTATATAACGTTTGGATTTATTGCCACCGTAAAATAAATTTTTTCCCCTCCTTTTTTTCATTTTAAATGGCTGAAAAATCTGAATAATTTCGTGAACGGAGTTCAATTATTCTGATCAATTGTAAAATTGTGCTCATTGTCTGGATAATGTAAGCATCCGCTTTTAATCTCATAAACAACAGCATGAAAGTATTGTTTTCAATGAATATAACTGTCTCCTTGAATACGTTAATGAGGGAATATAGTTCAGATAACTTTTCAATGACTATTGCGTAGAGGATATTTAATTGGATCAGGACTAATTATATTAACGAGCTAAAATAATGAATCAAGGGAAATATATCATTATTCCCTTAATTATTCAATAAAATTATGCGAAAAAAATTTCATTAATTTTTTATCATATTTCAAATTACAGCATGGTCGGCGAAGTTATCCATAAACAACCGTGAGTGAATTTACAGAATGAAAAAAAAAAAGTTAGAATGGAATGAACATAGTAGAAATTTTTGTTCCTCTCCTAGTAAAGATTTTTTTATGTATTTTTTTTCAAGTGGAAATAGTTCATTTTTGCGAAATGGAATAATGAAATTTATGGAATTTTTTGAAAAATTGTTAATTTTACTAAAATAAAACGGAATTTTCGGCTGTAAAATGCGAAAATGAGGTCACGATAATGGATCACACCTTCAATATCCCGGACAAAATATCATAGGGCAAAATATCAGTGGGAAAAATAAACTGTGATAAAATATCATGTCACAAACAAATCATATTAAAATAATGTCTGGTGACTGATTATCATTGAATGACGAATTATTTTGACTAAATAGATAACAATGGAGATTAAAAGGAATATCAAAAATTGTTTTTCTTTCTTTCATTAATTAATAAATCGAATATAATGATTTTTTATTTGATAATTTTTTTTTTATTTTGTCACGTGATTATTCTTTAAAATGATGATTTTGTCCAAATTATGATTCGCCTCATAATATTTTGTCTCTGATTCTTAAGGTGTGATAACTGCATAGTACCTTCAAAAATACAATGAATTGGAATTATAAATCCTGAAGTAACGAATTTTTCCAATCGAATAATGATTAATTCATCATGGTAAATGATTCACTAAAATAATTTGTTTTCTCCCATTTTCTGACCCAAATTTTACTGGCTTATTACCAAGACACTCTCGAAATTCAAAGAATCCATAATTTTCATTATCCCCAAAAAATGAATATTTAATGGAGAGATAAAAGAGAAAAAACTAGATTTATTTTCTTCAGAATAGCGGGAATGAAGCAAGATATCGAAATTTTTAGTCATTTTTTGTAGACCAAAAAAACAAGAGTCACAAAAAAGGTCTACAAATCTTTACGTATCTCTTCTAGATTCCGAGATATTCGAAGAAAAATTGATTTCAAGTGGAAGTTGTATCTCTTTTTATCACTTCATCAATGAATTATCTCTTCCACGTAATCAATCAATTGATATGAATATTCCTGCATTGCTTAGAACATTGCATGCCTTTTCTACGCAGAAAAAAAATTTCCTTCTGGATTTTCCTCTGCCGCATGGCCCTTCTACGACTCAATAGCAAAACCGTGTCAGGATATAACTTCATTTCTGCATGGATTCTTTTGCAATTATCTCCGAAATGAAGCGGCTTAGTGAAAATTCTCAGGAGACTTTTTTTTGTAGATCACGAAATTCTCTACTAAATAGGTCTCCTGTCGAATTCTCCTAATCCAGCTGGTTTCCTGAATAATCCGCAAAATCAGTTACTCTTAGTTCTTCGAATTACAGGAGATCTTGGCAAAATGGACCGGCAAGATAAAATGATACAAAATTTTTTTTGAGAGTGAAGGTTTCTGCAGAACTTCCTTTAAAAATTACAAAAAAAATGTACATACTTCGAAACATTTTCTCAATTTTTTTCAGATTTTTTTCATAAAATCCTTCACTCCCAAAAAAAAGTGGATTATCTTGTCTTCAAGGTCTATTTTGCCCCCATCTCCCCTATTTTACTTGCTATTTTCTTCAATTATCTTCAGTTTTTCTTAGTTTTTTTTTCAATTTATTATAAATAACTGTGAAATAATAATTAAATAGAGAAAATTCTCTTTGTTACAGACCAACTATGATATCGTGGATGCACACTTTCCAAACGTTTCTCCATATTGTACAAATTGTACTATCATACTTCCTCATGTTGATCTTCATGACCTACAATATATGGTTGTGTGTTGCTGTTATTTTTGGTGCTGCATTGGGTTATTTTTTGTTTGGATGGAAAAAATCAGTTATCGTAGATGTTACGGAACACTGTCATTAACAAAAAATTTGGGCGATTGAAAAATGTTATTCGTCGCACATTATTGAATAAGCAGTGAGATGGCGTAAAACGAATTTGGTTCAACTTTGAATGTGTTTTTTTTTGAGAACATCTCGGAATTTAAGGAAGATTTGGATACTTTTTTATCGTATTTTTTTTTGTGAAGTGGAGCGAGATCATGCTAAATTCTACGAAATCTGTCGCATCCTCATTAAATTCCGAGATATGAAAGAAAAAACGGAATCGCAATGAAAAGGGCGTATATCGTTTTATTTCTTCGCCAGTGAGTTGAGAATTTATAAATTAATGTTAAATTATTTTTTTAATATTTTAATGAGACTCGCGAAAAACGAGAACAGGTTGAGCCTAGCGTTGGTGAAACAATTAAATTTTTAAATTAAAAACAACGTTAAAAAAAACACGTGCTTTTAAAAATGAGAATTCTTTTAGATGGTGCCTAATCATAAAACTGTAAAAATTTTCTTGATATATTTTTAAAATAATATCAAGTCTTCAACGGATAAATTATCTGCAAGCAGTATTTTTAAATATCAATTTGCCAATTAAATTAATGAGAAAAGAATTAAAATTAAGGGAGTTGACTTTCATTCGATCTTGGTTTTTTTGGAAATATCAAGAAATCCGAGGGAAGTAGCAGGTTTCTCTTGTGCAAACTTTTTTTGTGGGTCTTCATTCGTACCACAAATTTTCAAAAAACTGCAGAAATTCAATCGACTCCATTTGTTCCTCCATTAATAAATTATTACCTTAAAGAATGAAGAAAATCATTGGATAGTTAATATTAATTTTTTTTAAATGATGAAGAATAATTGTAAAGAGGGCCCGAATCTTATGAAAATTCGATGTAATAGTTTTATAAATAATTTCAATATTGTAAATACTGTTGAAAAATAAATTAAGCATATATTATAATTATTTTGTAGAAAATTGAAAAAAAATATTAAAAACTAAATATATAATTTTTGATATAAATAAGTCATTTATGAATGACCCTCAAAAATAATTTCTTTCGTAAATATAAAATTTTATTTCAAAATTTCAATATTTAAAAAGATGAAATAGTATTAATCGTGTAAACTTATTTCACGATAAGATGAAAAAAAAATCTGTTGATCAAAATTCAAATACAATTTGGGTCAATAAAATGCAATTTAATTGTTTTTTTAGTTATTTAATGAAGCCATTACGTCAGTTTATTTTTAACATTATGCTATTAATTTTAGAAACTGACTTGTTCCATTCACTTGTGTAACATCATTAAGGCGCTGATTATTAATTTCATTTATTATATTAATTATTTTCATATAAAAAAGGTGGATCCGGCCATCAATTAATTGTGAAAAGATTTGATGACTTTTTTTTGTTCCGAAAATAGTGATGATTTTTTTTTATTACTTATGATTCAATGATTATGATTACTAACACTGCAGGATTAATATTTTTGCAATAATATTTAGTTTATGATATGATCATTTGGGTTTAGTATGATTTTTTTGAATTTGACAAATTTTTATGAACTCATTCTTCTTTAATTCAATCATAGGAGAATTTTTTTTTTTTGGTAAGATCATTTTATTATCAATGAAATAATCTACAGTGATTACACTGTAGATCATCAATATCGAGAATTTTTTCGTAACAAGCACTGGTGAAGGCAAGTTGTTTCAAATTGTTGTACAATGAAGAGGAATAATTAATTAATTTTTAATTGAAAAGAAAATCATCGAATCTATGAGTTACTGGAATTATGCATTATTTCACGAATATTTCGGTAATAATTGGAATTTAAAAGACCATTTTTGATCTTTTTTTTTGCAAAGGATCAAATTTTCTTCAAACTAGGTGATTCAATGAATTTCCTTAAATCTCATAGTTTCTGAGATAATTTCGAATAAATCTAATCGTGAAATATTGTAAAAGTTGATTCCATGAAATCTCATGAGATTTCTTCTCAATCAGTTTTAAATTACCAATAGTTTAAAGTGAAAAAAAAATTAAATATTTTTCCTCCGCTTATGAACCAACAATTTTCCACAATGATATAATGAACTGTACAATTTTTTTTTTCTTCAATTCGTTGACTTTAATTAATCATTAATCAATAATGACGACAAATATTTGAAGCTAATTTACTAAAATTCATGGATAATTATTGTTTTTTTTTTGTCATTGGGTTTAACTACTATAAGGCAAATACAAATTAGGCTAATTATAATTGAATTTTAATGCTCCGGATTGAGGAAGCTAGCCATCATTATGTTTTTCTTTTCCCAACTACTAAAACATTATCACAAGACAATGGTACATCAGTAAATTTATTTATTAATACTAATACTGCGATTATTAAACGCGTATCAATAAGCGTACCACAAGCGGACGTTTTTTTCTTTTTACTTTAAAAAAAAACACACATTTTCATGAATTTTTCAAGATAATTATCATTATTTCGAGTCAGACTTTCCTATATTTTCACTTAAAAAAAGAAATCATTAATGTTTTTTTTTCTCCCGAAAAATTTCTTTCTTTTTCTTAATTATGTGGCACGTAAATATGAAGTGCATTTTTCTCCTCAAATTTTCATAATCTCATAACTTTTCATTTCCTTTCGTTCTCTCGTTAATGCTAATTACACATACAAATATATATATCTATATATATTAATATACATTGTGTAGAGTAACAGGCAGTCTATGCTCTGTTACATAAAATAAATCCATTATTTTTTTTTCTTTCAAATTATTTTGTTATACCTAAAAAAACAAAAGCTGGATAAATTTACCATGCTTCCGTTTTTCATTTAAAAACTTAGATAATTAAAATTATATGTGCAATTAATTATGAAATTAAATAATTTCTACGTTCAGGCTGACATCTCATTTTCAGCTTAATATTTCAATTGAATAAATGAAAATTGACAACGTCTGAATTATTAATATTCAGAGAAACTGAGACAAAATGGATCTGAGGTTCAAAGTGATTTGGAATTTTTTTTGAGGGTGAAAGAGTGTACGAAAAATTTTAAAAAAATTCATCAACAATCTTCACACATTGGAGTATTTTCTCAATTTTTTTTCAAATTTTTTCACGAAGTCTCTGGATCAAAACAAAATTTAGATCATGTTCCCACTCTCAAAATTTTTATTTCCTTCATTAAAAGAATTCAGAAAATTATTTTATAATTTTAATGAAAAACTCTGGCCAAAATAGAAATCATATTTCCATCAGACGTTGTCCAATGATAAGAATTTATAGAAATTAATTAAAAAAAGCTAAATTTAGAGGCTTATTATTTCGATTTATCGTAAATAATACAATTCATGCTTTCTTCATTAATTAAAAAATTAATCTATAGAGAAGTGGTAAAAGGGACTTTGTATTCATTCACGGAAGATTTTCGTAATGCGTGGATTTAGAAATGAGTATCGAGAAATTTTTTTTGTACTCTTTGAAGTTTTCTGTAGGAAAAACGTCTTGTTGATAAATTCTTCTAAATATCATTAAATACTCCAAGATACTTCGAAACGATTAGAAAATTCTAGGGACGTGCAAATAATTCGAATTTACATTTAAATTATTTGTGTCATATTGAATATTAGAATATTAACATTTAATTCGAAATGCAAAGCTTCGAATTATTCGTAAATTTCCGAATAATTGAAAAATTCATGCATAATTTGAAGTTTTTAAAACATTCGAAATTTAAAAATTTTGGATTTTTCAAAAATTTGCGAATGATTGAGAAATTCATGAATAATGAAAAAAATTTCACATCATTCGAGTTTTCTTTTCTCGAAATTCTTCGAAATTTCCTGAATTTCTCAATAATTTACGAATCATTCAAAATTTTCAAATTATTCGATTTGCATTTCGAATCGAACAGTAATGATTGATTTGATTCAATTCGAACGCTTATTCCCACAATCCAGAATATTCAGATTTATCCTCATTTACCACTTCAGAATTTTAACGAAAACTGGTAATCTCGAATAAAAACCTACTCAGCACTTGTCATCGGCATGCAACAGCTGGAACGATGGGGTAATTGTTGTTTCGACAAGTCGACAGTATCCTCGACAAACGGACGTTCAAGTTTCGCCTCTAATTTGGCCCATGCTGTTACTGCAGCACCAAATGCAGCTTCAACATTTGTTGCATTTTTAGCGGATGTTTCAACTAATGGTGGATTTCCATTCTCTATGCACCAGGCGCGAGCTTCTTCTGTTGAAATTTTTTTCTCAGTTTCTGGCACATCAACCTGAAAAAGGATTTTCATTGAATTTATGATATTCAGAAAATTTAGTTATTGTTGGAGATGAGTCAAATGTACTTTTTGATTAGTTTTTCTGCAATATCTTGAAATTTGGGGAACATAGAGACAATTTTTCGTGAATTTTTGGTGCGATAAGAAAAATCCACCAAAAAAATCATGAAGAAAATAGCTCTATCTCACTCAGTTTTTGAAATATTGGAGAAAAATGTACAGAATAAAATCTTCATTAAATTCGGTAGTGAAAAGGTGAAATGGATTCAATTATTTTTGCCTATGAAAAAGAGAATAAAGACCACAAAAAAACGCTTTTAACCAAAATTTCGCTATCTCGCTTACATTTCGAGCCATTTCAAAGGAAATTAAGACATGAAGTGCAAAAAAAATCAGCTACATTTCCCTATTCAAGATATTCCAGAATTTTCGAAATTATCTTCGAAATAATTAAAAGAAGGCAAAATTTCAATTTTTTCCCCGAAAATTTATCGCTGAAAATTCCATTATTGGTAAAATATTTCAGGAAGCAAAAATAAATAGCTAAATTTCAATAGTTTAAAAAAAGCCGGACTTAAACAGAAAAATATAATTTTTTTTTGCACAGCTCTATTGCACTCAATTCTCCAATTCATAAATGAATAAAATAAATAACAATATTCACCTTATTACCAACTACAATAAATGGAAACAACGATCCATCCTGTACATCAGCATAATAAAGAAATTCTGATCTCCAAAGTGCTAAATTTTTGAAACTATTACAATCATCAACTGCATAAGTCAACAAACAAATATCCGAGCCTCTGTAGAATGGTGTTCTAAGTGTTTTAAATCTTTCTTGTCCAGCAGTATCCCATATTTGTAATGTATATGCTTCACCATTAATTTCAATGTCTTTATTTAAAAATTCAACGCCAATAGTATGAAAACTGTGCTCATCAAAATGATTTGATACAAATCTATTCATTAAACATGATTTACCAACTCCACCATCACCAAGTATAACAACTTTCAATAATGTTGATCTTTGTGAATTACGATTTGATGCTATTGATGTGCGTGGTGTAACATTCATTGAATTACTTGTCATTTTTATATATTTTTGTTATTAAATTTTTTTTTAATTAATTAATTTTAATTGAAATTATAGATTTTTTCTTTTCAATTATTTACAATCACAGTATTGCTTTCACTTAAAATTATTCAATTATTTTGATATCATAAAGAAAAACAAAATGATAATATTGTAACAAATTAATCGACTGATTGATTAATTAACGATTTGATTCACCTTGAATCATTGTCACGTTAATGACACTCGTTATAACCTATTTCATCATTCACATAATAATACATAAATAATTATGGAATCAAAGAAATTTTTCTTTTTTTGTAATAAAAATAAATTGTCGAATTCTTATGATTTTATCAATACAACAATTTCATTGAAATAAAAAAAAAAAAAAAACAAAGACATTGGCAAGTTGTGTTAATGTTCAAGGACTTGTACTGTAATCACTGTTTTAAATTATTATGAATTATTGCTTCGTTGA
The DNA here is from genome assembly GCA_963921955.1 of Aleiodes alternator. NCBI lineage: Eukaryota > Metazoa > Arthropoda > Insecta > Hymenoptera > Braconidae > Aleiodes > Aleiodes alternator. The sequence goes on along the minus strand of OY998098.1, from coordinate 7,900,215 downwards.
TCCTTTGTGTTTTGGTCATTAAATTATTTATTATTAAACAATATTAATCACATATTATTTAATTCATCGTAATTATCATTCTTACATGGATGATTGTAATTGATACAATGTATGGGAAGTTTAGAAAAACTTTTTGACACATTACTGACGTTCTACAGTACTCAAACATTACAAAGAACTGTGGAAAAAATTAAAAAAAAATATGACAAACTAAATAAAAAAAAAATACGAAGAAACGCCCATTCTGAACACACTGAGAACTGAACATGGTTGCCACAATTACAACGAGAAAGTGCTGTAGAGCTGGGTATCGATCAGCTGTTTTCTACGGAAGCCGGGTTGGCTCACAATTAACTTGTGGGAAAGTGGCGCCGCACATGTCAAGTTTCCACATGTGCATTTTAAACTTGGGGAGAATTGGCACTCTATAAATGCACTAGTTCATTTGTGAGTTGTGCACAATTCCACAAGTTCATTTTTAACTGGTGCACTAGTGGATTTGTGGAGAGTTGGCGCCATATTCAAAATACCCTTGCATTTTGGATGAAAATAGCAATATTCGAAACTCAAAGTTTCCCCTGCCTATATCGATCGTAAATTCCCCGGGGAATCACGTGGGCTAGTTTAAATTGGGCCCAGATCAATATTTACGGAGATACAAGCATAAGGCCTGATCTAGATTGATCTAAAATGATTCTGCTATGCATATTTGCAAAGCCGAGACTACTCTCTCTTCAAATATGTATGGAGAGATTATTTGGCCCTCATCTGGATTGGACCTTATGCCTGTATCTTTGTGAATATTGCTCTGGGCCTAATTTGGGCCAGATCACGTGATTCCTCGGGAAAAATAGGGTCTATATAGGTGGGGAGAACTTTAAAAATCAAACATTTATTTTTGGGCCCAAAAAAACAAGAAGGGGTTAGCCTTCTCGTTTTTTTGGATAAAAATAAAAATGTCTGAATTTAAAAGTTCTCTCCACCTATATCGATCGTAAATTTTCCGAGGAATTACGTGAGCCGGTCCAAATTGGGCCCAGAGCAATATTCACAGAGATACAGGCATAAGGCCCAATCCAGATTGGTCCCAAATGAACTTTCCATGGGTATTTGAAAAGAGGATAGTCTCAGCTCTTCGAATATGCATAGTAGAATTATTTTCGATTGATCCAGATTGGGCCTTATGCCTGTATCCCCGTGAATATTGCTCTGGGCCCAATTTGGACCGTCTCACGTGATTCCTCGGGAAAAATGGGGTCGATATAGGTGGGGAGAACTTTGAAAGTGACACATTTATTTTTGGGCCCAAAAAAACGAAAAGGGGTTAGCCCTCTCGTTTTTTTGGATAAAAATGAAAATGTCTGAATTTAAAAGTTCTCTCCACCTATATCGATCGTCAATTTTCCGAGGAATTACGTGAGCCGGTCCAAATTGGGCCCAGAGCAATATTCACAGAGATACAGGCATAAGGCCCAATCCAGATTGGTCCCAAATGAACTTTCCATGGGTATTTGAAAAGAGGATAGTCTCAGCTCTTCGAATATGCATAGTAGAATTATTTTCGATTGATCCAGATTGGGCCTTATGCCTGTATCCCCGTGAATATTGCTCTGGGCCCAATTTGGACCGTCTCACGTGATTCCTCGGGAAAAATGGGGTCGATATAGGTGGGGAGAACTTTGAAAGTGACACATTTATTTTTGGGCCCAAAAAAACGAAAAGGGGTTAGCCCTCTCGTTTTTTTGGATAAAAATGAAAATGTCTGAATTTAAAAGTTCTCTCCACCTATATCGATCGTCAATTTTCCGAGGAATTACGTGAGCCGGTCCAAATTGGGCCCAGAGCAATATTCACAGAGATACAGGCATAAGGCCCAATCCAGATTGGTCCCAAATGAACTTTCCATGGGTATTTGAAAAGAGGATAGTCTCAGCTCTTCGAATATGCATAGTAGAATTATTTTCGATTGATCCAGATTGGGCCTTATGCCTGTATCCCCGTGAATATTGCTCTGGGCCCAATTTGGACCGTCTCACGTGATTCCTCGGGAAAATGGGGTCGATATAGGTGGGGAGAACTTTGAAAGTGACACATTTATTTTTGGGCCCAAAAAAACGAAAAGGGGTTAGCCCTCTCGTTTTTTTGGATAAAAATGAAAATGTCTGAATTTAAAAGTTCTCTCCACCTATATCGATCGTCAATTTTCCGAGGAATTACGTGAGCCGGTCCAAATTGGGCCCAGAGCAATATTCACAGAGATACAGGCATAAGGCCCAATCCAGATTGGTCCCAAATGAACTTTCCATGGGTATTTGAAAAGAGGATAGTCTCAGCTCTTCAAATATGCATAGTAGAATTATTTTCGATTGATCCAGATTGGGCCTTATGCCTGTATCCCCGTGAATATTGCTCTGGGCCCAATTTGGACCGTCTCAAGTGATTCCTCGGGAAAAATGGGGTCGATATAGGTGGTGAGAACTTTAAAAATCAAACATTTATTTTTGGGCCCAAAAAAACAAGAAGGGGTTAGCCTTCTCGTTTTTTTGGATAAAAATAAAAATGTCTGAATTTAAAAGTTCTCTCCACCTATATCGATCGTAAATTTTCCGAGGAATTACGTGAGCCGGTCCAAATTGGGCCCAGAGCAATATTCACAGAGATACAGGCATAAGGCCCAATCCAGATTGATCCCAAATGAACTTTCCATGGATATTTGAAAAGAGGATAGTCTCAGCTCTTCAAATATGCATAGTAGAATTATTTTCGATTGATCTAGATTGGGCCTTATGCCTGTATCTCCGTGAATATTGCTCTGGGCCCAATTTGGACCGTCTCACGCGATTCCTCGGGAAAAATGGGGTCGATATGAGTGGGGAGAACTTTGAAAGTGACACATTTATTTTTGGGCCCAAAAAAACGAAAAGGGGTTAGCCCTCTCGTTTTTTTGGATAAAAATGAAAATGTCTGAATTTAAAAGTTCTCTCCACCTATATCGATCGTCAATTTTCCGAGGAATTACGTGAGCCGGTCCAAATTGGGCCCAGAGCAATATTCACAGAGATACAGGCATAAGGCCCAATCCAGATTGGTCCCAAATGAACTTTCCATGGGTATTTGAAAAGAGGATAGTCTCAGCTCTTCAAATATGCATAGTAGAATTATTTTCGATTGATCCAGATTGGGCCTTATGCCTGTATCCCCGTGAATATTGCTCTGGGCCCAATTTGGACCGTCTCAAGTGATTCCTCGGGAAAAATGGGGTCGATATAGGTGGTGAGAACTTTAAAAATCAAACATTTATTTTTGGGCCCAAAAAAACAAGAAGGGGTTAGCCTTCTCGTTTTTTTGGATAAAAATAAAAATGTCTGAATTTAAAAGTTCTCTCCACCTATATCGATCGTAAATTTTCCGAGGAATTACGTGAGCCAGTCCAAATTGGGCCCAGAGCAATATTCACAGAGATACAGGCATAAGGCCCAATCCAGATTGATCCCAAATGACCTTTCCATGGATATTTGAAAAGAGGATAGTCTCAGCTCTTCAAATATGCATAGTAGAATTATTTTCGATTGATCTAGATTGGGCCTTATGCCTGTATCTCCGTGAATATTGCTCTGGGCCCAATTTGGACCGTCTCACGCGATTCCTCGGGAAAAATGGGGTCGATATGAGTGGGGAGAACTTTGAAAGTGACACATTTATTTTTGGGCCCAAAAAAACGAAAAGGGGTTAGCCCTCTCGTTTTTTTGGATAAAAATGAAAATGTCTGAATTTAAAAGTTCTCTCCACCTATATCGATCGTCAATTTTCCGAGGAATTACGTGAGCCGGTCCAAATTGGGCCCAGAGCAATATTCACAGAGATACAGGCATAAGGCCCAATCCAGATTGGTCCCAAATGAACTTTCCATGGGTATTTGAAAAGAGGATAGTCTCAGCTCTTCGAATATGCATAGTAGAATTATTTTCGATTGATCCAGATTGGGCCTTATGCCTGTATCCCCGTGAATATTGCTCTGGGCCCAATTTGGACCGTCTCACGTGATTCCTCGGGAAAAATGGGGTCGATATAGGTGGGGAGAACTTTGAAAGTGACACATTTATTTTTGGGCCCAAAAAAACGAAAAGGGGTTAGCCCTCTCGTTTTTTTGGATAAAAATGAAAATGTCTGAATTTAAAAGTTCTCTCCACCTATATCGATCGTCAATTTTCCGAGGAATTACGTGAGCCGGTCCAAATTGGGCCCAGAGCAATATTCACAGAGATACAGGCATAAGGCCCAATCCAGATTGGTCCCAAATGAACTTTCCATGGGTATTTGAAAAGAGGATAGTCTCAGCTCTTCGAATATGCATAGTAGAATTATTTTCGATTGATCCAGATTGGGCCTTATGCCTGTATCCCCGTGAATATTGCTCTGGGCCCAATTTGGACCGTCTCACGTGATTCCTCGGGAAAAATGGGGTCGATATAGGTGGGGAGAACTTTGAAAGTGACACATTTATTTTTGGGCCCAAAAAAACGAAAAGGGGTTAGCCCTCTCGTTTTTTTGGATAAAAATGAAAATGTCTGAATTTAAAAGTTCTCTCCACCTATATCGATCGTCAATTTTCCGAGGAATTACGTGAGCCGGTCCAAATTGGGCCCAGAGCAATATTCACAGAGATACAGGCATAAGGCCCAATCCAGATTGGTCCCAAATGAACTTTCCATGGGTATTTGAAAAGAGGATAGTCTCAGCTCTTCGAATATGCATAGTAGAATTATTTTCGATTGATCCAGATTGGGCCTTATGCCTGTATCCCCGTGAATATTGCTCTGGGCCCAATTTGGACCGTCTCACGTGATTCCTCGGGAAAATGGGGTCGATATAGGTGGGGAGAACTTTGAAAGTGACACATTTATTTTTGGGCCCAAAAAAACGAAAAGGGGTTAGCCCTCTCGTTTTTTTGGATAAAAATGAAAATGTCTGAATTTAAAAGTTCTCTCCACCTATATCGATCGTCAATTTTCCGAGGAATTACGTGAGCCGGTCCAAATTGGGCCCAGAGCAATATTCACAGAGATACAGGCATAAGGCCCAATCCAGATTGATCCCAAATGAACTTTCCATGGATATTTGAAAAGAGGATAGTCTCAGCTCTTCAAATATGCATAGTAGAATTATTTTCGATTGATCTAGATTGGGCCTTATGCCTGTATCTCCGTGAATATTGCTCTGGGCCCAATTTGGACCGTCTCACGCGATTCCTCGGGAAAAATGGGGTCGATATGAGTGGGGAGAACTTTGAAAGTGACACATTTATTTTTGGGCCCAAAAAAACGAAAAGGGGTTAGCCCTCTCGTTTTTTTGGATAAAAATGAAAATGTCTGAATTTAAAAGTTCTCTCCACCTATATCGATCGTCAATTTTCCGAGGAATTACGTGAGCCGGTCCAAATTGGGCCCAGAGCAATATTCACAGAGATACAGGCATAAGGCCCAATCCAGATTGGTCCCAAATGAACTTTCCATGGGTATTTGAAAAGAGGATAGTCTCAGCTCTTCGAATATGCATAGTAGAATTATTTTCGATTGATCCAGATTGGGCCTTATGCCTGTATCCCCGTGAATATTGCTCTGGGCCCAATTTGGACCGTCTCACGTGATTCCTCGGGAAAAATGGGGTCGATATAGGTGGGGAGAACTTTGAAAGTGACACATTTATTTTTGGGCCCAAAAAAACGAAAAGGGGTTAGCCCTCTCGTTTTTTTGGATAAAAATGAAAATGTCTGAATTTAAAAGTTCTCTCCACCTATATCGATCGTCAATTTTCCGAGGAATTACGTGAGCCGGTCCAAATTGGGCCCAGAGCAATATTCACAGAGATACAGGCATAAGGCCCAATCCAGATTGGTCCCAAATGAACTTTCCATGGGTATTTGAAAAGAGGATAGTCTCAGCTCTTCGAATATGCATAGTAGAATTATTTTCGATTGATCCTGATTGGGCCTTATGCCTGTATCCCCGTGAATATTGCTCTGGGCCCAATTTGGACCGTCTCACGTGATTCCTCGGGAAAATGGGGTCGATATAGGTGGGGAGAACTTTGAAAGTGACACATTTATTTTTGGCCCAAAAAAACGAAAAGGGGTTAGCCCTCTCGTTTTTTTGGATAAAAATGAAAATGTCTGAATTTAAAAGTTCTCTCCACCTATATCGATCGTCAATTTTCCGAGGAATTACGTGAGCCGGTCCAAATTGGGCCCAGAGCAATATTCACAGAGATACAGGCATAAGGCCCAATCCAGATTGATCCCAAATGAACTTTCCATGGATATTTGAAAAGAGGATAGTCTCAGCTCTTCAAATATGCATAGTAGAATTATTTTCGATTGATCTAGATTGGGCCTTATGCCTGTATCTCCGTGAATATTGCTCTGGGCCCAATTTGGACCGTCTCACGCGATTCCTCGGGAAAAATGGGGTCGATATGAGTGGGGAGAACTTTGAAAGTGACACATTTATTTTTGGGCCCAAAAAAACGAAAAGGGGTTAGCCCTCTCGTTTTTTTGGATAAAAATGAAAATGTCTGAATTTAAAAGTTCTCTCCACCTATATCGATCGTCAATTTTCCGAGGAATTACGTGAGCCGGTCCAAATTGGGCCCAGAGCAATATTCACAGAGATACAGGCATAAGGCCCAATCCAGATTGGTCCCAAATGAACTTTCCATGGGTATTTGAAAAGAGGATAGTCTCAGCTCTTCGAATATGCATAGTAGAATTATTTTCGATTGATCCAGATTGGGCCTTATGCCTGTATCCCCGTGAATATTGCTCTGGGCCCAATTCGGACCGTCTCACGTGATTCCTCGGGAAAAATGGGGTCGATATAGGTGGGGAGAACTTTGAAAGTGACACATTTATTTTTGGGCCCAAAAAAACGAAAAGGGGTTAGCCCTCTCGTTTTTTTGGATAAAAATGAAAATGTCTGAATTTAAAAGTTCTCTCCACCTATATCGATCGTCAATTTTCCGAGGAATTACGTGAGCCGGTCCAAATTGGGCCCAGAGCAATATTCACAGAGATACAGGCATAAGGCCCAATCCAGATTGATCCCAAATGAACTTTCCATGGATATTTGAAAAGAGGATAGTCTCAGCTCTTCAAATATGCATAGTAGAATTATTTTCGATTGATCTAGATTGGGCCTTATGCCTGTATCCCCGTGAATATTGCTCTGGGCCCAATTTGGACCGTCTCACGTGATTCCTCGGGAAAAATGGGGTCAATATAGGTGGGGAGAACTTTGAAAGTGAAACATTTATTTTTGGGCCCAAAAAAACGAAAAGGGGTTAGCCCTCTCGTTTTTTTGGATAAAAATGAAAATGTCTGAATTTAAAAGTTCTCTCCACCTATATCGATCGTAAATTTTCCGAGGAATTACGTGAGCCGGTCCAAATCGGGCCCAGAGCAATATTCACAGAGATACAGGCATAAGGCCCAATCCAGATTGGTCCCAAATGAACTTTCCATGGGTATTTGAAAAGAGGATAGTCTCAGCTCTTCGAATATGCATAGTAGAATTATTTTCGATTGATCCAGATTGGGCCTTATGCCTGTATCCCCGTGAATATTGCTCTGGGCCCAATTTGGACCGTCTCACGTGATCCCTCGGGAAAAATGGGGTCGATATAGGTGGGGAGAACTTTGAAAGTGACACATTTATTTTTGGGCCCAAAAAAACGAAAAGGGTTTGCCCTCTGGTTTTTTTGGATAAAAATGAAAATGTCTGAATTTAAAAGTTCTCTCCACCTATATCGATCGTCAATTTTCCGAGGAATTACGTGAGCCGGTCCAAATTGGGCCCAGAGCAATATTCACAGAGATACAGGCATAAGGCCCAATCCAGATTGATCCCAAATGAACTTTCCATGGATATTTGAAAAGAGGATAGTCTCAGCTCTTCAAATATGCATAGTAGAATTATTTTCGATTGATCTAGATTGGGCCTTATGCCTGTATCCCCGTGAATATTGCTCTGGGCCCAATTTGGACCGTCTCACGTGATTCCTCGGGAAAAATGGGGTCAATATAGGTGGGGAGAACTTTGAAAGTGAAACATTTATTTTTGGGCCCAAAAAAACGAAAAGGGGTTAGCCCTCTCGTTTTTTTGGATAAAAATGAAAATGTCTGAATTTAAAAGTTCTCTCCACCTATATCGATCGTAAATTTTCCGAGGAATTACGTGAGCCGGTCCAAATCGGGCCCAGAGCAATATTCACAGAGATACAGGCATAAGGCCCAATCCAGATTGGTCCCAAATGAACTTTCCATGGGTATTTGAAAAGAGGATAGTCTCAGCTCTTCGAATATGCATAGTAGAATTATTTTCGATTGATCCAGATTGGGCCTTATGCCTGTATCCCCGTGAATATTGCTCTGGGCCCAATTTGGACCGTCTCACGTGATCCCTCGGGAAAAATGGGGTCGATATAGGTGGGGAGAACTTTGAAAGTGACACATTTATTTTTGGGCCCAAAAAAACGAAAAGGGTTTGCCCTCTCGTTTTTTTGGATAAAAATGAAAATGTCTGAATTTAAAAGTTCTCTCCACCTATATCGATCGTCAATTTTCCGAGGAATTACGTGAGCCGGTCCAAATTGGGCCCAGAGCAATATTCACAGAGATACAGGCATAAGGCCCAATCCAGATTGATCCCAAATGAACTTTCCATGGATATTTGAAAAGAGGATAGTCTCAGCTCTTCAAATATGCATAGTAGAATTATTTTCGATTGATCTAGATTGGGCCTTATGCCTGTATCCCCGTGAATATTGCTCTGGGCCCAATTTGGACCGTCTCACGTGATTCCTCGGGAAAAATGGGGTCGATATAGGTGGTGAGAACTTTAAAAATCAAACATTTATTTTTGGGCCCAAAAAAACAAGAAGGGGTTAGCCTTCTCGTTTTTTTGGATAAAAATGCAAATTTCTGAATTTAAAAGTTCTCTCCACCTATATCGATCGTAAATTTTCCGAGGAATCACCCGAGCCGGTCCAAATTGGGCCCAGAACAATATTCACAAAGATACAGGCATAAGGTCCAATCCAGATTGGTCCCAAATGAACTTTCCATGGGTATTTGAAAAGAGGATAGTCTCGGCTTTGCAAATATGCATAGCAGAATCATTTTAGATCAATCTAGATTGGGCCTTATGCTTGTATCTCCGTAAATATTGATCTGGGCCAATTTAAACTAGCCCACGTGATTCCCCGGGGAATTTACGATCGATATAGGCAGGGGAAACTTCGAGTTTCGAATATTGCTATTTTCATCCAAAATGCAAGGGTATTTTGAATATGGCGCCAACTCTCCACAAATCCACTAGTGCACAAGTTAAAAATGAACTTGTGGACTTGTGCACAACTCACAAATGAACTAGTGCATTTGTAGAGTGCCAATTCTCCACAAGTTTAAAATGCACATGTGGAAAATGGACATGTGCAGCGCCACTTTCCCACAAGTTAATCGTGAGCCAACCCGGCTTCCGTAGTTTTCACATGGTAACTTCTTTAGTGGATTATGCCAGCAGAGAGTTGCCAGATGTGGCACTTGCCCCACTAGGGGATATAGCCAGATGGAATAAGAAGAAGAGTTGCCAGATGTGGGCTATATCTAGCCAAACTGGCTATTTTGCTCACGCGCTGGCGGGAAGATTTTATAGGCTGGCGGTTAATAGCCATTCTGGCTATAACCAGCAATCGATCATTTTCCTTTAATGTACAGAAAAATCTGCGAAAACAGTAGACCCCAATGAAACTCAAAAGTCATTGTTCACTGGAGGAATACAGTGGATGTATATACCACCTCAACTTTGAGAAGTTCATGTTTATTGCTAAGTTCTCATTTATTAACTTCTCGATAAGGGAAGTTCTCGTTTCCATTCTGTCGTGAATATGAATCTACGTGATCTAGAGAGTGTAAGAAAACGTAATCTTACAGATATTGGTGTTAAATTCAAACATATAGTATCTATGAAATATTTACGAATACGATTATCTATACTCTATACTTGTTTGCTCATTTACACGTTCCGAAATAGACCTTTGACTGTTAATCCATTCTAACATGCCCATTATCTATAAAATAATTGCTAATTCTAGATGGCTATTATTTCGGTTTCGACTATATCCCACTGTATAACTAAAAATCAAAAGTGACATCTCAGATCGCTCGTTGTACTTGAATATCAGACTTATCACCAGAGAAACTGGGGGTGCCCCGTATATTTTGCACTTCCCAGTCCATTTCTATATGGAAATTAATGTAAATTGACTATTCTATCTTCGAGATCTGTGGAATAGGGTCCAAAGAAGGTGAATTGAAGGACTTTGGCTCTGAAGATCAAGAGTGACAACTCTGATCACTCGTTGTACTTGAATATCAGACTTATCACCGGAGAAACTGGGGGTGCTCCATTCTTTTTGCAGTTCCTAGTCCATTTCCATATGGAAAATGTTTTCATTTTAATGAACAAATCCAATTTGTAACTAGGGCCCCCACTGTGTGGTTCAGATCCAGCCCTCAACTCTGTACTTTCCGTAGTTACTGACCGCGTAGGTCCGAGGAAAAGCTACAGTGTTGCCTGCCGAACGCGAGCGCGTACAATCGCCATCGGAGGAAAAAGTTATCACTACCGGGCCTTAAATTATCCATTAATAAATTATCATTCCTCAGAGCACTTGTTCAAACAAAAACCATTATATTTCAGCACTTATATTCCATTTTCTACTGAATATAATCTTTTTTTACGTTCTCTGAGGCTAGATAAGACTACCACACGAGTCCACGAATCTACCACGCTATTCCGTAGTAATCACGTGGAGATTGAATCTCCCGGGAAGTGGGGATCAGTTTTGTTAATGAGAATTCGGGTTTTCAACACAGGTGATATGTCCTGCAAGAATGAATCAATATACAAGCACGCTCAAATCGACTTCTTCTAATTCTCCAGACACAATCCAATCGAAAATGTCTAGTCTCCGTAATAAGAAAGGACTAATGATGAACATCTGAGTGACATGGGATGCATTGAAAAATGACCATGAGTTTACATTAACATCGGTTTGAAGCAAGCATTGGCTTTAGATCCAAATTGTTAGGAGAACGAATGAGATAAGAGGTAGCTAAGGTATATTAGCGCGGGGTTCGATAACAATTCCTTATCATAACCATCTGTGATTATCTCAAGGCTGATAGATTTGATGAGAAGTTAAAATTTCATGGGACCTATTGACTCAAGTGTAACTAAACTTGAGACTAAATTCTCTGTGATTTTATAGAATTGATTGAATTCCAATGAGTAATTGGTTCCGCATTTGATTATTTATCAGTCCATTCCAATAATGAGTTAATTTTTTTATGAATTGAATGAACTTCGCTTCCAGATTGCAAGTGATTCGATTAATTAAATTATTGATATAAATCACTCTATACATTTCAATTATTACATCCATGATTTAGTATCATCCTTATCCACAGAATTAAATTATCGAAGGATTTCGAGAATTCACTTGTACTCAGGACACAACTTATGCATCTTTGAACGCAATCAGGAACGTAAATAAAACTCACGGAATCTACCTTCAGTGAATAGTTTTATTGTAGTTATGAAAAAAGAATAACTCGTCATAAAGAAAAAATCATAGAAAAAATTAAAAATATTTAACAATAATCCGTATTCAATAATCACGATTTCTGGCGTCGGTAGAGACTGTTCACACTGAAAGCTTGTATTGCCTCGTCAAGGTGAAGCGCGCCACGTATTACGAATACACATTCTATTTTAACATTTCTCATATTGATAGAGCAACAGCTGTCCTCCTAAGGCTGACTGATGTCTTAGGCAATGGAAGAAAAACTAAATTGAGAAAAATTAAGGAAACGGGATGAATTGAACAATCAAGACTAGAAAAGAATATTACGAAGAGTAAAACACTGAGATTTAGGGCAAAAACTCCTCTTAATCGAGTACGTATTGTATCTTCTCTCAGTGTTTATTCTGCTTATCTGGTTCCCTTCTCATTTACGTTTCCTTCCCAATTGTTTTCAGTCATTGCCTATATAGTTCAATCATCTACAAACAGTTCTATCATTTTCGAAATAGAAATCCGAGGAAAAGAATATCGAATCGTTTCGTGTTATGTCAAGTGAGAATTCATTCTGACGAATCAGTAGAATACTGTACATATTTCAAGGAGATAGCTTATTTTCGGTAGAAGCTCTTCGAATTTGTGATCAGAAAATATTTCAATGAAAATATGGATAAATTTTGCCTGCTATTATGGCTCTATGAACAACTGATTTTCTTTGGAATTTTCAATGGTAAGTATGAAAATCAAATAACATCAAAACATTTCATTTCCTGATTCATTCAAATGATGAGGTAAAGTACCTCATATACTAGATACACAAGATTCATATAGATACACAAGTACTTGAGTGAGCAGCTACTGTGTACTTTACCTAGACGGAGAAAAAAGAAACAATTGAAATTGATATGACAATGTCGAAGCGTATGCAAATTCCATCAGGAAAGTTTTTTATCTCCCTTCAATTAATTGAATATCTCTATTAGCTGATGGTCTCATTGATAAAGATATGCCAATATTGGACATTTCACGTGATCAGAACACACATTCCTAATCAATTCCATTCATAACTTCTGTGGAACTAATACGAGCTTCTGGTGATCTTATTGCTCTTAAAGAATATCTTAAAAACTGATATAGATCGTACAATATTTACTAAATTTTTTTAGTGTAGAACTCGATAAGCTATGAAGGAGTCTCTACAAAAACTCTACTATCTCATTGAATTTTCAAGATTTTCTCCAAGAATGAATGACAATAAAAACATTGACAAAGTCAAGTCTACTTGAACTATTTTGTCTCTTCGCTACTGATTCGGAGTGACGATGATAAATCGAATGATTCTTATTTACTAATTTTTTTCCCGAATACTCTACATGTTTAGCTATCATCAAACTTTCTAAGTTTGAGCTACCTAGCATGGTCTAAGAAGACTTAAAATGATATTTAGAAAAAAAATTCATCTGTGTATTTGTGTGTCTGCATATATGTCTGTAGGGATAGATACATTTTCATTACTCCTGAACGATTTGGCCTTGAAACTGGAAATTTCGTCCGTATATTCTTATCACGAATGATTCATTTTGACGATCAGACCTGTCGATCCGGAGACTGATATTGGACTTATACCCGTGTTCTTTCCTGCTCATTTCAATTATATTGCAAAAAATCAATTGATTTGCCTTGATGGGACCCTGAACACAAATCATTAACTACCCAGGGGTCCCCAACATTTGATTTTCATAATTAGAATAACGATAGAGCCAAAAATCAGAATTTGACGATCAGAACGACCTCCCCGGATGCTAATGTTGGACTTATACAGCTAAAATCATCGTGATAATTGAGAATTCACTCCAAAAGTTTGACGTGAGTTACAAGTATTCGCTGCATTGTCTGTTCAGATAAATGCGCGTGTCAGCGCGCTGTTGTTCTCGTGAAGAGAATACCACAATGGGAATGGGTATTAGTAATTAATACCTGTTAATGATGAGAGCCTTCACTTTATTTAGTTGGAGATGCAGTATTTCGGGGAAAACCAGCGAGATATTATGAATTCCCGTATTTGGCGTACATAGCAGTTATGGGGAACGCTGGCTACTGTGGAGGTGGTATACTTGATGCAACTCACATCCTCACAGCTGCTCATTGTGTGGCTAATTACAATGTAACCGAAATGTCAGTCATCATCGAGCAAGATGTTATAGGATTCTGGGAAAATCACAAGTGGGAGGTAGTCAATAAAATTATACATCCAGACTACAGGCCCTTCAGAAAACTCTCGGATATAGGCCATTATTTGAGATGTTTCATCCCTTCTCTGGGGCCGCCATCGGCTGATGAACTTCCAGAAAATGACATTGCTGTTATCACGGTAATTTTTTAAAGCTTATAATTATCAGTACTTCTGTGAAATTAATTGACCCTTTGTCAGGCGGTGCTTCAAATTCTTTGAGTGATCTCTGAAATGAGAAAATGGCAAAGCTGAATTTATATCATCTTATATTTTCACTACTAAATGAGACCAATGAACATTGTTTCGGGATTTTTTTTTCATTCTTAATCAACTTCTATGATTAAGAAAATAATTCTCTTCAATGCTTGCAGCTTAAGGAGCCTCTGCCATTATTCGAAAATGTCAAACCCCTTCGAATACCAGAATGTAAGAACATGCGGCTTGTTGATGAATGTTATTTTGCTGGTTGGGGAGAGAGCGATTGCTTGGACAGCAATGTCCAACCTGATTTGGGATGGACAAAAATGAAAATACTGAGCCGAGTTGAGTGTCTCGAATCGCACCAATGGCACAGGGAAAACACAGAATTCTGTGCTATAGATCCGAAAAAGGAAGCATTTCCCGCTTTGGTATGAATAAAAATAATCATCTTTTCCCCACTAAATACATTTTTTTAATTCTCTATTATTCATTTAGGGAGACAGTGGAAGTCCATTAGTTTGCAGTGGCTATGTATTTGGCATACTTTCGTCTATTTGTTTGAATGACTTCATACCAGCTCACTTCATAGATGTGTTCAGTCATAGAGAATTCATCAACGAAGCTCTGAAGAGCTGATACTGGAGATAGTATTGGAGATTATGCGGCTAAATAATTTCATTAATAAAAAATTAAAAGTTTTCGTTCATGCTTTTTGTCATAGTTGATACGCCCAAGGTTGTGATATACGTTGAATCAAAACAGCTTTGATCCAATTGCAGTTATGTTCAATCAGATCTGACATTTCCTCCTATTTAACTGGACCGACTCCGATCCATTCAAATATTTTCAGGACTGCGTGGATCCGGTTAAATTTGACATTTGGATAGAACTGGAAAATCTGTATCTACTCTGGCATTGGATACTGCTGACGTTACAAAAAGACGTTGAAAATCTATGCAGCCGTCGTAAAATAAAAACAATTATTTTTCTTATTGAATAAATAATAAAGAAAATCCCGTTGAAAAAGTGGATTGAATCGAATGTTTCCCCCTAAATCGCACGAATTTTCCCAATGTTTCTAGTAGAACAAACCACACTTTGGAATTTAATTAGTCTTCTCAATTGATCAATATTTAATTAAGTTGATTAGTGCAATTGAAGATTGAGTATTTCTGAAAAAAAATTCACATTTTTTATTATTGGTAGAAGCTTTATTCATTCTTGGAAATGAAAATATATAAATGAAAATTTCATGAATTGAACAGTAGACTTCGGCATTCTGAAACATTTTACTTTCGTGCATTTTTTAGAATAATAAGGAATTATCAATTCCATATATATATATAGTATATAATAATGATATAGATATATATATATTAGTAATACATATATTAATTTTAGAATTAGTTATATTTGGTAATTTAAAAAAAATGAGAAAAATATCTCCGAGTTCATCTTCAAAATTAAAAGGCAGCTGCAGATGAATAAATATTCTGCAGTTGAAAGATGAATTACGTTTTTTTTTTTAGTACAAATCCAATTTAATTGATTGATGAGAAAAACTCATTTAACAATGTTTAACCTTTCGATTAGGAAAATACAGACATACATGCTTCTCTACATGTTTCTTCTAATGATTTTTGAATTGATTTATTTGAATGAAGCATGAACTTTCGTTCTAACTATATGATTGATATCTTCCTTGTTCTTTTAACAAAAGAAAAATAATAATAATAATAAACTACCCAAGAATCACAGCGCGATCAATAGTACATATGGCCTTGATTAGGTCCATGTGCTTTTCACCGAATAATTGACATCTTTCCCGGTGAATACTATTCTATCAATAAAATGGAATACTTTAATAAATTCCAATCTCTTTCCTAGGACTGAAAGCCCTGTAGTAGAGCTCACAAATGCGTTGATAGTAGTGAATAGAATGTTAAACCACAAGAAGAATTGTTATGTAATGATGCCCTTGACTTATTTGGTGAAGAGCATATCATTACACAACAATCTCTCTTGCGATTCCACATGCTACTCACTACCATCAAAGTATTCATGAGCTCGATCATAGAGCTTGGAGTCGTAGAAAAGAGATTGAAGTTTTTTCAGATATTCTCTATGAAACGTGTCAATACTTTGAACAATATTTAGAAGCCTTTGTAATTTTAAAAAATTGTGCTTCAGTAAAGTTTTTTTTTCAATTATAAATAATTATGATTGGTAATTAAGAAGAATAGTTGATAAGAGAGAAAGAAATAGTGGAAATGAATCCATGGAGTAGATTAAGATCGAATATAAATGGATGAAAACATGGAATCAACTGATGTAAAATTCATGCCAATTCATCCGGATTTTTTGCTGCTGGTCAGGCTTGCATCTCCTCACTTGAACCAATTGGAGTTGTAATTGCCCATTCCTCGCCTACAGCTAAGAGCCTTGCTGTTTCTAAGGCATTCTGGCGCCTCCTCATCCGCCCTTTGGTACGCGCACTTCCTTCCCTGGGTGGATTTGGCTGTACAGCACTGGGAGTTTCATAAGACAAGCGTCTCGAAACATCACCATACATCCGATCATAGCGTTCATCTCTCTCACGTCTTGTCTTCAAGCGTTTAACAGAGTTTTGATTGAGATTTTTGGCGTTGGAAAATTTCTTCTTTCTTGGTATGCTCCTATCACGCCTAGATGTCAAACGTCTTTTTGGAGCGAAATTTTCGCCGACTCTTCGACTGTCTGAGGAACGATGAGCAAATCCAATCCTACCTGATGACTGAGAACGACTTCTGCATTCTCTATTCGAATGTTCTTCGTCCCTGTCACGTGTTGAGTGCGATGGTTTCACTTGAGAGGCAATTTCCCTGGAATTTTGACAGCAGAGTAAGTGATGAGAAGATTCAGTCCTACGTGATGACTGAGAACGATTTCTGCATTCGGCATTCGAATGTTCTCTGTCGTTCTTGTGTGATGAGTGAGATCTTCTGATTCGAGAGGCAATTTCCCTGGAATTTTGACAGCAGGATGAGTAATGAGAAGATTCAGTCCTACGTGATGAAACTGAATGGCTTCTGCATTCGGCATTCAAACGTTCGCCGTCCCTCTCACGCGTTGAGTGAAATTGTTCGTTTCGAGAGGAAATTTCCCTGGAATTTTGACAGCAGGATGAGTAATGCGAAGATTCAGTCCTACGTGATAACAGAGAACGATTTCTGCATTCGGCATTCGAATGTTCTCCGTTCTTCTTGTGTGTTGAGTGAGATTCTCTGGCTCGAGAGGCAATTTCCCTGGAATTTTGACTGTAGGATGAGTGATGAGGAGACTCAGTTCTTTGTGATGAAACAGAATGGCTTCTGCATTTGGCACTCGAACGTTCTCCGTCCCTCTCGGGTGTTAAGTGTGATTGTTTGACTCGATAAGAAATTTCCTTGGAATTTTCATTCGATGATGAGTAATAAAGATTTTTTATGTATTTATCAGCTGTCTTCTCCTCTTTCCTCTCAAATTTTAAACCCAATTTTTCACGGTGTGACAATTTTTTCTTTAGCAATGAATCCTTCGGGATGGGACTAAGCTCTGGTTGACCTAGAACAACCAAGAAAAAACAGATTAATTGAACAATTAAGAAAGAATGCTTGAATAATTAAAAGTAAAATACATCGGTGGTTAAATAATAGAATGATGTACCAGCTGTAGTTGAACATATGAGATACATTTTCTTGTTATTTAGCCGTTGATTTATAGAATAATGTTTTTCAAACTTACGGGCAACAATTGGCGCAGCTATTGAATCATCAACTGCAGTTGCTGGAATGAAAAACAATGTAATTAATAAAATCGAATGAGAAGGGAGCGGAAAAAAACGAATTTTTGGAGTATAATGAGATGTTTTTTTTTTTAATGATAGCCTCTACGGAAGATTTTCGAAAGATGGGGCAATTATCCAGGCTTGCTGGAGCTTCTTCCCAAAAAACTGCAGACTTTGAGTTAAGAATGTGATCGAAAAAAAAATCTGTTAATTTTTTTGTCGAAGATCCATTCGCTCCTGCTCTATGTGAGACTTTATTCAAAGAGATATGTTTGAATTTTTTTACTCACAATTTTTGAATCCCGGTAATGACACAGCATCTGTAACAGGGAACAGAGAAAAGAAAGATTAATGTTACTATAGTAGATCAAGTGTAGTTATTTCGAATAATCAAGGAACCAAGATATCAAAATGTGATAGCAGGATAATGCATCCAATTAAATGATTCGAGAGTCAGATTTTATGACAAGTGCATTGGGAAGTTGAGGAATTTTCAACTGCTAAATATGTATAACATTTTTTAGTTTTATTTTTTGAAAATTTTACTTTTTGAGACAATTTTCGAAAGGAATTTTCGAAAATCTAAAATTCATTTTTTTCAGCGATTACTCCAGTTCTGTTGGTAGTAATATTCAAAGAATGAGTAATTCTTTTTCAAAGACCATGAATTAATAAGCTTACCTTCCATTTGAAATCGACCCCAGGTTACTACGACCAATAGAACTAGAGATATTCACGAAAAATCGAAATTTTTCAAAAATAGAAGGCTTACGCCTTCAGGTCTTGAGTAAAAAATGAATTTCGTGAAGAATCAAAGAAAATCACTTCCGACTTATGGTTTTCATGGGAAATTTCCTCAGCTCCCCAATGGCATCATCAAAAACAATTTACTTCAATATTTTCATCGATTCGGTGTATCTATTGAACCCCACTTTCCCCCTATGAAAAAGAATTACGTACCGCCAATCTTTGACTTCTGTTCATCCTTAGGAGCTTGGTGAATGATTTCGATTCCTAGATCTGTTTTAAAATTGAGTGCGCTCCCTGAAAATTGATAAAAATAATTAATTGTCATAATACAGTATCGAAATAATTTGATTCAGAGTTAACATGTGAAAATGAATATTTTATATGCTCTGGCATGAAAAATTTGATTGTTCTCAGTTTCCAGGACTTTTGAGTCTCTCTCCGGAGAAAGAAGACTGAGAAAAAAGACTGCAATACCGAACCTAACGCCTGTCCGTTTTACCCCTCGTATCTATTGTACCCCGCTTTTCCCTCGGAAAAGAATTACGTACCGCCATTCTCCGACAGATTCTGATCATCATGAGCTTGCTGAATTAGTCCGTCTCCCAGATCTCCTTCGAGACTTATTGCACTCACTGGAAATTAACAAAAATAATTAGTTGTGATAACAAATTCCAAGTAGTTCGATTCAGAATTCAAAATAAAAAAGAATATTTTTTAAGGCGTTTGGGGAGTTATCTCCAAAATATGGAATCATCTTGAGAATCATACAAGACGTTTCTAATGTCATCATTATTATGTAGTATTTTTTCAAAATTTTCATGTATTTTGTTTCAGACCAATTAACAGTCAAAATTTAGCATCTATCTGTGCTATCAACTGAGGTAGTAACAAAGGTCTCCGGCTATGACAGATTTTATGCATGAAAGCCCATGTATAAAATGCAATTTTGACTGTTAATTAGTCTGAAACAAAATTAATGAAGATATTGAAAAAAATACTACATAATAATGATGACATTAGGAACATCCTGTACGATTCTCAAAATGATTCCATATTTTGAAGATAACTCCCTTAAGCTCTGATTTGAAAAATTGAATTCTTCTCAGTTTCCAGGACTCTTCAATTCTTCTCCGAAAGAAAAAGAAGACTCACAGATCCCGAAAAATCAGATTTTTCAGATCAAGTGGGATTGGAAAACTGAAGAATTCAGCTAATTTCGATGAATATTAATTTGTAATAGAAAGAAAATTTAGTGAAGAGAAGCTAAAACAGAATAAATGGCTTTTTCACAGTTCATTCTTGAGTAGAATTCCAAGAATCAAATTAAATAATGATTACCTTCAAGAATTAATAGAAAAAATAGACTTATCCTGTTCTACATTGGTGAAACGTGAGGTAAAATGGACACAGAGGGTAAAACGGAGACTTGTTAATTTCGGTATTTTGTACTAAAAAAATTACTCGAATTCGATGAAAATATTGAGAATAGTTTTTTTCTCATCTCCATACGGAATTTGGAGAAATTTCAGATGGAAGAAATCTTATTGAGAAGTTATTGTCTTCCCTTCTTCAAAAATCCCACTTTTTTGCTCAAAATATGAAAGTGAAAAACCCTTTCATTTTGAAAAATCTTAGTTTTTCGGGAATACCCCAAGTTCTATTCACAGTAACGACCTGGGATTGAGCTTAAATGAAGAATGAGCTCGTTTTCCATCGATGTATGGAATTTGAAAAAAAAAAATAATTAATTTTTGAAGTACTCATAGGGCAATAACTCATTTTTCGAAAATGGCATATAAATAGTTAAAAAAAGATTTGCAAAAATTTGAACCACATAAATGAGGAATAAAAAGAAGCAACCGAAGAAATCTCCCATAAAGTTAATTTTTTCCATTCCCGAAAGATGTATCCTTCCAAAACTTGATCAAAAAAAGTGAAAGTTTCAAAAAATTGAAAAAAAAAATCTTTTTGACTTTCCATCTAAAATTTTCCGAACTTTCCAATAGAATCATTTGAAAATCTCTATCTCTAATCGTTCAATTAAAATGTCCATTTCACCTCATCTTTCTCTCTCTTCTGGGTTATTAGTATAATTTTTTTTTCAACTTACAATACTCACTCAAATGAGATGCATCATTTTGTGCACTCTCTGCATTCAGATCTGATTCCTCTCCCTGATTCGGTGATGCCAAAGATGGTGACCTCGCCATGACGTCATTTTCAAATGACGTCTCCATCGCGTCATTTTGAGGAAGATTCAAATTCTCGGGAATTGCATTGATTGCGAGTTGTGCGGCGATGTCACCCATATCATCCTGATTGGCGAAAACCTGGCCAATAACTCCCTTAATCTTGACGAACGCCACAATACTTGGATCGGCTGCAGCAACTATTATGACAAATTTTTTCACAACATAAAAAATTGTTGCAATGGGAAGTTACTTAACGTAGATTGAGGCATGAAAACGGTAGCAGAATTGACTTTTCTCAGAGAATCCCCCTGCTCTATTGATCGCAGTAATTTGAGATAAATTCAACATGCAAAGAAAAATCAGTTATCACCGATTTATATGGTTTCTGAAGAGAAATTATAGATTGTTGCGGTAATTACCGGGCAAAAATTGATTTTCACCAAATAAGTACCTCAAAAATTGATATTTATCCTTCAATCACATAAATCGATGACCAATGTTCTCATCTTCCATTCACGACGAACCCTGAATTCTTGTAAGAAATAGTGTCGAAATTATCTCCGGAAAATTGAAAAAAAACAATTGGTTTTGATTACAGTTCATGGCCAAAAAAGTGAAATTTTTGAAACACCAAGTTGGACACATGTTATTAACAATTTTTTCAACTCTTCAATATAGTTATTAAAAGGAAAAAAAATTGTCACACAGTTCCATTTGGGTACTGATTATTTTGAATATCTTTCACTCTTACCAGCTGGGAAATCCACGTCATTTGCAAATTTTTGGCATTTGAAACCAAAGCCCGGATTGACCCAACTTGTTTCAGCAAATGGTACAAAATAGGGTATACATGGCTTCCATTTCAACTGGGCGCCAGATTTTACTGCTAGCCAGCCCGCGAGACCCCTGGTGATAACTACAAATGCTACAATCGTCCCTACGCCTTTAGAATTGGCTGAAAGAAAATGTGCATGTTTATCATTACAGTGTGCAGTACATTAAAAAAAAAAAACAAAACAAGAATAATACAATAATCTACTTACGATCTCCATTTTTTTCTTGCCCTGGGATAACTGAAAAAATATAAGGAGATTGGATTATTTTTTACATTGATATCTTCATGAGGATATTTCAGGATTGGGAAGATAAAACGCAATGAATTTATTTTCTTAGCCGATTATGTTCTAAGAATATTTGGGAAACTGAACGAAATGGTGAATTTTTTACTGGTTCTTTCATTGACAATCCCCACATTCATTTCGGAAAAAAAGCATTACGCTATTCCGTGAAATATCCTTCTCAAAAATTTAGAAAAAAATTGATTCATCTTATTTTATCATCTGTTGAATTTATTGTCTCAACAAGAGATAATAAATGAGAAAGGAGAAAAAGTGGGTTAAAATAGACACAAGAAGTAAAACGAATACGGATTAGTTTTCGTATTTCATACCATGAAAATTACTTAAAATAGATGTTAATATTGAGGATAGCTTTTTCCTGATGATTTTAATGGAACACTAAGGAAATCGCTCAGAAAGTGAATTTTCCTGATTCTCAAAAGTGGTACTCCTTCAAAACTTTTCCAAAAAAATAAAACATCCGAAAAATAGAAAAAAAAAAAAAAAAAAAAATTGTTGCATGTTTTTCATCCAAACTTCCCTCATCTTGATTGAAAAATCATTGGAAAATCTTTATCCATAACCATTCAATTGAAATGTCCATTCTGACCCACCTACTCCTATAAACTTATACCACCTACCCATTTGTTTTTTCAGTCCAGACTTGGCAAATGATACGTCTGGAGAGAACCATATCCAGTTATGATTGCCAAATGAAACTCTATTCCATCCTGGTGGACAAATGCGTCTTGGACGACCAACATTATTCTGTACATTGTCTCTTTCTTCATCCGAGGAGGATTCACTTCCTCTCTCATGATTTCCCTCATTCACTGCAGGACTAGCTGCAGGAGTAGCTGGGACTGTTATCTCCTTACTCCTCAACACATGCACTACCTTCCTCATTTCGAATAATTCGAAACAAAAATAGCCGGGAAACTGCAAAGAATAATCGGGAAATACCCAAAAAATAATCAAATACTGTCTTCAATATTTTTAACAATGGCGTAAAAAAAATCTCGAACGTTCTTTGTTCAAATTTATGCGAAGATATATATGTATATATTGTCGCCATGAAGTTAATAAAGGAGGATGATTATACCAAATTATGACATGAATTGTATCAAAAAAATTGTGTTAATCAATTGCATTAATGAATAATATTAAATTGTCGAAGATTGAGGCATATTAACATTAAAATATCACTTACTTTGTTCGCTTTCTTCGTAGAGCCGGCTTCTAGCTGCTGTGCTCACTATAAATGGCGCGAACGCTATAGAAGAAGGCTGGGGAGGGGATGAGTATGTAGTCCAATTCCGAAATTCCCTCCAATTTAAAATAAAGAACAAAGAGAAGTTCAGAATTCATCAGTTCAATTTCACGAATCAACTCAGAACACACCATAATACCAGGAATGGAAAAACCGTTTGCTTCAGCGAAATATTAATTAATCTATTTGTTCTTTCCACCTAATATTCATTCGTTCCTCATTCCTCGATTCCCCTTTGCAAAGCAGATTGGTCTTGCCACCAAATTTCATCTTCCATTCGATAACAGAGGATTGAAGATAATGTAGATATTTACCATCGCTCGGTAAGCCGAAATCCTACCTTACTGTACTCAGCAGCTGTCATTCGATTCATTTCTTTTCAACTTCATCACAGAATTCCGGAAAATAAGTGTTAATTAACCGAATGAATAAAGCAATCAGTGTCGTTAATACCTGTTTATGTATACGTCAATCTTGAAAAAGAGACAATTGAGAAGAACATCATAGTAGGTTTTCAATAATAATGGAAAACGTCACAGCTAACACCGATTTTCCTTTCTTCCATTGAAACAAAAATATATAGAACCAGGATTTTGATCATTGAGATAAACATTCATAAAACCCAGAAAAAAACTAGTTAAAAAGAATTATAACTAAATTTCTAGAAGAAGATCATGATGGCTCAACAGAAAATATAATGAATGCGATTTGATGGCATCTAACACATACTCATATCAATTACGTCCAGGAATTGTTCTCAATGACTAGCCCATGGCTAGAAGTATCGATGGTAAACACATGCACATGTATGGACCAGACTCGACGAAGTTCAGCAATTCTTGGATATCCTATGATGAATACACATGGCACACAAAATCCTGTACCTCTGCCAATGCCTCAGGATAATGTAAAGACAAAGTTGATCTCATTCTTCAGGATTATGATTTTCATGTGGTGAGACCAAAGTCATGATCTTCTCCAGCGGTAATTACATACTAACACGAAATTATTCCAGCTCGAACGATTATCATTCCTATTAATTTGTTTTTCTTATTACTTTAGGAGACTCGGAGCGGAGTGTACTATGGTATCGAGTATGATCAATAGGATTTCCAACTACTATCAGAACATTATGTACCAATGTCCACTGACAGCATAGTAAGACCGTACTATAACTTCTATAGTATCGAACATGAGCTCTAGCATGTGAACTATATCCAGTATCAATGAATTTCTGCATAGTGACTGGCTCAATAGAATTTAAACAAAGACTATTCAAGAATTATATTACATGTATGGTACTATGTTTTCTTCAATTCCGGTATTCAACACGTTAGATTGGTATTGATTTTTGCGTCTACCACAAATTTCATGGATTATTCATCAATGATTATAGATATTTTTTTGATAATTTATGATTTTTCGGTTGAAATATGCTTTTTAAGAGGAAAATGCTAAATTCATACCTTATTCCTTCATATTAGATTGAGAAGAAATGGAAATAACAATAAATGATGAATTTTTAAAGAAATTTATGCCGATAAAATGTTTTCAAACTAAAAAATGTCTCATTCTTGTTAACACAAAAATTCATGCTAGAAAAATCTTATTATTTCCATAGCGATCCATAGGATCTAAATTTATGTTATTGATGATTTCATATAATGGTTACACTCTCAATTTGTTGAAGATATTTTTATTAAAAGTAACCATTGAATTGAAATTGAAGAGTATGGAAGGGTAGTAGAGTCAAATTGGTTTTTGCCAAAATTTATTAATTAATTATCAAATCTATTGAGCAATACTTATTCATTGACGAATAGAATGAAAAAAAAGGAATCGCGAATTGACGATAAAAAAAAAGAAAGGACTAAGAAATAATTTCGTCGTTGAGATAATTCCGGAATGAGAGACGAGAAAAATCATATTTGTTGATTGCTGGATAATTTCTTTAATTTCGATGTTAAATATCGGTCGTTGACCATTTTTAATTTGATAAACCCACTGATGTGTACGTTTTATTTATCAACGAATTGAAAATCTATGAATAACAGATTGACACTTGTAAAAGTCCGCAAAGCACATCTTCAATATCAATATTAAAATGAAAAGACGAATAGATAGGAAAATCAATTGAAAGAAATTTTTCAAGGAGAAATTGTAAAGTATCACCAGAATTATACTAATTGTAATATAATCACATTATCTCTGTGGACAGCTAAATTTTCTTTCCTCATTTTTTTTTTTTTAATTGTTAAGATTTCAGTTTCAAACACTTCTTTGTCATTTCTCAATAATTACTGACTAACGCTGGGACATACGACTAGTCTGCAAATATCTTCAATCTCAATGTATAATAAAAAGATTCTCTCAATTTCAAAGGTTTTCTGAGATTTCAGGTCAAAGCATTTCATCGCGAAAATTGTCCAATAAATTGTGCAATCGAAGTGGATTAATAATGTAGAATTAAATACGTACGACTTGACGATTGATTAATCGTAGGGCCTCAAGTAGTCTCTTTCCTTGAATACTTAGATTTCAGAAGATTTGGCTCAGTTTTTAATTCCAGACAAACAACGATAATTAACTGCAGTGGGAAATTAGTTCGGTGTTGCCTAAAGCTGGAGCAACGGTGATGAAATTGATTTTACATTTCGTCTGTGAATGATGGACTAGCTGTTTGAGGCTCAATATAGTACCGAATTCATGTTAATGAACATATACAGGCTATCCTTGGTTGCTAGTGAAGAGGGGAAAAAAAGTTGAGTTGCAGAGAAATCAATTAATTGGGAACAGAATAAATTGATCAATCGGTCGATACGAGTTGATAATCAGGTAGTGTTTTCATCCAAGATCCTCCCTTTCGCTTCATGTGAGCACAATTGGATACAAAATTTGTTAGATTCGTCTCTATTGGCACCAATCTGAATCTCCTGTGGAATTCCAAACGCAATATCTCATCCGACTTTAATGCTTCTGTAACATACTTTCAGAAATTTGTTTAATAATATAGAAGAGCAAGATTGTAAACAACAACAAGGACATCCGGTGAGTATATATAGAGATGGTTTGATAGTTCTAAGGGGATAATGGAAGAGTTATTTTATTTCGTCACTCGTTTTTTGTCAATATCCCGGAATATGAGCGAAATAGGGCGATTTTTCCCTAATCCTTCCCAGTAGAAAATTCCAAGAACTACAAAAAAAGATGAGAGTAGAATCACTCTATCTCACTGAGTTTTCCAGATTTTCATAGAAGATTGATGCTGAATCGCACTATGACCTAAAACATGGTGCACCTTTTTTTATGTAAACCTAATGCACTTTTTTGAATTTTGCTGTTTCTCACAAGATAGCACATTTGGTCGTAGTTCACATCGTCTTCCAGAAAGGTATCAACATAAAGGTGCATGAAATTTAGGCAGCCAGAAGTGCTTCGTTATTCGCCATAGCAACAATCACACTTTCGGAGTATCAACTAAGTAGTAATCTCTAGAAGAAGACTTAGTTACGAAAATTGATGGAATTTATGACTATGATTATTTTAATCAATTGGAGAACTTTTAATTGCCCGAAAACCTCGGCAAAAGCTGGAGATTTCTATTAGCAGTGATAATTCAGAGCATGTATTCAAGACAGAAGACTACTGTGACAAGGATTAATAATGATGAAAAGGTCGACAAGGTAAAACGAATATCTATGGAAACTTGTTAAGTCTAAAAATGATAATCTAAAAAATCAGTGAATACTCACTTCATAATTCAAGTGGAGATTCTGAGATCGATGGCTCTATGAGCCCCCTCGATCCTGCTGCACGAGATGGTGGCTCATCGAGCCAGTCCCATCTACCGATGTACTTTGGAGATTCTACGATCGATGGCTCTATTGAGCCAGCTCGATCCTGCTGCACGAGATGGTGGCTCATCGAGCCAGTCCCATCTACCGATGTACTTTGGAGATTCTACGATCGATGGCTCTATTGAGCCAGCTCGATCCTGCTGCACGAGATGGTGGCTCATCGAGCCAGTCCCATCTACCGATGTACTTTGGAGATTCTACGATCGATGGCTCTATTGAGCCAGCTCGATCCTGCTGCACGAGATGGTGGCTCATCGAGCCAGTCCCATCTACCGATGTACTTTGGAGATTCTACGATCGATGGCTCTATTGAGCCAGCTCGATCCTGCTGCACGAGATGGTGGCTCATCGAGCCAGTCCCATCTACCGATGTACTTTGGAGATTCTACGATCGATGGCTCTATTGAGCCAGCTCGATCCTGCTGCACGAGATGGTGGCTCATCGAGCCAGTCCCATCTACCGATGTACTTTGGAGATTCTACGATCGATGGCTCTATTGAGCCAGCTCGATCCTGCTGCACGAGATGGTGGCTCATCGAGCCAGTCCCATCTACCGATGTACTTTGGAGATTCTACGATCGATGGCTCTATTGAGCCAGCTCGATCCTGCTGCACGAGATGGTGGCTCATCGAGCCAGTCCCATCTACCGATGTACTTTGGAGATTCTACGATCGATGGCTCTATTGAGCCAGCTCGATCCTGCTGCACGAGATGGTGGCTCATCGAGCCAGTCCCATCTACCGATGTACTTTGGAGATTCTACGATCGATGGCTCTATTGAGCCAGCTCGATCCTGCTGCACGAGATGGTGGCTCATCGAGCCAGTCCCATCTACCGATGTACTTTGGAGATTCTACGATCGATGGCTCTATTGAGCCAGCTCGATCCTGCTGCACGAGATGGTGGCTCATCGAGCCAGTCCCATCTACCGATGTACTTTGGAGATTCTACGATCGATGGCTCTATTGAGCCAGCTCGATCCTGCTGCACGAGATGGTGGCTCATCGAGCCAGTCCCATCTACCGATGTACTTTGGAGATTCTACGATCGATGGCTCTATTGAGCCAGCTCGATCCTGCTGCACGAGATGGTGGCTCATCGAGCCAGTCCCATCTACCGATGTACTTTGGAGATTCTACGATCGATGGCTCTATTGAGCCAGCTCGATCCTGCTGCACGAGATGGTGGCTCATCGAGCCAGGCCCATCTACCGATGTACTTTGGAGATTCTACGATCGATGGCTCTATTGAGCCAGCTCGATCCTGCTGCACGAGATGGTGGCTCATCGAGCCAGTCCCATCTACCGATGTACTTTGGAGATTCTACGATCGATGGCTCTATTGAGCCAGCTCGATCCTGCTGCACGAGATGGTGGCTCATCGAGCCAGTCCCATCTACCGATGTACTTTGGAGATTCTACGATCGATGGCTCTATTGAGCCAGCTCGATCCTGCTGCACGAGATGGTGGCTCATCGAGCCAGTCCCATCTACCGATGTACTTTGGAGATTCTACGATCGATGGCTCTATTGAGCCAGCTCGATCCTGCTGCACGAGATGGTGGCTCATCGAGCCAGTCCCATCTACCGATGTACTTTGGAGATTCTACGATCGATGGCTCTATTGAGCCAGCTCGATCCTGCTGCACGAGATGGTGGCTCATCGAGCCAGTCCCATCTACCGATGTACTTTGGAGATTCTACGATCGATGGCTCTATTGAGCCAGCTCGATCCTGCTGCACGAGATGGTGGCTCATCGAGCCAGTCCCATCTACCGATGTACTTTGGAGA
Source organism: Aleiodes alternator (assembly GCA_963921955.1). Taxonomy (NCBI): domain Eukaryota; kingdom Metazoa; phylum Arthropoda; class Insecta; order Hymenoptera; family Braconidae; genus Aleiodes; species Aleiodes alternator. Next base: position 7,871,359 of record OY998098.1, on the reverse strand, counting down.
TTCTACGATCGATGGCTCTATTGAGCCAGCTCGATCCTGCTGCACGAGATGGTGGCTCATCGAGCCAGTCCCATCTACCGATGTACTTTGGAGATTCTACGATCGATGGCTCTATTGAGCCAGCTCGATCCTGCTGCACGAGATGGTGGCTCATCGAGCCAGTCCCATCTACCGATGTACTTTGGAGATTCTACGATCGATGGCTCTATTGAGCCAGCTCGATCCTGCTGCACGAGATGGTGGCTCATCGAGCCAGTCCCATCTACCGATGTACTTTGGAGATTCTACGATCGATGGCTCTATTGAGCCAGCTCGATCCTGCTGCACGAGATGGTGGCTCATCGAGCCAGTCCCATCTACCGATGTACTTTGGAGATTCTACGATCGATGGCTCTATTGAGCCAGCTCGATCCTGCTGCACGAGATGGTGGCTCATCGAGCCAGTCCCATCTACCGATGTACTTTGGAGATTCTACGATCGATGGCTCTATTGAGCCAGCTCGATCCTGCTGCACGAGATGGTGGCTCATCGAGCCAGTCCCATCTACCGATGTACTTTGGAGATTCTACGATCGATGGCTCTATTGAGCCAGCTCGATCCTGCTGCACGAGATGGTGGCTCATCGAGCCAGTCCCATCTACCGATGTACTTTGGAGATTCTACGATCGATGGCTCTATTGAGCCAGCTCGATCCTGCTGCACGAGATGGTGGCTCATCGAGCCAGTCCCATCTACCGATGTACTTTGGAGATTCTACGATCGATGGCTCTATTGAGCCAGCTCGATCCTGCTGCACGAGATGGTGGCTCATCGAGCCAGTCCCATCTACCGATGTACTTTGGAGATTCTACGATCGATGGCTCTATTGAGCCAGCTCGATCCTGCTGCACGAGATGGTGGCTCATCGAGCCAGTCCCATCTACCGATGTACTTTGGAGATTCTACGATCGATGGCTCTATTGAGCCAGCTCGATCCTGCTGCACGAGATGGTGGCTCATCGAGCCAGGCCCATCTACCGATGTACTTTGGAGATTCTACGATCGATGGCTCTATTGAGCCAGCTCGATCCTGCTGCACGAGATGGTGGCTCATCGAGCCAGTCCCATCTACCGATGTACTTTGGAGATTCTACGATCGATGGCTCTATTGAGCCAGCTCGATCCTGCTGCACGAGATGGTGGCTCATCGAGCCAGTCCCATCTACCGATGTACTTTGGAGATTCTACGATCGATGGCTCTATTGAGCCAGCTCGATCCTGCTGCACGAGATGGTGGCTCATCGAGCCAGTCCCATCTACCGATGTACTTTGGAGATTCTACGATCGATGGCTCTATTGAGCCAGCTCGATCCTGCTGCACGAGATGGTGGCTCATCGAGCCAGTCCCATCTACCGATGTACTTTGGAGATTCTACGATCGATGGCTCTATTGAGCCAGCTCGATCCTGCTGCACGAGATGGTGGCTCATCGAGCCAGGCCCATCTACCGATGTACTTTGGAGATTCTACGATCGATGGCTCTATTGAGCCAGCTCGATCCTGCTGCACGAGATGGTGGCTCATCGAGCCAGTCCCATCTACCGATGTACTTTGGAGATTCTACGATCGATGGCTCTATTGAGCCAGCTCGATCCTGCTGCACGAGATGGTGGCTCATCGAGCCAGTCCCATCTACCGATGTACTTTGGAGATTCTACGATCGATGGCTCTATTGAGCCAGCTCGATCCTGCTGCACGAGATGGTGGCTCATCGAGCCAGGCCCATCTACCGATGTACTTTGGAGATTCTACGATCGATGGCTCTATTGAGCCAGCTCGATCCTGCTGCACGAGATGGTGGCTCATCGAGCCAGTCCCATCTACCGATGTACTTTGGAGATTCTACGATCGATGGCTCTATTGAGCCAGCTCGATCCTGCTGCACGAGATGGTGGCTCATCGAGCCAGTCCCATCTACCGATGTACTTTGGAGATTCTACGATCGATGGCTCTATTGAGCCAGCTCGATCCTGCTGCACGAGATGGTGGCTCATCGAGCCAGTTCCATCTACCGATGTACTTTGGAGATTCGACGATCGATGGCTCTATTGAGCCAGCTCGATCCTGCTGCACGAGATGGTGGCTCATCGAGCCAGTCCCATCTACCGATGTACTTTGGAGATTCTACGATCGATGGCTCTATTGAGCCAGCTCGATCCTGCTGCACGAGATGGTGGCTCATCGAGCCAGGCCCATCTACCGATGTACCTTGGAGATTCTACGATCGATGGCTCTATTGAGCCAGCTCGATCCTGCTGCACCCTGAAGATCCTGGTCACTCAAGAAATATGATCAGTACAGAAAATATTGATATGTCGAGATGAGACGAGGATTTTGCTGTTAAATTGAACTTCTTTTTTCGATTCAAGTTTCATAGATATTCGTTTCATTTTTATGTCACAATAAGTTTGGAAAGTTTAAAAATTCAGAGAAATTTCATAGAATATGTTTCGTCAATCCAATCAATGATGGACCAGAAAAATGTCTTTGAATATTACTGCTAAAAGTGATACATGAATACCAGAATACTCACAGCGAGTCTATTTTCATCGGTAGCTGAAAAGGACGTAAAATATGATAATGATATCCTCTTGTTTTCTTAAATATTATTGATAACTCATTCAATTATTGATTAGTGTCAATATCTGTTCAAGTGGTTGACGTTGATTGTTCTAATTACCATCCAAAAATTTTACCAAAGAATCGTCAATTTAATCATTTTAATATTTCAGTTCCCATCAACTATAATTTGCAACTTAAATTGGTCGTTTCTTTCATACAGGGATTTTCATTGATTCAATTTCATTATAAAAGAAACTGGGGTGAGTCGCTCATCATACAATAACAAGTGAGATCACCAGATTATCAACTCTGAATAGTAGAGGAGGGATAAATAATTGTGAAACGATTATTTCATTAAAATTAGATCCACTAGAATTATCTTCGGCTGGCCTAAACAAGAGCATATTTATTTAAAAAAAAATTTTTGTTTATTCAAATATCCTTGCATCATCGGTGATTGCAACAAGAAAAAACCTCCAAGAATATTGTTTTCAGTGAAAAAAAGTTTTTGAAAAAATTTAAATTTTTCCAAATTACTTGTCAACATATAAATGATAGTTGACAGTCGCATGAGTTTCCAATTCGACGAATGAGAGTGAAAAAAATAAGACAGCAGTCAAGTTTCTATTGCCATTTCAAGAGATAGGATTTTTTGGAATACTTACCAGTTGTTGATTCCTTCATTACCTATAATAACTTTACCCTCTCGAAACATAAAAAATGTTCGTATTCACCAGCAGCGATAATGCTCAATGTATTCTTCTAACTATCCCATAGTACAGCAAAAATAATCTGAAATCCGAGATAATACCAGAAAAATTATAATAAAATAATAACGATTGAGGAAAAACTCGAAGCGTTAACTCTCCCCTCCCATCGTAACAGGTAGCCTTTCAAAATTATTTATTTTATATCCCGCCAATTGTAGCAAACTGAGAAAGAAGCGTAAAAATAAGTCACCAAAAGAATTTCCTGATTATGTTCTCGAGAATGCGGAAGTTAACTTTCATTTGATTAGAAAAAAAAATCAATTAAATTTATCATACAAATGAATAGAATCGATTATTTTCCTCGGATTCATGTAATGCAGCATAGTATTTTACCCCCACAATTGTAAAAAACAAAAAAAATGAGTGGACTAACGATACTGCTAGTCAGTGGCATAAGAAAAAGAGAGGGGGAGTAGAAGGGAGAGTTGATAAGCCATTGGCCTAAAAATAACGGTTCAAATTTCAAAGTAAACAGAAAAAACGAAATTATCCTTATTTACTGATTTTCACTATACGAAAAAAAAGGTTAACATTCATAAATTTTCTGTTTTTTTTAATGTTTGCTATTTTTGTTATTTTTTCAGAATTAATGAATTCTATGAAAACCGATGAAATTGAAAAAAAAAAAATGAAAATTACCAATTGTTATCGGTTTTCTTAGCTCATGACTTTTCCATTGCCTTCGATAATTCTCTCACTGTCCCCAAATATAGCAAAAATAATGTGAAACCACAACAATACCGAAAGAAAAATCAAAAAAGCAGTTAAAGTTAATGAAGAATCGAGAAAACTTTGAAAATCCCAATTGTTTCATACAGGGGTCGTTGCCCTTCTCGCCCACCGAACGACGCACATCTGTAAATTACAAAAGAAATCCCGCCAATATGAAGTTGGCTGTATAACCTAGCGGTTAACGGCCAGCTGCGACCAATCACAGCACCCCTATAAAGAAGAAGAAATCCCGCCAATCTTAAAACGCGGGAAAAAGATTGGAAAATCCCTCGAAAAATTTAATCATTTTTTTCAAGTATAAATTATTTTGAAAAATTCATTAAATGCACAAAAACACAAGCGATAGTTTTTTTCTCAATTTCTTCGTAAAAGCTGTTGATTTTTCAAAGATTGTGAAAAATCAGTTTTTTTTACATTTTTTGTGTGGGAAAATATTCACAACTCCCGAAATAAATCATCAAAATTACTGGCACCCAATTACATTGTGTGCAATATTTTCTGAAATATTCACTTGATTCTATATTTTTATTATTCGTTTCATTTACGTAAAAAATCAGTAAGAAACAAAAAACCGAGAAAAAAAGAAGGGAAGGAGTGTTGTGATTACTCACTTGTTGGTGACAGCTCTTCTCCATTCTCCATATTTGTTTGCTTGCAGCTCTTTCTCTCTCTTTCTCTCGCTGCATCCCAACAAATATGTCTGAAAAAATTGGATTCTCTCTAATAACGTTACCTCACACGAATCCTTTATGTCTATGCTGCTGACTATTGTGGCGCTAGTGGGGAGGTAAGAGAGAGAGGGTGGTAAATGAGGCCACTGATTGGCCCATTGAAAAAAAAGACGTTGAAAATTTATGCAACCGTTGTAAACAAACAAAAAGAATAAATATATATTTTTTCAAATAATAAAAAAAATCCCATTAAACAAGGGAATAAAATCGAATGTTTTCCTCTGAATCGCACGAATTTTTCCGAAATTATAGATAGTCGATTCCCTTTGAAATAAAATTAAAATAGGAAGAAAAAAAATTACCATTATTTGTTTATGATTTTCAACTCAATGTTGAAAATTTTTTTCTACTATTTTTCATGATCTTCATCAATGCACCACACTCATGTCAAAACAATTGGGAACTCCGCAAGACCAGAAATTTTTAATGAAGTGATAAATGAAGAAAAATCAGAGAGCTTTGAGACTCCCTAATTGTTTATTACTCGGCGTCCGCTGCTCGAATAGTGACAACTGACTGGGTGCCCGATTCCCCTCACCTCTTCCCCTCTCCCCTACCGACTGTCGCCCGTTTGTGAATAATCCCGCCAATTTTCCGGAACTCGAGAAATTTTTGTGTTTTTTTTTCAAGCCATCCCAAGACTTCAATCATTTTTTCTATTAAATAACAAATTAATTTGGGGAAATTTATTAAATGCTCAGAAACAGAAACTATAGGTTTTTCAACGCATAACTTTAATAATATTATCACTCTCTGTCAACAGTGAACATTGAAAAAAAAAAAAAAAAGAGGACCAATGACGGTGTTGATCCTTTGCATGTAGATTAAACAAAAGGAGAGTGGCAGAAACAAGTAGCTGTGGCAGCTGTCCGGTCAGCTGATCAAGAATTAAAGGGCCAAAATAGAGATCTTCCATTTTTTTCAAATAAATTTCGCATTTTGGGCGTATCTCCAGTCCTAATCATTGTAGTGTAAAAATTCACAGACAAGCTCGAAAGTCAGCCCATATATCATGGATTGAGTGGGTTTAGAATGAATTTTTCATGATTTTGAAATTTTTTTACAGAATAATAATTCAAACCAGAGACATCCGAAAAAACTTTTTTTTTATAAAAACGGTTAATTTGTTGAAATTTTCCGAAAATGAGTTTTTTTTGCATTTTTTACGTGAACAAATACTCGCAACTGTCGAAATAAAAATTATCGAAATGACTGCCTCTTGATTATACATTTTAATTACTCACTTACCAATTTAAGTAAAGAATCAGCGAAGATGAAAAATGACGGGAGAAAAGAGGCGGGAAGGAAAGGAATTTTATGATTCTTCATCCGTTGGAGACAGCCTTTCTCCATCCCTCATGCCTGCTCGCCTGTAACTCTTTCTCTCCCCCTCGCTGCAGCACGGTAAATCTGTTCGCAAAAATCGGATTCTCTCTAATGACGTTACCAACAGTAGCCAATTAGCCTGCTGGCCGCCGAATATTTCTAGAGTTCCTTCATTGGCCAGTACGCCTAAAGGTACGTCCTTATGCAGCGTTTTTGACGTCAATCTACACATCTAAGTACCCCTGGGGCTCGTGGCCTCAACCCCCAATTCGCCGGAGACCGGAAAAACAAACTCACTGTAGTACGCCGCCATTTTGAATCGCTGTCGCAGCACACCACGTGACTCACTGACCTGGCGGTGAACATTCAAACTCTTAAAATCACTGGAAAAAATAATTAAAATGCAATACTGAAAATCTAAAATAGTAATTTGTTTTTAAAAACTGTTAAAATCTGAGAAAAATCGTTAAAAATAATTTTTTTATTGGTTTAATTACTTCATTTGACTCGGAAAATACAACAGCAGCGCCTCCCCTCACTAGCGCCCCCTTCAAATTCCCCGGTTTTGCCATTAGTTCACAAAAACACTCCACTCTTCTCGTTTGGCAAATTGCGGTTAGGCAAAAAACGTTTAAATTTTTCGTACATAATTATATCTCAAACTAAATAGTAAATAAATAAATAAAACCTTCCACAAATAATCCAGTATTCATTCCTAAGTTTAAAAAAAAAAAACATCAACAGTAACGCAATAAATAAAAAAGTAGTTTGAAAAACGTGAATAAATTTATCCTTTTTTTTTTCTTCATTTTTTCAGTTGAAATAGAAAAAAAAAAAAATCCAAGTGACACAGCATAGATTAAACAGTGTGTAGATGGCAAGTGGAATATAAACGACACTCTCTCAATTCTGAAAAAACGCATGACGTAATTGTATTGATCGGGCGTTGAAAACGTTTCGTTGGGTTTAGCAGACACTGGGGGGGAAGATAGGTGATATATACATATATATATATATACGTGAATAAGAGGGGAAAAAGGGAAGTTTAGTAGTGGGGGAAAATACAGAAGGTGGCTCAACGAAAGTCGCGCATTCGCCAAGCCATTCGCCATCTTGGACGAGAAATTTTTGTGGTGTGATTTTTATTGAAAGAAGAAAAAAAAAAAAGATAAAAAAGAACGAGTTAACTGAGTTAAAAGAGCGAAATAATAATTGAGTAAGAGAAAGCAAGAAAAAAAAACGTAAAAAAAAAATCAACTAATTATAAGGGACTTTGGGGAATAATTGAAAGGAAATTCTGCATTGTGAATTTTTTTTTTTTTTTTGAAAAAAGAAAGAGTTTCTGTTGTTTTGTGTAATTGTAACGTGAATTAATTCGGTTATATTTAATTATTTTCCTTTTCTCTTCTTTTTTTTTTTTAAAAAAAAAACCTTTTTATTTTTTCATTTATTTGGGATTTAAATCCGTTTGTCAAATAGTAACCCATTTGGACGGACCAAGGTGAGTACTTTATATTGTGTTTTTTTTTTTTTTTAATAATTAAATTCTAAGTCATTCATTTATTTCTTTTTTTTCCCCTCCAACTTCCCCATTTTTCCACATTTTATATTACCACAGAAAAAAAAACACTTTCTGTACAGTGCGAATATATATAGTTACGCAGTTGAACGCTTTTTGTTTTGTTAATTGTGGGGATAAAACGAGGGAAAAGAAAATGATTAAAAAGAAAAAGAGATGAAAAAAGATAGAATTGAACAGTTGGGAAAATGAGGGGAATAGAATGAGAGGGAAAGAGAGGAATGGAGCAAGCCTGAGATTATTAAACTATACACTTGCCTTTACCGTTAGCCCGGCCGGAGAATTTCTTTAAAAACTGATTAATCAACATTATTTTATCAATAAATATATATCATCTTAGTGTGCAACTATTCTGCTCTTTTCAGAACATGAAGAAAACATTTCAACGCATTTCAAAGCATTAAAATGGAGAATATAATATATATATCTCATTTTTCTTCGGTTATCACCGACTATTTGAGATGATTCATGCTCAATTTTTTTGTTTCCATCTTATTTCAATAATTTGATGCCTTTCATTAATTAATGCTCTGCTCATTAATTTATCAGAGTCCTGATAATTTCTTCTTTTAATACATTTTTTTTTTGCATTTCTTTTTTCTCAATGGAAAGTGGAAAGAAAAATTTCCACACATTATCCACCTTTTTAGAAGCATTTTCCCCCAAAATTCTATCAAATTGATGATTAATCTCTCTCTGTCTTGCGATTCTACCGCTCCAACAGTGTTCAGTTCGTGGCTACACAACCTAACAAAGCTTTTCTTTGGGCTACGTACTGTGATACAGCCAATTCTCCGTTGCTTTAACACCATCTCACTCTATCTTTGCATTCTGTCTCTGTTTCATCACCTCCTGTCAACATAGAGAGGGGGGGAGAGGGCCTTTTACGTTCTATTGGCGCAATCATTTTTGCATTGTGCAAAAAAAAAGTAATAATGTAAATAATAATAATGATTAAAGGGAATTAAATGATCATTGCTTTATGAAATATTAATGAAAAATTGAGAAAAGGGTTTTTTTTTTCGTGTGTTAGGCAAGAGTCTAGTCTCTAATCTCAAGGTTTTTTTAATGGAAAAATTGCTCCTTGATTAATTGTGGCAAAACGAAATGAAAAAACTGTCTCATCTTCAATTGCATCAATTCTTCGTTTTTTTAATGCAACCGAATAAAATATGATAATCTTTATTAAATCAGGATTTTGTTGAGATTTTTTTCTCTGCTCCAATAAATTTATTTCTTAGAATTTGAAATCAATGTAGATTGTGCGATTTTTGGAAAAAAGCTAATTATCATAATTTTTTTTGTTTACAGACAAAGGGTTCGTTCGTTGGGTCTGAGTCGTACTAAATGGTTGCCTGCAGACAGCATGTCTACTCTGTCGGGGATTGTGTCGAAGGGGGAGAAAGGAAAACCAAAGTTTCAATCACTAGATATCAATAGCTTGTACCGGTCCAGCAGGGTGAGTTACAATGATTATTACCACAATTTTCCTCGACATCTGTTTATTTTTTAGTTGATTTACGAGTCACGATGATCAAGATAAAAGATGTAGATTCAATTGTAATTTTAATGATAATTTCATGAGCATGAGAAAATTCTTTTGATCATATTCTCATGAATATCTTGGAAATTAAGGAAGTAGAGACCTTTTTTTGTAGAGAATTTAATTCTCTCCAAAAAAGAACTCTGATCACTTTTTTTCCTAAATTCACTCGTTTCCGAGACATTTACGAAAAAAAAAGATAGATAGATAAATTTATTCAGTCTTGGACTTGTGAGTCCATCAGACCAAAATAATAAAAAAAAGATTGTGTGGAGATGTTACATAGTAACTTTCTATGGTTTCTGCATAATAAAAATTGAATTCTCAAATTCCAAATTGAAAGATAATGAAAAAAAAGAGAATAATACAAAATAATTAATTTTTGCAGAAAGAACTGGTAAAAGAAAAAGTAAAAATAAGAGAAAAATCGAATAACAAAAACTTTAACGAAATTATTAAAATCAATATTGATAATAATTACTTCTTCTAGTGCGAAATTAAATCAAATTTGTTCTTTTTATTTGTATTTATCGTAGTTCGTTAATTAATTCACTTTTCTCAAGCAAATTTGCACTTGAAAAAAATAATAAAGAAATAACATTGGAAATTGAATAAATAATCTGGAATTCATTGAAATTCATTCAGGGAGAATCTTTGGAGCAACACCAGCAGAAAAGCACATTACCACGCAAACATGGAATGCAGAGTTTGGGAAAGGTGCCATCGGCACGGCGTCCACCCGCTAATTTGCCAAGTTTAAAAAGTGAATACAGCAGCAGTGATCCAGCTGTTAGTTTAGTACCAAGTGGTGGAAGCGGTTGGGCAACAACAAAGGAACCTGCATCATCAACTACAACTACCTCTACCAACTCTACATCAGTCCAATCATCCGACAATTTACCCGTAATTCATTTTTAAAAAAATTTTCCATTTGCACAAAATAGCTTCTCACTTTTCTTCATCTCACTGATTTTATTTCCTTTTTTTCTTCGTTTTTTCAGAGCAATTCATCACCGACACAATGTGCGGCTGCAACTACTCCCGTATCAACGCCATCACAAGAGCCTTCACTGCCAGGCCAACAGCAGAATGCATCTCAGTCTCCACATTCATCAGAAGCAGGAGGAAAATCATCATGGAGTGCAATCATGAGCAGACCAGGAGATGCTGGTATGTTAATTAAATGATTAATTAAAATTAATTTTCATTGTTCTTTTTGTCTTTCTATTCTTTTTCGATCGTTACGTTATCAATGAAAATGAAACTACGTAAATCTGTGTTCTGATGGAATAAAGGAAAATGTTTGAAATTTCCGGGAAAATTTGAAACCGCAAATATTCGAAAATTTAATGAACATGGGATATCATCGACCTCTAATTAATTAATTAGACAATTCCAAAACTAGCCACAATTAAATTCCTTTATTCCTCTCTGTAGACCACAGATTTGTTTGTGGATTGTGGATGTGGGTCGGTAAATGAATCAGTGGGTTCACGTGGAAATTCCGTTATCAAAATTGGAGGATAACTGCCCAAGGCAGTGATCTCATCCAATTTCATTCTCATTTATTTGATCATTTCTTTTAAAACTCTCACATATATGTTGCATATTATTTTTGAGAATAAATGGGTGAATCATTTTCGAATGGGCAAAAAAAAAACGAAAAAATCATGATCAGGTACAACCGGCGTTTCAACTGCGGTTGGTTATGCGGGTCTCGTAGGGGGCGGGAGAACGGGAAGAGGTACCCTAGGACTGAGTTTCCTCGCCCATCAGTCCCCGCAGTTCCAACACGAGTTCCCAAGTCTCAGTGGACAGCCCTCGGTCTCCACTACGAGTCAGACACAACAATCCTCGACAGCTACAAATGCAATATCTGTAAATGCCCAGCATCAGTTGCTACCGCAACAGTCGTATTCCCACAATCATGCAGGTGGGGATTCCTGTTTGCAAAAATGTAGCTGCTAGAATTTTTTATTTTTTTTAAATTTTTGTTTATTTTATTCTTCACTTTTTTCATTAATTCACGATTTTTTTGTCGTTCCATTTTGGACAGTAGTTCTTCATGAAAATGTTTTTTTTTTTTTTATGCTTATTTATATCCCGAAATTTTTGCCTGACTCGGCTTTTTATTTATGATTTTTTTTCATCCTCGTTCATTTTTATTTGTTTTCATAATTTTTTTATAGGAATGCGTTGTACATGTGCTAGTTTAAATTATTTTTATTTTTTTTCATTTACTCCTCACCTCTCCATTTTTATTCCTCACAGTCCAGGGTCTCCAATACATTTTTCTTTAATTTATTAAATTAAGAAAAAAAAAAAAGAGAATTGTAGATGTTTGCACACTTCATTTTTTTATGGTCAGTAATTTATTGTTCCTTTGTTTCTTTCTCTTTGTCGATATTCAATGAGATATTTTAATGAATTTTCATGTGATGAATGTTGGTCGTGTCCTCCTAATATACTTTCTTACTAGAAGAATTAACTTTAGATTACAAAAAAAGAAATAAATTGAATAATAATTCAAATTAAACTTTGAGAATTACAATGAAAAAAGAAAAGAATTATAAAATCTTTAAAGAGATCATTGTTATGCGAATAGGAGGTGTGTCGGCCGGCCAACAACAGCAACAGTCGCAACAAAATCGAGAGCTGAACGCACAGTACGGTCCTGGTCCGAGCCTACGTCCACAAAGTAATTGCAATAAAAAAAATTTCGAATTATTAGTAATTAACAAAATTAACAAAAAATATGATGAATACTAAAGGAAAAAAATCTTTTGAAAAAAGTCAAAATTCTTTTCTAATGAAAATGAAATAATAAGATAAAGTTACTTCTTCAAATTTCCATTATTTTTTTATGATTTTTCTTTTTTCTAAAATATCTCGAGAATGAAGAATCTGAAAAGATTTTCCTGAATATCAATAGATTCAAATGTTCAAACTTTTCAATTCTTCAATCTCTTCATTTTCCTTTTTTCTTTAATGAATTGAAAAAACCATCAAATCTTTGAAAAAAAAATAAAAAAAATGTTCTAGCCGAAGGAAGCTGGATCCAAGGTGGAAGTCGTACGCCAGGAGGTGGAGGATCCCCTGGTACTGGAAATGGAAGTACACCAGTGGGCCAGGGCCCCCAGATTGGAAGTATAGCTGGTATAAGTGGTTTAACTGGACAACAACCACATACAGATGTATCAGGTGGAGGGCGTCCGAACTTGGGCCAATCGCCGGGCACGGTTACGGTCCAGGCAGGCCAAGTGCCACCAAATCAACAGCAACAACAGCAGCAACAACAACAGCAACAACAAAATACAAATGCACAGAGTGGTCCAAATGTCCACCATTATCGTGGATTGATACCGCAATTTATGTGCAGAGGAAATTTTCCACCTGGTGGCTTTCCATCACAGTTTCCAACTAACGTTAGTTCTGGTGGACCACGTCCACGTTTTAATAACAATGCAGCTGAACGCGGTGGACAAATTGGCAATCGTTCTGGTGAACGTCCTGGTGAACGTACACACTCAATACTTGATGATGAAATAATAAGTCGTCCAATAATAAAAGAAGAGGATTTAACGAGAATGGATGATATATCTCACGAGCCTGGATGGGCAACACAAGATGATATTGATTACAATCAGAAATTAGCATTCAGTGATGATGAACAAGACGGAGAAGGAGCAGGACACAAGAGAGATGATCATCATAAAAGAGAAATGAAAAAAGATGAGATTAAAGAGGATAAACCAGTAACAGACACTGGTGGTAATATAATACAAGATGATAAAGATACATTAATACGGCCTAGAGAATCACGTGATTTACCACCACGTGATAATCGTGAGCCAAAGGACAATCGTGATTTACCATTGTCCCATCGTCCCTGGCAACAGCCACAGACACGTAATGATTATCGTACAGGATCAAATGGACCTAATATACCGCCTTTGCGTGAAAATTTCAATACAAATGTACCACAGACTTCACAAGCTCCACCGCGTACACAGCATCCAATGCGCGGTGTTGAGGAAGAAGAGATGTGGAATCAGAGACGTAAAGAGCAGGGTGAAAAAGTTGCATCGGCTGTGGAACGTGCACGTCAACGGAAAGAGGAGGAGGAGAAACGTTTCCAGGAGCAAACCAAGCAGGCAGCTGCTAAGAAATTACAGGACTTGGAGAATAAAATTAAGCAGGCTAAAGCGAAGATAGAGGATGATATAGTACCAGCACCGGCTGAGCCAAAAGGTCTGATAACTGTGCCACCGGTGCCAATACCAGTTCCAGAGTGGGAGCGTGAGAGGGAGAATCGGGAACGGGAGAATCGCGAAAGATCTCGCACATCATCAGAGGGAAAAGACGAAAAACAGCCGATTAATAATCGGGAGATGAGGGACAATGATTTCTCATCGAGAACAAACTTCATGAGGCAACAGTCGGACAATGGGTCCAGAGCTGATCGTGAACGAGAGCGTGACCGAGAGCAGAGGGAGAGCAGAGAACGTGACCAGCAGCCTGCTTTCTCGCGTCATTTCAAGACGAATTTGCCTCCGCGTTTCCAGAAGCAACAGGCAGAAAGAAGTGGTGCTGCAACAGCTGGATACAATAGAGTATCACCACCCACTGCTGATCGCACTCTCTCATCCCCCAATGTCACCAATGTACCATTCTCGCAACAGTATGATCCAGGTAGATGGTCGTCAGGTGGAGTGAAACAGTCCCACTCCATGCCACTAGGTCAACGTAGAAATCGTGCTGATTCAGATCATGGATTGTCAAGTTCACTCGACGAGGATCCAAGGCCACCATCAAGGGATCATCAGCATCCTCATCCCCATGGACACGGATCACATCCGCAACAACACAGTAATCATGGACGTTCACGTGACGGTGATCGTTTCAGGCCACCAATTCATCATCTCTTTGATTCCAGAAAATCTGGTTATCACGATGATTACAATCGTGGCTACAAGAATGACCACGAAGACAGACACGGCCGTGAATTCTGGGATAGAGATCGTGACAGAATGTACGATGATAAAATGAGGGACTTGCGTATAAGAGACTCGCGAGATTTTCGTGAAAGAGATCCAGATATTCGTGACACGAGAGACAAGGATCATGAGAATTACTCCAAGTCACCGGGTCAGGATTTCAGTGACGAGCGTCTTCGTAATCTCAATGAGCCTGCTGATTGGTCGGCCGATGGTCGTAGAAGCGATGAAAGAATTGTGGAACGTCGTGAGCAGAGAGACTCACTCAATCGAGACGACAGAATCGAGAGAAATGAACGACCACAGCGTCCTGATTCCCGTGACTCACGTGCCTCACGTGAATCCAGAACATCCTTGCGCGATGATGATTCTCACAAGACACGTGACTCGACCTCCTGGGCACATGAGATATCAGATTACGAGGACAAGAGAGAGTGGAGCAGAGATGATTACAGGGAGCGTGATAGAGAGCGTGACAGACGTGCACCACCTGGTCCAATAACTAGAGAAAAGCTGCAGCAAGCTGAGGAATTGAAGAGTGAGAAGCGTACATTGACGCAGTTGAAGCGATTGGATCATCAGGAGAAGAAAGAGCCACCGAAGGAAGAGCCTAAAAAGGAGAAGGAGCCTGAGGGCTGGACCAGAAAATTGGAGAGAACTCCAGAGAGCACTAGAGCAATTGAACGCAATGATACGTCCCCAAATTGTGCTTGGGCTGATGCAGTGTCTCCTACATTTGAGAAAGATGAGGAGAAAATTACCGAGTCGCTGATTAAAGACGAGAAGGACTCGGGAGAAATTGAGCTGAAGGAGAGCCTGGAGAAATTGAATATTGATAAACGCGATGACTCGCACTTGATTGATTCTCACAAAGAGGAATTGAAGGAGGATAAACGAGACAAGAACGTCCGTAACAGAACAAACAGTGGCAGTGGCTCGAGTTCGAGGGGCGGTCGTGATGCACGTGGTGGTAGTCGCACTTGGGGAGGATACAATCCTTACTCACGTTGGAGAGGTCCAGAATCACGTGGAAGACGTGGTACTGGATCGAGGTCAATGGGACGTCCAGGCTCGGCAAAAAGTGGCTCTTATGGAGGTCACACGGACTCGGAAATGAGCGGAGATGAGATATCTGGCTCGGTTGAATCAGGCAAAGAGGACAGAAGGTCAACTGGTTCAACGAAAGCAATTGATACGCAGAAAACCGAAAAGGACGAGCGTAATCGTGAAGTAACGAGAAGAGATGATAAGAGAAGTGATTATGGAGCAATGAGTCAGCAAGTACGTAGTGATAAACGTCCGAGTTATGAAACACGTCCACGTGAAGGTTTTGCTCCATCTGGAGAACCATCTAGACGTGGCAGAGGTGGAATTAGAGTACGTGGATCAGCTTCTGGTGCGAGAATGGAGGGCTATGGACCACCACCGAGCAAAAGTCCATTTTCATCAGACAGAAATGTTGATGATAAGCAGATAATAGCACCTGTACAACAGAATTTAACGATTGATAATGAAAATAGCAGCACTCAGAATTCATCTGAATCGGCTGATGATAAAATAATTGCTAAACAGCAAGCATTAACTGCTGGAATAACTGCGATGTCTGGTAGACGTACAAAATCACCGAATATGCAGAATAATCAAGCTAATGCGTCCATGAAGGGACATCCAAAAAAGGATGACAAGACTAAGAGAACGAGAAGTGGCAGCAGAAGACGAAGGGAAAATAGAGACAGAATTCGTCCAAGTTCGAATGTTGCCAAGCAGAATTCATCGGACGTTGGAAATGAAGAGTGGGAGACAACATCTGAGAATAGTGAGGAGCATGCCGATGATCACAAAGACAACAGGGGACACAAAGTATTTCCAGGAAGAAATCAAGGACAGTCTGGTAATCAATCTAGGAGAAATGAGCAGATTAATAATCGTGATAAACCAATGGGTAAAGCATCAAGTGTAGCACCACGTTCTGCACCAGGACAAGTTGGTGATAAACGTAATTCTCAGGGTTCAAATAATTTTCAAAATCAACGAAATCATTTTCCAATGAGTATGCCACCACAGGGTGCATCTATGCAGCCACCAAATACACAAAATGGTAGACCAAGAAGTCAGGGCTCTGCTAATAGCCAGCATTCTTCATCATCAAAGACAAGTGGTAAAGAAACTACTGTCAACAGAGTAGATGAAATTAAATTGAATGACGTTAATTTGGTTGATCAGGCACTCAAAGACATTGGTAAGAAATCCCAGAATAAGGAGAAGAAACAGATGGATATTGATGGTGAAATTAATAATTATTTGTCACCATCTGGTGGAGATGATGGTGGTAGCAATAGTACGGAGGATTTGAAAGTCGATACAGATGGATTCCAAGAGGTCAGATCGAAGAAGAATCTCAAAGATTCGTCGAGACACGGGCAAAAAGACGAACCAAAGCCGATGAGAAGAGAAAAGGAGAAGGAGCGAGAACGTGATCGTTCCAAATCAAAGTCAAATGGACAACAACCAGTATCACAACAGGTTCAGAATATACCGCCTCTCCTTGGTCAACCCATACCTCAACCCGCAAATATGCCACCGAAGTCCTTTGATCGTAATCCAAGTCGTCAAAAATTAGCACCGAGATTCCAGAAACAGAGACTCGCTAAGCAACAAGCTCAACAAGGTCATCCAGGTTCTCTTGGTAATTCTGAGAGTGGAAATGGCGATGCTGGTAAAATGACAAACTCAATTAATTACATCAAGGACTCGAGTGGAGGACAAACTCCAGCTCCACCGTCTGTAAATGCCTGGGACAAGCCCTTCACGAGTCAAATGAGATCGAATTCCCCAAATTCAAATGTTCCAGCGGACATTCAGCTCATGTCTGGATTGACTGGACAGAATGAACATCCTCACGACGTCAATGACCAAGTGAACAGCAGTGGCAGCAGTCAGAGAAACTCCCCGAGTGCTGAGAAAGCTGCTGGGAAGATTATCAAGGAGACTATTGCTGATAAAAATGTGGCAGATACCTCCTCACCACCGGTGCAAACTCTGATATTCGAAAACACGAATTATTCAAAAACTACCAAGACAGCCTCTTCGGAAATGGCGATAAAGTCGAAATTTTCCAATCATATGAAGCACAGTGGTCCACCGCAGCGAGTTGATAAGAGGGAAATGGAAGAGGATGGCAATCAGCTTCAGCAACAGCAGCAGGCACTGGCTGTTGCATTCGCCAACAAGCTGAATGAACCACTGAAAGAAAAAACATCTCAAGATCCAATCCAGATGCCAATGTCCTTCAATAAAACAGAGGACAATGGTGACATGAAATTGGACTTTACGTTTGATGCTGATTTATCACAATTAACTGAAGACAAGTCTAAGAGCACTCTCGGTATGCCACGATCCATGCACATGACTGGTGGACACAGTACCATATCTCCATCAACAGCTGAACTCAATCTGAAGATTGCTTCGGTTAAAAAAGTCTGGGAGAATGCATCAATGCCGACTGTTGTTGAGCACGAGGACGGAAACGTTGTCTCTAGTGCCAATAGCTTTCCACAAACGTTTGAGACGGCTGACGTTGATGACTCCTACAGTCCTCATCAGCAGTACAATCAGACGAGCATGAAGAACGAGATAACTACGTCTACCAACGTTTGTAAGGTGAGAAAACAATTTGCTATTTAAATACAGTAGGGGAAGGTGGGGCAAAATGGACACTACAATTTAACGGTTCGAGATAGAAATTTTCTGATGATCCCATTGGAAAGCTGAGGAATTTTTAGGCGAAAACATGGGTCAGATTATTTTTTCTAAATTAAAAAAAAAAATTTTTTTTTGGCCAAGTTTTGAAGGATTTTCTCTTTTGAAAAACGAAAAAATCCACTTTTTCGGCGATATCTCTGGTTCTGTTGGTCATAGCGACTCGGGATTGATTTCAAATGAAAGGTGAGCTCATTTCCTATCGATTTATGCAGGTTAAACTTTTCTTGAATCAATTTTTCAAATACTTATAGGCCATTTTCTGTATAATTAGTTTTTGCCCTATAAGTACTTGAAAAATGGATAATTTTTCATTTTCAATGGCATAAATCGATAGGAAATGAGCTCACCTTTCATTCAAGATCAACCACAGTTCGCTACGACCAATAGAACCAGAGATATTCCCAAAAAACTGAATTTTTTCAAAAACAAAAGGTCCTCACCTTCAAATTTTGACCGAAAAATAAATTTCTTGAAAAATTAAAAAAAGCAACTTCCGACATATGATTTCCATGTGAAATTCCCTCAGCTTTTCAATGGATCCATCAGAAAGAATCTATCTCTGATATTTCCATCTATTTCGAGTAAATTTCATAGTATAAAATACCATCATCAACCCGTGTCCGTTTTACCCCTTCTGTCCATTTTACCCCACATTCCCCTACAATTAATTATTCAGAATTCGTGTCACTTTGACAATCGAATCTTTTTTTAAAATTTAATTATAAAAATATTTTCGAAAAAAATAATGTGTCCCTTGTGGGAAATTTGCTGACTCTTTGCCTGATGCGCAGCTGGTTCCCCCGCAGGTGAAGCCGCAACAGCAATCATCTGGGGGAAGTGGTGCACAGGCAGGCTCAACTGTACCAGGACCAAGTTCAATTGGCCCAGGACAGAGCCCAATTGGTCATCCACCAGCTAGTATTCAAGCACCACTCAGTCCACCACCTTTTAATTCTACTGGACAACCTTCACACATGAATTATCCGGTAAATATGATTTTTTTCTAATTTTTTGTAGTAGTAGAGTCAAGTTAGATGATAATCAGATTATACTCGGGGGCAATAAATTTGTGGGTAAATGAATAAAGCGGTAAGCAGACCGTGAAGGTATTGAGAAATATCTTTTATAGAATAATTAAGCAAAAAAAATCCAATCCCAATTATTTTCACTGATTTCGAGCGCTTTTTATAATATAAAATATTCTATATCTCTCATGTTTCTCTCAAAGATCAAGATGAATAATTATCTTCTTTTTTTCCAGGAGTTCCCTCAATATCCAGGCTCTCAAGCAGCCCAATATGGAAGCATGTCAGCAATTCCATCACCCCCAGCAGTTCTATTTAACACAGGATCTGGCCAACTACCAGCTCAAGCTGGTGGCCTCTACGGTGCATTCCAATTAGATCAGAGTCGTTCACCATTTACACAGTATGCTCCATCACCCTATCCTCCATCACTCCAGAGTTCATTCAATCAGCAGAACGTGTACTTACAACAGCCACCACCGCCTCCACATGCCCAAAATGCACCAGCACCAGACATGTATCAGAGTAATTTGTCACAGTATCGTATACCAGCAGCTGCTGCACCACCATTTGGACAAAATCAACAGCTCAGTAACAATCCAAATACTGTTTTAATAAGTTCATCATCAAATTCGCTCATGTCAGCGAGTGTTAAACCGTCCTCCCAACCAATCGGTGCTATTGGAACAAAAGCACCGCATTTCCAGGCACAATCAGCACCCCAGCCAAATCAAGTGAGTTATTTGATAATTAAATCAACAGATTTAATTATTTAATCGTTCAATAATTAATTTTTTGATTATTTTTACAGCTAACTTACATACCCTACGATCCAAGTCAAGTTCTGGGTGTCAGTGGTAATTACATGGGTAATTCACAATTGGTACAGCGTCCAGGACCAAGTGTTCAACCATCAGCCAATAGCTATTACAGCGCCACGTCAGCCGGTAAAACTAATATATCTCTGTGTAAGCTTGTTCGATCTACTCTTCTAACTTAAAATTAAAAAAAAAAATAGTTACAAGCTTCCTCATAAGTAGTAGCATTTTTTATAGTGTCTAAAAATCACTAAACACATGATTTCGTAATTTCAGACGTATTCCCAGGATCCCAGACTGGTTTTTATCAGCCAGGTGGTGGTGGTCAACAGACTGGAACACCCTATGGTCTACAGGGGTTTGGACAACACAGCCAGAGTCTGGGAACTCCTGGCAGTGGTACACCAGTAGGTCTTCAAAACTTTAGCTCCCAATTTTTATCTGGTTCTGGCCTTCAAATAGCAGCAGCAGCTGCTGCTCAACAATTTCGTAATCCAACTGGTGGATTACCCGGGCCAAATGCAGCAGCAACATTTCTCAGTAAGCATCAACAACAGGAACAACCTAGACAACTGAAGAGCCCATCGGGAAATCAACAGGATGTACTTGCATCAGTCTTCAGTTCGAGTAAGTCAATTTAATCCATAAAATAATCATTAAATTAACAAGATAATTGGATAAATTGAATGAATTTGTTCAACAGCACCTCAGATACCATCTCCAAAATCGAGAAATTGTAAACAACAAACACAATCACAACAACCACAACCAAGTCCAACGCAACATCACAAATATCAACCATACCAAGGGGTCAGTCAGTCTGCTATGGTAAGCAGCTATAGTAACTATGTATGTATCATTCATTAAATTGCGTTTTATCGAATTTAATTTAAATTGGGAAAAAAAAATTTATACTTCATAATTAATTGAATTTTAATTTATTTAGTTGATTTCATAACAGCATGACAGTATAATATTTTTTTCCTCATTCTATATTAAATTTATGCTTTTAATTTATTTATATACATTTATTATTAAAATTAATATAAATATAATTAAAAATTAGTTAATGCAACAGAATGTCCGTGGAATGGGAATGCCCCCACGTGGTGGTATTCAACCATCTCAGCAGCGTTATCCACCACCAATTCAGAGGCCAGTTGTACCATTCCCACCAGGACCAAATCCAAATAATCCAAATCAACAACAGCAAAATTGCATGCCAAATCAGCAACAGAATCAAATGAATAGACACAGGCCAAATATACATCAGCAACAGCAGCAAAGAAACATGAAGATGCAGCAGCAATATTATTCTGGACAAGGTAAAGAATTATTATAAATTTTAATTTATGATAATTAAATTATAATTTATTATGTATTTTAAGGTGAATTGTCTGATTATGTTACCAGGTAATGTTAAAATTGATCCAACAGACAAGAATGACTCTCACAATGACAAAATAACTGATTCAACAGCTGGTAATCAGTCTGGTGGTAATAAATCCAGTGTTGCACAACAGGACATTGACACGAAAGAAGAGGTGAATCAACAAACTGATTAAATACCCAAATAAATTATATATATATATATATTAAAAGAAAAAAAATTAAACACATGAAATTCTCTACCGGTTACAACTCTACACATAAACTCTCATACAATGATGATAAAAGAATTAATATGACTCGTTATAAGAAAAAAGTAATAATTTGTTTGTTGCACTTTTGCTTTGAACGAATTGAACATATGTTTTACTAAACTAGAAGAATGTAGTTCGATGCAAAAAAAAAAAGAAGAAAAATACGTTTGTGTGCAACTTTTTCTTTTCATTTTAAGTAAAAATAAAATCATTTTTGCCTTTCGTAGGTCCAGCATTCACGTGAATGATGAAAGAACATATAATTATTGAAAAATGAAAGAAAAAGAACAATGGATAGGTATTTGCATATTTCCCCTTGCCTACACAGAGAACTATTTTCTTCTTTTTTCTAAGAAGAAAACTAATCATGAAAAAATTGTACGCACTTTTTTAAAACGATTTTCAGGTACCAAGTTGATGAATAAAAATCCGGAAAATCGTTTTTTTATTGTAAAGAAAAGTGCTATTTATCTTTGCATGTTCAAGACACTAGGGGTTTTATGATTAATAAGAAAGAAATGATGAAAAAACAACTGGACTATGACACTTTGATACATGAAAATGATTTGTGTCCCACGCCACAGTCGTCTGGACACTGAAACTCAATTTTACGCTCATCAAGAGCAAAGAAAACCCACAAAAAAAGATAAGAAAAAAGAAATGATAAATTAAGTAATAAGTCACAATCGCTGTCAAATGTAAACTGTACACCGCTTTAATTCAGCACTTGAGGGGATTCCCAATTTATTAATTTTCCCGCAGAAAAAAAAGCAAAGGGGTAAAAAAAAATTGTCTCCTCGTGCCCTAGCAAATTGTCTCAATTTGAATTTTGAAACGGATTGTGTTTATTCACCGGAAGTAAAGATTACGAAAGAAGAAGATGAAAAAAAGAAAGTCAGGAGTACAATTGTATATTTTCCTGCTTTCAATTGCAGTTGAAGCATTAATTATAATACTTGAAGAAAAAAAATAAAACAATTGCTATTCAAATGGATTAAAAAAAAGTAAAAAAAAAATGATTACTGATAATAATCTTAATAATAATACAATTAAATAATAAAATGCTAGTATTTACAGAAAGATACCGTCGTGTTGCTAGTTTCATTGAGCGGACGTTTTTTTGAATAAAGAATACAGGAGAAAATAATAAGGGAGAGGAAGTCTAAAGTCACACGAGTTTATTAAGGAAATAATAATAGAGGCAAAAGAATGTAAAACGTTGAAGAAAAAAAAAAAATAAAAGTGTTCCGAAGTCGAATGATATTTATAGAATTCACACCAAGGCCAATGAGCAAAAGAAAAAAACTGTTTTTTTTTCTCAAGAGAATGAAAATGAATAGAAGAAGAAGAAAAAAAATGAGAATTATAACGACCATAACTTTTCACTTCATATACTGCCAGTCGTGTTTGACGACAATTGAACATTTTTCACGTCATAACACATTCGATTGATGAATGAGAAGGCAGGATAATGGTGGAAAAATTAATTAATCGAATGGAGGGAAAAAAGAAGAGAGAGGGAGAGAAAATGAGGATGAGATTTAGTTTTTAAATTTTAGCCTGAGTGTGAGATTGCATGTACGTAAAGTGATGTGTAAGCAAGAATTTTTTTTTGTTTTTTCTCGTAAAATGATAGAGAGATGATTAACTGCGTTAAAGAATGAGGGTAACACAAAATTAAATATTTAAAAAAAAAAAAGAACACGATGTGATCGTTTTTCTCGCCTAAGAATGATTTAACGTCACTGTCTAAAAAATATTTTGCTCGAAAATAATAATTTAAAAAGAAATGCAAATAAAAATCATGATTTAGGGAAACTAAAATAATGAATTCTTGGTGCAAGCAGTAATTGACTGCTAAATCATTTTTTTATTTGAATTTAAATGAAAAAAAAAAGTATTGATAAATGGAGTGGATGAAGGTACGAGTGCCTTCAACGCGCTGCAGCACAAAAAATAAAGAAAAAAATACCAATTTTGAATGAATTTAAAAAGATAAAACAGGAAAGGGACAAACTTTCTTTTTACAAATTTACTACGGGATAATTTTTGTTCTCCTTTTTCTTTTCTAAAATAAATGACGAATTAATATGAAAATAAATAAACATAATAATTATAAATTGGAGGATTATTATTGGAATAATTATAAACTATCGGCATTTTTTGATGAAAATGAAATTAATTGAATTGATATCTTTTTTCACAAATAACGAATTGATTATACAAAAAAGAAACACTCGAGTTTTTCCTCGTTATTTAATTAGGTAAAATGGAAAAATTGCACTCACACATTTTCTAGTATGAGTGTCGATTAGCTGAAGATGAATAAAAACGAGAGAAAATAATTAATTAACGAATAAATAATTCAAAATGAAGATTTAGATTAATTTAAGTGACTAAAGAGGTAAAAAGAACTCTGGGACAGAAAATGCAGAAGATAAATGTAAGGGAAATTTATGAAATTACACAAAAAAGTCTGCTTAATCAAGTCTAATCGCTTGTATGTGAAGTGAACATTTGTTGGGGTGGTTTTTTTTTTTTTTTGAGGGAAGCTGAAACGAGGGTCAATGATAAATGAAGAAAGCGTGTATTAAATGTGAATTTGATGGAATTATTCTGAGGAACGTTTTGGGTAACTGGTAGAACCAGTTTGTAGACATTTTATTTACGTTTTGATACTGGAAAATGATTGAACTTTCTTTTTTTTTAATAGAGAAAAAAAAATAACTGTGAAAGATCATTTTTATCGAATATCCACGAATCAAATTGAACTCAATTCTCGCTTTTTTCGCTTCTAATTTCAAAGACTGACTTTCGCACGAGTGTCTATATATTTTTTTTTCAATTTCCTTTTTTTTTTCTTTCTTTATTCCATTTAATGAAATTTGTTTAATTTAAATTGATTTTCTCTTTGTGTGTAATCGACTGCTGGGCAGAGCGATTTTTTCGCTTCCAGGCGATTAATTTATTAATTTAAAGAGGAAAAAAAAACTGCAAAATTTGACAAAGCACGTGATTGAGAGAGATTGAACTTGATTAATAGTGAAGTGAAAAAGAAATGAATTTAAAAAAATAAGTGGGAGTGAAGTTTATGAATTTTTTATTTCTTAGTGAATTTAGAGAATGGACCCTTGCTTCTACGGCCCCGGAAAAGGAAAGAAAAAGTTAATTGAGAGCCTCAGAATTTTACCTACCTTATTAATTAGTGACATGACGACAGTAACTTATACAATTATCTGGTAAAGAGAAAAATGAATAAAATAATTGAAAAATAAAAAAGAAGTATGATTTTTTTTTTTAATTCGATGAAAAATAATAACAATGCCCCTGTGAAGAGAATCGATTTTTTATTTCAATGAAAAATGAACAACTGAATTGATAAGAAATGATGATTTATTTTCAGTGTGAGTGATATAAATTTAATTTGTCTCTAAAAATTTTCTGTTTTCTCAGATTTAAAGAAAAATTCCATAATTTTTAATGCATTGCGAATTCGGTAATTGATTTTGGACGCAAGAAATTTGAATGATAAATTAATACATTATTTAAATTTTACTTTATTAAATTAACAATGTTTTATTACAACGAAATGAGAAATTGATTTTTTGTCCTTTTTTGTTTATTTAAATAATTTATTCTTTCTGATTTCTTGTGTCCATTCGTTTGAGACTGTCCAATATCATTGGCTGTTTTTTCAATAAAACAAAAAAATAAATGAATCTTGAGGATTAGTTAAATATGTATGTATAATGTACAGAAAAAAAGAAAAAAAAATGAAAATTTTTGGCACTCAATTAATTAGTGTCTTTTATCAAACTGTAATTCCTCAATTTCTAGCTTTGTAACATAGCTGAGAAATGTTACAATTATGACAAAAAAAAATTATTCAAATCGTATTCGCAATGCCCAATTTAATTAAATTAACGAAAAAATATAAATGAAAAACGTATGAAAGGAAAATATGTGTTCCTATTTCAATGGTCTGAAAGTTTGAAAAATTATTATTTCTCATGGTGTGCGGATAGACATAATAAAAATGTAAAGATACAAAAGTGATGAACAAAGAAGAAAACAAAATAATGGAAATGAAGTAAAAATTTACACCCCTGGAACACCCGCAAAATGAAACGCCAATTACGGCGTCTTTCTTATGTTTGTAATAACAATCGCTACAATGATTTCTGTATCGAAAAAAAAAAAAAAACAATTCAACAACATGAATATAAAATACGCAATTGTAGAGAAAAACCAACTATTCGTATGGCGTATTGCATATTATTAAGAAGTACATGTTTATGAAAAAAAAAGTGATTATGAAAAAAAAAAGAAATTAAAAAAATGACGATAAATAACGATTTTGACAATTAAATCGGACATGATACGAAGGTAATAAAATTCATTGCTATACAGTCTACTGATTTTTAATCAATTTTCTCTCAATAAACAATGATTATTATTTTTTTCTTATCCAAAAAAATCTTGTGCATTTTTTTGTTGATTAATTTAACCTACTCCAATTACGATAAAAAAATAGCTTCTTCTGTCGCTTATAGTTTTGAGGAAATATTGAATGTGAAAATCCATCGATTAATGTTCGATCTTGAACATTCAATAAAAATCAGCGATGAATAGAATTTTTTTTTTTGTAAAGTTAGAAGTTTCTTTTATGGTAAATTAGGAGGAGAAATGAATTTTCGTCATAGACAGGGTGAGTAGTGCAGTAGTCGGACGGAGAAGACTCGTCAGACACCAGTGATCGAACATACAAAATTTGATAACTATTAATACAGAGAAAAGTGGGGTAAAATGGACACTCCAACTGAACGGTTGAAAATAGAATTTTTTTGATGATTGCATTGAAAAGCTGAGGGAATTTAGGGCGGAAAACATAATTCAAAATTTTCTCTTCTCAATTTTTGAAGAAATTTATTTTATTGACCTAGTTTTGAAGGAGTTTTCTTTTTGAAAATCGAAAAAATTCACTTTTTCGGAGATATCTCTGGTTCTATTAGTCATAGAGACCTGGGGCTGGTCCCAAATGGAAGGTGAGCTCATTTCCCATGACTCTATGTGGTTCAAATTTTTTTGAAATAAATTTTTCAAATATTTATATGTCATTTTCTGAAAATCAGTTTTTGCCCTATATGTACTTGAAAAATTGATAATTTTTTGTTTTCAACCATGTAAATTGATGGGAAATGAATCAAATTTTGATTCACAAACTGTCAAACAATAAAAAATTAATTATAATCAACTGCAAACGGATCGAAATCGGTTGGTTATAATAGAATCTTCATTTTCAAAATTGAAATTTTACCCGCCAATTGTATAACGTTTAGGCTGAGTGGTGGAACGAGGTAGTATAAAGGCGGAAAATTTGAATGGAGCTTCAACTTTATCTGAATTTTTTTTCAAAACTATGCGCAATAAATCATAATATCATTTAATAATAATTATTTTAATGGGAATAAACTTTCAATTATTAATGTAATAAATGAGTTTATTATGAAATTATTTTTATAATTTGTTTATTCATGTAAAAATTCTTTGTACAAAACTTGTTTTGCAAAATTCACACGTTTCGAAGATATATTTGCAACATACTTTGTAAATTATGGTATAAGGTATACGGGGTAAGGTGGGGCAAAACGGATCCATTTTATTTTACAGAAACTACAGGAATGTACTTTTTTTCAAATAAGAGTGAAACAATGATTTTTTAACTTCTCAATTGAAATAAGTTGTTTTTTATTATTATTTTTACTTTTAAATATATATGAGTAATGGGAAAACCATTTAAAATTGATTTTCCTTGCTCTGCGTTATTTGCTGGATTTTATTATGTATTGTTTCTTCGTTTTCTTTTATCAGGGATGCAACTCCATTCATTCAGTTTTGCCGCCTCATATCACGTGACTCGACTTGTGTCGTTGAAAACGAACGACGAGCGATTACATTGGCCATGCCTTAAAAGAGAGAGAGAGAGAGAAAGAAATAAAAAAAAAACAGATCTCTCGCGTAGCCAGCGCCCTCGCAGTGGTGTTTACAGATTTGCAGTGAGTTCCGTAACGTCACGTCAAAAAACTGCAACAAAAATTTTATTTCCAATTTTCACGGAAGTTTTACTATGTATCAAAAAAGGTGTGTTAATCTTGTATTTAAAAAATTAATAACGTATTAACAACAATCAAGTAGTATTAAAATTGATTAATTAATAATGAATGAAATAGAATAACTAGTGTTTAAAATTTTTTTATAAATAATAAACAAATATTATCTGCATAGTATTCGTATTGGCCAGTGTTAATCGTTAGGTGGGTCGCCATTTTGTAAGGAGAAGAGAGGCCCCCGGTTGGAAATGTACGGGGCGAGAAAAATTAGGTGCACCCTCGCCCAAAGATCGTTGACGACGCATGGGTACGATCCAGCGGCCGGTGTTTCATTTATTTTTATTTATTTTTTTTTTTTTTGCTCATTCACCAATTGAAATTGTTCACAATAATTTTTGGAGAAAAATCAAGTAGTTTGGCAGAGGCACAGAGAGACAACTGCTCCGAATAGGACTGTGAAAATTTTTGCCTGATTCACGATTAAGTGCGTTTTTTTTTGTGTCTATTGTCTCTTTGGCTTTTAAAGCACTACGTCGTAAATAATATTTTTCTTTCAACATTTTACGTGAGAAATACGGTAGCTCAACGTGCCTCTTTTTTTTAACAACCATTTTTTTTTTTTTTTTTCTAATAAAAGATATGAGAATTTTATCTCTGAGAATTGTACGTTTTTTGGACGAACTCGAGGCTCTTTGTTTAGACAGAAAAAAGATAATATATTCGAGTTTTCATAGTTTTTATTATAATTTATTGATAATTAATTATTTTAATAATTTTTTCGGCTAAAATTGTTGAATTTAGTGGAATTATTCTAACTCCAAAATTTATATCATTGGACATTGGTGAAAGAACAAAAGGAAGTCAGTAGTTTAATTTAATTTGGGCGTCCATTCATATTTAATCCCAAATTCAATTTTTTTTTCTTTTTTTTATCGTACGTAATTTAATGACGTGATATCTATTTTCGATTTATTGACAAAAAAATTTTGTCGTTTCTTTTTTTTTTTCTGGTCTTTTTTCAGATAATGTAGGCTGATTTCAATTTTTTTTAATTGAGCGAAAAGAAGAAGAGTACAGAGAGGTATATATATGTAAAGGAAAAACAACAACAACAACAACAAATAAGGGATTTAACAAAAAAATACAAGAGGCCTCTAGGACGTAACGTTAACGTTTTTTTTTTTTTTTTTCTTCAATATATAATTTAATGTCAGTGAATGAAAAAGGCTGAATGACATTCGGCAATATATATTTTTTGTTTCATTTATTTTTGAGTAAAATCTCATTGCCTTAGTGTGAATTTTAAAAAAATATCTAAAAAAAAAAAAATAAGCAGAAGGAGTATAAAAATAACAAAAGTGGATTAATTTATAATTAATTTGAACAAATATGACTATTGCTACGAGGGGCCAGGGGGTCGGAATTGATCCACCTGAGAATCAGCAAACAACACAGGTGAGTTAAAGACAATTAAAAGAAAGAAGAAAAAAAAACACATTTTCCACTGAAAACAATGTGAAACAATATTTGCAGATGAATATCATCGAATTGAGCATAAAAAAATTAAAAGTAGTCACAATGATAAATATTAATGTTCTCGTGACGAACCAATAATCGAGATTCCTGAAAATCTCGATTATTTTCATAAAAATAAAAAAATAAAAGAGAAGCATTATATAAACACAAAAGCGCACTGCCAAGAATTCTTCAACATTGACTGAAATATTATCCGATTATTACAGATGCACAGCCCGCAAGGTCCACAACAGTTGACAGAGGCGATATCTGGTCTAACATTAACCGAGAATGTAGTCCAAACAGATTGTCAAAATGAAACAATCGATGATAATACCAGACAGCGTAGTGAGCCGGATTTTCCACATGCAAAATTAGCTACATTAGATGAAAAAATAACATCATCAAGATGGGTTGTACCAGTGCTACCAGAGCAAGAATTAAGATGTTTATTAGATGCTAGTATAGAGCTGTGTAAGAAAGGAATTGACGTACAGAGTGAGGCATGCCAGCGTTTTTTTCGTGAGGGCCTGACAATATCATTTACGAAAATATTGACTGATGATGCTGTCAACAGTTGGAAGCCACACATTCATAATTGCATAAATGCTAATTGTGACAGACTTGTTGAATTGTGTGTACGTAAATTGGACGAGGACTGGTTTCCATTGTTGGATTTACTGGCAATGTTATTAAATCCAAATAATAAATTTCATACATTCAATGCAGCAAGAGCATCGGAAACTGTACCACCTGGTTGTTGTATACCTGATGAGGAGCTTTATGCAAGACCACCACCAGATCCACGTAGTCCACGTGGTTGGCTTGTTGATTTAATTAATAGATTTGGTAGTCTCGATGGTTTTGTTATATTATTAGGAAGATTTCAAAGTGGACGAAATTTAACAATACCAGTTATTCATGCATTACTGAGACCATTTGGGCTTTGTTATGAATTATTAACTGTTCATACAATAGTTAAATATTTAATGCCAATTATTGAAATGGTATCAGTTATACTTGACTATTTAACTGATGAAGAATTGAAAAAAGAAGCTAAAAATGAATCAAAAAATGATGCAATATCAGCCATAATAAAAGCCATGAAATGTTTAGTATCACGTGTACCACGTCAAGAAGAAATGATTAAGAATCTTGAAATATTGAGACTGAAAATGATACTGAGACTATTACAAATATCATCGTTCAATGGTAAAATGAATGCACTTAATGAAGTTAATAAAGTTATAACGAGCGTGAGTTATTATCCACATCGTAATCCAACGCTGGAGGATGAGGAGTGGCTAACTGCTGAACGTATGGCCAAGTGGATCAAGGACAATGGTGTTTTGGAGATAGTGCTGAGGGATTCGTTGCATCAGCCTCAGTATGTTGAGAAGCTTGAGAAGATTCTGCGCTTTATTATTAAAGAGAGAGCCTTAACACTGGAGGATCTCGATGCTGTTTGGGCAGCACAAGCTGGAAAGCACGAGGCTATTGTTAAGAACGTACACGATTTACTTGCCAAGTTGGCATGGGATTTTAGTCCAGAACAATTGGATCATTTGTTCGAGTGCTTTCAAATGAGCTGGAAGACAGCTAACAAGAAGCAGAGAGAGAAATTACTTGAATTAATACGTAGACTTGCTGAGGATGATAAAGACGGTGTTATGGCACACAAAGTCTTAACATTATTTTGGAATCTTGCTCATTCTGATGAAGTACCAACTGAAATAATGGATCAGGCACTCAATGCTCATGTTAAAATATTAGATTACTCGTGTTCACAAGATCGTGATGCACAGAAGACTGTATGGCTTGATAAATGCGTTGAAGAATTGAAGAGCGGTGATAAATGGGCACTACCAGCATTGAAACAAATCAGGGAAATTTGTAGCCTTTATGAACCAAATCCAAATATTGGTAATAGTCAACGTAGTCATCATGTTTATTACAGACAGGAAGTAATTGAACGTTTACAAAATCAGCATAGTGTTGTTATACTTGTAACAAATAGTTTGACAAATTACATGGACAAAGTCAGACAATTAGTTAAAGACAATCCTGATATTGATGCATCAACATTTACACCAGATGGACGTTACAATCATGTACTTCAAGTACAAGAGAGATTAAATTTTTTAAGATTTCTCCTTAAAGATGGACAATTATGGTTGTGTGCTGAACAGGCTAAACAAATATGGCAGTGTTTAGCTGATCAAGCTGTTTTTGTATCAGACAGAGAGGCATGCTTCAAGTGGTTTTCAAAATTAATGGGCGAAGAGCCAGATCTTGATCCAGCTATTAACAAAGATTTTTTTGAAAATAATATACTACAACTTGATCCAGCATTATTAACTGAGAGTGGTATTAAATGTTACGAGCGTTTTTTCAAAGCAGTTAATTCAAAAGAGGGCAAATTACGTTTAAAAAGACGTACATTTTTAATGGACGATGTAGATTTAATTGGTACAGATTATCTCTGGAGAGTTGTTACTAATAGCCCAGAAGAAATAGCTAATCGTGGTATTGAATTATTGAAAGAAGTTAATACAAATTTAGGTCCACGTTTACAATTATCAGTTTTAGCATTTCACGAGACTTATATTGCTGAATGCATGGAAAGATTACGTGCTCATTATGATACTGTTACTGGTCTGAGTGATGTTGGTGATAGTAAAGATATTAGAGACGATCAGGTATCTAATAAAATTAAAAATGAAGCATTAAAAATGTGTCGTGTTATGAAAGTACTGCAGGAGTATATTAATGAGTGTGATACAGCATTTCCCGGTGAACGTAAAATACTACCACTGCATCGTGCAGCACGTGGTAAACACATGTCTCTCATGATACGTTTTGTTAATCCAGGACGTAGTATCGATGACATTGAAATTTATACACACAGCAATGATACACTAGCATCATTGAGACGCCAGATATTACGAAGAATTAAGGCCAGTGGTACTAATGTTAAGCTTGATTTATTCATTAATGGAGAACAATTGGAGCAATCAGACGACAGAAAATTAATGTCACAAATTCCACTGCGTGATAAAATGCTGTTATCCGCAAAATTATCACAAATCAACAGTAATATGCCATCATCACCAGACAGCAGTTCAGATTCATCAACTAGCTCACCGCACCATCCATACGATGGACCGAATTTAGAGGCTGAAAATAGTTTACCAGGTGTTGTCATGTCCCAGAGATCACAGCATGCAACATTCTTCTTTCAACTTGCTGATCTTGGCTGTACATTGAAACACTCACAATTACGTGATGGTGCACGTAATTTATTGCTACTAGTACCACCAGATGCATTGACAGTAACAAGATTACAATGGCTATTTGGACACTACAAAAATGATGATACAACATCAAATCCACACTGTAATGAGCAAAATACGAGTGTTGATACATTATTTTTTACAGCATCACCAAATCAAGTACTGTATAATTTAGAGGTACTTTATACATTATTAATGCCAGCACTCGATCCAATGTCAGATAAAGCATTTGAATTTCAAATGAATTTTATTAGAAGCGGTGAGGCTGGTGTTATACTTGATATGTTGACTAAAAGAAAATTTTTACCAAATGCAGATGAAATGACAAAACGTTCGGCTTATTTAACGGTTTTAAGATTATGCAAAGTTTTATTAACAGTTGTTGGTAATTTAATGACATGTGTTATGGATGAATTACAACACTCATCAATACCAGATAATCATGATAGTAATTTTCATAATAATCGTAATTTAATTGCAATACTTAAACAAGCACTTCATACAGTACCAAATCAGAATACTGAATACACATTGAGAAATGTAGCTAATAAATTGGCACAACATTTGGCAAGTCATATGTTAGCTGGTGGTACAGAATCCGAGCGTTGTCAGCAGTTATTCTTTCAGGCATTGTCCTGGGAATTGCCAGATATTGCGACAATACGTGCCATAATGAAATTTGCATGGGCTGCATCGTCTGGTAATTTGCATAATATTCATGCAACACCTGAGAAACTTCATGCTATGCATGAGGAGAGCAGAAGAGAGGGAAGAACACCAGATCCCTATGATGTACTTGTTTGCAAGGAAGCACTGGAGGTACTGACGATGGCACTAGTTCTAAATCCAACTGGAGCATCAACGCTGATAAATAGCAATCATTGGAACATTTCGTTGACGGATTTGGTACTTGTGAGCCCCTCACGAGCCATTAGAATCGCTGCTGCTGAACAGTTTCTCCTGATATCAACCTGGTGTGACTCGGATCATCAGTCCTTTCAGGACACAATAAAACCGCGCTTCGCTGTTCTCAATACCACGGTCGTCGAGAATGCTAAACAGAGTCACGAGTACTTTCAACTTTTATGCAGATTACTCAACTGTGCCCATATATCGGGATGTCCTCTGCCATCGGCTGAAGTTCTCCTCAGTGTTGAAGTAGCATGGCTGAAAAAAGTACGTAATTCTGTAATGAAGTGCGGTGAGACAATGATTGAAGAGGCACTTTTGGAGGGTCACTTGAGCCTCACAAAAGAACTTCTAGCATTTTTACCAGCATCGAAGAAGTACGAACTTGGCTGTGATGAGAAACGCGGTGATAATCTTATCAAAGAACTCGTTGAGGATTTTATTTTTCCAGCCTCTCGGCTGATGCTGCAATTGAGGAGTACAGGTGAATTGAGCTCGAGCCAAGCGAGTCCAGTTTGTACAACACCACAATCAACTAGTGCTGCTTTTGATTTATTGGTTGGCTTGTGTGTTGGTTGTGTCCCGAATATGAAACTTCTAGTCACAATGCTCACGGACATGTTTTACTCGGAGAGAGATGAGCCATTGATTGAGTGGGATTATTTGCCGCCAGTTGGACCAAGGCCGATGAAAGGATTTGTTGGCTTGAAAAATGCTGGTGCTACATGCTATATGAACTCGGTACTTCAACAATTGTACATGGTTGAGAGTATCAGAGTTGGTCTTTTAATGGCGGAAGGAGCTGCTACTGATCTGAATGAGGATTTCTCCGGTGAAGAGAGAATCGATGGTGAGCAAACAATTGAGGCCAGTGATAATGATACGAATGAGGAGAAATGCGGTGTCGATGAATCCAGGAAAGAGTACAACATTGGTATTCTGAAGCAGGTACAGGCAATATTCGGTCATTTGGCTTACAGCAAACTCCAGTACTACATACCACGTGGACTCTGGAAGCATTTCAAGCTGCAAGGAGAGCCAGTTAATCTCAGAGAACAGCAGGATGCTGTGGAATTTTTCATGAGCCTCGTTGAGAGTCTTGATGAGGCATTAAAGGCTCTTGGGCATGAACAGATTATGGGAAAAATTCTCGGTGGCTCTTACAGTGATCAGAAAATTTGCAAGGGCTGTCCTCATCGGTACTCCAAGGAGGAGCCGTTTAGTGTTATTAGTGTGGACATTAGGAATCATAGTAATCTACTTGATTCACTCGAGCAGTATGTTAAAGGAGAGCTTCTTGAGGGTGCTGATGCTTATCACTGCGACAAGTGCAACAAAAAGGTGATTTTCTCCATGAAATTTATCATTTAATTATTTATTTATGGAATTTATTGTTGTTTCAGGTTGTCACAGTTAAACGTTTATGCGTTAAGAAGCTGCCGCCAATTTTGGCAATTCAATTGAAACGCTTTGAGTATGATTTTGAACGCGTTTGTGCTATTAAATTTAATGATTACTTCGAGTTCCCAAGGGATCTTGATATGGAGCCATATACTGTTACTGGGCTCGCTAAATTAGAGGGAGAGGTCATAGACTGTGATTATGAGGAAGTTAACAAGGGAACGTGTACAAAGTATCAGTTAACTGGTATTGTAGTTCACAGTGGCCAAGCTAGTGGTGGTCACTATTACTCATATATTTTGCACAGGTAATTAGCTTTTTTTTTAATGATTCTATTAAAAATTTGAGGAAATTCATTTTTAAAAACCTTTTTAACATTTATGTTCTCATTCTGTTCATCCAGACAAGCCGATGGAACTGCCAAATGGTACAAATTTGACGACGGTGACGTAACAGAGTGTAAAATGGAGGAAGAAGAAGAAATGAAATCCCAGTGTTTTGGTGGTGACTACATGGGCGAGGTATTTGATCAAATGTTGAAACGCATGAATTTCCGGCGTCAAAAAAGATGGTGGAACGCATACATGCTCTTCTACACGCGTCTAGACGTCGAGGAGAACTCACTGATGAAATCAGTAAATGAATTATCACTCTACACTAAATTAGGAGTTATGAAGATGCCTCCAGCAATTGAGCACAGTGTTAGAAAGCAGAATATCAAATTCATGCACAACAGAAATCAATTCAGTCCCGAGTACTTTCAGTTCATCAGAAAGCTCGTCTCATACAATCCACCACACTCAGTAATTCGGCCGAATTTGAATGAGAAATTGAGCCCAGAGGCAGAGGAATTATCAATGTTATCAGTGCAATTGGCCTCGAGATTCTTATTCTACACTGGATTTCACACGAAAAAAACCCTGAGAGGTACTGCAATGGACTGGTATGACATTCTCTGTCATCATCTGAGAAACAGTAAAGCCGTGAGATCCTGGTTTGCCCACAATGTTCTCTTCAATCATCCCCACAGATTCTGCGAGTATTTACTTAGCTGTCCAAGTACCGAAGTTAGATCAGCATTTTTAAAGATAATAGTCTTCTTAGCTCATTTTTCACTTCAAGATGGACCATGTGCTCCACCGAGTCTCAATGCTCCATCAATTCTACTGGATCCAACAGCAACTCTGAGTGATCATCTGCTCCATGCGGTGCTTTCGCTTCTGCACCGCGAGATCTCCGATCACGGCCGACATCTGCCGCATTACTTCTCTCTGTTCCATTCTTACGCAAGCCTGGGACTTCCAGAGAAGCAGCAACTCTTGAAACTCAATGTTCCAGTCACATTTATGCTGGTGGCGATTGATGAAGGACCAGGACCAACGATCAAGTACCAGTATCCGGAGCTCACAAAGCTCCACCAGGTTGTCAGCATGCTGATAAGATGCTGCGATGTCTCGTCGAGATGTCAATCAAGTCAGGCACCCTCGGGAATACCGATTTTAGCGAATCCTTATGGCGATCCACAGTGCCAGAATGAGTACCTCATGCCCATTCAGCCGCAAGCTGCTGAAATCCTCTTTATGAGGACTAGCTACATGAAGAAACTCATTGAGGATGCTAATATTACAGAGGAGACTGTCAAACTCCTTCAGTACTGCTGCTGGGAGAATCCGCATCTTTCCAGGAGTGTTCTGAGTGAGTTGCTCTGGCAAATTGGATTTGCTTATACCCACGAACTCCGACATCACACGGATCTTCTGCTCGCAATGTTGCTGATGGAGGACTCGTGGCAGACTCATCGGGTTCACAATGCCCTGAAAGGAGTTCCTGAAGAGAGGGAAGGTCTGTTTGAGACTATTCAGAGGAGCAAGAATCATTACCAGAAGAGAGCGTATCAGTGCATCAAGTGCATGGTACAACTGTTCAGTAAATGCAGACCAGCGCATCAATTGTTGTGCCAGAATACTGATATGAAGAGGAAGTGGCTTCATGCTATTGATTGGCTGCAAGATGAATTGGAGAAGAGGCCTTATACATCAGCTCCGCCTTATAGCCACGCTTACAATAATTGGTCACCACCTACGCAATCCAATGAATCGACTAATGGATATTTCTTGGAGAGGAGCAATTCCGCGAAGAAAACACTTGAGAGGGCTTTTGAATTGTGTCCTGATGAGGAACCAGAAGTCGAGGAGGCTATGTAAGTTCTCAAATTTTCTAAATTCATTAATATTTTTGAAAAGTACAGGGGAAGGTGGGGTAAAATGGAAAAGGGGTGGTTTTGGTATTTCATACTATGAAATTTACTCGAAATCGATGGAAATATTGAAGATAGGTTTTTTCTGAGGATTCCATTGGAAAGCTGAGGAAATTTCGCATGAACATCATATGTCAGAAGGGATTTTTTGGAATTTTTCAAAAATTTCATTTTTTGCGCAAGATTTGAAGGGGAAAAGCCTTCTGTTTTTGGAAAATTTCAGTTTTTCGAGAATATCTCTGGTTCTATTGGTCGGAGCCACCTGGAGTTGATCTTAAATGAAAGGTGAGCTCATTTCCCATGGATTTATGTGGTTGAAAATGGAAAATTATCCATTTTTCAAGTACTTATAGGGTCAAAACTGATTTTTCAGAAAAGGGCCTATATGTATTTGAAAAAATGATTCAAAAAAATTTTGAACTGCATAAATCGATGGGAAATGAGCTCACCTTTCATTTGAGATCAACCCCAGGTCGCTGCAACCAACAGATCTGGAGGTATCACCGAAAGAGTGAATCTTTTCGATCTCCAAAAGGGAAATCCCTTCAAAACTTGACCAAAAAAGCAAATTTTTCAGAAAAATGAGATAAAAAAATTTTCACACATGTTGTCTGCCTCAAATTTCCTCAGCTTTTCAATGGGATCATTATAAAATTTCAATCTTCAACCGCTCAATTGGAGTGTCCATTTCACTGCATGTAATGTAATGAATAATCATTTAATTATTATTCCAGTTATGCAACACAACCAGACGTGGCAGTAACGCAACAAATGCAAGAAGAACAGGAGCAACAGTCCCAACAACAGCAACAGCAGCAGCCAACACCATCGCCAGTTCACACAGCCCACTCATCCCACCAGGTACAGAATCCCCAAAATTGTGAATCACCACAGACAACAAATCAGGATCCATAATGAATGCTAAACATGAATTTACGATTAATCCGCTCTCCCAACAAAATCGTTAACAAATATTTAATTAACACTGTGACGGCCGGTTAATGATTAAGAAAAATGAAGAAAGGATTTTTTTAAAAATACCGGAATTAAATTAAAAGAATATTAATAATAATGAGTAATTGGGATAATTGTACAGAATTTACACTGGACTTCATTTTACAAAGAACTTCATTTCAATCATTTTCTTTTTTCTTAAAAAAAATAAAAAAATAATCGTAAAAATGTGGTCACACACATATAATATACACATTGTATCTCTAATTTTGTCGAATGTTAATCATTTAACACGTATAAATGGACAATTAATAATTTATTGTGACCGAATTTTGACGAGAAAAACAAAGGATAAGCATGAAGACAGAAGAAATGAAATGAAATAATAAAAACGTAAGAATAGAAAAAAATGTACAGCTAATTGTGATTATTGGGATCCAGTCTAATGTCGAGATTATTAAAAGCAGAAAATAATGAAAACTAATGCAGTTTTTTCGTAATAATTACCCATGTAAATTTGAACATAATTATTATTAAATAAAAAAAAGGGGAAAATGATGAGTCAAAGGCCAGAGAAAGAGAGAAGAGGAACAATTCTTTTTATTCATTGAAATACATGAATTGATACGAGATTTTTGTACTTAAACTACAATCTTCAGCGGCATTCTGGCCCCTTTTTTATCAATTAGCTTTCCACAATAATTTTTTTTTTTTTTCAATTTATTTTCTTTATATTAATGAAAGCAGATGTATTGAAATGTCGTGCCTTTCCTTTTGCACCCGCACCTGTCGTGAATTTTCTATAGATGGGAGAAAAATGAAGTTTAAGAAAATTAAATTAAGCCTTTTCTTGTTCTTGTATATTTACGTTAATTCGTAAGATTTTTCAGAAAAAAAAAGAAAATGTAATGTTTAAAGAGGTATTTAGAAATGTAAAACGTTGATACGTATAATTCTTTTTAATAACAAATGGAAAATACAATAATGGACATGGACGGATCCGGATAATTATCCAATTGTAGTGGAAAAAAGGTGTGGTAACTCGCAAAAGCGTGTGATGAGAAAATTTTTATTAATTAAAAATGGAAAGAAATAAAAGATCCATTAAGGATAATGAGGAACATTAAATTTTACTGGAAAGGAGAGACATTCTGTAGTTAAGTGGAATGAAGAGGATCATTATTATTATTATCATTATTTTTTTTCACAAAACTTGAAACCAAAAACTCCAATTTTTAACGAGAAATAAAAAGTTTAAGTGTCGAGGATAATTGAATTGTTTGACAAGTGTTTTAACTCTTTATTTTAATCAAAAAGTCATTGCATGAATTAATTTCTTGGGAATTCTCTGATAATCCTTGTTCAATTAAAAATTAACATTATCTCCTTTTTTAAAAAAAATTGTCTCTTCATTCCATTTAATAAACAGAATTCAATAGTTGTATCGATGTAAGATACGAGCCATCATTACTGGAGCTGTGGTCACTTCAAAAAAAAAAAAAAAAAAAAAACAATTAAAATCATTTGTATTTTAAATTAATCAATTAATAACAATGCAAAATATTTCCACTTCAACGAAATGTGATGTGAAAAAATCTGAATTATTTTTGTTAATTCAATCATATTCATTCTCATTTCATTGAATTCATGGATCATCAATCATTTCGAACTGGCCACAGCTTCATTACACGTAATAACGTAAAGTTATATAGATTATTATATAATTAATAATAATAAAAAAAAAACGGAGATGAGTC
This sequence comes from Aleiodes alternator, assembly GCA_963921955.1. Taxonomy (NCBI): domain Eukaryota; kingdom Metazoa; phylum Arthropoda; class Insecta; order Hymenoptera; family Braconidae; genus Aleiodes; species Aleiodes alternator. Next base: position 7,831,635 of record OY998098.1, on the reverse strand, counting down.
ACTCGAATAGATGAAAGTTAGAGAATTTGTAACAATTCAGTGAAGAAGTGATAATTCAAGATAATTGGAAAAATCTCTCGTTCCTTCGATCGCAGATGTTTTTAAGGGCTTGAAGAAAAATGTCGAGAAACTTTTCTTGTAGAGAATTTTACGATCTACAAAAAAGGTCTCTTGATAAATTCTCCTAAACCCATTGATTTTCGAAATATTCGCGCAACAAGTAAACGTTATTTTTCAACTCCAATTTTATCATTTCGGTTGAATTCAATCAAAGACTCAAAATGATGATAACAATTTTAAAGAATGCCATCATTGTGTGAACTTTTGTTACTTGTATCAGTGAAGATTTTTTATTTAATCAAGAAAATTTTCACAATACATCGGTTTAATGAAAAAGGAAAAGAAAAAAAAAGAAGAAAAAGTACCTAATTATTATTCAAACATGTACATATAATAATAACTGCTTTTTGTATGTGATAAAATTTATTATATATTTTACAATTCTTCGAGAGCGGAACTGTTGTATATCCTGATAATTTTTTTTTCATTATTTTTTTTTTTCTTGAAAATGTACACAGACTCTTAATTACCTAAGTTCAATAATTTTCTTTTCTCATTGTTATATTGAACTAGTTAATAATTATTTAATCATTAAATTATATCACTGTCTTTTGATGGGTTTTTTAATGTATCAATGAATTGTCGAGTAGATTTTTCTTTTAATTAAAAAAAAAAAAAAAAAACATTATTTATGGACGCTGAAAAGGGAATCACACACTGTGTGTGTTTTTGGATTCTAGTCGGTAGAGAAAAAAAAAAATAGTTTCTTTTGCAATTAAAGATCATTCAATTGTGTGTGATCTATTTGAAAAAAATCGACATCTTCAATTTTTTAATTCATTAATTATCTCCAGAGACTGCCCAGCGAATTGATTTCACCACAAACCCACCAACCGATGGCTTGAAAGAAAAAAACCGAAAAATAACAAACAAATATGAAAAAAATAATAATGAAAATTCAGATAATTCTCAGTGACTAGAGGGAAATGGTTCAGAATTTAGTTTTTAAAAGAGAGTTGATTAAAAAATTATATTATGTAAACAATTCTTACCAAAGCCAAAAAAAAAAAGAAATGATAATGCCGATTTTGTTACTAACAAGCTTTGTGTTTTTGAGAGGACAAAATTATTGAAAGAAAAATAAACCAATTTTTTTAATCATCGATTTTTATAGTTTTAAGAGAGAGGTGAAGAAAAAAGAATTCAGGAAAAAGCTCGTAAAAAAAAATTGATAATTTACTTTTCCTAACGTAAAATCATTTTTTATTTTTACTCTGAATTTATAAATTTTCGGGGTAAAAAGAAGAAGAAAAGAGAATGTCACTACTGTAAGAAATCAAACACCTGTACATAACGACATGATATTTAAAAAAAAAATCAGAAAAACCAAAAAAAATCAAGAAATGACAATTATCGAAAAAAAAAGGAAAACTAAACGTTAAAAATAAAATACTAATATAATACACATCTTAATGACTGTAACTGCGCTTTTTTTTTCATTTTAATTTGTTAATTTTCTTTTGCACATAGGTCACACTATAAACTGAGTGTTTTACACGAAAAATGAAAAAAAAAAAAATAAGAAACTAAGAAAAATCAGAGCGAATTAATGTCACCAAGCTTACTGAAGAAAATTGAATGAAAAGAGAAAACAAGATCGAGAAAAATGCACTTTGCGATTGTATTTAAATACCAATGAAATGTCTTGAAGAATGTTTCTACTCAAAAAATTAATAATAATAACTATATATAATAATAAAAAAAATAACGCGTAAACGTTGTACTGTAAATAAAAAATAGGTATTTACATGGACATCTCTGTCGCTGTGTCATTGATCGGTGCTTTCATGACGAAAATAAATTAAATAAAAAAAAAAAGAAAAGAATGAACAATTAATGATGAATCATCCTAAAGTGAAGTAAAAAAAATGAAAAATGAAGAAAAAAAACGAGAGAAAAAGTGAAAAAGCTGAGAAACACTTGAGTACTTGGCTCAAAAGTATAAATATATTTTTACCAACTAATGAAGAGAACAAAATAGTGAATTAACAATTTAAATTAATAATAATAATAATAATAATCGTACCAGATTATCATGGAACGTCTTAACTGGCCTCGCAGCATGTAAACTCTTGAATATTTCCATTCTTCAGCTACTGAAAGCAATTCTTAAAGTGAAAGAAAAAAAGTAAAAATTCTACCGATAAAATTCAAATGAAAAAAAAAAACATCCAATGAAAAATAATGAATTTTCTCCTATTTTTTTTTGGGGATAATAGCGAATAATTGACCAATTAGCACGGAAAACCAATTAAAAAATGAAATTAATTAATTAATTGAAGTGAGGCTGAGAGGCAATTTTTAGCCATAACATTAATAATTAAATAGAGAAAAAAGAAAAAAAAAAGGAAGAAAAATCCAGTTAGGAATTTTTGCGTATGAAAAAAAAAAAATAATGAAATAATTATTAATATAATGAGAAAAACAATGAGATGAAATCTTCAGAGGATAATTTTGTAATATTTGTTAATAGGCATTTATTGTAAGCATTTTTTTTTTTGTTTTCTTTTCCATCAAGCCCTGGATGAAGTAGTTGTGACTCTTTTGCATTTTTCACTCTCGTTTATTCAAATTTTTTTCTTTCCTTCTTTCGTTCTCTTGACGAGTGAGAAAAGTGTTTGCCAGGGATTACTGGTTGATTTTTGAGTTCTGAATGACATAAGCCTTAATAATTTTCAAAAAAAAAAAAAAGGAGAATAATGAAGACAGTTTGTGTATTATTTCTACCGAATGTAATAAAATGTTGAATCGTCTCAGGTAATTTATTTGAGGCCCTTAGTTATAGGTAATTATTCATTAAAGTTATTATTTATAAGTTCAATGAAATCGTCAGTATTGATGAAATAGTTCAATCTTGCTCTTTCGGCAAATCATCTTTCTACGTCTCTTCAGATACGTAATCGCCCCATTGAAATTAGTAAAAAACAAGTATATTCTTTATCAGTTATGAAATGATCAATGGACTTGACTCTTTATCAACTGGTAAACTTGACACTTTCGTGATATTCAACTCGAAAACTTCGAAACACTTCGCTTATGTTCAAAAGCTATTCATTAATTTTTCGAAGAAATTATGGAAAATTTTGCTTGTCTCGAGGATTATGAAAAATTTGCGTTGAAAGTGTTGCCGATTGCTGCGAGAGATTATTATAAAAGTGGTGCAGGTGAAGAGATAACACTTCAGTGGAATAAGGACGCGTTGAGAAAGTAAATTGATACAGTGTCTCTATATAATTAAAAATTTACAGAAAATTTTATTGTTCAGTAGTGAAAAAATCGGAACGAAATGAAGGAATTCATCTTTCAGTAATTTTTTGGAAAAATCTCGGAAACTAAGCGAGATAGGGCAATTTCGCATGAATTCTTTTTTGTAGCTCTCGAAATTGTCTTCAAAAAAGGATTCGGACAAAATCGCCCTATCTCGCTTAGTTTCCGAGATATTCTCAAAGAGCTAGTGGGAAAAGATTGACTCATTTTGTGTTCCTTTTCACTGCTAATTTGTGTTCTTGATTTCAATGATTATTGTAGATATAGAATTCGTCCACGAGTTCTCAGAGATGTTTCGAAGGTGGATATTAGTACTACGATCCTTGGAGAAAAGATATCGATGCCTCTGGGGATAGCACCAACTGCTATGCAACGAATGGCTCATCCTGATGGTGAATGTGCCACTGCTAGAGGTGAGTGATTGGAAAAATGGATTTTGTAATGAAAAGTTGAGCCTTTTTCTTTGTTCAATCGATATATTCTTATTCGAAGATATACAAAAATATATCTCACTTGGAAGTTATTTTAATATCCAGTTAATTCAATGAATTCAGCAGAGAAGAGGTAATATAGGATAAATCAAATTTTTTTTTACTAATTTTCACTGAAAAGAGCTCAGAAATTAAGGGGGAAGCATATTTCGCTTACTTTCCGAGATATTAATATGAAAAATTCATGACAAAAAAAAAGAATTATCCTATTTTTCCTCTTCAAAACTGAATTATACAATTAAAATAAGACTATTTTAAAAACGAATATAATTGATGAAATAAAACAAATTAAATTGAGCAATATTGTGCGAATTAAAACTTTCGTAATACAATTTTCATCTTACATCATAAGGCACCATGAAATGTTCACATTTATTCGTTCAGTTTCATTAATAAATTAATAATAATTTGACCTCAAAAATGAAAAAACTCAATTACTCCTTAATTCACTCCAATAAGAAAAAAAAAACAATGATTTTCTATAATCTCATCAGTACATAACACATTAATAACCATTTCCCAAAATTCATTCTTCATTAATTTGAATTTAATTGATTAATGATAAAAAATAAATCATTAAATAACTACAATTAATTCTCAGTACATTAACAAGAGTTTGAATATCTTTGTCTTGGAATATTTTATCATAATAAAAAAAAAATTGGAATACAAAGTAGTCATCTCAATTGACTAGTCAATGTCTCATTAAAACTTGGCAAGAACTTGATTAAAAACAAGAAAAATAATAAAATAATTAAAAACAATTACGGAATATTTGGTCCAAAATTCTCCCAGTCATTGAGTGCCTTCATATTGACCTCCTGAATTCTCCATTTTTGCGTTGATGAGTCAGGATCACAGGCTGTAACATAAACTTTTCTTATTCCTGGATCAATGTCCAAGCATTTCTCAGATCCATGTACCAGCCACTGTTTCTCGATATCATAGCGCCACAATTGATGACCCTGACTACCATGACAAGGATAAATTGTAACAGGTGCTTTCGCATCATAACTGGAAACATCCAGACAATCAGTCCTCTCCTTCATGCGAATGTCCTTGCGCCAAGACAACCTGAATTCCTGTTCAAAAACACCTTCCTTCTTCGTGTCCTTCACGCAAGTGTCCACGACCACAGCCTGATCTTGCCCCTTTTTTTTTGCATCCAGACACAGCTCAGGAGCTCCAATATTCCTAATCTCCCCATAGGCAAAGTCTTCAGGTTCAATAGGTGGATAAACCTGCACAAGATCAAAAGCAATATTGTGCATGAACCATTTGAACGATTTGCAATGAAGCTTCTTCCTCAACGCTTTTTGCTCAGTCAAATTCCCAGGATCAAGTTCCCTCAAGTGTGGCTTCCTCTTGTAGATGAACTCTGCATACTCGTCCATCCAGACCTCAGCGACACGTTTATAATTCTTCCCCAGAAAATCCCCAAGACCAGGGTTGGGAAAAGGGGCGTACTTTCTGTAAATGTGGCCGACTCTGGAGCAAGGAGCATCGAACATTTGCCCCCCACATTGCCAGATCTTGAAGGACAGTTCGTACTGTTCACCACCCCAGATGTCCAGACCCGGGTCGTATCCCCCCAGTTCCCAAAAGAACTTGGAACTTATTGCGAATAGTCCTCCGGCCATTATAGGCGATTTAAAGGGCTCGCTCGGATGCTTCAGATCTTCAGGCAGCAAAGGCAGCCTCTTGTAGTAAAGCTCCCAATCGAATGCACCACGTGCACCTTCGTCCTGGGCTTTGTACTCGAATGTTTCGTACGCGATGACGTCGATGAAGGGACAAACACATGTCCTGTAGTCCTCGGCAATAGGATCCAATAGCGGTGGCAGCCAATTCACATTCGCCTCCGAATGCGAATCAAGGAAAACCAAAACACTAGCCTTAGCAACTTTAGCACCAGCTAGACGACCCCTTATCAGTCCCGATCTCTCTGGCAATCTCACTATCTTAACAATTGGCAAATTTTTAGCAACATACTCATCCAATTTCTCCTTCAATTCAATCTTTGTACTTGCATCATCAACTAATATTATCTCGTCAAGCAATTCAACTGGTGAACGATTAACAACACTCCAGCATGTACGTAACAATGTTGTAAAATGCTCATTGTGGAATGATACTATCACAGATACTGAATCAAGTCTTTTTCTGTATTTTTTTTTACGACAATCTGGATGTCTTATATCGGGTATTGAACGATTCAATGATATTAAATCACTCAATGCTGCATTAAAGCCATTAACTTTGTATAATTTTTCTTTTTTTGATAATAACGATGGTGGAAGCTCTGCTGGTCTACCTTGTTCACCAATTCCACTTCTTTTTGATTCTTCATTTATTTTTTTTAAATCGTGCCAATCAATTCTTTCAATTTCCACTGATTTTTCGGTTTTCTGAAACAAATAAAAAATGTAAAAAATTGTTTTTTTTTTTTTGTTGTTGTTGTGTTGTTGCTGCCCTTTCTCAGGGTATTATTATTATTCATTATTATTATTATCATTCTACGACTTTCTAAGCATTTGATGAGAATTCTCATCAATTATTTAGCAAAGTCCGATGCACAATTCTAAATTGTGCAGTCAGAGCGGTCACCCATCCAAGTAATGATCAAATGAATTTTTGATGATTTACTTGAATAGCTCTGGATCAACATGTTAGTGTGGAGAGAACATTAGGGATAATTTTATAAATTTAATTACTTAATTTTATACTAAGGTATAATTTTTTAATGTAATTTTTAAAGAATTTTATGAATTACCTCAATATTTTGCGGCTCATTTTGTGGATCATTTTGTAAATGCAATGAATGTGGGGACTTTCCAATATGTATTTTTCCAGTTCTCACATAACGAAATACAACGACAGTTAATATAACTGTTATTGCAGCAATTAATAAAAATTTAATTAAACTAACTACGTTACGTTTCATTGTAGAAATTTATTTATCACATTAAGATGAGTTTCTTTCTGAGGATTTTCGTGTTAGATGAGTGGAATTTCACGTATTTTTTTTTATTATAACTGTATGGGCCATTTCGGAGGCAAGTGGAGACATGGCCCGTTTGATTAATCACATTATCGGTTTATCGTGATAGTTTGTACGTGAGATTTGAGTTTTGGCCATGCGTAGTGGGCTTTTTAGTAAAGTGGTTTCTTTGGATTTGCAGACTAATCTCACTATTTGCCTTTTGGATGTGAGTTTTTGAGTTGACACATAAGCGGAAGCTGCTCAAGGTCGCCGTCTTTTCGGGTTTTTTTTTTGGTTTTTTAAATGGTGAATGAGCGGGGGGGGGGGGGGGGGGGATATGACAACGCCATCTAGGAAGCTGTGCGGTTACTATTTTGGTAATACCGAAGATTTGAATTGATCCTATATAAAAAGGACAGGACATTAAAATCGAACATGGCGGATTTCATCTCGAATTGAAGGATAATAGAACTCGAAATGGAAAAAGTCGAACTCGAATTGACAAAAGCGAACTCTGGTGGACATTATGGAAACTAATTTTTTTGAATTAGTTTTCCATTAAAAAAAGTAAATAACCTTGGAATTCTATGTTATCATCAAATCAATAATTGAAGGATGAAATCATTTTGAATATTTAAAGTTAATTACAAGAAAATAATTACAGACATCGAAAAATAAAATTGTTAATTAAAAAACGAAAAGGGGATCAACGACGTCGCCGAAGGCGACGGCGGCGCTAGAAATGCATGATCATTCAAGGTCACTTATCATTAAAATTTAGAGGATATAACAAAAACGGAATCATAAAATATTTATGTTATTCATATTGTTTTTAAGAATCATTGAAACTTGAAATGAAAAATAGAAATTCACACTAATCAACGGAGGAAAATTCGAAGGAAATCAGCCCTTCAGGATTCCCCAATATCGTGTGTTTCACTCAATTCTTTGCGAGATTTCAAGGAAAACCTCGTATTCCCTCGGGAAATGGGTGAAAAATGAGGATAGAGGAATATTCGAAGGAAATCAGCCATAATGAAAATTCCGATTTTCAAGTCTTCATAACTTTTTTTCTGTGGCATATTTTCTGATGAAATTTCACAGTGACACTGCCTATGTAGTCATGAAAGAGCCTGCAAAGTTTCATAACAGTATCGCAAACGGTTCTGAGAATTCGATAGAGCAGAAATGGTCATTTTCATGGAGCAAAGGCCTTTGCCTCTGGGTTTGGCCTGAAAATTCCGCGGATACTGGATATCCCGAATCTTTGCGGCTTTCGGCCCTTCAGGATCCCCCAATATCGTGTGTTCCACTCAATTCTTTGCGAAATTTCAAGGAAAACCTCGTATTCCCTCGGGAAATGGGTGAAAAATGAGGATAAAGGAATATTCGAAGGAAATCAGCCATAATGAAAATTCCGATTTTCAAGTCTTCATAACTTTTTTTCTGTGGCATATTTTCTGATGAAATTTCACAGTGACACTGCCTATGTAGTCATGAAAGAGCCTGCAAAGTTTCATAACAGTATCGCAAACGGTTCTGAGAATTCGATAGAGCAGAAATGGTCATTTTCATGGAGCAAAGGCCTTTGCCTCTGGGTTTGGCCTGAAAATTCCGCGGATACTGGATATCCCGAATCTTTGCGGCTTTTGGCCCGTCAGGATCCCCCAATATCGTGTGTTTCACTCAATTCTTTGGGAAATTTCAAGGAAAACCTCGTATTCCCTCGGGAAATGGGTGAAAAATGAGGATAAAGGAATATTCGAAGGAAATCAGCCATAATGAAAATTCCTATTTTCAGGTCTTCATAACTTTTTTTCTGTGGCATATTTTCTGATGAAATTTCACAGTGACACTTCCTATGTAGTCATAAGAGAGCCTGCAAAGTTTCATAACAGTATCGCAAACGGTTCTGAGAATTCGATAGAGCAGAAATGGTCATTTTCATGGAGCAAAGGCCTTTGCCTCTGGGTTTGGCCTGAAAATTCCGCGGATACTGGATATCCCGAATCTTTGCGGCTTTTGGCCCGTCAGGATCCCCCAATATCGTGTGTTTCACTCAATTCTTTGCGAAATTTCAAGGAAAACCTCGTATTCCCTCGGGAAATGGGTGAAAAATGAGGATAGAGGAATATTCGAAGGAAATCAGCCATAATGAAAATTCCGATTTTCAAGTCTTCATAACTTTTTTTCTGTGGCATATTTTCTGATGAAATTTCACAGTGACACTGCCTATGTAGTCATGAAAGAGCCTGCAAAGTTTCATAACAGTATCGCAAACGGTTCTGAGAATTCGATAGAGCAGAAATGGTCATTTTCATGGAGCAAAGGCCTTTGCCTCTGGGTTTGGCCTGAAAATTCCGCGGATACTGGATATCCCGAATCTTTGCGGCTTTCGGCCCTTCAGGATCCCCCAATATCGTGTGTTTCACTCAATTCTTTGCGAAATTTCAAGGAAAACCTCGTATTCCCTCGGGAAATGGGTGAAAAATGAGGATAAAGGAATATTCGAAGGAAATCAGCCATAATGAAAATTCCGATTTTCAAGTCTTCATAACTTTTTTTCTGTGGCATATTTTCTGATGAAATTTCACAGTGACACTGCCTATGTAGTCATGAAAGAGCCTGCAAAGTTTCATAACAGTATCGCAAACGGTTCTGAGAATTCGATAGAGCAGAAATGGTCATTTTCATGGAGCAAAGGCCTTTGCCTCTGGGTTTGGCCTGAAAATTCCGCGGATACTGGATATCCCGAATCTTTGCGGCTTTTGGCCCGTCAGGATCCCCCAATATCGTGTGTTTCACTCAATTCTTTGGGAAATTTCAAGGAAAACCTCGTATTCCCTCGGGAAATGGGTGAAAAATGAGGATAAAGGAATATTCGAAGGAAATCAGCCATAATGAAAATTCCTATTTTCAGGTCTTCATAACTTTTTTTCTGTGGCATATTTTCTGATGAAATTTCACAGTGACACTTCCTATGTAGTCATAAGAGAGCCTGCAAAGTTTCATAACAGTATCGCAAACGGTTCTGAGAATTCGATAGAGCAGAAATGGTCATTTTCATGGAGCAAAGGCCTTTGCCTCTGGGTTTGGCCTGAAAATTCCGCGGATACTGGATATCCCGAATCTTTGCGGCTTTTGGCCCGTCAGGATCCCCCAATATCGTGTGTTTCACTCAATTCTTTGCGAAATTTCAAGGAAAACCTCGTATTCCCTCGGGAAATGGGTGAAAAATGAGGATAGAGGAATATTCGAAGGAAATCAGCCATAATGAAAATTCCGATTTTCAAGTCTTCATAACTTTTTTTCTGTGGCATATTTTCTGATGAAATTTCACAGTGACACTGCCTATGTAGTCATGAAAGAGCCTGCAAAGTTTCATAACAGTATCGCAAACGGTTCTGAGAATTCGATAGAGCAGAAATGGTCATTTTCATGGAGCAAAGGCCTTTGCCTCTGGGTTTGGCCTGAAAATTCCGCGGATACTGGATATCCCGAATCTTTGCGGCTTTCGGCCCTTCAGGATCCCCCAATATCGTGTGTTTCACTCAATTCTTTGCGAAATTTCAAGGAAAACCTCGTATTCCCTCGGGAAATGGGTGAAAAATGAGGATAAAGGAATATTCGAAGGAAATCAGCCATAATGAAAATTCCGATTTTCAAGTCTTCATAACTTTTTTTCTGTGGCATATTTTCTGATGAAATTTCACAGTGACACTGCCTATGTAGTCATGAAAGAGCCTGCAAAGTTTCATAACAGTATCGCAAACGGTTCTGAGAATTCGATAGAGCAGAAATGGTCATTTTCATGGAGCAAAGGCCTTTGCCTCTGGGTTTGGCCTGAAAATTCCGCGGATACTGGATATCCCGAATCTTTGCGGCTTTTGGCCCGTCAGGATCCCCCAATATCGTGTGTTTCACTCAATTCTTTGGGAAATTTCAAGGAAAACCTCGTATTCCCTCGGGAAATGGGTGAAAAATGAGGATAAAGGAATATTCGAAGGAAATCAGCCATAATGAAAATTCCTATTTTCAGGTCTTCATAACTTTTTTTCTGTGGCATATTTTCTGATGAAATTTCACAGTGACACTTCCTATGTAGTCATAAGAGAGCCTGCAAAGTTTCATAACAGTATCGCAAACGGTTCTGAGAATTCGATAGAGCAGAAATGGTCATTTTCATGGAGCAAAGGCCTTTGCCTCTGGGTTTGGCCTGAAAATTCCGCGGATACTGGATATCCCGAATCTTTGCGGCTTTTGGCCCGTCAGGATCCCCCAATATCGTGTGTTTCACTCAATTCTTTGCGAAATTTCAAGGAAAACCTCGTATTCCCTCGGGAAATGGGTGAAAAATGAGGATAGAGGAATATTCGAAGGAAATCAGCCATAATGAAAATTCCGATTTTCAAGTCTTCATAACTTTTTTTCTGTGGCATATTTTCTGATGAAATTTCACAGTGACACTGCCTATGTAGTCATGAAAGAGCCTGCAAAGTTTCATAACAGTATCGCAAACGGTTCTGAGAATTCGATAGAGCAGAAATGGTCATTTTCATGGAGCAAAGGCCTTTGCCTCTGGGTTTGGCCTGAAAATTCCGCGGATACTGGATATCCCGAATCTTTGCGGCTTTCGGCCCTTCAGGATCCCCCAATATCGTGTGTTTCACTCAATTCTTTGCGAAATTTCAAGGAAAACCTCGTATTCCCTCGGGAAATGGGTGAAAAATGAGGATAAAGGAATATTCGAAGGAAATCAGCCATAATGAAAATTCCGATTTTCAAGTCTTCATAACTTTTTTTCTGTGGCATATTTTCTGATGAAATTTCACAGTGACACTGCCTATGTAGTCATGAAAGAGCCTGCAAAGTTTCATAACAGTATCGCAAACGGTTCTGAGAATTCGATAGAGCAGAAATGGTCATTTTCATGGAGCAAAGGCCTTTGCCTCTGGGTTTGGCCTGAAAATTTCGCGGATACTGGATATCCCGAATCTTTGCGGCTTTTGGCCCGTCAGGATCCCCCAATATCGTGTGTTTCACTCAATTCTTTGCGAAATTTCAAGGAAAACCTCGTATTCCCTCGGGAAATGGGTGAAAAATGAGGATAGAGGAATATTCGAAGGAAATCAGCCATAATGAAAATTCCGATTTTCAAGTCTTCATAACTTTTTTTCTGTGGCATATTTTCTGATGAAATTTCACAGTGACACTGCCTATGTAGTCATGAAAGAGCCTGCAAAGTTTCATAACAGTATCGCAAACGGTTCTGAGAATTCGATAGAGCAGAAATGGTCATTTTCATGGAGCAAAGGCCTTTGCCTCTGGGTTTGGCCTGAAAATTCCGCGGATACTGGATATCCCGAATCTTTGCGGCTTTCGGCCCTTCAGGATCCCCCAATATCGTGTGTTTCACTCAATTCTTTGCGAAATTTCAAGGAAAACCTCGTATTCCCTCGGGAAATGGGTGAAAAATGAGGATAAACGAATATTCGAAGGAAATCAGCCATAATGAAAATTCCGATTTTCAGGTCTTCATAACTTTTTTTCTGTGGCATATTTTCTGATGAAATTTCACAGTGACACTGCCTATGTAGTCATGAAAGAGCCTGCAAAGTTTCATAACAGTATCGCAAACGGTTCTGAGAATTCGATAGAGCAGAAATGGTCATTTTCATGGAGCAAAGGCCTTTGCCTCTGGGTTTGGCCTGAAAATTCCGCGGATACTGGATATCCCGAATCTTTGCGGCTTTCGGCCCTTCAGGATCCCCCAATATCGTGTGTTTCACTCAATTCTTTGCGAAATTTCAAGGAAAACCTCGTATTCCCTCGGGAAATGGGTGAAAAATGAGGATAAAGGAATATTCGAAGGAAATCAGCCATAATGAAAATCCCGATTTTCAAATCTTCATAACTTTTTTTCTGTGGCGTATTTTCTGATGAAATTTTACAGTGACACTGCCTATGTAGTCATAAGAGAGCCTGCAAAGTTTCATAACAGTATCGCAAACGGTTCTGAGAATTCGATAGAGCAGAAATGGTCATTTTCATGGAGCAAAGGCCTTTGCCTCTGGGTTTGGCCTGAAAATTCCGCGGATACTGGATATCCCGAATCTTTGCGGCTTTCGGCCCTTCAGCATCCCCCAATATCGTGTGTTTCACTCAATTCTTTGCGAAATTTCAAGGAAAACCTCGTATTCCCTCGGGAAATGGGTGAAAAATGAGGATAAAGGAATATTCGAAGGAAATCAGCCATAATGAAAATTCCGATTTTCAGGTCTTCATAACTTTTTTTCTGTGGCATATTTTCTGATGAAATTTCACAGTGACACTGCCTATGTAGTCATAAGAGAGCCTGCAAAGTTTCATAACAGTATCGCAAACGGTTCTGAGAATTCGATAGAGCAGAAATGGTCATTTTCATGGAGCAAAGGCCTTTGCCTCTGGGTTTGGCCTGAAAATTCCGCGGATACTGGATATCCCGAATCTTTGCGGCTTTTGGCCCGTCAGGATCCCCCAATATCGTGTGTTTCACTCAATTCTTTGCGAAATTTCAAGGAAAACCTCGTATTCCCTCGGGAAATGGGTGAAAAATGAGGATAAAGGAATATTCGAAGGAAATCAGCCATAATGAAAATTCCTATTTTCAGGTCTTCATAACTTTTTTTCTGTGGCATATTTTCTGATGAAATTTCACAGTGACACTTCCTATGTAGTCATAAGAGAGCCTGCAAAGTTTCATAACAGTATCGCAAACGGTTCTGAGAATTCGATAGAGCAGAAATGGTCATTTTCATGGAGCAAAGGCCTTTGCCTCTGGGTTTGGCCTGAAAATTTCGCGGATACTGGATATCCCGAATCTTTGCGGCTTTTGGCCCGTCAGGATCCCCCAATATCGTGTGTTTCACTCAATTCTTTGCGAAATTTCAAGGAAAACCTCGTATTCCCTCGGGAAATGGGTGAAAAATGAGGATAGAGGAATATTCGAAGGAAATCAGCCATAATGAAAATTCCGATTTTCAAGTCTTCATAACTCTTTTTCTGTGGCATATTTTCTGATGAAATTTCACAGTGACACTGCCTATGTAGTCATGAAAGAGCCTGCAAAGTTTCATAACAGTATCGCAAACGGTTCTGAGAATTCGATAGAGCAGAAATGGTCATTTTCATGGAGCAAAGGCCTTTGCCTCTGGGTTTGGCCTGAAAATTCCGCGGATACTGGATATCCCGAATCTTTGCGGCTTTTGGCCCGTCAGGATCCCCCAATATCGTGTGTTTCACTCAATTCTTTGCGAAATTTCAAGGAAAACCTAGTATTCCCTCGGGAAATGGGTGAAAAATGAGGATAAAGGAATATTCGAAGAAAATCAGCCATAATGAAAATTCCGATTTTCAAGTCTTCATAACTTTTTTTCTGTGGCATATTTTCTGATGAAATTTCACAGTGACACTGCCTATGTAGTCATGAAAGAGCCTGCAAAGTTTCATAACAGTATCGCAAACGGTTCTGAGAATTCGATAGAGCAGAAATGGTCATTTTCATGGAGCAAAGGCCTTTGCCTCTGGGTTTGGCCTGAAAATTTCGCGGATACTGGATATCCCGAATCTTTGCGGCTTTTGGCCCGTCAGGATCCCCCAATATCGTGTGTTTCACTCAATTCTTTGCGAAATTTCAAGGAAAACCTCGTATTCCCTCGGGAAATGGGTGAAAAATGAGGATAAAGGAATATTCGAAGAAAATCAGCCATAATGAAAATTCCGATTTTCAAGTCTTCATAACTTTTTTTCTGTGTCATATTTTCTGATGAAATTTCACAGTGACACTGCCTATGTAGTCATGAAAGAGCCTGCAAAGTTTCATAACAGTATCGCAAACGGTTCTGAGAATTCGATAGAGCAAAAATGGTCATTTTCATGGAGCAAAGGCCTTTGCCTCTGGGTTTGGCCTGAAAATTCCGCGGATACTGGATATCCCGAATCTTTGCGGCTTTTGGCCCTTCAGGATCCCCCAATATCGTGTGTTTCACTCAATTCTTTGCGAAATTTCAAGGAAAACCTCGTATTCCCTCGGGAAATGGGTGAAAAATGAGGATAAAGGAATATTCGAAGGAAATCAGCCATAATGAAAATTCCGATTTTCAAGTCTTCATAACTTTTTTTCTGTGGCATATTTTCTGATGAAATTTCACAGTGACACTGCCTATGTAGTCATAAGAGAGCCTGCAAAGTTTCATAACAGTATCGCAAACGGTTCTGAGAATTCGATAGAGCAGAAATGGTCATTTTCATGGAGCAAAGGCCTTTGCCTCTGGGTTTGGCCTGAAAATTCCGCGGATACTGGATATCCCGAATCTTTGCGGCTTTTGGCCCGTCAGGATCCCCCAATATCGTGTGTTTCACTCAATTCTTTGCGAAATTTCAAGGAAAACCTCGTATTCCCTCGGGAAATGGGTGAAAAATGAGGATAGAGGAATATTCGAAGGAAATCAGCCATAATGAAAATTCCGATTTTCAAGTCTTCATAACTTTTTTTCTGTGGCATATTTTCTGATGAAATTTCACAGTGACACTGCCTATGTAGTCATGAAAGAGCCTGCAAAGTTTCATAACAGTATCGCAAACGGTTCTGAGAATTCGATAGAGCAGAAATGGTCATTTTCATGGAGCAAAGGCCTTTGCCTCTGGGTTTGGCCTGAAAATTTCGCGGATACTGGATATCCCGAATCTTTGCGGCTTTTGGCCCGTCAGGATCCCCCAATATCGTGTGTTTCACTCAATTCTTTGCGAAATTTCAAGGAAAACCTCGTATTCCCTCGGGAAATGGGTGAAAAATGAGGATAGAGGAATATTCGAAGGAAATCAGCCATAATGAAAATTCCGATTTTCAAGTCTTCATAACTTTTTTTCTGTGGCATATTTTCTGATGAAATTTCACAGTGACACTGCCTATGTAGTCATGAAAGAGCCTGCAAAGTTTCATAACAGTATCGCAAACGGTTCTGAGAATTCGATAGAGCAGAAATGGTCATTTTCATGGAGCAAAGGCCTTTGCCTCTGGGTTTGGCCTGAAAATTTCGCGGATACTGGATATCCCGAATCTTTGCGGCTTTTGGCCCGTCAGGATCCCCCAATATCGTGTGTTTCACTCAATTCTTTGCGAAATTTCAAGGAAAACCTCGTATTCCCTCGGGAAATGGGTGAAAAATGAGGATAGAGGAATATTCGAAGGAAATCAGCCATAATGAAAATTCCGATTTTCAAGTCTTCATAACTCTTTTTCTGTGGCATATTTTCTGATGAAATTTCACAGTGACACTGCCTATGTAGTCATAAGAGAGCCTGCAAAGTTTCATAACAGTATCGCAAACGGTTCTGAGAATTCGATAGAGCAGAAATGGTCATTTTCATGGAGCAAAGGCCTTTGCCTCTGGGTTTGGCCTGAAAATTCCGCGGATACTGGATATCCCGAATCTTTGCGGCTTTCGGCCCTTCAGCATCCCCCAATATCGTGTGTTTCACTCAATTCTTTGCGAAATTTCAAGGAAAACCTCGTATTCCCTCGGGAAATGGGTGAAAAATGAGGATAAAGGAATATTCGAAGGAAATCAGCCATAATGAAAATTCCGATTTTCAGGTCTTCATAACTTTTTTTCTGTGGCATATTTTCTGATGAAATTTCACAGTGACACTGCCTATGTAGTCATAAGAGAGCCTGCAAAGTTTCATAACAGTATCGCAAACGGTTCTGAGAATTCGATAGAGCAGAAATGGTCATTTTCATGGAGCAAAGGCCTTTGCCTCTGGGTTTGGCCTGAAAATTCCGCGGATACTGGATATCCCGAATCTTTGCGGCTTTTGGCCCGTCAGGATCCCCCAATATCGTGTGTTTCACTCAATTCTTTGCGAAATTTCAAGGAAAACCTAGTATTCCCTCGGGAAATGGGTGAAAAATGAGGATAAAGGAATATTCGAAGAAAATCAGCCATAATGAAAATTCCTATTTTCAGGTCTTCATAACTTTTTTTCTGTGGCATATTTTCTGATGAAATTTCACAGTGACACTTCCTATGTAGTCATGAAAGAGCCTGCAAAGTTTCATAACAGTATCGCAAACGGTTCTGAGAATTCGATAGAGCAGAAATGGTCATTTTCATGGAGCAAAGGCCTTTGCCTCTGGGTTTGGCCTGAAAATTTCGCGGATACTGGATATCCCGAATCTTTGCGGCTTTTGGCCCGTCAGGATCCCCCAATATCGTGTGTTTCACTCAATTCTTTGCGAAATTTCAAGGAAAACCTCGTATTCCCTCGGGAAATGGGTGAAAAATGAGGATAGAGGAATATTCGAAGGAAATCAGCCATAATGAAAATTCCGATTTTCAAGTCTTCATAACTTTTTTTCTGTGGCGTATTTTCTGATGAAATTTCACAGTGACACTGCCTATGTAGTCATGAAAGAGCCTGCAAAGTTTCATAACAGTATCGCAAACGGTTCTGAGAATTCGATAGAGCAGAAATGGTCATTTTCATGGAGCAAAGGCTTTTGCCTCTGGGTTTGGCCTGAAAATTCCGCGGATACTGGATATCCCGAATCTTTGCGGCTTTTGGCCCTTCAGGATCCCCCAATATCGTGTGTTTCACCCAATTCTTTGCGAAATTTCAAGGAAAACCTCGTATTCCCTCGGGAAATGGGTGAAAAATGAGGATAAAGGAATATTCGAAGGAAATCAGCCATAATGAAAATTCCGATTTTCAAGTCTTCATAACTTTTTTTCTGTGGCGTATTTTCTGATGAAATTTCACAGTGACACTGCCTATGTAGTCATGAAAGAGCCTGCAAAGTTTCATAACAGTATCGCAAACGGTTCTGAGAATTCGATAGAGCAGAAATGGTCATTTTCATGGAGCAAAGGCCTTTGCCTCTGGGTTTGGCCTGAAAATTTCGCGGATACTGGATATCCCGAATCTTTGCGGCTTTTGGCCCGTCAGGATCCCCCAATATCGTGTGTTTCACTCAATTCTTTGCGAAATTTCAAGGAAAACCTCGTATTCCCTCGGGAAATGGGTGAAAAATGAGGATAGAGGAATATTCGAAGGAAATCAGCCATAATGAAAATTCCGATTTTCAAGTCTTCATAACTTTTTTTCTGTGGCATATTTTCTGATGAAATTTCGCAGTGACACTGCCTATGTAGTCATAAGAGAGCCTGCAAAGTTTCATAACAGTATCGCAAACGGTTCTGAGAATTCGATAGAGCAGAAATGGTCATTTTCATGGAGCAAAGGCCTTTGCCTCTGGGTTTGGCCTGAAAATTCCGCGGATACTGGATATCCCGAATCTTTGCGGCTTTTGGCCCTTCAGGATCCCCCAATATCGTGTGTTTCACTCAATTCTTTGCGAAATTTCAAGGAAAACCTCGTATTCCCTCGGGAAATGGGTGAAAAATGAGGATAAAGGAATATTCGAAGGAAATCAGCCATAATGAAAATTCCGATTTTCAAGTCATCATAACTTTTTTTCTGTGGCATATTTTCTGATGAAATTTCACAGTGACACTGCCTATGTAGTCATAAGAGAGCCTGCAAAGTTTCATAACAGTATCGCAAACGGTTCTGAGAATTCGATAGAGCAGAAATGGTCATTTTCATGGAGCAAAGGCCTTTGCCTCTGGGTTTGGCCTGAAAATTTCGCGGATACTGGATATCCCGAATCTTTGCGGCTTTTGGCCCGTCAGGATCCCCCAATATCGTGTGTTTCACTCAATTCTTTGCGAAATTTCAAGGAAAACCTCGTATTCCCTCGGGAAATGGGTGAAAAATGAGGATAGAGGAATATTCGAAGGAAATCAGCCATAATGAAAATTCCGATTTTCAAGTCTTCATAACTTTTTTTCTGTGGCATATTTTCTGATGAAATTTCACAGTGACACTGCCTATGTAGTCATGAAAGAGCCTGCAAAGTTTCATAACAGTATCGCAAACGGTTCTGAGAATTCGATAGAGCAGAAATGGTCATTTTCATGGAGCAAAGGCCTTTGCCTCTGGGTTTGGCCTGAAAATTTCGCGGATACTGGATATCCCGAATCTTTGCGGCTTTTGGCCCGTCAGGATCCCCCAATATCGTGTGTTTCACTCAATTCTTTGCGAAATTTCAAGGAAAACCTCGTATTCCCTCGGGAAATGGGTGAAAAATGAGGATAGAGGAATATTCGAAGGAAATCAGCCATAATGAAAATTCCGATTTTCAAGTCTTCATAACTTTTTTTCTGTGGCATATTTTCTGATGAAATTTCACAGTGACACTGCCTATGTAGTCATGAAAGAGCCTGCAAAGTTTCATAACAGTATCGCAAACGGT
Source organism: Aleiodes alternator (assembly GCA_963921955.1). Lineage (NCBI taxonomy): Eukaryota > Metazoa > Arthropoda > Insecta > Hymenoptera > Braconidae > Aleiodes > Aleiodes alternator. Next base: position 7,812,419 of record OY998098.1, on the reverse strand, counting down.
TCTGAGAATTCGATAGAGCAGAAATGGTCATTTTCATGGAGCAAAGGCCTTTGCCTCTGGGTTTGGCCTGAAAATTCCGCGGATACTGGATATCCCGAATCTTTGCGGCTTTCGGCCCTTCAGGATCCCCCAATATCGTGTGTTTCACTCAATTCTTTGCGAAATTTCAAGGAAAACCTCGTATTCCCTCGGGAAATGGGTGAAAAATGAGGATAAAGGAATATTCGAAGGAAATCAGCCATAATGAAAATCCCGATTTTCAAATCTTCATAACTTTTTTTCTGTGGCGTATTTTCTGATGAAATTTTACAGTGACACTGCCTATGTAGTCATAAGAGAGCCTGCAAAGTTTCATAACAGTATCGCAAACGGTTCTGAGAATTCGATAGAGCAGAAATGGTCATTTTCATGGAGCAAAGGCCTTTGCCTCTGGGTTTGGCCTGAAAATTCCGCGGATACTGGATATCCCGAATCTTTGCGGCTTTCGGCCCTTCAGCATCCCCCAATATCGTGTGTTTCACTCAATTCTTTGGGAAATTTCAAGGAAAACCTCGTATTCCCTCGGGAAATGGGTGAAAAATGAGGATAAAGGAATATTCGAAGGAAATCAGCCATAATGAAAATTCCTATTTTCAGGTCTTCATAACTTTTTTTCTGTGGCATATTTTCTGATGAAATTTCACAGTGACACTGCCTATGTAGTCATAAGAGAGCCTGCAAAGTTTCATAACAGTATCGCAAACGGTTCTGAGAATTCGATAGAGCAGAAATGGTCATTTTCATGGAGCAAAGGCCTTTGCCTCTGGGTTTGGCCTGAAAATTTCGCGGATACTGGATATCCCGAATCTTTGCGGCTTTTGGCCCGTCAGGATCCCCCAATATCGTGTGTTTCACTCAATTCTTTGCGAAATTTCAAGGAAAACCTCGTATTCCCTCGGGAAATGGGTGAAAAATGAGGATAGAGGAATATTCGAAGGAAATCAGCCATAATGAAAATTCCGATTTTCAAGTCTTCATAACTTTTTTTCTGTGGCGTATTTTCTGATGAAATTTCACAGTGACACTGCCTATGTAGTCATGAAAGAGCCTGCAAAGTTTCATAACAGTATCGCAAACGGTTCTGAGAATTCGATAGAGCAGAAATGGTCATTTTCATGGAGCAAAGGCTTTTGCCTCTGGGTTTGGCCTGAAAATTCCGCGGATACTGGATATCCCGAATCTTTGCGGCTTTTGGCCCTTCAGGATCCCCCAATATCGTGTGTTTCACCCAATTCTTTGCGAAATTTCAAGGAAAACCTCGTATTCCCTCGGGAAATGGGTGAAAAATGAGGATAAAGGAATATTCGAAGGAAATCAGCCATAATGAAAATTCCGATTTTCAAGTCTTCATAACTTTTTTTCTGTGGCGTATTTTCTGATGAAATTTCACAGTGACACTGCCTATGTAGTCATGAAAGAGCCTGCAAAGTTTCATAACAGTATCGCAAACGGTTCTGAGAATTCGATAGAGCAGAAATGGTCATTTTCATGGAGCAAAGGCCTTTGCCTCTGGGTTTGGCCTGAAAATTTCGCGGATACTGGATATCCCGAATCTTTGCGGCTTTTGGCCCGTCAGGATCCCCCAATATCGTGTGTTTCACTCAATTCTTTGCGAAATTTCAAGGAAAACCTCGTATTCCCTCGGGAAATGGGTGAAAAATGAGGATAGAGGAATATTCGAAGGAAATCAGCCATAATGAAAATTCCGATTTTCAAGTCTTCATAACTTTTTTTCTGTGGCATATTTTCTGATGAAATTTCGCAGTGACACTGCCTATGTAGTCATAAGAGAGCCTGCAAAGTTTCATAACAGTATCGCAAACGGTTCTGAGAATTCGATAGAGCAGAAATGGTCATTTTCATGGAGCAAAGGCCTTTGCCTCTGGGTTTGGCCTGAAAATTCCGCGGATACTGGATATCCCGAATCTTTGCGGCTTTTGGCCCTTCAGGATCCCCCAATATCGTGTGTTTCACTCAATTCTTTGCGAAATTTCAAGGAAAACCTCGTATTCCCTCGGGAAATGGGTGAAAAATGAGGATAAAGGAATATTCGAAGGAAATCAGCCATAATGAAAATTCCGATTTTCAAGTCATCATAACTTTTTTTCTGTGGCATATTTTCTGATGAAATTTCACAGTGACACTGCCTATGTAGTCATAAGAGAGCCTGCAAAGTTTCATAACAGTATCGCAAACGGTTCTGAGAATTCGATAGAGCAGAAATGGTCATTTTCATGGAGCAAAGGCCTTTGCCTCTGGGTTTGGCCTGAAAATTTCGCGGATACTGGATATCCCGAATCTTTGCGGCTTTTGGCCCGTCAGGATCCCCCAATATCGTGTGTTTCACTCAATTCTTTGCGAAATTTCAAGGAAAACCTCGTATTCCCTCGGGAAATGGGTGAAAAATGAGGATAGAGGAATATTCGAAGGAAATCAGCCATAATGAAAATTCCGATTTTCAAGTCTTCATAACTTTTTTTCTGTGGCATATTTTCTGATGAAATTTCACAGTGACACTGCCTATGTAGTCATGAAAGAGCCTGCAAAGTTTCATAACAGTATCGCAAACGGTTCTGAGAATTCGATAGAGCAAAAATGGTCATTTTCATGGAGCAAAGGCCTTTGCCTCTGGGTTTGGCCTGAAAATTCCGCGGATACTGGATATCCCGAATCTTTGCGGCTTTTGGCCCTTCAGGATCCCCCAATATCGTGTGTTTCACTCAATTCTTTGCGAAATTTCAAGGAAAACCTCGTATTCCCTCGGGGAATGGGTGAAAAATGAGGATAAAGGAATATTCGAAGGAAATCAGCCATAATGAAAATTCCGATTTTCAAGTCTTCATAACTCTTTTTCTGTGGCATATTTTCTGATGAAATTTCACAGTGACACTGCCTATGTAGTCATGAAAGAGCCTGCAAAGTTTCATAACAGTATCGCAAACGGTTCTGAGAATTCGATAGAGCAGAAATGGTCATTTTCATGGAGCAAAGGCCTTTGCCTCTGGGTTTGGCCTGAAAATTCCGCGAATACTGGATATCCCGAATCTTTGCGGCTTTTGGCCCTTCAGGATCCCCCAATATCGTGTGTTTCACTCAATTCTTTGCGAAATTTCAAGGAAAACCTCGTATTCCCTCGGGAAATGGGTGAAAAATGAGGATAAAGGAATATTCGAAGGAAATCAGCCATAATGAAAATCCCGATTTTCAAATCTTCATAACTTTTTTTCTGTGGCGTATTTTCTGATGAAATTTTACAGTGACACTGCCTATGTAGTCATAAGAGAGCCTGCAAAGTTTCATAACAGTATCGCAAACGATTCTGAGAATTCGATAGAGCAGACATTGTCATTTTCACTGATCCCATATTGACGTTCATTTCGGTCTATCTCGCTTATTTACCGGTATCATCGCGGAAAACTGGAAAAAAATTTCCTGATTCCGTATTCCAGCGCGCCCGTTAGATATTTTTAGTATAGTATATTAGGCGTACTATACTACTCACAATTTGACTGACCAATGAGGAATGAGGACTTCATTTTAATCGTGACAACTTTCGATACATCGATTGTTTGCTTTCTTGTTTCTTTTTATAAAGGATAATGTATGTAGGGGAAGATGGGGCAGAATAGAGATCAGGGCTAAAATGGACAAATCTAAATTTTTAGGCAAATATTATGGAAAACTCTTGAAATTAATAGAAATATTGGCGGTCGATGGTTTTTGATGATTCCATTGGAAAACTGAGGAAATTTTAGGTGAATAACAAGTGCCGGAGTTAATTGTTTTGAATTTCTGGCAATTTCGACTTTTTTGAGCATTTTAGAGGGGTGAAACCCTTTCTTTTTTGAAAATTTTCAGTTTTTTGAGAATATCTTCTGTTCTATTTGTCGTAGCGTAAAATTTTCAACAGTAGGTGAAAGGTGAGATCATCTTCTGTCGATTCATAGGGTTTTCAATTCAAAAATAGCGATTTTCAAGGTATTTATGAGCGTTTTTGTGAAACAGTTTCATAAAACAGTTTTTGCCCTGTAACTATCCTAAAAATTGATATTTTTCAATTCAAAACCCAATAAATCAATGGGAAATGAGCTCACCTTTCATTTGAGATCAACCCCAAATTGCTACGACCAATAGAACCCAAGATATTCGCAAAAAAGCTGAAAATTTTCAAAAAAGGAAAGGCTTTTACCCCTCAAAAATGCCGAAAAATATCGAATTTTCAAAAAAAAACTAAAAAAATACATCTGACTTGTTTTCCGGCTGAAATTTCCTCATCTTTTTAGTAGAATCATCAAAGGAAATGCATCTCTAACAGTTCCATTACAGTGTCCATTTTGCCCCACTCTCCTCTATTCCAAAATTCACCAATAATGAAAATCTCATTTCATCACATACAAGAGGACTAGTAGATATATTCTGATGATAATGTACTCTCCCTCTTGCTGATATCCTCAATTCTTCCTTTCAGCTGCTGAAGAAGCTGCTACAATCTTCATCCAATCGACCATAGCAACGAGCAGCATCGAGGAAATTGCTGCAGCCGCTCCTAAAGCAATAAAATGGTTCCAATTATATGTCTACAAGGACAGGAATGTTACGCTCAGTCTCATAAAACGCGTGGAGAAAGCTGGATTCAAAGCATTGGTACTAACTGTGGACACGCCATTCTTCGGAGTGAGAAGGGCTGATGTCAGAAATAAATTCGTCCTCCCGCAGCATCTAAAATTAGCGAATTTCGATGGCTACTTGGCGAATAAGATAAATAAGACGGAGAAAGGATCTGGCTTGAATGAATATGTTACGAATCTGTTCGATGATTCTCTGGAGTGGAAGGATATCCAGTGGCTCAAGAGGTATTGTTTCATCAATCCTAGGCTACTCATGCTGGACTCCTGCTAGTGAAAGAGAACGAATGATAAAAAAATTTATTCTGGTTTTTATTTTATTTTATAGTGTAACTTATCTGCCGATTGTTCTCAAAGGAATATTAACAGCTGAAGATGCTGTTCTAGCTGTTGAGAGTGGAGTCAATGCCATCATCGTTTCTAATCATGGGGCCAGACAGATCGATGGAACTGCTGCAACTGTAATTTCGAATTAGTTGAAAGAAAAACTTAAATAAAAAGGGTGAAATGAGGAGATTTTATTTTTGATGTTCTATATATTATGAAAATCGCTCGTTATCAGTGGAAATATTTGAGATAGGTTCTTTCTAATGATTTCATCGAAATGCAAAAACGCATGACCTTTTTTTGTATCACCGAGAAATCGCTATCTAGTAAATAGTATATATAGTATATATAAACTACTTTCCTCCGTATCGGAGGCGTAGCGCGTGTTTCAGCTCAGTGTAAAAAAAAAATCCATCTCGAGCCGTTTTGTCAAAAGCTCCATTTCATCCCACTTTCCCCTATAGACGAAATTCATCTGCAAAATTAGAGATCTTCACCAATTTTTTCAGATCGAAGCGCTGCCAGAAGTGATTGAAGCAGTTGACGGTAGGCTGGAGGTGTTCCTGGATGGAGGAATAAGACAAGGAACCGATGTGTTCAAAGCTTTGGGACTGGGAGCTAAAATGGTGAGTAAAATCGAAAAATTCATTTCCAAAAAGAGATGAATTCAAGTTTTTCTGAGCTCATGGCTGTTCCACAGGTGTTTTTCGGTAGACCAATGTTGTGGGGTTTATCTCACAGTGGTGAGAAAGGGGCAAAAGCGATTCTCGGATTAATAAAGAAAGAAATTACTGAAACATTTGCATTAGCAGGTAAAAATGAATTGAATTTACTTCTTGCTTGATAAATCAATTTATATGGGTGTTATTTTATTATTCAGGCTGCCGGAATATAGGAGAAGTCGACAGAAATATGATCGTTCATGAGTCATTCTACAGTCGACTGTAATCAATTAAAATTCAATTAAATCTTTTTCTTTTTCAAAAAATTCAGTAGTGAAAATGAGAGGACAATTTCTTTAAATTCATCTTTTGAGAATATTTCGGAAATTGGACGAGACAGCGAAATTTTTGAAGAGAATTTCTTGAAATTTCCTGTGAAAAAACATTTTTCGTACAAAATCGCCTTATCTTGCTCAATTTTCGTGATATTCTCAAAAATTAATAACAAAAAAATATGCAAAAAAAAGCAATTCAGGGAAAATAATGAATAACATCGAATTATTCATTCACAACACATTGGTTGGCATTTTATTTAATATATGCGTGTTAATTGTTCTTCGTGTCTGTGTTCAAAGTTTTCCAATGAGCCTTCCACAAAAAGCCCAATGTATATGTACATACACTGATCTACATAAATACAATTGACGCACTTTTACGTACGTGGATTTTCATTTTTCTTCCAATTTATACTGAATTTTTCCATGTTTTCATTATCAGGACAGATCTATAATAGTCTGATAAATGGGAGCAAACTGACCATACTCTTTCACATCATCATCATCCTTGAAGGGAAGGAAAAATCATACATCACTCTTGCATTAAATATTTGTTTTTTTTTTTTCTGCAAAAGAAATTATACTCAATATTGTTTCTTTCGCATAAAAAATTGAGTTTACTAATTTTTTTCTTTTGTAAATTTTTTTTTTTCGATTTCTCGTGCACAATTCAACAAATAGCTCCGACTGATATTGACTGGGGGGTTGGTAGCTAATTATTTAGCACCACTATAAACTCGTGTCGTCGAAGTTTATAATAAAATTTTCATTATTATTTAATTTATTATGTTTTTTCTTTTTTTTTTTTATTACGACAATAGCATTAAATACTTTTTGCACATCATTTCCAATATAATTCACGTTAATTTAAATTATCTCGAAACAGTTTCTACATCTTACAGATTAGAGATTTTGCTTACTAATGTTTTTTTTTTTTTTTCAATGAATTATGAGAGTCCAGGGACATCGAAGTGAAGCGTCCGTGGAAGTAGCAGTTTTTTTTTTAAAGAAGTTTCATTTCTTTCTCGTTTAATTATAGAAGTGTAAAATTCATTGGTCCAGAGATTTATTTTTTTTTTCGTTTTCTTTTCATTTGTGTTTTTTTTCAACCCTTGTACCGATGATTGTGTGTCAAAGAGTTATTTTTAGGTTTTTCTTCTTTTTTTTTTCTTGTTTTTCATATTCTCGTGTAAAATGATTTGTGTTTTTCTAAAAATGGGGAATTTTTGTGGTGAAAAAAGGTGTGGGTGGCGTTTTTATGGACCTTGAATATGTGGACCGAATGATAATCCAGATTTTATTACAAGAAAAAAAAGAGAAATATTAAAATTTGAATTGATATTAAATTTAGAATATCGAAATTATTTCGGTAGTGGAAAGGTGACATTTTCAATAAAATATCTCGGAAACTAAGCGAGATAAAGCAATTTTGCCTCAGAGGTTTTATAGATTCTGAAATTCTCTACAAAAAAAGATTCGGGCAAAATCGCTCTATCTTGCTTAGTTTTCGAGATATTCCAAAGAAACTGGCGAGAAAATGATAGGGAAAAGTGGGGTAAAATGGACACAAGGGGTCAAATAGACACGGGTTGGTTTTGGGATTTTATCCTATGAAATTTATTCGAAATGGATGGAAATATTGGAGATAGATCCTTCCTAATGATTCCAATGGAAACATGAAGGAATTTCAAATAAAAATCGTATGTGGGAAGTTATTTTTTTGAATTTTTCAAAAATTCAATTTTTTGCTCAAGATTCGAAGGAAAAGCCTTCCTGTTTTTAAAAAATTTCAGTTTTTCGGGAATATCTCTGGTTCTATTGGTCGTAGCGACCTGGGGTTGAGCTTAAATGAAAGCTGAGCTCATTCCCCATTGATTTACGTGCTTGAAAACAAAAAATTATCAATTTTTCAAGTACTTTTGGGGCAAAAACTGATTTTCAGAAGATGGCATATAATTACTTGAAAAAATGATTTTAAAAAATTCTGAACCACATAAATCGATGGGAAATTAACTCACCTTTCATTTGAACTCAACCCCAGGTCCCTACGACCAATAGAACCGAAAATATTGGCGAAAATGTGAATTTTTTCGATTTTCAAAAAGGAAACTCCTTCAAAACTTGGCCGAAAATATAAATTTTACAAAAAATTGAAAAAAAATTATTTTGACACATGTTTTTCGCCTAAAATTTCCTCAGCTTTTCAATGGAATAATCGGAAAATTTCCATCTCGAACCGTTCAGTTGGAGTGTCCATTTTATCCCATTTTTTTGCATTAATCTCCCTGAAAACTTCATATTTTTCGATTTTGCCTCTTCACTACGGATTTAACTTCGTTCATTAAAAATATTCTTTCAAATTTCAATAAATCCTTTTTCCTCCTTTTCCTGGATTGAATTTGCACCCGAGGAAGACTCGATTATGCTTTCCAATTAGTTACATCATCAGATATAGACCACAGCTTATCTAAAAGCTTTTACATACTTCATTATTAAAGATTTCATTTTTTTTTTATTAAACGAAGATGACGACGACACGTCTATTTTACCTAGAAACACCGAGGACACACAAACGTATTTTTTTTTTCTTCAAATTTTTCAAATTTCTTTTTATTATGCACTCTCAATCCCTGCAGTCAGTCTGAATCTAATTGACAATGTACGAAAGATCAACTTCACTCTGGGTATATATATTTGTTGTTTAAATGCGGCCATCAGGTGCTTCAAATCGTATTTATTTATTCATAAATTCACTTTATGACTAAATGAATTCAGTAGCGAATTTTTTCACTTATTTTCTTTGAAAATATCTCCGGAACTCTCAAATTTTTTCACAAATTTTCACGAAAGATCATGAATTCAGGACATATCTAATCATTTCTCAGATTTTTTCAAACAATTAATTATTATAAAAAAAAAAATATATCAAAAAATTGCATGTTCAGTTTTTTAATTTTTCTACATGTGCAAATTTTTTTTTTTTTAATTATTGATTTGTTAAAAAAAGAGAAAGAAGACAATTCATTAGATATCTGCTAATTTTGAGTATAATTACAAAAATTGCCTTATCTCGCCTTTGTTCCCAAGATATTTCGCAAAAATCAGCGAATCTTCTCACTTCATGAATCACAAAATTGAAGCCATCAGCCCGCAGGTGACTCGTTAATACATCTACATATAATTACGGTTTAATTACTTAAAATTCACTTGATAAATCATCATTTTTCAGCCAATTAATAATATTTTTAGACAATAATTCACCCAACATGGAGAACTTCCTGAGTCACAAAGAGTCTTGTGATTATTTTATTTTTTAATTTTTTTATTTTCGAAATCATCGAACTTGTCTCACATGATTTAATCAACGTTCCATTTTTCATCTCGTTAAATCATCGTTAGCACCGTATTCATTAATCTGTCAAAACAAATTCACGTTAAATCTACTCCTACATGTGTGTATAGGCAGTAGCACATATTTTTAAATATAGTTTTACACTATTAAATTTTTTTTCTTGATTTTTTAAATCTTTTTTCTTCTTTTTTTTTTTTAGAAATTTCTTTACAATGCTGGATATAAGCTCCCAAATTCAACTGATAGTCAACTCTATATTCAATTCGTAATCAAATGCCACTAATTTTTCATAATTCCCTCGGTTTTTAGAAAAATTTGGGGGCAATTTGGGAGCAATGTTATCTCATATCACAAACAGTACATCTAGAATAATTTATTCCTTTAAACTGTAGCTCTAGATTCATTTCAAATCAACGCATAATTAAAGTGTTTCATTCAATTCGTTTTTTTTAATCATTTTAATGTCAAATTCTATATCTAGCAAGCTGACACCTACGAAAAAACGTTTATTATTATTATTTTTAGCTCTAAGGATTCCTTTCTGATTCTCCAGTATTTTCCAGTCTCTTTCAATCATTTTTTTGTCCATTAATTAATTAACTGAAGCAAAGGAAAATTTAAGCGAAATCTTCATTTATTTATTTTTCCATTGAAAAATGTCTTTTAATTGTTTCTTTTAATGGGAAAATGTTAATAGTTAACTGAAATGAATAATTACGTAATAATAAATAGACACAAATATTATCAAAGTATCCTTTAATATATTGAAATCATCAAACACTTTTGCTATGATATGCATAATTGCTAATTCATCTAATTCTTTTCTCATTTTTCTTAATTTTTCATCGATTAAATCATTACCCTACAATTATTCGCTCTCTCTCTTTTTTTTTGTAATAATCTGTGTACTATATATATATAATGTCAACATTAATCCAGCACTGTTTTTCCTCTCGTTTCTAATCAAATTTCCCGCGTCAATCGTCAATCAGTGAAATTCTTTTCAGGTTTCTTCGAAATATCTCGAAATCTAGGAGAGATACGATTTTGTCTGTAGAGTCCTTTGTTGCAGAGCAGAAAAGGACTCGCAGAAATCATTTCTATGCAAATTGCTGTATCTTCACTGCAATTTAGAGATAATTCGACTCGAAGATAAAATAGAACTATTCAATTTTACCTTTTCTAATTAAATTGATTTTTTTTCCTTCTTTAGAAGTGAGTGACAATTAATTCTCATGATTTTATGGACTCGATCAGCCTCGGTGAATTCCATGGTTAAGATGTATATTCAATGGTTGATGTTTTTTTCTCTTCATTTTCACTCAATTATCAGCATTTTGAGAGAATGAATATGATCAAGTGGTGAAAAATAATAAAAAGATGATGGATCAGAGAGCTCCGTGAAACTGGGGATGATGCACAGACACTTGCGTTCGTTGTGGTACTGGTGTAGAATTTCATTTTTTTTTTTATATCTCATTTAACAATTAAAATATCATTATCTAAAACTCGTTATCGCCCATCTAATTCCATCTCAAAATGACAAAATTTCATGCTGCAGTAATGAAATACATGAGATTTCATATTGAAAATTTCATCATTGATTTAATCAGTACGGGGGTGTATGCGTGTTTTTGGCTACAAACTATATCAGATCCTAATTTATATAGTTTGCAAATGAACTCGAAATTTAATGGGCCGAATTCCAAACCTTCAGCTTATAATTATTATGTATACATAATATATGATTAACTATTGTGATTTTTTTATATAATATAATTTTGCGAATTTTTTTGTAGCGTTATTCAATAATTGTAACACGACTATAAGTTTATATATATAATATATATATATATGTACATTTACTATCTACATTATCTACACATCAACAAACGGTTAGTTAGCATTGTTATGTTTTTTTTTCTTTTTTTTTTTTTGGTGGCTTTTTTATTACTTTTCTGTTCTTTAATCTCTTCTCTGCATCGCTCCTTTATTCTTGAGGTATTAAGCAATTCTCATATTACGAATTCACATTAATTCAATTTTTTAAAGTCACATTCAACATCTAAAAAAAATATATTCCTCTTCATTATATCATCTGTTCACACTTTTTTTTTTTCAAAGATTCTTTTCCATTTTAAATTTGTGAAAAATAAAGATTTGCAAGTAATGTTTTTTTTTATATATATATATATTTTTGTCTCTCTTTTTTTTCCATGCAGAAAATGAAATTTTTTATATTATTTGAATTCATTTTGCTTGAAAAAAAGAAAAAAAACACAATCTCTTTTTTTTTCATTTGAATTGATCATCGACGGATACAACTAATATTTAGACAATACAAAATAATGAAATAAATATGAATTAAAAAAAAAAGAAAACAAATTAATAGTAATCAAATGATAAGTCTATAGACATTTTCGGCAATGAAAGCACGAATAATTATTTTTTTAAAAAACGTCACTTGTAACAATTGTGCCGTTCTATAATTTTTTTTTAAATAACACAGAACTGTCGATTCACATCTAAAATTTTTGCCATTAATATTAATAATAATGTAATTATAATTATAATTTCATTTTTTTTTTTCATGAATCGACTTCTCCCAAACACGGAAAGCCTTGAAGTATCTCTCTACTGTGTTTTTATCTTCTGTTTCTTCGTGTTTTTATTATTATTTTTTAAATCGTACTTTTTTTTTCAATGAATTATCTGTTTCTCAGCTTTGTTACATAAATCTCCATCTTTTATTTAAATCTTCAACAGAATGGTGATTAAGTCTGATCTCTCCTGATACTTGGATTTGTTTGTCCATTACAAATCCTGAGCTCAGGTCAAATTAGGCTCCAACGTTGCTGTGGATGGACTGTATGTGGCCGAATCCTATATAAACGCCCAACATTCTAATGTTTTAACAACGAAATCCTCGTGTGGTGCTAATGGCTCATTGCCATATGTGCTGCACGACTGTGTTCTTCCCTGGTACAGATCACCATCCAGCCAGAGTCCAAATTTGCCACTGGAAAATATTTATTTGAGGATTAGAATGGATAAAAGATTAAAAAATGTGACATTTTTCTCTAAAAATAGAATTTCATTGCTTTTCTCGTGGAAATATCTTGGAAAATAAAGAAGATAGCGAAATTTTCACAAAATTTGTCTACAAAACGTTTATTACGAAAAAATTTCGTATCTCCATCAAATGTCAAGATAAAATCGGAAAAAGAACCTCAATTGAATTCACTCATCGAGAGTTTTATTATAACTGATCTGAACCATCGTGATAAGGATAATCCAAAAGTTTCCATCATTTTTGAGAAAAGAGAACACTGATTAGAAAAGTGTTTGATCGTATTGTTTACGAAGATTGATAGATTTACAATAAATACTTACTCTCCGGCGCCAATAGCCAGACTCTCGTTGTTCCCTTTGATAAAGTATACGTTATCGCCGGTCCAATTGAATGCCTGGAACCTCGGTGTAAACCTGAAGAGGAGTGACTCGCCGGTACCGTAGAAGTGGTCACTTACGTGGAGAGAACATGATGTGAGGGCACCGAAAACCTTTAAATTTCGAAAGTAAATATTATCAGAATTTTGCGATTAATGAGAGTCGCTTGAAATAAATAGAAAAATTAGAGATACGATTTTTTTTAATGATTCTATTGAAAAGCTGAGGGAATTTGCGATGGAAAACATGTGTCAGAATTATATTTTTTTTTTTTTTGAAACTTCTACGTTTTTTCTTAAAAGTTCAGATTTTTTACGATTTTGTTTAAGAATATTTCGAAAATCGAGCGAGATAGTGAAATTTTTGTAGATTTTCTTTGTAGCTCTTGAAAGTCTCTATGAAAAAAAGGATTAGGGAAAAATCATCCGATTTATATTGAGAGAAGTAGCATTTTCCAGAAAGTAAAAAAAATTAATTGTGACAAATGATCTCCGTCTCAAATTTTCTTAGCTTTCCACCCGGATCATCAGAAAGAAACTCTAAATCCAAAAAAAATACAATTTTTCATAGGAGAGACTGGGGCAAAATGGACACTGTAACGGTTAGAGATGGATTTTTTTTGATGATTCTACTGAAAAGCTGAGAAAAGTTTAGTCAAAATCGCCAAAAATTCAAAAAAATTAATTCCGGCACTTGTTTCCCGCCTAAAACTACCTCAGCACTCCAACGAAATCATCAAAAAAAATCTACCGCCAATATTTCTATTAATTTCAAGAGTTGTCCACAATATTTGCCTAAAAATTCAGATGTGTCCATCTTACCCCTGATGTCCATTTTGTCCCACCTTCCCCTCCCTATGTATAAATAATAAATAAAATATCTTACATTTCCTTCGGTATCCTCAATGACTAGAAGTATTGGACTCTCAACTTTTGCCATTTTTCGATACATAGAGTTGAGACTGAATCCATGCTGACTCGTACTGAAAACAAGTGTCCACAAATATCCCTCAGCTCTTGCTGGTAAATGACGGCACAATTGTTCTCTGTGTTCATCCTTCAGTATTTCAGTTGTACCAACTAAATCAGGTACAATAATATCGATATCAAGTGAAATTGCACTGTTGGCATACAAGGCTCTCCTGAGTTCTTCACTCATAGACAAAACCTGAAACGAAACGAGAAAAAAATTAATTTCAGCAATTTTTAAAATTTCTCACAAATTAAATTATTTGGCAACAAAAATAATTTACATTTGCAAATTCATTAATTACAATTATCTCCAAGGAGACGCAGAGAGCTGCAAGAACAATTCATAAATAAATAGGAGGTCTTAAATTCCCCATTCAATTCATTGGATGTGATGAAGAAAATAGAATAAAATATCTTGCAACTCTAATTACTCCTGACCTACGACTACGACAACGATATCACCATGTCCTTGATTATTAACCATTCAAGGTAATTAATAAGTGAACACATGGAACAACATTCTAACTTAAATATACTATCACTAATATCTAAAAAAACTACAGTTCACATATTTTTTTTTTTGTGTGTTAACATCCAAAGTGTAATTTGTCTTCTGTTGATAATTTATTAATTGTGTAGTTGGATATTTTTTTTTTCAAACAATAATGTGCAGTATCAAGGCATCCAGTGCTGTAAAATATCATGAAGGATATGTGGGATGAGCATTTTATGTAATTCTTTATTAAGAGAAGAAAAAAACAAGAAAAATGTGAAGTCTTCGATCTTTCAAGTCGATTTTTCCTGTCAATCTTTTTTCGGAAATGCCTTGGCAGCTAAACGAGATAGGACGATTTTGCCATCATCCTTTTTTTGCAGCTCTTGAACTAATCCACAAAAAAAACAAAGAATGAAGCTAAAATCGTCCTATTTCATCAAGTTTCCAAGATAATTTTTTAAAAAATGTTAATAAAATGAAATCAACAATTTTCCTAAACTTGCCTCTTTTTTGGACGTAGAATTGCGAGAATTTAATGCGAATCACTCGATACGAAAGGCAAAGGAACAAAACTTATGGCGATTTAAATTCGAGGTCACAAGACATGTGTATAGCTTCCCTGAACCGATGGCCCTGTACTCAATGCCTCGAATTTATCCTCCCAGAGGCGATATTCGTCTCACTTTTTTCATCCACATACACACATTTAGTTTTCAGCTGATAATTTGCACACAGGAAAGGGGTTAACATTAATCCTCTTTGAATAAAACGATTAGATGATATGCATAAGAGAGACTACTACCGATTTTTTTCTCTTTTTGATGTAGAGAAAGTTGAAATTCATGATTTTACACTTGCAGAAGTGAGTGTGCCTCTGGGGTATGGCCATGAAACTGTGTCAATAATCAGAGATTTAATTTATATTGATAATTCACGTTGATTTCAATACGTCATTGGCAATTATAGAGTACAACACATGCAGAGTCACATGTGTGAGGGATTAATTTGCATAATGATACTCGAAAGCAATTTTCTTCTGTTTTGATAGATTATCTCGGAAACTATTGGCGATATGGGAAAAATGTCAAGGACCTTTTTTGGAGAGAATTTCAAGAGCTACAAAAAAGATGGGAATGAGAATTTCTGTATCTCTCATCGTTTCGTAGATATTTAGGAAAAACTGGAAAATTGCAACTTAATGAGAAAATCATTATTTTCGAATTTTAAATTATTCCAGAATTCGTAAATGTTGAATAAGCGCCACAAATCATAATGCACACTCGTCATACTACACAATTAACTGTAACAATAGCAATCACATGATTGGTATAATTGCACTTGCTAGTTTGTATTCATTTTACTAAATACTGTCAATGATTGAAGCGAAGTTTTTTGCACTTTGGGGTCGATGACGTCGACCACAAGGCGAGGCTCGAAACGACCTCGTTCACTCCTCTTTTTAACTTCAATACCTTTTACTCAACTGAAATAACATCGTGCTACGTCACGTGTTATTTTAAAATTTTCATTTTCCAGAAGGAAAAATAAACGAAGGGTGAAAAACGAAAAATCAGAAGAACAAAAGACAATTTGAGTCATTTCTTTTTGAATAATTTTTAAGAATGATGGAGAGGCGAAATTTCTTTTAAGAAGCTGCTTTTTGAAATCTTGAACGGATCTACATAGAAGGTTCTCATGAAATTTTCACTATTTCTGTTGAATTCCGGAATATTATAGTAATTTGGTAGGAAAGAGGTGAAAAAAGCAAAATTTTTGTTTTTTTTTTTGCATTTTTTTCAATTGTCTGAGACAGAAAAAAAAGGAAAAATTGCCCTATCTCATTTAGTGCCTGACATATTCCACTGATAATGATAATGAACTTGATTTCTCCTGTTTTCTTGATTTTTCATTTTTTTCCATCGGTTTATCAAGTGAAGAAAAAAAATTTCCCAGACGTCAGTAGTCACTTGTAAAAAAAAAAGATCATTACAAAAAATAATAACTCAAAACTCGACCCAAGATAAACTCTGAATTCATGAAGATGTTCTCTGGATTATCGCAATTATTCCCTTGACTTTTGTACTCTTACATTGAATTACATGGAAAAAAAATGACGATGATAATAATAAAAATAACAAAGAATGATGAAGTTGTTTTGTTATTTTTTGAATTATTGGGATGAAAAGTGTGGAAACCAGAGAGTACACTCATTTTTCATTTGAATATTTATGACAATCGGTTCGGTTAAATTGTTGGCGAACATTTATGGGTTTGACATTTAACTTTGAGTAAGGTCATTCTGAGAAAATGAATACGTTTTTGTTCATCTAATCAGAGTAAATAGAGTGAGACAATGATAGCTGTCTTCTGCGCTGTATCACGTGCAAGAAGCCCTCTGCCAGAGTTAATGTGGTTTTACCACAATTTGAATTACAAATTCCTGGTATTAAATTGTCCCAGTGTCAATTAATGAAACGAATGAAGTCACTAAGAGCATTCAGTAAGAGAAGATGTAAAATGCACAGGATAAATCGATTTTTCTTGCCATTTTTCAAGATTTTTCAAGAATATCTCACAAATTAATGGAGATATGCCCTTTTTTACTCCAATTTATTTTTAAAGACAATTTCGAGAGTTGCAGAAACGGATTAGAATATAAATTCTCCTATGAAAATGCCCGTGATTTAATTTTCTGAATATTCTCAAAAAATTACAAAAAAAAAACAAATTTATCCTGTTTATCTCATTCGATCCTGTTTATTCCTCTAAAACTAAAAGGATCTCAGAAACTATTGGGTTTAGGGAAAAATGTCAGGAACACTTTTTTCTACAGAATTAAATTCTCTACAAAAAAGGTCTCCTGGTGTTTTCCGATAGGCCTCCTAGTTTCCGAGATATCTTTGATGTAAGTTTTCATTTTTTGTGAAACTTTTTCTTCTCCGATAATTTTTTTTTTTTTACAAAAATGAGGATTTAATTGAGAATTTATTCACGAAATTTGTTGAAATTGACCTTCGCGTGATGTTGAAATTGGGTCGCGAAAGAAATGAATACACAAAAGCCCATTCAATGAGCATAGCTACAAGAGAAAATTAATGAAATAGTGAAAAAAAAAGAATAAAGTGAAAATTTAATTCTCACCGAAAGCATTCGAGAAGAATGTTGAAACACATAATTGAGAACTGAATATGGTTCAGCGATCATTTTGTCATTCACTCTTTAAAGAAAAAACTTCCAATTAAACTTTAGAAAATGAAAAAAAACTGTTGAATATTCAAATGAGTCAATGAATAAATTGATAGTTCCTGTTTGATGATGAATTTTCAAGGGATTTCGTGGTCACTGAGCAAAATTCAAAAGTAAACTGAGCTCCAGACACCATCATCCCATGTGTTTATTTCGAATTTTTCAGGGCCTAAAAATGGATTGGCAACGAGTTTTACTGGAACTTTACTTCCCTTCACATTTTAAAAATCTATCCGTCCAGTGATAGAGGTACATATAATGGGGTTTTTTGCTCATGTTTGTTGACCTCGGGGATTAATATGGCGCCAACTGGCCATTGAACTCCCACCGTTTTAT
This sequence comes from Aleiodes alternator, assembly GCA_963921955.1. Taxonomy (NCBI): domain Eukaryota; kingdom Metazoa; phylum Arthropoda; class Insecta; order Hymenoptera; family Braconidae; genus Aleiodes; species Aleiodes alternator. The sequence continues at coordinate 7,794,580 of OY998098.1, read as the reverse complement.
TATTAATCCCACTCAAAAATAGTAGCGAGGATTCATTCATTTGAATTTTCCCCAATTATTTTTTTTTATTTCCGGTAGAAACGGTTGGAGTGAATGATCCACTGGAGATTGAAAAAATAAGTGATAAGATAATTGGCATTGATGAGAATCAGATGCATTTATGGAAAAATGATTTAATGATAGGGAATGATGATTAATCGATCGCTTATTTTTATGATGAAATAATGCAAATTGTTGAGTACAAAAAAATGCCAATGAGATTCTATTTTTATTTGAAAATACGTTTTTATTTAATTTTTCAGGAAATCATGGAGATGAAGAAACGTGCGTTGAGACGTTTTTTGTACGATAAATTAAGAGCTACGAAAAGTGTCTCTAGGAAAATTTCCATATCTCCATTATTTACCAAGATATCACTCGAAAAATAAAGAAAAATCGGTCCTACTGTTATCAGTCGAATTTATCATGGAAAAAAATTGAAAACACCAAAATGCATTATTCTTGAAAACGATAACTCCTCAAATATCTTCGACTTTCCTCAATGATCAACCCTCAGGGACTGTCCGGGTTCCCTCAAGGCAATCAGGAAGCACGCAAACGAGACCACTCTCTCAAGACGCCGTTTCTCGTACTCACAGAATCCTTAAATCGTAACTCACAAAGATATAAATATCATCAAAATAATCATTCACTCACTCCCCCGCATTTCATTGTTTTCATCGTGATTGTAAACTAAAGCTTCTTGCCTTGAGGTAAATTTTTCACCTGGAGAATTGATAAGAATGCACGTGCGTAGCTCTCTAATATTTTGCAAATAAACAGTAATTATCAGGGAAACATCCAAAATATGTTCGGGAATGTTCTGATCATTCGCATCAAACATTTTTAGGGATATCTCTTGAGCTAATGGAGATACGCTTTTTTTTGTCTCGATTCTTTTTTGTAGTTCTTGAAATTCTCTACAAAAATGGATTGAAACTAAATCCTTCTATCTCGCTTATTTTCCAAGATATTCTTACGAAAAGACTGGAGGAATTTAGCGATAGGGTAAAACACGAAAAATCTATTCTTTTCGGCCCAATTCTTTCCTTCATAATGCTCAAAATTCTCTCAAAAGAAGGATTAGGAAAAGCTCCTTTAGCTTCCAAGATATTTAAAAGAAAAAAGAATGAAATAATTTTTTTTTTAAATATTAGTATCAAAATTCTCAAAATTACCTTTGTCTTTTGTTTGAGAAATTTCGTTATTTTAGTGATAGGATTTGAAATCTTTGCTTTAGGCATGATGATTAAAATTCGGTAAAAGCTTTCAAACTCAAAAAATCCCAGTAAAAAAATCTCACAGTTAAACTTTTGTATCACTGAAGAGTGTTCAACAATTGCTCGTAAGCTTCTAGAACATCCACTTATGGATGACCTCAGTTGCACTGAGTGAAAAGGTTCCTCACCAGAGAAAGCGACTTGTTCAAATTTGCCAAAGAAAAAAATTAAATAAACCAAGGTAAAATAAAAATTCACCAAAAATTCCGTAAATTATGAAGAAAAAAAAAAATTTATATATATTTTATATAAAAAAAAAATGGTAATAGTATCACAAACAAATCCGGTTGTCACTGAATATTAATGAAGAAATAATTTATTTCTCTGTACATAGTGCGATTAATACGCAATCGTACTCTCGTCAAGTATGCAAATTCCACTATGAAAAATAAAATATAATAATAATGATAAAACTGAGAGAAATTTCAAAAAAAAAAAAAAAACTGCGATAAGTCACGTAATTTGATCAACACTTAAATAATTTTTAATTTATTAAAATTTCTTCACTTTCTCCAACGTTTACTCTTTGATATTAAAATTAGCATGCGTCTCTTTGAACAAGTTTAAAAATGAAAAAAATAAAAAATAAAACTTTTTACGAAACATTAACAATCGAGCTTTACTTCATGAAGACTAAAGCAACACTGTCAATTACTGTATGCCCGGGGGCTCTTCTTGTTATAGTCTGTACGACGACTAGAGCACAAAGTGTGTACTAAATAGAAATCATATATTATTGTGTATTTTCAATAAAAGATCTACTGCGCAAGTGTAACTGCGCAACACGTGTCGAGTACTTGAATTTGAATAAAAAACATTGGAATTTAATTTTTAAGATGAAAGAACGATTAATGAATTCCTGCATAATTCCATTATCTATTGCCTTCTGTGTTTTTCTGGCTTTTTTCTGATTTAATTCTATGACTTATCTTTTTTTTTTTTTTAGGTTTTTACGTTAATAAACTCAATTTCATGACTCATCATGGAAATCCAGTGAAAAAATAATCATGAACGAGTAATTGTAGAGAGAATATATTTCTCGGGTGCTAATAAAAGATGTTAAATTGAATATAAACACAAAGTTACTTGTTTCAATAGATCATTCCTTTTTTTTTGTGCCTTCTTCTTTGTTTTTTCATCGTAAAATGCACTTGTGCAAATACTACCAATGACTCAAGACGTGAAATAATGACGAGTACCAAAAGTTTTGGAGCATTTTGATATTTAATTTTTTTTTGAAAGCCAATGAAATGACTTAACATGTCTTTTTAATTTTTTTATGAAAAAAAAAACGTGTGGAGAGAAAGTTTTAGGCGAAAAAAATGAATTTGACTGAATTTATGTATTTTTGGGCAAAGAAAAAAGATAAGAGTCTTTCTTGAAGTTTTTTATGATAACTTTTTCGTAATTTGAATATTAAATTATTTTTTCATTAATTGAGGAAGAATTTCGAGGGGATTTGAGAGATAAAGACATTAATATTATCGAGCTACGTGATGTGCCTTTTGGGATTCATTAGATGCAAATGCCACGTTATTAGTCATCTTTAATGACACGAATTTTGGAGGCAAGTTACTTTTCACGTGAGTTTAGAATGTACGTGACACTGCCCACGTTACAGTTGAATAATTCTCCTTTACATATTGTGGATTCTAATAACTTGGGATTATTTATTCAGATGTAATGAACAAATGGAGCAATTGAGGAAATTCCAGAATTCATGGAATAACAAACAGTTGAAAACTTTTGACAGTTTTATTTCGTATTTTTTTTTTCGAATTCTCGGAAACTAAGAGAGATAAGAGAATTTCGTGATTACTGATTTTATAGTCTCCAATATTTTCTACAAAAGAGGTATTAATGAAAATTTTTCTATCTCTTCTAATTTCCAAGATATTTCCCAAAAACTTTTGGCAAAAAATTCAACCACAAAAATTTTGTTGTCAATTCTTCCAAGGAAAACAAATATAGAGCGAAAAAACTAAAAGAGCTTTTTTGTAGAGAATTTCGAGGACTACAAAAAAGGTCTGACAAATTTCCCTAAATTTCGTAGAAATGTTATTATTATTAAAATAAACAATAGTAATGAAGCGAAACAACTAAAAATCAACTTGTTTTTCTTGTTATTCTTCACGAATTATCTTGGGAACTAAGCAAGATAGTGAAATTTTGATTATTGCCTTTCTTATAGCTTCTCAAGTTCTATAAAAAAAATAAAAGGGAAATTGCCTTATCTCGCTTAACTTTTGAGATAATTCTCCTGAAAGAAAAAAAATTGACTTTCACGATTTCGTTAATCCTTTATATCTTCACTACTAGATTGAGTTGTCACGTTTTACAAGATTGTCAGTGATTCAACGATGTGGCAGTGAACACAGAGTCTACATCACGAGGAGGAAGACTAGAAAATAGAAGAATTAACATTTTTATTGAGAGGAGAATACGTGTAAGAGTGCACGTTACTGTTTGTGAGTAATGATAATGGCAAATAGGGATAATGGGTAATGCTACCCACACCACTACCTAATGTTACGTAATAAACGGTTAACGGTAATATAGAGAATGTACCCTATAAACTTGAATTTATTGCTTTCTGTGTGTGTTTACCCTGATAGTTTTCATTAAAATCAGTATCACCAATTTTCAACGTAATTCTCAAAATAATGAAGAATTATTAAATCTCGTGATTCATATTGTTATTGTTATTAAAGTTATTGTCAACGATTTTAAAGGTATAATGTATTGGTTGAACATACAATGTTGATATTAAAAAGACTCGGAAAACAAAGAGTTTTGGATCAATGCCAGGGACAATGTGGACAACATAAAACATGAGATTTCATCGATTTATCCTTTTTGTTTCTTTTTTTAATTTTGTAAAAAGTGTACAGAGAATTTTCTTTATTTCCCATTCTGAAGCATTAAAATTCTGTAAGAAACGGAGAAAATTCAAATGAATGTACTCGAAGCAAGGACAGCAAGTGCAATGATCTGCGAATAAAAATTTTCCACTGATATTTCACAATTTCAAGTTTCAAGTGAAAGAGAAAAAAATGATTTTTTTCGAATTTATTATTTTAAGTTCAAAATTCTCCTAGGTCATAGGTATATTTTCATCGAATTCTCTAGTGTCTTCTTTAATTGATCAGCGTCATAGGAATTCAGCACAAGAAAAGATTGTGTTGGATGATATCCAAGTGGCTGAAATAATTTTAACATTCATCTGAATTTATTTCGCATCAAAGAAGAGACGCAGATGATAATTCCCAGAGGAAAAAGCAATTTTTATTTCAAGTTAAACTCTTGGAAATTTCCTGAATTAAAGTTCTAGAAGAACTCGGCTTATTTTTCCTCTCAATTTTCATGCTTTAGGTCAACAAATGTGATGAAAAATTGCCTTAATTGGAGCGTTGGTAAACGCCAAGAAAACGAGGCTTTTTTTTCATATAGACTTGCATTTCCTATTAAATCGAGTCACTTGCTGGCTTAATTGACAAGTAGAATAATAATGAGTCCTTTTCTCTCTCCATGAATTCAACTTCAAGATCATGCAAAAATTAAGGAAAACGAGGAAAACCGGTGGAGGAAAATAAATTAATTTCAATCAACCGCTTTTTTTAACTGAGAGATGAAAAGCGACAGAAAACAATGAGTGCAGATGTTCATTGGTGTGGAGTTTTGTGTGAATTGTACACAGATATTGTTATCTAGCACAATGCTATTTTTTTTTTGCTTCCAAGTGAAATTTTTGATAAGTCGATTTTTTTCTGCTCGTTTTTTTTACAAATATTTTGGAAAATAATAGAGATGGCGAGATTTCCATAGAAATTTTTTTTGTAGCTCTAGATCAGCTTTACAAGAAAGATTTTCAGATGATTTCCTCTATCTCCCTTATTTTCCAAAATATCCATTAAAAATTGATCGCAAATTGCTTTAATTAATTTTTAAAATTCCATTTGGTAGCAATAACCAGTAAAAATACGCAGACATTGTCGATAAATATCTGTTTATGCAAGAGTTTGATTTATGTATTTCTATTTGGATTAGTTTCGTTTTTCTTTGGGGTGTAATTGTGGGCTACCTGGGAATCCGGCTGCTGCTCTGAGTCGGCTGATGTACTCGAGACCAGCATGCTGCATAACTTTACGTACGGTGCCTTGAGCCGCTGAATGCGTCAATACACATGGTCACCAAGTTATTTATATTTTTCTCATTTTTTTTTTTTGTTGCAAATTTATTGGGTGAAAAACACTCGATTATCCTCAATTTCAATGTTTCAAATTTTGGTCACACCTGCTAGGATTAAAGAGCGTTCTATTAACGTTCCTAGAAATGTCCAGTTGAACATGAGGATCATCGACTGTATTTCGTTGGAATAAAAATATGAAAAAGAAGATATTCTCATTAGTTATTCCTAATCATAAGAAACAAATATGGGAAACATCGGAGAATTATAAGTTGAAAACAATTATCTTCTTAATCAAATTCAGTGAAGTATCAAAATAAAAATTTTATTCTCAACTCACCTCCCATGATTCACGTGTTAGTTCAGTAATCTCATCACCGGATTTTGTCTCCTCCACAGATTCTCCAGTCTCCCCACTATCCTGTGGTGATACTTCCGGTGATAGATCTGTGTCAGTGTCCGATAGTATGTAACCGCGTTCAATCCAGTAATTTTCATCAAGCTCACCATACAATGCAGGTACCCATGCGTGAATAAATCTGTACAAGTCGTCCACCCTATTAAGAAAAAAAGGTAAAAAAATTAGATTAATTAATGGACTAAAAAATTAACTAGAGAAAAGATAAAAAGGACGAGTTTATTGTTTTTTCATTAATTTTTTGAGAATATTTTGGAAACTAAGCGAGATACAGTGATTTTGCCCGAATCCTTTTTTGTAGAGAATTTCAAGACCATAAAAAAAGGATTGGGATAGAATCGCCCTATCTCGTCTAGTTTCCGAGATATTCTCCAGAAACCGAATGAGAAAAATAAATAAATTGGGCATTAAATTGCAATACCTGTTGTGAAAGAATGGCAGAGAAAATTCAACGAAATCCCTGACATACGGTAAATGGAGAAAAAGTCTAGCTGGTTTCGTAATCATTTTCAGAACTTTCATTTTTAATATTATTCTTTGGAATTATAAATTCAATTTATTAAACATGGTAAATCGTTAATTTCATTCAATTTGTGTAATACAAAATATGCACAAGAGTAACCAAGGTGTGTCACTGCTATCAAACTATTAAAAATGAACCACGTGATTACAGAATAATCACGTGATTGGTGAGAGCACGTGTTGTACCATGTGACTGTTGGAATTCCGAGGGATTTGTTGATTATTTGAAATTAAAAATTTCTGATTATTGATATTTATCTCATATGAAATAACCGATAATTTTTAAAAATAGATTGATTTTTTCGGGCAATTTTTCGTGTTAACAGATTTTCATCTTTACAATCACTACCATCGATAAATTTTGTCAATAAACCGAGATAATTCCCTAATTTATTGATTCTATTAATAAATTCCTGTATTTACAACTGCTTCAGATGATAAAATCTCTGTTTTTCTTTGAATGACATTAAATGTGCAATGAAAGGAATATTCACGATTATTTATGTAAATTTATTTGTTGTGATGCAGAAAATGTTGGACGCTTCTCAATGAAAGCTAATCAAATGATAAAAAAAAGGCAGAGGTCGAGTTTAATTAAAAACTCATCGAATTGATATTGCTTATCAATTTAAAGAAATTTTCGCAGAATTAATGATATAACGTGTGGAAATGATTGATCTTTATTCGATTGATATCCATGAATTAAAAGTACGCAATTTCCAAAATTAGATTTCAATGAATTCTTTATCTTTGGAGCCAATTAGATTGAATTATCTGATTTAATGGCTAATTTGATTGATAAAACAATCTCACCTATTTCGTGGTACACTGAACCAGTATTCAGGTCTCAATTTCTTCTTTCCATAGCTCATAATTGGTGTAGATCGTGGAATTTTCTTGTCCTTTGGTCTTCCAGTACGTAGCCTCAGGTAAAGCGGTGGATCCTCACAGCTTCTCGCAGGTCTTGGGATCAATTCTGTTTGTCGAAGAGAGAGAAAAAAAAGGCGAACAAACCACAAATTAGCGACGGAGGTGCACTTGATGAAGTTAGTAATTATGGCTTATTGTCGATGTACTTTTGGAGATTTTATAGTCTTTTCACACACCACTCAGCTGGCTTCCAAGCGCAACAGGAATTTCATACATTTCTAATTTAATATTATAATGAAGTTTTTTTTTTTCTTGCAAGCTGAATATTTCAGAAACTATGGGAGAGATACGAGAATTTTCATAGAGACCTTTTTTTGTAAGAGAGAGAGGTTTTCATGAAAAATTTCATATCTACAACGAATTCCGAGATATTCTTGAAAATAAAAAAAAATAAAAAATGTTGATATTGCAGGTTTGAAGCTTGAATTTCACTTCATTATAAAATTATACTCATGCCAAGGGATAATTACGTGTTTGTGTTGTCTTGTAGCTCTTGTAATAGGCACTGATAATAGGAAAAACAGCGGGAGATTTAAAAAAACTTCATTTTTTTTCAAATTAAAAGTAAGAAAAAATTCAAACGAAGCGAAAATAAATTCACACTTGGAGTAAATGAAGTGGTGATTTGAGTTTGTATTTTCATGATTATGAATATTTTCATGATCTGTGCATGTGGGAACGAATGCAGAAGCTTTTTTTCTCATTTAAATGGTATCAGAAGAAGAGCAGAAAGAAGAGAGGCAATATCTCCATTGCCTCAGGAGACAGAAGAAAAAAAAGAACAAAGAGAATATTCAATTAAAAGTAATGGAAGATACAGAGAAAAGTTAAAAGCCAAAGATAAATAGAAGGAGAAACAGTTGTTGGTTTCTTTTTTGAATTTTTTAATAGAAAAAACGAAGGCAAGAAGAAAAGAAAAAATGTGAGTTAGCTAATACAGTATGAACCTACCGAGGTCTTCAAGTTCGGGGAAATTAGGTGCTTGGACTAGAGGGATAACAGAAATAGATGATATTACTAGATTAGTATGATTTTTTTTTTTTCATAATAATAATTTTTGTGTATAAATGTTAATGAATAATCAAGAATAAATTTATTCTATAACAAAAAAATTATTGGATTATCTGTTCAGCCAATGCGACAGTTTCTCTATAAATAATAAATTTTCTTCTTCTCTCTTTTTTTCCTTCGCTGATATAAAGAATACATCAAATGCTAATACCAGTGAATAAATCCATAGTCAAGTGGAATAAGAAATCAGATAAATTATGTTTTAATGTCGAGAACGACAGTGTCGTGTGGAATAAAAACATGTGGAATATCTGAGGAATTAAGAATAGGTGAGTTTTAGTGGTTTCTTCGGAATAGTCTAGGAATTTTGTTATTCCAGTGGGAGTAGTTTCCGAATTTAAAGAGTTTCGGGTTTTTTTTAATGGGCGGGAAATTATTGAAAAAATCGAGGTTTTAACTGGAACTTGTGGAAAGGTAGAAATTGTATTTTTTTAACGATTCCATTTTCGATTTTTTTCATATTTTTTAGGATATTTCCGATTCTATTGGTCGTAGTGACTTGGGGTTGATCTTGAATGCAAGATGAGATCATTTGCCATCAAGTTATGTGATTTTGAATTTTAAAAAATTCTGAGGTTTTTAACGATAACAACTGAAATAGTCGATGAGTACTTCGAAAATCGATTATTTTCGTCAAGAAACCACATAAATTGACGGCAAATAATCCTACCTCTGACGAAAGATCGGACCCAAGTCTCTACGACTAATAAAAACGAAAAGATCTCCGAAATAGTAGAATTTTTCTATTTCGTTCTGATTTTCTCCTGAAAAAGTAGAATTTTCGAAAAATTATTAAAAATGACTTTGACATATATTCTTCAACGAAAATTTTCTCAGCCTCCCACTGGAATCATCAGAAAAACCCTCACCCCAATATTTTCACCGATTTCCCATGATTTTCATGATATGAAAAATAAAAACTCAGCCCTGATCTTATTTCACTCAACTACAGAAACACATCACCAATGACAGTAAAAAAAAAAAGTTCTCTATTCATCTTCAATTCTATGCAAATCGGTATCTCCTGTATTCTACAATGGTAAATAAATTAAGCTGCCAGAGAGATAGCAAAGTGCGTTATGGAAAATTGAAACTACTCTATTTGTCGCAGTATGTAAAATCAATGTGTACTGCCGCAATAGCTCCTCTGCGTAATTTCAATATTTAAATAAAAAAAAATTAAAAAAAACCAGTCTTCAAATTCATGTATATACAATGATAATACTCACTGTCAAAACTGACGAAAAGCTCTGGCATATCATCAACAGATACAGCACTACGGTAATCTAGCCTTGGGGGCTGTATGGTTGTTTTGTTTCCACGTGTACTGTCAACACTGCTACTGGCTGATGAGGTCAGGGGCTGTTGCCGAATGAAGGTTCCAACTGATGAGCGTCTGCAAATAATACGACAAATTTTGATTAATCTTAAATTCATATTGTCGTTTAACAAATACAACAAATTTCTATAACGAGAAATTTACAACATTTAATAGGCAGGTACATTCAAAGTTGCATAACATTTATATACATTGTTTTTTTTTTATCTCATAAATTCGTATTTTTTGTTTTTTATAAAAAGAGTGTAATGTTGTTGCCTGTAAGCAGAGTCTCGAAAGATATCCACATTGTCATTTGGAGAAGGGGGGAAATAAATGGTTCTGTAAAAGATTCACAATGCACCTAAAAGCAAGAGATTCAATGAAATTATAGGGAAAAAGTTTATCAGAGTATTAAACAACACATAAATTTCAGAAGTGGTTGCAACAGAATTCATTAGGAATTTTACAGTTAAAGCGATATTGTATTAACTATTTGTGGTGATGATCTATACAATTTATTATTCAAAAATTCTTCCATCGAATATTCCAATAGCAGAGAGAAGATTTTTTGAAATATTGCATCTTCTTTACTGATTTTTTTCTCAATTTTTCATTGAAAGAGAGAAGTATTTGATTCAATGGGAGAATTATTTTGTTGTAAAAAGCATGAGAGTGATTTCAAGTACAGAAGAGTTTGTTAGGGGATTATTTTACGTCGTGGACATGAGGATCAGGACCAGACTCACCCCATGAGGCCAGTAGGGCCCGGTGAAAACTGATTGCTGTGATCCTGGGAGAGCGAGGAGGCGGTAAGAGGTGGTGTACTACCAGATCTACCGCCTCCGCTGCTCTCTTCACTTGGAGTTTTAGCAAATAGCCCCGAGCTAAAGTCACTCACCAGGTTGATCGGCGAGCTTATATTAACCACCACCATTACATATTTTCTTGTTAATTTGATTCATCTATTTTCTCTTAATTTCAATGGGTTAATAATGATTTTTCTTTTTTTGTGACAGACGGCCAAGTACAGAACAATTAAAAAATATTCCAATTTATTCATTCTTCAGAAATCATCGACATGCTGAATTTTTTTTTTTTTTTAATTTTCTATCAAAATTTAATTTCATTGATTGTTGCTCTTGATTAAATAAATTGGAATTGGCTTCGCTTAGGGGAAGGTGGGGTGAAATAGTTACAAGGGGTAAAACGAACACGTGTTAGCTTTTGTATTTTATGCTATGAAAATTACTCGAAATCGATTGAGAAAATGGAGATAGGTTTTTTCTGATGATTTAATTGAAAAGCTAAGGAAATTTCCCATGAAAATCATATGTCAGACGTTATTTTTTTGAATTTTCCGAAAATTCAATTTTTTGCTCAGGATTTGAAAGTGCAAAGCCTTCTGCTTCTGAAAAATTTCAGTTTTTCGGGGATATCTCTGGTTCTGTTGGTCGTAGCGACCTAGGGTTGGTCTTAAATGAAATTTGAGCTCATTTCCCCTTGATTTATGTAGTTGAAAAAAAAAATTATGATTTTTTCTAGTAGTTTTAACAGTAAAACTGATTTTCAAAAAATGACCTTCAAGTATTTGAAAAATTGATAAAACAAAAATTTGAACTACAAAAACTGACGGGAAATGAGCTCACCTTCCATTCAAGATCAATCACAAGTCTCTATGACCAATAGAACCAGAGATATCTCCAAAAATGTCTATTTTTTCTGCTTTAGGAAGGTAAAAGCCCTCAAATCTTGGTCGAAAAAATCAAAATTTGCGAAAAATCCCTAAAAAATAATTTGACACATGTTTTTCACCTAAAATTTCCTCAGCTTTTCAATGGAATCATTGAAAAATCTCTATCGTGAACCACTCAATAGGAATATCCATTTTACCCCACTTTTCCCTGATTAAAAATCAAACTCTTTCAAACTTCACGCATTTAAGCATTTTAAAAATCTCAAACCGTAAAAAATGCCAAATACATTATTTAAACGTAATAAAGTAAATAAAAATTATTAATAAATTGTTAATATCTCAATTTAAAATTATCTGAGGTTTCATAAAAATAGTAGAGTTATAATCTTACCTCGAAAACACTTTACTGAATACCGAGGAGTGATGGCTGTCGGCGCTGTTTGGGTAACTTGCTACTTTTTCAGGTACTGATTTTTGCTCCTCGTCTTTTTCGCCAGTGAAGCCTTCCATCCATGAAAGAGGATAGGACAATCTTTTCAACATCTGTGAAGAAAAATAAATGATAGTTTTTACTTCCTCGCGAAATTCAAGATGTTTCGGTTGTTTGCCAATGGAATATCTCGGAAACTAAGCGAGATAGGGAGAGATTTCCCTCACATTTTTTTCATGGATAATTTCAAGAGCTACAAAAAAAGCTTTTTATAAAATTATCTAACTATCTCGCTTAGTTTTTGAAATATTCTCGAAAAAATGACGTAAATTACCTTATTTTTACGTGTTTCCTGTTTGTCGTCATCCTGTTTGTGTTCGTCATCCTTCTCCTGCTCTTCAGCATTGCTGTCCAAACTGAATGACACTGAGCTTGCTTTTTTCCTACCATTAACAGCTGGCAGAGTGTCCAGTGTACTGCTCGTAACGTTGGTCGGTGCAATGGTTATCGGTGGTACCCAATCTGAAGATAAAACTATGTCCGCATCCGAATAAACTTTCTTGGATGGGATGGGTTGTACTACAGGAATAGGGGGAATAGGTTCACGTATGTCGATACCAGAATCGTAGCACGACTGTTTGACTAGAGATGCCTCCTCGTCCTCAGGTATGGAATTTGGCTTGGATGGCTCCGGCTGCGACTATTTGAGGCACAAAAAATTGGAAATCGATGCATTAAAGAAGTGCAGAAGTTTTTTTAAATGGATTCATCTCATTTTTACTTGAATTACCTTGTCCGAGTTGATGGAATCCTGTTGCTCATCATCCATTGACATTGAAGACCTGTCTTTGCTGGGGACTGCCCAATGGTGATCCAGCATTGAACGCCTGCGTTCCTCCAGGGTCCTGGTTGCTTGTCCAGCAGCTGCCTCTTTTTCAACACTCGTTTCATCCTCTTTTTCTTTCTCTTTGTCCTTGTCTTTTTCCTTCTCCTTAGAAACTGATCCCTCATCCTATTTCATAAATAAAAGAAAAGATATATTTCGTTGTATTCGCATTTTTATGACATCGTAAAAGTGCTGGGTGATTTTTTTTCTCATAAAAAAAAATTACCATGAAAGAATGCTGAACACACACAGTCATGCATTTCTTTGGAAAAATTTTTATAAGGATAAAAATTTTCCACGTAATTAAATTGTTTTCTACGTACATTCTGAAGGTTAGTTGGTGTAACAAGATCTCTCTCAAAGGCCTTTGGAAATGCATCACCCTCACGTTCAGCACAACTGCATACACTCTCATTATCATCAGCAGAAAAAGTCTCATCTTTACCACCACCTGGTGATAGGCATTTTCTGTCTTTCGTTGGTTTCTTCATAAAATAAATTTCTGGCTTTTTATCAGTACCAAGTGCATCAGTATGACTAACTCTCATGTGTGCAATATCGTAATATATTGCTGCATTAACTACAAATTCCATTGGTGCTATTACACCGTATGATTCAGCTCCGTGTTCAATTACAAGTGGATCAGATACATTTGGATCAAACATCACTGCATTTGGTGTTACCAATAAAACTCCGCCAACAACTCCCTAAAAAACGAATTCAAAGAATTTTTAGATGAAAATTTTTTATCCAGGATTTCAAAGATTTTGCAGAATAAATCAAAAGCAAAAAAATCAATAAAACCAAAACTGGATAATTCATTTTTTTGAAAGTATTACCATTAGTTTTCAAGATATTTTCAAAAATAAAAGTAACAAGAAAAAGAGACTTATCAAGTTTTACCTTTTCCCTACTAAAAAAATTTCGGATTATCTGGAATAAAAAATACGTACTTGTCCATCCGTTATATGACGAACATTTATCTTCAAAAATCTTTCTCTGTATGCTGGCTCATCTTCATCCATAGCAGCAGTGCGACTGTCGAGTGGAGTTTTAACTCGTTCCATGTGACCTGGTTTCGGTGAAACAGGTCGCAAATTGTCCAGCAATTCTGCAACACGTTTATACATTTTTTTTATTTAATTCAAATGTTTCTAAAAGGTAAAATTTACAAAAAACCAACAAAAAACGAAAGAAATGAGGATGGAAATACTGAAAGGATTCAAATGAATTATTACTACAAGTTATGTTCCCAATTGTTGCTTCCTGTATGAAAACCTCTGAGAAAAAAAAATAAATCTCCAATTATTTTTTTTTAACAAAAAAAAATAAGTGCGACTGAATAACCCAGAACTTCAGTTGTGGCAAATTATTATTTTTCCAGGCCTCTCAACCAGTGCAACATGTGTTCAGCTTCAATTGGCTGTTGAGCAATTTAAATTATATGACTTTGAGTCGGAGTAACTTCGACACATTTTTATCCACAATAAATTTCTACATTTAAGCAAAAGAATACAGGACATTTTCAATGACGAAATAATGATTTTATCTAGTTAGTATTTTAATTGTTCTAGTTTTTTAATTTTTCCATGTACCTGCCCAATTGGCCATAACCTGATGCCTCAATTAGAATGCAATATTGATTGAAGGACAGTAATAACACTTAATGCTAATTTATAAAGACTTTTTTTTTGTACAGTCAATTATGTAAATTACTGGCAGTATGTGGTTTCATCCTCTCCTCTTTTTTTTTTTTTGTTTAAATGATTTTTTTTCTCAGTAAATGTGGCGCATTATGGTTAAGCACACGGTGGACGCACGCGCCAGATTCGAATGACATCAGAGGCGCCATATTGTGACGACACTCTCCCGCCAGCGAATCAGCTGTTTCATATCCTTTCACAGAATTTTTTAAATCTCATTTGAATTCACAAGAGTCTATTCAGCTATTTTTTTTTAGTCAGAAAAAAAAATATCGTGCAATAAATTCTTCTGAATTTATGTGAATCGAAGAATATCTGAGCTTTTGGCTGATTGATTCATGAGTTGGATGGGTGAATATTTTATTTTTCATAGGAGAAAGTGGGGCAAAATGGACATCATGGGTAAAATGGACACATCTAAACTTTTAGGCAAATATTATGGAAAACTCTTGAAATTAATAGCAATATTGGCGGTAGATTGTTCTTGATGATTTCATTGGAAAGCTGAAGAAATTTTAGGCGGGAAACAAGTACCGGAATTATTTTTTTTTGATTTTTGGAAATTTTGACTTCTTTGAGTATTTCAGAGGAGTAAAACTCTTCCTTTTCTTGAAAATTTTCAGTTTTTTGAGAATATCTTCGGTTCTATTCGTCGTAGCGTAAAAATTTATGCGGGAGGTGAAAGGTGAGATCATTTGACATCGATTCATAGGGTTTTCAATTAAAAAATATCGATTTTTAAAATATTTATGAGCATTTTTGTGAAACATTTCTGTGAAACAGGTTTTGACCTATAACTATCTCAAAAATTGATATTTTTAAATTCAAAATCCCATAAATCGATGGGAAATGAGCTCACCTTTCATTTGAGACTAGCCCCGAATGGCTACGACCAATAGAACTAGAGATATTCACAAAAAACTGAAGGTTTCCAAAAAACGAAAGGCTTTTAACCCTCAAAAATGCCGAAAATCGAATTCTCCAAAAACCGAAAAAATACATCTGACTCGCATTTTCCGGCTAAAATTTCCTGAGCTTGTCAATAGAATCATCAAAAAATATTCACCTTTAACGGTTTCATTACAGTGTCCATTTTGCCCCACTCTCCCCTATATCTGAGATAAGTCTATTTTTTCTGATCTTTTTTTCAAGAGTAATACGGAAACTAAGAGAGATAGGGCGATTTTACCTCAATCCTTTTTTGTAGCTCTTGAGAAGATCCACAAAAAAAGATCATGGCAAGAACAGCGTATCTCAATTAGTTTCTGAGATATTTTGAAAAAATGATTGGAAGAAAAAAATCGAACTATTTTCTTTCACCTCTTCATTACTGATTTAGGCCATTTACCTTTCTCTTCTGGCGGTAAATCATCCTGGGAATCATGATCATGACATGGATCTGGACTCGGTGTATCTAAACCAACTTCATCTGTGCCAAGACGTGCTTCACCCTTTGTTGGTACCCACAATTGTTGTCCTGGGTAAATAAATGTGCTGCCAAGCCTATTGAGTTTGCTCAATTCTGATGGAGTTGTGTCGAATCGAGCTGCTACTGATGTTAGAGTATCTCTATCACCCACCTGAAAGGCAAACAATGTTATCAATTAGGAGAGATTGAATATCGGTTGAATCAGAATGAAAAAAGGGAATTTTTTGGATTTTCAGTTGGCTAGTCTTCTTGCGCCATTGGTTTTCGGAGAATGACTGGAAAAACTAAACGAGATAAGGTGACTTTGCCCTAATCCCTTTTGAAGAGAATTTCAAGAGCTCCAGAAAAGGTTTCAACCAAAATTTCCTTATCTCACTTAGTTGCTGAGATATCTTGGAAAAATATCCACTTTTGGATTTAATCAAATCTTTTCGCAAATTAATTAAAATTAATTCTTGCAACGTGTTTTTCATGTGAAATTTCCTCATCTTTTCAATCGAACTATCGAAATAAGTGCAGCCCCATTTTTTAAAGAGATTCTACCTCGTTTTCCCTATTTTCTTACATCAACTTCTCCAAAATCTTTGGAATTTCCTCCGAAATTAAGAAGCACGTCTTCAATCACGCTGAAAATTACTGTACCAAAGTGGATTATCGACCATAGCATGCAATCAGAAATTCCCGAGGCTATTGAGTGAATCCATCTCTTCTCACTTTGCCTCTCTCATCCACTTGATATTCATGAAAATCTCAATATCACATGATTACACTATCAAAGTAAGACAATATCTAAACAAATTGGTGAATTACGATAATGATGTTCTCCAACCACCCTATTCCCATCACATCTTCAACTACTCGAGGCAGGCAGAACTTTCATCAGAATCAGTTGATCATTGTGAAGATTTAACGGGATAGTTTATCGGTTTTCTGTTTGTAAAGTTGAAACTCTAGAATTTGAAATCGATGATGGTAGATGAAAACTATCTGCCTGAATTTAATACCAAACATTTTGAATAACTTTTAGTCTCGAATTTTCAATGCATTTCAAAATATCCCCTGGGAGTTTAATTTCACGGATCAATGATAATGTTTTTCTTCTCTTGCTACCGTATAATCACTATCATGAACGATCAACCGTAACCAGCAGTACAAAATTTCTCTCTATTTTCAGGTTTATTTTGGAAAATAACATTCGCAAATGGCCAGTTACGTTTGAAGATTGATAGGGCATAGGTGAATTCCAGCTAAATGGTCTCTTCAATGTCACGAATTAAAGTTTGATGATAAAATTGGGAATTTTTTCTTCTATTCTTTTTGTTAAAGTTCAAATTACCAAGTTCAATCAATATCTATTGAGAGAGATTGTATGAAATTTCATCTAAGCTAATACAACCTTTGCCTCAAATTTTCCTTTTTCATCATTGATTATAGATAGTATTATATACATGAGGGCTTGAATATAATTCAACTCCAAAGTTTTGTAAGTACTTTGGTGATCGATTGGAGCAGAGTAGAAGAGTAAACTTAATTTCTGGACGGGACGAAGTAGAGAAGTGAATTTTTTCTACTTTCGAGCAAATGAAAAAGTTCATTTCATGCAGAAAAATTGATTAAAAATTTTGAATTTGAAGGGAAAGGAGAATTCGATGAATGAGAGTTAATTGTGAAGCTAATTCTAGAGAATATCTTGAGAACTAAGGGAAATAGAGCAATTTTGGCATAATTCTTTGTTGTAAAGAAAAAATTGGATCCTCCGTTCATCCCAAAAAAATGGAAATTTCCAAAAAATCCATTCTGACATGTCTTCCATCTATAATTTCCGCAGCTTCCCAATGGAATCAGCAAAAGAAAAAAATCCATCTCAGCCCCTCTTATCAGAATCCTCATTTTATCCCACATACCAGAAATATTACTATTACCACAATAAACAGAAATACTTTTATTGCTACATTGATGTGAAACTTTCCCCTCGTGAGGGACATGAGAAACATTTATTGGCTGTAGGATTAGATGGTATGACACGAGGACAGACACGAGTAGTTCCTGTCCCAGATAACTTTAAGATGAGGCTGAACAGAAAGGATGAGAGGGGATAATGATGACCGAATAGAAGTGCCATTAAGGATAGAAACAGGAAGACTAAGGGGGATAATGTGAGTCAGTCTTGAATAGGAGTTGAAAAAAAGAAAATGGAGTGAAGGAATGAGAAGGAAAAAAAAGAAGAAGGAAATGAGTGAGAGGCCAGAGTCTTGTTTTTGAGGAGTCAAATAAGTACCCTTGATGACACACAAAAGGCATCCACAGGAATCTCTGGCCTCTTTCTGTGCAGAATTTTTTGGGATTTGAATTTTCGAGAGTTTCCTACAAGAATTAAAACTCAGAGCAGAGAGTCATTGAAAAAAAAAATCGGAAGAGGATTATTTTTAGAGAAGAAACGAAATTTTCTGGGTTGATACTTTATATCTGATCATGAATCTAGTGATGATAATCTATTAGCAGAAGGAACAGAGGACAGTGGGTCATGGTTTGCATCATTTGTGTGATAATATAGCACTCAATTTCGATAATTCGAAGGAGAGCATTTGATTGCAACCAATTCGTGTCTACTGATTAACGATAAAGCCGTACAAGTACTCAATCCACACCAAAGCGTTCGACACAAACTCTCCCCTTTGGTATCTGGTCCCTCATTAATCCATTCACCAGAGTTGCACTAAGTCGATTTTAATTACCACTAAGATTATGCGGGCATCATTCAAATGAGTTCAGTACATAAAAGACATTTCTCCTTTCCTCAGTGATGAAGGGTCAAACTGATGGAGTTACACCCTTTTTGCCTCAATCTCTTTTGTAGAGAGTTTCAAGAGTTACAAAGAAGGATTAGAGGAAAATCGCCTTATCTTATCTAGCTTCCGCAATATTCTTCAAAAAAGAATGGAATAAAACAGCAGAGAGGTCAAACTATGATATCTTGATATTCTTCTGTGAATATTTCGGAGAGTAAACGAGATAGAACCATTTTGCATTGATCTTTTTTTGTAGCTATTGAAATTCTTTGCAAAAAAAGATGAGGGCAGACTTGCACTATCTCGTTTTTTTCCAGAATATGCGAAAAAATGAATAAATAGCGAGAAAGATAGACTTAAAACTTTTTTCACCTCTTCGCTACTGACAATGTTCACGAAAATCAGTAGAAATCCCTTTCAATCCAGTCATTTCCATTCCTATCCTCCATGTAACACTACCTGCTGTACTTCCGTTTGGCCCAATTTCAACGAAACCGGACGGAAAGCACTAACAGAAACGATTCTCCAGACTCCATCACTTCGTCTCTCATTCTAAACGTAATTTCCCGCAGGAAATTCAACGTCTCTTGTGGTAAATACAAAAATGTACAGTGTGGCTCTAATAACTTTATGGTAAAAAGTAAAGGGGTCTTTTTTGGGTGAATTTTTATTTGAGAATATATCGGAGACGCAAAAGAGACGCAAATGAAAGTTATTTCACAGATGAGCCAAGAATATTCACGATGAAAGAAACTGCATAAAACAACTTGTTTTGCTGCAATAGTGCTGTCTGACATGACTGAGAAAAAAAAATTCCGTCGATATCGTTTCAGAAATGAAAAAAAAATTCAGTCTCACAATATTTCTCTCTCCTTTCAACGATAAATTTCACCAAGATGAGTTGTCCTGCTGTGTTTTTCACCAAGAATTTTTCTGTCCCTTCGAATGAAAGAGTTACTCCATCTCATACTCTTCATTCTTGAAATATTCACAAAAAAGTAGAGCAGTAAAATGCTTTTCTCGACGCTTTTTTCTCTCGAAAAAAAAGGAGGAAGATGAAAAAAGGAGAAAATGACACTTTGTGGATTTTACTGGCCCATGTGACCCCATTTGTGATGAATGTAACAATGAAATTGTTGGCATTTTGAGTGACGTGCCATAGAGGCAGAGAGGGGTGAGGTGGAATTTCCTCCCTCTCCTTCAAAATTCAGGAATTGAATTTGACGTTATCGGTATTCAGTTGTATGACACTGCTGGCTCAATCCATCCAGATAATTCAGTAATAGAGAGATAGAACAACATAAAATCCAAAAATATGGACCAATAAATATTTAAATGGATAGAACTGAATAGAGCGTGAACCCATGACTTCATTAACTGAGTTAATGTGACATGTTTGTCTACTACACACAGAAAAACCTGAGCATAGATTATGAAGTTTCTGTTCATATTATATGCACTATGCAGCACATAAAATATGCACTAATTGATCATATTTTATGTTTTTCGTAAATGCATAGGATACGAAATGATAAATAATATAAAATATGTTCAAGGTAAACATATTAGTACATGTTTTATGCACAATAGTTCATATTTCATGGACAATAGTACAAATTCTATCCATAAATCGAGTGCAAATCATATTGTATAAAATGTTCCATTCATATTCTATGCTCATCTTTTTCTGTGTGTACTTTCATGGAAATTTCATCGAAATTTAGAAGATTTTGGTTATTTACTAATACTTACTCTGTACGCAGTTGTGCTTTCCGGTTGAGTGAGACGAGCCTGTTTCTTTTCCTGGATTAGACTATCTTTTCCCTCGCTGTCAGAATCTGAAACAATAAAAATTCATTGGAATTTCGATTTTTTTCCATTAATATAGAGAATAAATAAAACGAGTCCTCGAGTTCTTCGATTGTCAGATAAAACGCGATGAACAATTCAGAATTTTTAATTTCGACTTTAATTCACTTTTTTCAATATTCAATCCAGGAATGCAAAACTACTCGAGATAACTCAATCGCGTATTGATAAAAATGCCTGTTATCTATCTGTACTCAATAATCATTCTTCTCTCTTCCAAGAAATACCGTTTATATTATAGTCGAAAGATATTCAATCATTTGAATGGCAATAAATTTCATTGGACATGTTTAAGAATGCTTGAAGAACATTGAGCGTGTGAAATCGAGTGGAATAATTGAGGAAGAGTAGTTGGAGAAGTTAACCTCCTACCTGAACGTAAGAATGGATGAGAGGAATGGAGAAATTGATTTCAGCACTGTCAATTCAGTAGTGAAGTAATAAAACAGGAAAAGTCAAGCTTTTCTCATGTGTATTTTTTGTCAACGATGTCAGAAAGTTAAGCGAGATAGGGCGATTTTATCCAAATTATTTTTTGTAGCTTTTGAAACTCTCTACAAAAAAGGATTTTCACCAAAAAAAAGCGTATTCCTATTAGATTCCACGGTATTCTTGGGAAATAGTTGAAAAAATCGACTTATCTATTTCTATTTCTTTGTTCTCTTTGAAATGAAGAAAAAACCAAAGCGGGTTGATTTTGATATTTTGAAATATAGAAATGACTCGAAATGAATGTGAATATTGGAGATAGGTTTTTCTAATGATTCTATTGGAAAGAGAAAGAAACTTCCCATGGAAATCATATGTCGGAAGTAATTTTTAATTTTCTAAAAATTCACTTTTTCGGTCAAGATTTGAAGGTAAAACCCTTCTGGTTTCGAAAAATTCCAGGTTCTCGAGAATATCTCCGCTCCTATTGGTCGCAGCGACTTGGGGTTCATTTTGAATGAAAGGTGAACCATTTCCCATCGATTTGTGTGGTCGAAAATGAAAAATTATCAATTTTTCGACTACTTATAGCCTATAAGTTATAGGGCAAAAACTGTTTTCCAGAAAATGACCTATAATTATTTGAAAAAATCAATTAAAAAAAATTTGAACCACATAAATCAATGAGAAATAAGCTCACCTTTCATTTAAAATCAACCCCAGGTCGCCACAACCAACAGAACCGGAGATATCGCCGAAAAAGTGAATTTTTTTGATTTTCAATGAGGAAACCTCTTCAAAACTTGGCAAAAACAAGCTAATTTTTCCAAAAATTGAAAAAAAAAATTTGACACGTGTTTTCCGCCTAAAATTTCCTCAGTTTTCCAATGGAATCATCAGAAAATTTCTATCTCGAACCGTTCACTTGGAGTGTTCATTTTACCCCACCTTCCCCTACTAGTTCTCATATTTACTGTGTTATTACTCTCGTTAACATTTATTTCTTCACACTGCTGTATAAGCCCGTCATAAAGGTTTCTGGCTTAGTGAAAAAAAAGAAAAAGCTTTTTGAACACGAGAAACAATTAATATCGTGAAATATATCCAAGATACTCCTATTCAACATTATAACAATAGAGGTAATACAATATTCACTTTCAATAGAACACATAAATGTCGTCACGTGTATGTTACCTGTATGCCAAAACTTAGTACCAACTGGTTTTCCTTGCACTACATATAATACAACATAGTCCCCGAAGTTGGTCTCGTATATACCAACATTTGATGTTTCATAGTAGTTTGAAAATTCCCACTCGGACAATGAAAATTCCGTCTCCATAATGTCCTTTTCTATATCACAGACTATCCAACTTTCCATTTACACAGTTAGATTGTAACTAAGAGCTCAAACTGGGTTGTTCCACCCTCAGAAGAATAAAAAAAAATAGTAAAAATCCAATAGTCCCATAAAACGGATTGTACGTATTTTTCTTATTTTTTCTTCAAACCTCTTTATTACCACCTGCCTCTTTGGTTACATATTATGTTTACCACAGAGTTTATTTCTTATCCACATATCCGGTCATTCTTCTTTTCCGACACAATTCAATAACGTTTTTTTTCTTTGTTTTCTTATTTTTTTGTTCTCTCCACGGTAACAATTCGAGTTTAATAACTTGAAGTTTGAGGATTTTTTTTTTATTGTCGTGGTGTTTTCTGTCGAAGCGTCAACGTACGACTGAATTATTAAACGTCTGACGCTGCTGAGAATTGAATGGGCGTTAATCATCATGCTAAATAATCCGAGATGAAAATCTCAATGTGAATGCCATTGGTATAAGGAGTACTGAGAATTTATTTGGATCATGTAAATAATTCTGACAATGTTAATCTTTGTGTTACAGAATTTGTATCAACTCAATTCTTAAATGTCAGACAATTCTTTAAATTTATCACATGGCTTCAAATATATTTGACGAGAGATTAATTGACATTCAAGTATTTCTAATGCAAATACATGGATTTATCAGCGTTTGGAGAATTTATTACATACAATTGTGATTATATCATTTTGGAGAATTAGGGAAGAGATTAAAGAGTGTTATTGAACTGCATTAAATACAATACTACATAACTGTTACTTTCAGATGTTTAGGTAATAGAAAATATCGAAAGCACTGTTGGCAAGTCGTCGTATCGTGGCAGTTGTGCTACGGAGGATTGCGTCATTGTTAATATGCTCGGTAAGCGTTTTTGTTTTATAGTTGTGGAGGGGGAAGAAAAAAAAAGTGTGTCACTTGGAAAGGGGGCTTATCGGACACTTCGTTAGAAATGATACGATTCGCACGAAATTCTAATGACGAGATGAAAAAAGAAATTTGCTTCTAAAGAATATCTTTGAGGTGAAAAATTATTGCGAGAATAATAAAAATTTCGATATGAATGAGTCGATTTTTCGAAAATATCCCGAAGATTAAGAAAAATAGGGCGATTTTGCCCTACTTTACACAAAATTATTGGGGCAAAAAGAACGTATCTCCATTAGTTTCCCAGATATCTATTTTTAGAAAAGGAATGACAAGAGAATTGACTTATTGAGTTTTACCACTTTACTACTGAGACAGATTTGAAATAAATACTGAAATATGATTGTATATTGGAATACATGCTTCTGAATTTGTTTGACTTTGAAAAAAGTGAGTCAATGCGATGCAGCAATTGAGTGGGGTCGAGGTCTGAAAAAAATGAGAATGCCTGGATACCAAGATGCATCAATGAATCTTCCTTATGTTTCGAGATGTCAATAAATATGTGAATGAGAAATAAATTGAGATGAAAAATTCATTTTTTCTTACCTCTCGATAGCTTGTCAACTGATTCGAAGCGACCCTCGACTTTGCTGCGGAGTGATTCCAGATCGTATGGTGTTGAAAAGCCATGGTCAACACTACGACTCTTGCTCCTGAAATTAATTCATTTCTTATATTAATATTTTTCCAATTAATAGGAGGACAATCATCATTAAACTTTTATCAAAGTAATAAATATTTTATTAGTGTAAATAATAATAAAAAAGAAGCTCATGAACAAAGCGAATGCTTCTGATAAATTCTAGCAAAACATTCATACGAACCGGAAGAATGATGCAGTCAGGTTCTCCGTTGATCTCGTGTGTGAAACGTCTTGCTGTGACATACGTCGTGACCTGGCTCGTTTTCATTCCAAAATAAAACAAAAGAAAAGAAAAAAAAAACATAATGGGTGAGTTACCATGCAAAACTAGCGCGTGCACTAAATAATAAAAAAATAAATGAATTTGAAATAATATGTTAACTATAGAAGTATTTTGCAATTCAGAGTAGCCTTTTAAAGTTTAAACTATAAATAATGAAGCAATTTTTCATGGATTTTGAATTTTAGATTTTGTGTAAATATAAAATACGCTGATTATTCGAATTTAATAAGTTTGATGTGACATTTTATTTAGTAAAATTCTTTTTTTTTTTTAATTCGATGTTCCATGATTTTATTCAATTTCCATATTTTTTTGCATTCTTTCATCTGATAATTTCGCAATTTTCGCTCTTTCACTTTTGGGGCTTTTTTATTTATTTTGAGGGAAGTTCTTGATACCTTTTTTCTACACTTGATGCCTTTAATGGAGGCACTAGTTAACAAATGCACCTCAGTATAATTTGTATGTAGATGAGTCGGTCACGAAACTTTCATGCATACGAATGTTCTACATCTGAAATTAGTAGATTACTTCACTAGTATGATATTACAATTTTATCTGCACTCGTGGTGTATTAAGTCAATGGAGAATAAAATTGTCAAGTGAAATCCACTCGTGTGGTGACAGTTTTCCTATTTCTGTACTGGTTTTTTTTTTACATTTGCCGTTGAAGCAATACGAGTTTGTAAAAGTCCATTGACCTTTACTGAGAAAAGAAATAGAGGAAAATCAAGGAAATTAACGGGGAAAAACATTTGTATTTCGTTGTACCTCGAATCTTTTACAATTTTAGAATTTTATAAACACAATTTCGCTCTATCGTTACTCAGTTTCCATGAAATGCGTAGTTCATCGTGAAAAACCAGGAAAAGATACATTTCTCAATATTTTCAAGTTAATAAAACCACGAATTTTAATGGAGATTCTGTGTTTATATGATTTTATGACTCTCTGATTTATTCACAGTTAGTCTTGAAAAATCGAGAAGATTTTTCGTGATTGAGAACAGATGAGAATTGAATAACGAAGAGGAAAAACAAGATAAGTCTATTTTTTTGTGTAATTTTCCTGAAAATATCTCGAAGAATAGACAAGATAAGGCAATGTTGCCTCAACTTTTTTATTAACTCTTGAAATCCTCTACAAAAAAGGATCAGATCAATCATCGCCCTACATCCTTCAGCTTTCGAGATACCATCAAAAAACAAATCGCAAGGAGAATAAATCTATTTATTTTCCTTCTTCACTACCGAATTTAATTCCTCTGAGATCATCCCAATTAAAAAATTCCTCTCATTAAAAAGTATCATTTCGAATCTAAAAATAAACGAACGCCGAAAAAAAAATGACGCAATAAAACTATTCATTTGTAAACAACTGTTCTCTATCCGTCAGTAAAAATGCGAGTTGACAGCTCCTATGAAAAATGCAGGTCTTTCTTTTTTTTTGTCTGGCCATAAGCCACGCCCATTTATGATTCTCACCTGTTGGTAACGATCTACGAATAAAGTGATGAGAGTTTTGCGATACGAAAATATCATTGCCAAGTTGTTCTGGCACTTTGCCCTCTCATCCTCATTCTCGATTCTTTGTATTCTCAAATATTGAAGCATGGAAGTGCAGAGAGAACACAGTGGAAATACCGGATGCTGAGAGAATATTAAATGACAATTCGATTTAATAGTGTTATCACAGTGGAATTAGGGGCCTCTCATTCCCCTGTGTCATCGAACAATAGACAACACTGTGTTCCACAGTTGGTCTGAATGCGTTGGATACGCTGGTATTACAGGGTTAAAGCACCGAACATTAGCAGAATTTAAGGACAGTATATAACTATCTTCTGCACGGTATTTCTACCCTCGATGGGTTACGTGTATATGTGCTACCTGGTATTCTCGGAGCAATAGAGCCGTTATGTTTATTACAGAGAGCGTGAGAAGACTCTATTTAATGAGACTCGGTTGATCGTTCCCGCTATACGATGGAACTTTGGCCATTTTCATCTTTAAAATTTCCACGTAATATCCCGGTTATTGAGGCAAATGTTTTCTTATTAATTCAGGTGGTTTGAGTCCAGGGGATCTTCAGGACAATACTGCAAGAATATGACTCCCGTGGAATTAAAGATACGGAATTCAAATGAATTTTCATGGAACAATTTTCCTTAAAGGATTGGACAAGTCAATTTTTTGATCATTTTCGAAGAATATCTCTTTTTTATAGCTCTTGAATGTTTCTACAAAAGGAGATTGCAGCAAAAACAACGTATCTCCATAAATTTGGAAGAAAAATAGTCCTACTATAACATTTTTTCACATCTTTAAAGAATTTTCTGTTAAAATTCCAGTTTTTTTGGTGAAATTTTAAGCAGAAAATCCTCAAACCTTTAAGGTTTTAGGTCAAATTAATTCCCGGTTTTATTTTCTTCCGTTTTCAATAAAACGTTTAAGCTGAAATCCAGTATCAGTTGGAAATTTTCGATTCAGCATGACACAAAGAAGTCAGGAGTTTCTAAGAAATTCAGTTTCAGAGTAAGTTTGTCTTAATGGAACTGAAATTTCATTACACCTTGGAAAAGTAATAAATGGAAAAGAGCTTGTAATACCTCGACGTTGAAATTTCTTCGCTTTTCAATGAAGATGAAGTCTTCATGAAACTTCTGGGGGAAAATTTCGTATTAACTGTCCAACTCGATTAACCAATACTCCGTAGTTCCATATCAAAAGAGTGGGACATTTCGAAATTTTTAATTACGTTGTTTTATTTATAATTCTCACGTAATGATTACCTTATCTGTACTAAAGCGAAGGTCGAATTTGGACCTTTCCTGTTTGTCTACATGTGAATTGACCCCGTGTGAGCGTGACTAGTAACACGTATTGCTTTTGAAACGATGTTGGAATGTCATCGACTTCCTTGGAAAGTGAGAAAGGACAAAATCCACTGGCTTCTAGTTTATAAACGGTTTTTCGAGTTGCAACGAGACGTTTCGAAATTGTCGACAGTCTTTTTTTGCCTGTCTTTATACGTGCAGCCCCCTAAACTGTTTTGTGATAGTGCTCGAATGTCTTTCTTTCACATTTGGAGTTTCTCGATAGAATTTTCGTTCGTAAAGTATTCGAGGAATTTTTTTATTTGCTTGGAAATAGAATATTCGACAATTTCAGTGGCGAAGGGGTGAAAGAATCCATCTTTAGATCATTTTTGTTTAGAATATCTGCTATAACGAATTTGCTTCAAACCTGCTCTTCAATTCTTCAAATTCTATAAAGAAAGGAATTACGACAGAATCACGTTATCTCTCTCAGTTTCAAATATACATTCTAACGAAAAGATTGGCAAAGTCAATTCAACTTTTCAATGCTGATTCGAGTTCAAATTTGTCCAACTCATTCACACATTTAAGCAAAGAGAAAAATATGTCGAAATAAGAGTTCGATGACATTCGTGGATTTTTTTATGAAGAGAAAGATTCTGCTAGTCAATGGCACAATATTGAATTAATGAAGAATAAAAAATCGAACGAGGTCGTGCCTCAGCTCAGGGACAGCCAGTGTATCCAAAAAGTTGTCTGATGGCCGCTAAATTTTTACGAAGCCTTCTATTTTGACATTAGTTATGAAAATAATATTGGTATTATTTTTGGACAACGGGCGTATTGTCGAATGACGATTATCAACGCAAAACGAGTCACTTCAGGTCTTGGCACATGTACTTGCTTATTAAGCGGCTTCATTTCCTCTCTCTAGATGGCAAACTGCACGTGATTAGTTTACTGAATGTATACAGAGAGCTGATATAATCAGAGATTAGCAGAATAAAATTATTCTCCAGTTATTCGATTAATTTTTAATGACGTTAGTAGAGCATGGCCAAGAAAAATTTACAATTTCCATTATAAGTGAAATAATTCCGTAGTGAAGAGTTGAAATAGGATGGATCGATTTTCTAGGAATTTGCTTCTGCAGAATGTGTCGGAAACTAAGCGAGATAGCGTAATTTCGCTCTCATCTTTAATCTATAACTCTTGAAATTTTCTACAAAAGAGAATTAGAGCCAAATCATCTTATCTCATTTATTTCCTGAAATATTCTCAAAATAAAGAATAAAAAAAAAAAATAGACTCATTATTCAAATTGACCTCTTTGCTACTGATTTAATCAAATTACATTTTTTGCTCTAAATATCTTCATCAAGTGTCTCCAGTTTGATTAATTTACTCAGTTCAGTGCTAACGAAAATTCAGAAAAACTTATTTTACCTAATTTCCATAATATTCAAGAGAAATCATGGAAGAATCAGAATCCTCCAGAGGCCTCGACCTTATCATCCATTAATGTTGACCCAGTAAACACGTACCTATCACTCAGACGTACCAAGTAAATCCCTTGAAAATGAGGGTAATTACTCGTTTAGCAGGCGTTGATGAACTGCGACCTTCAAAACTTTAGTTTCTATTTTTCTTTTGGGGAAAAATGCTGAGGAAAATGGTTCAGAAGCAGAAAACCGAAATAGGCAGATAAATAAAAATAACTTATCCTTGGAACCTAATAAATATTGTTTCTATATATGGGAAGAGGATTTATTGGCTGAGATCATTGTCTGGAGGACTCGAGAGTTAATCTTCAAGTAATAAATATCGTGAGAAAATAATTAATTAGACAATTGAGGAATTGAGTTGATTCCAGGATTCTCAAAAATCTAGAAATCCAAAAAAATTGATGAAGATGCTCCAGTATGGCCCTCTTATTAGATAATTTTTTTAGATTTTTTTCATGAAGATCTCAACACGTAAAAGAATAAATAGCAGGATGTAATATAGATAATATATTTAATAATTCAATCATTTTTTGATATATGGAAAACTAATGGAGATACGTCTTTTACGTTCAAATCCTTCCTTGAAAACGAATTGCTCCTGAAATATTCCAATCGAGTTCTTTAAACTTGGAATAATGCCAAAAGACAAATTCTCAATACTGTGACAACATTGGCCTATTGATCTTTCAGCTTTTGCGGAGATAAACGGAAAGACTGGGCAAGTTGGAACCGGAAGTCAAGAGGCTAAGTTAACCAGTGCATGACCAAGCGGATTGAGGGACATTCTGATATCACTGAGTGCTTCAAGCTATGTAGAAGTTTGGGGTTGAAATAGGAATGGATTGAGAGACTGGGGCAAAAGGCAAATGGATCCCAGTACGATTTGGCCAATGCCTTTTGCGGGTTATATTTGAACGCGTGGGAGAGGTAACGTAGAGTTTCAGAGTGAAAATTCCATTGGTAGTGGCTTTCCAGTTATGTGCTAAAGTGCTATTGGGATTCACTCCACTGAATCGACTTGAATTTCTGGACATCAATGAGAAGTGTTGAAATGAGTAATTTTGCAATTAATATTCAACTCTATTTATTAACAGAAGCTGCATCCAGTAGTTTATGTAGGCCATAAGAGTATCGAGTTGACTGATTATTCACGATGAAGACCACACGCATACGTACACATCTGTTGGTGATGGCATGAAATTGACGTTAAAGGAGGAGAGGTAAATGTATGATCCAATATAGTATAACATAATTGCGGTGACAAGCAACACCGAGCTACAGTTCTTGATCATGTATCCATGAACATTACACTAATAATCGATTGAGCGTATCATCACACATGCAAATAGTTAAACCACGACGTTTGAATTTAATGTCCAATATATTGATAATATTTAGGTACAGAGGAACAGATTACTCCAGTAATAAAGAGGTAACAAACTGAAAAAATCGACTTGTCTGTGAATAATCTCAACGAAAAATCTCGGAAATTAAGAGAGATAGTACGATTTCTCTCCGATTCTTTTTTCTCTGTAGAGAATTTCAATCGCTAAATTAAAGAATCGGGCCAAAAGTGTTCTATCTCTTTCAGTTTTCAAGATCTTCTCACGAGAATAATTTTTTTCAAAGTGATTCATCTTTTTTCACCGCTTTGCTACTAGAATTCTATTTATATCCTTCAATCGTATTTAATAAATCGTGTTTAATTGGAATAAATCGAGTGCTTCGCAGTCCCTGACGTTATGACCATTTGATAGAGAAATATTTAATAACGAAGAGATTAACGCAATGCACATGAAAAGAGAAAACGTAGAAAAAAAGAATTCTACAGCACGTGCTTCACGATTTATCATTGAAATTCACAGTAATAATATATTTTATTATGAATTATCCAGGAAACTTCTGAGTGAAGCCAAGAGATATTGTACATCATCCGAGAAAACTGAACGAGTACTTCATCAGCGTAATAATGCCGAGTGAAAGTAAATATTTATAATTCAGAATTTTACTGTTCAAATCGTTTAGTTTTAAACGGATTTCATTTAATAGTTTGTCTGGATTATTTTGGAATTATTGAAATTATTCTAGTGATTGGGAATTACATCGTAATGCGGATATTGGGATCACCTGGGTAATTTTCATTGGACAGGCCTCTCGCATTCTCACTGGCTGCACCTATTTGCCCACAAAATAATGGATTACGCAACAGTCGAGTTTACAGGAGTGGGAGAATTATTCTGTTATTCGTCAAAAGCGAGTTACACGATTATTTCGTTTATGAATGATGAAAGCAACCGGAATATTGTACAGTTTAATGATTTTCACTAACTCTTTTTTTAAATGCCTTCTATGCTAATTGAATTCAATTAATTCCAGATCAAACTCGTTAGCTACATATTTATTTGATAATTGATCATCGATCAATGGCTCAATGGCTCCAGAGGATTTCGAATTGTTCAATTTGTCATCAATCATCTATTTCTTTTCTATTTTATCATTATTGACGTCTAGTTCAAGCACAGAAATGCTCAATCAATTTGAATAAATCAGAGGGAATTTGATTGCGAAGAAAAGTCATGATGAAATACTCGAGGAAAAATAAAAACATTCAATGATTTTTCGTTGCTTGATGCTAACCTGTCTGGCGGAAGGAAACCGCTGGGTAATGACACATCACTTTGGTGATAAAACCATTGATCAAAAACACGTACAGAAGGTCAATACGACATTGAGACACTTTTGCTACTGGCAATTGTATGATTTGCAGAATTATTTTTTTTTCAATTTCCGATGTACTAGAAAAAAAGAAGAAATGATACAGATTTTTTGCTAATTATTTTTTGCCCTAATCTTTTTTTTTGCAGAGATTTTTAAGAGCTACGACTAACAGATGATAACAAAATTGCTCTAACTTGATCATTTCCCGAGATAATCTCAAAAAAGTAGGGGAAAAAATTGACTCATCCTGGCTTATTCCTTCGCTACTGTTTTTTTTTCTCTAAAAGGAAAACCCAAGTATTAAAATATCTCTAATGTAGTCATACATAAATTGCAGAGGATTTACATAATAACTTGACGAATGTGGGGAAAACAAGAAGTACGAGCCTCGGGAGAGACAATGGCCTGTTAATGATGTTACCACATTTTGCAGAACGAGGAAAATCATGGAAATTTTCAAGAAAATACAAATCAAAACATTAGATGTCATCAAACTCTGGTTTTTCCAGTCTACTAGAAACTTCTGACCTTTCTCTACCCTTTGTTCATCCAATATATCGACATATTATTTCAATAATCCAGCAATTCACATTTTTATTGGCACATGCCATCAACAGTTTGCTCCAGTCAATTAAATTCATCACGTGCTCAGTTTACAAAAGGCGGGTTCAGGCATTTTATGGCTCAAGCAAACTACTGTACTGGTGATAATATTGCAGATGCTTGAGCCAATCAAGCAATCATTATATTTTTGCGTTTCGCGAGTTTGTATTATGCAGTTGTAAATCATCTGTTGATTCTTCAAGGTCAACTGATTATTGAATCGTATTTTAACGAATAATTAAAAGACAAAATAACTGGAATTGATTAAGTATATTTTGGGGATCAACTCGAACAAATTCAGTAGTGAAAAGATAAAACAGAAGATATCGATCTTTCTTTTGGTCAATATCTCGAAAATCAAGCGAGATAGAGCGATTCTGCTACACAATCCTATTTGCAGCTTCTGGAATTCTCTGCAGAAAAACAGGATTTGGACGAAATTGCTCTATTCTTGCTTCTTTTTCAAAATCTTTTCAGAAAATCACAAAAAATAAACCATTCTCCTTCATCAGTGAATTGTTCAAGAAATTATTGGACATTTCATAATTTCCGGAGGTATAATAAAATGATTCGATTTAATCTACCTTGATACAGAATCAGGCACGAAGATATTCCACCATGACAGTCTCTTCTGTCTTCCCCCATAGAGGGCCTCAGTACTGCCAACATCAGCTGTGATACCAGTTAATCCCTTCTTTCTCTTTCTATCCGATTTATTCGGTTTAACAAGTGGATGCCACGATTTTCTACGTCCTTGCTTCAATTCAAATTCCTCCTTCATTGTTTCCGGATTCTCCTCCAATAAATCATCAGTAACATAAAAAACTGAACCTCTTCTATTACCCTCACTGCTTCTTCTCTTTCCTTTTTTACCATCATCATCAACAACATCATCATGAATTTTTTTACTACTATTCTCTTTGTCTTCAAATATACTTGAGCGTCTTGCACGCTGGAATAAACTGTCTCTTCTAGCACGTAAATCATCAAGGACACTGTGTCTACGTCCCTTTGTATCATTTATCAATCCAAGTGCTGATAATTTATCTGGCGATTGTTCAACAGTCAATGGTATAGAATTTGTTGATGCAAATTTTGGCACACTGTGGCCACTACTTGGCGACTCTGTTATATACATTTCCATGCTATGTTTAGAAACTCAATTGTTTGTTTGTAATACTTTGAAATAAAAAAAAAAACTTGTTTCACTCTTTTCTTCGAACTCAACTGTTTTTTTTCCAATGATTTTCACTCAATGTTCGCCTCAATTCTCTTGTACTGTGCAAAATGAACAGATGAGCGTCATTTTACGAATGACCGAATACTGCCGCGATCCGCACGAGAATACAGCACGTACTGAAGGTATGCGGTTCTTTTTTTTTTCAGCTACAAGCTGGTGTTAAATCCCTCGGTGAAAGCCGACCTACAGGCTCGAGCGACCGCCTTTTCACTCCGGACAGAGAGACCGGTGCGTTGGCCTGTGTGTACCCAGTCTAACTGATAATATTTCTTTTTCTTCCTCTTCTCCTTCTTTTTTTTTTTCTTCACAGAGAGAAAATAATGAAATTCTGTAGATTTTTGTGTGACACACGTGTTTTTTTTTTCTCTTATATTTTATAATCACATTCCCAATGGTTTTTCAAGTGTTGATATGATAAAGAGATTGTTAAAAAATTCTGTATCGATTGGGCCTCAAGGTCAATGGACGTAGGCAATGAATTTTTTTATAAATTTTGATGATGCAATGCTTTCTGAGTCGTTTTTTTTCGGAGAAATGGAGATTATATTGTGTTTTTGCGTGTTCTCAGTCCTATATTGTTTGTTTTTATGATTTTATTTACTTTCAACGTTCCTCGCGTCTTTGTGTATGGGAATTTTTAAATTTAAGCGAATTTTGTAGTTTTTCGGAGCAGACACTGGGATTTATCGAGGGAATGGGACTGTGGAGACGGTCAAACTGACACTGAACAGTCTTTCTTTCACAGGTTTATAAATCCACGCCCTTCCGAGGTTAACATACCCACTGATTTAGCTTCTTTCATTCGTTGCTTGGGATCCAGGCGGCCTTGGAGAGGCCGATTTCCTCTCGCCTCTTTTATGCTTATTTTTTTTTTCACTTATTTTATTTATTTTTTTTTTAATCGAGAAAATTGGTGCCTCACGATGGATAACAGGAGATATTAATTATTTTGATAATCCATTTATCCACGTTTCGGTGATAATTCACTTGGCACGATCATTTTTATCATTATTTCAATGAATTTTGATGTTATTTTTGTTAGTTTTTAGTGAAAATGCGATTAATCACAAACATTAACGGAAGACAAACCGTTTACTCTTACACGTTTTGTCTCCGTGGAAAATAAAACGATACTAAAGTCGGTATGTACGCTACGTCGTGTATTTATACGTCAAGAGGCTTCCTACCTACATACAGAATTCTACCCCCCCACTGTAATTGAGCCGGAGTGGACGATTTTTATTGTATACAATTCCAGAATACTCGGATTCATAAAATGGCGAAAATCTGCATCGAAGGAATTAATGAAATTATTGCTTTTTAAGGTAGTATCCCAGAGTACGGTTGATAAAACAGAGAAAAAAATGAGGATTTGTAGGTGTGTCTCCAATTAATTGCTGATAGTTCAGGGAAAAGTGCTTCAATTTACCCGAAAAAGCGATTAAACTATTCGGAAGTCATCTCTTCAGTATGTACATATAATTTGTTTTTGTTTCTCGAATTTTTAACATTACTAATCTCCTATCACATGTATGAGATAGATAGATAGATTTGTTTATTAATAACTGTAGGCATTTGTCCATGTAGCCGAAATAATGCATATAGCATTATAATAATAGTTGAATAGTTGTGTGATTCACAGCTTGTAGAGACTTTATAAATATCAGAAATATATTAACAATTTAACATGAAATATGAAATATTTCAGTGACGACTTTCAAATAGACAATGAATTTTCTTCTGAAATAAGTTGAATCTGAAAATTGGACTCTATTGAGATAGAGAGAGAGGCAAATAGTTACGTCTATCTTCTGATTACCAATTTCTCAATAACTATACGGTGAATTGAATATTTTTTTCTTCTATTATTTAGTTGAAGTGCTGTTCTCTTCGCCAATTGTTTTTAAATAATGGGTTAACTGTGTGGTTTTCCAGTAATTTCGTTGTTTCTGTCCGATTTAGGAGGTTTCATACCCACCACTGCTATTTTCAGTAACTTTGATAATTCATATCTGATAAACTGCGCGGTCAAAAATTATGAAAAAATTCAGAAAAATGTAAAAAAATATATTTGATACGGCATCAAAAAAATGAAGGATTAACGGTACTCGACTTCACTGGGATACTACCTTAACATGAAGGAATTTTCCTCTCTTGCATTTATTCATTTTTTTTATATGGAATTTCGTGGACTTCTGAATTGGTTGAAGAATTGCAGGAGAACATTTTCGAAATTCAGGGGAAGAAAAAGTGGGTCGAAGAGCGTGGAAATTTAATTTTTTTTTCCTCTCCTCTCGAGTGTTACCGAGGTCAATTGGTCTTAATCGAATTAAAACGACCATCCGTATATTTTCATCCGTTGCAATTCCCTAATTGCGCGCTTTCAAATTGACAAATTGTTTCCACCGTTTTGCACGTCCGCCTCTCGTTAAAAAAAAGTAGTTAAGGAGAAGGGGAAAAAGAGGAGGGGGGTTGTCTGAATTGGATTTTCATAATTATTGTAAACATGATTCAATTAATTTGGGAGATTCTGAGGCATTTAGAGGATGATGGAGCAAAAGGATAGATCTATTCTTTGCTGATGTTTGTTTTCGAAGAATAATATTCATAATAATATATTATAGCAGAAAGATATTCTCCTTTTTTGCAGAGAATTCCAAGAGCTGCAAAGAACGTCTCTCTAAAGATTTCGATACATGATTTAGTTTTTGAAATATTCTCGGAAGAAAAAGATTGATTTATCGTGTTTTTTTCTTCGCGATTTTATCCAAATTTATTTTTTAAGGATAAACATTTTTTTGTACCCTTTGAAATTCTCTACCTAAAGGATCATTGTAAAATCGCTCTATCTCGTTTAGTTTTCTAGATATTCTTTGAAAAGTTATAAAAAGAAAAAAAATGCTGTTGCACCTCTTTGCCATGAATTTCCTAATTAGTAGAAATAACTGCGGATTCGATTGATCAATGAAAAAAAAATTGGAAATGTTTCTTTATTGAAATTCTTCATTCGTTTATTTATTTTCAAACAGAAGTTTTTTTTTTATTCTTCTCCGGTTGAATTATTTATTATAATTTAGTCTCTCCGCGAATTTCGTGATGAAATCAACATAAATTCTTTTGTATCTCTGCAAATAAAAAAATTCTACCAGTAAAATTAGTTCATCGACAATTTTAATATATCATTCATAGTCAAAACCTCGAGTTCTGCTTCGTTTTGTGAAGTTATCTCTTTTTTTTCTGCTACTAATTCAGTTTTATCAACACGTGATTTTACGAAATAGAAACAATATTTTCCTCATTTTTGGAACGATTTTAGACTGAGAATTGTGGATACGTGATAATTAACACGTTAGAGATGTGTCAAAGGGCATAAAAACAAGTGGGGGGTGTTTGTAATAGACTAGAACATCCTCTCCTCCATGGGAAGAGGGGGGGGGGGGTGAAAAGACGTCAGGAAATTAATCTGTACCATTTTTTTTTTCAAAAGCAAGTTTTTTTTTTCTCTCAAAATTATCTCGAAATTCAAGCGAGATACGAGATTTTTTGAGAAAACCATTCATGTAGAGCAGAAAAAAAGCTACAAGAAAGATCTGAATAAAATTTTTCATATCTCGCATAATCTCCGAAATATTCCCAAAAAAATTGGACACAAAGTTGCGTTTTACTCGATTTATTTGAACATTCAATTTAATCCAGTTGATGAACACATTCCGGAATTCTCCTCTCATTCCTTTAATTACACAAATTTTATTTACTATTATTATTGTTTGCATTGTATATCGACGTGAGAATTAATTGCCCCACGTTTCGTTCCAATTTACCGTGAAATCAAAGGGACGTTATTGTTACGAGCGTAATTTATGCTAAACAAATATTGTTCATAGACTTTCGAACGATAAATACTATTATTTAATGTCAAAAATTTTGGTTTATTGTTATCGAGTTATTTAATCAATAGAGTAGAAATTACTCAACAATTAAACGATACTGAAAATTTCGTGAATTTTGTCAAAAGATATATTTAATTGATATTGACAATTAATATGAAAGAAGTGAAATTAAATGAGTGATTGAGAATATTTAATCAGCTGATTGGAATTACATGAAATATTTGAATATTCAAATTAATTGCCATCATCGACATTCAATTTATGACTTAAAAACAATACTAAAATTGAAAGTATTGAGTAAAATTAAATGGATAAAATATTTGATCAGGCAAGAATGCAATTTCTACATAATAAATTTCATAATTGAAAAATGTGAAATTTCAATGAATTTTAGTATAAAAATGTTTCAGTGTAGAATAGGAACAAGTCAGTAGTGCAAAAGTAGAACTGGCGAGCCGATTTTTTTCATCAGACCTTTTTCGGGAATATAGAGGAAAGTGGGGTTTGGTATTTGATACTATGAAATTTACTCGAAACGGATGAAAATATTGGAAATAGATTTTTTCTGATGAATCCATTGGAAAGCTGAGGAAATTTCACATGGAAATCATATGTCGGAAGTTAATTTTTTGAATTTTTCCAAAAATTCCATTTTTTGGTCCAGATTTGAGAGAAGAAAGCCTTCTGTTTTTGAAAAATTTCGGGTTTTCGGAAATACCTCTGGTTCTATTGGTCGTAGCGATGTGGGGTCGTAGCGATGTCGATCTTGAATGAAGGGTGAGCTCATTTTCCATCGATTCATGTGGTTGAAAAGGAAAAATCATGAAATTTCCAAGTACTTACAGGACAAAAACTGATTTTCACGGTAAATGCGAGATATTTTCATTTTCGAGATATTTTGCAAAAAAATATTGCCGGAACTTCGCAAACATCTCTTCAAACTTCAAGTTTACTGATAAAAATTCCTCTTGTTTAATGATTCTAGGAAAAATCCTCTCAAACCACCTTAACAATCAACAAAACTGCAACGATCCCTACAGTAGCCCAGGTTGTTCATTTTTTCAGGTCAAGGTACCCGATATCGAGTGACCCGGACACTCAATAACGTCCCTCAGTTCATACAGATATATATGAACTTTTTATTTCCCCCTTTTGCTCTCTTCCTATGCACTAGTATTTCAGACTGATAACGATTCAGTGGCATTGCATTTCCGGTATCGTCCACTCGAGTTTTATAGAATTAATGAGAAACCCGTGGTAATAAGTTAATTGGCAATTTTATTTCTCACAGTATCTGCTAATTTGGTTCTCATAATTACCAATGTTCAATAGGTTTTGTTTTAATCTTTTTTCTTGTGATGATTCGGTGAAAAGATGAAGAACAGGGGGAGAAGAAAAGTAATTACATTTTTTTTTCCAATGTTTCCGGTAAAGCTAGTAGGAAGGGATTACGTTTTAGTCTTTTTCCCCTCGAAAATCGAAAAAATACTGTTTAATTAAAGATTCTTCTAATATTCACCCTATCAATGAAACCAAGGAATTCAGTTGGTCTCGGACAACACCAGTCTTTCAATCAATTAGCAAAAACATCTATTCACTTTGTTTCACGAGAAACAAAATCAACAAAGCATGGAGAAAACTTCGATACCAGTATTTATTACCCGGAAAATTTAACAATCTAAATGCCCCTTTTGCAACATGCCAATTGCATTTCAAACCGGTAAACAAAAACTAACGTGTTTTAGAGAAGTAGTGAAAATGGGAGAAATAGAAGTAGATGCTCGGTTAATTAATATGGGGACGCATCATTGTTCTAGCAATTAGCGGAACATAACAGAACCGAGTTGCGAACTGACGGGGAGGTTTGTTGAGAGTCATTCGTGCCTTTTTACCATATAAATTTCGAGTTTTTTCATAAAAAGTTTATATCTAAGTACTTTCCTCTTGTTTGGGGTTTCGAATTGTTCTCCATGGGGTTATGAACCTCAATGGACGAGAGGAATTTCTTTGAAATAATTCAGTAGTGGAGAGATGAATAGAATAAGTCAAATTTTTGTACAATTTTTTTTTTGAGAATGTTTCGGAAACTTATGAAGATACGCTTTTTTGCCCCAATTTCTTTTATCAGAGAATTTCAAGAGATACAGAAAAGCATTAAGGCAAAGTTGTCCTATCTCGCGTATTTTCTGTAATACCCTCAAAAATACTGACAGAAAAAATCGACTCTTCATCACTCTTTTTTTTTAGAATCTTTCGAAAATTAAGCGATATAGGACATCTTCTATAAAAAAAGAATCAAGATAGAATCGCTGTATCTCTCTTAGTTTCCAAGATATTCACAAAAGACTAATGACAAAAAAATCTACTCCTGTTATCACCTCCTTTGAATTTTTTTCGGATTTAATTCTCAATGAATTGGCACTTAGTTGAAAAGAAGATTGTAAAAAAAAAATTTTATTGGTCTTCGCTGATAAATAATTCTGCAATTGATATTGATTTGATTTCATCGCTGCTATCATTGATAACATCATTATGATTGCATCAATAAACAGAAATAACTCGATGATTTCATTACGTTTTAAACGTTAATAATCAATTCAATGTATTTTAATTGCAATTAAATTTTCCATCAGCACGTTTCTCTTGATGTTAACAACTAAAATAAGAGGACAATTCAAATTGTATGAGAATTACGAATTAAAAAAATAATTGGAGACGATTAAAATGACAGTGCATGGTCGATGAAATTGTTTGTGTATTGGGTTATAATATCATGTAAAGTGGAACAAGCACGCTTCAAGGTCTTCATTTGAGAGACAAAAACTCGTTGCACCTGTTTTACATTATTATACCCCTTCTGTATCTCTCATGTTAAATTTCCGATGAAATTTAGCTTTTATTGTACGAAATGGAGCAGTTGAATTTATGGGCAAATAAAGAACGGGATCGAAAAAGTTTCCATGAATTTATGAATTCCAGATTTGTTTATCGTTAGTTTCTTAAGAATATCTCGGAAGCTAAGCGAGATAGGGTGATTTTGCTTGAATCCCTTTTTGTAGCTCTCGAAATAGTAGAAAAGCAAGGATTAGAGCAAAATGAACATATTTCCATTACTTTTTGAAATACTTCAAAAATAAACTGAACAATTTTCTTCTAATGTTACCATTGAAATGATAATAAATAATCGAGTCGTTAAATTCGGTACCGGAAACGGATGATCATTAAATAGTCGCTTTGTACCCTAAACCACTCGAATTATATACATTTTAATGAAAAACAAAAACAAGCCAGAGGCGTTTGAGTATTTAAAACTAGTCATACGTCTTCCTCGAGGTCCCTGTCAGGCGCTTTTCCAAAATATATATACAATTTATATATAATTGTGTAAATATGTATATTGTACATAGCTATGACTTCATGAGCGGGTAAATCCTTCTCTAATATGCGTTATGTTCATTTCGAAGCCGTAAAAATATTCAATTTTGATGACAATGACGCAGGCAGTAGTTAAATTTATCCCTTACTACTATTTCCCACGCATTTTTGCGTAATTATTACAAAAATAAATTGAAGATGGAAACAATAATTCCCAGAAATAACGATTATAAATCTTCGATTATTTTTTAAAATTATTTCTTCTTTATTTTTCGAGTGCTGGCATCTGAAGATTGTGATAGCAATTTTATTTCTGGGCTTTACGCGATAAGGGAGCAATAAAATTCGCACAATGCACATGATCAGCAGCTA
This sequence comes from Aleiodes alternator, assembly GCA_963921955.1. NCBI lineage: Eukaryota > Metazoa > Arthropoda > Insecta > Hymenoptera > Braconidae > Aleiodes > Aleiodes alternator. The sequence continues at coordinate 7,753,826 of OY998098.1, read as the reverse complement.
CTATTTGCAATTGTACTGATTGAGAGAGCCGACTGAAGGACTCAAACCAGTGGCTGTCATCGAATTTCTTAAAATAACAAAAGCAGATGTATCATCAAGTTTAAAATATCAACAAGCTACTCTGAATTATTGAAAATCATTTCTAATTCTATACCTCTGTTATTTTTGCAGAATATCTCGGGAACTAAGAGAGATAGGGTGATTTTGTTCTGATCCTTTTTGTAGAGGATTTTAAGAGCTACAAAAAAGGATTCGGCCAAAATCGCTTTATCTTTCTTATTTTCCAAGATATTCCCAAAAAACTGATGGAAAAAATAAAAAATTGAAAAAGTCAGGTTTTTTTTATCCATTTTTTCTTTGAGGATATCTCGGAAACTAAGCGAGATAAAATTTTTGTAGATACCTATTTTGTGACCCTTGAAATTTCCTAAATTAAGGATAAGGACAAAATCACTCCATCTCGCTTAGTTTCCAAGATCTTCTTCAAAAATGTTTTTAAAAAACGGAATTTTTCCATTTTACTGAAAAAAAGGGAAAAAAATCTTACTCAACATAGACAAACACTTGAATTTTTCAATAGAATGTTCAAATGAACCAGTATACTCACGTACATCCAGGCGTAACCATACTGAATATAAAAATCTCAAACGTAGCAAATCAATTACTCACCTGAAACAAGAAAAAGGAAACAAAAGAAATATTATTCATTGTTTTGTGAGAAGATAAGAATGCATTCTATCATAAATAAGAAAGAAAAAAAATTTGCAAAAAAAAAAAAAATTGAAAATAAGAATCAGAAGAGGTCCATTGTCAGTGCACGTCGATGTAAACGTGTTTAGAATTTTTTTACAGTAAAAAATTGAATCGTACATTCTCCCCCACTGTCGTCATGCATGTACATGAGATATCACTGAAGGTATTACCGCGATAAAAAAAAAAAAAAAAGATCTCGCAATTCAGTTCAACATACGGGAAGCCATTTTCTGTTTTGATCGTGACGAGAAAACAAAATTTCACAACATATAAGTATATCCGAGTATTTGAAAAGTTATTAGCATAAAATTGACACTAATGTCTCTGGAATATCATAAATAAGAATTAAATGTTTTTTTCTTTCTTTATCAAAGGCAAATTATTGCCTGAAAAATGGCCTGATTGTATTTTACACATAATTCTTATCGATAATATTCAATACTCTTTCTTCCCATGTGAAAACGAGGAGTATATTCAATAATGATGAAGACAAGGGGGAAAACATGTAAAACCAGTTTCGTTAGCACGAGCCCATACCCAGACGCATTGGACGAGTCGTTGCCATTCATTGAGGTGTTGCGAGTCGAGTGTTCAACTATAAATAGCATTCCCGGAAGGTTGCTTGGAATGGGGAAAAGGAGAAAGAGAGAGCATTTGGCCATCTTCTTCCCCTTTCGTGTCTTCGTTTATCGACCGAGTTACATACCTTCAGTACACAGAGGCCCTCAATCATCTAATCATGCAAAATATGTGTAACTTATGATGTAGGCAATGAACTTGATCCATAAATGTCCGGATCCGTGTTGTGTTCAATGGAGAATTTAGGAATCACATGCGATGAATGTTTCTGTGTCGTTCATTTTTGCTAGATATCTTGGGAAGTAAGTGAGATAAGGCGATTTTGATCCAATTCTTCGTTTGAAAAGAAATGGACACCAGGGGCGAAGTGGCCACATCGAAATTTTTAGGCAAATATTGTGGAAAACTCGTGAAATTAATAGAAATATTGGTGGTAGATTGTTTCTGATGACTTCATTGGAAAGCTGAGAAAATTTTAGGCGGAAATTAAGTGCCAGAATTAATTTTTTCGAGTTTTTGGCGATTTTGACTTCTTTGGGCATTTTAGAGGGTTAAAACGCTTCCTTTTTTTGAAAATTTTCAGTTTTTTGAGAATATCTTCGGCTCTATTTGTCGTAGCGTAAAAATTCCGATGGGAGGTGAAAGGTGAGATCATTTGCCATCGATTCGTAGGATTTTCAATTAACAAATATCGATTTCCAAGCTATTTATGGGCTTTTTTGTGAAACAGTTCTGTGAAACAGTTTTTGGCCTATAACTATCCCAAAAATTGATATTTTTGAATTCAAAACTCCACGAATCTATGGGAAATAAGCTCGCCTTTCATTTGAGACCAACCCCGCATTGCTATGACCAATAGAACCAGAGATATTTGCACGAAACTGAAAATTTTCAAAAAAGGAAAGGCCTGACCCCTCAAGAATGCCAAAAAACGTTGAATTTTCAAAAAAAATCGGAAAAAATACATCTGACATTTGTTTTCCGGCTAAAATTTTCTCAGCTTTTCAATGGAATCATCAAAAAAAATCCATCCCTAACTGTTTCATTACAGTGTCCATTTTGCCCCAATCTCCCCTATCTTGTTTAGTTTCCAACATATTCTTCAAAAAATAATGCCAAAAAATGAACATTCTGTTTTATCTACTTCCTAGATTCAACCAAAAGTGCAAAATCCCCCATTGCTTAAAATTTCTCTGGAAACATATATCACATCAAATCACGTTAAAAGGAGGATTCTCGAGATTCCCAGAGGTCTTGAACCTTGGGATTATCCTACTATCCTCCTTTCCTCGACTTTTACAGATGAATTTTTGGAAAGGATAGGTTGAGAGAAGGAATTCCCTTTTCTCCCCGAAAATCTCGATTCATCTCTGTAAAACAGAAAGAATCATCATCCCTTGGATAATCAAGACGGAGAAAATTTAAGAGATAAGAAAAAAAATACTATAAATTGATAATGACATACCCTGAGCACATTTCTAAGTAACATAAATGCATGTTTTAATAACATTAAAACATGTGTTTTTCGTGACACATATCAGTGTTGGAAACACTGTAACGAGTAATGAGATATCAGTCTGCCAGATGTCAAGACACTTGATGCATTTGTGTAATAAAGTAAAATTGACATTTGCGATATACTGAATGACTTATTCAACAACAACAATGTTATCAATTATTTACTCTTCCTCCTCATTCCTCTTTATCTCTCCCATTCTTTTTTTTTTTCAATTATTTTCTTCTGAGTTAAAAATAATTTTTAAATACTAAATAAAAAATCAAGCAATTTGTGTAGTACTGTTTTCTAACGAGAATAATTAAACTCGTTAAAGCGATTAGTCTATTATGAGCTGCAGTCAAAAGCCATATCAGTGTTGATTGTGCGTACACTTTATGCTATTTATTTACTAATGGCAAATAAGATCTAAATGTCTGCGGCTCGATTCTATCCGGCTAGTTTAATTCAGTTATGTAACAACATAAAAGAAGTATGTATAGACATTTGTGAATTTTTTTTTCCACTTGGTTTAAATAAAAAAGAAAATTGAACGAATTGAAAACAGAAATGTAGCGATTTTTATGAATATTTCATTTGGTTCTCATGCACTTGAGTTGAATAACAATTGTGTTAATTTTTCTTTTTTATTGATGATGATTAATTTTGATGCAAAAGCATTTTATGTAATTTTTTTTAATTGGTTGAATTGTTGAATAACAAATTAATTGAAGAGTCCAGGGAAAATGATGTGAAAAGTAAACGAGATAGGGCGGTTTTGGCCTGAGCCTTTTTTTTCGTAGAGAATTTCATGAGCTTGAAAAAAAAAGGATTTTTTCCACTCACATGATTCTCTGCACGACCTCGTGCACGTGCCTCAGACAAAGTCATTGCCACGTAATAATTCGGTACAGGAGAAATATAGAGATAGACAGAGATACAAAGATAGTCACAGAGAGAAAACATAGTTCACAATGTTGCTATTCACAATGTAGTAGAATTTAGAGCGCCAAGCTTGTTTGATTTATGGGCCATAGGAGCTCTACTACTTCGTTCTATGCAAATTGTAGATACGTCTCATGATAATATGCCACTGACCCATATTTAACTCAGGGTCATGCACACAAAACTTGTGCAAACGGAAGGAAATAAAGTCTTTTTTTTTCTCGAAAAAATCTAGTGTAACTGTTGAGCAAAAAATAAATAAATTTTTGAATTAAAGAGAATGTTTCAATTGAAAAAATTCTGTAGTGAAAAGGCGAATGAGCTTATTTTCAGTGAAACATCTCGAAAATTAAGCAAGATAGGACGTTTTTACCTTAATCCTTCCTCTTAGAGAGATTGAAGAACAATGAAGAAGGATTAAGGCAAAATCACCTCATTTAGACAAAAATATTAGACAAAAATAATAAAATTCTGTTATACTTATAGATAAATTTAAAAAAAGATAAAAGTTCCATCCTTTCACTTTTATCCTTTTTTTTGTTAATTTTATTTATTTTGACACGAGTATAGTGAATCCACAAGGGAAGGGTAGGAGACTGGTCTTACGGAAGCGATTGATTGAAAGGCTTCCCTCTGGTCGTCAGGGGTAAAACGAGGTATAAGAGGATAAAAAGGGGGTGGAGTGCTATTTGTGTTGGTGTACGTGTGCAGAGGAAAGGAGAAGAAAGACAGAATCGAAAAAAAAGAGAAAAAAAGAGCGAGCAATCAAGCGACCTTTCTCGCCCTTCGATCAACATTTTTCTCTTATTTTTTCATCTCCTCACTCTTTTCTCAGGTTCATTTTAACGCGGAGGGAAATAAAAGTATTATCAGGTTGGGGATAGGGGGATTAATCATCCTGGATATTAGCCACGTACGTCAGAAGGCCATTGTCTTTGTCGGGAGATCGCTTCGGGCCATGGACTCCTCTATGTTATTTCGCAGGAGAAGTATAACACTAACTTACTCCTTGAGCCAAATTTCTTTCTCTCGTATGATGTATTGAGATGATTATTATATATTTTTTTTATGATGAAAGGAGCACTGACCTCGTGGAGACACGCATGTCTCAAGTTTATCCTTGCTCGTGACATGAAGATAATATTTACTTATCAAGTCAATGATTTGAGATTTTTTCATCTTAAAAATTGCGAAAAAATAAGTGAGTAGAGAATAAGCAAAACAAGATAACTCTATTTTTTCTTTTTTTTTTCAGACTATTTCGGAAAATAGGCGAGATAAGGCAATTTTGCTCCAATTTCCTTTTGGGACTCTTGCAAATTTTCTACGAAAAAAGGATTCGATGCCAACAGTTTCAAAAATTATATCGAAAGTCCTTAAATTCAGCGATTAGAAATTCTCTACAGAGCATATCTTCAACTGCCTCATGAGAAACGTGTGATAAGTAGTAGGCTCATAAAAAAAATACGGAATTCATCTGTTGGCGAAAGTACATCTGACAGGTGAGTATTATTTTTTTAAGTTCTTTCCTCTCTACCTTTTGGAAAAAACGAGGCCAAGGCTAAGAATTGGTGCTCGGCCGTATGCCAACCGTCAGGATTTATTTCATACACTGTCTTCAGTTGATACTCAAGTGTATCAAGTATGAATGATCAACGTCGACACAACTTGTTGTGAATTTATAACCCCCCCTCATAAAAAATAAAGGAATTCAAATAGAGATAATTAAAATTTTAAAATTTACGGGTGTTACAAAATTTATTATGAGGTATTAAATTTTTCAGGTTATTAATATTGATAAAAATTAATGGAATAATTTATAAATAATAAATGGGAAGAGTAATTGGAAGGTTTTTAAATAGACCAGTTGTCGGTATCATTCCTTTTTTTTTTAAAGAACCCGGAAGAATTCCTACTCGTCCTTGAGGCTGAGGAGAATTTATCTACCCATTGGCCGAGTTTTCTAAATGCACAAATACATCCACGCAAGTTGCGATTGAAGCGAGAGAGCCCTGCCTTTATTCCACAGTAAAAAAGAACTCAGAAAACCCATCGATAATTTAATCATGCAATTTCCTTTCCCCGGTTCAATGAGTGTACCCTCGATGGATTCTTGCACGAAGTAAACTTTTTTTTTATATTTTTTCCTTCTCCTCACTACTCTTCAGTAATTTTCTCCAAGTACCCGGAGGTTTTCCTCTATTTATTACGATTTATGACGACAAGAGCATGCTATAAATAGTATATATAGTATATAAATGATACTAGATGTTGCGTTTCAGTCTAAACTTACGCTATTTCGAGATATCGAGATATTTCGATATCCTGTCTTTTTTATAGTAGGATAGGATAACTGAGAGCAATGAAAAAAAAGCGTCCGATAAACCCCTTCAAAATGAAAAAGTTTCTCTAGAAAAAATCAATACATTCTCTGGTTCTACAGAAATAAAACTTTGTCCTGAATAGATCTATTCTGTTTGTCATTAGTTTTTCAATAATTTCTCGGACAGTAAGGGGGATTGAGGCGAAAAGAGCTTATCTCTATCAGTTTCCCAGATATTTCATTAATTTATTCAAACCCCTTCAAAAGTTGGCAACAAAAATGAATTTTTCAAGAAATTGAGAAGAAAGAAAATTTGACATATGTTTTCCGCTCAAAATTTCTTCGGTTTTTCAATGGAAACATTATAAAATTTCAATTTCGAACCCTTCAGTTGCAGTGTCAATTTACCCCAGCCTCCCCTACCAATAAGAAAAGATATTCCCCCAAGAAGATCGACAAAAAAATTCTGCTTTATCTCTTCCCTATTGACACTATTTTTATCCAATACCTATTTCATTTTTTCCAGATTCTTTATGATCGATAGAATATAAAAAAAGACTTATATTCTGCAGTGACATGCTTTTTTCCGTTACCTCGAAAAATTATTCACGTGAAATAGAGTTTGGGAGGAGCAGATGGACTAGTTCGGATGTGAAATTTCCCAAGGGATCCTGGTGGACCCAATTTCCCTCTTAATTCACGAGATCCTCTCAAAGACAATAGCCATCGACAGAGACGAGGGACATTTTCCCCATCGAAACGATCGATCCCGAGGCTAAAGGAAAAATAGTATTTCGAATGAATTTCATATTCAATATTTTTTTTATCATCATCACAAAAGTGACAATACATTTATCAGCTGTCACAAATATCGAAGGCCTCACATTCAGGATCCGAAGAGACATTGTATGACCCACTCAAGTGACTAGACACAATTACAAAGCCCACTGTAATGTCTCTCAGCTTGTCCAATGAAATGAGAGAATAGAATGGCAGCAGTAGGAGTAGAGAAATAGACAGTTCAGGATAGTTCTAAACGGCCTGGTATAGTTCTGCTGCTGTGTTGGTTTGCTGCTTTGTTTTCCAGTTGTCTTGTGTAAGTGACGCAAGGTCACGGGAGGGTGTATATCACAAAACGTTTAGCGTGCTTGTGAGCTTGTCTTTCTCTCTTTAGTCATGTCCTCGAACGGAAAGGTTTTCTCTCCCCTTACAACAGCGTTTGTTGGTTTTGTGGTGCTCACCGCATTGAGAGGGAGAGGCCTCGATTGGACCCTTTGACGTCACAGCCAGGGTCACCCTGGGATGACCAGAGGAATGAAAACAAGAGAAATCGTGGAAAATACGAGGGCTAATTAGAGGGATGCCAGTCATTCGAGTGGGAGGATAATGTTTCAAGGAACTGACATTGGAATAATTTCCAATGTCAGTAGAACGAAAATTTTGTCATTATTCTTCATGAGTATTATTCTTCATTTTGTATTGACTCTTTCTATTGAAGTGTAGCTCTTCAAATATTCTACAAGAAAGAATAAGTATTAATAAAGAATAACTTTTTTGTAGCTCTTGCAATTCACTGCAGAAAAAAATTAAGGAAATAATGATCTCATCTCCCTGAGTATCCGAGATATTCTGTCGAATAATGAATATGAAAGAAATGACTCATCCTGCTTTATCTCTTGAAAGCTGAATTTCTTCTTTTAATCTCATTAAATCATTGCATCGAAACAAATAATAAAAACTGATAGATCAGCCACATGTTGTTGATTAATCTCGGGTCGTTGAACTTCTTGAAGAGGAAAAGGAAAAAGCAAGAAAATCGCATCAACTGATGGACGGAAGGAAACTGGCCAATTCAATTTCGCATCGACCAATTGCAACTGTCCTGGGGGATTTATGAGGGAATTACGTCTGTGAAAACGTGGAGGTAAAGGACTTTCTTAAAACTTGGGTGGGAGAAAATACATTGAAGTCGAGGAAAGAAAGGCTAACGAAACGATTAGTCGGTTAATCGGTCAATTTTCCAATTGGCATCTGTCAATCGTTTTGATTTCTATTGAATAACAGAACTAATGAAGAGTGAAAATGAAGAGGCCATGGGCTTCAGATGATGCGGTAGAGCATTGTTCAATTTTCAGATGGTAATTTTGAAGCATTCAAAAGCCTACCACTGACAGCTCTCTCACATCTCTGCTATTGTATGCATTTATTCTCTGCGTAACGGTCAGTGGTACTCTCTCTCCATGTTATTTCACTCACGAAATATCGTTTATGAAATGGCCCGCGGACAATTCTCAACCATTATTGGAAATTAACCTGTCTGTGACAGGTGCTCCAGAGTACTTTGAACATTTTGAACATTCTGATGGATCAATTTACGAGAATAGAATTGTTAATGTCAAGGAATTTTACTGAGGATGAGTCTATTTGTTTGAAAATATCTTAGAAACTGATAGAGATACGTCTTTTTTGGTCCAATCCATTTTTACCGAATTTTGCTTTAAAAATATGAAAAAAAAGGATATGATTTTATTCCTTCGCTATTCAACTCCATTATTTTTTTAACAATATCTCGGAAAATAAGAGAGATAGCATGATTTTGCCAAGATCTTGATGATCTTTTATTGTCAACTCAGTTATTAGGTATTAAATAAAATGTAAATGACACTTAATTTGATTTAAATGGAGTTCAACTGTTTCAGCAATTGCAACACTTCAAGTATCCGATGGATTTTCAAAGCTTGGAGTCTTCAATTCAATAAAGAAAGAAAGAAAGGAAGATATTCTCCAGAAAAGATTTTTTCTGAATCATCTCATGTTCTTTTATTTTCTCTCTATTAATATGAGAAAAATGTTATTTCTATTTTAAAAATCAAAGCTGTGTAATCTGAAAATTCACCATTGTCTTGATTCTAGAATATTCATAATTCCATGGTTAATTCAAGTTTCAATGTTTAACATAAAATCAAGGTTTTTTCTTTCTACCAACGCATTTCAAAGTTTCCACGTGGAAACTAATTTTCAGAAATTTCACTATTACGGAAGTTCGTGGTATTTGTTGCAAGCCCTACAGGCAAAAGAGTCCTGACACGGACTTCCAGTTAATTAGAACGTGTATTTGAATTTTTTTCACATTGGAAAATAACAGAGTAAAGAGAGAGCTACTCTTTTATTAGTCTAATGCTTCCTCAAGTTTCTTCATTTCTTATATTACTCTTCTTCTCTTATCGTTTTACTCTTCTCAGAAAAATTTTTATCATCACAACTGGTGTTTTATTTATGATGAGAATATAAGAAATACAGTAGTGAGATTAAAAATTATATTTATGGTTTTTTTCTGTAGCTTCAGAATTAAACGTATTGCGCCATCTATGCCAACTGATTAATAGTGCGAGCGGTTTTGAGATGATAATATCATTTCTGTATTGAGATTAATTGAGTGGAATTTTTTTATATTATCAGACAATTTTTCTTCATTTGCATCAAAATAAATGAGGAAAGTTTCCGCGAGTCGTTTCTATTTTTAAAATCTTGTAGTAACGAGGTGAAACAGGTTGAATTCATTTTTTATTGCAATAATATTCCGAAAATAATTCGGAAACTAAGCGAGATAACGTAATTATGCTCTTATCAGCTTTGGTAGAGATTTTGAGGAGCGACAATAAATAATTTGGCTGAAATTGTTCCATTTCCTTTACTTTCCGAAAGATCTTTGAAACAAAATGTAACAAATAATTGACTCGTCCTATTTCATCTCTTCTCTACCGAATAGCAAATAAGATATCGTCGCATTAGAAACAAAAAAGCATAAGTCCTATGCTTATACACAGCACTTACGCCTCTTTGACTCTAAGGCAACGATATTGACGAGAAAATAACGATTAAATAAAAAGAAAAGCATAGACTCCATTCTTCTCCGCTATTGTCTTGAGTTTAATCTTAATTTTAATTACTCACTGCCAGTTAAATCCCACATTCAATCCTTCTCGCAGTCGATCCTTGAGGCTACGCTGTCTGGATGGTGTGGAGGTTGTACTATTGTCCTGAGCCCTTGGTGAGCCACCACTACCCGAGAACAACGCCATTATTTTTTCCTAATTATTACCGCTAAATACACAATAGCACTCGCAACACCAGTCTCCAACGTTAAAGTTGGAATTAAAAGAAAAAAATGAAGATGAATAAGTGTGTAATCAGCACTTGATACGCTTACTCGTTTTATTCTATTCAGTTATCAATATTTTTCTCTAAATTATGGAGATCACTGGTACACGATAGCTCAACAGCATCTGACATTCTCAAAGAGTCAAGACACACACAACACCTTCTCACTTCTTTACTCGATTGTATACTGTTATGATGATTATATTCTTCTTACTTGTCTTTCTTTGGGATTTTATCCGTCTGTTTGCTGCCACGCGCACACTTGTTTTCGTCGTTTCTTTTTTTTTTCTTCTCTGTATGTACTAAAACTACAGTGACAGACTGAATATTCGTAGCGTAACGTCTTTGGCTTCCCACATGTTTCAGTTTCAGTGTTTGATGGAGGCAGGTGTTTTTTTTTTACTTCAAACTATTTTTCTAGACAGACTGTCGAAGAATGGAAATTCGTTAACGGTTGGAAATTCAAGAAAAAGAGGCTTCTAACTATTAATATCTTCGGTAAATTAGTAAATTTTAGAGGAAAGTGGAGAGAGATCTTCTTCGCAGAGAACTTTGAAGAGCTGGTTAATTTATAAATCCTCCAGATTTTATTGTAGATATTAACAACTTAATTTATCTTGTCATTATTTTTGCTGAATATCTCGGAAACTAAGCGAGATAAGGTGATTATACTCCAATCCTTCTTTATTACGAATTATAAGAGCCACAAAAAAAAGTTTCGTGCGAAATCGCTCCATCTCGCTTAGTTTCCAAGATAATCTTCACTGCTAAATTATATTTCGACTTTGCATTAATGGAACGTCAAAATAGACTACAAAAAAAATTGATAAATTCCCTATTAGATTGCACAACTCGCCCCCTTTTTTTCCTCACGTAATCCCTCTGCTCCCTCATGAAGAGGATTTGAAGTTTTAGCTGGGTGTTTATGCACAGCACAAACTGGAAACTTCAAAGATGAATCCTACGTCCAAGTGACGTCGCAAAATTCAAGAGAGTATGTGTCTACCAACTCATCTTGGGGTATTAGATGGAAAGCTTATATAGAGAATGAGAATAGAGTGAGCACGAGATACAGAGCTGGATGGAATGAGTTACGAGGACAAGGTCAAGCTCACAGCTGTTTCTATTCCTCTCTTTTTTTTCCCTCAAATGTAGGGATCTTGTTCACTGGCTGAGCACTCTTTCCACTGGCCTCATCCTATCTCAGCCCCCAAAAGAGGCCTGTATTGATCCCCTTTTACCCCTAAATTCAGCCAATCCTAGCCTCTACCCCATTTTCCCTCGTGAGGATTTCCAACACTTTCAAACACGAGTCTATCTTCCCTCGGTGGGAGTATTCAGATATTCTGGGGAGTGGAGAAGCATGTGAACGATTTTTTAAAAAATCATCAATAAAATTGAGGAAACTCTCTTTTTCCTCAATTTTTCACTCATGAAATTAAGTAGTGATGATTTCTTAATGGGATATTGCGGAGACTAGGCGAGATAGATTGATTTTGCCTTCATCCTTCTGTCTAGAGAATTATAAGAGCTACAAAAAGAATTGAAAAATCGCCCTATCTCGCTTATTTTCCGAGATATTCTCAAAAAAATTGAAAAATAATTTTTTTTTTTGCCATTTTAGCCCTCTACCACTAAATTAACATATTTGCCCCTTAATTTAATGTCTCCCCTTGACATTTCTGGGGATATCTCGTGGACTAATAAAGATAGCGTGATACGACCTAGGGGAGAATATTCGATCGATGGCACTCTGAGACTATTTTCGCCTTCACTAGTTTCTGCCAAAGAAAAAAATAAATGCGAGAATTTAACAGAAGGTTTGATCAACAATGATGTTGGTCAAAAAAAAAAACAATGAGAGAAATTGTTGCGTTAAACTCAAACTGAAGTAATGCCGTAAAGATCGAGGCAGTGAAGAGAGAGGAGTGGCCCCTGGAGTGCCTCTTCAAAGCCTCAACTTTGTCAAAAATGTTGGTAGAGAAAGGCAGAATGGCAAGAGCATCACTACGAATACTCACTGAGATAAGAGGAAAGTTTTTCTTCTCTCTCAAGTAACTTTGCTTCTTCCTTTGACTCATTTTTTTTCTCCTTCTCTACTTATTTCTTTTGTTTTTCTTCTCTATATTCGCCTGATGTTGTCATAGCCAGCGTTTAGAAAATTGGATTTAAGAGGAGAAAATGATGAGTAAAAAGTGCCTCAACGAGATGATGTATTACGATAATTTTCTAAATTATTTTGAAAAGGGTAACAGGTGCTTGGGGGGTAGACAAGTGGCAGTGGCTGAGTGATTCATCGGTAATGCGAATCAGGTGGTGCATATTGAGGCAACATTTGCGAGTAATTTAAGTCATTCTTGTGGTAATTATTCTATCAATAAGAATTCAATTGCGAAGCGGTCAAACCGGAAGATTCAATTTTCTTTTCTAATGGAGATACGCTTCTTTTCCCGAATCCTTTCTTGCAGCTTCCGAAATTTTTTGCAAAAAAGGCAAAAGCATAATCGCACTATCTCATTTACTTTCCAAGATATCCTCAGAAGAATAACAGGTGAAAAAAATCTCCTACTCGCTTTTTCAAAGAAAACTACAAATACCAAGTAGAAATTCATGAGCTATACAAGTTGAGAAAAATTCATAGCGACAGCCATTCACTCGGCAATAAAAATGATTATTCCTGTCATATCCCAACCTCTCCCTGAGCCTCGTGGCTTAAGAAGGACAGGGACTTTAATGTTTACACCATCAATCATCTTTCACGTCCTTCACGCACATTCACGTTCATAAATCCATTGGATAACGAAAAATATGTGTATCCATTCGCGTGTTTACAATGACAGAATAAATGTAATAACGAGGAAAAAAGTATCTGATTTGTCAGTAAATGTCTCTGTCTTGAATAAACTAAAAATCCAATGGTTATCAATTTCTTGCAGATCTTTTTTTTGCTTAATGTCTCCAAAAATAGTGGAGATAGGTTTTTTTCGTTCTCATTCTTTTTTTTTTGAATTCTCAGAGCTGTAAAAAAAATGAGATGAAGGTTCCCTCTCTCGCTTGATTTCCGAGGAATTTCCAAGATATTCATGAAAAAATGACCAAGAAAAATAGACTCAATCTTCTTTACTTCTTTACTACGGAATTGTCCTAACGAAAATTCGCGAAAAGATTGAATAATTCAAATGCGCATGGAAGAAAAGTAAAATAAATGAAACGACTCGAAGTACTCGTATTACGTAATGTCTTTCCTACAACGTCTGACCACTCAGCGACTCTCATCACTTATTCGTGCATCCCGTTCATTTTATTTGCTCCCTGGTTATCCAGGCACAGAAGCAGTCGGTGAGTGGAGAAATACCTACGGGTAACAATTTTCACGCACCATGAAATAGAAGGCAAATGGGTCAAGCCACGCGCAAATGATATATCCACGATATTATACTCTCATCTCACTTTAAACTCCCATATATTCCGTTTCTGTAGCAAATCCCAGGCGTTTTGAATAAACCAGGTTATCTCATAGCCTGTGTTACTCCCCTCACCCCATCCCGTACCGTTTGGCAGATGAACAACAAACATGTGGATGAACTTGGGAATATGTGCTCGAATGGAAATACGGATGATTCTCAGAAGCCGATTGAGTCTGTGAGTATTATATCCTTTGATTATAATGGATCGACGGATTAATCCGATGGAAACATCGAGAGTTTTTTTTAAATTTCCATTCAGTAGAGAAGAGATAAAATAAAATGACTTTTCTATTTTTGTTATATTTCGGAGAATATTTCGGAAAGTAAACGAGATAGAGCGACTCGTTCTAAGCTTTTTTTGTGAAGAATTTCAAGAGCAACAAAAAAAATTGGAGCAAAATCACTTTATCTCGCTTAGATTCCGAGATATTCTCAAAAAATAGTGAATAAATGAATGAATTCTTCTAGGATTTTTTTCTAACTCGAGGCTTTCGCAGAAAAAAATGAAAAAATTTCGGAAGATACTCCAGTGTGTCTACATTGTTGCCTATTTTTTTCAAATCTTTCCGAGTAGGTCTTCAGCTCCGAAAAAATTAGGTGACACTTGATAATATCATGTAATTATGATATCACAATGAATAATATCACACTTAAAAATATCACAAAAAAATTATAACTAAAATGTCCTGAATTTTATAATGTAGATATCTTGTAATTGTGAAATAAAGATTTTTCTTGATGAATATGATATAGTATGCATATAATACGGTATATTGTATAGAAAAAATCTAGATTGGACTCAAGAATTTCAAAATTTGAGACCAAATAGTCATTTTTAATTTAACCAAAAATTGTAGAAAAAAACTGTACTTGAATTTTGACCGTCTTCTCCTCTTTACTTTTTCGCACACCTGAAATCCAAATTTTAAAAACTCTCGCATAATAATCACAGTGAAATGGAAAATGTATCGCCTGATTGTGGCAGTGGTAACGGCCTACTTTGGTCAGACACAATCGCGCACAATACTCGATGGTTAGTGTTGCTGTTCGGCCGGTTTGTTGCCGTAGGCTGTACACAAAAAAGCTCTGGTGCAAAAGAGAGCCAACTCTCCCCAGAGAGAGGGAGGGATCCCCCATTCCACTCTCAATAGCCTGACGTCAAGGACAACAGTAGACTCGGCTTCGCTTTTTTTTTTAATATTCTTTTTCCCTCTTTTTTACTTTCACGATGAGATGTTTTTTTGCTCTCCGCTTCTTTTTTGTGCTTGTGGTTCTCCAACCAACCGTACACGTGTATACGCTCTGATTTTCTGATCCCTCGATTTTCCCCGCCTTTTGTTTGTAATATGAAAGAGCGGAAATTGAAAAAAACCCTTATCCCCCGAAATAATGAGTCTAGAGAAATTAAAACAGTGGAATCAGTAGTGAAAAAAATAAAGTAGGATAATTCGATTTTTTTATCAATTTTTTCTAGAGAATATCTCAAATGCCACTCGGATTTGATCTCTTCATCATAACTGAAACGGATCAACTGAAATATTTTTCATTCGCATAAAAAAAAAATGAAAGAGAAAATCACTAAAAAAATTTAATCATCAAGAGATTTATTACAGAAATAATGCGCAGACTTTTATGAATATTATTTTTTTATTTTCCTAGAATCCATTCGTGTTTAAATCACTCATATATGCTTTAACCGAGAGCATCGAAAAACTTAAAACATTTTATTTGCCATGGAAAATAAAAAATAGGAGAAATTGTGTTTAGCAGAGAATGTAAAAGAATGATGAGGATGAAAAGATACTAGAGGAAGATACAAACAAGTGAGGTCTGTCAAACACTGTGGAATTATGGAGTTTCAGAGGAGAGAATAAAGTTTTCGCAGAGTTTGTGTAGTACAGGAAAGGGGGAAGGGTAAGGAGGGGAAGTTCGAGGTTACCCTTGTGCATCCTAAGAGGATTCGTTTCTGTAATCCAATATCGGCCCACGTGCACACGCAGAGGAAAGAGAGATACTGTGAGTGCACACGTGTAGTTTCCGGAATAGAGAAGTGAAAAATAGAGGTAAAGCTTCGAGCGAATGTGAGGGCAATTTTTTTTTTTTTCTAAATTTTTAATTAAATATTTCCGAGAGGATAACAGAGTATTTGAGTATTACCTCGATTGAATTTTTCATTTTTGCGTTTAACTGAAACGATGAAAGCTGCGGAAATTAAAGTTTGTATTATAATAATAATAATAATGAAATCAAATTTTTTTGTCATTTTTATGAAAATATCTCGGAAAATAAGCGAAACAGCATGATTTTGCCCCTATCCTCTTTAATAATCCTTCAAAATTCAGAAGAACAAGGATTAGGATAAAAAGGGCGTATTTCCACTAGTTTCTGGTTTATTTACGAATGAAAAATGACGAAGGTAATTGACTCATCCAATTTCATCAGTTCACTACTGAATTCATGTGTAGAAATTTGAAACTCCAATAATCTCTCTCGACAAATAGCAAAAAATAAAACGAGATGAACGTACAGAGTCATGAATCACAGAGAACTTCCCTCATGATTTTCCATTCCTTTTTGCTTGGACATGTGGATGGGAAAGTCTCGAGTGCACGAAGACTCATTTTCTCTTTTTTTTCTTCTGAAGTCAAGTGAACCCTTCAGGATATCCCTGAGGGTCTCTCTTTTAGGAAAACTTTCCACGTGTGAAACATCCGAGAATATTGATTTTTCAAATTTCCTACGTAATGGAAAATTCGCTTGAATTCCCTCAAAATTGAACTTTCTCGTAAAATAGAAATTCCTATTTCTTATTAGAAAATATAAAACAGGATAAATCGATTTTTCATCAATTCTCTTTCGACTATATCACGAAAAATAATGGAGATACCCCAGTTTTTTCTAGAAGATTTCAAGTGCACCAAAGAAGGAATCCAGTAAAATCACTTTATATTGATCAAAAAAAGCTCAAAAAAAAAATCAACTCATTCTACTTTACCTCTTCACAGCTGAATTTCATCAACACTCCCTTAATCTTCATTTTCTCCTGATAATTTTCACGAAAATGATTATTCACGAGAATTATTACGAGAAGAGGGAGGGAATGACATAGACATAATCCCCCGGAACGTTTACCCAATGTAGTTGAAACGTTTGGTGGCAGCTTGTGCCATTGTGCCTGATTGATACTACCTGGGGATTTTCAAAGGGGTGTGGCCATGCGGATAAGCCACGTTAATTTGTGGAGCGAAATAACGGCCAATCATTTGCATCAATGAAAATAATGAGTGAAAAAATTATTTCTACTATTCTTTTCTCTCTCTCTCTCTCTTTATCCTCGCAATTTATTCACGAGACCTTTTCGAGACGGAAAATTCACGTGTAAATAGAGAGTGTCTGTGGTCATTCTACCGATAAATGTCTTTGAAGGAACCCCCGAGTGCAATTAGGATTCAGATGGCGTTATCAAAGTCAGCCCCACGCTCTAATTGCGAGGGGCATAAAATATTTTCTTTCTTTTTTCTACTTTAAAAATAATCTCGACAAAGTATAAATCAATAATAAAGAGATTGTGAAAATTACGGAAACATTCTTCTTTTTTACACAAAAAAAAAATTTTTGAGGAGAGATAGAACGGGATAATTCGTTTTTTTCTGTCATTTTTTGTGAATATCTTGAAGCTCATGGAGATACGCCCTTTTCACCCTAATTCTTTCTCATAGCTCTTCGAATTCTCATAATATAAAATCCTCCCCCCTCCCCCCGCATGTAGAAATTAATATTAAAATTACAAAGTTAAAATTGATCATCAAACTGAACGTATAATACTTTTTTCTGAAACAATGTGTATGAATTAATCAATTGATTGTTAATCGCTGAGCAAAACTCTGAACTTTGTTTGATCTCTGAGTTGAACTAATATGAATATTATACTTTATTTGTATTATTCACTATTTCTGTTACCACTGAATGTATCTTCCATCAAAATTATTTTCATTAATCTGTTTGTTCATATTTTATTCAACTTTTCGTTATCATGAACTACTGCCATTATTCGTATTTTTTTTTAAAAACCTGATGGACTCATTAGTCCAAGGTGAATAAATATTCCTATCTATCCATCTATCACATCCTTTTACCCCCACCTCCCCTTATATTCATTTCCAGCATAATTCGATATCAGGACGTAATGAACCCAAGTATTGTCACTCTATTGCTCTTCTATTTTTAAAAATAACAATCAATTAAATCTAATTTTATTCATCCATTCTACTCATTCGACTGATTTCACAATATTCTATTAAAACAACAATGTTATTTTTGCTGTGAGTAAGATACTGGCAACAAAAATATCCAGTATTGAATAAACAAAAATTGATTTGATCTATCGATGCGAATATTTCCAGGCTAGTGATCTCGTTAATTGCGAGGATGCACCTCTTCTCATCTCCCTCTATCGTATCACCCCCAATCTGAGTGACCGTTTTGCCTCAGAATGACGCACATGGTGGCTGCTCTCGACATATATACACACTGGGGAGCAAGAATCGCTGGGATTTCATTAACGAGATAGGGAAGTAACATTCAGCCAACATTGTAAAATTGCTGAGCCAACATTACTCGGCTTCTCTTCACGAGTTGATGATAAAAGCTTTGATTTCATCACCGCCTATCTTCCTCAAGCAAATCAAAATAAATTCAAATTTTATGATAGACGCTTTTAATAAACTCCACTGAGTGAAATTTCCTGATTACAATATTTGCTCCTATCGAGAAGCGCGAAATTCCCGGCAAAATAAAGAATTCTTTGTCTCCTTTGTTGGCGCCTCTGCTTTTTTGTTATTAAGAGCAGATGAAAAAGTTTGATATCGAAAAGTGGCAAGACGAGAAGAAGGGCATGAGACACACACCACCTCGTAATTCAAGAGCTAAATTGAAAGGGGGCAAAACAAGAAAAAATGCTTTCCTCATGTTTTCTTGTTTTTTTTCTTTTTTCCTCGTCTGGCATGAAGGTTATCATCCCTCATTTTGGCATGATTCCAATGAGAAGACTAGTTGTACTCAAGGACCCTGGGCCTACTCCACCTTCTTTCCACTTAATGCCGGATTGAAAAACGATAAACCTCAATTTCAAATAGCACTTTTACTTTCCCATCATTTCATTCCATTTCGCCTATTCTGCGTCACTCGTGGGATTAAATTTTTACGATAAACAACGAGTAAATATTCATGAATTCTTTCAACAAAAAAAAAACTTTTAGTGAAGTTTTTACAAACTTGTATCAAAGGGCAATAGCTTCGATCAAAATAATCTGATGAAAGTGAGATTAATCTGCCAATAAGAGACACTCAGTTGAAAAAAAAAATTCAAATTACAATTGAATAAAAAAAAATAGGAAAATCACTAATAAATTTCGAGTTTATTCAACCGATTTCACTGCGAAAAACACTGAAACATGTACGTAATTTTTTCCTCTCACCTGTCGTGAAAAAAAAATAGCATTACATAGTTAAGAAAAATTTGTTATTAAAATTTCCCAAAAAAGTTCTCGTTATTGTTGATAATTTTTTTTTTTTATTAATATTTAAAAATTGCAAAGAATCGTCACGAAGAGACACGGGGCAACTGGCGTTTTCAACCCTCTGGTCGAAGGTATTCAGTGTCGAACGGAAACCCGCCCCTTCGAATCCACCTTGCGCGTCGAATCACCCCCACCACTCCTGCATCCAACGATTCTCCCCACTCGTGGAAACCTCATCTCTCCAAAGCGCACACAGGTAATACACACATACAAAAAAAATAGAGTGTGTGTATTCACTGTGTTTCTCTAGTCCCACCTCTTTTTCAACCCCTTCGACAACGACTGAGCCCCAGAGAGAGGCCTCTGCCATTCTCTCAGCTGCACATAAGTCCTGTGACACAAATGTGCCGAGTGTTTCACATAAACTCAAGCCTGATTGCCCTTGATTTTCACCGGCAACTGGGATTTTGTTTTTCCGGACGAGTCTCCAAGAGAATGGGAAAAACATTCAGGTGAGTAGTTTGGTTTTATTTTATTATGCAGAAAAAAAAGAATGAGTGAAGTGATGAAAAAGAAAAAAAAATCAGTAGAAAAGGTAGAACGAGTTGATTTTTTTTTGCCAATAGTTTTTTCTACAATATCTCGGAGAGTAAGCGAGATAGGGCGTTTTTCATGAGCCTTTTTTGCAGCTCTTGAAATTTTTTACAAAAAGGATTGGGAAAGAAATTGTTCTATCTCATTTAATTGCTGGGAAATTAAAAAGAAATTGAGAAACAAAAAATTAATTCCAAAATGGAGTTGACCTGTAAATGAAATTTTCCTTTTCAGTATCAAATTAATGGAGATGAATCAAATGCCAGTAAAATATCAGGAAAATTCATTTTACTCCAGAACTAAAAAAAAATTAATAAAAAATAAACAATTTAATTTGCATGTTAAATACCAATGTTTTGCATATGACAACACTCGTATTCTGTCACTCATGTCATCCACGATTTGCGGTGTATCAATCTTCATTTTCCATTAGCCAATCCCACCCCCTCATCCCTCTGCTACACCCTCACAAAACACACACTATCCTTTTCCAGCCTGTGACCGGAAATTTTGTTCGACCCAATTCTGCCAAAATTTCTATTCCCCCCCTCTTTATACCAAAGAATTAATTAATCCCATGGATGTGTCCGGTTTGTTGTCATTGGAATCGATTAAAAAATAGACAGTAATCGATTCCCCGAAATAATTCAATTTTTGCCAAGAAAACAAAAAAAAAATTTAATTAAAAAAACTGAAAAATTCACTCAAAAACAGAACGAATCCATTTTTTTACTGTTCTTCATTGAAGAATATCTCGGAAACTAATGGAGATACGTTCTTTTTACCTCCACTCTTTTTTATAGAGAATTTCAAGAGCTTTAAGGGTTCAACCAAATAAGGGTTCAACCAAAGTCGCTCTATCTCGCTTAGTTTTCGAGATATTTTCAAAAAACTAAAGGAAAAAAATAGAGTCACATCTTTTTTCTTCTAAATTATTCCTAAAAATACGTAAAAATTAGCCGAAAATTCAATTAGAAATATAAATAGAAGAATCCAAGAGCAAATGCCTTATAAACCCGTGAATTTCCTGCGAAAAGCCGAGAAAATCCAGCCAATCGATCGCAACTGTCGCAACAGACGAAAAAAACTAGAAAAAGGAGAGAAAAGAGAGAAAAAAATAAGAGCTGTAACGAAAGAGAACATAGAGGGATGTGGATACACAATGGAGGGTTGATACACAGGTGTAGGAGGTTTTTGCGCCTCTGATCGATGCCACAAGGTCGTCTAACACTATATAGCATATCGACAGCAATTCGAATGGCCGAGTATCCTTCTTTTCTCCAAAAAAGCACATGAAGTGAAAATCGTGAAAATACCTCACGTTAAAAAAACCGAATAGAACAAAAACAAAGATAAAAAAGAGAAGAAAAAAAAATGCTCAATGATTTTCCATCGAGCCGACACTAGGCCGTGACCGAAATTCGGTAAACTGCTGTAAAGTACCCGAGGGAAAAACGAAAAAAAAAAAAAGAGATAAAATCTCTCGAAAGATAATAAAGTTTTGCAGAGCTGAAGAGTTATATTTTGGGTCTAATAAAGAGGCCAAATACTTCTCTGGGATAAATAGAAGAAAATATTGTTTGTGATCGGGTAACTGGGGATTAGAGTGTGAAACTTATGTGAACCTCGATGAGATCCGATGTTTATGATCTCGAATAAAAAAAAAGAGAGAGAGAGAGAGAATACGTTTTGTTATTTTTTCTTGACGACTATTCTCACCGGGTGTTCATGGTTTCTATCCCTCGTGGACTAGAGAAGGATGATCGAGACACTTAAAGTCAACTGAGAATAATATACCATCATTGCTTTTTTATTTCCCCACTTTATTTATCGGGTTCTCGTCAAATTGCCATTTCTCATTGGAGTCTTTGGCTCATGCACGTGGATGAAAATACTTGATTAGTATCTTGAGAAAGAAACGAGAGAAAGATTCATTATTTCCGTGGGAGGGGGGGGGGGGGAATTTATGCTTACGAAGGGAGTATTGGTTCTAATTTATTCTTCCATTATTTTCTATTTTCTTTGGGGAAAGAAAAACGTTCCTTAGGAATTGACTCAAAGAAATTTTTAATTTCAGAAGTAAAACAAGATAGGCGAGAGTGAGGCAAAATGGACACTATAATGCAACGGTTAGAGATAGATTTTTTTTAATGATTCTATTGAAAAGCTGAAGAAATTTTAGCCGGAAAACCAGTCAGAGGTATTCTTTTAGATTTTTTTGAAAGTTCGATATTTCTTGGCATTTCTGAGGGGTAAAAGCCTTTTTGTTTTGATTTACAGTTTTTTTGGCAAATATCATTGGTTCTATTGGTCGTAGCAATTCGAAGTTGGTCTCAAATGAAAGTTGAGCTCATTTCCCATCGATTTATGGAGTTTTTAATTCGAAAATATCAATTTTTGGGATAGTTATAGGGCAAAAACTGTTTCACAAAACTGTTCCACAAAAATGCCCATAAATACTTTAAAAATCGATATTTTTTAATTGAAAGCCCTATGAATCGATGGCAAATGATCTCAGCTTTCACCTCCCGTCGGAATTTTCATGCTACGATGGATAAAACCGAAGATATTCTCAAAAAACTGAAAATTTTCCAAAAAAAGAAGGATTACCCCTCTAAAATGCTCAAAAAAGTCGAAATCGCTAAAAATTCAAAAAAATTCATTCTGGCACTTGTTTCCTGCCTCAAATTTTCTCAGCTTTCCAATGAAATCATCAAAGACAATCTACCGCCAATATTCCTATTAATTTCAAGAGTTTTCCATAATATTTGCCTAAAAATTTAGATGTGCCCATTGTACCCCTGATGTCCATTTTGCCCCACCTTCCCCTAAAACTATTTTTTTTACCTTCATTCTTTTGAGAAGATCTTGAAAATTAAGCAAGATAAAGCCATTGTCCCTTGATCCTTCCTTTTAGCCCTTCAAGTACTCTAAAAGAGGAAGGATTTTAATTTGAAGATCAAAAATGGCATATCTCCTTTAGTTCCCGAGATGTTCCCCCCCCCCCCCCCCCCCCAAAAAAAAAGGCAAAAAGAGAAAATCATATGAATTCAACGACTCCAAATTTTCTGATCCATTGAAAATTCGCGAGAGAATTTTTCTCACTACTCCTTCATAATTTTTTTATGGGATTCAGGTGAAATCACGTACATAGATGGACAGGAGTGCAGTTGGCACTAACTTCCATGAGGTCATCATCATCCTTTTTACTCCCCCCTCTCCCCCCGAAAATCGTGGATATTACGTGACACGAATAATCTGAAAAAGGGGGGAAATGTCCCATATTTATTCTCGGAAACTTGGTGATTCCTTATTCGTGACACGAGGTCCTTATAACCCTCTGGTCAATAATTCATATCTCCTGCATTCACAATTTAATAATAATCCTTTATCTCCTACCTGCCTCATTTTATCTCACCTCCAGAAAAAAAAAAAAAAATCTAGCGAATGAGGCTGAATATTGGATTAAAACAGGTGATACAAACGTTTCGTAAGGGAGAAATTTAAGCGTGAGTGGCGCACAGAGGCAACGATAAGGCACGTGCCACCATTCTACTTACACTCAACAATATCCATTTTTTTTGTTTTTTTTTATTCACCACAATTCGTTATCTCTTCTATTCCTGACGACTCTACTGTCATTTATATTCAAGAGATTCTACAGATTAGAATACATTTAATGTTCAACGATTCATGTAACTGGTTTGATGTACGATAAATCTCTGGGTTAACACTGATGGAAATGATATTTTCATGGCATTAAATTGTTATTTACTCAATGTCGGATGAAATGAAAATAAAATTCGCATTACAGAGGATGAAGAAATTGATAAGAAATAATTTTCCATTAAAGACTTCATTTTTCCATTCATCAAAATCAGTAGCAAAGAGGTTAAATGGGTCAAATTCAATGGACTTTTTTTTGCAGAATATCTCGGAAACTAAACGAGATAGGACAATTCCACCTTTCTCCTTTTCTAAAGCTCTTGAAATTCTCTACAAAAAAGGATGTGCGAGCCAAAAAAGCGTCGGGAAAGGTGGAATATGGTTGATTTTGATATTTAAACTATGAAATTTACGCAAAATGGATGGAAATATTGCAGATAGATTTTTTGTGATGACTCCATTGGAAAGCTGAGGAAATTTTACATGGGAATCATATGTCGGAAGTTATTTTTTGGAATTTTTCAAAAAATTTCACTTTTTGGTTAAGTTGTGAAGGTAAAACCCTTCTGTTTTTGAAAAATTTCAGATTTTCGGGAATATCTCTGGTTCTATTGGTCTTAGCAGCCTGGGGTTGATCTTGAATGAAAGGTGAGCTCATTTCCCATCGATTCATGTGTTTGAAAAACAGACATTATCAATTTTTCAAGTACTTACAGGGCCAAAACAGATTTTTCAGAAATTGGCCTATAAGCATCCGAAAAAGTGATTCAAAAAATTTTTGAACTACATAACTCGACGGGAAATGAGCTCATCTTTCATTTGAGATCAACCTCAAGTTCCTACGGCGAATAGAACTGGAGATATCATCGAAAGAGTGAATTTTTCTGATTTTTGAAAGGCCAACCCCTTCAAAACGTGATCAAAAAAGTAAATTTTTCCAAAAATTCGAAAAAAACATTTTGACACATATTTTCCGCCTGAAATTTCCAAAGTTCTCCAATGGAATCATCAGAAAATTGCTATCTGGAACCGTTCGATTGAAGCGTCCATTTCACCCCTCCTTACCCTATATCTCCATTACTTTGCAAGCTACTCTTTAAAAATGGCGCCTGCTTTATTTTCTGCAGAAGCTTTATTTCGAAAAACTAGTTCAATAGACGACAACGCATCAATTCAACCGCAAATGTCGCAGACCATTGAAAAATATTAAAAGCACAAAGCGAAGACGATAGAAATGGACGAATAAAGAGAAAGAAAAAAAAAATCAGGCCATATCTAGTCGTCACGCCTAACCGCTGTTACCCCAGAGGCAACTTGCCTTTGGGTGAATTATTTGTAACTGGTGTGTGCCTGTGGCTATACTCTACACAGTACCCTATAACCCACATTGAATCGATGCCCCGACATAGTTTCGATTATTTCATCCCTCACTCATCTGCCAGTAGAACAATACTGTTTCACTGAAATTCCTTGAAATCTCAAAAGCCCAAACGTTTCCAAGTGTTATGTGCGCACAAAACTTGACTTGACCTTGACCCCCCTCTCTCTCTCTCTCTCTTTGCCTCTCTCAGAGCATCTGGTATCGACTGATAGTATTGATGATTTTTTAGTTCTCTGGTTAAATATTGGAAACATTAAATTACGTATTTTCCAGCGATAAATCATCACCTTGAAAAATAAAATGATGATCTTTTGTGGCAAAGAGGATTAACGTGGGTGGAATTGATGGGAGTGATCATTTTGTTAAATCAGAGGAATTTCCATTATTTTTTCATCGCTTTTCCCCATCGAAACGAGGAAATTCATGGGGAAATTGAAGTTCAAGTGGATAAATGCTTTTGAACTTGAAAGAAAAAAGAAGTTAACTTCAGTTGCAACTTTTTTCCACTTTACCCCATTCTTTCTTTCGAAAATATCTCGGAAACTAAGCGAAATAGTGCAATTTCACTGAAATCCTAATTTCCAGAGAATTTCAAGGGCTACAAATAAGGATTGAGGCAAAAAAAGCCTATCTCCATTAGTTCTCGAGATATTCTTTCAAAAATAAGAGAAAATAAAATCGATCCCTGTTTTACTTGTTCGCTACTGAATTAGTATCAATCGAGTAAACCTACTCCCCCAAAACTACCGATAAAAATCTACCCATTCGCAATTTCATCGTTCCCCTCTACTATTTCAATGCTCCACAACGTGGTATATTGATTTCCAGAGGCCAGCTGCTCGAAAACGATTAAAAAAAGCCAACTTTTTTTTCTTCTTTTGCACAATGCATACGTATACATGTGTGAATAAAAATGAGAAAATGTTGAGGCAATCTGTGCGGTATTCAGGTTCTATCGTTGAATTATCGATTCTACAAAACGTCACGCTTCAAACTGACTTTCATTCGATACTCACGCGTATTGAACAAAGTGGAAAAATCAAATCAAAGATTTTCAATCTATCAACAATCAGTATGATTGTGTCCCTTTTATTAAAAAAATGAAAAAAATAGCATACCAAGCAGTTTCACTGCGTTAATAATAAAATGCAAGGGTCGATAACGTCGAGATCTTCAGGGACAGTTCCCAAAACCCCCAAAAATGCTCAGAATCAACCAAAAAAAACCTTTAAAATCCTCTGCATTTTCTTCTGGAGCCTATTTTCTATATTTTTACTCTTAAAAAAAAGAAGAGTAGTATTTTTTACTGGGTCAAACGTTCGACCCTTCGTGACCCAATTACCTTCAGTTCAAATAATTGCATCAATCTCGTACAAAGTGCTGTGAATGTTTGTACGATTCTCGAATGAATAAAGCTGCAAAATATAACATAGAAAACATTTATTGAAAATAAAAAAGAAGACTTACATTTTTCCTTGGTCAGCCATTCGTTCCGAGTTGGCTTTTTTTTCTCCACCTCTTCAACTTCGTGATTGCACTGATTGTGGCTTCAGTAGTAAATTTTTAATTGAATTTTCACTGATTGAAACAAAACACGTGACAGTGAAAAACTTATTATATTAATTTATTTATTAATCAAGAGAATAAAATGACTGTGTCACTGAATTTTTCAAACGTCACACGCAAGAGTCTAGACATTGGCTCGGAAAACCGGCGTTTACATGTGTGTAAAACACACACACATACACACGTATGTACTACAGATGTCAGGAAACACAACACAGCGTGCGCGCGTCAATTTTTATATTCTCTTCTCTCTTGTTAGTGTGGGAATGAGGGAAGGAAAAATTAAATAGCAAAAAATGAAATAAACGAGCACTTGTGTCCTTTAAATTGCGATGAATTCTCTCGTGTTTCAGGCTGAATTCTGCTCAATTTTACAATTATGGAAACAGAAATAATACAGGAATTTGCAGAAATGGTGGGAATCACTGGGGAACTGGGAGTTTTTGGCTTTTACTCGATTGATCGCACGAAATTTTGGAGTTTTGGGGGGGAAATAAAAACTGAGAGACACTGGAATGCACGTAACGACTGTCATCGATTGTTGACTGACTCCCAAGGTAATTCACCTCGTTTAGCCAATATTGTTACAGGTGTGGCGCCATCTTGCAGTAATGCCTCAACTAATGGGATCGAGAGCCCAAAAATTAAGTTACTCGTCAGATAAAAAGGGTATTTTTAAGGTATTTCGAGCGTGAGATGACTTTACTAAGGATTTTTTCGGAGTAGGCTCAAAATGGAGATAAAAACAAATGAAAAATCTTTCTTATGTTCCAAAAATGAGCTTGCCCGTTTAGAAACAGAGATATCGACCCTCAAAGTTTGCACTTTTCTCCATTTGATAACATAAAGATTCGTCAATTTAGTGATATTTTTTCCAATAACATCTTCAATATAATAAGGATTTCAAAGAAAACAATTCCAGGAATACTGCCAGTTGTTAGAAATATTTACGAAAAAAAATATATATATTTGCCCGTTTAGTTTTCGAGAAAAAAAATGTTGAAGTACGAAAAATTGGAAAAAAGACACATACACAAACGTAGGCTCGTGTATATATACACACACGAGCCCACGCATGTGTATATCCATACACACTCCAAAAATTCAGGGAAAAGCTTCTTATAATTTAGGAAATAATAACTAATTCATTATAAACTCTTTCTTCTTGCCCATATATATGATATATTATTATGTAATAATATTTTGAATTGATTTTATTTGCAGAAAAAACGGATAAACTAGAGCGTCATCCAGTGGCACTCCAAAGAATCAACTTTGTTTTTCTTCTCCTTCTTTCATCATGATATCGAAGACTTTTTTTTCGATAGCAATCCAAGACGAGGCTCACATTACCACGCAAACTCTACTCCGTCCATCACCCCAACACCTCTTCACTTATTATTATTATGAAATGCTATAATTATGGATAATATCAATCGTGCAATCGACAGAGACTTCTTCCAATTATAACATCAAATAAAAAATAATAACTGTGTATATTAGCAGAAGGTTAGAAAAAAAAGTATATTGTGTATAATAATATTTCATTGAAAGTTGACGTAAATGTAAAGTGCAAGTATGATTCAATAATATTATAAATATTATTATTGAAAGATTCGGCATAACGTGAGCTAAAATTAATTTTCAAGTATAATGATGAATTTGAATAGTTCAGAGGAAAAAATATCAATGGGCTCATCGTCTGTTGATGCTTGCACAGCTGTGAGTACAGAGTCTGGTACAATTTGTGGTGAAAGAACTAGTCTACAAATTCTCGATGAATTTCGAAAATTGTATGAAACAAGAATTAGAAGCATTGATCCAAATACTAGTAATTTTCAAGAATTGAAAATTAAAGTTTTGGAAGAGTGGATCAAAGATCTTGATGCTCAAAATACAATGTTAGTTAAGACAGTTCAAGAATTAGAGGAAGCTGCTTATGAACGTGTCAAAATACTAGAGGACAAATTGAAGCATACGTCTACATTGTTGACAGAGAATATGTCACGTTTTGAGCAGCCAACACATCACAGACTGAATGACCTTTCGGAGCGAATAGATCATTTAAAAAATGAAGACGATTATCTGAAGGAAAAAATAAAAAATCTTCGTAATGATATAACTGGATTGCTTGAATTACTTAGACGTGCTTATTACGAGCATCGTTGGAATATCGATGGAATCACTTTCTACGAGCTTACACAAGACGACATTCCAATTTCTTTCACGTAAATTTTTCAATATATCTAAATACAATAAGGGAAAATGGAGCAAAATGGACTTCTATGTATAATATGATCTACGATTTTTTTTTAAAGGGAAGGACTTGATGAAAAAATTTGAAAAAATTTCAGAAAATGGTCGAATATGTGGAGATTATTGGTGAATTTTTTCAAATTTTTTTGGAGACTCCTTTTTCATTTAAAAAAAAATCCCAAATCATTTTGACGAATAGGTCTCTTTTGCTCCGGTCTCTTTCATATCTTTTTTTTTGTCTTGCTTCATTTTTAAATTATTCTATATTTTCAGCTGTGATCACGAGTCAGTAAATGAATCATCAAGCCCAGTAGGCAAGGACTTGACGGTAACACTAGACCTTGGAAGTGTTCTTAAAAATGGAAAATCACCGCAATACATTTCATTGCATTATTCAAACAATCCAAAATTCCATACCCACTCAAATGACACTTGTTCACGTCTATCATTTACATCCTGACTCAATTATTATACTTGTTTTTTCTAATTATTTACACTTGTATAATTTTATTTTTTAATAAATATTTTTACAACAACAGGGAGTGGGTGATGTGAATCATGTTGAATCATTGAGACATCAATCGGAGACATTGAGTGAAGCTACTATTGATAATGAGATTGAAATAATTAATTTAAAGAAGGAGTTAGAAGAAAAAACGAGAGAAATCGAACGATTAACTCGGCAATTAGATTCTGTAGAAAAGGTGAGTTTATTCTTGGTGATTTTTAATTGCCTGCACTATTTTTAATATTAATCATTGATTTTTCTGGTCATTAGGAAGTATTGGAGACGAGAGAAGCTTTAACACTAGAAGTAGCTGATAAACATGATCAAGCAGTGAAATTGAAAAAACAGGTCGCAACTCTTGAAGAACAATGTCGAAGTACTAATCAGCAAATGCGATTCAGGGATGACATCATAAAAGAAATGCGCAATGAATTGAGATTCATGAAAAATCGAGTGAGTATTGATAAACTCAATTTCATTGACAATTATAGAACGACATACATTCCACTTGAAAC
The DNA here is from genome assembly GCA_963921955.1 of Aleiodes alternator. Classification (NCBI taxonomy): domain Eukaryota; kingdom Metazoa; phylum Arthropoda; class Insecta; order Hymenoptera; family Braconidae; genus Aleiodes; species Aleiodes alternator. Next base: position 7,724,098 of record OY998098.1, on the reverse strand, counting down.
TTGTCTTTATCAATTTTGCAATTAATGCGCACTTGATAGCCACTTGTTTACAAATATATCGTATGGCAATACACTTTTCTGCAGGATGAATTTGTTGTTGAAGGCCATGAAATCAAAGATGCAGTTGAGCTTAAAACTATGTCACTTACCCATTCTGACCTTCAGCTATTGCTATGTAAAAATTGTAAGAGTAGTATCAAGGAGAGATATCAAAAAAATAACGAATGTGATAGATTAATAGGAAAATTAACAGAGCAATTATTCTCCGCGAGAAATCATAAAAAAAAACGCAATGAGCATACGAAAAATACTATTGTTTTCCCTGTATCACCAGAATCAGAGCAATAAAGAGAATTTAAAATAGAAATGTATGGTCATGTGTAGATTTCTTTATAGGGGAAGGTGGAGCAAAATGGACATCAGGGGTAAAATGAACAGATCTAAATTTTTGAGCAAATATTATGGAAAACTCTTAAAATTAATAGGAAAATTGGCGGTAGATTGTCTTTGATGATTTCATTGGAGAACTGAGAAAATTTTAGGCGAAAAACAAGTACCGGAATGAATTTTATAGAATTTTTGGCGATTTTGACTTATTTGAGCATCTTAGAGGGGTAAAAGCCTTCCTTTTTTTTTAAATTTTCAGTTTTTTGAGAATATCTTCGGTTCTATTCGTTGGAGCATAAAAATTCCGATGGGAGGTGAAAAGAGAGATCATTTCCCATCGATTCATAGGGTTTTCAATTAAAAAATATCCATTTTTAAGGTATTTATGGGCATTTTTGTGGAACAGTTCTGTGAAGCAGTTTTTGGCCTATAACTATCCCAAAAATTGATATTTTTGAATTCAAAACTCCATAAATCGATGGGAAATGAGCTCACCTTTGATTTGAGACCAGCACCGAATTGCTACGACCAATAGAACCAGAGATATTTGCAAAAAACTGAAAATTTTCAAAAGCAGGAAGACTTTTACCCTCGAAAATGCTGAAAAATATCGAATTTTCAAAAAAATCTAAGAAAATACATCTGATACTCGTTTTCCGAATAAAATTTTCTCAGCTTTTCATTAGAATCATCAAAAAAAATTCATCTCTAACCGTTTCATTACAGTGTCCATTTCGCCCCACTCTCTCCTAAAATAATTATTAAAATTTCATTTTATATCAAAAAGAGAAAGAATAATGACGTTCTATTATTTCAGAGCTCATCACCAAATCCTCGAACTCGGTTTAGCCAGAAAAATGAACCTCGCAAGGTCAGTATTCCAGATTTCTGATCGATCGAAATTCTTGCATAATTGTTATTGAAATAAAAAGACATATTTGTGCGCAGATATCTTGGGGTGGAGTTATATCTGACGAATCATCAGAACAAAATGAGGTAAATTTCCAAATTGTTTTAAATTCTTATTATTTTATGTGTAAGTTTAGTAGTAATGTTTCCTGATGATTTACAGAGTGGATCTGATGGTAATTTAACAGACTTGAAGAATATAAAGACTGTTATGAAGAGTGAACAATACGAATTAGTGCATTTAAAGAATCAATTGATGGAGGTTTTAGATACTTTAAATATTCATGAGAGAAAGGTAATTTTCAATTTCTTGCATTGATAAATGAATGAATGAATGAATGAATGAGCAGAGAATAAAGTCTTCAATTTTCTAGACTTATGAGGAAGGACTCGTGGATGCACACAGAAAGCTTCAAGATATGGGAAATTTATTGGAGAATTATAACACTCAGGTGATTGACAATTTTCTTCGAGCCAAGACAATATACAATAATCGTCTCATACGTTGATTATTATTTATATAGCTTCTGCATGACTGAATAAAGATTTAAAACTCATTGTATTTGTTTTTTGACTTCAGAGTATCGTGGAGGATTCGGAGATGGGTCGAATCTTTAGCAATACAAGTAAATTAACAGCAGTAATAGAGACTCTATCGAAAATTTCATTGGATAAAGGCGACGAAATTCTCCAGTTAGAATTTATACTTCAAAATCTGCAAGAGAAGAATCATCAAATTCAAGAGCTATTGGAAAATCAGAATAAATCTTTGAAATCTCCAGAAAAATCATTCAATGTGAGCCGAGATGATTTCAATATTATGGAGGAATTTCGAGTATGTACAGTAGAGGCACAAGCAGCAACTGAAGATATGAGAGAGGAAATGGCATCTGTTATATGTAATTTAGATTCTCGTCATCAATTATTTATGAATTTGCGGAATGCTGTCGAGGAGGCTCACGTCAATATTATTAGAAGTCAAGATAACGTATCAACTGTGATAAAGTACTTAAAAGACCAAATTGAAGAGAAAAATGTGAGCAAAGAAATAATGATATCGGGCGAAAGCAAACTCAAGGATTTAAAAAATGAGATTAATCAGTGCCTTGTTACATTAAAATTACGTTCCGATAACAATGATTCTTCGACTGATCAGGAAAAATTGATAGATGCAGGGAACAATTTTTGTAATAATTTGATGGATAAAGTTGTAGAGGAAATTGAATATATATTATGTAATCTGGGAGTTTTAATATCAAAAGAAGATTCTAGTCGTACCATGTTACTTACACTGAATGATCAACTGCGTCAAACAGAGCAGTACTTAGATGAATTACGAAAAAACAATGATCGTGTTTTACGAGACAATGATTCAGCAAAACGCGTATACGAAGAGAAATCAAAGAAACTTGATAAATTAGAAAGAGAATTGGATGATGCCCACACTCGAATGCAAGATAATTTGGAGAATATTGTATCAAGGAGTCAACGTTATGATAGTTCGAATGACTCTTCTCACAGTTCGCAAAAAAATTCATCGACTCCACTCAGTGATGAACAAGCTGACTGTTCAAATATTGACATAGAAAATCTAAAGAAGGTCGTCTTCTCCAAGGACAAACTGGTAAATAATGGGTATAAATTATTCATAACTTCAATAATGATAGGCGATCGTCATAATTTCAATATTACGTCTTTGCAGCTCAAGCACAAAGATGAAATAATTCGAATTCAGAAAGATTCAATCCAGATGACGCAGGAAGAGCTCAAAGATTTGCACCACAGGCTACAGAAACAGGTATTTTTTTTTGTTTTGTAAATACATCTTGTTTGATTGACTATGCAAATGGTAATTGTTTTTTTGCACAATTCGTTGAAGAATTTTTTTGCGTTTTTGAATATTCTCACTATTTGTATCAAAGTGATATGAAGAAGAGAAGAAAGAAAACTGGTAAGTGATTATTTTTCGTTAAATTTTATGCTCTACAATGTCATTACAGATAGATGCACAAAGCGCTATTATTAACGAACACTTGGAGCAAAAGAAGTACTTATTGGAGCAGGTGTGTTTCTGTCTGTATTAATTAATGTATTGGATTTCAATAGTTAATTCAACCATGACTCTATTTGATTACAGAGTAAATTGCAGAATGAAACGATAAAGCATTTACAAAATGCTGTAGTTGAAGCAAAGAAAAATTTAAATCGTCAAGCCAATGGACAGAAGGAGAAATCGACAATTGAATTGGCAGTCAGTGATGTATGGACTTCAATTACACCAACTGTGTTCCATAATGGGGATGTGCAAGATATTTAAAAATTTTAATTTAGAAGATGACGATTTTTTTCCATAGAATGAAATAATGTGACTTCGTACCTGTGTATCATGTTAATTATTCATGTAATAAAATTTCATTATTACAATAAATACATTACGTCTTTTATTCTTATTCTCATTTCATCACTATTTGCATTCCCAATTAATAGATTTCCTTTTCAATTTTTTTTTTTTTTTCATAGTTTACAGACATGTCTTTGGAGAGTGATGAAATTAAAGATAGAATTAATGAAATTCCAAATAAAGCAATGACTCGTGGTGATACTGTAGAATTTAATATCTATGAGAAAGCACTGATAGAATGTGTTATAAAACTGCATGCTTCGAAAAATATCATTGATACCCTTCACAACCGGTTATTCTCTGTACAGAGACTATTACATGAAAAATCCAATGAATTAGCAAGTTTAATGGCTGATCATCAACTTACTTATGTACGAGACTGCTGGCTGATTTCTTTCATCCTTTTTTTTCTTAAAAATTCAGAAGTATCTCAATTGTCTAAATTTCCAGAATTATTGTTCAATTCTTGAAGCAGCAAGTCGAAAATTTGAAAATAACCAGAAAAGAGTAAAATTAACGTTTCTAAATATGATCTTTCAACTTCGAAATGAATTAGATGAAACATCGAGTGATTATGAAAGAGTATGTGCTGATTTTGAAAAAAGCCAAAAACTTTTGATTGAAGCAGCAACACGAGAAGTTGATTTACAGCGTTTACTGACTACGATACAGCTAGCTGATGGACAGAATATTTCTCATTGGCATTTGGAACAGATTGATTCTTTGAAAAGGCGTGTAAGTCGTTTACATTTTACTCTCTTTTTTGTATTCAATGGGTGTAATTAAATAGTTTCAGAAACTGGAATCAAAGACTGCTGAACTGGTACGAGAAAATTATAATTTGACGCGACAATTACGAAAATGCAAAGAAGCTAATAATGAGTTTAAAATAATACGAAGTATCAAAGTCCCAAATCATACCAAGTAATAATTTTGAATAATAAAAAAAAAATGATAATGCTAATTATATGGTCAATTGGAAATTACTTCAGCCTTATTGTTTTAGAATACTTTCAATTGCTGTCCAAAATTACAAGTACTGGCATAAAAATATCAAATACAAAAGGATCGCCAGTTGGTCCTGTAAAGTGCGGCAATTCTCACGTACGTTAAAAATTAATTGTCCAATGATCTTCTCACCCTGTTAAATTCAAAACTATATTCTTCTATCAGGACCATTCCATTAAGCACTAACGTATTTTGAAAGTGAGGTCTGTCACTAATTCCCGAAAATTCGTCAATTACTTCACGATCTCTCTTGGTTGAAAATTATAAATCATCAAATTTGAATAAAATAATGCAATATAATCGAACGGTCTTCGGGCTTGATTTTTTCATATATCATATCTCTTTCTTTACTTTTATCTCTCTATAATTATGTATAATTTATACCATGATTGATCAATAAAATTAATATACAATATACTTCAAAGTTATAATTGTTATTACACGATACAATCTGACGAAGAAAATATATAGTTTTAACCATAGCAGCAGGAATGGCCCCTACTATTTTACAAGATTTTATTTTTGCTTGCCAAAAAAAGTTCATTATTAATGGTTTTTTTTTTTACTTTTCGATTCATTACCTATTTACCATACACGTAAAATTTTAATAGTTCATTCATCATTTTCAATTATCATCAAATTATTGTTATCATCATTCCTTAAATAAACCATATTAGATATATGATTTCATAATATATAATGTATTTATATTTATAGTATATTTATATATTTATAACGAACACCGCCCATTACTACTAGAATAACAAACGGGACTGATCGCTTTTTTTTTATCTTTTCAATTTCTCTCTTTCCCAACAGATTCGGTACTTAAAATAGTTGATATCGTCGAATGAATTGTTACATGGTGGTTTTTTTTTTTTCAATTATAATTCTGTCTATGTTGATGTTGTATAATGTTTTCATTATTTTTTTTTTCCTCAATTTTTAATTATTCTTTTTATTATGAATTCTTGGACGAGTTTATCCGCATACAAACACACTTTGCATCTTAATTAACTCTCTTCTTAATTTTTCTTTTCACTCAAGTGTTTATATATTCTATCCTTTCAGTTGTAATTATCAATCGTTCGTAGTAGCTGTCTCTATAATAAATTTTCTCTCGATTTAATTACCACTACGATTCTCAGCTCTTCAATCCTTTCCCGAGTCGTTGCAATTTTTTTTCTAGTTTTTTTCCGTTTCCATAGTTTCATTGAACCATTTTTAATTTTTTTTTCTTTTCCTATTCATTTTTGCGGGTTCCTTCGATGCTTATATCTCGTATAAATTCAGATGGGGACCGGATGACCAACGATATTTGTCATACTGACAAATATCCAGTGCATATTGATCTGCAAAAGCGAGTTAGAGAGATTGGAAATGTGTTGATTGATTATAACATAGAAAGTAGAGAAGTGAGGATGACAGAAATGACATCACGAATTCACGTGATGTGTTAATTATTTTTGAAAATATGTGAATTTTACCGATATGAAATGGATGAAAGCGACACCTACGAATTTGGCCAATCACTTGCAGCAGTTGCTCGCTGCAGTTTTTTGTCCCTCGGATTCAACCAGTCGACGACCTTGTCCACTCGTGCTTGCATTTCCCGTTTGTTCATTCTTTGGGAGTTTTTTAGCTAATAGAAAAAGAGAGAAACCAATTTCATTATATAGACAAACTGAATTCATATAAATTCCAGGGCATTACGAAACAAGATTTAACAAACATGCATAGGAAAAAGGGGGAAAAAAAATCACTCGTGTTATCCGAGCATATCACATGTGTAACAAGATAGCAGTTAATATTTCGAAAATATTCACAAAATCCAGATGTTTCAAGATCACACAAGCTCAAATTAATACTAACCAATTGCTAGGAATATATCGTTAACATTCATTGCAGTTTTGGCCGATGTCTCCATGAATAAAAGACCATTCTCGTCTGCATAAGCTTGAGCTTCGTCATAATCGACCATTCGTTTATTTGCCAAATCAGCTTTATTGCCAGCAAGTGCTATAACTATACTCGGACTCGCTTGTCGTTGAAGTTCTTTCACCCAAGTTGTGGCTCGTACAAATGTGTCCTAAAACAGATTAATCCCATGATTAAAGATAATACCTTTCTATTTATCAACCAAACTGAGAAAAAACGTGAACTCACTTGATTTTGTATATCATAAACAACAATGGCAGCTTGAGCACCACGATAATACATTGGAGCAAGACTATGGTAACGTTCTTGACCTGCTGTATCCCATATCTCGAATTTAACAGTCGTATCATCAAGACATACCGTCTGTGTTAAAAATGCAGCTGTGGGAAAATTAAATCATGAACTTTTCCCATTTTATATTGCATTTTATCGTTTAAATAATGATTGAATTGTCTCTTACCTCCTATCGTACTTTCTTGATACTCGTGAAATTGTCCTTTAACAAACCTCAGTACCAAACTCGATTTACCAACTGCCGATTCACCAAGTAACACCAATTTGAATTGACATATTTTACCCTGAGTGCCATTTGGCCTCTGGGCTACCGTACCACGGTTAGCCATGACAATCTGAAAATCAAAAAAAATCCACAATTCACTAAATAAATAAAAAAATACAATTTCCTTAGTTATAATTATCACACTGCCTTTCAATTCATAATAATATCGTGTTATGTTGTTATAATTATTCTCAATCCATGATTATCGAGTTTAATTTCATGCCAGCACTTTGCTAATCTAAATTTCAATACCAACAAAACCGTCAATTCTGTGTTATCTGAATTATCAAAAATTCACTTTGATAAACAATTTACGCCTGCTCTCTCTTTACGGTTCATTACAAATTGGCCATTAAGCCATTCAAACACACTTCACACATTCATTGTGGAATTCTACGACGGAATACGAGGAAAAATACGAAAAAAAAATCCGAAGGCGCTGAGTACATGTTTTTCAGGGTCGATATAAAAATTGTGAACAATAAACATTCCTAACCCGCAGTGTCGACAAGTAGTATAACGATTATCTTGCTTCCATAACTTTTTGGATAGTAACTCACATTTTTAATTGTTATATTAATAGTAAAATATCACTTGTGAATTATATTCGAAAGTATCAACGTGGCGTTGAAGACACTAGAAAATTCACTAAAAAAAAAAAGTATTGTACACGCAGTAACAGAGAAACAGCAGCAGCAGCAGCACCAAGTTAAGGTGTGTATAATAAGTTTTATGACATTTCATCTACTCAACCCGGTCCCCCTTCTATACACATTCATCCATCTCCACCTCCACCTCTTTTTCCAGCCGGTTGTCGACAACGCCGAACGATTGTCGCGCCACCGTCCCTTCTTCAGGACGTCCAAAGAAACTCCAATTTCTCTATCTATGAATGGTCTCATCTCTACTCCAAAAAATATTTCCTCAATATGAAAGAAAAAATAAAAAATATGATAAAGCTAGAGGTATAGAAGTGCTTTTAATAAATGCATTGAATTCTGTATATAATGTTAGTGTCTTAAAGTGTACGTAAAGTAATTTAACATATACTCAAATGGCATGTTAAATAAAAGCAAAAGGCACTTCTGGACCTCCAGCTTTATCGAAAAAAAATAGAGAAATAGAAGAAACAAAAAACACAACAAAAGCACAAGAAAAATACAAGAAAGATGGAGATGTGGTATTATAAAAATTGTACATTTGTACAGAAAATGATTTAAAGATCTTTAAACAAATCAGTTCCTGATATCACAAACTCAAAAAAATGAGCAGTAGAATGCACACATCAATCACAAATGAGAAAAAACAAATATTCTAGGGGCAAGGACCTTTAAATTATGAGGATTGTTTTTTTTTGAGAATTTTCTTCTGATAAGAGAAAGATTTTTGAAGCAAGTATGATTGCAGAGGGGATTGACGCTCACTCAATTATCAATTGACTCATCTGCAGTGTCTAAAACTCAAGGAACATTATAATATAAATTTTGGAGCAGCAAAGCAACGCAAAAGGGAAAACCCAAAAAAACAAAATATGATAGAAAACTTTTATTTGGTATGACTCACTGGTAGCGTAACAGACACTTGTGCGTGGCCAACACGTATATGACACACAATTCCTTCTTCTACAACATTAATGTTTTTCCAGAGAAGACGTTTTGGCCCAACTGTGTTTTTCCTTTCTATTCACCTTTTCGACTGACAAGAGTACAAAAAAAAATTTAATTTACACAGAGATCCAGTTAAAGAACAACTCTAAGAAAAGAGAGAGAAGACACTGATAGCAACCAAAAGTTTAAAAAATCGAAAAAAGAAGTTTCTCTTCAAAATTTAATGTTGAGCATTTCTATTACGTGTTCTCTCGATTTAATTTACCTCGTAATCAACAAATATATGAAAAATAGAAAATAAAGAATGAAGAATCAACGAAAAAGCCTTTCTGACGTTACCGTAAGATCAAATGATTCAGATTTTGTTTCTAACAAGAAAAGGGTGATGAGACAAGTATTTTCCTCCAGTTAACTCAATAATGAAAAGAAAAAAAAAATTGAGAAAATAATATCGTCAACGTCCACACACGCCACAAGAGCTCTATCTACCCTTCTTCCTTCGTCAGCACTACTTCTTCTTCTCCTCCTCTTTTTTTTTTTTAGTTTGTTTCAATCAGAGAGCACCCTCCCATCCCTGCTAAAACATAACATGGCCGACATGATTTTGTACGGTACCCTGTCGCCTCTTTGCCCCCCTCATGCTCTTTAACATTGGGCTCCAGCCACCGTTACACCATATTAAACACATTGCATTTTCACTGTCTCACGCCTTCATCCAATCATTTACCCTGTATTATCCTACTTCAGTGCAAGACTTGTGCGATTCACACACTAGTGACGTGATTGCAATAATTAAACAAACACCGCCTTTCTCATTCCTTTTGTTTGCTAACCCGATATTCTCTCCCTCTTTACATTTTTTTAATGCTCTTCTTCCTGACATTAACTTCAAAATTTACCGTTTTAATATTTTCTCTCTCTCTCTCTGATTTCCTTCTCAGATATACTGTATACACTTCTTTTTTAAAGATTGTTTATTTTGTATTAGCTTTTTTCACCTTGGGGAAACTTCAAAAAAATGTAGTCATCACAGAATTTCTTTATCTAATTGGTAACGAATATCACAATGCAACTGATTTCTCTCTCTATCTGTGTGTTTTTCCTCCTTCTTTGCCTGAGGCAAAGATACTATTGTCGAGCTAGTCGAAGAGGTAACGTCCAAAGTCGACTCGAAGCTGAAGTTTACATGCTATAGCATAGCATCCGAATATTTCCGAAGCTGCTTCATTGGCCAGTACGACTTTACACACACATACACACGCACAGCTCTCTCTTCGGTGTTACACGAACTGCCCTGAAGATGTAGCTTCTGTGCCAACTGCACACACATGCAAAAGGCGAGTTTTCAAAAATTATCGTGGAAAATTAGCCGAATATTGCCGAATCGAAGCCGATGTACTGTGAAATCCAGAAAAAGTTGATAAGCCCCTACACGGGAGTTCGCCGGGAGCCGTCGAGCGGAGCAGTCGTTCGACTGTTCCGTCTAAAAGGTATCTATCGAAACACCTGGACATACCTCGTTCTACATCTATACTATTTCTCTCTTTTCTATATTTCTTTTCTCTAATTAAAAATTTTTTCATTTTCTAAGACGGCTCCGATAATTAATAGTAGTTCTAAATACTACCGGTGAACTCCCAAGTGAATTGTGTAAATCGAGCACCGGATTTTGTGAAAAATAAAAGAGAAAACATTAAGAACTAGAAGTCTGACAATTTGACGAGATTCCGTATTAGAATTTGCAAAGAATTAATCTCTTCCAGCCGGATATTAAGTTTTTTTGTGATTCTTAAAAAAGAAATTGAGTTGAATTGGAAAAAAAAAAAAAAAAAAATCTAGAATTCACATGGTTTCTACAGGGTTTTGTGTTTTTGCAACTTGATAGATATCTTTAAGGCTGAGGTCATCGGTTGAGTTCTGAAAAACAAATTCTTGAGAACAATAGGGATTAAGATTGGTAAACAGACAAGAAGGTCAGAAACAAAACACTAAACTGAAAATCGATAAGTTTTCTCTGGGAAATTACAAAGATTCACGAATAAATATATAAAAGCAAGAGAAAAGAAATAGAGACAGTAAAATTTGTGAAACGAAGAGGAATACAGATGAAGAAAGAAGAAGGAAGAGAGACCGGGAACTAGTATCCAAAAAAAGAATACAGATGGTACGCCCTCTAACGGGTATAACCAAGAAAATAAGAATTCAAGATATTTGGAGAAGAATTGGTACTTGCCCCTCTCATAGGGGATATAACGGGTTGAGGCCACGGGCCCCACAGTAAAAGTAACCAATGATGCAACATACCGAAATAGAAGTTCCTAGGAAGCTATAGGAGTTGCACTTACTATACCATAAAATCTCTGTTTGACAGAACGCAATTCAATTTGCTACGGTCAATTTCCGAGTGCGTACTGAGAAGCATTTTTTTTAAATTTAGGCTGTAGTTCGCAAGACTACAAAGGGTTTAGTAATAGTTAATGTACAGAGTCTTATAATGTACAATGATGAAACATTAAGAGACGTACACGATTTAAAAAAAAAATCAACTATAACGATCAAGAACACGAAAGAATATATTTAAAATATGCATATTTCACAAAAACGCGACCTGTCTGAAACGCATTTGGCAAAGATCTAGCGATAATGTATAGATGTTTTTGCCCAATTGATGAATGCAAGCAGGAATTCATAATCCAAAAGGTAAAGAATTAATATCGGAGTAAATTGAAATTGTGAGGATTTCATAAAACTGAAGTTCCATTCATAGCATTTCGTTTTGACAGAGTACAGGTAATTGTTTATGTTATTAAGGATTCATTTTGTATTGTCCTTGATATTTGTAAAATAAGATCTCACCGTCAATTGAATTTCATTAATTACTGTAATGGTGTGAATGTAGATCCGGGAAACTGTGTATAAAAGCTGCAATTTAATTGTAACTGACTAACATTGGGATGAAAAAATGTTGCGTTCCGGCTGCGAATGCATAAAAATTTCATTTATTATTAATTGGGGAATAAAATGTCGAAAGCTTGAACGATTTTGAATGCCTGGAAACTTTTCACTCCTCAATATTGTTTGCATTCTGCCATGACTGTACTAGTGTAGGAGATTGTATAAGTTGACTATAATGAGTATAAACAATGAGTGAATTAAAAATCGAACAACTATTCATTTATCCAAATGCAGATTATGGTGTGATTTGGCTTGTCGGTAAAGTCGTCAGTAGCTCAACGTTGGCCGCTCGATAACTCAATTCCGATCAGTAGAAGGTTACCCTGGATCGGTACAGCCGGTAAGTGTAAATAGCTTTTTTCAGTATCCATAGATGGCGCCACGAACTCTTCTTTTACACTTACTAAAGATGAAGTTGAAAAATGAGAAAAAGCGGCT